>OY728142.1:770362305-771841249 GCA_963277665.1 Viscum album
TCTTCACTAAAAAACATCGAATAATGTACCCAATTTTCCATCCCCTATATGGAGTCCTCCCAAGGCTTCCCCAAGCTCTCAAGAAGCTCATCCCAAGCATTTTGAATCACCCTCTCAAGGTTAGGGATCCACTCCTTCTCCTCTTTATTCAATATTATTCATTATCTTATGAATTTTATCCAAAAATAATAATTATGGGATTTGTTATTTCATATCAACCATACTTTACATTTTATTTATAATTTATTAGATACCCCTTCAACTCTCATTATTCTCTTCCATGAACATTTATATTCCCATGTGATGCTGCTGAAATTTCATTGTGATTTTCCAACCCAAGCAATTGTGTAGTGAATACCCGTACCCAATCACTATCAATGGTTTTAACCTTCATGCACTTATATTTATTTTATTGGGGACCTACATATATTTATTCATCACTCCTTAATCATTTAATAAAATTTTATGGTTATTTATTTATTTATTTATGATCTATGTGGAAGACATAAGCATGAGAATGAAATAAAAGTGATGGGTGCACCCAGTATTATATAGTGATCCAATGTATTGGGTAATGTTTCTGTATAATGAGATGTTATGAAAGGGATTAGGTAGTAAAACTAACCATCATGGTACATTTTACATCACGATATCTTGTAAGTTAGCATTGATATATGTTTGTGATGTCGTGTTTTAAGTTGTTTCAACATTTCCCATGTTTCCTTTATGATTATCATTCTATATCATGCCTCATAGTTCATGTTTATGATTCTCACTCCTTTTATGCCCCATTGATATTCCTATTGTCTAATATGTCGTAATTTCTTCTTATTATTCCATGTTTATACCCTTACTAGTAATTATATGTCACCCCATTATTATGTATGTCCCCAGGTTATCCCATGCAATTTTATGTTCGAATGAGTATTATGATCATGTTAAGTAAGTTTTCAATAATGGTGATGTATTCCCTATTTTAAGTTTTTATGTAATGTACCTCATTCCAAGACACTCAACTATTTATCTTCTTGGTTGTATTATGTGTAATGTAATGTAATAATTCATCAGTTAATGTGAACGAAAGAGAAGGGCTATCATAGTTGGTATCCAAGGAGAAGTTTAGTTATTTTTTGGGTATAGGATTAGAAAAGTATAGAGAAATCCTTAGGGATAAATATAAGTGTAAGAAAACATCCTTAAGTTTGAATAAAATATATAGTAAGTGGTTTATCCATAAAATACATCTTTACCTAGATACTAAAAGTGGTTGTTTCTCTAGTACAGATGTACATAGGTGTAAAACCCAAAAACCCCACATTGATCTAGACATGACTGGGAAATGGTGCAGGACAAGGAACCTTGTTGCACACCTAGATTGAAAATCTCAAGGTATATTCTTTGTCAAATTCAAACTCTCCTTAGGAACAATTATTAAGGGAAAGAATACCAAAATATTATATGTTAGTAAATATGTCATGGATAACATAGATAGAAGCCTAGAAATCCATAAGTTATGAAATAAATATCATTTATAAGTTATGTCTTTAATTCCAATGGATTATCATTTATATTTTTAATAGTTTAAAAATTATCATACATAATTTTACCCTTATTATAGCCAATGGATAAAAAAAAGAGGAATCTGTTTAACAACCATTGTCAAGGGTAATGTGATTTATTCCCAAATGAGATGCCAAACCCAATGGGAGTAGGAATCATAAAATCTCAAATAAGAATCTTTTAACTAACTTTGGTTCTGAATAGGATCCTAGATTATAAGAGAAAAAAATACCCCTAATAAATAACAAGATGCAATTGATACCATTATGTGAGAAAAGACTCTGACATTCAATGAAAACCTCTACCCACTTAATTGTGGAACAATGAATCAAATCCATTAGGAATATCCTATCCATCCTTTAATTTTATGAGAAAGATATAGTTCTACAAGTTATTTATGATTTGGGGGGATAATATGATCAGTGGGTGACATTAATCAAGAATATAAACCATATGAAAGATATTGAAGCGATGGGGTAGAAAAAATTCCATAAAAGTTTTTTCTGATATATATTTTCCTCGAACTCTACAAATTAAAATGGAAGAATATTTCCTTACACTCAAGATAAAAGATAATGAATCAATCAGGGTTTATAAGGAAAAATTCAGAATACTTTCATGATACTCATCCTGATTTGTTGTTACCTATGAATTCAAGGCTGACCACTTGTTTGGTGTGCTAAAACCAAGTCTACAAAAATCCCTAGTGATCCAAGAATGTGATAGCAATGAGAAAATTTTCCGATGTGCCCTCAAAGTAGATTTGGAGATCGTAGAATCTAAAGGGAATGATGGGGATAAAAAGTGGAATGTGGAGTTTAATTATAGTGTTTAGATGGAGAAAACTAATGTTTATAATAAATTTCAACATCCCACTTTTTGAAGGTTCTAGAAGAATCACCCCCAAAATTACCTACGGGGGAGAGGATGTGATTTAGGTGTGGGATGTAATGACATCTAGCTAGCGATTTACGATGGGAGACCCCACTATTGTGATGGTGGAAATAAATTTTCCATTAAAACCTCAACTCATTGTTCTTTACTTCAACCATGTTGGACTAGTGAACATTTGAAACCAATGAACTATGTAAAGGGATTTTGGAGACAACCAATAACATCCAAGGAAGTAAGGGAATTCATTTTCCATCCCAACCACTATGGTGGATCCTGAAAATGAAGTGGGTACATGTATTATAGTTATTAATATAATAATAGAGAATATACATTTTTATTCTTGTTATAGGCATTTGTTCATATCACTCAAATTTAGTAGAACTATTCAAACACCACCAAAAAGCATGGAAGTAGAATTATTAGTGGAAAAGAAAATTTAGTTAATAATTGTATCCCAAGTATATAAATCCTCTCATATCAAACATTATGTCATAAAATTATAGTAAACCACGTGATACGCCATTTAGTTGAATTTGATGCCATTCTGGGTATGTATTAGCTTTCCCTGTATAAAGCCAATATAAATTCCTGTGAGAAGGAAATCACTCTCCCTATTATGAATCGACCCCTGAATCTTACAAGTCTAATGAGGGGGATGAATATTATCAAGAACCAATATCACAATAATGGATATTATTTCTATATTATCATGTGTATCCATCTCACATGATTGATTATAATGAAAATATCATCCTTTCGTTGTGATGGAATACAATGATGTGTGTGCTAAATATTTTTTTGGTCTTCCTCTAAGCTAAGACGTTGGATATTAAATTGATCTTACACCTAGAGAGTTTTCATTATCCAGGAATCCATATGAAATTGTTTTTGTGAAACATTAGCAGATAAATAAATAACTATAGGAGAATCTAGATAAAGGGTTCATACAACCAAGTGATTCACTGTGGGATGCACCAGTCATCTTCATCAAGAAGAAGGATGGGTCAACGCAACTTATCATTGATTTTGATGAGCTCAACGAGGTAATGATAAAGAAAATGTATCCCCTATCATAGATTTATGAGTTATTTTATTAGATACATGGAGAAAAATACTTCTCTAAGGTGGATATTCAATCAAGATATTCTCATGTAAGGGTAAAGAAAGAGGATATTCCCAAGACTGTTGTCAAAATATGGTACGTGCATGATGCATTCATAGTAATTCCATAAAGACTCATTAATGCTCCATAATTCTTTCTGGAATTGATGAATATAGTCTTTATATATTACGATGACAGATTTTTTTTAATCTTTATAGATGATATTAATATATACTAAAAAATAAAGGAGGTACATGGGGAGTATATAAAAACTATGCTAAATACCTGATAAAAAGAGAATCATTATGTAATGTATAAAAAAGTGAGTTTTGGTTAAATGATGTCTCATTCTTGGGAATATTTTCATAGGAAATGGGATATCTAAGGACCCATAAAAAATAGATGAAATTGAATGATGGTTGAGGCCAACATCTATGATGGATATCTATAGTTTCCTGGGATTAGACATTTACTATCATATATTTATGATAAATTTCTCTTGATTGTCAAACCCTATAACTATGAAAACTCTAAAAGGAGTGTAGATTTCTTGCAATGATGAATGTGATGAGTTCCTTATGGATTGAAAAAATAGTCTTATCACTACACCTGTACTCACACTACCCATATTTGAAGAAAATTTCATTGTATAGAGCAATGCATCGAATAAAGGATTGTGTTGTGTGTCAATACAAAATGAAGAAGTTATATCCTATGCCTCAAGTAAATTGAATATTCATAAAAAAACTACTCAAATCATGATCTTTAGTTGGCTGCACTGTTCCTCATGTTGAAAATATGTAGGAATTATCTCTTTGAGGAGAAGTGTGAAATATATATGGATCACAAGATACTCAAGTATATAATCACATAGAAAGATATAAATATTCCCCAATGAAGATGTTTAGAGCTGATCAAGGAATCTGAATTATCAATCCAATACTATCCCAAGAAAAAAAATAATGTGGATGAAACCTATGTAGAAAGGATCCATCAATTTTATCATTGATGATAATTGATAAGGATCCGATATTATTATATTTGAAAAGAATGGAAATTGGAATCATAAAGGAAGATACATCATCAATCCTTTGAAAATTTATTTCCCAACCATCCACTATAGAGAAGATGAAGGATTCTCAATGATATGATGTGGGAGTTCAGAAGAAATTGAATGCTATAAGAAAATGTAAATCCACAGATATCAATTTTAATTAAGACATAGTTTTGAGATTTGGTTCAAGGCATTGAATACCATCAAATCCCGATTTAAGGATGGAGATGTTGGATGATGCGCATAGCATGAACTTCTACATCCATCTAGGTAGAAAAAAGTTATATTTAGATATCTAACAGTACTACTATAGGGAAAATATGAAGAAGTACATCACTGAATATAAATAAAGATCTCTTGTATGTCTGCATGTGAAGGCCAAAAGGAAAAAATACAAGGGGATGATGCAACCATTACCCATACCTACATAGAAATAGAAAAAATCAATGTGGACATTATCATAGGTCTTCTGAAGACGTCATGTTGAAATAATTATATATGTGTTATGGTGGTTCATCATTCAAAGAGTTCTCAATTCATCGCAATTAGAGAGGATTTATCACTCAATCAACGTCCAATGATATACACTAGAGAAGTTGTGATGCTATACGGAACACCACTCACGATTGTATATGATTGAGATCGAAGATTTACCTTCATGGTTAGGAAGAGTCTCCAACATGATCTAAAAACTGAGTTGAACTTCATCACAACTTATCACCTTCAAACTGTTGAACAATCTCAGTGGACTATCTACAAACATGAGTACATGTTGAGATCATGATCAATTGAGTTAAATAAGGGATGAGATCAAAATCTTATACTGGTTTAATTCTTATATAATAATAATTTCTACTCAAGAATCCTAATGGATCTCTAAAAATACCTTTATGGTAAGAGGTGTATAACACCTACATGCAAGTATAAATTTGTGGAACAAAAACTGATAGGTCAGGCAATGGTTGAGGAGACAGTGGAAAAAGGCAAGACCATTCATCACAACATTAAGGATACTAAGAATCATAATTTGATCTATACTAACAATCATCGATGTGACATAGTGTTTAATGTTGGAGACATGGTTTTACTTTGTATATCTCAATGAAATGAAGTCATCATATTTGGGATTAAGGGAAATCTTAGTCTAAGATAAATGGGTCCCATAGAGATCCTTGAATGCATTGGAGTGGGAACCTATCGACTACAACTCCAACCTAACCTATACTAAGTACATGATATATTCCATGTATCTCTCTTGGTTATGTACATAAAAGAACCTTCACATATACTTAATCCATATGTGGTACCATTGGAGAATGATCTTTCCTATGATGAGAAACCAGTGAAAATATTATATTATAGAGAAAATGTTCTAAAAAATAAGAAAATGAACCTAGTCAAAGTATTATGAAGAAATCCAAAGTTTGAATTTGAAATGTGGGAACTATAGTAGGTGATTACAAAAAGTTACCATCATCAATTTTAGTATGTGATAAGAAAATTTTGTGTGATAAATTTCGGAAGGGGGGAGATTGTACCAAACCAATATTTTATAAATTATATTCACTTTTTGGTTTAATTAAATGAATAAGTATATATTATAGATATATAAAATACACGAAATTATTTGGTTTTATTAAATCCTATCAGATTAAAAATACCATTAAGTAGAATTATCATTGATAATATATAAATTTAATAGTGATCAAATGAGTAGTATAAATATAGAGTTATGAAACATCCAATTGACACATAAAAAGGATGTGATGGCCTAAAATATTATGATTTTACCCAATGAAGACTATTTATCAGAGCGTCCAATGGAGATAGCATCATTGGTCTTTGTCCTTGACCAATCCCAATATGATATCTGACAACTTAATGATGAGTGAAAGTATTTGTAAAAGATGTTCATGATCACTAAGATTATGGACCAAACCATGTAAGCAAAACCACCCCATGAATGTCTCACCATCACACATCTTACTCTTAGGAATTTTACTAATGCATTATTTGGATATGTATCAATACCCTAGAAATATCATTATGTACATTATTTTTTTATATAATAATGAATATAGTTTCCTACTATTTTTGTTACTTTTGATTTTGAAATAATAAACACCATTATTTTGTTAATTTTAAAATTAATACAAAGAATTAATTTTTCTGTATTAATGGATATTTGAAATTAATAATATTTAATTAAAATATTATTATTAAATAATTTTAATTAAATAAAAATTAACATATGTTTTTTATAAAGTCAAATGTAATTTTCATAATGGTTCCAAAACTATTATAGTAAAAAACCCCAAATTTTTCAATAAATGTATATTATTATTTAAAAATAAAAAATTAACATATTTAGAAAGTTATTTTAATAAAACGAATATTATTTTGTGAATTAGAACATCATAATTATCCAATAGAGAATTTTTTGAAAGAAACTTGAGACAATCGAATTTTCTGGTAAAAATTAAATAGGGTACAAATATATGGTGTGTATTGTGACAACATAATACCCCAAAAGTGATGTAATAAATACTATAAATAGTATTCACGACAAAATATATATTTCCCGTTAAAAATAATGTGTTTTTATGTCTATTTTATTGATTTTATAAATCCATTAGGAATCCTCCGAAACCTATAATTTATTTTAACATTTTAAAATCATTTCTTTAAGGACATGACTCCCATCACATAAGAAAGGGTATTATAATAATAATTTCAGTTATCATCCTTATAAAATAATAAAAACATCCGCTATTTGGTAGAAAAAATGTTCAAAAACCATGCTAAGGTTTCTGATTTTGATAACTTTATTATATAGTCTAAAACCGATGTTTGAGAAATAATAATGAAGTCGACCCCCTTTTCCCATATAAAACCACCCACGATCCCATTTCTATTAACTCAAAGACCATTTATAATTTCCTTACTCATCACTACCTTCTCTATAGTGCTCTAATTGTGTCCCCAAGCTCTCAATAATCTTCTCCCATGCATTTGGAATCACCCTCTCAGGGATCCTTTACATATCATCTTTATCCAAGTTTCATCATTATCTTATGTCTTTTATATCTAAATAATAATGATGGGATATGGTTTAGATATCCACCTTACTGGAAATTTTATACCTTAATTATGAAATAACAATTCCACATTCATTAATTTCTTCCATGAACATTTATACTCCCCCATTATGCTTCTAAAATTTAACTGCAAATTTCCAAGCCTAACAATTGTGTAGTGAATACTTGTACCGATTTCCTACCAAGAATGTTCACCTTAATTCACCTATAATTCTTTTATTATGGACTTACATGTATTTATTCCACACTCCCAGATCTTGGAATAAAATTTAATGATAAATTATTCAAGGTTTTATGTTCTATATGGAAGACAAAAGCATGAGAATGAAATGAAAGTCATGTGTGTGCCCAAAATTTTATAGAACTCCAATGGAGTGGATAAAATTTTAGTCTCATGATAAATTATGAAAGGGATTATGGATTTTAACTAATCCATCATGATAATCATTATATCATGATTTATTGGTATTTATACTTGACATATGTTTATGATGTAGTGTTTTAAGTTGTTTCCACATTTCCTTTGTTGTCTTTATGATTATCATGCTATATCTTGTCTGATTTTTTATATTTACCATTTTGACACCTTTTATGCCTCATTGATATTCATATTTTCTAACATTTATTACATTATTCATGTTATTTCATGTTTATCCCCTTAATGGGTTTTATAGGTCACCACTTAGGTATTTACTCAGGTTATCCCTTGCAGTTTTATATTTGAAGGAATAACTTGATCATGTTAAGGATGTTTTCAATTAGGGTGATGTATTTACTCTTTTAGGTTGTTATGAAATGTAAATAATTCCAAAATACACTAGAAATATCAATCGTTTGGGTTGTATTATGTGTAATTTTATGTAATAATTCATGAATTAATGTGAAATAAAGAGACGGGTTGTCACACACATACACACATATACAAATAAATAAGTTCATGCATGAATACTTAAAAAAATACCTAAAAATACACACACACATACATATATCATATATATACATATATTGACCCCCACCCCCCAATTTTCACCTTTTTTCTTTTGTTATACAATAAATTTTTAAGGACATATCAAACTCAGGTTTCATGAAAAAATATTAATATGTATATTAAAATTATACATATTAATATAAATATACTAAAATAAATATATGTTAATATCCATTTTATAAAATATTAATATATAATATTTACATCTAGATTGTTTATAATATATAAATACATTATTAAATATTTTTATTTAATAATATAATATTTTTAGTTATATTCACTTTGAAAATATAATTGATAATGATTTTATATTTTAATATGAATCACATTTTCAAATATAAATTTTATATATCCAAATATTTTAATATATTTATATATTTATTTATATACTTTAATATATAATCATATATATAAATATATGTAAATAGAAACACAATTATAAATATATATGTATAGTTTAAATATATTTTCATATAATAATTCATATGATTTGAGTATAAATATAAAAATTTATATATGAACTCTATTTAATGTGTAAATATATTTGTTTATATAGTTCAAATCATTATATTTTATTATAAATATATGTTTGTGTCATTATATTTTATAAAATTATTAATAATTATAAAATAATTAACAAAGTGTAAATGATTACAAATATTTATAAACTATCCATAAATTTATATAAATTTATTTCTATATAAACCAAATTCAAGGAAAAATAAAAATATATATATGAAATACATGTGAAAGATAACATTTATATATATGTATACATATATATATATTATAAACACAAAAAATATATATTTCTAAATATATATGTATATTATAAATTATATACAAGAAAAATAAAAAAAACTAATGATGAACTGTAGCAGTTTTACTATTCACATGATTTTGGATGTCAGACCATGTATTGGGTCTTCGGACCACTCGGCCTATTGGATAACAATATCTGGGAGCTAGGAAGTATAATGGGTCTAGGTGGCATAATAAGGAATGACTAGCCATGCAACATGACATGACAACAGACAAGAATCATTGGGTGGGAGGCTCGAAAGAGAGATGAGTGAATTAGGACTAATCATCTTTCCCACTACCCTCTTGGATTTCTGATGTGGGATGAAGGTGTTCCCTACCACAACACTAAGGTGAGAAACACAACACAACTATTATTCCTAGGTGTGATGTGCTGTTATAATTGGTGATGTTGTTTCATATCTGACTGGGTGTAATACATGATGTGTTTGGAAGGTGGTGTAATGTGAAGACATCTAGGTGTTGTTAGGAAGGAGACCTGAAGGATATATGGCTGTGTTGGACCCCATAAACTAGACCTATATCCACACGTATTTATAATGCAGGATAGAAGGGCGACATACCAAAAAATGGTATAGGAACAAGGCACGATGGTACTGGAAGGAGGTGATATGTGTTGTAAAAAAACAATTGACTTAGATTGAAGTTTGGCTGCTTATCTGGGACTCAAGCCATATCCTTTAGGGGAATTTGGGCCATATTATATTGAAATAACCTAGAACACCTGAATGACGCCGACTTTTGGATTCTATAGGACCTCAACCGCACCACCACATATTCCATAGGTTTTAGTTAAGTTATGAAGGCCTAAAATATCTATGGGGAAACTATATCTTCTACAAATAAGCCTAAGGGTCTTGTTCATATCTGCTAAAAAATCATCATAACCTTTATGTATAATGAAAATCCCAAAAACCTATAAACATGAATCAAGGAGCCCCATGGGCCCCATTAACCCATAATAGAAATAATGAAATTATAAATTTGATAAGAAAATACATAATAAAGTGTCCATAGATAAACAAGGCACAACAACCCCAAATAAATAAAATTTAAAAAATGGACAGCACATTTTGATTAAAAACTAAAAATGAAATACACCAGCCTGTAATGAAACCCACATAATTATCTAACAAAATATTTGGACTCCACGGCCTACTAAGTGAACCATGTGTTCAAATCTAAGAGATATCTATGTCCTAAGAGAAAACATGAATGTCTACCCCCATACATCGAATCCAAAGTCATGTACGTGAGTAGGGGTGATTCATATGACCTCGTATAAATCCGCAATGCCTCAAAAATATTGAGTAATGTTGTTATAAATTAGATGATCATGAAATGCATATATAAGGTGTTCAATAATTATTGTTCAACACACCCACTTAGAACAAGAACACACAATACACATAATATTACCCAAGTTAGGTCATTATGGGATAACCATGATACCACAACACCTAACTGTACCAGCTTCATCTTCATATAGGAATGAAGAATTCACCGTGTACCACAACCTAAAAACACACTCTAAATCTCTGGGTAAGTGTCTTTCATACCTCAAAACATACCCAAAGATGCACTGTAGGGTGTTATACTGATACCTCGACCCATCCCTTATCACTTAAGGGAGTTCATATGTCAAGCAATGATCATGAACCAAGCCAAACCTTAAAATTTGGGGGTAAGGCATTACCCCAACCTTGATCCACTAAAAAATAAATAAGGAATATACATATGTCTATAGGAATTAAACCATCCCTTCTCACTAAGGGAAGCTTCATCATCTACTTCTTATATCATATCATGACCCATCCCTCTCAGGGGTAGTCCTCAACCCATGCATGATTACCTTGGTAAGGTTCATTGTTTAGGTCCAATCTTATTCATGGAAAGGTCATAATACCAAGATACAAGATTATCAATAAAGTAATTTCCATGCCTCATTATCCTTCTACCCCTCTAGTTTCACCACCTAGCACAACATGTGAAAAAAACATGACCCATTGTCCAACACACCACTCACAATATCATTGCTAGGGTGATAATCAGTCTAGGCCTAGCCCCACATCTCAAGAACATCCATATACTCATCTGAAATCTCTAAGGTTTCTATTCCATTTACTAGTACGAACCCACCTCTTGATTCCAAATGCAATGTTCTTATAGGTCCACACACATAACATACATCATTAAGAAATGAAGAACACATCATGAATGTACAGCTTGGAAGAACACATGCATTGGAAATTAAGGCATCACCCACACAACGCCAAATAGAAAAAACTTGATCAATCAATCCCATCTAGGTTCTTTTTTAACCGAGTTAATTTTATATTCTAAAACCACTATAAAATGATCCATGTTATTTCTTTTACAAAAAATAGGACCATATCCAAATAAGATGAAAAAAATATTTAGAAATACCATTCCAATTTTGAAATACCAATTCATAATAGATTTACCAAATAAAAACATTCCCTTAAAATTTAATGTGACTAAAAACCCTTATAACAAAAGAAAAAGAAAAATCCATTTCTCTTTGAAATCAATTTAACAACACCAATAAATCCCTAAAGAGGTCCACTGACACTCATTCAACCAAATATCCACCATCAAACGATTTAGAAGGTGATGAGGTCCATGTGACTATTAGGATGATGTGAGCCCCTCAAAACCTTTTAGTGATATAACTAAAGTCATGAAATATGTAGGAAATATATACTAAAGATAAAAAATAATTATAAAATCACAAATATCCATGAGACACAGTGATGTAATGGTCAACTACCAAAACCAACATTAGATTAATCAATCCTCTAGAAAATAGTAACTTCTATTGAGTTCATGAGAACATATATCATCAATAAAAATCATTAAATTAATTAAGAAAATAATCAATACCAAAAACCCACCTTGGATTAACTAACTCCAAACTCATTATGAGACTTCACAATGTCGATTTCCTAAAAAACATGGTGTGGTCCACTCCCTACATGCACTAGGACTGAAGCCACACAAAATAAATAAATTAAAATGATGATTGAATGACAAATTTCACGTAAATTCACCACAAAACATAAATGAATCCATGAAGAAACTTACCTTTAGATGAATGATGAAAAATATATTGAATACATACTCATGAAACCTCCTCTACAAGTCACACATGAAAAAAATGTCAATACAAATTATTTTTTCAAGATCTAGAGAAATCTTCCCTCCAAAACCTACCTTATAATAACTAAATTAAAGGAGAGACAAGTTGGAGAAAGAAAATGATCATATTAACTTAAATCGTTTTAATGAATTACTAAGAATCTACCCATATAGAAGGATCAAAAGTAAGGAGATGAGAAGATCCAATAGGGTATCTCTCTTTCCATTCAGTTAAATAAAAATAAATAAACCCAACGGGGATCTGAGAATATACCATTTGTAAATAATGAGAAGTCCACTCAAAGAGGGCTTCCAATACTTGTTTGTGGAATGAATAGGGGGATCACACTATTAATAGAACCTAATCATATATACCATCCCTCATTCATTATTATTTTATGGTCTGAACCCTATGTCTATTACATGTAGGATCCCTACTATAATCCCTCTATCGAATATCCTCATTCAGAGAAAGAAAGCCCCCCATGAATGTGTTTTCATGGATTGAATGACATCCTTAACCCCATTAATGGAATTCTACTATAATTTTTTATAGCCTAACCCAATAATACTACTATGATGTCATCATGAACACTCGTTGCATGAAAAAATCTTGAAACCATGTCGAATACATCTTTTAAGTTTATCTAAATTCTTGGAATCCCAATCTATGCCCTTGTTCTTAAAATTGACCACTCACCAAACCAAAATTTCAAGTTCCATCAAGAATTCACAACTGATACCAATGTGAGTCATTAAAACTCCAAACCATAATGCTTCTCATCCTTAAGAAGTTATGGTAGTATTCAATCCATAAAATGAAACCTATTTTAGTCTTTAATTCACCATTAATAGACAATGTTCTATATCTGAACTGCCAACACACATCTGTTTAAAAAATCAAAACTCTAAGCCCAGAAACATTGAATTTTCTTTAAAAAGAACTATTAGATCAAAATACCACCCCATACACATCCTAAATAACACTTTGGAATTAGTTTTTATCTCACTACATCCAATTACATATAATGAAAGTATTAAGTCCTCCTCTAGAGGACTTCTCCTAAAAGCGTTCAACATCACCTACCAATGCATCACCACATCACTAGATCATAATGCCTTAATAATTGAAGGAATCACCAAATAATAAATATTCCCAAATTGATGAATAATAAAAAAAATTAATTCAATTGTTTAATCCTTAACTGGCCTATACAACTATCATTCTCTACCCAGAGGCCCTGATACAAACTCATTAGACCAATTTTCTGATCACTCTAACTCCATCTTGAGATTGATGATGATGAATCAAATCCAAAATAAACTATTTATAAACCATGAATTTTGTATTTATGAAGTAACTAGATTAAATAATTTCTTCAAACACATCTGTATTCTAATTCCACCTTAACAAATTGATGACCGGTCTCACACTACCTATACCCCTTCTATCATAAGGTCCATACACCGATGACCGGAACGATGATTCCCACCATAGGTGTATCCTTTTCTCCACCCCAATGAACCAAACACCGAATCTCCACATTCATTTTTCTATATGTTGCCATTATTAACCACTAGACAATACCATTACGCTTTCACCTGAGTGTTAAGTATGAAACACTTATCACTAAACACTGAGATTGTGCTCAATCATACCTATTGATTCAAAAACATTGACATGTCAATAACAGATTTCTCATAAGACTTATGGTCCTCCCCACAATAATAATGAACTAATAATGGATTATTCCCCTATATAGTTATAATTACTATATTCATCACCTACATAAAGAAGACATTAAGTATGCTAACATGAAAAATCATTAAAATTAAATCATAGGTATAATCCTTAGAAAAAAACAAATTTAACTACTCGATCTAAGAAAATTCAAAAATAAATGAGATCTCCACATGAAACTCTCTCAAAAAGCCAATACATACCCACTAGACATCCAAATATATAGGAATATAATCCCAGTCTGTAATGAAAAACCATGAAAACACGATCTACACTGGCACCAATTTCTTTTCCCAACATTTGAGAAAATAGGTTCACACCTTCCGATCAAACATGTTAGTTCTAAATTAACATTTTCCAAAAGAAGATTATGAAATTAACCCATTTGGTTCAATGATATCCAAAAATTGAAGATTAAGTATACACAGTTTACAGACATACTGTTATTTTATTTCAAAAAACTATTCAAATTATTTTACAGACACTGTAGCTCAACAATTTTTCCAAAAACACCCCTTGGAATAATTTTTTTAAAAATAATAATAAATATTGTTCGACCTAGGTGTTAACTTTCCTAAAAATGAATTTCATTTCGAGAAACATTTTTATATCCCATTTCAAAATCCCTTTATTTATAATATTCACAAAACTATAAAATAACAAATAATTCAAAATCATCATCTCCATGATCCATTTCAAGTAAAACCATCTTTAAAACCCATTTAAAATACACCTTACATCACCCAATGAATTTTATTTTAAAAAATATGTTTTCCTTCTTAAAATAGGAGGGTTTTCTAAAAAACCACCCTTCTTGAAAAAGTAACCTATGGTATCCTAAAAATCACATTCATAATCAGTCCTAAACCCCACATATCTATATTAATTTAATAATAACTCATAAAATGGTTGAAAAAATAGTGATTATATTATTATATGATTTAATTGGTAATGAATTATTATGTGGTAACATGACAAACAACAATGTCATAGGTGTGTGCCTCTAAACATGTATCTTTCATGATGAATGTACAACTCACTCAATCCAAACTGAGAACTGTTACTCGTCTTTGGTATCAACTATCCCACATGGGATTATAGGTCTAGGATAACACCTCAATTATATTTTATTACATAGTTTGATCATTATACATCCACTAGAAACGTTGGGGTCAATCGATATCATGATGGTCAGAAATGTGCTCAATCTACCAAGTCATGAAAACATATTTCTATCTCATATGTACACAAACCCATAAAATAAAATATTTGATACCATTTTTAACTCATGAATCTACCAAAAAAAATTCATGACCCGCCCATTTGACAGACATCCCAAAAATTGAAAGATAAGAAACATGGGCCTCAAGAGCCCCAATTTAACACCCCCAATTTTTATGATTTTTTTTCAAATAAATAAAATTTATTAAACATATTTATTTAAATGAAACTACTAGTTAATTTTGAATTTTATTTGACACCAATTTATTCATTCACTACATGTAACACTAGGTTCACTTGTGTTACACAAAATAATGAGTTTTAACAAAACCATGATATAAAATTATTATAATAATTTAAATGAAATACTTATAACCTATCCATTGAACATCTAATTATAAATAATAATAAACAATTTTTAAATATGAAGTATAATTATTTATATAAATTTAACACATTGATAATAAAATACATAATTTTATGTAATTTTTTTTATATATTTTAGAAATACTATTTTCTCAAAAAAGTGTTATGTATTTTTTTGAACAATAATAGAATTATTTTTTTGACACTATTAGATAATTAATTTCATAAAATTAACTTTTATTTTTAAATCATAATGTGACAATTATTATTTTTGCGATTTTTTTTAATTTTTCTTAAAATTTTCATTTTGTGATGAATAATAAAAAATATTGAAATTTCATTGAAAATGAACTTTTTGTTTTAATAATTTATAAAGATACATTATATTTTTAATTTGATTTAAAGTAAAATTTGATCATTTTTTTTAAATTAGTCCAATTTAGGTCATCAGAATCATTTTAATATTGAATTTAGATAAAAAATCATCATAAACATTGGAACGCTTTCCATTTAAAAACCCGCTTTCTTATCGCATCTACGAGATTAATTTTAAATTAAAAATTTTCAATTATATAAATTTATTTTATAAAAATTTGTTAAATATATTTAATAATAATAATTTATAATTTTTAAAAATTAAAATTAAAATTTCTCAAAAATTAGAAGTGAGAACAGTAAAAATTATTTATTACGGTTAAGGTAAAAACGGATTACCAGGGGTTAAACTAATAAAATAAGGGTATAAAATGATCTATAAACTTTTAAAATTACCCTTTAATGGAAATATTTAGATATTATATTTTATTGGCTCCATATTGGACCATTTTTAGGCTTTTTCATGATATAAACAATGGTATGATTGAATCTTTTAGAAAAATACAAGTGTGCCACTCAACCCACTTTTAAAAAGACACACCCTCACCCCACTATTTCACACCATAAAAAGTTTTTGGTTTGAAAAATTCATCAAAAAATAACTCCTATAATTCCCTCATCTCATATTAGAAGCCCTATTTTTGATATAAATATAACCTAGAAAGGATTTTAGTGCAATCCTAAAGAGGATACCCGAAGAAGGGGAAATATTCATCAGTGAGAATTTTTGTTTTATTTATTAATGCATCCCATTAAATTATTATTATAAAATTATGATATAATAACTGAAATATAATACATATTTTGATATCTTTTTATGTTAAGGTCTTGACCTACGACCATTTCCACTTCCATCAATTGGGTTATGAAATCATCATTCATGTGTTAGGCAAACTACCACCTCGTGAACCAATGTCATTCATTTCACCATTACCAAATTTCATGCTTGGAAATAATGTTGGATTTATTATTTATATATTATATTTATTATTTTATAATTATTTTGGAATTATTATATAATAAATTACTTTATAATTACTATTTTTGGGAATATGATAATGTCCCTCATGTGTAAAGTGGACTATAGCCTTGCAAAGTGATGTGATTCGTTCATGATTTAAATGGAATGTATTAACGATGATTTTTAATTAAAATATTGTATATAAATGAAATAAAAATGATTCTATAATTATAATATATAATTTAACTTTATTTTTTCAGTTTAAAAAGAAAATGGAAACAATGTTCATGCGTATGCATTACTAACCATCTCTATGAACAATGCAATTCATTTTTTATCTCTAAATACTATAGATTACTATAAATAAATATATAATTAATATATATTATATTTATATCATGATTAGACTTTTTTATATTATTATACCATGATATAAGTATTAAGATCAAAAATAAAACATCAAAATGTACCTGAAGAACTAAGTGGTTATTACCCAAAATTTATTTTTAACATGAAATTTTTAATAAATGTGTAATAAATGGTGATAAGGAAACAATTTTTGGTATGATATATATGAATATAAGTTCTTAAAATATTTATATGAAAATTACATATATTTTAAATGAATTTTTAATGAGTACATTGTAATTCAATACTTAAGATAAGGGATTCCTAAATAACTTTTTTTACTTCTATGAGACACATGCCATATTCACCACCTATATATTTTATGTGGTGAATATACTATACATGAATTAATTTTAGGATTCATATATGTAAAAATATGGTTATTTACATTTTAATTTTAGTATATCTCTTCCATCGGGTTTATGGTTTAAAGGATACTAAATTAGTAAGGGATTTTGTCTCAATTTTCCTTTTTTGAGACGTATGTTATGTAATGCACCTCTATTAATACACAATATGTATATACAACCAATTTTAAATGTATTATATTTAATTTATTTATACTCATGATACTTTTTTCCATTTTATCTTATTCATTCATGGGGATTAGGATTCAATGTTACCAATGTATTAATAACTTTTTGTTACAATCTCATTGTTTATGATTATCTTCCCAAAGATAAAATATTATTATCTAGATCTCAAAGAATCATGAATTTTATTCTCCAATGTCCATTCATGAAACTCTTAAGTAATCCATTGTCAGTACATATATTAATTGGGTTAATTTTTTTTATAAAATTTGAAATTATTTTTATCTTCTGATCAGAAATCAATTATCTTTGAAAACCATGTTTTATAAAAAAAATAATTCTTTATTATCATATTTACTAAATGAAAATTTTACCCATGTTCAACTTCATATAATTTTCATGAATGGAATATTTATATCATTTTTCAAATATTAATCATTTTTACTTTACAGAAAAAGTGAAAGAAATATTTGTTTTAACATATACTAAATGATGGAGATTTATCATAGTCATGAAAATTATTTCAATGAATCTTACTTTATATTTTTAAGGATATTTTAAAATAAAAGTATCATAAAATGTTTTATGTTTTAAAAATTATTTTTCAATGTGTAACGAATATTATACATCTGAAATGTTTTAAATGATGTTTCAAAATTATTTTACATCTAAGACGACATCCATTGATGTTAGATATACCATACTGGGTATATGATCGAAGGATACCATTATTATTCTTTCTTTAAATGGTTTCTATTTATGAAATCCATTTCTCATCCACTAGTTAAACCATGATAGAATTATTATGAATCTTATTTGTCTTCTATGGGTTATACAATGATTGAATTCTTTTGAAACTGACTTTATTTTCATGGATTATGATATAATTAATAAATGAAATGATTAATAAACCTATCCCTTTTTCATAGGTTATTATATGATGAAATTTTTATTAAAACCATTTCATTTCATGGGTTATGATAATATGAATTTTTTATGAACTTACGGCAGACAAATGTATTATTTTCCTTATGTGATGGGTGGTACCTATATCTCCCACTATGAATTATGTAATGATAAATGTTCTATGAGAACAGAGGGTATACGAGTGGTTATTCCAATCCCCAAAAGGAGGGTACACATGTGGTTAGCTGAAGCCAAAAAATTAGGGTACAAGGGTGGCTATCCCAATCCCAAAAAGGGTACATTGTAGGTTATCCCAATCTAAAAAATAATGGTACATTTGTGGTTATCCCAATCGAAAAAAGGATACATGGGAGGTCATCCCAAGTCTAAAGTTTGTACCCAGGTTTTTATCCCAAGATTAACATGTTATGAATGTCTTGATGGGTATCCCTGACATAAGATCTTATAGGATTATGTGTATGCAAAAAATTTATATATTATGACAATGTTATTCCCAAATGGATCATGTTATTTGATTTTCTTATGATTCATGTCTTATGAAATTACAATATTTACTCCATGACACAAGATTATGATTTATGATAAGTAGGGTATGGTTTTCAAATGCTATGATCATGTTTTAATACCCTTAAGTTCATGTTATGCTTACTTATCATCCTTGTTTATCCTTATTGAGAATCTTATCACACCCTTTATTTTATTTCCATTCATCAGGTTATGAAGATATATATAATGAATGATTATTCTAAGAAGGGTTCTATATATGAAGGTCATAGTTGGAAAAGACAAATATCCCATATGAACCAGTTGTGTATGTTTCTATGTTTCTAGAGAAAATAAATTATTATGGTCGTTTAGTGTGTTTTTGTGTAATGTATTGAGTATTATTATAAAAATATGTAATATCCATGTATGAAAAACCTAGGTCATTGTAGTTGGTATTAGTGAAAAGGTTTAGTTGACCAATAGAAACTAGGGTGAGAAAACATTATTGAAATTCAAAGAGATATTTCTAAGGATATATCCAGGGATGTATCTAAGGATAAGTATAAGTATGAGTCAAAGTATAGGAAACTGACCAAGAATTTTGTTAAAGGATAGGTAGAGTGACTTACATGGAATTATATTCATATCTAGATACTACATGTGGATGATGATCATGCATAAGGGACCTATGGTTAATAACCCAAATAAGGGTTCATTGAGTTAGACGTAATCATCCTCTAGTGCAATAAACTGGGCCCTACTATAAAAATGGGGTGAAAATCCTAGGGGATATAGTTTGGAAATTTAAAAAATCTTTATGAACTATCATGAAGGATTTAAATAGATGTTTACTATGAATGACATAAGGTAAAACATAATTGTCATTGATTAAAAATATGTCATTATTTTGACATTATATTAGTGATTTTTCATGATTATGTGGTTCCCCACTATGATCAGTGTTTCTATCACTATGATTTTTTATGTAGATGGATGAAACTAGAATAAACCATGTTAATGTAAAGTGTGGCATATAATGTAATGTTTTTTATCTTGAGAAACAAAATGGTATGGGAGATAAAATGAAAATGTATTTTATTTTATCACTGAACTTTATCAAGATATGAATAAAGTTGTACTTCCAAATGAAATAAGTAGGGATAAAAATTTTATTTAGTCCCTCATGATTCAACATCCACCTTACTTCCATGGGTCTTCTGATTCACTAGTTTCTGAGAAATGGATAAGCACCACTGAAAATATATTTTCCATCCTTCAATTTTCAAAGCATGAGATATACATTTTGTCTATAAACCATTTTATGGTAATGAAAATCAATGTGGGACTCTTATAAATAATATAAAGCAATAGGATAAAATTGGATCCATGGATTAGGAAGTGTTTGATAATTTTTTTTTGTAATAATTTTATTTATTTTATTTATATGATGATGGAGAATGAGTTACTTGAGCTAAAACAAAAGAATGATGAATTGTTTGGTACCTACAAGGAAAATTTTTCAAGGATTGTGAGGTATGATTCTGGTATTGTCATTCAACCTAAAAGTAAGGTTGATCATTTATTTAGTGGCATAAAACCATATATCTGAAGGAAGATATCCATAAGATATTTCAGTATCTATAAAGAAATTGTTTGACATGCTATAAGGGTGGAAATGGAGGTTTGGATTACGTATCAATATAAAGGTTTTGATATGAAGAGACAATAGAATTGATAGGAAAATATTAGAACTTTGGATAGAAGAATATGATATTTTTTTAATTCTCAATGTGTAAGAATAATCATGGTGGAAATTGGCTAAATGGGTCTACTAAGCATTTTATATGTGGAAAGAAAGGTCATCGAGAAGATTAATTTCAAATTGGTGGAAGGAAGTTATCTATTAATGATAATAATGATAAATCTATATAGAATAAACCTCCCACAATTAAAAGTTTCAATTATAATGACATTTTTATTATGCTAAAATGTTCTCAAATTTAAGGGTTAATAACAATGAATAATTCCAATAACATCTGATGATAAAGGGAAAAGGTAAAGTTTATAAAATCATGAAAATTAATGTGCATCATGATAATTAGGGTATACTAATTCTTCCCTACTTAGATAAGAATTTCTTGTCTTATTCTGTATGAATGAGCCCCTTGAAAATTTAACTGTTTATTCTTTACTAAAATTTCATGTGATAATATTTCTTATAAAAATTATAGAATAATGAAATCACACTTTATATTCTTCTAGTACAAGTTTGAACCCAATATTCCAATATAAATGTATTTTAAAAGATATTATATTATTTAATTAATAGAGGGTGAATTATATTATAGAATAATTTATGTCTCTAGGTATGATTAAATTAACAGTTTTGGATACCATTAGGGTAATCAGAGTTTAATATTGATCATATTTTCAAATTCGTTGACACCCCTCTTGATTTTTTGTGTGTGATGGGAGTCAATATAGATTAATGATATATTAATTGACATTTATATAAATCAAACCCTTTGGATTTGTATATAGTGACAACATTTTTTGAGGAGTAATGCCTTTAAAATTTTTTGATACAAAATTATTGGCAATAATAATCATTAGTGTTTATCTTATCTTTGATGTTGAGAGAATTAGGGGTTATATTGGATCACCTTACAATTTCATCACACATTATCATTGTTAGATAATAATTTTCAAAAGATTAGTTTTATAGGATACATATTAAAGAGGTGGTAAGGTTTCAAGGATTATCAAATTCAATTATATATGATCATGATCCAAAGTTTACCTTGATGTTTTTGTCAAGTCTTTAGAATGATCTTGATATACAATTACGTTTCAACTTATTAAGAAAAAATGAAATCCTAGAAGATATGATAATATATTTTTATGGATTTAAAAGGTGGAAGGGATCACACCTTCATCTGGTTTTGTTTCCTTACAAAAATATGTTTCACTCAATCATTTAGATGGATCCATATGAATCCATTTATATGTACTAGAATTATGTTGTAGAAATAAATATATTGGGACCTAAGTGAGATGATGAGATGGAAGAGAAGGTTAGAGACATTCATAAACATTTAAGGATTTCAAAAATTTGATAGATATATTATGATGATAATATTTGACATGATATAGAATCTAATGTTAATGAGAATCTCTCTCTATGAATTTCTCCCTCAAAGAAAGAAGGCCGAACTTTTCCCTAGATATATCAATCCCATAAAAATAATTTATCATATCAAGAAAATTTATTTTCATTTGTAAGTTTCACTAAAACTCCCAAAATTCCAAGATGTGTTCCAAATATCACTAATAAATAAGTATGTACCTGATCCATCACATGTTGTAAACAAAATGTTCATGATGCTAGAGCATGAAATTTCTTATGAGGAATAATGGGTTGTGATTCTGGATCGAATAGAGAAAATTCTACAAAATAAGTACACTCAATTGGTTAGTGTTTTTTTTGTTGAAACTACTAAATTTATGAAGATAAATTGGATCATAATTATTAAATGAGTAATAATTATACTCAGTTTTTGGTTCCAAGGTGATGAATTTTGAGGGTGAAATTCATTTTAAGGGGAGTTTAATATAACACGGTTAGACTTTATGAATTTTTATTTTTTGAATAAATTAAATTTCTATGATAGATTTATTTACATGAAACAAAAAATTAATCTTATATTACCTAAAACACCATGTTAATATTGACCTATAAGGGACACTGCGTTGGCTGATGTTTACAAACGATAATGAGTTTTTACAAAATGAAAATATATTATTAAAAATAGTTATTTAAATGAATATGTTATAAAATATCAATTTCACTTAGTGATATGAATAATAATAACTAATTTTAAAATATTAATTATAAATTTTTATATAAATAAAACATATTTATAGTAAAATGCATATTTTTGGTAATGTATTTATAGGTTTTAAAAATATTATTTTCTCAAAAAATATTATTTATTTTTTTGAAAAATAATAAAATTTAATTTTGACACTTCTATAAAATTAATCTAATAAAATAAAATTAATTTTTGAAATCATATTTTGAAAGTAATATGAGGAATAAAATTTGGGATTTGTCTGAATAGATTAACTTTATGATAAATAGTGAAGAATACAAAATTTTAATTGAAAAATGCCTTTTTGTTTAAATCATTTATAACATTAAATTATATTTTTACTTGGTTTTAAAGTAAAAATAATTTAATTTTATATCAATTAATCCAATTTAGGTCATTGGAATCATTTTCAAATTTAATTTATATATAAATACTTTGTAAAATTTCTAACAATCTCTCATTATAAATCTACATTCTCATCGCATCACCAAGATTGATTTTAAAATAAATTTTCCCACTTTTATAAATTTAATTTGGAAAAAGAGATTAAATATTTTTAATTAGAAAAATTTACAATATCTAAAATGTTCAACATAATTTTTTACCAAAATTAATATTTAAAATACAAAAAATAATTTACCATTGTTAAGGTAAAACTAATTTATTATGGGTTTAAACTAATAAGATAAAGGTAAAAAATATAAAAGAAACTTTTTCATAAGTACTTTTATTTTAATATATAGACCGTAAATGTTATATTTTTGGGAATATACTATTATTGATGTTTTTTCATGATAAAAATGCGGGTATGATTGAATTTGTTTCAAAACATTACAAGTGTGCCACTCGCCCCAGTTTTAAAAGGCAACACCCTCTCCCCTCTTCTTCACAACTTCACTCCATTTTAGTTTGGCCAATATCAGAAAAAATAAATTCCCAAATTCCCTTATATTATCTTATAATGCTTATTTTAGACATTGATCTAACCTTGGAAGGATTTCGATGAGAACATATAGAGGATACCTGAAGAAGAGGTAACATTCATTAATGAGAATTTTTGTTTTTGTTTATTCATCCAACACTATCAATTATTTTTATAAAATTTTGATATAATAACATAAATATATCCTATATATTAATATGTTGTTATGTTTAATTCATTTACTACAACCATCTCTACTTCCATCAAATGGGTTGTAAAATCATCATTCATCTGTACGGCGGACTACCGCCTCATGAATCAATGACATTTGTTCCTCCATTAAAAACTCTAAAGGTTGTACATAATGATGTATTTGTTTTTGATATATTATATTTTTTATGTTATTATTATTTTTAAACTATTATATCACACATACCTTCATACTCTTCATTTTGTGAGAATATGAGAACATCACTCGTGTGTACAGTGGACAACCACCTCCCGAAGTGATGTGATTCATTCACGCATTACATGGAATTTATTAAAAAAATTTTTAATAATAATATGTGATATATATGACAAAATACTATTTCACCAATGATAATATATCATTTAAATTTCTTTCTTTCCAACCAACATAAAAATGGAAACAACATTCATGTGTTCTATCTCAAAATATTATAGACTACTATAAATAAATATAAACTTAATATATATGATATTTATATCATGATTACAATTATATATATTATGAGACCATTATCTAATTATCTGGATAAAAAAATAACAATTCTAAACATACATGAACAAAGAAGTGGTTAGTACCTGAATACTAACACTAACATTGATTTTTTTATAAATAGGTAATAAAATTTCATAAAAAAATAATATATAGTACGATATATATATTAATATGGTTGTGTGATAGATTTAAATTAGAATTAAATTTATTATATAGGTTTTTTGAATGAGTATAATGTATGTTAAGACTTAAGGTAAGGGATTTCCGTCTCACTTTTTTACTTCCGTGGAAGACCTTCCATATTCCCCACTAATTATTTTTGGTAGTTTATATACATTCCATGAATTAATTTTATAATTATTTTAATTTACATATACAATTGAGTTTCTATCATTCACAGGGTTTACGGTTCAAAAGTTAACAAAGCGGTAATGTATTTTTGCGTCAGTTTTCCTTCATTAAGACGTACGTTATGTTAGCTACCTCTATTCTTTCACGAGGTGTATATAATTCCATTTTGAAATTTAATATAATTAATTTATTTATAATAAACATATTTTAAGTTCCATTTTATATTATTCCTTCATAGGGCTTATTATTCAATGTTAGTAAAGTGGTAACAAATTTATGTTACAATCTAACTATTCATTAGGATTGTTTATGATTATGTTTTTGATGATAAAATCTTATCATACATATCTCTAAGAAATATTTATTTTTATTCTCATTTGGTTATTAATGATATTTAAAGGCAATTTTAATATTTTCTACTCTTTGTCACTTAAAATATTTGGGATTTGTTTTAATAAAATATGACTTTATTTCTCTCTTCGTTCAGAGATCAGTTTTCTTTCAAAACCATGATTTCTAAAAATGTTTTCAAAAAAGTTTTCTTAATCTCCTATTATATTTAAAAGATCATTTTTATTCATTTTTTGGACTTTTTTTAAAAAAAATTGAAAGGAATCTTCATGTCATTTTACATACAATTCCAATTTCTCTTTAACAAAAAATATGAAAGCAATCTTTATTTTAATGTGTATGGTATGAAAATAAAGTCCATTCATCATGATTTTTTTTAGTAAATCTTCCTTTATATTTTTCCAAGGTTATATTCAAATAAAAAGACTTCTAAAATGTTTTATGTTTCTATAATTTTTTTAATGTGGAAAGTATATTTTCCTGAAAGAATGTTTTAAATGATCATTTAAAATAATTTTCCCATCTTAAACGACATCCATTGATGATAACTATGCCTTAGTAGGGATATGATACAAGGATATCATTATTATTCTTACTCTAAATTTTTTATGTTTAGGAAAATCAGTTCTCTTTTACATATTATACCATCATAGAATTCTTATGATGCTTTTTTCTATTCCATAGGTTATACCATGATAAAATTATTATGAAACTTGCTTCCTTTTAAAGGGTTATGATATTATAAAATAACTAAATGATTATAAAACCAATCTATTTTACACATGTTATGATATAATGAAACTTTTATGAAACCAATTTTATTTAATGGGTTAGTATAATATGAATGTTTTATGATCTTATGGCACAAATATATATGATTTTCAATATGAGTTATGTGCGACCAATATCTACATCCAATTAATTGGGTAATGGTAATTGTTCTATGAGCTCAAAGGGTACATGGTTGGTTAGAAAAAACCCAAAATGTAGGGTACATGGATGGTTATCCTAATCCAAAAAAGTAGGGTATATGGGAGGTTATCCCAAGACAAAATAAGATGTTACATGGGAGGTTAACCCAAGACAAAAAATGAGGGTACATGGGTGGTTATCCCATTCCCAAAAAAGAGGGAACACTAGTGGTTAGCCTTAGACAAAAAATGGGCACATTATAGGTCATCCCTAGACCAATGTAGGTACATAGGTGGTTATACCAAGCCTTACATATTATGAATTTCATAGTGGGTAACATTGGCATATGATTTTTCTATGATTATGTGTATATCACAAATCTATGTCTTATCCCAATGTTGCTCCGTCATGGATCATGTTTTCTGATTTCTATATGATTTGTGTCTTATGACCTTCCCATAATTATTCCATGACCCTATACTATGATCTTTGATATGAATAATATTGGTTTCAAAATGTTCTCTCATGTTCTCATACCATTATGTTCATGTCATGAATATATATCATTTTTTAACCCTTAATGAGAATATGAGGTCACATTTTCTTTTGTTTCCATTCCACATGTTATAAAGATATTTATTGTGTATGATTTTTTAAATAAGTTTTCCATAAATAAAGATCATATTGGGAGATGATTTAGATCACCTATAAACCTGTTATTTATGGTTCCATACTTCCAACAGCACTAAATTATTATGGTCCTCAGACATGTGTTTGTGTAATACATCGAATATTCATCTAAAAAGATGCAATATCCATGTATGAAAATCCTATATTATTATACCCACATTACAAAATAAAAAAGTAATAATCTATCTATATGATAAAAAATACATAACAGAGTTGTAGAGGATAAACATAGAATAAAAATAATATATGTTAAAAAACACACATTCTAGTATATATTAAAAACAAATAGAATAAAATACTGTTGTTTGGACCAACTTACATAATAATAATATTTAATCCTCACCCTCCATGACATTTTGATAAAATGTGTTAAATTCTACGTGATACATGTTTCCTTAAATAATAAAGGTAGGTCTACCAACATACATCAAAACTCATACCGTGTATGTGGTGAATATTTTTGGATGGAAAGTATGAATACACTAGAGGGGGGGGAGGTTGAATTGTGTACTTTTGAAAACTCTTATACAAATTAAAATAAATCCCCCTCTGTGATATGTTACAATATTATTTTCATAAAATTGTCAGATTAATGAAAAAAATAAATTATAATTACCAAAGAAGTTTTGTAGAAGTTTTGGGGAAAAGATCCCCTAGTCAACTCCATCAATGATATCTCTATGTTCTTGGTGAATTTTAGCAATCTATCCCCCTTACCATATAACTATATAATTGAGTGCAGGCAGTTGAAACCACAAAAAATTATGTTATTTTATAGGGTAAATCAATGTCCACATATAATCATATAATGGTGATACTCCACCCCAACTAAGTACAATCATTAAACAGTCTTAATGAATAAGATATATTATTTTATAATTCACAAGTTCAGATCATAATTTTCATATTTACTAATAAATTATTTATTTTATTCTTTATAGAATAATTTATTTAAGTAATTTTAGCTCTAATGAGATATTTTTTGTATAAGATCTTCAAATAAATACATAAAAAGAAGATGAACCATTCACAATAATATGATTAATATAAAGTAGTGAATGATAATATTTATGTCTTTAAAGTGTTTTCATGAAAGAATTGAAAAATGAAATCATATATTTAACAAGATATAACAGTAGATTTATTATAACGAAAAGTTTACCCTTTAAAAAAATATAAATCAAATAAAAAATAGATATTTATATTGGATCATAAATAAAAAATAGATCATTCCGAATGACTATACATCAATACTTTTAAATCCCTTAACTCTTCTAAAAAATATCACACTTACACTAAAAAAGAATATTTTAAAAAAAAAATAACATGAGTTTTGTCTTGGTCAAAAATATTTTAAAATATCCTCAAATAAATAATGATAATAAAATCTTAGTTCATTTGAAATTTTAATTTAAATCACTAATGAAAATCGTAACCTTCATTTGAAATAGGAATCATTTAATCCATTTTTTAAAATACATTGAATTTAACTTTCAAAATCTTTTAATAAGATATTTATTCAAACTAAATTATTTCTAAAATATTGGGAAATATATTGAATTTAAATTATATTGATGACTGATTAAACATATGGCTTCATTTCATATGGAGTATTCAGATGTACAATTCAGTGTGTACCATTGATTCTATATGTTGGGTCGACAAACCAAATGGTAGATCCTTAAAAATTAGGTTCTTCACAATGTTTTGGTTACCAAAACAAACATTTATTTTAAACTTTGGGTGAAAATGTATCATCCCTTATTGAATGTTAGGTTCTAAAACCAAATTTTTTTCTTCAAACATAGGGTTCAAAATAGTTATTCCATACTCCATAGAAATATTCAGAATACTTAGAAAAATTTCAACTGAATTACTTCTAGAATTTCATATATAATAAAATAAATACCAAAATAAATATAATCATAAAATTAACTTAAATTGAATTCATTAGTAAATTTTTTTAGGTAATTTGTGATTATCAAAATTATTGAGAAAAAAACAAAATTGTTAGAACAACATTCATATGTCCAACAATCTCCAACTTTTTATGATCATAAAACCCAAATAAGTATAAGCATAGAAATATAGGTTTTAATTGAATTGTAAAAATAAATAGAGATTTATCAAATAAAAATGAATAACTTTTAATTTATCCAAATTTATCCAAAATTAAAGAATGAAAGTTAACATGAATAATAATTATTAGAATTAATGAATTTATCCAAACTTCTATTAAATTTTCCCACATTTAAAGATTAATAGTTAATATATATGTTGTGTTTATCCTAATTTATCCCCCTTTTATGATATATAAAATAAATGAGATATACAGATTAAATAACATTGGCTGTTTCAATGAACTATTAGTGAATTTTATGTTTAGACAAAGAGAAATTCATCCTAAAAAATGAATAGCCACCGAAATAAATGACTAAAGGAAATAGAAAATAAATATAATACAAAAAAACTGGAGAATTTATAATCACTAAATGTTCCAGATTACAACTTTTTTTGGATAAAGGGTTTTAATGAATAAGGGTTAAGATTAAGAGATGGTTCATGTTTTTCTTAGGATGAGGATTCAATGGTAAATGAATCATTCTTCATACGATGCACTTCTTTTGAATCCACTATATTTAGATCAAAATTTCAATTCATTGGTTCGATACATTACTTAATAAATAGATTTGATTTATGAATCATATTGAGTTTTTAAACCACGTTCACATTCAAAAAAATTTAATCAGATTCATCTCATTAAACATAATTCTTCATATTATTTAATGACTGATTAATCATAGCTCTAAATCCTGGATTAGTAGAATATAAATTTGAAAAAAGCTCTTACTAATTGTCCAAAAGGGTGTGTAGTGGAATACTCGCACATAGTAATCTTTCAATTATATCATTATTGACATACTAAATTGATAATAGAATCCAATAATTTTATAAAATATATTAATGTTATTCCACTTGAGGTAAAAACATTGAATTTTATTGAAATGGTACTGATCGATTCACATAAGATTCCTAAAAATGTTTTGAAATATCCATAGTTATATTTTGAAATAGATTCACTTCTAATCCTACCAATGTGATTTTCCTTTTATCTATTGAGATCATAAAAATTCTCCTTGAAATAAAACTTTCTTTCAAATTTTAAAACTATGCCAAAATTGTTTCAAATTTTTCTCTAGGAATAATTGAAATCCTCAAATATTCAAAATTCGTTTGAGAACATTCATATTCTTACTTTAGTCTACCAGGATCAACATTAATTTAATTAAAAATATAACCATTTTCATAGAAAATGAATGATTAATTTCTTCAAAATTATCATCAAAATATAATGATGTTAGATTATGTCTAGGGGAAGGCTCTCAAAATTAAACTAATTGAAGTGACTGAATTTCATCCACTTAACCAGATAGAGATGGAAGATATCCAATAAATTTATCACCTTCACCATCTTCAACCTAAGTAGTATATTCTAATAAATCAACATGAGGAACAATCTAATCCCTAATAAAATTAGTAATTTGATCTAAAGGGGCATTCACATGACCATCAGAATTATCTTCTACATCATGATGTTCTTCTTTTCTTTGATAACCTTAGTAATGAAAAATTTCTTGATTTTGTTTCTCTTCACCATGAATAACCTCCTATATTATTTAATCAATTGGATAAACCTGAAATTAATTATTACATCAGATTCCTCAGATCATTCTATAATACAAACATCATCCATTATTTCTTCAGTAACTAGAATTGGTTGATTTTATTCTTCAATTAATAGGAATACATCCTTCTAAACTAGTTATTCCGTTCATGTTTGTCTTATAATAAGAAAAACTTCACTATCCATTTATAAATAACTTTCGTAATAGTTTCCACGAAATTTAGGAACTCATCCTATCCTAGTAAGGATATTTCCATATATAATTTTCAATCTTCTAGTATCAATAATAATTTCCATTGCACCAATGGATAAATATTTCATATTTCTAGGTACTTGATCTCTTCATGATATTTCTTCAACTCTTGAATAAACAATTTCTATAACACCATCTCTTGTAGACCCTATTGAATTCAGACTTTTTTCTCCTCCGAAGCACCATCTCTTGATTGATCTTCCTCCTCAATTCTAATAGGAGTTATCTTGCCTTTGGTTTTTCTCAAGAAAAATCCAAACATTTTGAGTATTTAAATTGAGATAATATTACTATGATGACATATGGTACATGTATGAATGTAATAGATCATACATTTCTTATATAAAAATAAATAAATTTGTCTTCCATAAGGATAGAAAGACATTATTTAACATATTTTATGATAATGATCCATTTATCTTAGTAAAAATATAATAATATTCAATTTTATTTTCATCATAACCAATAACATCCAATATATATCTGCAAAAATAATTACCACCAAATCTTCTATTTTTATCATAACTATAGTTTAATTTTTTTTAACCAAATCCTTTTGATCTTCCTCTAGATCAATTACAAACAGTTTTCTAATTTAGGATGTCCCAAATAGAAAAGAAATAATGTCCTCTAATTTTTAGACGTTGTCCCCAATTGATCTCCGACTAAAGTGAAAATCACCATTATGTGGGAATTATAAAATTTAAGCATTATCAGTTAATGATATTAAAAATTCATTGTCATTTATATAATAAAAAAATGAAATCCTTTGAATCTATTAAAATAAATTGTGAATTTTTATAAAAATATTTTAATTACTTTTTGAAAATATTCTCTATATTTTCTCCATTGAATAGGTACACCATTCCTTAAAATTTAATGGATTTCTTTAGAAGGATATTCATCTATAAAAACCTTTTGGAATTTACTACATTTCCTTGAACAACTCTTCTTTCTGAAGTAGATGACCTTTTCTTCTTTGAACTACTTGGTCCTACTTCATTGATTCTATTTTTTATTACATTGATATAATTTGGAGGTTTTAGGTAAAAAAACTAGGGTTAACGAGATATATTTAGAGCATTAAAGGTTGAGAGGGTAAAATATCGAAGGTAGAAGATAGAATGGTTTTACAATTATGATTTTCAATTGAATTTCTGGATTCTCAATCCAACATCTATCGTGTACTCGTTTTTTTATATTTTAATTTGAAAACAAAATTCACAAAATAAATTACACAATTAAAAATTTAAACATATAAATTTAAATAAATATAATAAATATAAAAAATATAGTTTTAAAGACAAATTATAAAATAAAAAAATATAAAATTATACAGAGATTAATCAAGGAAAAATTAATAGTTTCACTTAAAATTAAATAAACATAACCCTAATAATTAAATAAAAACTATAAGTGTAAATTGGTTTAGTGAAAATATTAAGAATATGATCCTCTGTATTTACAAATTCTAAAGACATATCCCCTTTCTAGAAATTATCACTTAGAAAATGATGTCTATGATCAATATTCTTAGTCCATTAGGGACTCACTGGTGTTTTTGAAATATTAATAGCACTAGTATTATCATATAATATTGAAATATTTTTAAATTTAATTATAAATACTAAAATATTTTTTATCATCTGTAATAGTTGTGCACACCAATTTCCAGCAAAAATATATTCTTCTTTATTGGAAATAACACAAAAAATGTTTTTTAATAGACTATGAAACTGGGACATTTCCAACAAGAGACAAGTCCCTGAGGTTCTTTTTATATCTAATCAAAATCCTCTAAATCAGAATCAGAATATGAAATTAAATTAAAACCATAAGTTTTTTGGTAAATAAAGTATATATAATAGTTCCTTTTAAATATCAAAATATTCTTTTAATTGTAATAAAATAATTTCCTTTTGTATTTTATTGAAATATATCACAAATATAGGAATAAAAACATAATGTTTGGTATAATAATTATATGATATAATAAACAATAAATCATGTGTATGTATAAGTTGTTTTAAATAGGTTGTGAAGCTTTATATATGTCATGTTTTACATTAGTAGACATGGGAGTTGTATAATACATTATATTTTAAAGTAAAAAATATGTCAAGAAATCAATAATATATTTTAATTGATTCAAAATATTTTACATAACCTTTTTGATAAATTTTAAATCCATGAAGTAAAATAAATTATCCCATCATACTCAATTTAAATTATTTTTTCTTTTGTTTAAAAAATAATTATAAATATTTGGATTATTTTATCCAAAATTAATAGGATTTACATGTTTTTATACTAATAAAATATTATAATAATTGTTTTTATTTAAAATATTATGATCTTCCAACCCCACTAAAAACTATTTTTCAAAATAAATGAACTAAATCTTTCATACCTTGCCCTTAGTGCTTTTTAAGGCTTTACAGAGATTTAATAAGTTAAAAAATAATTTTTTAGATGGTGGCTTTAAAACTTTACAGGTTTTATCCACATAGACATCCTCAATTAAATAACCTTTTAAAAAATAAAATTTCACATCGATATCATATAATTTGTAATTAATTTATATATATTTTCCAATGGGTTTCTAATGGCTTCTAGATTAGGAATTAGAGAAAATTTCCCTTATAATCTATTTTTTCCTCCAGGTTGTAACCTTTAGAAACTTTGATAACCTTATCCCTAGTGATTATACATTGATCATCCAATGTTTTTCTAAAAACCAATTTCTCTCATATAACTATATGGTTTTAGGGTCAATCAACTAATCCCCTAACTTCATTTCTTTTAAACTGGTTTAATTTATATTGTATGGATATCATCTAACTCTCATCTTATAAGGAATCATCTATAGATTTAGGTTCAAATTGGGATAGAAATATAGGGAAATATTCTAGGTTTCCTACATTCCTTCAAGTCCTATAACATATGTCTAGGCCTCCTATAATAGTCTATAAAGGATTATCCTTTAAGAATCTAGATTTTTTATGTCATGCACTTTCATGTCCCTCTATTTCATGTTCTTATAAACTATATTGAAACTTATTATATTCTGAATTACATTTAATTTTTTTATATTATTCAAGTATTGAGTTATTCTAAGAATTGTTAAATTAATATGTTTGAGTTTTGTTGTGATTAAAAGGATCACTTCCATAAAAAATTACATGAACAGATTCTTCAATTATATTCTATTTTTTATTATACACTATAAAAGATTTAGAAGTACAAAAATATCATACAAATATTAAATTATAATCCATTCAATAAAACATACCAATATTCTCCTTAGTATTCAATATATACACCTTGCATCCAAAAACATTAATGTAACCAAGTTTTGGTTTTCTATTATTCCATAACTCAAAGGGTCTCAATTTAAGAATGATCCTTATTAGGACTATAATCATTATATTTATAGCTATATGAACAAATTTTTCCCAAAACATAGTTTGAATTGTTGCATTAATTCAACATAGTTATTTGCAATTCCAATATATTTTTATTTATTATTAATATAATTCCATTCTATTTAGGTATTCATATATCATGGAACATATGTTTAATACAAATGTTTGCGAAAAAATAATTAAATTCTTTATTCTTAGAATCTCCTGCATGATGACATCTAAATGAAAATATTTTTAAATCTTTTTAATTTTGATCATCTTTGTAAAACTAAAAAATATTGGAAAATATTTACATTAAAATTCCTAAAAAATGACCTCTGAAATTCATGAAAATCATCATCTAAAAAACAAAGAGTCTTCCAAGCAATATTGCTACTCATGATGTCCCTAACATTTCATATGGGTGAGTTTTAATGGTTTGGATATATTATCCTTTTAAATTGAATTAAAAGAGGAATTATATTATTAGACTATCTTTCATTCATCATAATGTTTATTTTTATAAAACATTACACTGGGAAAATATGAAACCAAATTTTCTTGGATAAATTATATAGGGAAAATATATTATAATATGCAACTCTCATATTCCATATCATGAATTAATTTTTTTAATAGTTAAAAAATTCCATTTCTATTTACCTAAGGAATTAATTTCCAATGTATACACATATTATATTCTATTTGATTTAATCTTAAACTGGTTATACTTAATAATAGAACATGCATTGTAAGAAAAATTAGTTATAAATCTATAATCACAGTTTAGATACTTTTGATAGTTTATAGAAAATTGGTATGCCTCCACTAATGTGCCTTTATGAACCACTATCCATGTACCCTAATTCATTTTTTCCCTATGGATTTTCAACTAAAAATATCAAATAAAATATTATTTTGGTACCCAAATACTCATAGGAACAGTGGTGCCATCCACTAATGATGAAGGAACCCACATCTATATAATTTTTCCAGAATTTAAAAAATAAACATTAGAAATTTTTTTAGGAATAAGATATTTCGTTACATAAATAATATGAATATTTTTAAATAAATAGTTATTATCATAATGTAATGTAAATCCAAAAAACAAATATCCCTTTACATGTTGTGGTTTCTTGAGCTAGACACAAAATAGTCTCTATATAACTTAGTTATTTCACAATTAATACCAAAACCGAAAGACATATTTTTTGAAAATTATTTATAAGGATTCTATTAAGAGATTATTCACCCATAGTAAATAATATTGCATCAAATTTATGGTATTCTACTTCATATTTAAGTTCTTCAATTATAGTATCATGCATAGTGAAGTTTGAAGAGGGTTTTTATTTCTAATCAAGGTACGATCTTGCCATGAAATATTTTTTACTGAGAATAACATTATTAATATTCTTAATAGATTTGTAAATTTTATATTTATTCATATTTATATTTAATCATAGCACAATATTCAACTAATTTATAAATTGAGCAGTTTTCGAAATCAGATTCAGATATAAAATTCTATTCTACCTATTTTTATTTTTATATAAAATTTATAATTTAATTTAGATTTGATTACTAATTTTCTAAATGAAATTTTTAAGACATGATGGAATATTTAAAAACAATCCATGTGTCATTCAAATACTTTTTTACATTCTCATTCATAATTATATTTCATTCCTTCATTCTTCTCTCTCTTCCATTTTTTAGTTTTTCAATTTTTTTGTGGGCTGGAATGTCTGGTATTCTTGATTTTTGGGCATTCATATCATCAGACCTCTTTCAATAAGTAATTATTTTTTCTAGAATAATTTTAATACTTCTTGAAGTCTCTTTTCTTCTAATAAAATTTATTAAATTTTTAGGCTATGTGAGATGGTTTTTCTCGAGAGAATGAATTTGTAGAATCATTTTGGGTTATAAAAACTACTTAATGTTTGTGTATTTTTGTAGTAACAACTTTTAGAGGATTATTTTATTTAATGACCTTAATTTTATAATTTTATTTAGATTTCAGTTCAAATTCATACAGTATAAATCTATTGATTAATTCCTCAATTTCTAGTTCCTTGATAGGTGTGGATTTTTTGGTATCTATAGAGATCACATTCCCATTCGAGCATGAAACTCTAAGAAATTTCAAAGCCTAATTTAGTTCTAGAATTGGATATAATATGGACAAACACTAGTATTAATTTTAGTCAGCATTCCACTCATTTGAGTAATTATTTCACCATCATAAAATTTAAAGGTATAAAACACTATCTTGGATGTGTTTTATCATAGCTTTATGAATTTTTTAGTATATTCATATGATGAAAATATAGACTTACACATCTCATAAGAAGTATAACATTGAGAAACAAGATTAAATTCATTAGGACCAAGTCCTAAAATGAAATAATTTATAACTTTTTAATTTACATCATATTTATCATCCTTATAAGCATCCCACTTTTTTGTGTTAATATAAATTTCATAAGGATTGAGCATATTAATATAAAATTTGAAACTAATATTTTTTAGATAGATGGCCATTCAAGATTTATAACAAAAATATTTTCTTTATTGATGTGTGGGAAAATGATCATTAAAATTACATAGTTTAGATTACCAATATAAATATTTTATTTGTTGAGATAATAATATCAATTTTGAAAGAGCATAATATATTTCTTCAATGAGAAATCTTCTAATACCAAATATTATTCATAAAATTTGAAGACACAATAGTGGAGTGAATTATCTTATTTTAATAACACTTAGATAAATTAAAATTAATCGCTCTTTTTCATAGAAGGTTGTATTTCTTCTTTAAATAGATTGAGATATAAAAAAATTTATGAATAATTACACAAAAAAATTAGTGGTTTGGGGCATAAAGTTCCCTTATTCCAATCCACCAACACTCTCTCCACAAGTTCAGTGATTTTCACTAAGCTTTTACTTTTACCTGGAAACTATAAACTTATGTGTATTCAATTGAATCCTTACAATAAATATATCAATTTTAATGGAAAAAATTATGTACATAACATGGTAAGATAACATAATACACCATGATGACTAGGTACGACTAGCTGAAACTCCAACAGAATAAGATAGATTGGTTATTGAATTAGTGGTTCATCTCACAATTTCAGTAGCAACTGACAGATAAAGGGTCTTCTTATCTAGAGAATAATTTATCCAAGTAATTATAGGAACACTGTGATCCTTGTTGAATAAAATATTGAAATAAATATAGAAATAAAGGAATATAATTTTACAGTAGCAGGATGAACACATAGTAACTGATCATAACATGTATGTCTGAAATGTGTATTCTTAAATGATTTGATGAATGAATTTATATAATTAACAATTTATCGCAATATAGTTAATATAAATAAATGTTTCTCTTATATAAAAAGATAAATATATTTAAAAATAATGTATAATATGTGATCGTTAGGAATCTTGAAAACTCAGATATGACTGATTGACTATACCGCAACACTATAAAATCTCAGATGTATTTTAAAAAATATCACTCTAACACCAAAAATATTATTTTGAGAATAAATAAGAACTGGGGTATTATATTTTTCAAAGATAATCATAAAAATTACTTGAAAAATAATGATATTAAAAATGAAATACATTTGAAATTTTAATTTAAATCACCATTCAAAATCATCACCTCCCATATAAATATGAATGATTTAATCCTGGATTAAAATCCATTGAATTAGTCTTTGTATATCCTTTAATAACTGATTTATTCTAGCTAAATAATTTATGAAATCGTGGTAAATATATTGAATTAAAATTTTATAGATGATTGATTAAATGTAGGATTTCTCAACATTCAATGTATTCAAATGTATGGTTAACAACATACCATTGATTCTAATAATTTCCTTGAAAACCAATATGTTAGACCCTTGAATGTAGTTTACTTAAAAAATGTTGGGTTACCAATAAAAAAATTTAACTTAAACGTAGCGTATTAAGGTAGTGTTCATTAATGGAAGTAAGGTTCCCAAATAAAATGTTCTTCTTAAAATATAGGTTTCTAAATAGTGAATCTAAACTCTTTATAAATGTCTAAAATACATAGAAAAACATCAATTTAATTACTAAATTTTTATAGAGAAAATAAAATAAAATTATTTTAGTAAATATAATGCTCAAAATTTAATTAATTTATCTTCATTATTAAAACATATTAGAGTGTTTGTTATCATCACAATCAATGAGTGAAAAAAATTCATTTTGGGATAATCCATTCTATTTTGAACAAATAAGTGAGTCTAAAGAACAAGTAGGAATCCCCAATACCGCAACAATACTGATAGTTTTTTGATCAAGTGTAAATGCATTGAATGTATATATATGATGTGAAATTATTCTTATTCAACACACTCACCTAAAATACATATAATTTATATAAAATCACACAAGTAATTGCATTGTGTGCTAACGAGACCATATAATTGTACTTTATTTAAATCCATGCCTGAATGAAAAATTCACAATGTAAAACAACCCAAACCCATTCCAAGTGATTATATGTAGATTTAAACCATACCTCAACCCATAAATGAAGAGGTAGGGTAGGGTTTCATGTCGAAACCATAGCCCATCCCCTCTCGCCCAATGGTGGTTATACATCAAGCATCCATCATGTCTTGGTCCAAACATGAGGAGTATGGGAAAGGCATAATGTAAACCTTTACCCACTATCCAAAGGAACACGACAAAAACAAGAATCTAAAAACCTTTACACATATATTCTAACTTGATAGGTATCCATCAGTGATGTATTACATCATTCCATGACCTAGACCATTTATGGAAAATCTTCAACCCAATTTTGATCACCCCAAACCAGGTTCATTGTCTTGAACCAAGCCTACTATAAAAAAGTTCTCAATAATAAGACACAAGACGTACCACTCTACATCTGGTTAGAACTCAAGATCCATATCCCCGTCTAGGTCTATCAACTAGCACAACATGTATAAGGCCTCAGCCTTAAACCTTCCTTAATATTGAATTAAATGAATAATTCACATTGAGGATCATTTCAGGTTTAGAGTTTTAGAGAATTAGATCATAACTATTACATCTCAAAATATTACAAAGTAGAAACTTCTACTAAGTTTCCATAAAATAAAAACTCTTAAAAAGAAAAATGTCTACTTCCATGTTTTAGATATCATGAATTTCCCTTGATCCCATTATTGACCTTATTCCACATTAAGTCCTGTGAAAAAAATTTCAAAAAAACATGGGGTGAGCATAAAAAAGCTCAATAAGGGATACACAAAGAATGAAAACTGTTAGTTTTTCCAAAAATAAGTATACCATGTATACTTTGTCAAAGTAATACTTTTCACCTTTATGAATTAGTAAAAACTCTTCACTGAATAAAAGATCATTACTTACCCTTTTGTAACAAAAAGGTTACCATAAAACCCATATAAAGATCACATAATATATAAAGGTAACTTGGGACATAAACATACTTAAATGGAATAACAATATGGTCAACTTCCACACATATCACTTAATGGAATAGCCATACGGACGACTTCCATACCCAATGCATTGGAGGTTATAACGTAACCACCCATACTGGTATTCACGACACCACCCATCATATGGTTTATCACGTAACCACCCGTCAAATGTCCAAGTACCATTATAAAATCATAAGACATAAAACAAATATAACGGAAAGAAAAAATTTCTAGTCTTTGATCACAATATATCACATAAATATATTGACATAAAAAATCCATTATAAAAATAATTTTCAATACCAAAATACATAAAAGAGTATATGGTATTTATTTCACTTTAAAAACATTACGTCTTGTTGGGGAAGCCAAAGACCAAATAATAATCGCGGCGGCGGAAAAGGTCGTTGTCACCGCGTACGTTAAAAGAAACATTCCTTTTTGTCGTTTAGTAAAACTCTTTGTAGAAAAAGATTCCTTTTGTATAAAAGTAAAATTCAAAGGGGTTTATACACCATATAAAAGAAAGTTGTGTATAAAATGAAATATTCCTTAATTAATGGAGATTGAGACGACGTCCCTTACCTTGGGTCTGGCTTGACTCGATCATTCTTTAACATCCTGAATAATAAACTTGAGTTAATTTCTACTTGCTTAATAACCATATTCAAGTTCATTATTACTTTTATATCACTTATTACCATGTTATAAACATTATTTAATCATTTATGTTAGTACTGTTTGTTTTGTCGATATTTGGTTCTTAAGTCGAAAGTGGACTTCTTACAATTACATGTTGTCCGTGTGGTCAAAGGTTCATTATATACAGAATTATATTCATGATTTGGATATCATATATATCATATAAATCTAGAATATACATGTATTTATAATATTACATAATCATTTAGAGGTAAGAAATGAAATGCACCGTTCATGGAGACGGTAAGTCGTACGTACGCTTGAACGCTACTTCTATTTCTATTTCATATTTAATGGAATTAAAACATAACGATTCATAATAGTATTATAATTCCAGTATGTTATCATATATAATATAATTAAATATATCCTTTATACGTACCATATATGGTGTTAACGAATCAAATCACTTTGTGGGGGCGGTAGCCCGCACTTCGTAAATTGAAATTATCGTGTTTACCCACAATGGAAACCATAAAGGTATGCCACAAATGAAAAATACAGAAGCTTAAGTAAAACATAAAAATATTATATATCATATATAATTATAGTGACATCATATGGGCCACCTTTGAAGGTGTTATATGAGTGTTGAACAATCATCGTTTCGTGAGGCAGAAATTCGTCATCCACAAAAACAGTATGTTCTTTAACCATTAGATGAAGGTGTGTGTATGTGTAGCTAGAATAATTATTATAACAACATCCTAGTATATTGTAAATACTGTAGTTGTTACAAAATAAAGGAATAAAAAGAGTTTAGGGGATTGGAGAAGCAAAATAAAACAAAAGAACACAAGAGAAGACACTACCTTTGAATCGTGTAACTCTTTTTGATCTGAGCTCAAAGGCTTCCTTGGGAATACTTCAGCCCAAAGTGAGGCTTCTAGGAGTATGATAGGTATTTGGAGAGACTAAATGGGCAGGTTTTGGCCGATCCAAAGGCTTGAGAGGTGTGGGTAAGGAGGTAGAGGTGGGGGCCTTTTATAAGAGGAGAGGAGGGGCACTCTTGGAAACTAAAGAAATGTTACTTTATTTTAGAATGAGTTTCGGATTTTAATGGTCCAACATTGAAGTTTTTTGAGGATAAGGTGATAAGGGTTCTAAATCCACCCATACAATAGGTTTTGTACATGGTTAGGTGTTAGATTATACATTATCTTTCCATTTTGTTAAAATCGTTAAATAATGAGGTAATTACTACATCATCATGGTGTCATATATAATATAATTTATTTAATGTTTAAAAATTATTAAAAAACTACTATGATGTAAGAAATATTTTTATCTTTCCAATGAATATTTATAGTCAAAAATATGACTTGTATAACCCCATGTAAAAATTGTTTTAGTAAAACAACTCAGGTTTGTGACATTTTTACTTTTACATTAAATAAAAAGCATTAATGTCTTTATCTTACCCGAGTGGCTCCCTGGGGTCCCAAAAATCGACCCATGAGTTTTCTTGGTTGGCCAAGACACATCCAATAAGGGTAGGACATGTGTCTAGGTATTTTAATTTTATTATAATATCATTTTTTCCTTAAATTGCAATAATTACCTTTAATCGCGATTAAAAACATAGAAGTTACTATTCACCAAAAATAATTTTAATCCCATTGAACCACATTTTACTTTTTAATGACAACCATGTATGTCAGATTTTTGAAATTCAAAACACAAAGGTGGTAAAATTTCATTTAAATGAAAAATCAGTTTTTTAAGTACCACTTAGTGGTTTAACTATTCATCAAAAATTGAAGTTTTTCAGAAAAATACCAAAAATTCACCCTAAGATATATTTGATATTCCGAATTCAAAAATGATGCCTATTTTACAAAATTCAAAACATATAAGTTGAATTAATTAATTTTATAATTAATTCCCGCTATCAAAAAACAAATAGCGTGTTTTTATGAAACAAAAAGTATCAAAAGATTGACACTAGTTCAAGTCCGATTTCAAAGTGAAATAAATTCCAACGACCACAATTGGATTAAATGGTAAAAATATATTCTAATTTCACTTTAAAACCACATCAAATGATAATCTAATCACATTAAAAAATTTGATTAAAAAGAGGTTTTGAATTAAAATACAATATTTTTCACTATTCATTAAAAAAATGATCTTTATCGGAAAAATACAGGAACTTTACACAAAGTAAATTTTGATGTCCCGATTCTAAAGAAGAATTTTATTTGGTCAAATATAATATATAAGAGTGACCAAAACTATATTCAATGACGGTTCGCCATCAAAAGTTGATAAGTGGACCTTTTGTGAAAATTAGAGTATATATACCTAAAATTGAATTATTTTCGAATTTTAAGCCTTTATCCTTTATTGGACAAATGTAAAAACATTTAACAAACATATATAATCATATTTTAGTTATTTATATTCATTCTCGCCAATACAACGGCTACGTGATATCTAACATTTAAAAAAATATTATTTTATTACTAGTGTGCAACGTAAGATTTCAAAGAAACTCTTTTTTGCGTATCGGGTACGCTATCGAACATAGAGTACCCTTTAAAGTAAATTTAATATTTAATTCACAAGTTATAATAAATATGAAAATGTATTTTTCTTTATTTTCCTGGGATGTTACATCCTTCCCCCCTTTTGGGAATTGCGTCCTCGCAATTTTATTCACTTATCAAAATAAGTGGTGGTATTTATCCCTCATAGCATTTTCAGATTCCCAGGTTTCCTCTTCAACCATATGGTTTTTCCATAAAACCTTTACCTGGTGAATTACCTTATTCCACAATACTTTCTCTCTTCGGTCAAGAATATGGACTAATTGTTCTTCATAAGAGAGATTGTCTTCCAACTGAACTACCACTGGGCTCAAAACATGAGATGGATCTGGCATATACTTTCTCAACATCGAAACATGAAAAACATTGTGTAGCTGAGATAAACTCGGAGGTAATGCCACTCTGTATGCAACTGATCCAACTCTCTCCAAAATTTCATATGGTCCGATGAACCTTGGGCTCAGCTTTCCTTTCTTACGAAATCGCATCACACTTTTCCACAGTGAAACTTTGAGAAAAAACATGATCTCCTACCTCGAAAGATAGATCCTTCCTCCAGTTATCTGCATAACTTTTCTGTCTGCTCTGAGCTATTCTCATGTGTTTCTGAATCAACTGAAATTTTTCTACCATATATTCTACCAATTCTGGTCCCATTATCTTCCTTTCACCCACTTCATCCCAAAAAGTTGGAGTTCGACACCGTTTACCATATAATGCCTCAAATGGATCCATCTGTATACTGGAATGAAGACTGTTATTATAAGAAAACTCAACCAAAGAAAGATGTTGGTCCCAACTTCCCTTATAATCCATAGATCAGGCATGTAACATATCTTCCAAGGTCGGAATTGTTCGTTCTGACTGCCCATCTGACTGAGGATGAAAAGCTGTACTAAAATTTAATTCAGTACCCAATGACTTTTGATGGACCTTCCAAAAGTTATAAGTAAAACTGGGATCACGATCAGACACAATGGAGAGGGGAACTCCATGTAACCTGACTATCTCTTTAAGATACAAACGGGAATGTTCATCTAGGGAAAAAGTGTCTCATATAGAAAGGAAATGAGCAGATTTAGTCAAGCGATCAACAATAACCTAGATTGTATTATTACCTCGAGATGTCTTCGGTAATCCCACAACAAAGTCCATGGATATATTCTCCCATTTCCACTCTGGCACTGGTAAAGGCTGAATCATCCCTTTCGGTAACTGCCGCTCTACATTAACCTCTTGACATGTCAAACACTTCACAGTAAAATCAGTAATATCTCTTTTCATTCCATCCCACTAGTAATACTCCCGCAAATCATTGTACATCTTAGTACTTCCAGGATGAACTGAAAATGGAGAAGTATGAGCTTCACATAACAACTATCTCTTCAACTGTGAATCACAAGGAACACACAATCTCTTCCCAAATCTCAAAACACAATCATTTTCAATGTTGAACTCTGGAAACTTACCCTTCTGAACCAGCTCTACCTTTTTCCACAACTCACTGTCTTGCTTCTGTGCTTTCTTAATTTTTTCTGACAGAGAAGATTTCACTGATACCTCATTAGTTTTCAATTGACGTGAAGCATATGCAATTACCTGATCATTTTGTATAAGGACACAACCAAGTACTTTCAATGAAGAATCACTGTATATAACAAACTCACCATTCTTGGAAGAAGTTCCAAAACTGGAGCATTCACCAATCTTCTTTTCAACTCTTGAAAACAATCATCACATTCTTTTGCCCAGATAAACTTAACACCCTTCCGAGTTAGATTAGTCATTGGACTAGATAACCGTGAAATATTTTCAACAAACCTTCTGTAGTAACCTTCATAACCAATAAAACTATGGTTCTTGGTTACATTTGTGTGTCTTGTCCATTCTTCAACAACTTTTGTTTTAGGAGGATCAACAGTTATGCCATCTTTAGAAAAAATGTGACCAATGAATGAAATTTGTTGCAACCAAAACTCACACTTGCTGAATTTTCCATAAAATTTCTTTTCTTTTAATGTTTTAAAAATAACCCTCCAATTTTTTTCATGCTCCTATTTACTTTTAGAAAACACCACAATATCATCAATAAAAATAACCAACATTTTTTACATGATTCAAGTGAGCCATCACTACAATAAACTGTTTAGTTCTGATTCTGACCATCTCAGGATACTGATTTGAAAGGTCATTTCCCTCTGTATGCCTTCCCAAAAAAGTTGTTCTGTTTCCTCTATGAAAATCCATTATTAACAATCATGTCTCAGATGAAGAAACATGGTAATCATCAAATGATATATCATTTCAAAAAAATATTTTTGGATAATCATTTAATATAATTCTAACTCCTAAAGTTATCTAAACCCAACTCTGATACAAACTATAAGTCCCCGGCCTTAAACCTTACTTAATATTGAATTAAATGAATAATTCACATTGAGGATATTTTCTGGTTTAGAGTTTTAGAGAGTTAGATCATAACTATTACATCTCAAAAGATTACAAAGTAGACAGTTATAATAAGTTTCCTTAAAATAAAAACTCTTAAAGAGAAACATGTCTAATTCCATGTTTTACATAGCATGACTTTCCCTTGATCCCATCTTTGAACATATTCCACATTACGTCATGTGAAAAACATTTCAAAAAAACTAGGGGTGAGCATAAAAAAGCTCAGTAAGGGATACACAAAGAATGAAAACTGTTAGTTTTTCAAATAACAAGTAAACCATGTATACTTTATCAAAGAAATACTTTTCACCTTTATGAAGTAGTAAAAAATCTTCACTGAATAAAAGATAATTAGTTACTCTTTTATAACCAAAAGGTTACTATAAAACCCATATAAAGATCACATAACATATAAAGTTATCTTGGGACATAAACATACATAAATTGAATAACCATACGGTCGATTTCCACACATATCACTTAATGGAATATCCATACGGCCAACTTCCATACCCAATGCATTGGAGGTTATAACGTAACCACCCATCCTGGAATTCACGGCACCACCCGTCATATGGTTTATCACGTAACCACCCATCAAATGTCCAAGTACCATTATAAAATCATAAGACATAAAACAAATATAATGGAAAGAAAATATTTCCACACTTTGATCACAATATATCACATAAATATATTGACATTAAAAATCCATTATAAAAACCATTTTCAATACCAAAATGCATAAAAGAGTATATGGTATTTATTTCACTTTAAAAACATTACGTCTTGTTGAGGAAGCCAAAGACCAAATAATAATCGCGGCGGCGGAAAAGGTCGTTGTCAACGCGTACGTTAAAAGAAACATTCCTTTTTGTCGTTTAGTAAAACTCTTCATAGAAAATGATTCCTTTTGTATAAAAGTAAAAGTAAAAGTGGTTTATACACCGTATAAAATAAAATTGTGTATAAAACGAAATATGCCTCAATGAAAGGAGGTTGAGATGAAGTCCCTTACCTTGGGTCCGACTTGACTCGGTCGTTCTTTAACGTCCTGAATAATAAACTTGAGTTAATTTCTACTTTCTTAAGAACCTTTTTCAAGTTCATTCACTTTTATATCACTTATTACCATGTTATAAACATTATTTAATCATTTAAGATAATAATGTTTGTTTTGTTGATATTTGGTTCTTAAGTCGAAAGTGGAATTCTTACAATTACATGTTGTTCGTGTGGTAAAAGGTTCATTATATACAGAATGATATTCATGATTTGGATATCATATATATAATATATATCAATAATATACATTTATTTATAATATTACATAATCATTTAGAGGTAAGAAATGAAATGCACCGTTCATGGAGACGGTAAGCCGTACGTACGCATGAACGCTACATCCATTTCTATTTCATATTTAATGGAATTAAAACATAACTATTCATAATAGTATTATAATTAAATTATGGTATCATATATAATATCATTAAATTTATCCTTTATACGTACCACATATGGTGTTAACGAATCGAATCACTTTGTGGGGGCGGTAGTCCGCACTTCCTAAAATGAAATTATCGTGTTTACCCACAATGAAAACCATAAAGGTATTCCACAAATGAAAAATACAGAATATTAAGTAAAACATAAACATATTATATATCATATATAAATATAGTTACATCTTAATGGCCACCTTTGAAGGTGTTATATGAGTGTTGAATAATCATCGTTTCGTGAGGCAGAAATTCGCCATCCACAGAAATGGTATGTTCTTTAACCATTAGATGAAGGTGTGTGTATGTGTAGCTAGAATACTTATTATAACAACATTCTAGTATATTTAAGATAATATAGTTGTTACATAATACAGGAATAAAAAGATTTTATGGGGTTGGAGAAGCAAAATAATACAAAAGAACACAAGAGAAGACACTACCTTTGAATCGGGTAACTCTTTTTGATTTGAGATCAAAGGATTCCTTTGGAAGACTTCTGCCAAAATTGAAGCTTTTAAGAGTAATATAGGTATGTGGAGAGACAAAATGGGTAGGGGTTTTCCGAGCCAAAGGCTTGAGAGGTGTGGGTAAGGAGGTAGAGGTGGGGGCCTTTTATAAGAGGAGATGAGGGGCACTCTTGGAAAGTAAGGAAATGTTACTTTATTTTAGAATGCGTTTCGGATTTTAATGATCCCAAATTAATGTGTTTCGAGGTTAAGGTGATAAGGGTTCGAAATCCACCCATACAATAGGTTTTGTACATGCATAGGTCTTATATTTTACATTATCTTTCCATTTTATTTAAATCTTTAAATAACGAGGTAATCACTGCATCCTCATGGTGTCATAAATTATTAAATTTATTCAATGTCTAAATACTATAACAAAACTTATATGATGTAGGAAACCTTTTTATCTTTCCAATGAATATTTATAGTCAAAAATATGACTTGTATAACCCCATGAAAATATTGTTTTAGTAAAACAACTCATGTTTGTGACATTTTTACTTTTACATTAAATAAAAAGCATTAATGTCTTTATCTTACCCAAGTGGATCCATGGGGTCCCAAAAATAGACCCATGAGTTGTCTTGGTCGGCCATGACACATCCAATAAGGGTAGGACATGTGTCTAGGTATTTTTATTTTATTATAATATCATTTTTGCCTCAAGTTGCACTAATTACCTCTAATCGCGATTAAAAACATAAAAGTTACTATTCACCAAAAATTATTTTGATCCCATTAAACCACATTTTACTTCTTAATTACAACCATGTATGTTGTATTTTTGAAATTCAAAACACAAAGGTGGTAAAATTTCATTTAAATGAAAAATTAGTTTTTTAAGTACCACTTAGTGGTTTCACTATTCATCAAAAATTGAAGTTTTTCAGAAAATTACCAAAAAATCACCCTAAGCTATATTTGATATTCCAAATTCAAAAATGATGTCTATTTTACAAAATTCAAAACCTATAAGTTGAATTAATTAATTTAATAATTAATTCCCTCTATCAAAAAACAAATAGCGTGTTTTTATGAAACAAAAAGTATCAAAAGATTGACACTTGTTCAAGTCCGATTTCAATGTGAAATTAATTCCAACGACCAATATTGGATTAAATGGTAAAAATATATTATAATTTCACTTTAAAACCACATCAAAAGATAATATAATCATATTAAAAAATTTGATTAAAAATATGTTTTGAATTAAAATACAATATTTTTCACTATTCATTAAAAAATGATCTTTATCGGAAAAATACAGAAAATTTACACAAAGTAATTTTTGATGTCCAGATTCTAAAGAAGAATTTTATTTGGTCCAATAGAATTTATAAGGGTGACCAAAATATATTTAATTACGGTTCGCCATCAAAAGTTGATAAGTGGACCTTTAGTGAAAATTAGAGTATATATTCCTAAAATTGAATTCTTTTCGTATTTTAAGCCTTTATCCTTTATTGTATAAATGTAAAAACATTTAACAAACATATATAATCATATTTTAGTTATTTCTATTCATTCCCGCCAATACAACGGCTACGTGTTAACTAACATTTAAAATAATATTATTTTATTACTAGTGTGCAACGTAAGATTTCAAAGAAACTCTGTTGCGTATCAGGTACGCTATCGAACATAGCAACACCTTTAAAGTAAATTTAATATTTAATTCTGAAATATTAATAAATAAGAAAATGTATTTTTCTTTATTTACCTTGGATGTTACAACATGTGCTACACATATAGGGCCCTCAGCCTTTTATAGAGCTCCCCAACTCATCACAAGGGCTATTGTCACCAAGGACCTAGATTCTCATATCTAAAACATCCCAATAAAAATATAAACCCTCTGAGGTTTATATTCCATCCACTCAGACCAACCCACCACTTGATACAAAAATAAATTCACATCGGGATACACACAAAACATGCATCATAAGAAAATAAGGAACAAATTAGAATATCTGAACCCAAAAGCACACAAAAATTAGAAAAGATTTCATCACCCACATGCTATCAAATATTCCAAAACAAACACAATCAATCCCTTCAAGAAAAAATTTAGACAATGTAAAAATATTCCTTTATAACTATTATAAAATGAACTTTGTGACATCTATCACTCACACCATTCCCTAGGAAAAATACAATGAAACATTGTTTAGAGTTCCCATTAATATTTTTAAATACCAATTCATATCCCATTTATAAAATCACAACTCTACCATGAAATCCATTTTGATTCAAGAACCTTTTAAAATACCTTTTGAAAAGGAAAACCCCTCTCTCTTTGAAATCTAAATCATTCCACAAATAAATCCATAAGGAGAGCCACTGACACTAATTAACCAATGAACCACCAATGAACCAATTAAAATTTTATATTGTCTATCATGAAAATTAGGCTAACATGACCTCATCGAAAACTTACCGAGAGATCATACAATTTATTAAATATAAAAACATGAGATATTAATTCTCACACATGAACATAAACTCAACACAATTATATGTTAAATTGAAATTTAAAGAACACATTACTCAAATGAGGTTATAATAATCAATAATGATGCTCATACAGACCTCCTATGAGTCTACAAGCACCTATATCATTAACTAATATCATTAAAATAACATATTAATCAATTAAAACCAAAACCCAAATTTAGAATAAATGATTCCAAACTCACTGAGTGACCTTAAAACACTAAATTAATTAGTAATGGGGTGAGTTCTACTCCCAACACACACACAAAATTTGGATAAATAATATCCTTAAATAAAAATGTTGATTTAATCACCAATTTCACCTTAATTTTATGGAAACATTAAATAAATCCATGAAACATCTTACCTCAAGTTGAATGATTAACAATGGATCGAATAAATCCTCACAGGACCTCATTTATGTTACGTTCATGAAATCTGCATCACAATTGATTGTTTTTCAATGCACTGGTGAAATAAACCCTCCAAATCTGAGAAAAATGAACTGAAATTAAAAGAGAGATTAGAGGGTGAAGGAAGGGGATGATCATACCATTACTTGGTGCAATGAACTACCAATAATCCAAATAAATTTAATTAACACAAAGAGAGAGAAAGATGAGATTCCAATAGGGTCTCTTTATTAGTTTGTTTGAAAAAAAAATATTAAACCCAAGGGAGTTTTTAAAAGGGGTCCCCTTAGGATGTTTTAGAAATCCCCTCAAAGGGGGTTTCCAGCACTGGTTCACAATGTGAACAGGGTTTTTACACCATGAATAGACCCCCTTGGAAGGGACCATACCTATAATTGAATTATTTCATGAATTAAACTAGTTATTCACATCATCAAGGATATTTGGAAGAGGACTTCTCATGGATATCCTCATTCATATCCAAGAAGGCTCCCACAAATGGTCAATCATGGTGTAAATGATATATTTCACAGCATGAGTGGCTTGATGTTGATATTTTCAGAATCCCACCCCTAGAAATTGCTCCAATATCCTCTTGATCTCCCGAGTCATCTACCAAGAGTCAAAACATGACTAAAATCATCTTTTAAGGATGTTTTAAAACTAAAAATATCTATCTAAGTCCTATTTATCAAAATGAGACCATCCACAAACTATGAATTTAAATTCCATTATGAATTCAAAACTTGTAATGATATGCATCACTAGACACATTCTGATGGGGATTCATCCCAACAAGAACATATCCCTTTAAGAGACTAATATGAAATATAATAGGCCTAGTGAGTGCTTGAAATTCCTCAAGGAGATAGATGATGATTGGCCCACTATGGCCCCTAGGTGTGTGTGGGTGATTTATGGTTTGAAATATCATCTCTCTATAATGAATAAATATATATAATTATTATTATATAAATAATATTTAAAAATATATAAATTAAATCATACATGGTTCACTTTATCAATGCTAAAAAATCACAAATAAAGGGATTCCTTTATAAATGTTAAATAAAGAACTCATAAACATTAAACTTTGTTAGAGCTTTTATTTAGCACTGATATAATTATCCATTTATCTGTATTTTTATTTTATAACTAATAAAGGGTAGTTATAAATAAAAAATTTCACATTACTAGTGATTTTATTTATCAGTAATTATGGATGATCTTTATCATCACTTATGTTTAGTGGTGATAAAGGACACAATATATCAGTGATTTTCTTAATGCTGATAAAGATTGAATCTATTTTTAATTATTATGTAGTTGTATAACTATAAAGGATCATGTTAATTAACCAATTATAACGTCACATGGATAAAATTAACTCCAAAAAGATCACAGTCTGTTTAAATTTTTCCCCAATTATAAAATATTACACAAGGGAATAAACCACTTATAAAAATTTAGGATATAAAAAATAAAAATATATTCAAAATCATATCACTATAAGTGTATTTTTAATTTAACTGATATATATTAAATCAATATTGTCATAATTTTGTTTTCCCATCAACATGGGATCATTATATTACTTTTTAGGTGTTTTATTAGGGGGAAGTCCCCATTCAATAGCCCATGGAGATGTGTGGATTTATGTTTCGATAAAAAATTTCCAATCATGATAAAAATAGTTCAATATTATATAAATATCATGAAAAATAGACATAATTATGATAAAAATTATCATTATGTTTTAGGTAACATACTAATTAAAAGAAACTAAAATCTGAGAACATGAGAAAACAAAATCTTGATTCATGAAAAACACTTAGAGCATTGAAAACCATGCTAAAATAACTTAAAAAAACTCATTCTGAACAAAAAAAGTGGCAAGATAAATGATGAATAATATAAAAGTTAAAAAAATGTGTTATGAATATAATTAGAGAAAGATTAAAAGAAGAACACCGTGAATTTTTATGGATTTAGCCAGTTGGATGAAATATATGTGGCAGGGGAACCAATATTTTTATATGAAAAATAAATAATAGTACAAAGGATAAAATAAATCGAAAAGACACTGAAATAATGACCATATAAACAATTCTTGCTGGGGTTATTGGAAGTACTGGGAACCCATGTCTAAAATTGAGGTCAAAGAGAGGACATATATTCCCAATTTCATGAACTCACTCAATAAACATGACATGTATAAAACTAGAACAATTATAAAAGGAATCCAAAAAAGAAAGTAATCAAACCTATTTGATATATCTTACCATGGTTTCATCACTTATTAAATATATGATATCCCTTTTACATCATATGGATGAGGTAAATATCCTGACCACTACCCTCTAGTTATTTTTCATGTATAGGCCACACACACTACGACTTCTTCACGATCCATAATCATCATGTACCATTAAATGAAAATCATGATCTTGAAAAATACATTTTCTTAACACCATGTAAGTTTTAAGGATCCTCTCCACCTCCTTCTCTCTCTCTCATTTCTTCATAGAAAAACCCATTTTAGGCCTCCATCTCTCATTGATCCTTTATTTACTCACCCCTCTCAATGAAAACAATAGCACAAAGAAATGTTTCTCTCCCCAAATTGAATTACTCCCTAGAAAAAGGATTAGTTCTCCTAAAATGAAGATCCACACAATAGTAATAATGCTATGAAGTAGGTGGAATAACCCCAATTAGTGATACAAAAAAAGGATACACTAAGATATTGGATTAAATTTCACTACACCATTGAACAAACCAAGTACACATGGAACCACCATATGAAAAGGGCATTGAAAAGGAATAAAATGTTTAAGTGTCTCACACCCCCTATATAAGGGTAATGACATCCCCCATGTAATGGACAAGAAAATCACAATGGGAGATAAAGGATAATACTACAACAACAAATAATAATCGGAAACCCAGTAGTAATAGGTCCAAAATTAAATTACCATGAAATTAAATTAATATCATGCCCACTAAAACAATTAAATTTTATAAAAAAATAAATTTTATTTAAAAACATGACTAGAAACCTAATTAAATTTCAAAAAACAAAGGAATAAAATTCACAAATCTCCACCTTAATAATTAACTTTATAAATATATACAATCATTGTCACTAAAACACCTAACCTATCACATTTATTTGAGTGAAAATACTATAAAATATAAATATAAGAGTTCATAAGTAAGTTCTATATGTGTATCTGAGAGATAAAAACCTTCCTGAATAATGACATCTGATGAAAACTGCTAAAACATGTTTTCAAATGAAAACTAAATACCAGAAACAACATTAAATGAATAAAAAACATCAGTTACATGAAAAGTCATCCATATACTCGCACTCAAGATTAATGTATTACATCAAATAACTTGATGTAGAATTTTTTTTCTTATTGTTGATGCTCCTTTCGTCACATAATTTAAAGATTGGAAAAGGTGAATATTTGAGCACAAATTAGTTCATCCTTTGAAGAAAATATCAAAAATTGACAAAGGATGAACAATGAGAACAATGCCCATAGGTCGTGCAACTTCCCTCATAGTCGTGCAAGTCCACTTGTGCGACACATTATGGTCGCGCAAGTGACTTGGGCGACCTAAGTGATAACCGCCCGGGGTCTTCTCCTGCCTATAAATAGACCCTATGGGCCCCCCCATTTGGGGAGGATTTTTTTCCAAAAACACAGATTTGAACTCCCGGTGCCCTAGTCTCTTCCCAAAGCTTCTAAAACACTTATAAGGTAATTTCTTACCTAGAACAGAAGATCTAAATAGGGGGAAGGAAGGTCAAAGTGTTGAAACTCATCAACACATGCACACCTGAGTGGCCAGCCCTTAAGGGAAAAGGACACACTTGCGCGCCGGCATACTCCGTCAATAGAACTTGCACGCCCCTCTTCTGGAAGAACCTCAAGAGGATTCTAAAGGCTTTAACCAATAGTCTCTCAAGTATTACCCTGCTGGTTAACCATCGCGCAAGTACCCATGTGTCGCGTAGGTATACCTGCGTGACCAGGACATGTGCGCCCACCCAATACCTACACGCCTTCCAGGACTTGTGCACCCCTGCCTTTTTGGGTGCCCTTGTTGACCATTTCACCCCTCTTAAGCCATTCCACCTCTCCTATTCAAGATTCAATCTTCAAGACACTCTTCAAATCCATTTATGGAAAGATTTCTTGATTTGAATTCCTTATCTAAAAGGAACTCTGTGGAATATCTCTCAAAACCTAGTTATTTACACATATTTATGTCACTAAAAAATTAAGATTTCATTCATTCAACCTCATCCTTTAAGATGAGAGAACCCATTAACCCGGGCCTTCTTTTTAAGAATAATCTCTAGTCATATTTCTCAAATCTGGGCCTCCTTTTCAATAATAAGCCCCAGTCATAATTCTCTTAACTTGGGCCTCCTTTTCAGGAGTAAGCCATAGTCTTAATTTCTCTTAATCTGGGCATCCTCCTTAGGAGTAATCCCCAACCATAATTCTCTTAACCTAGGACTCATTTTCAGGAGTAATCCCCAGTCTCAAATATGGGCATCCTCTTCAGGAGTAAGCCCCAAGTCCCTTAATTTTTCAAAGCTCTTAACCTGGGCCTCCTTTTCCGAAGTAAGCTCCAGTCTTAATTTCTCTTAACCAGTCCTAATTTACCTTTGATCTGGGATTCCTTTTCAGGAGTGAAACCCAATCATAAGTCCTCACCTAATTTGGGCTCCCTTTTTAGGAGTAATCCCCAAGATAGAGTATTCAAAATCTCCATGAAGCACATATACCTTTATGGACCCTGTTCTTGGATTTCTTCCCAAAAGTAAATCTTAACCTTCATTTATCTGGGCATTCATACATACATAAGCCCCACTTTATTTCTTATGATTGCATCTTTCATGGCCCAATTGTATAATTTTTTTTACCAATACCTCTTTTTTCTCACACTGAGCATGACTCACGTGAGCTTAGAGTGTAAAAGTAATTATGACATCCTTCTTTGAGCCATCAATCATAAACATCATACTCCCTTACTCGAACTATGTGGGTTATGGTTTCTTTTATAAACAAAGGATATGTAGGTAGCCCATCTGCGGGTTCGATCCCAACTCTGAAATAATTCATGTCCATTTGAATGACAACAATGTTCAAGTGCCCCACTTAGTGGATTTAAAACCAGTATGGTCATCATAAGGACCAAGAGACTTTTACGTATAAAAGGATACCATTGACTAAGAATCTCTAAAAAATACAGATGATTATTTATCAGTGAAGAACCTCGAATACATATAAAAGATTCTCTAAATTTCTTACATATCTATCATTGATTGTCAGATCTAAAGGAAAACTCATTTCATATTTGGTAATGTAATAAGGATTCACGAACATAACTTAAATCTATAAAGAGAGTCCCGGAGTAGACAATAATTCCCCTCATAAAGTTGTGATGAGTCTGACCTCCCATCCTCTCTACCAATGCAAATTCCTAAGCATCATCAGTCCATAAACTAATGAGCACCTTCCTTTGGAAAGTATGTCCGAATGGATGTGGAATCATTGGTTGTTTCCGGTTCTTCGAACAAACCCGTTAGAAACTGATCGGAATGTTTGAACCTCCCATCAACGGAGGTCATCCCTAAAATATGAGGGAAACAAAAAATGGTAAACCCGACGTGAACCCTTAACCAAGTTAAAATGATGTTTTACCTATTTGTTAGGCCCCTATTTAAAACTCAATAAGAGGGCCAACAAAAAAATCATTGACATATGTGCTCATCCATAAGATGTAGTGGCTGAATTTATCTTGATTACGTCTGTTATATCAAACAGGATCTCATTTCCAAGATCTTATGCATTTCTAGAATGGCTACTCATAAGTTCACACCTGTGAATACTGCTGCTGCAAATGCCACTGCTGCTACTCCTACTGGATTGTCGTCCGCTCTAAGGAAGATATCACCTACTCAGCGTCTTCAACATTGGGTATAAACGTGTTGGTTAAGGAGTACCGTCAAAAAGGTACCATCCCAACTCCAGAGGCTTCCCAAAAAACCCTCCAAGTAAACAACTCACATCGGTTGTCTAGAAAACAACGACCAGTGATCAAGAAGCAGGCGGTGCTGACTACCATCTCCAACCGTTTCGGGTCGTTATCCCCGTAATGCAATCACCATTCGCTCCCTTGTTCTGGGGAGGTGAATGAGCAGGTCCCTCAAGGCCTTAATTCAAACAGACATTAGTCCTTCCTGAGGGCTCCCACCAAAAATCACCACCATACTCGTGCGGCAGTGCGCCCTCAACATGATGAGTGTACCGACTCCAGGCGTTCGGCTCAAGTTACTCGAACCGGAGCAGGAAAGACGAATTGCCAGAGGCGAGGTCTAGTTAACTGTGAGAAGGTTCTCATATCTGACATCTCTAGAGAAGTCCACCAACCTAACTTGGTGGCAAGCAATGAGAAGGCACACACACCTGCCGTTTGAATTCCGCTGTCCAACAGACTCGTCTGGCTACATCACGCCAATCCCACAAGGCAATTCCGGCGGAGTACTATAGGCAGGAACATACACCTGTTTATACATCATTAGCTAGTCAGCAGGATCATCTGACTACATATGATAGATCTCGTCAACTATGTTCGGTGAAGTGTAATCGGCAGACACATACACCTGCTAGTACTAATCAATCCTACCAACAGTCTCACTTGGTAGCATTTGGAGAAGTTAGTCGGAAAGCCCCGACAACAAATAGGAGGCTGACTCAACTCTCTTCCCCAACACCTGAGTACTTTTAGGATTCATTGACAAGAAAATGAAGACATGAGCAGGCAGATACACCTACTCCAAGCCCGGAATGGACGTATATTCCCGTTCCGGCAGCTGAAGTCACCAAGAATATTCTATCAATGGTGAAAGAGTAGAAGCAAATCCCTGCTCATATTCTGTATGCCTTCCAGGATATTATAACAACTTCAGCAGCATCTCAGGGAAACACACATAAATATATCCCTACCAGTGGAGTGACACATCAAAAATTTACCTTGGAACAGACACACACATTTGTTCCAGTCCAAGAGGGTTGTGGGGTATACTCCCCCATATCATACAGACAACCAAGTCAGGCACATACACCTGATTTGAGTGGAGATTTTCAGCCTAACCTAGCCATATTTCCTGATCAGGAATATAAACCTTCTCAGAGTAGCCAATTTCATCAACAAGTGGTTTCCTAGGTGAGTAAGAGGGAGTCTAAGAAAAAGACCCACCCAACATAGTCAGGAGATCAAGATCCAATCTGTAGCAAGGCCTTGCTCGATGCTGGAGTTATTGAAGCCCTCAGACAATTATCTGTTGAATTTCAAGATCCTACTCCTTCATTTCCCAATAGTGGGAACATTAATTCCGAAGGTCTTCAACAAACACTTTCTCATGAATGCTTGCTTCATGAAAATTCGGTTGATCTCGAAGTTTTATCATCATATGAGAGTCACAGGAACACGTTGTGTGTTCAGAAGACCAAGGATCAAGAAATCTCATCTTTTTGTTGTAACCCATTATGGTGGTCCTCCCCATGATGATGAATTTCACTGCGAAAGTCCTCTCCACATTAGTGATGCACATTGCCTGGAAACTTCTCTAGTGGACAATGTAGTGCCGAGAAATACCTCTTATATTAATGCACTTGCAAATGCAAAACCAATCATGCCTGAAGCTTCATCGCTAGTAGGTGAAATACTTTCTCAATCAGAAGATATCCCAGAGTTTAAGTCATTCTCCAAACCACCCCTAAGTCATGCATCTTCTAGTTTGATCAATGATTTCTCTACCAATCTTGTTGAATTCAATGAAGCAACAACGAAACACCAACTCTGGTCAAATCAGGTAGAAGAATCTTCATCAAATGATAAAGAGGAAATACTGAACATGAGAAAACAACTAGCAAAAGGTGAAGTGATAGTCATGTTTTGGCCTCTGGCTGACTCTCAGTATGACATTCCAGAAATGTTGATGGAAGATGAAATTCATGATATTCGTCTCAACATATGGAAAACTCTTTATCAGTTGAAAAAGAATGTATTATCTTATGATGAATATGAAAATAATTTTAAGACAATAGAAGGGTTAAAATGTCAGATTTATTTGGAATCTCTATCAGTCTTTCGATATCCAAAGACTAAAAAGCATCAGAGATCCCTTCAATGTTCATGCTTTGGTGCATTATGAAGATTGCGTCAGTTAATTTCAAATTCCCCATCTGTTATTCGTGTCATAGGATGGGGTGTTCATGGAGCACTGCATTTCACCGTGCTCTCCAGTTAGCAAAACCCGCAAAAAATGGTATCACACAATGTTATTGCCCATGGCCGACCATAGTCAATGGGCTTTGTTTGTAATCAAAAGCTTTCCCAAGAACTGGCTTCAACTAGTTCCTCTCAAAATCAAGACTACAAGGAACAAGTTGTTGAATTACTATTGCATCAAGGAAACGAGAATATTGAACAGGCCTCTCGTTTGGAGAAAGCACGTCACCAAGTGACAGAAGTGTCAGAAATCATCCAACGGTCTTTTGAACTGGGTGATAAAAGTGGATACATGTTAATGCATCCAGCTAATTTCCAGACTAAGGTTCGCAAGATCAGGAGATATTTTAAGAAAGTCTTAGACATGGCATTTCAAGAGCCACCCCAGCTTTCCAGACTGGGGGCTCTTTTAAACCAACCCTCAGAATCAACAAATAAGATTTGAGGAGTTGAGAAGGAACAGCCCCAGTCCACTGGACTTGGGACTTTTTCAAATCATCAATCCCCTCCTCCGAAAAAGTCAGTTTTTTCTCGAATGGGGAAGAAGACTCAAAAGGAACGAAAAGAAAAATTATCAGAAGATTCCATCTAAATTACGGTTCATCAAGAAGTTCCTGAGGGATCGAATCAACAAAAGTCAATGTCTCATCAAAGACATGGAATAAGACAATATAACAGAAATGCTGATAGAAGGGATGTGATGAGTTATGCATCAATCAATGTCATCAATGTCGTTGTTGCTGATCCACAAGATGAGGCTCACTCAAGGGACTCAGATGAAGAGTTTCCTGCTCAAGAAGATGTATGCACCGACACAAATGAAGAAGGTGTGCGTACACGAAGTCAAAGGATTACTCAGAACCTAGGTAATCCATCAAGTAACCCTCTTCCCCCTGTCCAAAATGGATCCAATAAAGGGAAGGGAAAAAACCAGGTTACATATCCTTCCTCTGGAGAAGGTCAATCGCTCTCACTAGTGCAAAGGTTTTCACAACAGGAGGAAGAAATGAAGGAATTAAGAAGGTTTAATGCAAAACTACTTCAAAGTAGTCTTCTTCTTAAGCATGCTAGAGTCAGTCAGCCAAAGGAGTTTGTTTCAGCTACTGAGATGGATCAAAAATATCCTCCTCTATCAGTACACCCTCACAGGTCTAATCATACGGGTCAAGTGCAACAACGGTTGGCAGTGCTACCATCAGTTGCAGCACCAATCGCCACATCTGTCCAAGCACCAGTCATTGCACCTACCCAAATCCAAGTTCAAAGTGATGTTTCTCAAAAGTTAATAACTACTATTGAATCATTAACATCTTCGTTAGAAACTATGGAAGGGAAATGTGTGCAAGTTCAACCAAAAAAGTAAGTTTATCCTGAATGGGTAGATTCAATCTCTCCTCCATCAAGTTTTGGGAACCCTGTATTCCCTATTTTCAATGGATCAGGCGATCCTGAACAGCATTTGATGCATTATGTGTCTTTTTGTCATCCTATGATGGGAACTCCATAGTAGCAAGAAGTAGTGAAACTCAGATTCCTCATGCGAACCTTGCAAGGATCAGCTTTTGTCTAGTAAACAAGCTCAAAATCCCGGTTAATTACCAGATGGGAGGATCTTCGCCAAAAATTCCTCCTTCGGTTCAACTCAACTTTTCCAAAGACAATAGTTTTTTATCTTAAAAATTATAAGAAAAGGGAGAATGAAAGGGTCTCTGATTTCATTGCTCGATGGAAGGGATTAACATATTCCTTTAGTTTAGCACTCCCTCAAGAAGAATTGTTGCCAATCTGTGTGGAAAATCTGCATGACGAATTATGCACGCCGTTAATCCCTGTGAAATACACAGGAGGGTTTCGAGACCTTACTTTAATCGCTCAGTAGATTGAAGATTCCCTTATACAGGCTAAAGCTAAATCTCATGTAATTCCATCAGCTCCAAGAAGGAGAATGTGTAAAGATGAAACTGCTACAGTTATGCTTAAACAAGCACTTGTACCTGTTTTTACCTCAAAACCTTCATCTTATCGAAGGGATCCTCATTCTGAGCGCCAACAACAAAGGCCGTTTCATCCAGAGGATAAATGAGATCAAAGATGAAAACAATTTGAGGATCTGAAGAGAAAAACATACTCTTTCCGAAATGATCAAGTTCCTTGTTATTTCATTTTGGCTCTAGAAAACAATTTGGTTCAATTGCCAATGCCCAAGAGGCCAAAAAAGAAAGGAGATTAAGATCATCCCAATTATTTCCCTTTTCATCAAATGTTGGGGAATCCCATCTAGGAGTGTTTTGTCTTCAAAGACCTCCTGCAAAAGATGGTCAACTCGGGACAAGTCAAACTAAAAGGTTTCTCAGCTCAGGTAGCATGTGTCACTGCCATAGTTCCAGAGGAGAAAGGTGAATAGCAAGAAGTCAAAAGAAAAAATTCACAGAAGTATGATGATTGGATGGTCAAAAAGACAATAAATTGAACTCATGCTATTTTGCAAACTCAATTAAAGAAACCAATTGTTTCTTCTTCCATGAATGTTGAGGCAACACCCTCTTCGTCAGAGGGAAAGTCCTCAAAGAAACAGCATGATTAAAAGAAAGAAAAAGAATCAGAATAAGATGAGTATGTGTCAAATCCTAAGTTGTCTTTGACTTGGGCAGACCTCATGCCATCTACTTCAAAGCCATGGGCACCTCCCCACCAAACATCACAACCTAAATAGGCTAATCATGAAGAGTATTAATCAGAAGAAGAGTTAATCTTTGGTTCTGTTAATATGATTCAATTAATAGAACCATATGCCATTCACAGTTTCAATTTCAACGAGCCAGAATTCCCTGTATCAAATAGGGTAATTAAAGGATGTTTCAGGGGATCAGGATAAAGGGGAAGATGTGGATATTTCAGAATCCACTATTCCAATTATACCCCTGCTAGAATTGTGTACGCAGTAGAAACTCGTGGTAGAGCCCTTCAGCGAGCTCAGCAAGAACAAACAAGTTCTTCTTCCAATAGCAAATTTATTCCTAGAACAGTTATTTTGGAAGACCGGTTGAAGGTTCCATCTTCTTCCTCTCAGTAAGTAAATGGATCTAATCGGTCTAATCTTCCAAAACCAGGAATATTGCCAACTCCTATCCCAATACAAGATGCATCAACTTCCAAAGCATCTTCTTCCAAGGTACCTTCCAAACCACATATTTCTATTGGGAAACGCAGACCTCTGGATCAAAAGTATAATATATTGAAACACTTGGCCCAAGTACCAGCCATGTTATCAATTCTGGATGCTCTGAATCTGTCAAATGATCTTCGGGAAGCACTCATCGAGGCTTTGTCAAGTCCTCAAGAGTTTGAAACTGAAATTTCTGTAGCTGAAGTCTATCACATAGAGAATAATCATGTATAATTCCATGCAATAATATCTTTTACTGATGAATATGAAGATGAAGATGATGTTGTGCATGGACACATTAGACCATTGTACTTGTCTGGAAAGGTCAATGGCGTAGACGTCCGAAGAACATTCATTGACAATGGTTCAGGAGTCAAACTCATGCCCATTCGTACACTTTGTCGATTGGGCCTCACAGAATCTGATTTATCTCCTTCTACCATGATGTTACAAGGATATGATAAAAATGAAAAAGAACCACTGGGCGAAGTTACACTCAGAACTCAGTTTGGAGATCTTGTATCCAATTCAGATTTCATGGTTGTTGATCAAGACCCAGCCTTCATCATCTTTCTTGGAAGACCCTGACAACAATAACATGCGACTATCCCTTCACCATACCACCAATGTCTCAAATATTGTTTCCATGGTCAATTTGGGACATTTTATGGTGACAGAGCCCCTTTCAAGACATGTGAGTCTCAATAAATTGAGGTGGAATTCTATCACATGAAGGGATGGGAGAAATCCACAATAAAGGAGATTACCAAAGTTAATGCTCCATATGGTTTGGAGAAAATTCCAGAAAATCCATTTACACATGGGAGTACAAATTTAGTGTTGCCTATTAGTCAAATTAATAAGATAGACCCAAATCAAAATACTCTTCTGGAATGATCCATAATGTCAATTATGACAATTGAGCCAGACAACATGGGTGAAATTGGTAATCTACCAAGCAGCGATGAAAGCAGAAATGGTGATGTCTTCATTTCATCTGCTAAAATCCAACAAGTCTATGCTTTGTCAATTAGACTAGAAGAAGTTATAGCAATATCAGAGCTGAACAATGATGTCGATTCTCAATCCATCATCTCCAATTTATTACCCAAAGAAGACCCTTCATCATCAATCAGGTCGGAAATGGAAGCTTCTTCTTCAAGATATGCAAATTTTGACATCTCTTCGGATCATGAAAATTCCACTTTATCATCTACTATGCAAGTAGAAACGGAAGAAATAATACATGATGAAGAAGAAGAGGAAAATATCAGAGATGCTCCAACAACATTTGAAGAGGGTATCTCTACCATTGTGGATGAAATCAGAGAAATAAATCTGGGTACAAAAGAAGATCCATGCCCCACTATAATCAGTGCGATCATGACTCTTGAAGAGAAAGAGATGTATATTTCTTTTCAAAATCAAAATAGAGATATATTTTTTTGTAGCTACACAGAAATTACTGGGCTTGATCCTGATGTTTCTACTCATCATTTGGGTTTACCAGAAGAACATCGAGGATTTAAGCAAGACGCGAGAAGAACACACCCAACTTATGCTTCCAAAATTGAAGCAGAAGTGGATAAGCTTATCAAAGCTAACTTCACCAGAGAAGTTCAATATCCCTAATGGTTGGCTAATATTTTCCCTGTAAAGAAGATGAACAGACAAATTAGAGTTTGCATCGATTTCAGAGATCTTAATTGGCATTGTCCTAAGGATGATTTCACAATTCCAATTACAAAACTTTTTATTGATCCAACAGCTAGCTATAAAGCACTTTCCTTCATGGATGGATATACCAGATATAATCAGATCCGAATGGCCCTAGAAGACATGGAATCGAAAGCCTTCAGAGCCCCTCAGGGTGTGTTTTTCTACCAGGTAATGCCCATCAGCTTAAACAATGCAGGTGCAACGTATCAGCATTACATGAATCATATCTTCAAACACTTCTTAGGGAAGTTTGTTGAATGCTATGTAGATGATTTGTTAGTTAAATCCAAACAACGTTCTAATCACTTGGTAGATTTGGAAGTCATATTCTACAAGCTTCGACAACATAATTTGAAGACGAACCCCTAAAAATGTGCTTTTGGGGTAACCTCAGGAAAATTTCTCGGCTTTTTTGTACGCCATCATGGTATTGAAGTCGATCATGAGAAGACCAAGCCAATCCTTGGTATGTCACCTCCTCAAAATTTGAAATAATTAAGAGGACTTCAAGAAAACTTACCCTATATTTGGCGTTTCATCACCAATTTTGCAGGAAAATGTTTACCCTTCACCAAGTTGATGAAGAAGGGAGTCACTTACCAGTGGACTGAAGAATGTCAAGAAGAATTCGATATTATCAAGAAATATCTCTTGAGTCCACCGGTACTCATGCCACCTGTTGAAGGAAGACCACTTATCCTCTATGAGACAGCTCTAGAGTGATCATTGGGTGCCTTTCTTGCTCAAAAGAATGATGCTAGGAATTAAAACAGCCTCTACTATCTCAGTCGAACCATGCATGAAGCAGAAACCTGATTGTCAAGTATTGAGATGTACTTCCTGGAATTAATCTTTGCAGTTCAGATGTTGAGACACTACCTTCAACATCACGAGGTCCAATTGGTATCTCGCAATAAACCGCTCAAATTTTTCTTCAGTCGTCCAATGCTTACAGGACATCTGGCAAGGTGGGCAGTTATTTTGCAGCAATTCGACATTCAGTATGTGTCCTAAAAGGCGATAAAGGGCCAAGATCTGGCTGATTTCTTGGCTGAACACCCTTCAGTGGAAGACACATCTTCAAATATTGAACTCCCTAAGGAGGAAGTCTTCTCAATTAAAGAAAGTCCTCAGGCATGGGAAATGTATTTTGATGGTTCTTCCAGAAGTCCAACTGGGAGGAAAATGGAAAATCCTAAATTCAACAAAGTTGGCTTAGGAATTGTGTCATTTCTCCAGAAAAGGAAGTGTTACCTTATTCTTTCTTATTGTGGGAAGGTGGTACCAATAATGAAGTAGAATACCAAGCTCTCCTCGTAGGCTTGGAATTATTACTTCAAGAACAATTGAATCACATAAAGGTGAAAGGTGATTCAGACCTGGTAATCAAACAAGTCAATGGGGATTATTCCATCAGAAAAGAATAACTAATCCCTTTGTATGATTACGTCAGAGAGTTAATGGTGGAATTCACTTTTGAACCGACATTTTCTTATGTCCTAAGATTACAAAATGCTCAAACTGATGCACTGGCTAATATAGCCAGAGCTCTGGCAGATCCAAATTGGGACGAGACAACCATCATTATTGCCCACCGTCATGCAATTTCACCCTGTTCACGAATCAGAACAGAGGAAATTAATGAAATTTGTCCCATTCCAAAACCGTATGGTCATACTTTAGGATGGATGTCACCTATCGGGGAATACCTTCAAAATAGAAAACTTCTACCTGATAGAACTGAGAAAGAACAAATCCGACGACGTGTGGTCAATTTTACTATTTATGATATCCCATATCACCTAGAGAAAATTCTCTACAAACGTGGTTTTGATGGAGTTCTCTTCAGATGCGTTGCTGGTGAAGAGACAATGGCTGTCATGAAAGTAGTGCATGCAGGAGTCTGTGGTGCCCACCAGTCTGGACATAGACTGTATGATCAGATTCGAAGGCATGGATACGTTTGGCATTCAATGATACGAGATTGTGTCGATTTCACAAAGAAGTTTCATTCATTCCAAGTACATGCCAACTTCATTCATCAACCTCCAGAGTTGCTTCATACAGCTAAATACTCATGACCATTTTCTATATGGGGAATGGATGTGGTGGGACCTTACCCTTCAGCTACGGCCAAGTAGTTTAAGTATCTTCTTACTACTACTGACTTCTTTTCCAAATGGGCAGAGGCAATACCTCTCATGGAAGTCAGTTCTAAATGCGTTGTTAGCTTCATCAATTCTAACATCATTACCAGATTTGGTGTCCCTCATACCATATTGAAGGACAATGGCACCATCTTCTGTTCATCCGAAGTGAAGAAGTTGTATCAATAATAAAACATCAAATACAACCATTCATCTCGGTATCATGCAGCGGCCAACGGCCAGATAGAATCCTTTAACAAGACTCTTTCAAATATACTGCAAAAGATGGTGGATAAAGATAAGAGGTCATGGCCTGATAAACACTTTCATGCTTTATTGGCTTATCGGACTACCACCCGCACTGCAACTCGGTCAACTCCGTATTCAGTTGTATATGGAACAGAAGCCGTCTTGCCCATTGAGGTTCAACTACCCTCGCTTAGCGTTTCCATTTGTGATCAATCATCTACGGATGAACAATCTCAAAAGAGATTGAATGAATTGGAATGATTAGATGAGAAAAGATTGTTCACTTCGCACCACTTGGAAGTTTATCAGAATCGAATAGCACGAGCTTCTAACAAAAAAGTTCATCTTCATTCATTCACTCAGGGAGAATTGGTATTAGTTCTCAGAACTCCAATGATACTAGGAAAGAACCCTCTCAAGCTTGATCCAAAATGGGAAGGACCTTATTCAATACATAGGGTCTACTCCAATGGAGGTTATTCATTAATCTCGATGAATGGAGAACTCATCACTACTCCAACCAATGCCAGATTTTTGAAGAAGTATTTTGTATAAACACAAAACCTCTTTCATCCTTGCTATATGATGTTAAACTGTAGAGAAATGGTCCATACATATGACCTTAAACAATTTTATTAATTTCGTCCCACACGACGTTAAACTATGAAAAAAAATCCCAAATTTGTCCTCACTGCATGACATTAAACTGCAAAGTCCCTCTTTCTTCCTTGCTATATGACGATAAACTATACAGCAACGGTCCATACATATGACCTTAAACTATTTGTATTAATTTCATCCCACACGACGTTAAACTATGAATTTTTTTCCCCTAATTTGTCCTCACTACATGACATTAAACTGCAATGTCCCTCTTTCGTCCTTGCTATATGACGTTAAACTATACAGAAATGATCCATACATATGACCTTAAACTATTTGTATTAATTTTTTCCCACATGACGTTAAACTATGAAAAAAAATTCCCTAATTTGTCCTCACTGCATGACATTAAACTGTAAAGTCCCCCTTTCGTCCTTGTTATATGACGTTAAACTATACATCCATGCTCCATACATATGACCTTATTCTATTTGTATTAATTTCTTCCCACACGACGTCAAACTATAAAAAAAATTCCCTAATTTTTTCTCACTGCATGACATTAAAATGCAAAGTCCCTTTTTCATCCTTGCTATATGACGTTAAACTATACGGAAATGGTCCATACATATGAACTTAAACTATTTGTATTACTTTTTTCCCACATGATGTTAAACTATGGAAATTTTTTTTGTCCTCACTGCATGACATTAAACTGCAAAGTCCATATTTTTTCTTGCTATATGACGTTACACTATACGACAATGGTCTATACATATGGCCTTAAACTGTTTGTATTAATTTCATCCCACACGACGTTAAACAGTGAAAAAAGTTCCCTAAATGGTCCAGTATGACCTTAAACTACATCATCAATGGTCTATGTATATGACCCTAAACTATTTGTGAGTTCCTTACATCCAGCAAGATGTTAAACATTGATGTCCTAACTACATGATGCTAAATTGTATAGAAGTCCCTTACGTCCAGAAAGACGTTAAACTACACAATCATCAAAGGTCTTATATGACTTTAAACTACACTTTTTTCCAGCATGACATTAAACTGAACCATCCACTGTCCATGCATATGACCTTAAAATATTCACACTTTCGTCCACCATGACGCTAAACTGTGAAAGAAATCCCCAATGAGTCCAACATGATGTCAAATGGTGTACTCTTTTGTCCTCACTGCATGACATTAAACTACACAGTCCCCCTTTCGTCCAACATGACATTAAACTATATTGTCCCCATTGTCCTAACTACATGATGCTAAACTATACAGATGGTCCTTGATACGTCCTACATGACATTAAACTGTACTTTTTCCCTGCTACATGACACTAAACTGTGCATCCCCAATAGTCCTAACTGCAAAACTTTAAGCTGCATAGTCCCTTTATATGTCCTACATGACATTAAACTATGCATCGTTAAGGTTGTTGTTACCTCTTGTTTCTCACAACGAGTATGACTCATGTGAGCTTAGATAAAACCTCAACCATAACCCTCTTTTTGGGCCGCTAACCATGTGTAAGTCCCAACAACATTTTTTCAGGTCATTGACCCCATGAACAACATGATCATTATTTCATTCTTTAATTGAACTACACGGAATTTGATCCTTGCCTTCTAGGCTGGGTATGTAGGCAGCCTCCCAAGGTTCAAGCCCAAAACCAATATCTTCACGTCGGTTCATCTCCATCTCATACGATGTTAATTCATGAAACCGCCCTTAGAATCAATATCTTTACATTGGTTCACTTTCGTCCTTGCTATACGACGTTAAAATATACAACACTTTTGTCCAGTATGACAATAAACTAAAATATTTTTTGATACCCTCACCTGGGTGGGAACCATTATTTACATTGATTTTTCAATCATGTTTCATTTCAAAGACTACGTGTATACATGTCAATTCCCAAACCTTTTATCTTGGGTTAAACAATCATTGTACTAAAGTCCCCTTTCACCCTTCACATGTACGAACCAAATTCGTACAAAGGGTATTTCTAAAACTACGTGGGCCTGATTACCATGCTTATGGGATACGTTGGAACATTCTAGTGTCCCTCAAATCCAGCCCCAAGTCTTTGGGCCTAACCCCAAATTCCACTTTCAGTCCCTTGGCTGAAAAGTCCCAATGAAAACACACACTGTGTATTTCTTACAATGGTCCAAGCTCTATGAACCTAAACTAAGATCTCTAATCCTTTTGTCCAACATGACGTTAAACTGTAATTTACGAACTACGTATAAGCTTGATTCCCATCCTTATGGGATACATAGTGAAGTCCAACATTTCAATTCAGGACCTAGCCACAACATTATTATGGTTATAATTTATCTGTGTATCTCTGTATACATTGAACAATACCCATCTTTATGTGTCATAATCCTAACCTTAAATATTTTAAGATCTTCATAAACTTTGTCTTGACTTCTAGTCACAAAAATGTCAATCTTCTAAGGGTTCTTTTTCCTGACTATGCAGAATGTGCCCATAGGCGGCCTTGCATAAACAGTTTACATAACAGTTTTGTCAGCCAAAAGATACTATTATCTGACTATGCAGCCAATTCCCTTAGGTGGCCCTGCAAAATTCAACCCCCTAACAGGTTTTTCAGATAGTGGTAACTTCATTCTTGGGAATAATGCCTCTTTTGTCCTGAGTTGTCTTAAATGACAGTATGTAGGGATCCGCACAAATAGCCGTCCTTAACATATTTGTCCCATATCCTTTTTCATGATCTGAAAGTATTCAAGTATATGGGTTATATTCTCCTTCCCTATATTTGGGTTAGACCTCCGTAGGAGTGATATCCATCCATTTCTTCGATAATATTGTTTGGAAATATCTTCTCCATATTCAAGTACCTCTTTCCATACAGCAAACACTATACTTTGGAAAATTTGAATCTCCATAAACATTCAGTGGATTTTAGCATCAGGAAAGTAAATTTCTGAGATTTCTTTTGCCTGACTATGCATCACATGCCCATAGGCAGCCTTTCATAAACAGTCTACATAATAGACTTGTTAGCCAAAAGATACTCCTTTATTTAACTATGCAGCCAATGCCCTTAGGTGGCCCTACGTAATTCAACACCCTAACAGGTTTGTTAAATAATGGTAACTTCATTCTTGGGAACTACTTATTCTAATGACTTTTATCTCTTTTTCATATCATTCTTCAGATTCAAATAGTCTTATGTCATAGTTTACATATTTTCCCTCATACATGAGTATGGTAATATGTTTTTAGATGAATTTTCAAGGAATTGAGTCAATTCTAATTCATCCAGTCAAAGAAATTTTGACCTTAAACATTAGCCTTTTTATGTCCGACGTGCATGAATTTAAAATACCCACAAAAGGCAAAGGAAATCTGAATAAAAGTCACGTTCCTAACTCACTAAATATACGTTTTGTTTGATTTAGGTAATATTGAGCAATTAAAAGCTTCAAGTTTGTAGGGTTATTTACATTAATCCTAGTAAAAATCAAACCATTCTTCCTAAGCCCATTAGCTTAGGTAAAATATAAAGCATATAGGAAAAGAATGTAGGTAAAAATGATTAAATATGAAAGTGTTTTTCATTGATACATTATAGATAGAAGGACATCCATAGACTGGAGTCTCTTCTCTTTTTCAAGAATTACAAGAAGCTTTCAACATAACTCTTCATTTGATTTACGACATCCTGAGATTCATCATCAACCACCTGGAATTCATTCATTCAACTGGATATAATAAGAGATGCAGTGATACCAGCTCTTCTTGGAACAATTGTAAAAGGATGTTCCTGAGTGCGGTTTGAGAAAAAAATTTCTGCTGATCAAACAGTGACTCTGTTTCTATCCAAGAGACTTGGAAGATGGATACATGGATTTGAGAATTAAGCATTGGATGTAAAGAGCCATTTGGAGAGAGTAATCATATCAGATATTGCTCTAATTCCATGTTTGTCTTCTCTCCACCAATCGGCAACGGAAAACATTTAAGCCCATGGGTTTTCAATTTTCATATCTGCAAGTAAATGACAAGGAGGAAGAATTTGAAAGTTCATGTTGGATCTGAATCTACAGATTATACAGAAGAGGGGGGGTGAATTGTGTCTTTTGCAATTTTTTCAATAAATCTTCTTTTGAACGAGTTCTGTCCTTTACACTTTATCGAATTTGATCGTGCAGTGGAAAAAGTAAAAACAAGAACACAAAGATGTATTGTGGTTCGTGGAACAGAAAGCCCCTAGTCTACTCCACCAACACTCTTCTCCACGAGCATGGTGATTTTCACTATCTAGTCCTCTTTTCCACAGACAAATTCACAACTGAGTACAGGAAGTTGACACCTTTACAATCTAAGGCAAAACAAAGCGGTCTGGTTCAAACACAAACCTACACATCTTAGAACAAGAAGCTGGTTAGTCAAGAATAAAAATAATTTCAGAAAGAAAATTCCAGTTGATCTTCACAAATGCAACAGAATGCAATTGATAGTAGATGGATCATTGTCTCTAGAAATATTGATCTTCATGACAAAGCAGTTCTGAGTTGATCCAGTTGAAGTAGATATAGAGATACAGTTCACAACCTCAGCAGTATTATATCCATAGTAGATATTCGATGTAGAACAGGTGAATCTTCTATCGAGTTCCTTCTTCTGGAATAAACCGAGATTTTACGCTACTATTGAATCAGCAGATCAATCGTGAATAGTTGCAATCTCTGTTTCCACCTTTTTCAAAAATAGATCGATCATACCATCCCTCTTCTTTTTTTCGTCAGTGTTTCAGAGAGAGCATATATAATAAAACATATCTCCTACACATTTAGATCCATAAATTCACCTTCTGATTCACGATATTAAAAAATATGAATTTACAGAGAAGTCGTAACTTTCCATAAGACTTGGCATAAAAAGATCCTTTTAATTCGATCTTAAATCCATTAATAAAACGGCTTTGAATCAGTCAAAGTCATAATTTAAAAATGACTTTAAATCTGGCTTGAAATCCGCCCAGAAATCAGCTTACTGATCGTTGTACATAAAAACCATCTGCCAAAAATTCCGACGCCAAACGTAAGGTTGATGACGTGGCCTCCAAACGTAGGGTTAATAACATAGTCTTAAAACATAGGGTTGACAATGTAAGGTTTATATCAAACATAGGGTTGATAACGTATGGTTGACATCAAACGTAGGGTTGATCATCCATACTTTTTCTTCAACATTCAAACATACGGTAAAATATCCATACATTTACTTGATCCATACTTTTCCAAGAATGTCCAGTTGTTTACAAAAGTAAGGTTTATGAGCCATACTTTTGAGAAAAAAAGGTAACCTTTAGAATTTACATATGGTTATCCTTCCATACATTACTGATAACCAAAACGTAGGGTTCCTTCCTAACGTAAGGTTCTTCCTCCATACTTTGATGAAAACGTATGGTTGTTTAACTATAATTTTCTCTTATCTCAAAAAGTATACGTGATTTTCATACTTATGCTACTTTTATCCACGTAGGGTATGAACAGTGATTCCAGAACACGCTAAAACATATTCCGCGTTATATTCATATACGTAAGATGTGAACAGTGTTTCCAGAACGCGCTAAAACAGATTCCTCACTAAGTTTTAAATTCTCATTATTTTAAGAGTAAAATAAATTAATAACCTTTTGAAAAAATACTAAGTAAAATCATTAAAAATTAACTAAGGGTATTTGTGAGCATCAAAATTATCATTAAGAGACAGAGTATTATTTTAAATAACCTCCCCCTTTAAATAACATTAATATGCATTGTTTAAAACAATACTTTTCTCAACAATCTCCCCATTTTTTATGACCACAAAACTCATAAAATAATTAAAATTATTTAAACAAAACAAAATTAACTTTCAAAATTCGTTTTAAAGTTTTAAATCAAATCATCGCCACCAAAAAGATAATTATAAATCCAAATGTCTCATCTAATTATCTCCCTCAATAAAATGAATTCTCCCCCTAAATATTGATGTTGTGTTTATCCAAATTTTCCCCCTTTTTGTGATAACAAAAAGAATAAAAAATCATGGATTTTAACACGTTTAATATTGCACTAAACTGTGAGTAAATGCTATTACAAACTATTTATCAATAATTAAATCTGCAGTACTGGAATATTAAAAATAAAGTCAGTAAAACAAATAAGGATAGAGAAAAATAAACAATGAAAAAAAAATTCATTCAAAAACAGTAGTATATATATGACAAATGATATAAACAGGAATCAAGGTTTGGGTAAGAGAGGCAACAAGGTCTATCTCCTCATAATTGTAGACTTGATTTCTGTAAACTATTCTGAAGTCTCTTCATCATCCCATCTCCAAGATTGATAATGAGCTCTCTGTTCTCTTGAGTCATATGAATATCTTCAATTAAATTGACTCTAAAAAACTCATGCATCCTTTCCTCTTTTTCAAAAAATACTGAAAGCTTCTTTGATAACCGATCTAACAGAATTCTGATTGATGGCTCACTAGATTTAAGTTGATCCACTAAGAATTTCTGATTTTCCAGCAACACTGACAGATGAGCACTGTTACATTGAAGATCTTGTATCCTGTCATTAATATTGCTCAATGTAGCAGTGATAGCCTGAAACCTTCTGATTAAATCAGGTGACAAACTTGATCCACTAATAGCATGATTTGCAACTAATGCAAATTGGTTCTCCATAAACAACTTCAGATATGATAAATCTGACTTCATAATCATTTCAGATTTTAATTGAGTAACAGCAGTCATCATATCCTCTTTAAACATTTCAACGTCCTAACTTGAAACTATACACTCCTTCATCTTTTGAAACTATAAATGTTCTAAGTCTAAATAATTTATAAGAGAAGAATTCTCAGATTCCAACTGAGATACTTTTCTGTACAGTTCTTCAACTTCTACTTTCCTTGAATTAGATACACCCTGTGCTTGATTCACATTCTCAGGTTGATGCAGTAATACCAAAGGCAATGATTCAACATCAGATTTATCTTTTTCTTTGTCCTGAGTAGGATGGTACACAGATTTTTCCTTGGAGTTTTCAAACTCCTCCACAGAAAAATCCTCTTGAAGTACCTCTTTTTGAGCTTCAGAAGCATGCTCATCACATTCATCTGCATCATTGTCTTCCACTGGAATTTCAAGAACAATATCTTCAGAAGCTTCATGAGTTTTAGCCACTTCTTCACCAGGCACTGCCTCCATCTCCTGTTCCTGTTGAAGTGCAACTTCAACATCAGCAACAATATGTTCCTGATTGTCCCTTTGAGCTTCCTCTTGAGATCCTGATTTCTCTACCGGAGTCGTTCTCTCAGTAAAATCTTCCATGGTTTTATCAGAAACAACTTCTCTCAGAAATGAATAAGATAATAAAGGTTCTGTTAGAGTTTCCAAAGCAGTGGAAGTGACTTCCTCATTTACTGGTCTTTGTCTTCTGGATTGAAGTCCCTCCTGGCTTCTTTTTTCCTCAACATCTGTCATTTCAAAATGAATCCTTCTTGCTACATTGCTGAATCTGTATTCAGCTTGTCCCTCCTTGGACTTAGCAGGTTGATCTTGAGCACTTGCTGAGTCTTCCTCAGCTCTTACTGGCAAAATCTTTCCTTTAATTGTGCTCCAGAAATATCCAACTTTTCTCAAGGTTCCATCATTAAACGTATTACTATGATGACAGTTAACTCTTGCATCCACTAATCTCACCATGTCTTTCTTAAACACCAGCTTAGAAATAAATCTACCAAAGGGATAAAAATTCATCTTGGCCTCTCTTTGACAGCAATAACTAAGATACCTTATCATGTATCTTGGAAAGTTTAACTTAATATCACTTAACAAAAGAAGCATTATATACATATCAGGGTACAAAATCTTCTCCATTTCTACCATCCATGGAGCTATTCCGGTCTGAATAAATTTTACCAAAATATTCTGATCAGGCTCCAAATCCTTAACAAACATTTTCTTTATTGTCTTGGTACCGAAAAGAAAAGACATAATGTCTTCAGATTTATGCACATAATCTCCTATATTCTTCAAGTCAAAATGAAAAACTCCCTCATTAGGGCAGTTGAGAATCTGACTAATCTCTACTGAAGAAATTAAGAAATCTCTGTCCTCTATTTTAGCCATCATACTGTCTTCAGTATCACCCAGACTAAACTATATAGATTTGTAGAAGTATCTATGTTCTACTTCATACAGAAATTCTAGATTTTCAATGTTGAACATCTGTTCAAGATTCTGAAATGACAGTGCTTGCTTCAGTAATAGATTCGTCTGAAATAACCAGTCAAGATCGATTACCTTACCCTGTAAGATTTTTCTTCCTTCAGTGCATTGTCTCTTAGCAGTTCTTGGATCAGCCTCACCGGATATTTCAATCCTTACCATTGCTGTGAGAGTCTCTGAAGGTTTGAAGATTAGGGTTTCAAAAGTTCGAAGGTTAGGGTTCTAGAAGAGGAAATGTGATTTTCCGATTTTGAAAAGGTTTCGATAGAAGTGAAAGGGTTTAGAAGTTGAAAAGGCTCTGACAGCCTTGATTCTCGTGTAATCACTCATCATTACATATATTTAAAAACAAATAATTTTTTCATATGACAAAATAATGAAAAACATAAACAGTATTCAACAAACAAAATAAAATTTACAAAAAAAATTAATTAAACTTAAATAAACCTAACTCCCCCATAATAAAATAAAACCTTACAGTGGGAAGAGGTTTAATAAAAATATATCTGCTAATTGAATTTTAGAATTTATAAATTCTAAAAATATATCTTTTTTAATAACATTATCTATTAAAAAGTGATGCCTTATATCAATGTACTTAGTTCTAGAATGACAAATAGAATTTTTTGAAATATTAATTGCACTCGTATTATCACATAAAATATGTGTATTATTAAAATTCAATCCAAAGTCCATAATAGTGTTTTTCATCCAAAACACTTGTGCACAACAACTGCCAGTAGAAACATATTCTGCCACAGCTATTGATAGGGCAACTGATTGTTGTTTCTTACTAGACAATGATACTAAGGACTTTCCTAAAAAGTGACATGTACCTGATGTACTTTTTCTATCTAATCTACAACATCCAAAGTCAGCATCTGAATATGAAATCAAATTAAAATCAGAAGTTTTAGGATAAAGAAGATATTGAAAAACAGTTCCTTTTAAATATCTAAAAATTCTTTTAACAGCAGTTAGATGGGATTCTTTAGGATTTCATTGAAATCTAGAACAAAGACATACTGAATACATTATATCTGGTCTGCTAACAGTAAGATATAACAAGCTACCAATCATACCTCTATATAACTTGTTGTCAACTAATTTCCCAATTTCATCCAAATCATGTTTTATATTAGTACAATTAGGAGTTGAAAATGTCTTTCTCTTCTCAAGTCCAAATTTCTTAAGTAAATCAGTAATGTATTTTCATTGATTTAAAACATTTCCAAAATCTTTTTGAAATATTTGAAGACCCAAAAAGATATTTAATTCTCTCATAATACTCATTTAAAATTCTTCTTGCATTAATTTTGAAAATACATGACAAAGAGTTTTATTAGTTGATCCAAAGATTACATCATCAACATAAATTTGAACCAATAAAACATTATTTTTCACATTTTTCTTAAATAGTGTTGGATCTACCATTCCAACAATAAAATCCTTTTTCAAATGGAAAGAACATAATCTTTCCTACCAAGATCAAGGTGCTTGTTTAAGGCCATAAAGTGATTTAGTATGTTTAAAAACAGAATCAGGTTTTTGAGAGTTTTCAAAACTAGGAGGTTGCTCAACGTAAACTTACTCCATTAAATATCCATTTAAAAAGTCATATTTGACATCCATCTGAAATAATTTAAAATTCATATAAGATGCATAGGCTAAAAGGATTCTAATGGCTTCTAACCTAGATACAAGTGCAAAAGTATCATCATAATCTATTCTCTCTTTTTGACTATATCCTTTAGCTACTAATCTTGCTTTATTTATAATTATTGTGCCTTGGTCATCGTGTTTATTTATAAAAACCCATTTGGTTCATATTACATGATAATTATTAGGTCTTTCAACTAAATCCCAAAATTCATTTCTTTTAAACTGGTTTAATTCATCTTGCATTACTATTACCCATCTTTCATCAACTAAAGATTATTCTATAGTCTTGGGTTCTTGATGAGATAGGAAGGCAGAGAATTCCACTAGGTTTCCTAAGATTCTTCTAGTTTGAACACCAGTTTCTAAGTTACCTATTATAGTTTCTAAAGGATGATTATTTAGAGTTCTAGACTGTCTAGGTAAAATATTTAAAGGTTCTTCAGTATCATGTTCCTCTGAACTAGACTGAATTTCTTTTATATCATTTTAAAAATCATTCTTTAAATTCTCAAGTCTCATGTTATCATTAGAGTCAAGTTCATCCATTTGTTCTGTCCTTTTCTCAAAAGGATCAGATTCATCAAATTTCACATGAACTGATTCTTCAACAATCCTTGACTTATTATTATAAACACTATAGGATTTGGAGGTAGCAGAATATCCTAAGAAAATACCTTCATCAGATTTTGGATCAAACATACCAAGATTATCCTTGGTGTTTAAGATATAAACCTTGCATCCAAAAACTTTAAAGTAATTTACTTTAGGTTTTCTGTTATTCCATAGTTCATAGGTTGTCTTTTTAAAAATAGGTCTAATTAAAACTCTATTAATTATATAACAAGCTGTATTCACAGCTTCTGCCCAGAAATATATAGGTAGGCTATATTCATTTAACATAGTTCTATCCATTTCTTGAATTGTTCTATTTCTTCTTTCTACAATCCCATTTTGTTGAGGTGTTCTGGGTGCAGAAAAGGTGTGTTTAATACCCATATTTGAGCAAAAGGAATTAAATTCTGGATTCTAAAATTCTCCACCATGATAACTTCTTAATGAGATTATATTGACACCTTTTTCATTTTGAACAGATTTGTAGAAACTTTCAAATAAAGTAAAAGCTTCATTTTTAAATTTCAAAAAGAAAATCCATGTAAATCTTGAATAGTCATCAACTAAAACATATACATTTAATTTACCAGCTAAGCTTGCTACTCTTGAAGGACCAAACAAATCTATATGAATAAGTTCTAGAGGTTTAGATGTAGAAACCTTATTAATAGATTTGATGGATGGTTTGTGTTTCATTCCACGTTGACATGCATCACAAAATCTTTCACTTTTGAATTTGAGACAATGTAAATCAGAAACTAAACTTTTCTAGGATAACTTATGTAAAACATATACATTGAAAAGACCAAGTCTTCTATGCCAGATCCAGAATTCACTTACTTTAGCAGTCAAGCAGTTTACTTGTTTTTTAGACAAGGAATTTAAATCCAAGGTATAGACATTTTCAGTTATTGGTGCATTAAATTTAAACAGTTTATCCGCAAAAATAGTACTGCAATTGTTAGTAAAATCAACAGTATATCCATCATCACATAGTTGAGAGATACTTATCAGATTTTGTTTTATTCCTTGTACATAATTTACTTTGTTGACTGAGACTGTTTTTGGATCTCTAATAGTTACAATGCCAATGATTTTTCCTTTGGAATTATCACCAAATGTGACAAGTCCTCCTTCTTTTTGAGTGAGTGAAGAAAAATTCAATGAGTTTCTACTCTTATGTCTTGAGCAGCCATTGTCCATGTACCATATATCTTTTCTTATCTGGTGACCTGCTACCTGCAAAGACATTCAAACAAATTGCTTTGGTACCCATATTTTGTTGGGTCTACTAGTGTTAGCTAGCAATGATCTGGGTATCCTGATTTTCTTCGTTCTTTTAAAATTAGATGAATCATATAAGTCTTTCGAAACATAGGATTTTTTAATACCACAAATTTGAGGTTTTCTTAAGGAACTGTTTTTAGCTACATGTCCCTTTGCCCCACAAAAATTACAATTAAACTTTTTAGCGCTAGGAACAAAATAATTTTTATATGGCTTTGTTTTTTCTCCTTTACTGCCGATTCAAAATCTCTTCTTTTTAATGACAGTTTTCCAAGAATTTAATTTAATGAATTCTATCCTTTTGTAACAACCATTTCAACCTGTTTGTAAGATTCTACTTCATCCTGCAGTGAATTTATTATTGATTCAAAATTAACATAGTTAGTGTCAATAAAGTTGTATTTATCAGTTAATTATTTATGTTGATTCAGCATTGCGTCTCTTTCATCTGAAATGGATTTATGTATATTTTCTAGTGACTTATGTTTCTTAAATAGTGAGTCATATAGTTCTTCAATCATATTGCAGTAGGCAGTAAGTTTTACATTTGCATAGCTTGATTCAGAATGTGATTCAGAGGAGTAATATGAGTGTACCTCATCAGTTTATGCCATGAAACACATGTTTGCCTTTAGGATGAATTCTTTATCTGAGCTTTATTTAGAAGAGATACTAGAGTCTTCAGATACACTCCAAGTGGATGCCATAACTTTCGTGTCCTTCTGCTCAAAGTCATTTCTTTTGAAGAATTTCTTCTTTTTTTTCATCCTTCAATTGTGGGCAATCTAGTCTGATATGTCCCATATTTTTCCATTCATAACATCTCACTTACTTATTATCTCCCTTAAAGGATTTTTTGAGGCCTATTTTTTTTCTGTAGAATTTTCTAAATTTTTTGGCTAGTTGAGCCAATTCTTCATCTGAGTTGGATGAGTCAGAGCTTTCAAATTTAGCTTTGACTTCTTTTCTCTTCATATTTATATTCTTTTGTAGTGAAGTTCTCTTCAATAAACTATTTTCTCTTTTGATAAGAAATTTATGTTCATTAGCTTCATCTTTCATTTCAGCATCATACATCATCAGTGTACCAATCAGCTCTCTCATAGTTAGATATTTGATAGGTGTTGATTGTCTAATTGCAGCAGAGATACCATTCCATATAGTAGGAAGTACTCTCAGTACTTTTAATTCTTCATCGGCCTGCATGATAGGTTATCCTAGAGAATTTATGTTATTGACAATTTATGTCAATATACCATTCATTTGGGTAATGGTCTCACCTTCAATCATTCATGAAAGTATAAAATTCCAGTTTTGCAGTTGCATATCTCATTTTCCTTACATTATCTATTCCTTCATATTCCACAACTATTTTTTGCCACATCTCATATGCTGTCGGGCACTGAGATACTCTGTAAAATTCATCTGGTCCTAGACCTCAGATAATTGCATTCATAGCCTTCATGTTCAGATCGTACTCTGCCTCTATAGTAGCAATCCATGCCTCAGGATTTTCAGGAATTTCATAAGGAGTTAGAATCTTTGAATAGACTCTATATCCGAGGGTTTTCAGATATATTATCATACGCGATTTCCAAAAACCAGAGTTGTCCCCATTAAAATATGGTGCTCTAACCATCGACATCACTTCTCTTGTATCATTCATAATGCTCTGTTGTATAATCCTTAAATGCTTCTATCTTTTTAAGGTTTTGTCAGAAGCTCCTCCTTTGATACCAATTGTTGGATCTGAATCTTTAGATAATACACAAGAGGGGGGTGAATTGTGTCTTTTTCAATTATTTCAATAACACTTCTTTTGAACGAGTTCTATCCTTTATACTTTATCAGATTTGATCGTGCAGCGGAAAAAGTAAAAACAAGAACAAAAATATGTATAATGGTTCAGGGAACAGAAAGACCCTAGTCCACTTCACCAACACTCTTCTCCACGAGCATGGTGATTTTCACTATCTGGTCCTCTTTTCCACAGACCGATTCACAACTAAGTACAGGAAGTTGACACCTTTAAAATACAAGGAAAAACAAAGCCTTCTGGTTCAAACACGAACCTACACATCTTAGAACGAGAAGCTGGTTACTCAAGAAGAAAAATAATTTCCGAATGAAATTTCCAGTTGATCTTCACAATTGCAACAGAATGCAATTGACAGCAGATGGATCATAGTCTCTAGAAATATTGATCTTCAAGACAAAGCAGTTCTGAGTTGATCCAGTTGAAGTAGATATATAGATACAGTTCACAAACTTAGTAGTAGTAGATCCATAGTAGATATTCGATGTAGAATAGGTGAATCTTCTATCGAGTTCCTTCTTCTTGAACAAACATAGCTTTTACGCTCTTGTTGAATCAGCAGATCAATCGTGAATAGTTGCAATCTCTGTTTTCCACCTTTTTCAATAATAGATCGATTATACCATCCCTCTTCTTTTTTTTCTTTGGTGTTTTAGAGAGAGAATATATAATACAACATATCTCCTGCACATTTATATCCATAAAAGTCGCCTTCTAATTCACGATATTCAAAAATTTGAATTTACATAGAATTTGTAACTTTCCTTAAGACTCGGCATAAAAAGCTCCTTTTAATTCGATCTTAAATACATTAATAAAACATCTTTGAATCAGTCAAAGTCATAATTGAAAAACGACTTTAAATCCAGCTTGAAATCCGCCCAGAAATCAGCTTACTAATCGTTGTACATAAAAACCATCTGCCGAAAATTATGATGCCAAACATAAGGTTGATGACGTCGCCTCCAAACGTAGGGTTAATGACATAGTCTTCAAATGTAGGGTTGACAACGTAAGGTTGATATCAAACGTAGGGTTGATAACTTAAGGTTGATATAGAACGCATGGTTGATCATCCATACTTTTTCTTCAACATTCAAACGTACGGTAAAAGATCCATACTTTTACTTGATCCATACTTTTCCAAGAACGTATGGTTGTTTACAAAAGTAAGGTTGATGAACGATACTTTTGAGAAATAAATGTAACCTTTAGAATTTACGTACAATTCTACTTCCATAATTTAATGATAACCAAAACGTAGGGTTCCTTCCTAACGTAAGGTTCTTCTTCCATACTTTGCTGAAAACGTATGGTTGTTTAACCATACTTTTGTCTTATCTCAAAAATTATACATTCTTTTCATCCTTACGCTACGTTTATCCACGTAGGGTATGAACAGTGATTCCAGAACGTGCTAAAACAGATTCCGTGCTATATTCATCTACGTAAGATGTGAACAGTGTTTCCAAAACGCGTTAAAATATATTCCGTGCTAAGTAATAAATTCTCATTATTTCAAGAGTAAAATAAATTAATAACCTCCTGCAAAAATACTAAACAAATCATTAGAAAATAACTAAGGATATTTGTGAGTATCAAAATTATCATAAAGAGAAAGATTATTATTTTCAATAACCTCCCCTCTTAAATAACATTAATAAGCATTGTTGAAAACAATAGTTTTCTCAACAGTTCACACCATTGTTGTTGCTCTTAATGCACAGCATAACCGAAATAGAGGAGTAGCAGTGCAGCTGCATTTCAGGCGTATAGTTATTTGCATCTGGAACATTGACTCCTTGTAGATGACCATGACCATATAGAGGCAAATAGATGCTCTGTGGGAAATTAAGATGATATTTCTGCAAGTACTTAGCCAAATCTGGGAGAGTGCTGTCGCATATATCATAGTAATCATGGCCAATGATGTTCATCATGTCATCAATCCGCTTGCTATCCAGTTCATCAGCCGTTCCAATTCCCTTGGGAGCCATTGAATCTGCACAAAAGATGAATAAACTAACTCTTAAGTGGGATTATTTTTCATAAATTTTATAAAAGAATTCGAAAAAATGGCTAAGGCATTAAAGCACGCTAGTCGAAAACTTGGCGCGCTACTGTTCATGTGTCACACTAATTTTTGACATGCAAGTATAAACCGTGGAAGTTCAAATACCTATACAGCAGCGCAACAGCAAAGAAACATCAAAAAACAGAGCAACCTGCGCTGCTAAGGTGACCTGTGTGGCGAGAGCTCGAAGGTTTGAAATCTGGAAATCCGGATGCTTTGTACGGAAGTGAGGCCCTCTTTTTATAGACGCGGCCGGGGCCCTGCATGATCAAGGGACGTATCTCTGTGCATCAGGCCTTGCACGCCCAAAGCTCATTTGCGTGCCCTAACTTGCGCGCCCTAATTTCCTTTTTATTCTCAATTTTCTCAGAGTCAAATCCTTTATTCTCTCCAGATCCAACTCTGAGGGGGGACTTTTGTTGACACTCCTTTCATCATAGAATCTAAAGATTGGAAAAGGGGAATATCTGAGCACAAATTGATTCATACTTTAAAGAAAATATAAAAAATCAAGAAAGGGATGAACAAGGAGAACATTTCGCATAGGTCGTTCAAGTTCCCTCATAGTCGCGCAAGTCCACTTGCGCGACGCATTATGGTCATGCAAGTGACTTGTGCGACCTAAGTGATAACCGCCTAGGGTCTTCTTCTGCCTATAAATGGACCCTGTGGGCCTCCCCATTTGGAGAGCATTTTTTTTCCAGAAACTCAGATTTGAGCTCCCGGTGCCCTAGTCTCTTCTCAAAGCTTCTGAAACACTTCTAAGGTAATTTCTTACCTAGAACGGAATATCTAAAGAGGGGGAGGAAGGACTAAGTGTTGAAACTCATCAACACTTGCGCACCTGAGTGGCCATCCCTTAAGGGAAAAGGCCACACTTGCGCGCCACCTTACTCCTCCAATAGAAATTACGCGCCCCTCTTCTGGAAGAACCTAAAGAGGATTCTAAAGGCTTTAAACAAGAGTCACTCAAGTATTATCCTGATGGTTAACCATTGCACAAGTACCCATGTGTCCCTCAGGTATACCTACATGACCAGGACTTGCACGCCCACGCAGTACCTGCGTGCCTGCTAGGACTTGCGTGCCCCTGCCTTTTTGGGTGCCCTTCTTGTCCATTTAACCCCTCTTAAGACATTCCACCTGTCCTATTCAAGATTCAATCTTCAAGACACTCGTCAAAGACATTTATGGCATGATTTCTTGATTTGGATTCTTTATCTAAAAGGAACTCAGTGGAATATCTCTCAAAACCTAGTGATTTACACATCTTTATGTCACTAAAAAATTGATATTTCATTCATTCAACCTCATCCTTTAAGATGAGAGAACCCCTTAACCTAGGCCTCCTTTTCAGGAATAATCCCCAGTCATAATTCTCAAATCTGGACCTCCTTTTCAGGAATAAGCCCCAGTCATAATTCTCTTAACCTGGGCCTCCTTTTCAGGTGTAATCCCCAGTCTTAATTTCTCTTAATCTGGGAATCCTCCTTCAGAGTAAGCCCCAACCATAATTCTCTTAACCTGAGACTCCTTTTTAGGAGTATGCCCCAGTCTCAAATATGGGCATCCTCTTCAAGAGTAAGCCCCAAGTCCCTTATTTTTTCAAATCTCTTAACCTGGGCCTCCTTTTCAGGAGTAAGCCTCAGTCTTAATTTCTCTTAACCAGTCCTAATTTACCTTTGATCTGGGATTCCTTTTCAAGAGTAAAACCCAATCATAAGTCCTCTCCTAATTTGGGCCTCCTTTTCATGAGTAAGCCCGAAGTTAGAATATTCAAAATCTCCATGAAGAACATATACTTTTATGGACCCTGTTCATGGATTTCTTACCTAAAGTAAATCCTAACCTTCATTTATCTGGGCATTCATACATACATAAGCCCCACCTTATTTATTATGATTGCATCTTTCATGGCACAATTGTCTAATTTTTTTACCAATACCTCTTGTTTCTCACACCGAGCATGACTCACGTGAGTTTAGAGTGTAAAAGTAATTATGACATCCTTCTTTGAGCCATCAATCATAAACATCATACTCCCTTACTTGCACTACGTGGGTTCTGATTCCTTTTATAAACAAATGATACGTAGGTAGCCCATCTGCGGGATCGATCCCAACTCTGAAATAATTCATGTCCTTATAAAAGACAATAAACTTCAAGTGCCCCACTGAGTGGCTTTAAAACCAGTATGGTCAACATAAGGACCAAGAGACTTTTACGTATCAAAGGATACCATTGATTAAGAATCTCTAACAAATACATATGATTCTTTATCAGTGAAGAACCTCGAATAGATATAAAAGATTCTCTAAATTTCCCACATATCGACATTGATTTTCATATCTAAAGGAAAACTCATTTTATATTTGGTAATTTAATAAGGATTCATGAACATAACTTAAATCTATAAAGAGAGTCCCGAAGTAGAAAATAATTCCCCTCAAAAGGTGTGATGAGTCCGACCTCCCATCCTCTCGACCAATGGAAATTCCTAAGCCTCATCAGTACATAAACTAATGAGCACATACATTTGGAAATTAGGTCCGAATTGATGTGGAATCATTGGATGTTTCTGGATCTATGAAAAAACCCGTTAGAAACCGATCGGAATGTTTGAACCTCCCATCAAAGGAGGCCATCCCCAAAATTTGAGGGAAACACTTATTTGAAAAAAAGAAATATTCAATTAATCAAATGAAGAAACATAAAATAAATAAATACATGGTATGAATAATATAAAAGTGTAAAAAAATTTGAAAAAAATACACCCACAAAAACATCAAAATAAAAACAACCCAAAAATAAATCACACAGAAATATTAAACAATAAACTAAATATGGTTATTAGAAACTAAAACACCTTTATAATAACCTTGAATCCATATAGTCTCATGCATCATCCTAGATCCCCTGTAATTCAAATTCAAAAAATATCGCACCCTAAAGACACAAATATTTCATTAATATGAGTAAAGGCCAAGAAACGACTTTTGATAATGGATACAACCTGAATCCACATAGAGTTAGATTTAATTACCACATGAATACTCAATGAGTTTGAGTTTGACACATTTCCACCTAAATTGAACACCATACCTAAAATACACACCACTAGAAGGACATTCTTATAATAGTGGGGAACCCAAATGAACAATAACATGAGCTCAATGAAAACTAAAACATAATAACGGACAATAAAAACAACACATGGGAAGTTCCTCCCCATATCTCACCATACTTCTAAAAGAAAAATATCCCCAAAATCCACCTAGATTCACAAAACACAGAGGTAGAATATGAATCAAGAACAAGTATATAAATATATGTATTAATTGAATAGTTACCAAAGAATTCCCCAAAATAAAGACACATGATCTTGATGATCAAATCAAGAAATAAGAATATTGTAAAACAAAGACACAAAAAACAACAAACATCTAGTTTTTTTAATTAAAAAATAAATCAACATTGTCTCAAATAACAATTTTGGGGTCTATGTTTTGAGGAATTCTCTATTATATAGACAAAAAATACTTGTGTATTTAATATGGTCAAAAATACTCCATGAATGATCAAAACATGTTTAATATTTAATAAATAGAAGAAAAAACAGGCACAAGTCTGAAAATAAATCACATTAAGTGAATCCTAGAATATTTAATATAACAAATTTCAACTAGACAATATGATGAAATAATTTCTAGATTCATATAAAACACTTAAAGTAGTGAAAACCATGATAAAAAAGAATCACAAAAATAATAAGCCTCATATTGAAAAAAGGAGCCAAGATGCATCAATAAAGGTTATGAAGTGAACATTATCAAAAATGATTGAAAAAATGATGTAAAGAAAGAATAATAGAGTAAAATGATGCTTTTTTACATGATTAAGACAGTTGGCCAACATTCACGGGTCATGGGAACCATGATTCATCTATAAAAAAATAGAGTAAAATAGTTGTAAGAAACAAAAAATATGTGAACAAACAAACTAGGGAATGTATTTGAGATAGTGTTCTTGGAAATACTAAGAACCGATGGACAATATTATTCAATAATAGATTAAATATACTCCCAAATAGATGAAAAGACTCAATACACATGAAAAGAATAAAACTATAATAAGTATAAATGTGATCTAGAAAAGAAAAGAAGCATGCCTATCTAAACCATATTACCTTGGATCAACCAATTCTTGAATATATTAGATTCTACAGGATTCAAAAATATGAAGTTGTTGGAATGACCATTGTTTTTCAATCATCCTCTAGGTACTAGATTTAAATTTTTTGGATTCCGCGTAATCCAAAACCATCATGTATAATGATAATAACATCATGATTATTATATGGATCCTTTCCTATAACTATGGGTATCTATTAACTCCACTCCACCACTCCCTCACTCATGTATGATTACCAGAAAACCTAGAACAAGCTATAAAGATGCATTACTCCTTCATCTTCTCGGCCCTCTATATGAAAAATATAGAACCAATAAATTGATCTATATCTATACTAAATCACACTTTATAAAAAAGAGTATTTCACTCAAAGGAAGATCCACATTGTAGTTATAACGGCACATGTTAGGTGAAAAAAAACAGAGGATAGGGTAGTTAGTAAAGGACACATGGATGGTTGAGATTCACCCCATTTGAACCATTAAAAAAACTAGAGAAATGTCATTAAACCATATGAAAAGTTAGTTAGAAGAAATAAAAAGCTTAAGGGTTTTTCCAACCAATATAAGGGTATCCACATCCCCGACTTGGGGTTTAATCAAAACACACCATGCGATAATGGAAAATCCAACCATAATAGATAAAAACTGGAATCCTAAAAGAAATAAATCCAACATTTAAATAAAAATAAAATACATTAAAATCATTCAAAATTAAAAATATCATAATCATGTTCTATTTAATTTGAATAACATTCATTGAAAATAATTTAATATTAAAAAAACAAGTGGATAAAATTCACAAATCCTAGAAATGAAAATTATATATATAAACACATTCAACAAGTGTCCTTGAACTTTCTAACCAATCACAATGAGTATAAAAAAATAAATCCTATTTAAATATAAGTGTAAATATATATTCCATATATGTTTATCTCAATGATACAAGCCTTCATGAAAAATTAAATCTGATTTCAAATGCTAAAATCTTCTTAGAAATGATGTTTAAATCTTTAAAAAAACATTAACTGAACTCATACCTTAACTTACCTGAGATTCCATCCACATACCCACACTAAATGTTAAAAAATTACATCATAGGACTTGAATTAGATCTCATATTCCTATAAGATGAAAAAAATAAGTATCCAATTAATCAAATAAAAAAATCTTGTAGAACAATAATCCATGTTATAAAAAAACTCAAAATATGAAGAAATTGAAAAAATGAACCAGTTGTATTAATAAAAGACACCATACAATTTATTCACAAAAAATAGAATAGCCAAATAAAAATTTCTTCGACCATATAAAACACCGAGAAACTCACCCTCAATCTACAAAGGCCAATACATCATCTTTGATATTTTTTGAGATTGAATAAATATCAGTCTCCCATAAAGATAAAAACCAACATTGATCCTAGTATAGTCTTGTAAAGATCTTTATCTAAAGGGGAGTGCTTGAATTCATATTTAGTATAATTCAACGCCCAAAATAATCCTTAAATAGTCCAATAAAAAAAATATCCCCCTTAAAAGAACACCTAACCTAAAAAACACACCACTAAGAGGATGTTTTAAAAACAAATATGTAATTACTTTGACCCCAGTTACCCCATGTTGGTAGGTTATTTAGTAAATGGAAGACAATGTATATTATAATAAAATATGAGTATCACAATTTAGTAATCCCCAGAAGACTACATATATTATAATACACCTTGATAATATAGAAGTAAAAGTATTTATCCTTCAATTTTATCCTTATTAAATCATCATATTCCACATCATTGCCCGGGGAAGTAGAAAAACCAAGTAAATGTGTTGAGATTAAATTATCAATATGTAAACATGATCAAAAAAACTAATACAGTATAAATATGTAATAGGAAACAACACGAGTACAATTGAATTCATAATAAGAAATGCATATGTGTCATCCATATAGGAATGAGAAATTCATAATCACATGGATCAAAAAAATAATCTAAAAGTTGGAATTACATAATGTTGAACATCATAAACATATCATCATGGCCTTATGCCAAGACATTATGCATAAAGGTTAAGGAATCTTTCCTTACCCAATATTATTTTTCCCATGAGATCTACTAGTTCCCTGAGGGTATATATAATTCCAAGCCCTACCCTTCACAAAAAATTAAAAAGTATTCTATCACCTACCAAATGAATATAGGCAATACATGGGATAATGTCCAAGGATTAACAACTTAGAAATACATGGATATAACCCAATGAAACTTATCATACATTATATTTTCATATGGATTAATATATTATAATACTAATAAATATATTTTCACAAAAAATTAATTAATAAGAATTTCTATGTGATTTACCTCAACACATATAAGGAATAATTAAATATTCATGGTTTTCAAAAGGTATCCAAAAAAAGTGATTTATACAAAATTGTAGCTAATAGGTACTTATCAATATTAAGTATTTTAAATGTGTTTGGGAAATTATATTTTTCAATGAGCCTAATGAGACAAATAAATTATACACCTCCAAATAAATTATAATTTTTTTTATAAAATGTATGATAATTATTCATAGAATATCCACCAAGAGTGTTAATCCTGGTGCATGGTAAGTGGCCATTCACCGTGCACCAGGATCTTGATCAAGATATATCGAACCAAATATTTTTGGGGTTATTACCCATAGATTCATGTGTTAAAAAACCACATTCACTTATAGTATCCAAACATGGATGTATTTTCTTGGAAAATCACAGACTTTTTACTTAACCAAATTATATGATTTCTATTATTATGAGGAGTTTTAATCATTGTAACAACTTATAAATTGGGAATAATTTGAGTGAAATGAATGATGACATGGGTGGGATGTTCTTAATAGTAGACCATAAAATAACCTCAAAAAAATAATTGGATAATAATGGGTGGATTTTCATGGACACAACAATGGTAATGTAAATATGAATTGTAAAGAGAGAGAAAATCAATCCTTACCTTGGCATAACAATATATTACAAAAAAGGTATAAATTAAGAGGTATGGGTAATGTAACATTGATAATATATCAATTAAAATATAATAAATTTTTTAAATTTATTGGAATCAGATAAAATTGTAGTTTAAAAGATATCACAAATTAGAAAATTGAAATAGCAAATGAAAAGAGAGAAATAGGAACACTTACCTCACTTGAGCTTCTTAGATTGGAACCTGACTTTAAATCCAACTAAAATAATCAATAATGAAGAATTGGATATTGGATAGACTATTTGAGAGATATAAAAACATGGAAATTCGTATTTTTTGTTAGATAATGATAGGATGTGGTGGGTATTTACAATCCAGGTGAGTGGATTTTCAAGGAAAATTTTATTAGTTTTTTTATTTATTCCAGTTTCTATTTATGAGCGACTATAAGAATTATGATCAACTACCACCCCTAATTCCCCAATATATTTTTAATGAAAAAAATTGTTATATATAACTTCCTTGGATGACACAAGTTATTATTAAATACATATGACGTCAAATATACCGTATTTACCATATATTATCATATTCCTACATTTCTAAATGTTGTTACTTTGATGAGGTGGTTCACCCAACATTGACCAGGTGGTGATATCCACTAACATGAACTTCTCCCACAGACTGTTATCTTCCAACTCTAATTTTTGGAGTTATTATTTGGATTGGTCAAGGGAAAACACCAATGATGCTACCTACTTCGTAATATTTGATAAATGAACTTTATAAGGGATGTTACCACTATTTTATGAATTATTCTATCCTGTATGAGATAATAAACATTAATCATTAACCTTAATTTAGATTATTCACAATGGTCCGTTCTTAAAAGCTATACCACCAATGTTCATATTTCCCAATGGTCATATTGACCAATGGTAATCATCTCTAATTGGCATATTGAAAAACAGTCATAATTCACAATAGTCATATTGTCCTTTGGTCATAATATCCAATGATCATATTGAAATACGATCATAAATCCTAATGGTAATATTGAGCAATATTAATATTGATCCTTACATATACACCAATGTCCAAATCCTTTCACAACATTCTCTTTGTTCTTACATTATATCAATTTTAATGTTTACTATTTTATTATTAATAGAATTGTATCTTATATACTTTTTATTATTTTTCATGTATGATTCCCCAAAATATATGATTATATTTCTTTTATACATTGTTACATTATTTTGTCACATGTTTTAGTATCTTTTATAAATTTAATTTCATAGTTTTTTTGTATAAATATGGGTTTCACTATTATTATATAATAATAATGTGTACATTGTGAAACAATATTGTGATGAATGTTTTATTTACTATTACATAATCTTTTCTATTACATTCTCTACCCCACCCAAAAAAATGAATCCTTGAATTTTTTAATCAAACGAATAAACAATATTTTTTATTCATTATTATTGATTCCTATGGATCACATGTTTCCTCTTCCAAAATATGATTCCTCAAATGAACCTTCACCATATGTGTAATTCTTTTTTTCACACTTGTTCCCCTATATTGATAATATTACTAGACTCTTCCTCACATTATAATTCTATATCCAACTAAACATAATGAACTTTTATAATATGGGTAGTGTCTAGCATATACATCCTCAGATGTTATATATATAAGACATCACGAACATGGGAATGTTTTTCATAGCATGTAAAAATTATATTCTAATGCTCCCTTCCACTTCAAAATTTCTAGAGACCAAATATATCTTAGGATCACCTTCCCTTTATTTCCAAATATTATAACACCTTTCCATGGAGATATATTCATGAATAAATAGTCTTATATGTAAGGACCCGACCCAAGTTTCCTGGAGCTGGCGCATTATCTGATTACGTTGGAATACATATATGGAATATAAATCCCAAAGGACTGAGAAGTTTAGTATTATTGGAAACAAGTTACATAAATAATTTTAACATTACAACATGAAGGGAAAAACCACAATAATTTATTCTACTAGAAACATCATTTCTCAATGATTATTCGTACAAGTCATTCATAAATTACTTATTCATGTCCTGAGAAAATGAAACATAAGAAAGGGGTGAGCTCAAATTCTCTGTAAGAGTAAGAAATACAGCGGATGATAATATAAACATTATACATGGTGAATAATTAAAAACACATGCATTTAATAACAAACTTGACCACATTATGGTAGGGATATGAGCTGAGTAAAAAAATGCCTTAATAAAACATAATCATGTGTATTCAACTAGTCGAATAACCACATGAACTTTCAATTACTAGCTTCATAATGAGTTAAATGAATATGAAAGACATTATGAAACATTTTTTCATGACCTCATCCAAGACGTCTAATGATTAAGGCCTCGGCCAAAATCTATATCACATTGGGAAAGGACTTGGTAAATTCCACATCTAGTTGTCTCATGAGACCTACCGATGCATCTAGGGGATATAGAGGGCCCAAACCATCGCATAATAAGTCTAATTAAATGCTCATATGTGCAGGGATAATCAAGAAAACAAATAAATTCAGATTGAAACAATCATATGAAATGTAACTATCTTTCCCCAATCATTAAACATAAAACACTAACCATTTGGAATAATATGGTGAATGGTTGTAGGATAGATCATCCACAATAGAGTTATTCATAAACCATTAAATCAAATGTGGTAGATGAATTCATAAATTATTAAACCCAATAATACCATGGAATCAACATGAGTGTTGAATTAGATGAAAACACTTTTATAAAATCATTAAGCAATTCTATAGATAAATACTCTTTTATTTTGAAAAGAAGAGTTCTTTTGGAGAAATCATTGTATAAAACCATAATTGAAGTAAGATAGTATTACATGATAAAATGAGTGTTTTTATAAGGATAATGGTTTCCAAAAATATATTGTAGCTTGCCCTTGAAAATAGATATGAATTTAGGAAATTCCCTTGTATCGGGCTAGTATTTTTGGAAACAGTTTTGAGAACTTCTTTTAAAACATGTAACTATCTAGATAATATGGAAGGATTATGGTTTGTGTACATATATATAACACTTTTATAGAATTTATGAGTATTACATTACAATAGATAATAATTTCATCAATGAAATTAAAAAATAAAGGTAACCCGAATGAAAATGGAAGTTCCGGTGAAAAAACCTTACCACTTTGTAATCAAATGATTCGTATGCCCCAAATATTAATAATACAAAAATTATAGATTTAATACCATTAAGATAAATATATTCATGATTTTTGAAATCAATGGTCAGTATACATACAGCATACAAAAGTATTACCATTGAGTATGGAAAATCTCACGAAAATGGAAGTGAGATGAAGAAATCCTTACCACAATGTAATTAATTGAATCATATGACCAAAACTTAATGAGCATAAAATGAATCATTTAATAACATAAATGTAAATAGAATCATGTTATTATATATCAAATGGTAGTACACATATACCACATACAAGAAATAAGTGGCAAACAATGAAAATCTCACAGAAATGAAAGTGAGATGAGAAACCCCTTACCTTAACTCCAAACGTGTTCCTCTCTCTAACTTGAGCTCCTAGAATATGAATTTATACTTATTAATAACTTATTTAATAACCTATTAGACATTTATTTAGTTTATTATAATTATTTTTAGTTCATCTATACCCTTATTGATAAGTTATGATATTCAATTTCGTTGTTCCGAGGTGTTCGTTTTCATTATTTTCTTAATCGGTTCACTTGTTTTTATGTAATGGAGATCATATGGAATGGTTATAAATCTTTATGATTGGAATTATATATTATTTATGAACATAAATAATTGGTAGTGGTAATTTATATCATTTTTTTACATGGAATGAGAATGAATCATTAGATGACAACCACTTCGATTATTCGGCGGTATTTGGATTATTATTAATTAGTTTTGTCATATAACTTAATTATAAGTACATATTCTGGTTCCTGAATATTAATAATTTTATAATACATATATCTTAGTCTAGTTCTACCATAAATATGATTTCATGACCAGTAATGATGAATAAATTGGAGAACGAAACTTCATCGTCCACGAAGGCTTTAAATTAGAACCTCAAGGACGTTGATTTCGTTTATAAAAATAAAAGGGAGGGAGTCAGATTATTTATCATGGTTCTTCCATTAACATGATATAATTACTGTATATAGATGATACTGGATTTATCATGATCATTATTATAAAGGTGGTGAATATAGGATAGAAAAAGAAGATAAATTGAAATGAAACTAAATGAAAATGAAGGGCGCTTCACCTCTTGAAAAAACCTCCTTGAGAAACTCTTTAAGGGAAAGGTTTTTGGAATTTTGGAAGGACCAAAAGCTTCTTGGATGTGGGGATAGACTAGGTAAGGTTAATTGGGCAGAACTTATAGGAGCTCCAAGTATTAGAGGATGGAAGAGAAGAGGGAGTGGTGAGGGGGTTTTATAGTGGAGGACAGGAGTAAAATATTAAACATTTAATTCATTATTTTATTATTTACCTCAAGAAAACCAATAGTGTAGTTTAATGTGACCCCTAATAGTAATAAGTGCATGTGAGTTCGAACCATGTGGTCTTGCATCACTTGTGATGTCATGAATAGTGTATTTAACTGATAATTTTTATATACGGTATTTTATCGTATTTCACTCTTCATAAAAAATTCTAGAATTTTAGAAATATCCCAAAAATTCACCCCTACAATTTCTTGAAATGTTTAATTAAAAAGTGAAATCCATTTTTCAAAAATATTTTTCTAAATATTAGTAATTTAATTTTTAAATAAATTCATTATTAATTCAAAAAATAACAATCTTAAAGTGCAATTAGTTTTACTTCTCATTGAAAAACTAATAAAAATAATGATTGTTCTATCAGACTCCAAATGAGTTACTAAACCGAACTCTAGATGACCATTTTTTGAATTTCAAAACATATAAGTGGAAAATTTATATTTAATGGTTAGGTTTTGACTATCTCTTAAACAACCTAGTGTTGTTTCAAAAGAACATAGTGATGAACAGAATGTATTTAATAGAAAATACCATTAAAATTTTGGGGTGTTACATTATTCCCTCCTTCAATGAATTTCATCCTCGCAATTCATTTCATAACCACAAAAGAAAGATCTTTGATGATCTTACCACATCTCCCACCATAGAGGATCCTCATGTGTGTTCAACAGAAAACGAAAATTAATGATCAAATCCCCTAGTTATCTAACCTAGACACACCTCAGACAGGAGGGGTTGAACTCTTGCATCGAACACTTGGGATTTCAAAGGGAGGCTTGAATGGTGAAAAGTTTAGAAATGTCTGAATGAATTAAAACATGAAGAACTCGCCGAACTATGTCTCGATTGAGGATATCTAAGTCATATAAATTGTTGTAAAGGATAAAACTAAGGAGTTGGTACATGTAAGACACACAAAGGTTTCCCTCCAAAGTAGCATCTTGAAAACATAACCTGGTCATGTAGTTCTGGCCTAAGGTGAAAAATAATAAAAGCCCTTTGTGGTATTTTCCTCTTCGCCTATACTCAGACAATTGTGTTGTGGCTATGTGGTAGTAAATGGAATAATTCCCATGATAGTCACGGAGAATGTCCAGACTGTTTGTCACTTTATACAGTTGTCTACACATCTTTTTCAATTTTGTGAGAGGTAGGTACTCCTCTTCACAGGTTTTGATCGTAATAATCTCTAGTACCTCCACAGAAAGAGATAACATATGGGTTTGTCCATCCATATGAAAGTTTATTATGACAGTTCACTTAGTGATACTCATTCAAGAGTATAACTGATGAAAGGATAACTAAAAGAGGAGACAAAAATTTATATTCTTATATAACCACTGGTTCAAAAAGTAAAACATGGATAATGGTTTCCCAGTCCCTTAATACACGAATTCTCAAAAAATGGTTTCAATCTCCCAGTACAATATGTGACACTGGACACACATAACTCCTTAAGTACCTTTACTAGGAACACCACCAATGATAGGGTGCTGACGACCTTAGGTGGATTCCTAAGGTAGTATTCAGGTGCTCAATTTCTTTAGCCCAGATGCACTGCAGACAGCCGGGGTCGAATCTGTGCTTAAAGCACTTGGGCTTCCATATAGAGGCACAAGAAGTGTAGAGATCGGAAATTTCAGTGTAGGATAAATCCCTATAATTCCCACGAACCATGTCATTCTTGGAGATATTAATGTTGTAAAGTTCTCCGTATATACAAAAACTTAGGATCTGGAATACGTAGGTCGTTCGATGGTCACCATTCAAAGCAGCTTCTAGAAATTTACCCACAGCTCGGTAGTTATCAGTCAGAGTGAAAAGTAGAAAGAGATTCATGATACTTTCCTCTTTCCAATATGTAGAAAATTGTGCATATGCATTACGACAATAGACCAGATTGCTTCCTTGGTATAGATGGAGATGTTTTGGACAATTTGATACCCAATAGAGTAGTTTACAAGTTAGACATAAGTTGACATAGGGCTGATCCTCTTCGGAGAATTCTTGACAATTATAGTCTCTAACAACATGGTAGGTAGTGATAAAATATTGGTTCATTGACTCATATATTCTATCTGAAATGTTCCATTAAATTAACATTCAGCATGGAAAATCCATTTTAAACCATCTTATTGTTTTATATAAAAACATATCAAAGAAGAAAATTAATTTAGACATGATTTATAAAACACAAGAAATTACATAATCACTTGCTTCCTTTCACAAAACACTAGTATGGACTTCTTGACATCCTCTAAAATGACTCCTCACAGATTCCACCAATGTTGGAAATTTCCCCAGTTTTCAGACAAATGGATCCCCAAAGTGATTCCAAATTCCTCTATCTCCTTGGTCTATATGCAACGTGTGTAACTAGGGTCATCCGTGTGTGGACATCAAGAATTTAGATTGAGAGAATCATGTCGGGTATCAAGTTGAGAAACATCGGTATGAACATGATGCTGATAATGAAAATGAGTAGTCTCATTATCAGGGGCTTCAAAGTCCACAACTCTACCATGGAGTCCGTAGGTTAAATTCCGACATAGATATGTTGCCCGTAGGTCTCCCCCTTGTGCAGCCTCCTCAAAGTCCCCAAGAGAAAAGAAATTATTAGCTAGGGTAAAACATTTAAAGATACCCTCAAAGTATTTCCCTTACAGTACATTGAACGTGAATTGTGTGGTCATCATGAGGTAATATATTAATCCTTCTCTATGGTGAAGTTGGAGTACTAGAGGAGAGTATGATACTCGGTAGAGGGTTTTGCATGATAAATGAATTTTTTCAAAAGTTTTGTAGTTTTCTATTCATGATTTTCCCACTACGGTCTCTAATACTTCTATTGGAATAGACAAAATACAAGCCCCTTCATTTTCCATCTGAAAATTAAGAAAACATCACTCTTAGTATTGTTTAAGTAATTTTGTAATTGTCAATTTTTTGTTTCCAAAGTTATCCAAACCAAATCCTCTATGGAAAATTTACAATAAACTCCCTCATAATGGCTAGTATTGAAAATTTGAATTATCCTAAGCATATCCCCCGGGAGGGTCGAACCAAGAGTGAATCAAGACCCATTTTTGTGTACCATTTCCCATTCGAGTCTAGCTCAATGCGGTGTTTTCTTGTTTTATCAGTAGATACATCTGTGCCAGTGCTGCCTCTACCTTCTCGTATCCTGACAAGGATGTATTTTCTAGAAAGATTCATATAATTTATTTATTACCAAAAATCCAGGACATTATTTTATGTATATCCTCTAATAATAACATAGGAACTCTTCCCTAATTCTACATTTTATAAATCTAGATTCCAAGTATTCTACTAAACTTCCTCTGATACCAACTGTAAGAACCCGACCCCAGTTGCCTGGAGTCGGTGCCTTATTTGATTACGTTGGCATACATAAAAGGAATACTATTCCTGAAGGACCAAGTATTTTAGTATTATTGTATACAATTAACATACATAATTTTAACATTACAACAAGATGGGAAAACCACACTAATTTATTCCACTAGAAACATCACGTCTCCTAGATTATGCTTTCAAGTCATTCATAAATTACATCTTCATTTCATGAGAAAATGAAACATAAGAAATGGGTGAGATCAAACACTCAGTAAGAGTAAGAAATACTGAAGATGATAATATAAACATTAGACATGGGGAATAATTGAAAACACATGCCTTTAATAATAAACTTGAACACATTATGGAAGAGATATGAGTTGAGTAAAAATAATGCCATAAGAAAACATAATCATGGGTATTATACTAGACGAATAACCACATGAACTTTCCATTACTAGCATCATAATGTGGTAAGTTCATATGTCGGACATTTGGAATCATTTTTTCATGGCCTCAGCCAAGACGTCTAATGATTAAGGCCTCGGCCAAAATCCATATCACATTGGGAAAGGCCTCGACCAATTCCACGTCTAGTTGTCTCAATAGACCTACCGATGCATCGAGGGGATATAGCAGGCCCCACCCATCACATAATAATTCCAATGCATTTCTCATATGATCGGGGATAAACATAAACATCAAATACATTCATATTGATACTATCATATGAAATGTAACTATCTTTCCCCAATCATTAAACATAAAACACTAACCATTCGGAATAATATGGTGAATGGTTTTAGGATAGATCATTCACAATAGTGTTATTCATAAACCCTTAAATCAAATAAGGTAGATTACTTGATAAATTATTAAACCCAATAATACCATGGAATCAACAAGAGTGTTGAATTAGATGAAAACACTCTTTTAAAATCATTAAGCAATTCAAGAGATAAATACTCTTTTATTTTGAAAAGTAGAGTTCTTTTGGAAAAATATTTGTATAAAACCAGAAATAAAGTAAGATAATATTCCCTGATAAAATTATTGTTTTTATAATGATAATGGTTTCCAAAAATATATTATAGCTTTCCCTTGAAAATAGATATGAATTTAATAAATTCCATTGTATTGGGCTCATATTTTTGGAAATAGTTTTGAGAACTTTTTTTAAAACATGTAACTATATAGAAAATAGGGAAGGATTATTGTTGGTGTAAATATATATAATACTTGAAAAGAATTTATGAGTATAGAATAACAATACCTAAGAATTTCATTTAGTAAATTAGACAATGAAAGTAACCCAAATGAAAATAGACGTTCGGGTGGAAAACCCTTACCACTTTGTAATCAAACGATTTGTATGCCAAAAAAACTAATAATACATAAATTATAGATTTAATACCATGAAGATAAAGATATTCATGATATGTGAAATCAAGGTTCAGTATACATATACCATACAGAATTATTAGTAGTGAATATGGAAAATCTCAGGAAATTGGAAGTGAGATGAAGAAAACCTTACCACATTATAATCAGTAAGAACATATGACCATAAATTAATGAGAATCAAATGAATAATTGAATAACATGAATATAAAGAGAATAAAGTTATTATATATTTCAGTACACATATACCACATACAAGAAATAAGTGGCGAACAATGAAAATCTCACAGAAATGAATGTGAGATGAGAAACCTGTTACATTAACTCCAAAAGTGATCCACTCTCAAACTTAAGCCCCTAGAATATGAAAATTTTCATATTAATAACTTATTTAAGAACCTATTAGACATATATTTAGTTTATAATAATTCTTATTAGTTCATTTATAACCTTATTTCAAAGTTATTATATTGAATTTCATTGTTTCAGGGTGTTCATTTTCTTTATTTTCTTAATTGGTTCACTTGTTTTTAAGTAATGGAGCACATGTGGAATTGTTATAAATATCCAATACATGAATTATATATTATTTAGGAACATAAATAATTGGTATTGGTAATTTATGTGATTTTTTTACATGGAATGAGGATGAATCATTAGATGACAACCACTTCGATTATTCGGTGGTATTTTGATTATTATTAACTAGATTTGTCCTATAACATAATTATATGTACATATTTTTGTTTCTGAATGTTAATAATGTTATAATACATATATTATAGTATTTTTAAAACATAAATATGGTTTCATGACCAATAATGAAGATTAATTGGAAGAAAAAAACTTCGTCGTCCACGAAGGCTATAAATTGGAACATCATGGATGTGGATTTTGTTTATAAAAATAAAATGGAGGGAGTAATAGTATTTATGATAGTTCTTCCATTAACATGATATAATTTTAGTATATAGATTATAATAGATTTATCATGATCATTTGGATAGAAGGGGGTGAGGAGAAGATAGAAAAATAAGATAAATTGAAATGAAACCAAATGAAAAAGAAGGGTGGTTTACCTCTTGAAATAACCTCCTTGAGAAACTCCATAAGGGAAGGGGTTTTGTTATTTTAGAAATTCCATAAGCTTCTTGGATGTGGGGAGAGACTAGGGAAGGATAATTAGGATGAAATTTGAGGAGCTTAAATTTTTATAGGAGTGAATAGAAGAGGGAGTGGTGAGGGGTTTTTATAGTGGAGGAGAGTAATATTTTGAATATTTAATTCATTATTTTATTATTTCCCTCAAGGAAACCAATAGTGTTATTTCATGTGACCCCTAATAGTAATAAGTTCTTGTGAGTTCGAACCAAGTGGCCTTGCATCACTTGTGATGTCTTGAATAGGGTATTTAACTGATAATTTGTATATACGGTATTTTATCATATTTCACTATTCATCAAAAATTCTAGAATTTCAAAAAAATCCCAAAAATTCACCCCTACCATTTTCTGACATGTAGAACTCAAAAGTGAAATCCATTCATCGAAAAAAAAAATTAAATACTATTAATTTATTTTTTAAATAAAGTCTTAGTAAATTCAAAAAATAACAATCTTAAAGTGCAATTAGTTTTATTTCTCATTAAAAAAGTAATTAAGATCTCATTATCTTATTGACTTAAGAAAATGAAATAAAAATATTATTTAATATTAATAAGGGTTCTATTACTATTCATATTACTATTCATAAGGGTATGTTACTATTCACCAATAATCAATTTTGTTCTATCAAACTCTAAATGACTTACTGAACACAACTGTAGATGACCATTTTTCTAAATTCAAAACATAGAAGGGGAAAATTTATATTGAATGGAAATGTTTTAACTATCTCTTAAATAACCTAGTGTTGTTTCAAAGGAACACAGTGATAAATAGAATGTATTCAATAGAAGCATACCCTAAAATGTTTGGGGTGTTACATTATACTTCTAATTCAATAAACTTCATTCAATTATGAGCATAACTTTTCTATCTACTTTAGGGTTCCTTGATATGAATCTATAAAGACCTTACCGTTTTATCTATCCCTTATAGAAGTTCTTGACCCAAAATATTCCTTTCTCTAACTTCATTTCAACATATTAGAGTTAGATTTATATTTCCATACAAGTATTCATATTGCACCATCTTAATGATCGAGTGGTAAATATTATTATAGGAAAACTCCACAAGATATAAATGTTGATCCCAACATTCTTGGAATTCTAGATAGCCTGACCTTAGCATGACCTCTAATGATTGGATAGTCTATTTGAACCTCTCATCTATTTGTGGGTGATATTTCATACTAATATTAAGCTCTATATTTAAATACTTATGGATACTCCTTTAAAATTTTATTGTTAACCTTGGGTCTCAATTAGAGACTATCTATATGGGTGTGCCATGATGTCTCACAACTTCATTTATATACAACCAAGATAGATTATTTATAAAATAGTATTTATGAATTTTAAATAAATGGGACGAATTTTTGAGATTATCAATAATGACCCATATATAATAAGTCTCCATATATGTATTAGGAATTACAGTGATGAAATACATTGTTTTATTATACCACATCTATTCTGGTATATGCAGAGTCTACATTACTCCTTTGGTAAGTTGTCTTTTATCCATCACTAACTAGCATACTAATAATCTTACAGTATAATATGCAATTTATATTCCTATATTTTCCCTCTATATGTTCTCTCAAATATCCCTATACATATTGGCACTAAAAGGATGTACAGAGAATTTTTATGAATAAGCCTCATCCAATATATCCTTCTTCAAAATTGGTACAAATAGAGAACATAAAATCTTAAAAAACCATAAAGCTCTGTCTTCACCAATGAAAAATTTGAGTACTTTCCCATTCATCACATCTTCCATATTATTTTATATGGTTTTATCATCATGTGGAGCATTATGAATCCTCTTTAATAAATAAGGTTGGGTTATTACGTTGAATAATAACAATGTTTCAACATCCATTATAATAGCCAATATGATCCTTAATTGTCCTTTGAGAATTGGATCATTCATTACCCATAACATGGATAAGGTACCATGTGATTCCCTACTCAAAGAAAATTACACCTTTTTTTATTTCTCGAAATGATAATGGATAAAACAATCATAATCCTTAAGTATTTTTATCCATGTTCTTTTCCTCATATTACATTATTTAGGAATAAATATATAGTTCAAAATCATGTTGACTATCTATATATTACATCACTATTCATACAGGTAATGTATCAATATCTTCAGAGCATTGATTACAACCACCAATTTTAAATCATGATTCTGATAATTTAGGTCATGGGATTTTAACTATCATGATGAGTATAACACAACTCTATAATTTTTTATTTAACACATCAATGACATTTCCTTGATTCATAACTATAAATAAATGAGCCTTATTTAGAAGATAGAGGTGTTAAAATATCCGTATTCACAAATCTATTCTTTAATTCATTAAAAATATTGTTAGAATCCTTTTTATGTTAACATAACCCCTTACATGTTATCATTGATAACATATTATCCAGTTATGAAATTTTTTTCAAAAAATGTTAGTATCATGTTATCCCAAGAAATATTTTAATTATATTATGCCGGTGGGACTTGGACATTCATTTAAATCCTTAACCAATGAAGGGTCAAAAGATATGAATTCCTTAAACAAAATTTTTACAAAGAACATAAATTTTTGAAAGAAAAATTCATATTTACTAAATTTATCATATAACACTTTTATCATAATCACCTTAAGAATATTTCATAAGTAAGTTTCAGGCTCCTTGAAAGTCATCAATAAATACCACAAAAAACTAATAATGGTCTTCTTTGAATACTATGTTTGTAAAATCCATAAACAAAGACATATTATTTTTTAACCCATGAGGCATTATTGTGAACACATATTGACTCTACCTCATACTAAATCTTGTTTTTAGAATATCCACTGTCTAAAATTTTATCTAATGGTAGCCATAGAAAAGATTAATCATTAAAAAATAATTGAACCCCATTAATTGGATCAAATATTTCATACATATGAAGAAACATATACTATATATTTAAAGTTATTTAATTGATTTCCATATAATAGATGCATAATATCATTGTCCCATCCTTTCTCTTGATAAATAATAAATTTATTCTTCATGGTGAAACACTTGGACGTTTGAATACTTAACCCATAAGTCTTGTTTTAACTTATTCAGATAAACTAACTCCCCTAAATCTATATTATAAGGATTATTATACAAATTTTATTCATTATGTATACGATCAATAGATAACTCAACTTATCTATTAGGGGGTAATTTATGTAATTTATCAAAAAATAAATCAACATGTTACAACATATTTGGTACCTCATTTGTTATCTATAAACCCTAAACCACCATAGATTTAACTCCATCCATATCCACCCCATCAATTTCATTAATTTGGCAACTGGGTGTAGATCAAGACAAAATATAGGTAATTATATATCTCTCTAAAAATCATATAATCACTTTCCCACCTCTCCAATTTTTACTTATTTCTCTCTATAATAAATTATTTCTTATCTACATTGCTAATTTATTTTCATGAGTTATACTTTGATGAAATGATGAAATTATTATTAAACCTATCTACTTTTCACATGTTATGATACGATTAAGTGTTTATGAAATTAAATTCATTTCATGTGTTATGATAAGATGAGTGTTTTGGGATCATGTGACACACATATGTATGATTTTCATTATGTGATAGGTGGGAACTATATCTCCCACCAATTAATTAGGTAATGATAAATATTCTATGATATTAGAGGGTACGTGGGTGGTTATCCCAAGCCTAAAAAAGGAGAGTACATAAGGATTTTTTCCAAGCACAAAAATGATAGTACTTGGGTAGTTAGGATAAATTTTAAAAAGGAGGGTACACATGTGGTTAACCCAAGGCAAAAAAGGAGGGTACATGGGAGTTTATCTATGGCCCAAAAAAGGAGGGTATATAGGTGGTAGCCTAAGATAAAAATTTGGTACATGAGAGGTTATCCCAATCTCGAATCAAGTACATGGTTGGTTAGCACATGATTAACTTTCTATGAATGTCTTGGATGGTAGTGATGAGATAATATTGTCTATGATTATATGTATTCAATAAATCTTTGTCTTATCTTAATGTTATGCCCTCAAGGATCATGTTCTTTAATTTCTTTATGATTCGTGTCTTATTAACTTCCAATATTTATTCCATGACTCAAGATTATGATAATTGATATGAAGGGTATGGTCTTCAAATGTTTTATCATGTTATCATACCCTTGTGATCATGTTATTTTTATGTATCTCCCTTGATTACCCTTAATGATCATCTCAACTAACCATTTTTATGTTTTCTTCACCCATGTTATAATGATATGTATAATATAAGATTTTTCTATGAAAGGTTTTAGATATTAAGATCTTAGTTGGATATTATGTATCTCACCTATGGACCAGTTTTTTATTATTCCATGTTTCTAAAGGCACAAAACTATTTAATTCCTCAGTTATATGTTTGTGTAATGTAATAAATACTCATCTAAAAATATGTAATATACTTGTATAAAAATTAGGGTTCATTATACCCACATTCAATAAAAAAATAAGTGATCTATCTATATGGTACCAAAAATACATAATAGAATGGAAGAATATAAACAAGGAATAAAACAAATTGTAAACAAAAGAGCACACTTTCCATTAAATATTGAACAAAAACTAAAATAAAATACGGTCCTCTAGCCCAACTCCCATTATCATCTTGTATAACCCTCATCCTCCATGACCTTTTCACTAAATTTGATAAGCTCTATGTGATACCTATGTCCCCAGATAAAATATGTATGTCTACCCACATATAGAAAAACTCATACTGTATATACGGATAATAATGTTAGTCTTAAATTATGAAGACGTGTGAGGATAAGGAATTGTTTCCTTTTAATAAATCATAGATAAATTAAATTAATCCCACTTTGTGATATGATGCATTATCATTTTCATCAAATTCATTTATTAGAGGAATAATAATTAATAAAAAGATATCAAGTTTTATAGTTATTTGGGGAATAATGATCCCATAGTTATCTCCATCAACATTCTCTTTGTGAGATTAGTGATTTTAACTAATATGTTTCTTTTACCTGAACCCCTATAACTAAGGGTTGGTAGGTCAAACCTTACATAAAATCAGGCTCATTTATTGGGAACACCGACAACCACATATTATTATGATAATATGATATTCCACCACAAGTACGTATAAGTATTCTACACTATAACAAAATAAGATAGACTTGTTTTTGAATGGGGGGTCAGTCCATAGTTTTTTAACTACTAAAAAATGATGGATATTATTTTTTAGGGAATAATTTATTTAAGTAATTACTATTATGAAGCAATAATTTTTTCATAATATCATCAAAGAAATACATAAAAAAATAATTGTTATTCAAAATATTAGGATGAATACACGGAAGTGGAGCGTAACATGTATGTCTCTAAAGTGTAGTCCCGATATATTTAAGGAAAAAATTTATATAGTTAAGAATATATAATAACATATTCAATAGATATAAAATTTTCGCCTCTAAAAAATGATAAATCCAATGAAAATAAAGTTGTAGATTTGATCATCACAATTATTGAAAAACTAAATCATTCTGAATGACTATACAACATCACTTTGAAATATCATATATCTTATAAAAAATATCACAATCACACTAAAAAAGAATCTATTGAGAATAAATAATATCATAGGTTTTATCTTGACCAAATAGATTTGGAAATACCTCTAGATAAATCAAGATATTCAAAATTCAGTTCTTTTGAAATTGGAATTTAAATTTCCAATCAAAATCATAACATCCCTGAAAAATGGGAATGATTTGATCCGTTGATTTAAATACTTGGAATTGGGATTTTAAAATATAATAATAAGATATTTATTCAAACAAAATTTTCATTTAAAAATTAAAAAATATCTTTAATTTAAATTCTACAGATGACTAATTCTACATTGGGGTTCTCTACAAATATATTCCATAGACGAATGATTCACAATGAAACATTAATTATTAATTATTGGTTGACAAACCAATTTTTAGATCCTTAAACATATGTTTCTTCACAAAAGTTGGGTGAAAAAACTAAACATTTAACATAAATGTTGTGTAAAAATGTAGTATTATTTATTAAAATTTAGGTTCCCAAATGAAACATTTTTATTCAAAAATAGGGCTTGTAATAGTGATTTCATAATCCTTAGAAATATACAGAATAATTAGAAAATTTTCAACTCAATTACATCTAGAATTGCTGATAAAATAAAAATAATATTTCAATAAATATAATCCAAAAATTAACTTAATGCAACATCATTAGTAAAATATATGAGGGTGTATTTGAGCATCAAAATTAATGAGAAAAAAATGAAATTTTTGTTTCAAAATTCATATTACCAACAAGTTCCCCCGTTTATGATCATAAAAACCAATGAAATATATACACTAAAATATAGGTTTTAATTTATTGTTCAGAAAAACATAGATTTATCATATCAAATAGAAGAATATTTAGTTTTTACAAATTTATTCACTACAAAAGAATAAAAGTAAACATGAATAATCGTTAATAGAAATGTTGTGTTTATCCAAATTTCTATCAAAACTTATCCCAAATAGAGAATAATATTTAATAGATATGTTGTGTTTATCCATATTTCATCCCCTTATATGATGTATACATGAATTTGGTCATATATATTAAAAAAATTATATTTCAATTATATTTTAGTGAATTTTATATTTATACAAATACAAATGCATTAGGAAAAAAGAATAGGCCTTGAAAAATAAATCTATAAGAAACAAAAAATAATGAAAATAGAAAATAGAATACCAACAACATGATTTATGTTCATTAAATGTTCCTAGTTATAAAAAATTTTGGATCACAGATTATAATGGCTAATCTTTAGGATGAACAGTGGTTTCAGGTTCTTATGATGATAAGGATTTAGTGGTCATGGGATCTATGACAATTTTATGCATTTCTTTTAGATCATTCACAAATAGATCAAAATTTCAATTAATCAAATCTACTCATTCATTCATCAAAATATTTGATACCTAAAACATATTAAAAATTTCAACCAGGTTCACATTAAATAAAATTAAATTAAATTAAAATGGATAAAAATGATTATTTATATTATTCCTTAACAGATTAACCACTTCAATGAATTCGGGATCAGTAGGAGTTAACATTGAAACAATATCTTACTGATTTTCCAAAAGAGTGTATAGTCATATACAATAACAAAGAAAACATTTAATTCAATCATTTATTACACAAAATAATAATCATGATATTATATTCTTCATATAAAACCTATATAATTTTTTCCCTTTTAGGAAGAAGCTCGGGATTATCTTGAAGTAGTTCTGGCTGATTAAAAATGGCTTCAAAAAAACTATTTCATATTTCAAAAGTATGATTTTAAAATAGATTCACTTGTGATATTACCAAATTTATTTATCATTTATCTCTTAAAATAATCAAAATATATCAATGAATTTGAAATTTACTCTAAATTTAAAACTTTTCCTAAATAGTTTCAAATTTTCTCCTAGGAACAGTTGAACTCTAAAAATATTTAATATAATCTTGAGTACATTGATGTTATATATTTAGTCTATTATCTTCATATCACATTTCATTAAAATTATGAACCATGTTCATAGAAACTGAGTTATTCCATTCTTAAATATAATCATTAAAATATGATGATTTTTTTAGTTCTAAAAAAAGGATATAAAACATAAAAAAACTGAAATTATTGAATTTCTACCTCTTCACCAGATAAAGAAGGAAAATCTACATGAAAATTTGTGTCTTTACAAGCTTCTCACTTAGTAGTCTTTAATAAAAAATGACAAGAGACACTCACTTGTCCCCAACTAAAACCATTATTTTATATAAAGGGCCACTAAAATTCTCATCATAATGAGCTTTCACAGCATGATCTTATTCAGTTCTTTGAAAACTAGAGAAATGAATAGTTTCTTGATCTAGGTTCCCTTCACCTTGAATAACCAACTTTGTTCTTTATTCAACTAGAAAAACCTGATCATTTATTCTTACATCATATACCTCAACTATTTATGAAATAACATATTCCTCTATAATTTATTTGGGGAAAAAATTATTTTATTCACCTCTTCAACTGTACTGAATACATCATATTCAACTAGTTCATCCCTTATTATTATCCTTATAACATGAACCAATTTACTTTCTACGTCTTCCATCATATCATAATTCAATAATTTTAGCACTATGTTTATCAAACCTTATTGTATTTATACTTTTGTGCTCTCCCTAAGAACCATATCTTAATTGATCTTCCTCCTCAGCTCTAATAGAAATCATTTTGACCTTGGTTATGCTCTAGAAAAATACAAAAATTCTTGGTATTTCAATAGAGAATATTTTTTTGGTCACATATGGGGCTTGTTTGAATGTCCCATATCATTCTTAAATTATGCTGAAAAATGATAAACTAAATTTTATGTGGATATAGAAACCTTATTTAATATATTTTAAAATAGTGATCTATGTATCTCAATATAGATATACTAAAATTTAATTTTAGATTTCTCAACATCAACAACATAACATACATATGATGGATTTGTTTCTCTATTATATAATTCTTAGCACCACTAAGTGTAAAAAAACATAACCAAATCCTTTATATCTTTATCTATATCCTTCTGAATCATTTTACTGATTTGGAAAGCCCAAACCAGAAAAGGCATTATGTCATATTTTTTTTAGACACTATCCTGAATTGACCTCAAATAGTAGCGAAACTCACATTCATGGGGGCATTTGAGCATTTAATCATGATCCACTATATAAATTGAAATTTATTTTTCATTTACCATTAAATAAATGACCTCCTATGAATCTATTAAACTTAACTATGAGTTTTAGTAAAAAATTATAGCTTCTTTTGCAAAAGTAAACTCTGTATTCTCTCCATTGAACTTGTACTCCATCCCTCAAATGCTTATTGATTTCTTTAGTAGGTTATTTTTATGGAACAACTATTTATAATCTACCTCCTTTCCATGAACTTTTCTTCTTTTTTAACTCTAAGACCTTTACCTATTCGAACAACTTGAACCAACATTATTAGTTCTCTTTAATTTGAAAATTGAGAGAATTTGGAGATTTAAAGTTCAAAAACTAGGTTTTAAGATCTAGATTTAGAGCAGGAAAGGTCAAAAGGGCACAAGATCAAAGGTAGGATTGAGAATGTTGTTACATTGATGATTTTAAATTGTATTTTCAATTTCTCATGTAATAAATTTATAGTGTAATTTTTTTTAATTTGATAACGAAAGGTTTTCAAAATAAATAACCCTAGAAAAAAAATTAAAATTTGAGAACAAAATAAAAATAAAAAATATCATAAATATAGTTGTAAATAAAAATTATAAAATAAATAAAATAAATTTAAATATATATTAATCAAGAAAATGTAAAATATTCACTTGAAGTTAAATAAAACTAACCCCCCATAATAAAATTAAAAGATGAAGTATTAATTGGTTTAGTGAAAATATCAGAAATTTGATGCTCTATTTTTACAAATTATAAAGACATATTCCCTTTATGGACATGATCTCTTAGACAATTATGTCTAAGATAATTTTTTTAGTCCTATAGTGACTCATGGGATATTTTTAAAATATTAATAGTACCAGAATTATATATAATTATGGAATATTATTAAATTTAAATCTATAGTCCATAAGTGAACGTTTTGTCTACAACACTTGTGAATATTTTTTTTTAAATAAATATATATTATCCTCCATCAATTAATAATACAAAATATGTTTCTTTTTTACTAGACCACGAAACATGGGAATTTCCTAAAAAGATACAAGTACAAAAGGTGATTATTCTATCTAATTTACCAAATCCAAAATCAGTATCTAAATATGAAATTAAATTAAAATCATAATTTTTTGGGAAAAGAAAATATAGAAAGTAATACCTTTTAAATATCAATATATTATTTTAATAGTAGTAATATGAGATTGTTTTGGATATGATTTAAATATTTCACCAAAAATATACATAAAACATATTGTTTGGTGTACTAATAGTAATATATAACAAACTATCAATCATTCAACTATAGAACTTATTATCCATTAGTTTTCTAGATCTATATAAGTGATGTTTTACATTAGTAAACATGGGAGATGTATATGTATTATTATTTTTCGGTAAAAAATATTTTAATAAATTAATAATATATTTTTATTGATTCAAATAATTTTCCAAAACCTTATTGATAAATTAAAAAACCATGAAATAAAATCAATTCCTCCATCATACCCAATTTATATACATTTCTCATAAGTATTGATAAATATTATAAATATTTTTATTAGTTGGTCCAAAAATAAAATCATCTACATATATGTTTCTAAAAAATATTAAAAGAATTATTTTTCATGAAAATAGTAGGATCCTCCAACCACACTAATGAAAATTTTCAAATGAATAGAACTCAATCTTCTATACCAAGTCCTTAGTGATTTTTTCAGTCCATGTATATATTTTGTAATTAAAAAAATAGTATTTAGTGGAAAAAACTTTTCAAAACCTCACGGTTTTTCAATATAGACTTCCTCTATTAAATAACCTTTTAAAAAAGGATATTTTAAATCTATTTTATATAATTTATAATTTATATTAGGTGCACATTCCAATAGAATTATAATTTCTTCTAGTATAGACACCAGAGAAATATTTTCTTTATAACCTATTCCTCCATCCTATTTTTGACCTTCATCAAATAGAATCACTTTATTTCCATTGATTATACATTTATCATCCTGCTTTTTTATAAAATCCCATTTGGTTCCTATAACTGGATAGTTTTAGGGTCTATAAATAAATCCCCAAAAACCATATTTTTAAAATGATTTAATTCATCATGCATGGATATAATCTAACTCTCATATTCTATGGCTTAATCAATAGATTTAGATTCATATTGGGATAGAATGGAAGATAACTCTTTTAGGTCTTATTCTAGATATTTATATTCAAATTATGATAGAAAGGAAGAGAGCACTGTTAGGTTTCCTAAATTACTTCTAGTCCTACCAAATTTATCTGGGTATCTTATAAAATTCTATAAAGGATGATCCTTTCAGAATCCAGGATGTATAGGTAAGACACAATCTTGTTCCTTGGTTTCATGTTCTTCTAATGTGTATTGAATCTGATCATATTATAATTTATTTTGAAAACAATCTTTAGATGATTCAAGTCTCACATTATTCCATGAATTATAAAATTCATTTGTTTTTGTTTTTTTGTAATCAAAATGATCACTTCCATCAAATTCCATATGAATGGATTATTAAACTATACATGAATTTTTATTATACACTCGGAAATATTTAGAAGTAGAAAAATATACTAGAAATATTCCATTATCTACCTTTTGATCCAACTTACCAATATTTTCCTTAGTATTCAAGATTTAAATATTCAATAAAAACATTAAATAATCAAAATTTTAATTCTCTGATATTCCATAACTCATCGGGTGTATTTTTAAGAATTGTCCTAATTATGAATATATTATTGATATTTTAAGCTGTATGAACAAGTTTTTCATAAAAATTGGAATGAATACTATATTCATTCCATATAGTTATTTATATTTCTTGAAGAGACTAATTTTCATTTTTTTTATAATTCCATTCTGTTGAGGTATTCCTAGAGAATAGAAAGTATTTTTAATACCATGTTTGAGAAAAAATAATTAATGTATTTATTCTAAAACACTCCTCAATGACTACTTTTCAATGAAAATATTTTTAAATGTTTATCAATTTGATCAAAGCTATAAAAACACACGAAAACTGATATATATTCGTTTTTAAAATTTTGAAAATAGACCTAGGTAAATAATGAAAAATCATAATCTAAAAATAAAAAAATATTTCATCCAAGAATTATAACCATGAGGGACTAAAAAAATCCATATAGATGAGTTCTAAAGGTTTTGATATATCAAACTTATTAATTAAATTAATATATGATTTTTTTAATATTTCCATGTATCATAATGTCCATTATTATTAAACGTAAGACTCAAAAAAAGTGAAACTAACTTTTCTTGGAAAACCTATATATGGAAAATATATTATAATATTTATATAACATATTCCATATCCATAATTATGCTATTTCAATAATTAAACAATATTTTTTCGCAAGTAACTAAGGTCCAAAGTAAAAACATTTTTAGTTCAATGTAATTTAAAGTTAAGTAGTTTATCTTTAAAAAAGGACATGCGTTTTCAAAAAAAATTAATTATGAAGCCATGATCACAGAGTTTAGATACATTTGATAGTTCATCGAAAATTGATATGTCTCTACTCATGTACCTTAAGTATACACTATTAATGTACCATATTTCATTTCGATGCCACTAAGGCTCCCCCTAAACAAATATCAAATAAATTACTATTTTTGTTATTAGAAACTCTTTGGTCTAGCAGTTTCATACATTAATTATTTTAAAAACCAGATCGGTCTATTTTTTTATAATTTATATAATTAACTTCAAATAATTTTTTAGAAATAAAAATTTTCTTTACACCACTAATATTAAGAAATTTAATACAGTATTTATTATCAATATTTTAATTAATTCTATATAGAAGAGAAGTATCCCTATACATGTTGATGTTTATTGAGCTATGTACACAATATTTTATTTTTATCTTAGTTTTTTTTTCACAACTACTGGATATACAAAACAAAATTATTTTTGAAAATTATTTCTAAGGATATGATTTATAGATTGTTCATCCTTAGTTAATATTATATTATAAATTTTAAAGGATTATACTTTATCTCTTTGTTATTTAATTCTAGTTTCACATGTACTATAGTTCGAATAGGATTTTTATTTCAAATCAAGGTATGGGTTTAATAGGAAATATTTTTTACTAAGATAAATATTAAGAATATTATTCATGGATGCATTCTTTTTTAATAGAGATTTATATTTATCTTCAATCATAGATCAGTATTCAGCTAATTTAGAACGTGAGAAATTTTCAAAATCAGAATCATATGAGTAATAATATTATACATATTTTTCTTTTACCATCAAGAAAATATTTGATTTTATTTTTGATTACTCATATTTTGAATCAAAATTTTAGGATCTATTGGAGTATTTTAGAATAGTATATATATTTTTTATATCTTTTTTACATTTTAATTCATAATGATATTTCATTTTTTGTTTCTTCAACTTATTTTCCATATTTAAAATTTTCACTTTTAGTCACGAACATTATGGTATAATACGACCCTATTTTGTGCATTCATAGTACAATAAATCTTTTAATCGATATTAATTATTTGTTGAATCATTATAATATGTCTTGAAGACGTAATTATTATAATATAATTTAATTAATGTTCTAGCTATGTTTACCAGTTTATATACAATGTTTGAATAGGTAGAATCATTTGGGTTGAAAACATCCTCATTAATCATATTTTATTTTCTAATATTATTAACTTTTAGAGGTGTATTTTCCTTCTTGATAATTATTTGATATTGTTATTCAGATTTCATTTAATCTTCAAACATCATAAATGTTGCAATTAATTCCTCCATTTCTATTTTTTTTGACTTGTGTGGGTTGTCTAATATCATGAAAGGTCACATTCCATTTATGGGGTAAATCACTAAGAACATTCGAAGCCTAGTTGGGTTCTAGAATTGGATCTCTATGGAAAGTAAAACCATTATATATTTACTTTAAAGTTCCTTTTATTTTAGTAAATATTTTACCATCATACATTCTAAAAGTATCAAACATTATCATTGTAGTGTTTTATCTCAATTATATGAATTTTTTAGTACCTTCATAGGAAACAACTATAGTATTCAGCATCTCATATACAATAACACAATGGAAGAAATGATTAAATTCATCAAGGATAAACACAGAACTGAAAAAATTCAGAGCTTATGAATTTACATCATATTCAACTTCCTTAGAAACATCCCACTTTTTTGGGTCATCGAGAACTTTATAATGTTTGAAAATATTCATATAAACATTGAAACGAAGATTTTTTGTAGAGATGATCACTCCCTATTTCTAATAACCATTGGTTTCTTTATTTTTGTGTGCTCATATGTTCATTGAAATTAATTCTTTGAGATTATCCATACAAATCTTCTCTTTATAGAGATATTAATATAAATATTCCACAAGATTAATATATTTATCCAAATATCACTCCTATAATACTAATTGGTGGTCAGAAATTTTAAATACATGAAGGAGGAGTGAATTATCTCCTTTTAAAAACACCTGGATAAATTAAAATTAATCATCATTTTCAAAAAAAAAATTATTTTTGATTTATTTATATATATTAATTTGAAGGAAAATAAATAATGATTGCCTAATAAATTATAGTGTTTCGGGGCACAAAGATCTCCTATTCCACCCCAACAATTCTCTCTCTATGAGTTTAGTGGTTTTCACTAATATACTCCCTTTAAATGGTACCTATAAAAGTGTGTGTAGTCAGTTGAAAACTTAAAAAAATTAGGTTATTTAATTAGGGAAAATGATATCCATAACTTAGTATGAGAATCTGATACTCCATGATGATTGAGTATAAGATGTTGACACTCATACATAATAAGATATATTGATTATTGAATTGTAGTTTCATCTCACAAATATAGTAGATATTGATAGATGATGGATGTTATTATTATTTATAGAATAATTTCATCAAGTAATTACAAATACAAATTGATCCATGTTATATAATACCTATAAATAAATATAGTAACAAAATAACAACCTTTAAAATATTAGAAAACATAAAAATTAGTGGATTATAACATGTATGTATCCAATGTTTAGTCCTAAAATTTTCATTGAATGACTTTAGATAATTCAAAAGATATCAAAATGAATTTAATATATATAAAAGTTTATACTCTTTAAAAACAAAAATCTAATGAAAATTGAGTAAGAGATTTGATCATCGGGATTCTTGAAAAAATAAGATCATTCAGATTGACCATAAAATATTTCTTTGAGATCTCATATGACTTCTATAAATTATTGCACCAACAAAAAAATTAATATTTTAAGGATAAATAAGAACACATGTGTTATCTTGGTAAAAAATCTATAAATATCACTATATTAATTATGATATTCAAAACTAAGTTCATTTTAAATTTGAATTTAAATCACCACAAAAAATTGAAACTTCCCTTAAAAATAGTAATGTTTTAATAGATTGATAAAAACCCACTGAATTGGTATTTGAAAACAATTTAATGAGTTATTAATTTTAGCTAAATCATTGATTAAATCTTGGTTAATATCACATATTCAATTTCGATAGATGACTGATTCAACGTAGGGTAGATCTTCCTATGGAGTCTTCAAACATACAGTTCTCAACATACTTTTGATTAAAAACATTACATTGAAAAACCATTTATAAGATCCTAAAACATAGGGTTCTTTAAAAAACTTTGGTTCCCAAACCAAAGGTTTAAGTTACAATTAAGGTATAAATGTAGCATTCCACGTTAAAAGTTTGGTTCCCAAGACTAATGTTATTCTGAAAATCCATGGTTAAAATAGTGATTATAGAGACCTTAGGAATTTATATAATACTAAGAAAAAGATAAATTTAATTACTTCTAGAATTATAGAGGAAATAAAATAATTATTTCAATAAAAATTATCTTATAATTCACTTAAATTAACATCATAACTAAAAAATATTAGTTTGTTAGAATCAAAATTAATGGAATAATAATTGAAATTATTGGATCAACCTTCATATTCCCAACAAATAAGTGAGTCCAGTGGCCCAATTTGAATCCCCAATACCTCAAAAGTACTAGGTATTGATTTGAGGAAGTGTTTATTCATTAAATACACATATAAGGTGTGAAATGTATCTTATGAAACATACCCACTTGGAAACAAACACACAATTCATATACAATCACGCAAATTATGTCATTGTGTGCTTTCCAGGACACCATGACACCTGATAATACATGCACCACATCCATGTCTTCTTAAGAAATACACCATGCAACACAACCCAAACCCATACCCAAATTCTCTCTGTAGATTTCATCCATACCTCACCCATACATGAAGATGAAAGGTAGGATGTCAGGTTAAAACCTTGACCCATACCTTATTACTAAAGGGTGGTCATACATCATGTGTCCATCATGTACTCATCCCAACTTGATTTCTTGTGTTGTACACTACACCATGATTAAATTTCACTATATGCTACACTGTATTAGTTTAGAGTATACACAACACTATTCTTGGCTTGTGTTGCACACAATTTCAAGTTTTTTTGATAGAATTAATTTCACACAACACTGAGTATAGATTTAGTTAAATATAAAATTGAAATATATTTTTATTATGTTATACGCAACACCAAATTAAACTTTCACTAAACACAACACTGACATGGCTTGTGTTACACGCAAGAGCGACCTTTCTCGATAACTTGCGTGGTACACAATACGGAGTTTCACTAAACAATTATATATTATTTAAATATTATATAAAATAACTATTATTAATATTATTAAATACATTTGGAATTTTATATAACTTTATCATTCATCTTACACATGATATGATAGAACAATCAATTTTTCGGACAAAAGAAGTATTTTTTTTTAAAATGTAGTATTACCGCCTTTGGATGGCGCTCTCATTTTAAATCTAGTTTTGGACACTATTATATGTTATATTTTAGAATACATACTTATTATTTGGAAGAGAGACATACAAATTTAATTTGGATAAATTTTTGATATTTTTATAGATAACTTTCATATTTGACGAATAGTAAAAATAAGATAAATTTTAATTAAAAACAAATTTTTTCATCAAAATAATTTATATGGTTAAAATATTTTATTTAATGGTTTTAAAGTATAAATATAATATATTTCTATATTTAAATAAAATTAAAGTCATTTTCATTAATTTTACATTGAATTCACATGTAAAACCATTTCAATCTTTTAAAATGTTTTAAACAAAAACCCATTTTTTACAACAAGATTAATTTTAAATTAATTACTATACCTTATGTGTTATAAATTTTTAAAAATGGATTCCATATTGGGAAATTATGTCGAAATTTTTTTAATGGGCTACTTTTATTTTAGGGCATTATGAATAGTAACTTAGGTAATTATTTTTATTAATTGTAAATCATGTAATTATGGATAAATATTTTTTTATCAAATTATCCCAAAAACTTATAAAATTCTATTGGATGAATAAAAGTTGACCTATATCACCTAAGGGTCGGAATAAATTCATTTCATTGACTTTTTTCGATGAAAACAATGTAATTATTATTGAAACAAAAGAAAGTGATAACTTGTTACTATTTTTTATCTTTTATGTGTAATAATTTTAATTTATTGATAAAATTCATAAAACATAGAAAGTAAACAGTCACTAGAAAGAAAATTAAATTTTTTATATCATGTGAGTTTATATATAATTTTTAGAGATTCATTGTTTTACATTAATGATGACACAATAGTGATGTAAAAAAAATTTATTAATAGAAATATCAAATAAATGGTTTAAAAAATTAAAAGGAATATCATATGAACAAATTAATGTGCTCCAAAAATTTTATAGGTGGATATGAATTTATAGGAGTGTATTAAAAGTTTTGGTTTTAATTTTTTTTGATTATTCTATTTAAAGTCTAATAAATGAATAGTGTAATAATTGACACTATTGACATATTATAATCATTACATTTTGTTAAATTATTTAAAAATAATAAAAAAATTAAAAAATTAAAAAGTGATAATTATAAGGTCCAAAATTTATTAAATTATCCATTTATCATCAATTAACACCACATAAGTAAATATTCATTACCATTAAATATATAAAATGTTATTACCAAAATTAAGAAAAATAATAGAATAACTAAGTGTCAATTAAAAAGATAAGGATTAAATTGAGAAAATGAATTTTCTGAAATTTATTGGTTGATGTTATTACAAACATATCTCATATAATATTCTTACCTAGGACACTTTGGTGATTTTTTTGTAGGGTTTGAGTATATTATATATTAATATTTTTTAGAGTTCGTAAAGTGCCCGTATCCTATCTTGTAAAAGTGAACCTCCTCCCTCTTCTCTTCATTCCATTTTATGATTTCAAGCTTAGAACAACCATTCCAATTAATCTTTTAAAATTCCCTAGTTACATTATATAGGTTTTGGTCTTCTCAAAAGACCAAATCTAGTGCCCTAGGAAGAAATTTAAAGGAGGCACGTCAAGGAAGAGTTAATCTCTTCTATCGATTCTTTCAAATTTATTTTTTATTATAATTATTATTCTTTAGTTGTTTCATTATAAATTAATGAAATCAGTATCAATAATATATTGATATGTTATTCTAAATATGAAACAACTCTATTTCACCTTCTATCCATCTGATGAAAAATGAAATCACCACGCGTGCGTATGTACGACTTACCGTCTCCATGCTGTTGTGTAATATGTTTTTCACCACCACCTTACATGGATGTGTATAATGGTGAAAAAATAACTATATACTATTATTATAACATGATAATAATTATGAGATATTATACACCATCCACTTCCATACCGCTCAATAGTTATGGGCACGATATCATCGCTCGTGCGTACGTACGACCTACCGTCTCCACAACACGATGAGATTCATTATCCATGTTAACCATTAAAGAATCATTATATTGTATATATAATAAATAATATTGAAATAAATGAAATAATAATTATACTGGGTTTCTGAATATATATATGTGTCATTTATTTACTTTCATTCAATTCAACAAGGAAACGAAAACGACATTCATGTGAATGTAAAACCTACCTTTTCCATGAACGTTGTATTCCATTTTATTAATATATATATATTATATATATATATATATTATGAATATATATGTCATATAAATAATGTTTTAAAATCTGTACGTAATTAAATCATGATCTACATAATTATATCAAGAATAACAAGTCCAAACACGTACGGTAAACGAAACGATTGAACATTGATTTCACATGGAATAGACACATTAATGAGTAATATAAAGTCATAAGTGAATAATATATTATATAATAATAATTATTATGTTTCTTTTATAATTTAATAATATTTTGAAACCCACTATATAGTATTTTCAGACACATACAGAAGAAATTGGACCTACAGTGTGAGATAATTTTTGAAATATCCATTTTATCCGAGATTGTTTATACACAAGTATTTTTTGGGGATACATTCACAATCCATGTCAAATTTTATAAAAAATCATTACAATTTTAATATTTTTCAATTTATTTTTAATTTCCTTTTTACCCATTTTGTCTTTTACTATATGGTTTGGAAGGAAACTTTCTTTTGTTTACCATACAAGGTATTTTTTGACTTTTTGTCAAAAATAAGAGGAGAATGTTTTTTAACTTATATGGCATGAATGAGTTTTTAGAACTTCATAACACCTTATTTCCATGAAGATTACTCTACATGTTTACAATTGTATTTTTAACTCAATTATTTTCTTTAAAATTTCCTGAAAATTTGAGAAAAGAATACATTTTTGAAGAATAAAGGATATTTTCCTTAGGAATGAAACTCAAGTGTTTTAACAAAACTGTTTTTCATATAAGATTAATTAGGTTTCTGTTTCTATCCATTTTATTACTATTATTTAATTGTGTTTATGATGGAATGTTATTTTGGAAATCCATTTCTTTCTTATCAATTTTGATTCAATGATGTTTAAGAAACCCATTTGATTCATGGGTTATGCTACGATAAATGTTTTTATGTTTTTGTGGAACACATAAGAATAGTTTCATTATGATATGGGTGGGACTTATATCTCCCTCCAATGAATTGGGTAATGATTTATATGTCATGATATAGATATTACTTGAACGAAAATTAAATATGGTTCAGAAATACAGGGCTAGAATGAAATGTGAATCTGGTTTAGTAATAAATGGCTAGAATGGCATGTAAATCTAGTTCAGTAATACATGGTTGGAATAGAAAGTGAATCTGGTTCAGTAATACATGGCTGGAATGACAAGTAAACCGGGTTCCGTAATAAACTTTTTCCACTATGATAGTCATGGCATTAATTCCTTGACAACTATTGAAATCATATTACAAGCTTAATGGTTTTCTACAATTCCATGATTCATTACCATAGTATTTTATCACGATTAATGTTACTTTATGATCTATATCTTACGTACTTCCATGTTTTATTCCATGACTCATTATTTTTATGTTTACACTTTATGTTCATGTTTTCACATTCAAATGTTTTTGGTTTGTTTTATGTTTTCTAGGTTTACCCTTACTGAGCATTTGTGCTCACCCTTTTTATGTTTTATTTTCCCAGCATATAAAGAAATGTTTTAGGTGGGAAAAAAGTGGAAGAAATTTAGGGGATTTGTAGAAGATATTTCACCATTATTAGAAGATTATGTTTCGAGTTTAAAAAGACACTAAACTAATATAGTCTTTGGGAATTTTTTTGTCATGTATTATGTTTTCTGAAAAATAAATGTAATGTATATGTACATAAAGCTTGGGTCTCTATAGTTGGTATGAGAGTGAAGGTTTATTCAGACTTTGGAAAATAGGATGTGAAAAAATTAGTGAGATCCCTAGAGATATTTCTAAGGTATGTCTAGGGATTTCCTTATGGTAATGTATAACTATAGGTTACCACTTTAGTGATATGATAATGATCATGAATAACCTAGGATTAAAGATATTATCTTAGAGTTTGAAAGTACCCCCCCCCCCCTTGATTATGTTGTTTTCCTACTATGATTTTTTCCTCTCACACTATTAAATTTTTGTTTTAGATAATGGCTGGAACCCAAAGGAACCACGATAATGATGGATGCAATGGGAAATGCAATGATTTTACTTCTAAGAAACCAAATGTTATGAGATCTTGAATAAATAATCTTTTTTCTTGGACCACAAGTCCGGCTAGGCTCCAAAATGACAAAATGTGGGAACAATGTTCTCTAGAATCTTTCTTAAGGAAACATCCACATTATTTTTGTGGGAAGATCAATCCACTAGTTTTAAAAACATGGATTTATACCATTGAAAAGTTATTTTTCATTATTTATTTTTCATTATGTGAAAAGGTTAAGTTGGGAACTTATTTCTTGGAAGGTCAAGCGAATTTATGGTGGAAAATTATCAATAATACAAGGAAAAAAGATAATATTGACTCCAGGGATTGGGATGAGTTCAAGAACTTATTTTTCAATCTGTACCTTCCTTATATTATTCTTGAAAAAGGGGATATTTAAGTTTCTCATCTATCTTGTAGTTATGATATGAAAATAAGGATGGAATTCAACATAAACTATAAAAATTATGAAGAAAATGGTATTATATTTTCTTTATGCTCATAGTGTGGAAAGACACATGGAGGAAATTGTCTTAAGGGGGCTGATAACTATTTTAAGTGTGGAAAAGAATGTCATCGATGATTTTACTATTGATGTAATGGGAATTAACATAAAGCTACAAAGTGTGAACCTCCTAGAAATAACGGTTACTAGTGCAAGGAAATGGGTAGTTTTGTTAACCAGTTCCATAATCTAAGGGTTATGGATGATTATCCACCCCAAAAACCTTTTAAGTGTAAAGAAAAAGGTAAATCACATGTGATCACTATTGGTTATGTTGATTATTCCAACGAAGTGGTAGAATGATTCAGTGTTTATGTAATGGGATTCCAAAATATTTTTTTGGAATATCTATTATAGAATTATGTAATATTATAATATCTATGTATTGGTCCATTGGGGTTTTCCATAAGTATATGGTACCCGTAACCATGAAAAGTGATTGAATTTTTTTTTGAATGAAGGGATAAGGTGATAATGAGATTTTTGATAGTATTAATGACCTCATGAATGATACAAGGATAATGTGATATCATGGTTTGAGTATATATATTTTTTTTGGATTTTGGTATGTGTAAAGAGTTAAATTTGTTCAGCATTCATGTTTTCATTAAGGTTATATGGTAATTCATGTTTCACTAGAATACATGATTAAGGTATTCACATGTTTGGAATGTGACAACCAAGAACCACCTTATGGGATATGGGAGCCAAATGATAAGTATATTTAGTTCACCTCTTTCTACTCTGAATGGCCTGATGGCCTTCCTTTTTAGTTTTTGGATGGATTAGAATGTTATAAATTTATGGATAGTATAAGTTATTTTCCATTTTATGTTTGTTAAATTAATGTGTTATCTCACTATAGGTGGGCTTATGTATATTTTATTACCTGTACTATTTTTTGAGACAAATGGAATGACCTATCATTATATCGCATGATCTGCTAATACTTAAAAATGAAAAATTCAACTTCATTTATTTAAATAAGATATGAAGTAGAAATTGATCAGGGAATGATGAACGATGATATTTTATTGAAATCATGTATATATTTCTTGTCATGTAAAAATTCATCATCTTTAGGGAAAGGATAATGCAAAAAATAAATTTTAGCTTAGTACATTATTATCCGATGAATTAGATGGTCCCTAAAATCATTGCATATTTATGGCTTTCTAGTAGTTAACATTATCCAAGCCTTATTCTATATCAATATCCATCAGAACATGATGGTTAGATTTCACTCCCATATCTATGTTTTCACTTTCACCTAATTTCTCATATGTAGAAACCCTGTGATGTGTTTTTTTGGGTACCCATTATATTTCTATCTTCCCTTTTTAATTCCATGAAAGAATCTTTAATGTAGAAAACCATTTATAACATTGATGAATTTCGAGGGGGAAATTCATTTTAAGGGGGTAGAATATAACACCCTAAGATTTTATGAGATATATTCTTTTTATATTCATGGATGACTTGTGTTGTATGCTAATCCAAGATTAGCTTGTAATATATGCAACAATGTATTAGCTTGTAGTATATGCAACACAATTCTTGGCTTGTGTTGCACACCATTTCTAGTTTTTTTGATAGAAATAATTTCACACAACACTGAGTATTGATTTTGTCCAATTTATAATTAAAATAATTTAGGATTAAGTTATATACAACACCAAAGGAAGATCCCACTACACACAACACTAACATTGGTTTTATTACACGCAAGAGTGACCTTCCTCAACAGATTGCATGATACACAATACCGTGTTTCACTAAGTAATGATATATTATTAAAATATAATATAAACTAGAAATTAAGAATAGTATTAACCACATTTTGAATTTTATATAGAATTAGCATTCATCTTACACATGATATGAGAAAAAATCAATATTTCATATTAAAGAAGTATTTTTCAAAAAAAAATGAATTTTTACCACCTTTTGATGGCGCACCCTTTTTAAATCTAGGTTTTGACACTTTTATAAGTCATATTTTAGAATATAAACTTCTTCTTTGGAAGTGGTACATAAAAATTTACGTTGTATAATTTTTTGATATTTTTCTGATAATTTTTATATTTTGATGAAGATTTAAAATATGCTAAATTATAAATAAAAACAACTTTTTTCATCAAAATAATTTATATTATTAAAATTTATTATTGAATGGTTTTAAAATATAAATTGAATATATTTTTTAAGACAATTCAATTTACTATCATTAATTTTTCACTGAATTCATATGTAAAAACATTTCAATCTTTTACAATGTTTTAAACAAAAACCTGTTTTTTATAACATGATTAATTTTAAATTGACTAAAAATTATTTTTATATTATGAAATCACTTTTTAAGGAAAAAGTGAGAAACCAGTAAATTGGACATCAACGACATATGAAATCATACCATGCACCAATAGATCAAAATTAAAAAAACTAGATCAAACTACAAAGAAAGGCTCCTCCCCAGTACAAAAAACATTAAGTTATGTTTCCACAATTCTAACTCTACATGTAAATCCATCCCGCACAATGATGGGTCATTACCGATGGCCAAGGCCATACCCTCCCAAACATCCATAACTGAATCTCATAATTAATTGTAAATTAATTACTATAACTTATATGTTTTGAATTTTCAAAAATAGACTCTATATTTTGAATCAGTAGGTCCAAATTATGTTAATGGGATACTTTGATTTTTGGTCATTATGAATAGTAACATTGGTAATTATTTTTATTACCATAGTTAAAGGTAAATCGGGTAATTAAGGGAAAAAATAAAAATATAAAATTATCACAAAACCTACCAAAATTCTATTGAATGAATAATAGTCAAACCATATCACCTAAGGGTTAGAATAGATTCTTTTCATGGACTTTTGTCAATGAAAATGATGTAATTATTATTAAAACAAATGAAAGTGCAACATGTTGCTCTCTTATATCTTATAAGTGTAATAATTTTAATTAAGTGATAAAATTCATAAAACATAAAAACAAAATAGTCAATAGACATAAAATTAAATTTTCTATATCATGTGAATTTGTTATGAATTTTTAGAGATTAATTATTTATCATTAATGATTACATAATAGTGATGTAAAAATTATTTTATTAACAGTCATATCGATTAATTTTTTATAAAAATATTAAAATAAATATCATATGAACTAATTAATGTTCTATAAAAATTATATAGGTGACTATGATATGTTAGGAGTGTATTATTGTTTTTAATTTATATTTTGGGAGGATTTTATTTAATGTCACTATTGACATTTTATAAACATAACATTTAATTAAATAAATTAAAAATCATAATAATATTTACAAATTAGAAAGTGATAATTACAAGGTCAAAATGTCATAAATTATCCATTTATGGTCTATTAACACCACATAAGTAAATATTAATTTCTATTAAATATTTAGAATGTTATTGCCAAAATAAAAAATTAATATAATAACTAAGTATCAATTAAAAATATAAGGTTTAAATTGACAAAATAAGTTGTGAAAATGTATTGGTTGATGGTATTATAACCCTATATTGTCACATCTTATAATTTGGGGCACTTTGGAGGTTTTTAGGTAGGGATTGAGTTTATTATAAGTTAATATTTTTGAAAGTTCCTAAAATGCCTCTCTCATCTCTTATAAAAGGGCAACTACTCCATCTTCTATTCAATCCATTTTAAGCCTTCAATCTCTGAAAAATCCCTAACCATTTATCTTATAAACTTCTCTAGATAGATTATAGAGGTTTTGGTCTTCTCAAAAGACCAACTCTAGTTCCCTAAGACGGAATTTAAAGGAGGCACGTCAAGGAAGAGGTAATCACTTCTACTGATTCTTTCAAATTTATTTCTTCTAATACTGCCTCTTATTTAGTTGTTTCATTATAAAGTAATAAAATAAAAATAAATAATATTATGATATATTATTATAAATATTAAACAACCATATTTCACCTTTTATCCATCCTACAAAACATGAAATCATTGTGTGTGCGTTCGTACATCTTTCTATCACCAAGATATGGTGTAATCAGTTTTTCACTACCACCTTAAATAGATGGGTATAATGGAAAAGATAATAACTATACATGATCAGTAAAACATGATACTAATTATAAGAAATTATACATAGCCCACTTCTATATTGTTCAACAATTATTGAAACTATATCATAGCTTGTGCGTACGTACGCCTTACCGTCTCCACAACACGATGAGATTCATTCTCCATGTTAACTATTCAGATATGATTATAAATTATATATAATAAATAATCATGAAATACATGACATAATAATTCTAATAGATTTATATTTATATATATTTCATTCAATTACTTCCATTCAACTAAATAAGGAAATGAAAACATTGTTCATGAGTACGTACAAATTATAGTCTCCATGAGTGGTGTATTCCATTTCATTTATCTATCTATTATATATATATATACAGAATATATATGATATATAAATCATTTTTTACATTTTGGATGTAATTAAATCATGATCTATGTAATTAAATCATGAATAACAAGTTCAAACACGTATGATAAATGAAACGATTATTACCCAAAACGTTGCTTTAACATGGAATTAATAAATGAGAGAGTAATATAAAGTCATAAGTGAATCATATATGATCTTATAATTATTATTATAGTGCTGTTACCAGTTAATAATATTTTTGAACACAATATAATATAGTTTTGGACACATATAGATAACATCAGACCTATGTTGATGGATAATTTTGGAAGATCATTTTTATCCGAGATTGTTTATACATAAGTATTTTCTAGGGATATATTGACAACACATGTCCATTTTTTAAAAAAAATGTTTTCATAAAATGATTATTATTATTCAATGTATGTTTAAATTTATTTTTACCCATTATGACATTTACTACAAGGTTTGGAAGGAATCATTCATTTGTTTACCAAATGGGGTACTTTTTGAATTTTCCATTAAAGTATGCGGATAATATTTTTTTAACTTATACGAAATGAACGGGTTTTTAAATATTAATAATTTCATATTTCCATGAAGCTTACTCTACATGTTTACAAGTTTATTTTCTATTCAATTGTTTTCTTTTAAAATTTCATGACATTTTGAGAAAAGATAATGTTTTTAATGAAGAAAGGTTATTTTCCTTAAGAATGAAGCTCAAGTGTTTTATAAAAATTATTTTCCATATAATATTATGTAAGTTTATGGTTCTATCCATTTTATGACTATGATTTAATTGTGTTTGTTATGTAATGTTATTTAGTAAATACATTTGTTTCATATCAATTATGATGCAATGATATTTAAGAAACCCATTTTATTTTATGGGTTATGCTATGGTGCATGTTTCTATGTTTTTGCGGCACATGTAAGAATGGTTTCATTATGAGATGGGTGAGATCTAAATCTCTCTATAATTCCATGGGTAATGATTTATATCTCTTATGATAGACACGAACGAAACGATAAGTAAATCTAGTTTAAATATACAAGTTTGGAATAACCAGTGAATCTGGTTTAGTAACACATGGATGAAATTAAAAGTAAATATGGTTTAGTAATATAGGGATGGAACGACAAGAGAATCTGATTCAGTAATACATGGCTGGAATGAAAAGAAAACTCGGTTCATTAATGTTCTCTTCCCACTATGATGGTCATGACAGAAATGCCTTGGCTACTATGAAAATCATATTATGTTCACAATGGTTTTCCATAATTCCATGTTTTCTTCCCATGATATTTTGTCATAAATAATGTTACTTTATGATCTATGCCATATGTACTGCCATGATTTGTTTCATGACTCAATATTTTTATGTTTAAACTATATGTTCATGTTTTTATGTTCAAATGTTTATGGTTTTTTTATGTTCTCTAGGTTTAACTTTACTGAGAATTTAACCTCACCATATTTATGTTTTACCTCCCTAGGATATAAAGAATGGTTTTAGGTAGGAAAAAAAGGGGAAGATATTTATGGGAGATGTTGAAGATATTTCAACATGATTATAAGATTATGGTCTACATTTCCAAATACACGAATCAAATACCTTCATTTGGATTTGTTTGTGTCATGTAATAAGTTTTCCACAAATGAAATGTAATTTATATATACATAGAACATGGGTCTCTACATATGGGCTCTAAATAGGACTCAAATGATATTCAACCCTTCATTCCACTCTTAGTCCCTTTATAAGAGTAAAACTAAATATTAAATGTTAAATTTAACAATTTCATAACTCAAAATAAAAATGGTATGTTATTGGAAAGAGGAGTGTTTTGAAGGCATTTGTAGACCTAATCAATAGGCATACCATTACATGATGAAAATTCTAAATGATAAATGATTGATTTTATATGATGACGAGAGGATATATAGACACATGATTACCAACATTTTGGAATGTGTTAATGAAGTATTTATGGGAGTTTTGAAGTTAAAAATCAAAAGTATTTTAGAATGTAAAAATATCTTTTAATTAATATATTTATTATATTTATTTAGTATGAGAAATTTGAGTTGTGGGGAATCACATTGGACCTTGTATATGGTTATATATGGGCTTTTTTCTGACTAGGACCAGTGATATGTCTGGTGCTTACTAAAATAGACTTGAACAAATAATATCCGTAATGACTTTAAATTATAAGACCCAAAACTAAAACAATTTGTACAAATTAAGAGTTTCTTTATATTTATTTAGAATGATAACTATATATAGTGGGTAATCACATTGGTATCACCCCTGATTTCATTTAACCCATAATTTATGTTTTTTATGTATATACTATGCTTGGGTGTAGTTTGGGCAGGTTTTTAAACCTTTCAATTTTTTTTTCTTCTTCTTTATAGGTTATTGATTTGAGCATGTTTTTTGGAAACTATGGGACTCCTATAGGAAACCATGTAGAAGGCGACATGACTAAGGGTAAGGCACACATGTAGATACAAGATTTTTCCAAAATATTTGTCCACTTTGGAGAAACCATATAGAGTGTGAAAATTCTATTTTACACGATTGGTTAATGGTTTTTCTTACCATGTAGGCCGACCATGTAAATTTATCCTTGAGATAGAGGATGACTCATAGTTATTGAACCACTTTTCCTAATCATACATGGTTTAAAAACAATATCCTAACAAAGTTTAGATGGTTTGGGATTATGTTTTAACCCCTTGTTTTTTCTCCAAATAGACCATAACTAGATATTTTCTTCTCCTAAAGGTTGTGTAAGCTTTCCCCATCAAATCATAAGCAATCTAGAGGTGTTTCCTGGTGTGTTGAATCCTGATTCCTATAGTAAGTCATTATTTATGGTAGTTTTTCATGGTTTTTCAAAGATCTACTTTTCCCCCACTTGTTTTCTTAGAATTATTTAATTAAGGATACATATAATGTTTTTGATGTTAAAAATGGAAATATGATTCCATGTTGATGATATAGGGATATATCTAATGTGGGTCTTTAGAGATTCAACCTTGTTTTATGGGTGTTTTCATGTATTTCTTCATTTTCTCCATTATTCCTGATGTATGTGGCTTCACACTCAACTATAATAATTAGAACATGAAGGATCAGTTTAAAATTCATTAAATTAAAGAAATTGATAGTGAAATTTGTGCACAAATGTTTGTTACACCCTCTGTAGTGATGTCTTATGTATTTTATGGATTTTTAGTGAAATTGTGGAATTGTGGAATGTGGTTGTGCTTTGTGCTTTGTTTTATTGAAATTAAAATGTTGATTTTAAAACAGGAATTTTTTATTTTTTTTGCTAAATGGAATAATTGAGATTTTTTCAATAAAAGGGTGGTTTTTTTTGAAATATATTAAAATGGTTTATTTGAAAGGGTTTCAATAAAGAAAAATGTTTATTGAAATGGTTTGAATTGGTTGGTTTGAAACGGTTTTGGAATACATGGTTTTTGGGAGTTAATGATTTTGATGTGACCTTAAATACAGGGAATATATAATTAGGGTAAAAATGGATGTGACCCTGGATAAAGGGATTTTATCATTGGAGGACAATAAGATTTGCTAATTTGGGACGACTTAGTCGATGGATGAGTAACCACTCAGGAGTATGCAATTTTTAGAGAAGAATTCAAGTGTGGGTGTGTTGTGAATCAAGGAATGGGTATGACAAAAACTAATTTTAAATTGTTTAAATTATTGTTTTATTGGTTTTAATATGAAATTATTTAGTACAGAAAACTATTTTTCTGTTAAAAATCTGGGCTTTGATATAAAATGTTTGCAATTGTTTTATATAATTTTTTATATAATTGTTATAACATGTTCTCTCTTAGTGGATTGATTAGGGATGTGATTTGGGGAAATCCAATTGAGTTTCATTACTCACCCCTTCTTTGGAACATTAGTTATTTTGTAGTTATTGTTTATTGAGACATAAGAAAAGGTTAAATATCTGACTTCTTTAGTGGTGCTTCATGACCTATGGGATATATTGTGGAGTTGGGGCATGAATCATGGATATAGATAAGGAATAATGTATTTGGAGTCCTTGAGTTTTGTTGGTTATGTATTGCACTTTATACTTTGATATTAGGTGTATTCAACTGTGGTAGTTTTATGAAGAAGGTTTTGATTTCAATGGTTTTACATTGAGTTTTTTACATTGTTATAATGCATCATGTAGTGGTTCTTCAATTATGGTATTTTTGGTTTGGATGTTTTATTTTTAAAGAAAAAATCATCCTCCATTGGTTAATAAAGCCCTTAGAATTTATTTCCATCCTTAATCATCTTGGGGATGTCACATAATTCCAAGTAATTCCCATCCACCTTCTCAAGTGAATGAGGAGGGGAGGGATGTTGAAAATGGTATTATATTGTTTAGTCCTTGACTAACATGTGGTCATCAGTTATTTTAGTCTGGGATTTTAAATTCATTTTGGGTTGTTCCTCAAGATGTTATGGTATAAAGGAGTTGGATTGTCAGGGCTTGGAATGTAAACCATAAAAAGACGTAGCTAACCTTTTTTTTCGGAACATCAATTTACCCAGGATTTTGTTATATAAGTGTTTTGTAGACACTTATAGGAATTAAAATATCATTTTTAGGGGGTTATCCAATGAGATGAGAATGACATGAATTTTAGACATGACATTGCAGTAAGAGTTTATATTTCCTTTTGAGTAATGATATACACTTAGGTGAAAAAAAGGATGATATTTGAAATGTGTTGAAATTGTTTTCAATGGTGAGATTTTGAAAAATTAATGATTGAGGTACTATAAAAATTGTTATATTTTCACAAGCAAGATTAATTATTTATAAAATGGATTAACATTGAATGGCCAAATTTGGGAAAGCATTGTTGTTATAGTTATGATATGGTAGAATTTGAAATTGTTTTGACTTCAATTTATAGAGAGTGGGACATAGGGAAATTGTTTTGTTTATAGAAAATGGAACCTGGTAGGTGTCATAGAAAACAACCAAGGGAAGCTGCTAAGAAAGTGGTTTCAAATGAGCCAAAACTTATCCAAAAGATGGTTTAGAGTATTGTAATCAATTTTTATGCTAAAGATTTAGGGATATGGAGGGATAAACAAAAAAAGTGGATAATTCCATCAAATTCTAGAAGAAGAATCCACTCATCTTTTGGGGTGGTTCATAGCCAGAGAAGGTAGAGGTGTAGATGAATATTATGAATCAAATTCTTAAATTTCCATGGACACCAGCAATGTTGAAAGTCATTATGTAAATGTATATGCTGGAGGATCTTGCATGCAAATGGTGGGAGTTAGCAGTTTAGGATAAATTAGACTAAGTCTTTTCATGGGTGGATTTTGATGAATTATTCAACAAATAATTCCATCCTCATACATTCATGATCAAAATAATGGATTTGTTTAGCTTGAAATAAGAGATCCTTACAGTGAAAGAGTACGTCGATAAATTTATGAGTTTAGTTTTCTTTTCACTCGAAGTATCATGTAGTGTATCCTTGAAGTAACACTTCATTGAATCAGGTATAAGACATTACATTCCCTCAATGATCTCTATGATATATATTACATATTATACAGAGATGGATGATTGATTTATGGTGGGATAAAGTGACATCTCAGGAAATATGAGTGGAGGGAGCATGTTGAAAACTATGGAAAATGGTGGGAAATATAATTCTGGGAGAAAGAGGAAGAGGGAAACATATATCCAAAGCATGGGGATGACTAAAAAACAGATTGATGGATTGGTAAATCATCCTCTTGGACTTAAGATAAATTTTTGATGTTTCCAATGTGGATCATTTGACCTCATGATGTAAGAGTGTATAAAACCACCTATATCATGCCACAATTTCAGCCATATAGGGAATCATCCATGATATTATCACAGTGCAATGAGTTCATGTGTACGGAACACTTATCATGTGTGGCAGACATTATATGATTCAATGGGATAAGGGTAGCAGAACAATCCTCATCAGTAGAATAGAGATATCCATAATTATTATAGGAATACCATGACTCCTCAGGTAGTGGAATTTCAATAGGGAAACAATGAACAAAGTGTATTGAGAATGAAATTATATAGTGTTGAGCAGGTTATTATGGATGATCAATCTGAAATATCAATGATGATAAATATGATTATTTTTAATTATAACATTATACAATCTTTTATTGATTCAAGTTAATCTCATTCATTTATTGCTTCCTTTGCTGTTTATTTTCCAAGTTTAAATGCTGACATAATGCCTATAGTGTTGAAACTTCAAACTCGTCTTAGTCAAAGAGAATGTTGAGCCTTTATGTATAGGGAATTTTCTTTAACTGTTGATGGAACTGATATTATATGATCTTTCTCAGTGCTTGAGATGGATTTCTATGATATAATATTGGGTATGGATTGGATGAAAACATTTAGGGCTCACATCAATTGTCATACCAGAACTGCTATTTTCACAGCTAATGATAGCATGAAGCATTTCATTATAGGAGATAGGAATGTAAAGGTAGTTGCAATGGCCATGTTGGAACTAGTCATTAGAATGATCTCATACAAGTTGGAATCATTGAATTTATCATCAAAGGAATAGGTCAAGATAGAATTTTTTTAATCCATTGTTGATAGGTTTTACAAATTTTTCCACGAAAAATTATTAGGGTTTCCACCATTTATAGAAGTATAGATTATGATTGATCTCCTTCCAGGGACCAGTCCTATTTCCCTTCCATCTTAAAATATATAAATAATATTAATAAAGAACTTTAAAGTGAAATTGGATGTGTTAAAATGAAAAGGGTTCATTTAGCCTAACATGTCTCCATTGGTATCACATGTCTTGTTTTTCAAAAAGGAGGATGGAACTTTTAGTTGTGTCTGAATTATTATAAGATTAATCAAGTTATGATAAGGAATCAGTATCCAATTGCACTCATTGATTGTTTTTTCGATCAATTCAGGGGAGCTCAGTAGTTCTATAAGATTTAATTCTTATCAGGATATCACTAATTGTGGTATTGAAAGGAGGATATTCCAAAAACATATTTCAGGATAAGATATGGACCTTATGAGTATGTGGTAATGCATTTAGGTCTTATGAATTCTCAAAAAGTCTTTATGGAATTGATGAATCAGATATTTTAGAGATATCTGTATTTTTTTGGTGGTTTTTGTGCATGACATATTGGTGTATTTAAGGTCATGGAATGAGTATGAATAAACCTTGGAGATAGTATTGGGAAACTTGTGACATAATCATTTATATGCCAAATTATCAATGTATGATTTTTGTATACAATAAGTACATTTCCTTGGCCATGTAATATATGAAAATGGTGTTTCTGTGGATCCATAAAATAAAGAGATTGTTATTTCTTGGAAACCACCAAATAATATTTTCAAGATACACAGTTTCCTTGGTCTAGATAGTTATTACAGATATGTTTTTTGTGATTTATCATGAATAGCTTCACCTATGATAGTTTTTTCAAGGAGAAATTTTCCATTCTAATGTAATAATGAATGTTATATGCATTTTCAAGAGAATAATGTTTTCCTTACGTTAGACCTAATATTTATTTTTTCAGAATCAGAATAAGTGAATGTGATATATTGTGATGCATTGGGATATGGTTTGGGATATGATCCCATATAGGGAGATAATTTTATTTCTTATCGATCATGGAAGTTACGATTACATGAGAAAAACTACCCAATGTATGATTTAAAGTTAGATGTCATTTTCCATGGTCTGAATAATTTGTGTAATTACCGTTTTGGTGAGATATCAGAAGTGTTTATAGATCACAAGAGATTGAAACTTATTTTCTTATAAAGGGATTTTCATCTGATATAAATAAGATGGATATAGTATCTCTATATATTTGAATTTTACTCAATGCATTCACCAGGTAAAGGAAAAATTGTTGTAGATGTGTTATGTTGAAATTAATATGCTCAGTTGAAAAAAAGAGGCTCTAGATTATTGGAATTTGATTTTAGTGATATAATACACGAACATAGAATGTGAAGACCAAGGAGATGTTGTGGTTTTATTTCATGTTTCATTTTTTTTCTTCTGATTTGGTAGATTTTGTTAAATATGCATAAATTTATGATTCTGAATGTGTAGTGATGTGGTCAAAACTAAATAGTGGTGTGACCATTGAGGAATAGATTCTGGTTGCGAGTTCATCTTCGTGGTTTCGAAATTTTATGGTCATACTTAAGACTTTTCAGGAATAACATCTTCACGCTTACTACCATTCAAAATGGGATGTTTATACTTGGATACAAAAGATGTATAAAGCATTAAAATCCTATATTTTTTGGTTCATAATGAAAATTAATGTGCCTAGATTTTCCTCAATATTTTTAACATGTTATAAGGTTAAAGAATAACATCAGCAACCCATAGGTATGTTTTAGTCTTTACCAATTCCTATTTAGAAATATGAGGAGATAACTATGTATTTTTCAACAAGTCTCCCAATAATGGTTTAAAAACATTATTCTATATGGGTGATAGTGGATCAACTAACAAATTTGTCCCCTTTAATCCATATTCATTATTCTCAAATAGTGGATGAGTTGTCAGAAATATATATCGGAGAAGTGGAAAAGTGAAACAGAATACTAGTTTCAATAGTCTCAGACAGAGATTGTCGATCTATATCTCATTTATGGAAACCATTATATAAATAACTTGGTTTTTAGTTGACTTTGAGTTTGGAGTAACATCTATATATGGATCTCTAATTCAAAAGGATTATTAAAATGTTGGAAGACTTGTAGTGGGCTTGTGTAATGGATTCGGGTGGCTCATTGGAAGAGCATATACCATTAGAAGAGTTATAATATAACAACATCTATCAGACCTCAATAAAAATTGACACTTTTTGGGAATTGTATGGGATTACATTTCATTCCATACTCTATTGGGTGTAAGTAGGTGATACTTCATTAGTTGGTCCAAGCCTTTTCCAACAGACAATGAAGAAGATTCAATTGATTTGGAAGAGAATGGAGACAATTCAGGGTCATTAAAAATATTATGTGGATCATCATCAATTTTCTTTTTTTTTTCAAGGTGAGTAATAATGTGTTCTTTAAGATCTCTCCATGGATTATGAATCATAATTTTGGGAAGAAAGGCAAGTTGTCTCTTAGATACATATGATCTTTTGAGATAATGGAACAAGTTATGGAGGTGGAATATTGGTCTGAATTTCCACCATGGTTTAGTTTTTTTCATAATGCGTTTAATGTATCTCAGTTGAAAATGTATCATCATGATAATGACCAAGTTATTTGAAGGGATTATGTGGACCTAGATCCAAATTCTTTGTTTTTACACATGCCAATGTGAATTGTGGATAGGGAAAACAATTTTTTATGGGAAAACCATCATTCTATTGTGGGTTTTGTGGAAACATGGTCAGATTCAAGTTAAAACTAGATAATGGGAGACATATATGATCATGAAAGTTCCCCAACTCTTTTGGGATAGTAGTGGTTTTATAAATTCTATGGAAAAAGGCCAATGGTGGGGAGATTTTAGCATCCTCAGTTTCAAGTATGTAACTTTTCATTTATAATTTTAATTATATAATGTGTTTTGGTAATTTTTGGGAGGGTTTGAAAACCTTTTGGAATGTTTTGAGGGCTCCTTTTTTAGAGGTTCATGGTTTTATAATGGTTTGTGGAAATTTTGTTACTCCTACAATAAATTTTGTATAGTGAAACAGTGGCTAAGGTTAAGGTGCATGGGTAGGTGCATAGTTTGTCCAAATCATGCGGTCGCATAAGAAAAACTACGAAAAGTGGGAAAATGATTTTTTGCACTTTTAGTCATGGTTTCTCTAACCATGTGGGACAAACATAAGATATCATATTTAAAACAGTGTCTAGTTCATGGTTAGAACATGGTTTTTCCTAACTGTGCGACTAACCATGAACACTTAAAAAAATACCCTAAAAAATTGATCTCGTAATAGATTAAGTTTTACCCATTTATTTTTTCTCTAAATAAAACCTCACTCTATTTTTTCAATTCCTGAAGGCTGTGGAGGAATAAAAAATCAAATCAAAAAAAATTCAGTGGAGTTTCATGGTGCGTTGAATCATTATTCTTGAAATAAGTCATCATCCATGGTTGTTTTCCATGGTTTTTCTGACTTATAATTCCCTCCCTCTATCAGTTTCATAGATCAAGTACATTGTAGATATATTTAAAGTTGTTTATGTTAATTATGATCAGATTATCCATATTGATTATATGAAAAGATATCTAAGGTGGGGTTTTGGAGATTTAACTAATTTTGTGGGAATTTTTGTGTCGTTACTCATTTTTTCCATAACTCTCGAAGTAGGTGCCTTCACTATAAAATAATCTTCATAGAACATGAACGTTTAGTTTAAAATTAGTTAAATTACCAGATATTTAATTTGAAATTTTTGGGCTAATCATGTAAGAAACACTCTTTAGTGATGTTTTGAAAATTTTATGCATTTTTTTTGAAATATTGGAATTTTCGAAAGTGGTTGTGAAATGTGATTTGTTTTTTTTTAATTTTAAAATATTGATTTTAAAATATGGATTTTCTAGATTTTGGGTAAATGGTTTAACTGATATGTTTTCAATAAAAAGGTTTTATTTTAAAAATGTATTGAAATTTTGTGTTTGAAAGGTTTTCAATAAAAGAATGGTTTTAGGGAAATTGTTTCAATTGGTTGGTTTGGAATGGTTTTGAAATACATGGGTTGTGTGAGTCAATAAATTTGATTTGAACCTAAATAAGGGGAAAGTACAATAAGGGTTCAAAGGTATGTGAACCTATATAAGGGGTGTGTGTCATTTGGGAATAAGGAAATTGGCCAACTTTTTATGACTTAGTGGATGGACGATAAACCAATCATAATTATGGAACTACTAGAGAATCATTCATGTGTGGGTGTGTGGTGAATCATTGAATGGGTATCCCAAAAAGAAATGTGAAATGATTTAAAGTATTTTTTGGTTGCTTTTATATGGAAATTGTTTAGTATGGAAAACTATTTCGGTGTTATATTTCATGGCTTTGATATAATTTTTTTCTATTTTTCATATAAATTGTTTATATAAATGTGATAACGTTTTCTATATTATTGATGTGAGTAGGGAAGTAATTTGAGGAAATCCTACTATGTGTTATTTCTCATTCCTGGTTTGGAACTTTAGTGATTTTGTAGATATTTTTCATCGAGACACATGAAAATGTATTGTATCACACTTTGTTAGTGGTTATTTGCGATACCTGGGCTATATTGTGGGTTGAATCACGGAGAATGGTTAGAGTTATGCAGTTATTTCTTTTGTTCCCTTGGTTTTTTTTGGTTCTGTCTTCTGATTTATACTTTGATAGTAGTCATCTTCCAATGTGGTACTTTGTTTTATTGGGTTTTTATATCAATCGTTTTACGTTGAGTTTTTTCATTGTTATCATGCATCATGTAGTGGTTATTTGGTTATGGTATATTGGGTTGGGTTGTTTTATTTACAAATGGAAAATCATTACCCATTGGTTAATATAGCCCTTTGCATTTATTTCATGCCTTTAACATATTAGGGATGTCACTTAAGGCTTAGTAGTGTCCTTCCGCATTCTTAATCAAATGAGGAGGGATGGGATGTTACAACTTTTGACTTATTCATTTGTGATCAAGTGGTTTTTCCTGGAATAAAACTAGTGGTATGTCCAGTTTTTACATTATTAGGGTAACTATAAGTAATATATTTATATATTTTTAAATATAACACTAACTCTAAAAATAAAAAATTATTTAATTAATTGTTTCATCGGATATATTTAGTGTGACAACTATGGGTAGTAGAGAAGAAAGTTGAACCTATTTCATCGAATTCTGTTAGATTTTCTCAAATTAAAACCAGTAGGATTTCTAGTGTTACTCCACAAGACTAACACAATCTAATATATTTAGAAATTGACAATTATAAGACATGATGATAAAATAATATGTTAATAAATTGTTATAAAAAATTAATTATAGGTCTATTTTAAGAAATGTTCAATCACATAGTGATGTATTTTATGGTATGAGGTGAACCGGTTGATAGGGATCTAAATAGAAGGATGCATCATGGTAACCATTTTCAGCATTAGTTTGATAAAATTTTTCAGAATTCTTCAACATTTTGATGTCCATTATTTTGTTTGTATTGGGAATAGATTCAAGTTCACTACGTTTCATGACCATTTGGCTAGTAGTTGTGGTCATGATCAGGTGGTTTCTCTGGAGAAGTATTACCATGATTATAATAATTTAAAAGTAATAGAACATCCGTTCACACATGTGGTCTTAACACATGTTTATTGTAAAGACTCGTAAATTTCAAGGAAATTTTTTTTTTGTTACTTTTCATTGGAATTTTACAAGAACGTAGCTTCTGACGGCACCTGATTCCGACGCCCCGTGTGCCTGGAATCACTTTCCGAAGTTTGGCTCAGGTATGTTCAGTGAACGGACGAACGGGTTTTTATAACTTTTGAACCGGTGCCCAGAATCGAATTCCGAGGGCACCGATGGAATCGCAGCACCAGTATTTGCTTAGAAACGCCTCTTCCGGAGTTGCGTTTGCTTGGTTGTGGTTTTTATTTTTTGGGTTTTAAGTTATGAAATAAAATAATGTTATACGACAATTTTATTTTTATTTCACTTAAAGCCGCTTAAAGACCACTTTAAGCAGCTTAAGCTCAATTTAAACGGATAGGGTGAAAATCCAAAATATCCTACCCACTTGGTAGGATATTTTTGAGGTGGGGCCCGCATTAGCCCCACCGTTTCTTTAAACCTAAGTAACGCACCCGCAAAAACCCATTTTTATGAAAGTCAACTGACACGTTTTCTTAAATTCTTAACACACCATTTAATTGGGTGGTTAACTTCGTTAAAATTAATTCTATGAATTAATTTAATCGTTTCGTAGCCTATTTACATATCGTTGGCGTAATAATAAAATAAGACCAATGCATGGCTTGTTGAGATTGTTCGTTGATAGGTTTTGACAGAATTTTGTGCCTTCTTTTCCCTCCATGAAGAACGCGAAGAACGCGAAGAACGTGAAGAACGCCGACACCCTCAGAGATTGACGATGCTTCTTCCGAGATGTTCTTCCCCACAACAAATCACTGATCATCAATTGCTTGAGGTAGGAGATTTCGGGTTTCTTTCTAATCTTCTTTGCGGATTTTAACAACACATGGATTTAATCGATATAATTAAATCTGTTTGTTTTGATCCTCGGAGTTTGTCGACGCGACGCCGAGTACCGCGACGACACGACGCCCTTCCGCGACGTGACAACCCTCTCTTTCCGCGACGATCAATTCCGCGAAGAATGCGCGTGCGACAACTTGACGAGTTAGGCGTTTGAATCTTTTTAAGTTGGTGATTCTTTCCTTCATATATGAAAGATAAATCTGATGGCCATGTTCCAATTTTTATTTAAATTAAAAATTGAGAGGGTTAAACGTTTTAATTTTTGGCCAACTCCTATTGATATAACGGGAGGGGATCGGTCCGCACAAACATGGACGATACCCCTCCCCCTTTTCTATTCTTCATTTTTATTAGTGAAGACGGTAATGCATCGTTGCACTGCGCTTGAGCGAAAGGAGATGTGAACGATGCGGGCCACGATGAAGAAACGCGATGTCGTCGCGCCGCGCCGAGGATTGCGAACAAGGCTGCAGCCGGAGTCGGGCCACAGCGGAAGGGAGCGGCGCCGTCACGCCATGCCGGACGGATTCATGGAGATCTTGGAAGTGGCGGCCGGAAAAACTGGCCTCCGGAGAACGCGAAGGAGGCGGCCAGAACCCCGGCCGCCGACACCGGAAGACGCGGTACCGCGGGGTCCCACAGCGAGAAACCAGCCGGCCCCGCGCTGGCTGGCCGTTACTGGCAGAAATCTGGGGGGTTACACCTCCCGGTGTTACAAGGCGCGGCCCCTTAATGGGGGGCGCCGTTTTCATAAAGGAGGGGTAACACCCCTCCCTTGGCGCGTGCTTGGCGCAAAGGCCGTGCTGGCCGCGCGCACTGGCCGTGCTGGTCGTGCCGCTGCGCCACCGCACTGCCGCGCCGCCGGCCGGGTCGTTCCGCCGGCCGGGTCGGGCCATCGGCCCGGGTCGACCCGGTTCCGGTCGGCCCAGGGGGTACTGCGCCATGCCGGCCCCGGCCCAGACCCCCCGTACTCGGACTTTTCCGTTAAAACTCTCATATCTTGAGCTACATGCCTCTGAACGATGCGCCGTCAGCGGCGATGTAATCCTCGGATCGAGACGGTCGTTTCGGTATATCACACTCAAGCTTTTGAAATACTTTGAGTTCAGCCGGGTTGGTTCGTACACGAATCCAACCGGTCCCTCGGAGCGGAAACGCTCATATCTTGAGATCAAAACACCTGATTGATGTGCCATCGACTTTGGTGGATTCCTCTTAGTGAGATGGATCTCTTGGCTCACTCCTCCCAAGGTTTGGACGTAGGTAGAGTATGGTCGGGTTGGTTTTGCCGTAAAAGCCAATCGGGCACCTGGGACGAAAAAGCCAATATATCTCAGACCGGGCGTCCGATTGACGCGTCGTCTGTTGCGTTGAGTTCCTCTTAACGATACGAAACTTTTGTATACATCAATTTAGGAATTCATGTCTGTTGATGTATCAGCCTTTCGGCTCGTGGAGCGGACCCTCCCGAACGAGCTTTCTGTGTGCGGGAACCCTAGTGCTGGCTGCGACTGCAACGATGAAGAGTGCTGGTCTTCTATCCCATGTGGGTCCCAGCTGTGTTGGTCTTGTATCCTATGTGGGTCCCAGATTAGATGATTCAGTTCTGGTCTTGTATCCTATGTGGGTCCCAGCATAGATGAATCAATGAAGAGTGCTGGTCTTGTATCCTATGTGGGTCCCAGCTGTGCTGGTCTTGTATCATATGTGGGTCCCAGCTTAGATGATTCAGTGATGGTCTTGTATCCTATGTGGGTCCCAGCTGTGCTGGTCTTGTATCCTATGTGGGTCCCTGCATAGATGATTCAATGCTGGTCTTGTATCCTATGTGGGTCCCATCATAGATGAATCAATGAAGACATATGGTCTTGTATCCTAAGTGGGTCCCGGCTTAGATGATTCAGTATCTATATCTGATCATCCCTTCCACCTTTTCGACGATGTATACCTGTGTGAGCTGAGTCCTGTTTACTCTCCTTTGTGGAATGTGTTGTGTTATCCTATGTGGATTACGTTTTTCTTTCCTTTCTGGATTGTGTTGTGCTATCCTGTGTGGATTTACGTTTTGCATTCCTGTGTGGACTGGGTTGTGCTTGTGCTCGGATGTTGGAGTCGAACGGGAATTGATGACTAAGGTATATGTATGGGCATATACCTAAGCAGTGTCGGATGTTACTTCGTGATTGTATCTTATCCCTTTGTGGATTATCCTATGTGGATTTCGGGAGACCTTCGGGGGTCTCGGGGTCCCTACTGAGTATCTTATACTCACCCCTGCACGGGCTATGCCCGCACTTCATTGTGTTGGTTGTAGATGATGGACAACAGTGATCATGGTTGAGGTTGGCGGAGCAGGACGGTACCTGGAGGTGGACCACTGGGCGGGGTGTACTCAGAGCGGACGGCTGGACTGAGGAACTGTGGAGGCTATCTGTACACACCCTTCAGGTGGGACTTCCAGTGGCGGCTTGACGTTGTGGCTTTTTCTTTCAGTTGTTTTTCCCCATTCGGTTGTACTTTACAGTTGGGCTTGTATTTCCGGCCCCCTTTACTTTCAGCACATCTTGTTACAGTTTTTTCTTAGTGTTTACATTTACTTCCACTTGTACTCTGTGGTGTTTGTTTACTTTATAAAGGAATGCCTTCCCAGTTTCTGGGATTTATGCCTTTGGTGCAAGTCGCCAGCCCCTGGCCTATGGAAGGTGGGCTTGGGGTAGTCACGACACGGGCCCCGAGGACGGTTCGTGACAAATTGGTATCAAAGGAGTTCGGTTCTACCGCAGACTCTGATCTTTCTTTTATGTGAAGCAATAGTGTTTAGCATATTGGGTGTGGTTATCAGTCCAGGGAGTCCAGTGTTTGTGCAACGGCTGACATATCCGTACACCAGGACCCTGACTTCTGATTTCCGACTTAATGCATGAAAACAATGATTTCATGTGTGTTCAAGTTTTCTTTGTGATTACTTGTGTCAGATCACCAGGTATACTGTTCTGACCATGGCGCACCTGTTTCTTTTCAGCATGACCCCACAATGGCAGCCAGCTAGGGTTCCGAGAGTGGAGCATGATGACAGACCACCGAGCGACGAGGCCTCGGTGTAGAGCTCCTTGTCAGTAGAGGCACCGACGGTACCTTTACCTACCGAGCCACCGATACTACCAGCCCCAGCCGCTGATGATGCACGTCGCCTTAGCGCGCTGCACGATTTTTAGTGTCAGCGACCACCTAGGTTCCACGGGGAGACGAACCCCCAGGCAGAGGAGGACTGGCTGGAGGCTGTTGTACAGGTTTTCAGATTAGTGAGGACACCAGCAGATCTCATGGTGATCCTCACAGCGAGCCTCCTGCACGCGGAAGCAGGCAGATGGTGGAGCTTGATGCTCCAGGTGAACGACGAGACATCTCTCCTCTAGACGGACTTCGAGAGCATCTTCCGCTCCGAGTTCGTCCCAGCCACCCTCCGTGCGGTGCGCATCCAAGAGATGCTACAGCTACGGCAGGGCATCATGACAGTGGCCTAGTACTCGGCGAGATTTATTGATCTTTCGTGGTACTCCACAGATATGGTACGTGACCCGTTCTTCTAGGCCCGGACCTTCGAGCAGGGACTGAGGCACGATATCAGGGCTTCGATGATCTCCCTCAACATTCCGACACAGGAAGAGGTGTTGGAGAGAGCCCTTCTAGTGGAGAGTTTTCTCGCCGAGCAGGCTCCAGTGACAGGGCCCTCCGAGGGACAGCCCATAGCAGGGTCTTCTGCAGCTGGTAGTAGACAGGTGACGCAGAGGTCCAAACGGGCCAGACCATCAGATGAGCTGTCTCAGGATGAAGATTCGGTTGTGCAGCACACCAGAAAGAGAGCCAGCTACACGAGGGTCAAGCATTGCTACGCATGCAGCGGGCGAGGTCACATGGATCGAGACTGCCCGACTCATCATACAGATGAGAAGCAGGTAGTAGAGGGACCTCCCAGACAAAGGTTCAGCCACGGTAGTCTGCAGGGTGCAGGCGGACGAGGCAGAGGAGCTGGCCGAGTAGCAGATGGTGGGAGACACTTCGAGGTGTTGCCACCACCACCACCAGGAGGTCCACCCTGACCGCAGGGATTTGGTGGACATGCGAGAGCTCAGCTTCAGGTAGTTGAGGCCTTCGATCATGGAGCTTTGGGAGTAGATGGAAAGGAGCGAAACTAGTGGATACGTCCTTTGTACTTCTAGTTCCTCATTGCTGCTGTGTAGTGTCTTTGTATTATGAGATGTAATAGTAAAAGACGCTTACATTTGAGATGTTTTCATTCCTTCCCTCTTTTGTGTTGTTACTAAGAGGTTCCAGTTTAGACTGTTGACTTGACCCTCTGTTGTGAGACATCTACTTGAGGAGACCCAGTTACCACACACTGATGCTGACAGTGTGACTCAACCCTTAGAGGTGAGAGTAATGGTTGGATCTCTTGGTAGTAGCATCGAGGCCTTACGACGTCATCCTTGGTATGGATTAGTAACATCCATGTCGGGATTGACTATATTATCCAAAAGAAGTGGTACATCCAGGGGATGAGACCAGATTTATCTTATCGGCAAAGAAGAAATCTTAGCAGTTCTTGTGGGATCGGAGATGGTCTAGGTCATCCAGGAACGGATGAGTATAGCTCAGAGCCGATATAAGTCCTATGCTGACAGGAGGCAGAGGCCACTTGAGTTCGAGGATGGTGACCATGTCTTCATGCAGGTCTCACCTCGATGTGGATTACGGAGGTTTGGCCGAAGGAGCAAGTTGTCTCCACGCTTCATCGGACCCTTCCAGATCCTCAACAGGATTGGTAAGGTGGCTTATCGCCTGGCTCTACCACCACAGTTGTGTCGGGTGCACGACGTCTTCCACGTATCTCAGCAGAGGAGATACGTGCATGACCTGACGCAAATCTTTGACCATTGAGAGATGGTCTTTGATGATGGGGTGACTTTGCAATTGGGTTGACAAAGCGGGTTATTTTAGAAAAAACCTTCAAAACATTTTCTTACTTTTATATTCATTTAAAATGTGAAATTGATCATAATGACACAAATTAGGATTATTTATAAAAATATGAACTAATTATAATTTTAAAATAAATTAAAATATATTTTTTCCTTATAAATAAATTATATGAGAATGAATTTTTGAATTAAAATCCAGTATTTTTCACGATTCATACAAAAACAATGTTTCCCAAAAATACCATAAATTCACCCTATGATAATTTTTACATTATAAATTAAAAAAGTATGTTTATTTTATCAAATTTATATTTTAAATGTTTCTAAGTTAATTTTATTATTTTTCATAGAAGGGCATTAAAATCAGATCATTTGAGAAAATAGTATTTTTAAACTTATAAGGACTTTACCAAAAATTATTTCATTCCTTATAAATATGTTTTATTTATATAAAATAATTACAAATAATTTTTAAAATTAATTTATTACTATTCATATTACTAATTTTAATTGATAGGTTATAATTATCTCATTCAAAAAATTATTAGAATAAAATATTGTTTTGTAGAAACTTAGTATTGTATGTAACGTACGCCAAGTCGGTGTTGTGTCTATGTTATGCGAAGTTGATGTTCCCTGTAACATTTATGGAGTCAGTTTTGTGTAAATGGAATGTTTAACTTAATGTATTGTAATATGTAAATGATAACTAATTTATTCAATAATAAATTCCCATAAAAACTCGGGGTATTACATTCTAACTCCCTTAAAATGAATTCCACCCTCAAAATTCATAACTCAGGTAAAAAATAAGGATAATTATGCTTTATCATATCATAATATTACCACATAACTTACTATATTGGATGATTTCTCAAAAAAAAATTGACCATTAGAGTGTTCTTGTTTCATAGAACATTCAGTATATGATCCAATATTTCAACTAGTTGTTCCTCATAAAAGAGATCCTGCTCAGAGAGTATGAACTCTAACTTTAGTGCATGTGATAGGTTAGGTATTTAATTCCTCAGTAGAGATACATGGAACACATCATCAACATTAGAGTGATTTGGAGGAATTTACAATCGATAAGATACTATCCCGACATGATCATGAATTTCAAAAGGATCGATGTATATTGGGCTTAGTTTACCTTTCTTCTGGAATCTCATAACATTATTCTTGGGTGAGATTAATAGAAACAAATTTTCACCAACATTAAAATCTAGATCATGTCGATGGTTATCAGCATAAATTTTCTACATAATTTAAGATTCCTTGATATGTTGTTGAATGGTTCAAAACTTCCTGGGAATTTCTTCAATGATCTCAATCCCCAATAGATTTCTTTTTCCAACATCATCCAAATATGTTGTAGCTCTAAATTTATTCCCATAGAGGGATTAATAAGGTGCCATATGAATTATTTATTTGATCATATTATTGTAAGAAAACTAAACTAGAGGAAGGTGTTGATGTCAAACTCCTTTTAAATCAAGAGAACCAGATATCAACATATTATATAGGGTTTGAATTTTTCTTTGAGACTAAAAATCTATATGATGATGATAAGAGGTGATAAAACACAATTATTTATCACGTTCATGCAGAATAATTCACGAGAACATCGAGGTAAATCATGGGTATTCATCTAATAAAACAGAATGTGGTACTACATGAATGTTTACCACTTCTTTAATGGATATATTATCAAGATGTTCTAGAGAAAAGTATTCTTTGATAGCAATGAATTGTGCAGACTTAGTAAGGTGATCAACTACCACCCATATATAATTAAACCCTTTAGAGGTTTTGGTTAGTGCAATGAAATAATCCATAGTGATTTCCTCCCATTTCCATTATGGTATGGTTAATGGATGTAACATCCCCTTTGAATTTTTTCTTCTATCCTGAAATTGTTGGCATTCCAAGATCTGAGATACAAACACAGCTATATCTCTCTTTATTCTATCACACTAGAATTATTCTTTTATGTCCTTAAACATCTTCACACATCCATGATGAATATATAATGAAGAACTCTGAGCATCCTCTAATATCTTCATCTTCAAATTTGATAAGGAAGGAACACAAGCATTATTTTTGAACCATATCATTCTATCCCAATCATGGTTAAACTCAAGATCTTTTATAACTTTATTTTCAAGATTTATATCTTCCTTCTACACCACCTTAATCTTCACACGGATAGAGGGTTGAAAATTAATTTGGGAAAGATATGATTTAAATGTCCTTTGTAATTTCTTGATCAATAATTTTCAAATATATAAATATTTTATATTTTTTGATCCTCATCATGGATAAGTTGGCATGATCCTTCCTACTCTAAGTGTCAGCCAAATTGTTCGCATTCCCATGGTCTTAATTTATTGAGAAGTAACAATCATTCATCCACTATAGCCATATTCTCTAGATCATGTTCATATGTTTTTTAGTGATTATATATTTAAAAAATTACGATTTGTGTACATGTTACACTATTACCCATAATGAAAATTCATCGATATATTTAATGTAAAAATTACTGTGGCTAACTCCAAATCATTTTTTGTGTAACATTTCTCATGAATCTTCAACTACCGCAAGGCATAATTGATAACCATTATATTCTATATAAGAACACACCCCAATCCATTCTTGGATGAATCTCTATAGATTAAAAACCCATCTACACTATAGGTTAATGTAAGAACAGGTGAACTAACTAGCCTTATTTTCTATTCCTTCAAATGTTCCTCACATTCATATATACAGAGGAACTAGACCCTCTTATATGTTAACTTGACCAGTGGATTAGATAGTAATGAGAAATTATTGAAAAAACTTCAGTAATATCCTGATAAACCTAGAAATCTATGGATATCATTCACCATGGTTAGTCTTGGATAACATTCAATAGCCTCCATCATTTATGGATCTATTTATATTCCATCTATTGAGATTATGTGACCCAAAAATGAACCCATTTTCTTCCAAAAATCATGTTTAAATTTTTCATATAGTTTCTCCTTACCTAGGATCATTAGTACAATTCTCAAGTGGTCTTCATGCTCTTACTTAAAAATTGAATAGATACGAATATAATATATAATGACCACCATCTACTGATCAAGGTAATCTCTAAAGACTCTATTAATTAAATCCATGAACATAGAGTGAAAATTAGTAAGACCAAAAATCATCACTATATATTCATAATGTTGATACCGTGTATGAAATATCATCATGGGTGTATCCTCTTTATTGACCCTCAATAAATGATATACAGAATAAAGGTCAATCATGGAAAAATATTGAGATCTACACTATTTATCATACAAGTCATCAATACAAAGAAAAGGATAGTTGTTCAAGATTGTGATGTATTTCAACTACGAGTAATTATTAAAGAATCACATTGAACCATATTTATTTTTTCAAAAAAAGAACAGGTGCACCCTATGGTAGAAAAATGGCTGAATTAATCCCTTATCATGTTTTTCTTGGAGTATCTTCTTCAGTTCCTACAACTCAATTAGGTCCATTCTACAAGGAGTCTTTGAAATTGGGGTGGAACCAAGTATGAATTATATTGAGAACTCTACTTCATTTATTGGTGGAATGATAGGATCATATTAAAAAAATACATCCAAAAATAAACAAACAATATGAATATCATAAATTTCAAATTTTTACCAAAGAATTTTAATGTTAATTATGACCCATAATCTTTATGTAATCTACATAGGAAGTTCATGCTTATCGTCACATTGATGGATGGTCATAGGAGGGTTTAAAATATAAAATGAAACTTACATTCCATGACAATTCGTGTGGGATTTATGTAGACAAAGATCATCCTACATAAAATTCCATCAAATTCAAACAAAAGAAGAATGAAAAGATTTTCGGGAATCACATTCCCAAAAACTTCAACTGGAGGTGAATCATAGACTCAGGATGAAATCATCGTACCATTATGTGTTTACACTAATAATTACACATCTAATTGTTTTGGTGGAATAATAACACCCTTATAAAATTCATTGGATATGAAAGAGTGGGTAAATATAGACTTAAATAATAAATTAGCAGTTTTAGAGTAGATGGTAAGTGTACCTTTCACCACATCATTATCATACCCCTCATCATAAATAGATATTTCATGAGATTTCCCTTTTCATTTAGCTTAATAAGTTATCAATTTCGATCATAATAACTAGCCCTTGGGTTTGCGATTTTGTTATAATAATACCCATTGTCCATACACTTTTAGAACTAAAGAGAGGTAGGTAAATTATTTGCATCTTTCTCTACATTTTCATTTTGATCTAACTTATTCCCATCATTTTTATAATCAATTAGTCTTTAAACATCCATTAAACACCTTAATTTTTTACTAAACCTCACAAGGAAAATTAATCCATGATTATTCCCACATTTAGAGCATAGTGGAAAACATATCTTATATTATTTTATGGTTTTTAGAGGATCTTTTGAACTCCATATTCATTTTCATGTCAAAACCATGAGACTGATATGTGACTCCAACCTCCATTTCAACCTTGATTGAATAATTCACAACTCTTCATAGATACTAAAGTCTCTTATCACCAATTAACTTATAAGAATTGGGTTTAATGAACTAAAGAACCTATTAACTTTACTTTTGGGTTTTATGATAATTCTTGAATCATACCTCGCATGTCACTAGAAATTATCCTCATAGGTACCAACAAATTCATCATCCCTTTGCTTCAAATAAAGAAACTATTTCTCTATATTCGTACAAATAATATGAATAGAGTAATTATTAAAAAATTGTTCTTAAACTCATCCTAATCCATTTCATAAATTTTTTCTTACTACCTCATATATTTTATTAAAGAACACCACTGGTCTGACTCACCTTCTAAATGATTAACAACCAAAATAAATTTCTCATGTCTCAAAAATTGTACAATGGAAAATATTTATTCAGTGGTATTGATTCATTTTTCACCAATAACATGATTAGATGACCCAATAAATAAAGGCATATATTTCCTCATGAAGTACTCAATATAATGTTTTTATCCATATTTCTCATTTGTACAAACATTATGATTCATTGATTGAGAAAGCTATGTGAGCATAAAAAAAGATTTTATTTCTAGAAACCATAAAATCCCATTACTGAGGAGGACAGTCACTTCATTATCCAACACAATCACTGATAATTCAGTTTCATTGGGTTTTAACCAATTACTAAAACCAAAATAATATAGTATGAAATAGTTATCACATTGAGAAACCACATAATCATGAAACGTCACATATAAGAAGTATAAATTGTTACACCTTCCTTAATCTATGAAACCATAGGTTTATCAAATGTTATTCATAGACATCATAATTTTATATCCTTCATGATGGCTTATGCTGAGTTTGTGAAATCACAAAGAATATCCCATGGGTGTTTCAAGCCAGGTGTGTAGCAAGGCCCATTTTTGTGTACCATATTACCCCGTGATAGGCCCAAAACATATTGTTAGACTTGTTACCCCTATGTACAACTATTCCAGATCCACATCCAATTATAGTATCCATTCAAGGATTTATTTCTAGGAAAACAGTCACTCTATCCTTTACCAGAATCCCATGATATTTTTGTATACTTTTTCTTATCCTTATACTTATCCCTAGAAATTTCATTAGGGTTATCACTAATGTTTTCTCATCCTATCTTCCAAAGTTCAACTAAAAATATTCTATATTACCAACTATAATTACCATATTTTTTCATATATTAAAATTAAATTACATTTTTAGAATAATTAAATCCTTATAAAACATATGCCCAAAGACCGTATAGGTCTAGTGCTTTTGGAATCATGTAAACATAAACACTGGTATATAAATGAACTATATCATCTCACATTGGGTTCTTCTTAACTATAACCCATCTGAAACACATCAAAAATAAACAATACCTTCATAAAATGATGGAAGGAAACATAAAAATGTGTGAACTCATATGTTTAGTAAGGGAAAATAAGAAATATACATGAGCATAATCATGGTCATAAGGGTATGAGAACATGATCATGAATCTAGAAGATCATAGCCAACATATAAAAAATCGTAAACATGAATCATGGCATTAATATGGGTAGTTCATAAGATATCAGTCATAAACAAATAAATAATATAAACCATTAAAGCATAACACATGAATAAAAAAAGGAATTGTTGTAGAAACATTACCATATATATGGATTGTGATTTTAGTTAAGCCATTTCTCCTGAGGCAATATTAGTGGATGAAGTCCTTTGCGAAAACGAGTTCACACCTCATTCCATCTCAATAATACAAAACAAATTGTATTTATCATTCTATCCATGTATATCTCCTAATATATAAATCTTTACCCAATATATTGGAGAGAGATAAAGGCACCACCCATATCATAATGAAATCATACATACTTGGGACACAAGATCATAAAAAATCATATCATAACCCATTAAATAAAATTGGTGTTATAAACATGGAATAATATCATAAAATGTTGATAATGATAGGTCTCATTATCATTTCTTTATAGAATAACTCATGAATGGACGAATGTTTAAAAATGATATAACATGTGAAAGAGAAACATGTTTCTTAAATATCATGTTGTCAAAACAAAATCCATAAATGTAAACTTGAATAATTTTACCTGAAAGGAATTTTTAACACCAATGGATGTTATATTAGCTGAGAAATAATTTTGAAATATATTTTAAAAACATCTCTTGAGGAAAATATATTTTTTTATTGAAAAATGATTTTTAAAACATAAAATATTTTCATTGAAAATAGTTTTAAAAACATATAAATAATCCTTTGAAAGGAATAAAACATTTTTAAAATCAATTTTTACTTGAAAAAATCTTCAAGTATCATTTAAAAATATTTTTGAAGACATGGATTTTAAATAAAACAAACTTCCAACAAAATAAAGAAATACGATCATATTTTTTAAAAAAAATTATTAATTATACTAAGTAGAAAATCGTATAAAAATGGTACTAATACATATAAAAAACATTAATAAACATAATATAAATAATTTCATGAGTGTTCTTGAGATGTTTATTATATGATGTCAATAAAGGAAGCATAATCATAAACAATCTTGAAAAGAAATGATGTTGTTTTGATAAACTCTTATAACATTGTACCTTGGGATTATACTCACCATGTATGAAAAGGAAATTAAATGAATCAAAAAATATCATGAAAGGAATTATATTAATTATATTAAATGTGAAATGTATGTATATACTCCTTGAAAAATAATTTAGGGGCACAACAAAACATGAGTTCCAAAGAAGGAAAATTTAGACAAAAGTATTGTAGTGATTTGGTAACTTTTTATACCTAAAACCCATGAAATAAATATTATAAAATGGGTATTTTAGTACCCATAAATTTATTTATAATAATATTATATTAAAAATATGGTAAATATACACACCACACAAAAGGAATGAGATTTGAATAAAACTAGTAACTCATAGAAATAAAAAGTGATATGGAATTCCCATACCTTACGTCTTAAATCTCTTCATACTCATAAAATATTCATATATAATAAATTTAAGTTTATTATAAATATTTGTAAAGAAAATATTCTTATATCTAATACCATATATGTTTTTCATGACCCTATATTACCCACATGTTAACAATACTTTGTTAAGGTTTCACTTTAGTTAATAGTTGCTTTGATTTTCGCATGGGCCATAATTTGTTATAATGTTGGTCCTCATAATTATATCATGATTTATAGAATGTGAAACATGATATTAATATAATTAATATTAATTATATTTTTATTATAATAATATATATAATATTGATGTATTAAGTGGAATATATCGTTCATAGATACGGTAGGTCGTACATATGCATGTAAATTGTTTCTGTTTACTAGTAATATTGAATGAAAGAAATAATATATATATATTGTAATTAAATTATAATTTTTATTTTCTATATATAATTTAATTTAACTAAATTAATCCTTAAAAAATCATGTGTAGTGTTTGAACGAATCACATCACTTTGAGGGTGTGGTAGTCCACACTTCCCCAAACAAAATTATCTTATTTACACCGAATTAAAAGAATAAATATATGTGTTATGAAGGGATTAAATAAGATTAAAGACATAATAAATATAATATGTAACACATATGAATAGATTTTCCATCATAATTTCCACCATGAGAGGTGATTATGAAAAAATTTACAATCATCATTTCATGAGGCGGTAGTTCATCGTAAACATAATCAATATGTTCACTACCCATTAGATGGAAGTGTGGGTAATTTTTGGTCAAACAATATCATAAAAACCTCATATTGTATCAAGTATACTATTTTTTCTTATACATTCATGGAATAATAAGTGTCTAGGGGGTGGATAATTGAAATAAAATAAAAAAACTTGGGGAAGAATATAACCACTTATTCGGGTAACTCCTTTTATTTTTCACTAAAGAGATTCCATGGAAGTATTTATGGTCAATGGGAGGATTAAAAGAGTAAGGGATTAATTTTATGTGTTTTTTTGGGAAGTTCCTGGCCTAACATAAATTGTTTCAGAGTTGTGAGGATGTGGGAGGAGATGAGTAATTTTTATAGTGGATGAGTGGAACTCTTGTAAATACAAGAAGAGAGAATTCAAACCACATTTTTCTTGTTAAAAGTGGATAAAATAATGAAAAAATATAGAAAAGGGATTATAGGGTCAAAATATGTCTGTAAAATGGCTCTTGGAAAGGCGCATAGGTCTTTTGGGACCTTAAGATTAATGTTTAATCCCTTATTAAGCTTAATCATACCTTAACCATTGTAATGAATTTTAATTACAGTTAATAATCATTTTGGTTAATAATTAGGTTGATGATATTAATAATTATAAATAATTATGATAACAATATATTTTTCCAAATCCCAATCATTTATGTGTTATAAATTAATTTAAATTTAATCCTATATTAGGGTCGACAATGTGGGGTTTTAAAGTAAAAACGTTCTAAAGATGGATTTGTTTTTATATTCATTTTCTTATTGTCATTGATTATAATGACCCAAGATTGATTTAATGATAAAAATATTTTCTAATTAAACATTAAAACCGATTTATAATATAATTTATTTTTATAATTAAATAAAATTTTAGGATGTATTGAATTAAAATCAAGATTTTTTCACTATTCAATAAAAAATGAAGTTTCTCAAGAAAATCCCATAAATTTACTAAAATATAATTTTGATATTATAAATTTAAAAATTAATTTTATATTATAATATTAAATTTATAAATGATTCTAAAATTATTTTTATTATTTTTCATAGAAGGATGCTTAAAGCAGTTCATTTAAGAAAATGTATTTTTAAACAAATAAAGACTTTACAAAAAATTAGACCTTTCATTATCAATTTTTTTTATTTATACAAAACCATTATAAAATATATTTTAAAACTTCTCATTATTATTCAAATTTATAATTAGAACATCACTATAATAATAATCTCATTTAAATAATTATAATAGTAAACTGAATATTCATAGAAACTCAATGTCGCATATAAAATACACCAAGTCAGTGTTTCATGTAATGTAATCGACGTTGATGTCACATATAACATATACTGAGTTGGTGTCATGTGAATGGAATTTTTTACTTAGTGTATTGAAAGGAATTAATGAAAATTAATTTATTCAAGAAAAAAGGACAATTAAAACTCAGGGTGTTATAAGGATGGTCACACCCACACATGTCTCTCTAGATATATAGAGAATTCATTAAATAATCCACAAGATTTTTTATATAAAATTATTGTTAATATAATAGTATTAATAATAAATTAAATGAATTTTGTTATAAATAAAAACTTTATATTCTTTTATTATTGATCTTGAAAACATATTTTCATGTGAATAACATAATTTTATAATCAAAACATAATATGATCTTAATAGTAAATTATTTTGACTACTAAGTGTCTTACAAAATTTTTTGAAAAAACTATATATTTAGATTGAGGACGAATTCTTATATGCCGAATAATTTCATGTATCATGTGAGGTACTATCATGGTGAACTATAAGGAATATACTAGTTTGATGATCCATTAGATACCACCACAAGAGACCTCCATCAATCATTATTCCATAACATTGATGTGGTAGTATTTATGGAGTCTCCATGTGTGTATTTAAGATCATTGATCAATATTTGATTGATGTACTGCTTGAGTGATGAATAATAGTGGCACACACTTTATATCTTCAAGGGGGACATATGATAGTTAATACAGAGGACATGGTAACCAAGATGGGTATACCTATCCATTTGAAGGAGGATACATGTGTGATTATGGGAGACTAGTGTGAGGTTATACATAGTTTACAGTGCATTAGATACAATGACCCCAAACCCTTACTCCCAAATTTTGTGGTCAAACATAGTATTTAAATTTATACATTTGATACAGACAAACTTGGACCAATTTTTTTCTATCTACAACATATAACATCAAAGTGAAATATTGGATCACTTATATTGTGAAAGTCTTTTTAGGCTTACAGGTTTAGATATTTATTAGAAACTCTTTCAAAATGGACACTTCCACATAGTATCAATTTTCCCCAAAAAAAATATTCCATTTATATATGCATTCTTCTTTTGTTTAAGGTAACTTCGATATATGAAACTCTGACTTTTTTAACCATTATACTCATCTTCATGACTTATGAAAAACCATTTCAAAACATTAGATGAGAAAAAAATGACTAGTAAGGGAAATTAAAGTCAGAAATCAATTATTCTAGTGAAAAAAAATGAAAAACCTTAAATTTTTTACATTTTACATAATATCGTTTGAGTACGTAAAAAAATTATAGCCATATGAAAAAATCTAAAAGATAATCTTTAAAACGCAAAACAAGTAAATAAATATTCATTTTGGAAAATTAGATATTTTTATTCATAAACCATGACCAAAATAACTAGATAAATAGTAAATCCATAAGATAAACCTCCCATGTTAACTCCCTCATTTTTTATTTTGAATACAAGGAACATTAACCAATAAATTGGAGATATATATTAGGCACACCCCTCATATAATCGGTATTGAAGTGACCCATCATATAAGCTATATTGGGATCACCCATAATATAAGATTTATCAAGCTACCCATCTTAATTTATAGTGATAAAGTTCGATATCATAAAATAAATAATTTAATATTTCACATTTTCATCATCAAAACCTTATAAAACTCATTGATCCTATATGTAATATACATTCAGATATGAAAATATAATTTTATATTAAAACCAATTTTAAAAACTAAAATTCCAAAAAATTGGAAATATGGTTTTTATTTTATGAAAAAATGGATTATTATAAGGTAATTAAGGCATAAAATAATAGTTGTGACTACAAAAAAATAGTAAAAATCATATAAATTATAATAGAAAAATACTTTTTCCCATTATAATGAAAATAAAAACCTTTCGTATAAAATTTTGTAAAAAAACTCTTTTTAAAAATTTTTGTCATAAATTAAAAAGAAACATAAATTAAAATTATAAATTATTTCTATCGATATAAATTCATCAGTAAAATAAATTTAAGAATATGTACATGGATGAATATTGTTTAGAAAATAGTTCTTTAAAACATTAAAAATGATATTTTAAGTTACAGTGTCCCTAACCATGAGTCTGAATCATCATGTAGGTTCATTATAATCATGAAAAATATGATTATATTAATTATATAATTTCTTATGAACATTTTTCAATTTTACTATCCATTTTATTTTATTAATTTCCATTCCATATTCAATTAATTAATCATTTTATTTCACATTAGATGTTTCGATGATATTCAGTTCTTATTTCCAAAATGTCTTTAGTAGGTCAACCATGGTTAAAGGTAACATTGATAAATAATATAAAAAAATATTACTGAAATAATTATAATTTTTATATATTAATTATACTTTTAAAATCAACCATGAGATATGGTTACGAAAAATTAATTACGTTATAACCAGCGAGATGGTAGGCCATACGTACACATAAGTAATGTTTCCATTTTCCAATGAACATTAGAGAAATAAGGTAAGTAATTTTTTATGATTAAATAATTATTATTATATGATAATTATCATATTACCTCTTTGAATACGTTATATATTCCATTCATCTGATACGGTGATGAAAAAAGAATCATGTCGCTTCGTGGAGGTGATAATCCACACGTATGCAAGAAAGATGTTATAATTTTTCAATTGATGGAATGGTAAGAAAATATATGATATATAATTATTCCATAATTATAATTTTTCAATTAATAATATATATATATATAATTAATCCTTATAATCAATTGAGAGAGGCAGTGATGGGAAATAAATTACATCTGTTAGTGATGTGGTAGTCCATCGTACACATAAACAATGGTTACATTTCCCAATTTATGGAAAAGGAGATGTATATAGATTATGAATATAAAACAATAATATGTCAATATATGTAATATAATTATTTAGTTATTTCATTATAGTTTACAAATATTCTAACGAGGTAGTAGAAAGAAGAAAATTAAAACATTTGGTTAAAATATATACCTCCTCTTGAAGAAACATTCTTTTCATCACATATAAATCCATATAAGGTTGATATTCCAGCCAAAATAAGACACATAGAAGATGTTTAGAGATTTTATTAAGGTACTATGGTAGTTACTGTCCAATATAAATTGATTAAAAGGTGTAAGAAATAGAGGAGAGGTGGTTCCCTATTATAAGTGAGGGGAGAGGCATCCCTTGGATTTTCATAAAGTATTAAATTAATATAAACCAGTTTTAAAGTAAAATTGAAAAAATTGGTATATTTATAATATAATATGACTAATATTTATAATACTCTCATAAAATAATATTTGGACTAGTATAGTTTATGCTTTCAATGTTATCTCTTTGTTTTAACACATTGTTCACCCTTTTGATGATTAATGCATTGTAAATGTTTTTTACACTACAAGAGTCAAGATATTTACTATAAAAGGAGAATTGGGATATAAATGAATTATGGATGATATTATTAACTAATCTAATTTAAATTGTATGACTATATTATTTTTATGAATTTTAAATCATTTAATAAATATATTTTATTATAAAATTTCAATAATGTCATTTTTGGAAATTTTAATTTACTTTGACATTAATGTTCTCAAGATAAAAATTAGTTTTGAATATAATCATTTCAAAAATCACTAATATTATATGTATAAGGTTTTTTATTCAATAATTCACTCAAAATAATTATTTTCATATTTTTAAAATGATTTACTTGATTTTTATACAACTTTCACAATTAGTGTGTCAGTATTGTGTAAGAATTTAAGACAATTATTTTACCACAAAAAATTGAAAATAAATTACCATCACAAAAATATATAAATTATTCTCAATATTAAATTTTAAATCCATTAAATATGTATATTTACTAACTACATGTCCTAATAACTTATTTACTATATTATTTTGACTTTACTGGCCTCTCACGAGCATCACAAAAATATTTGGTTAATTCACCTGTTATATAAATCAAAAATTTATATATATCAATAAAAATAATCAATAATACTTAATATTTATTAATAATGTCAATCAATAATTTTTAATTTTTAAATATTATATTTTCCACACTAACATTGACTTTTTCAATACCGCATAAGCATAACATTGAAACTAAAATATTTTTCATTTTATCTTAAGATAAAATATAATTTATATGTTTTGGAGTATTTTTTATGATATTTTCAGTATATTATAATACATGTTTTGTTCAAATGTTTAGTAAATTTTTATATTGTATTTATATCTTGATGATATCCTAAAAGATACCATATTTCATAAAAATAGTTTTTTTACTATTCACCAAAAATATAAATTCCTCAGAATAATAAAGAAAATAAAAAATAAAAAATTGAATTGATGAATAAAAAAATAATTGAATATCATAAAAATTAAATTATATAATTTGAAAAAATTAATTTAAATAAAAATACATTAAATGCAACGAAAATAGTTTTTCAAAAAAAATATATTTTAAACACAAAAATGAAATAATAACTAAAGAAATTATAAAATTGATACCAATTTATCCAATTATATTATTTATAGATAAAGGATTAATCTAATAATTTTTGATAAAATTCAAATCATAATTGTACTTTTAGTGAAAATAAATGATAGTTTTACAAAAAATGTTATTTTTCACTATTCTTTGAAACTCAATCCTTTCAGAATAAATCTAATACTTCTACATATGATAAATTTGATATGTTGTTTTGAAAAATTATAAACATTAATTAAATATATTTTCTAAATGTTTCATAAATTTATTATAATTTTTTTTCAAAAATATCAATAAAAATGTATTTTTGAAAAATAGATTTTTGATGCATGAAACGACTTTACTGAAAATCGAGTGATTATTTATAAAGTGTTAATAATTACATTTTTATTGAGTAGGTAATATATATATATACATTATAATTTATTTAATCATACTTCTACCCTTCGATTCAATGACTAGGTTGTATAGTTCATATTTAAATAGTAGTATTTCATGTTTCATTTAATCTCGGTATAACGTGTTGTATACGCTGTCAAAAATGGTGTTTTTTAAATTTATAGGTGTTACATTACCGATAACCTTTTAATAAATTATAACAATGAAATTTTAACTTGATATCAACAATCCTGGGATTGAAATTTTAAAATAACTTTGTTGAAAACCCATATCATAAAAAGGGTTAATTAAACTACCATTTGTAAAGATGGAATGGGAAATAAGAAGGTAATGTAGAATATTATATATCTAGATTACCAAATAGGATAAAATTAGTTGAAATTTAAAAGATAAAAAATGAAGAGAAAATAAATGTCGAAATAATTATGGACACTAATAGAGAATATTGATCATAAGAAACTAAATGATCAAGAGAAAGTCAATGACTGAAAAATCATAAATCAATGAGGTGTGTAAAGGGCCACAGAATCATTATAAACAAAGTTAATATGATAATATTTATTTTCAAGATCAATTTCATATTGTTTCGGAATAACTTTATTATCTAAACTATGAACTTATGAAAATATAGTTACTTTAAAAGTATAATTTCATCTTTTAATCAAGTTCAACCCCAATATAATATTTTTCTTCAAACGATGAGTATTCAAGATGAAATTTTCATTCCTAAACCACTAAAATAACATTATTATATATCACATAATCTAAATAAGTATAACACGTGATTCCTCCAATATTTAGATATTAACAAAAACAAAAATGGTTGGAACCAGGTAAGAAAATATCCAAAATTTATATACCTTCTTTTGAAGGAATAATAAATTAACCTCTAAATCCTAAAAAATAACACCCAATTATTAACTTAAATCAATCAATAAATAAATGTTATTAAAAATAAATTAAATATTATAGAATAAGTTAAAAACATAAAAATCACAAGGATATTATCATATATTACTCCAATATTAATTTAATATTTATCACTAGACAATATTAGTCAATCATAATGTAATTTACCCAAAAATGTATATTTTCTAATCATACAATCTAAAAAATATGATAATTATTTCTATATGTAACTAGAATCACATAAAAACCATAATAAAATCATATATACTTCCATAAGATAATTAACCATTTATTCTTCAAATAAAAATACCATCTTTTAGAAATTTATTTCTACAATATTTAATCATATAATTTCATTAAAATGATGAACATCATCAAAAATAATATTAATTACAAAGTCACCATGTAAAATTATAATCCCATGGTTATTTATATTAGAAATCAAATACTCCCATCATGTAATAGCCCCTTTATCCCGATTACCCCATATTAACTTAACCAGATAGATAATTTTAACCATAAATATTATCCATAATTTTTAACTTATGTACACTGAATATAAAAGTATTATTCATAAAATATCATTTTCAATATAAAAAATACAAAGAAAATGGTTATATTACCATCAATGTCTCAAAAAATGCTCTTAATCATCTTACACTCTAATCACATATTAACTCAAATGGGGTGTCTATGAGTTAGAAATTATGATCACACTTAAAGTTATGAACCCATGATAGTATCTATAATTATATAAATAACATCACATGAAAACAACTTAATCATTGATGTTATATAAACCCTCCTTTGATACCAACTATAAAAACCCTCAATGTGTACTCTTAGATATGGTGCAAGAAAATAATCATTACATTTATGGATTTGATACCAATAAACATGAACAAATTTTAGCCATCCAATATTTATAAAATCAAACTAAAATATTGTTTCACTTATATTCTGGTCAACATTTTAGGTATAATGTTTTCGTGGATTAGGAAAAACTATTTCAAAGTGGAATGTTCCACACATTATCGATTTTCACACAAAAAATAAGTTTTCTAGAAATACATGTTTTATTCATTCAATGTAACTTCCTTATCTGGAACTATATATTTATTAACTTTTCTATTTATATTTAATCTTTGTGAATAATAACTTTAAAATGAAGGATGATAAAAATAAAAATCTCAACATTGGATATAAAAGAAATAAATCCATTAGTCGATTAAAAAACATGAAAACCCATAAAATGTTTAACATTTCCAATTTATTCATTGAACATTTAAGCTAAATTATATTCACATGGAAACCCATTTTTTCTAATATAAATCCATTAAAACCCATAGTATGAAAATAGAAAACCATTTATTAAACATAAAGGATTATATTCTAAAATCATGTTGGAAATAACTACTGATTGGATAAATCTATAATAGAAACATACCCAGTAAACTCACTCCTTCTCCCATTGAAAATAAGGAACATTACCCAATGCATTGGTGATGTATATTGGGCTCATCCATCATATAAGTTGTATCAAGCTCACCTGTTGTATAAGATTTATTAGGATCTCCCATCATATAAGTTTTGTTAGGCCCACCCATCGTATAACATGTGTTAGTATCAAATCGTAATCTATAAATCTAATGTGCTAAATCCTGAAAAAATGTATTATTCTTTCCCATTTTCATAAAAAACCATTGAAGAACTATTTTGAACCCTTATGAAAAATAGTTTTAGAAATAGAATTTTTTTTCCTTTTAAAAAACAAATTTCAAAACGAAAATAACCAAAAAATGGAAGGAGGGTTTTATATAGAAGAATATATGGGTGGTTGTAAAATAGTGGAAACATAAAATAATGGTTTTGTTAGTGGTAAAATATGTTGATGTCATATAAATTGAAATAGAACATTCCTTCTTCCTTTCGTAAAGAAAGTCAAAATGTTCGGTATAAAATATGTAAAGGATTCCTTTTGATTTTTTTAAGAAATTATAAATATAAATAACTTTAAATTATAATTCATTTATATCCATATAAAAACATCCCAAAAATAAATTTACTTATATGTACATGGAAGAAGAATATTTATAAAATAAATCTTTAAAATATTAAAAATGTGGATTTAAGATAATATATCCCTTAACTCAAGTCTAACTCACCATAAATGTTTTTTATCTTCCTAAATAATAAATTTATAATAATAAGTTAATTTATTAAGAACCTTTTTCAACTATATTATTAATTTAATTTTATTTATTACCAGGATGTATTAAATTACTTAATCATTTAAGTCTATGTCAGATGTTTTGGTGATATTCAACTCACATGTCCAAAATGACTTTTCTAGGTTGACCTAAATCAAAAGTGTATTTATTATTTAATCTACAGATTAATATTTATGACGTAATTAACATTTTTTATATTAATTATACTTTTAAAATCGACCAATAATTATGGTTATGGTAAAAGAAATATGTTACAATCATAGAGAATTTAGGCAGTATATACGCATGAGTAACATTTTCATTTTTCATTGAACATGAGAGAAAGGAGATAAGTAATATTTAATATTTATGTAATGATAATTATATCATAAATATAACATTAGCTTTTTAAATAAATTAGATATACAATATATGTGATGTAGATATGAAAAATGAATCATATCGATTCTTGGAGGTGGTAATTCGCACGTATGCACAAATGACGTAATTAATTTTTAAGGGGTGGAAATGTAAGAAAATATATGAAATATTATATTTATATTATTATATTTATATCATGAATAATATATATATATATATATATATATATTAAATCCATCATTATTTTCAGTTGTGAGATGCGATGAGAGAAAATAAATTACATTGATTCACAAGAATGTATTCCTCCACACACACAAATGATGGAATTCGTTTCATATTTGATGGAAGTGGAGATGGATATAGTTTATATAATTAATAAAAAAATTTATTAGTATATTTAATATAATGTTTTTAATATTTCAGCATGGTTTAAGATGATTTTAAGTAGGTATAATAAGAAATAAAACTAAATCATTTGGTTAAATGTTTATACCACTTTATCAAACAACCCCTTTGTTTTACACCTTAATCCATAAATGGATGGTATTATTCCCATAATAATATCTATAGAACATGGGGAGGTATATTGGGAAGGTATTTTGTAGTTATTTTATTATATAATGTATTCAAAATGTGTGAAGAAGAGAGGAGAGGAGGTTCCCTTTTATAATTTAGTGGAGGGGCACTCTTGGAGTTTATTAATCTATTAAATTAATAGAAATCAATATTCATGAAAAATTGGAATAAAATTGATATATTTAAAATATAATAATAATAATATTTTAAATACTACAATATAATAAAATTTGGACATGTTTAGATTAATTTTTAACCACTATCTCTTTGTTTTATCCCCATGTTAACCCTTTTAATAATTATCGTTGTATCAATGTTTTTACACTATAGGAGTCAAGAAAGTGACTATAAAATGAAAAGTGGCCCATAAATGTGAACTCTTTGATATTATAAACCATATCAAATTAAATTTTCCAAATATATAATATTTATAAATTTAAAATAATTTAATATTTTATTTCTTTTTATAAAATATCATTAATATCAATTTTGAAACTATTCATTTCATTTTACATTAAATATATCATGATAGGAATAAAATGTAAATATAATAATTTAAAGCATATATAATTTGGTATACATATACAGAATTAATTTAATATAATAACTCACCAAAAATTTACTTTTAGTGTTTTTAAAACCATTAACATTCTTTTTTTACTACTTGCACAACCACTATGGCATCATTGCGTAACCAATTAATGTAATTATTTTATCACAAAAAACTAAAAAAAAGATTTCAATAATAAAAATAAAACAATTATTTTCAATATAAACTTTTATATTCATTAAATATGTATATTTACTTACATATATGTCATGAAATTTTATTTAATATGTCATTTTGACTTATTTTAGCCTTGTGCTAGCATTACACAAGAATTTAGATAAGTCACTTTCTATAACATTAAAAAAACCTGAATATATACATAAAAATCATTAATACTACTTCATATTTATTAAACTTTTCCACCAAATACATATTACTTATCAAATATTAACATTAGGATACCAAATCATACTTTTCCAATGATGTGCAACCACAACATCAACACTGAAAATTATTTTCATATTTATTAAAAAATAAATTATAATTTAGATGTTTTGAAATATTTTCCTGTGATATTTTTATTATATTATCATACATTAATCATTATATAATAGAAATATAATTTTTATATCATATTTATGTATTAGCAATATCATAAAAGATATGTATTTCATAAAAAATATATATTTTTTACAATTCAAAAAAAATTAAGTTATCTAGAAAAAAATTAAAACTGTACCATCTGATAAATTTTAATTTTTAGATACAAAAATTAATTTAATTTCATTAAAATAAATTTCTATAAGTTGCAGAAATTAAATTTTATATAAATTCTAAAAAATGAAAAACATTTTTTTAGGAAGAAATATGTTTTTACGCCCAAAAATGAACTTATAACAAGATCATGTTAAAATAGTATTATCATGTAATTAATGAGAGTATTTATATATAAATAATAATTATTTTAATTTAATATAAAATTTAAAAAATAATGGTACTTTTTAATTAATTGAAATACTAGTTTTATTAAAATAAGTAATTTTCACTATTCACAAAAAATACATTCATTGAAGAAAAATTAAACAAATTTACCCTAAGATAATTTTTATATTATTGGTTAAAAAAAGATATCAATTTTTTCAAATAAATTTTTTAAAAGAGTATATTATTAATTATAGTATTTTTTTCACAAAAAATTATAAATATTATTTTTGATGAAAACATATTTTTGAATCATAAATTGACTTTACAGAAAATTTAGTACTTATTTCATAAGAATTAATAATTAAATTTTTATTGAGTAGGTCATATATATATATATATATATCAAAATTTGGTTATTCATATTTTTACCTTTCCAAATCAATGGCAAGGTTTTATCATTCATATTTAAATAATTATATTTCATGGTTTGTTCAAACTCAGTGTTGCGTGTTGTATACTATATTGAACATAATGTTATTTTAAAAGATCAAGGTGAAAAATTAACTTCTTTGGATGACCACATGTATTATAATGTGGGTTATTGTCCATGTGATGGATTTATGAGCACATCATAGTGATTCCTAACAGTCCTGATGAGTTGGTACTGATTCAACACACATTGTATATAATATGTGTTTCTATATAAGAACATTGTGTCTCGACTACTCTACTACCTTATTACACATGATGTACATACCATTAGTTGAGGATCTAGACATGATGGAGGCACATAGTTATGCATTTCCTATATTATCAAATCTGTATAGATTCCTCTATATAGTATGTTGTGCAGAGAAACACATGATTTCATGTTGCATTGTTTTACTATGGATGTCATCATGAGAGTGATTTCCATGTAACTACCCTAAAGTTATCACACCACTTATGTATAACCTTTTACAGGGAATTCCTCGGGCATGACGGTATGTTTAAATCAATAATTTTAATTGTTTTATAAATTTATTAATATCATTAATAAACTATATATATATATATATATATTTCTTGTAGTTAGGATTAGTGTTATGTACACACACCAACGAATAATTTGAATACCTTTTAATATATTTTTTATTCTCTGTAGCTAGATGAAGAATGTTAAAAAAAATTATATAAACAAAAGTTTTGTTATTAATTTTTTACGATTTTATAGTAATAACTTATTTATATTGTTGTCCAAATTTATGAATACTTTCAAAGATTCCATTTAAGGATTAATGGGTCCCATATATCGGGGTTTTCTTAGTGTAGATTCCAGAATATTGAACAACTATGGTCATAGATTTTGTAGTCCTAGAGATACTAATTCACTTCCACATCATTGAGTGGAACTATCCAAATCATGTCATGTGATAGTTTGTGATCTTATAAAATATACCCACTACACCATGGAAGTTGAATAAATTCCACAATATTTTTCTCATAAGTAGGTATGCAGTTGATCGGACATGAATTGTATAGTATCTTTCATCAAACATATGACATAATAAAACTCTATTTATCTAATCATAGGGAGTATGTGTATTGGTATGAGGGTCATGTTATCATGTACCCTTTTTTCCATGGGATAGGCCTTCACAGGTTGGTATGTTCAATAAATTTATAGAGTTTTTATTTCATATTTAGTATTGAATTAAATATTATTCAGTTTTCAATTAGATAGGTTAGAGTATCTTATACAAATCCTTGATACTTAGAAGGATGAAGTTTTCTATCAGGATATATTTTATATGGAATTGATGGCTCTCAGATATCCTCTTCATTCCTAATATGAGAGTGTGTAAGATGATAATTCATATTTATATCATTATTTTCATGCTCTAAATATAGTATCTTGGGATTCATATGATCGTATTGATCCTAATGAGATGATTCACCACCACCCCTCTAACCAATATGAGGGTTTAAAAGGACTATGACACTTGAGAGAGACCCTTACACATTATCCTACACCACACATAGTGAATCTTTTAAAGAAGGGATATGATCCTACATGGAATAGACGGGATACTATGACTGATGTACCGAGTTCTCTGGAGGGGTGGGACCTAACTAAGATGTCATAGTTTCTACACAACTCCATTGACACTCATTCCTTCAATGACTTCTTTGATGGGACTATACCATTATCATCACATTTATGGGATCCTACTAAGAACCCATAATTTTTTACATATATATCTAAAACATATGTTGGTGAGTCTTCTACATGGTAAGATAGAGAGTCATTTAGTTAGAAGTATGAGGAGGTACTAACAACACAATATATTGTGGTGTTATAAATATTATATCAATACACAGAGGCATGAATTCTAGATTCATATGTTTTCTTCATTTAGGAAGAGGCATCACATGAGGAGAAACTAGTTCGAGTAGCACACATACTAGTGTGGCATTTATGTTAGACCTAATGTGGGTGTGATGTTTATGCCTCGAGTTGTGGAATATAGATGGGAAAATGTTTATTTTTTTCAACATAAAAACATTACATATAAAAATATCTATATTTTGATGTAATTAAATACATCTTTATAATAAAAATGTATAGATTAATTTTCAAAATTACATAACAACAACAGTTTAAATTAATTCAAAAATTTAAACAAGAAAATATATAAAAATATCTCATTTTTATGTAATTAAATGTCCTTTTATAATCTATATGTCTAGATAAATATTCAAAATCACTTACCAACAAAAGTTATATATATATATGTATATATATTATTTTAATTCTGTATAGTATTATCTAAAGATACATATAATTATTATAAATAAAATAAAATATATAAAAGCATGCATTAATATAATAATAAAAAACTGTGTGTGTTTGAAAATATATTTGTTATATATATAAACATAAATATATATTTATTAAATTTAAAATTATATGGGATGGATTTAAAATTTTCCATGAATACCCACCCTCCAAACACATTATTTTTTATAAATATCATGATATATATATATATATATATATATATATATTCTTTCTTCAATTAAATTACATAATGAGGATTAATAGATTTTAGGCCTATATAAACATTTAATTTTAACACAATATATTCTTATATAAAATTAATTTATAATTATTATATTTAAAATAAAATATATAAAAATCAACATTAATATAATTATAAAAGCCCATGTTTGGGACAAATATTTGTCTGTTGTTCCCAATTAAAATAAAAAAATAGAATATTAATAGAATTTTGAAGTTTTAAAATAACACCGGAGAATATAAAACAATTTGATTCCCTCCCCACAAGATGAAAGAGAATTAAATGGTTTGATGCTCTTACTACAAGATTGCATAATGTCAAACCATTTGAGGCTCACTAGATGCATATACCTAATTAGTAAGAAACTATACAAAAAATGAACCCATTTTAAAAACTATGCCCTCTAAAACATCTAGTCTCTTCCATTTCTTATTATTATACCATATAATAAAGCATATCATATCTTTGTTTATCTATATATTAAAAAAGATATTAGTAGAGAATAAGATGATCAGTTTCCTCACAAAAAACATTAGTAACTCTCCATGTGTATACATCACCACGTACGTCTAAAATATCAATCATGTCAAATAAATAATATATTGTAAACAGACAATTAAAATTCCTATTATAACAATCAAAAAATATAAATAATAATAAAAATACGTGATAAAAAATTTCATTATTCAAATATAAAATCAAAATAAAAATATGACTGAAATATAATAAATCAAATGAAAAATACTAAATAATGATATATAACAAGAATAATATAAGTTAAGGAGGGATTGGTTTGAAATACATAAAAAATAGGAAACATTAAACCTGAAAAAAATCTTCTTCTTTTTTATTATTTCAAAACATGATTTAAATTCCAATTGAATTATCTCCATTTCGAAATAATAAAAAAGATAAGACAAAAGAGAGAGAATCATCCTAATAGTATATATATATATTCGTGAGAGCATAGGCATAAAGAATATAAATTTCCCCCATATTTAAAGAAATTATGAAAAAAGTGAAATATTAATATCCACTTAAAAAATTAGTATATCATGTATAAATAATGAATAATACACTAATAATACATTGTAGTTAGAAACAAAAGCCATTCTAAACTATATAGTTAAATCTCCCAAAATCAATGTTATTTTATTTTGAATAAAGTAGGAATACAAACTATAAAACTATAAATAATATAACCAAACATTAAACATCAATATCAATATGATCATACATTTGAGTATGCCCCCTTATTCCAATCATTTACTCCTTTTAAAAAAAATATGGCGGTGTAAGTACTATATTTATAAAACTGTAACTGAATAAATAAATTTCTACAAGGATCCATGAAACATATTAATGATTTTACTGTAATTTAAAAAATACATGAAATTATTTCAAATAAAATAATGTTTAATCACATTCCAAAAATATATAATAGATTAACTATAAAAATATGAAAACATTCTAATAAAATGAAAATCACTAATTAAAACATACCTAAAACATTTAAATAAAAAATAAAGGTTATTTATATTGGAAAAACCTAAAAACATTCTTGGGAATATAAAATATTTTAGGTCCAATAATTCTTGTAAAATATATTTACCTATGTTATAGAAGTTTTAATCATATTATAAATAAATGAAATCTTTGAAATAAAATATTCCATTTGAAAATGAGATTGTGTAAATCTCAAATAATAGTAGACTAATAATAACCATATAATCCTTATATAAAATTACGAATATTAGAAACACGTAACGTTTTACCAATGAAAATGTAATTATTTTTAATTTTAGTATTTTCCACACCATATCTTATACAGTTTGTCTTTTTATAGTAATTCATTGTGTTATCAACCTATGTAAATTTTCAATCCCACTAGTAAATTTAGATAATAATCTTTATTTAACGTCTGAACTGTTGTTTTGATTGTCTCATTTTTATTCTATATTGAATTCTAATATTCACAATCCTTATCACATGTTCACAAAGAAACAGTCTTAAATTATTCATTTTATTCTAAAATATTTCTCATTACATCTATCACATCCTTATGGGTGTTAATTATATTTTTAGATTTATATAAAGTAGTATTTTAATCCCCAATCAATTTTCCATACACCTCATACAAATATTTGTTAAATAAAATTATAGTTTCACAATTAGAGAATCGAATATAAACTGAAGAAGTTGAAAATGACACGTCAACACTTTTCTATAAAGAACATGTTACCTATATTGTTATTCACCCCTCACAAGATGATTATGGATATTCATCCTCTAAATAATTCAAAGTAGAGCTAACATATTTTTTTCAATTTCATTAAAAACTTATTTTCTTTTCACTTAGTAAATCCAACTTCATGGGCCATTTTTCATTACATCCATAAAGATTAATGTTAAAATTTATGGATATTTTTATCTGTTTGGTCCATGTTTTCCATATTATTCATAAATATTATATTTTTCCTATAAATTTTGTCTATTGTTTTAGTAAACTAGATGATACATCCTCAGTGGGAGATAAACATATATAATCAGATGAAGAATAAGAATTAGTTACGTAGGATCTAAAATAAATAATTTTCTTTTTATCCTAATTCTCCTTATCAATATTATCCATTTCCAGTTTATACTTTAAAATAGAACCAATACGCTATATAGAGACTCTATTTTATCCATGTAAGACATTGATTTATATTAAAAAATATTTTTGGTGCCAGGAGCTAAGACAATGTGAGATTCTGAAACCTGATCATCTGGAAATTAATTTTATAAAAATATTGAATATACTTTTTATGCATATGAAATTTTTAAAAATAATGGAATATATCTTTAAAGGATTCTTGAATTAAAAATATGAAACCACAGTTGAATCCAGGGTATGTGGTATCCCCTAGTTTTGGCGTAAACTTGGGCATTACTGGACATTCAGATAAGGAAATCATTGGTAGGTATGTTAAGATGATTAGATAATTAATTCGTTAAATTAATTCATTTAATACCCCTAATAGAATTTCCTCTTTGTGTAGATGATTTTGGAAATTTTTCATCGTTTACTACATAACCTTGGGAAATATGAGAAGAGATTCAGAACACTGTTCATTGAAAAATAAGAATTTGATGACGAACGATGACTGGATCAAGGTGGATTGACATATTAAGAATGTAGAAGATCATTCCCATTACTTGTGAATGATTTCTCTACCAATGATTGATTCAAAATTATGGTAGGGATTTTTAATTGTGGTTTGTTACCATGATTAAAATGTTTATCATGTTCTTATTTTTTATTCCTTCATATAAGATTAATTGATCCTTCGCATGAGCCTATTTATAAAATTAAATTGTTTATTATATTTACTCTTGATTATTCCATGTTTCTCACTATTAATATCCACGATTAGTGATAATTATCCAAGAAATGTTTTCCAATGATTGATAAACTTTTATTATTTTGTCTTTTCCCCACCCATTCTTCACATTCTTCAGTATTAGGCTACAAGGCCACATTTCGACATTGTCAAGGTAGACCAAGCATGATCAGAACCCTAGATTCAAGGTGGATGTGGGGAAAACAACTGGATCTATGATTCAAAGTCATATTGGGATGAGCTTTCAATGTTACTTCATAGATCATGGATTTAATGCGGCGACATGAGGTGACATGTGGTTCTATAAGTGACATAGGCATTACAGTCATCAAGGTAATCACAAGATTTTAATGTCTGGCCAATTGAGGGCCATAATTTCAGGAAGGTGGTGATTACCACCATTTTGGGTAGTCAATCGGTGAAATTCACAACAGAGAACCATATTTGGAAGCCACAAGAAAGGATATATCTTTTTTTGAAAAACCGAACTACACGACCTGTGGTCCCGAAGAACACACACCATGTAGTCTCGTAGTTATAAAAGCTTGTGTTTATGCTTAGAGATTAGTATCACATGACATGTGGGACCCCAAGAAGCCATGTGATCTAGTTCTGGTGCCCCGATGTGTTCTTCAGAAGTACACATTCATGGACATTTCTAGACATAATAAATGGTTGGGTACATACGATTTGAAATGGATAGGTACCTTAGCTAGGACACAACCCTATACATGGATAAGTGTATTTCCATGTACATGGGCATGGACTGTAGGACATGAGAATGAACAAGAGCACCTGAAAATTCCCCATGTGGATGATACGTGTTGTGTGGTTTCCATACACACTGTGTATTATGACATGTCCTCTAAGCTATTTCCATAAGATACATGATAGGGTGACAAGGTGTGGTTTCACATAGTGTAGATGTATATACACCCCAAGTAAATACCTCTTCAAATTCATTCTCTAATATATCCTTCTCTTGGATTATGATTTTGGAATATGACTTGCCTATTATAAGTATTTTTTCGTTTATAATTTGATGGTAGCAATCATATTGTCATTTGAGATATGATGCACTATTTTTTTAGCATGATTATTGATTAACATGATTTTTTTAGCAATCACTCGATTATGGTGTTGATCAAGAAGGGTCATTATAGAGTTCAGATGAAGATAGTACCCCATTTTTGTACAAGGTTTTCAGTCCTACATTCTCATTGTGCTGGTAGATACAATATTCCCCCATTTCACTAGGGTGTAGGTTCTATATCCATGGACACGGTACTACCCTATCGCTCTGGTTCATGGGTTCTCCATACTCATTGTTAATATAGAGATGATACATTCCTACCACACCAGGGCATAAGTCCTCTCTCCATTGAGATGGTAATCCCCTATCACACTAGGGTGCGGGTCCCGCATACTCATTATATAGATTGAGATGGTACACCCCTATCACAAAATGGAATGAGTCCTCTTTCAATGGAGATGGTAATCCCTTATCACACCAAGGCATGGGTCCTCCATAATAATTTCTCAAATAATGATGGTACTCCTTATCAGAATAGGGTGTGGGTCCTTTATCCATTGAAAAGGTTATCCCTTATCCCACCTGGGCATGATTCCATCATAGTTGTTATTATAGGTAGAGATGGTACTTACCCGTACAGGTGTAGGTCCTCTATCTTTTAAAGACTTCTCTCTCTTGGGCATTGGAGTTGTAGAAAGGTGTGGTCCCTCCTTATTTATTATTCAAATTGACTTGCGATATGTTGGAAATGAATGATGAACATTTGGATCTACAAGAAAACTCATCATCTTCACATGGTCTATGATATTGAGATCACATTTATCACTCGTTTGGATTTCTTTTCTAAGCATATATATATATATATGTATGTATGTATATCTATGTGTGTGTATATTCTTGGCATTCAATTATCTCTGAATTTGGGTTAAGATGACTACTTTTATCATGTCTTCTATTAATTCCTCTTCAGTAATTAGAGCGTCCTACAAGGAATGTATATAATCACCCCTACATGGAATTTTACCACATGTTTCTCCGCTTATGAAGATGATGGAGTGATCAACTGGGACTCCTATAGAGAATAGGGATACTTAGGTGCAGAGACCATGTATAGTGGTCTAGCTTGGGGATCAGGCTCCAAGATATCTTAGATTTACTTTAAACTAATTTTTGTTATTTTGGTACAAATTTTTTAATTGGGAGTTTATTTTTACCTTTATATTAAATATTATATTGTTTCACCCATTTTTATTCCCTAGAGGTTATTAAATTTATGGATTTTACAATATATGTTACTATCTTTTATTATTATTCAATTTAACTTCTACATGGATATGGGTGGGTGCATGGATATACGTACTTTGGGAAAGGCGTCTAATTTTAGTTATAAATTATTGCCTCTTATCGCTATCCCTTAGCATATGGAGGCGGGATTAAGGTTTTGGCAGCCCTAACTTCCTCAGGCCAGGCAGGTCTCAGTGGGTACGTTCATTAAAAATTGTGATCATATGTGGTTTGACCATAGGGTTGTGTTTTTAGTATTTTCCCTTACGTGGCTTGGTTTTGTAACGACCTGGACCCAAACAACCACCCAAATAGTGCTAAACGGGTCAGGTGCTACTACCTTAAGCGCACCTCCCCAAACACCAAAGGCTGCAAACTAGCAGTGAGGGTCTGATAGGTATAGTGGGGAGGCTATACCCTCTCAGAGGATGATAATAATGGTACTGGTCCATGTATAATAGTAAATATGCAGTGGAATAAAAGACTCAGAAGACTTGAACCAGCCCTGCAGAGCGGAAGCACATCCAATATCAAAAAATAGCAAAAGTAGTAAATATGAACAAAAACAGTGGAAAATAAACACAACAACATGATGATAACATGTAACTACAACTAAACAGTAAAGCATGCATCCAAAGCAGGTCATAAATAACTAAAAACAAGAAGGGTGCCAATATCTAAGCAACAGTACCTACAACAAGTAAGCATGCCGATATAGAAAATAAAACAGAACAAAGTAAACCCCAGCTAGGTAAGAACTCAAGGTCTATACCATCTCCATTCAACAACTAACACAGCCCGGCTTCTGATGCTGGCCTCTTTCATGCATGATAATCCATAAATTCTACACGCGTCCCGAAGGGCCCATGCAGGGTGTAAGAAAAATATCAGTAGGATACCACCCAATGGTGCGTACCTAATATAGGTGTTTAAGAAGTCATACATTTATAAGGAAATCAGTAAATAGTACAATGCAAAAATAAAAACTAACTCTACTAGTGCTCAGCAGCCACCATGGAGTGTCACCTGCTTCGGACAACACTGAAATCTTTGTCGTATAACCCGGAACCATGTGCCCCCTGACACCTCGTGTCTCATGTACCGACATCCTGAAGGCACACCCAAGATGTAACAACCCGGCACCATGTGCCTCCTGACTCCTCATGTCTCAAGTACCGACGTCTCAAAGGCATGCCCAAGAAGTAGCCTGGAGGAACAATGATTTATGCCCTCAAATAACGTATCCGGAGGGACAATGATATGTGCCCTCTAATAACGGAGAGCATCAACCCCCAACCCGATTGTCTCAATGCTATCATTTGAAGGCTCTTCATCTCCCACAAGGCTTTCTACAGAAATCACCCCCAACCAAAGTACCTAAACCGCATCTACAGGGGCCTCTACCCACAAGAGTGGTCAAAACCACCTCATCACAAAGTATCTCTTTGTGTACACTACTCAACGTTAGGGATGAGCGGTAATCACCAAAATAGTACCTAATCCACCAACACATCTGACACCTCATGTCCCTGTGACAATGCCACTCAAGTCTGATGGCACCGACATCCAAGTAACCCAGGCCATGCCCAACCTGATAGTTGTACTGCCTCAAGCCGACGTCCATGATTCCCAATCTCGTGGTCAAAACCACCCAAAGTTACCCGGGTCAAGCTCAACCTGTGATTAGCATCACTCAACAATATCTGATCCATGCCTAACACCACTCAAGGGGTCCATCATATGCACTTCAGCAATTGCATATATAACTTATTTAAACAGGAAACATAACCATGCAAAATATTCTAAATAGTTGAATTTCAATATGCATGGTGTTGTCCCATTCCAGCACTGAGGTCTTTAATGCCTCTAAAATTTTATATCAGGCTTAATAATTTACACTCAATAGTTTATAAAAGTATAAATTAAATGTAACCATTTTGTCATCCCCCGACCAAAATTCCCAAATAAGCTACGACCTCTCGCCCGACCCCACTCAAGAAAAACAGGTAATGGGGCATACCAAAAGGCATCCCATAGGTCCATAAACAATGCAATAAACAATAACAGATAAAACTGGGTCCCACTCAAAATACCTGAAAACTCACCGAAGGCTACATCACCCAAATGACTACGAAAACACAGAATGACGTATGAACCACCTACCTAAGAGTCGTATTTTGCTACTCCTCCTGTAACAACCTCCAATTCTATCTAAAATGTGGTATATCTACAAAATAATCCAAACTGTTGAAACCCCTATAACTCGTTCTAGAATAGAAATCGAACAAAACAACTCAATAGGAATCAAGGCCTTACCGAGGGGGTTCCAACACATCAATCGGTGTTTAAAACAGAGTTCGTACAGACGATCGGGAGAAGAAACAAGGTCCGACCAGCTTGGTTCCTGAAACCCATCCAAAAAATGTGTTCTTTCCTCAAAATGAGGCTACTGCCTATTTTAACACAAAAAAATAAAGTACATGGGGTGTACTTCATGAATACACGCCATGTATATTATTTAACTATTCATTTGGTGACTGTAATTCTGCCGACTAACATTCTAAACCTATCGACATGAGTACACTGTGTGTACCTAGGGGTACACGGCCTGTACATGGTTTTCCTTCTCCCACTTACCCACATGCCATGTATATCCCTCATACATAGCTAGACTACATGGTGTGTCCTGGGGGAACATGGCATGTACTTGGTTAATCAAATATACCCGGACGATAGGCCTACATGCCATGTATATCCCTTATACACGGCTAGAATGCATGGCATGACCAAGAAGAACACAGCGTGTACTTGGTCAATGTGATTCTCCCTGGCCAATAGGCCTACAAGCCATGTATGGCCTCCACACGGTCCAATGGTACACGGTGTGTCTGAAACTACATGCCTTGTAGTAAGAAATTTCTACACAGTCAACATATGACATGCACTTGGTGAGCACATGGACGATCTCTCACTTAACATATTCACGGAATGTACTTAAAGTACACGTTGTGTAGTCTAGAAATTTCCAGAAATTGCCCATTTAATCCAGTTTCCTCGGAAACCAGTCACAAATTTAAACAGGGGTGGGATTTTGATCTGTTCTAAAAACCCAGGTTCTTATAATCTCCCCACCATAACATAGCTCGTCCCCAAGCTATCAAAAAAAACTCGAAGATGGAACCAAAAATACCACCCCGTTCAAAGTAACCCGGACTTCCCTGGTCTCAAAGGTCCTGGCTAAATCACTCAAGGGGCTCCCCATTATAAAAATCACCTAACCTGGTCTCAACCCAACAAAACTCAATGCAACAAAGTTTACTAACCTGTTCTCCAGACACATAGTTCTTCTGTGATGCATCGTCACCCCTACACCTATTTGGAACTCATCTCTCACTCCTAACACCGAACGTAGCCCGCATCACATCAGTGCCTGCCTCCATGAGGTCCTACATCCCATGGATGCTAAAAAAACCTAGTGCCTATCACCTCAAGTAGCCCGCATCCTCGATGCCCCGATGCTCAGGGAACCTCATGTAACTCGCATCCTCGATGCCCCTAATGTTACGCATCTCATACATACATACATATATACATACATACGTACATACATACATACATACATACATACATACATAAATACATACATACATACAGACATATATATATATATATATATATATATCACACACCAGATATGGTGCGAATCCAACTGACTACCATCTAGTTAGTCCACATAAATCTTGTGCATCACGTGCACTCAAAACTGACATTCCTCTACAGGTCATGCCAAAAAGGAAACATGGAGGTCACGACCACACTGTGGTGTACCTCTAACCGTCATTGGCTTACCAGCCTACTCAGCCTCTGGCAGCTCCAAGATGTGCACATAGCCTGATGTATGGCTTCCTGATGCCTCACCTTCTTGTGGGGCTGCTCCAGTCACCAGCCATTGACCCCTCAGATGGGTACCACTGTCTCGGTCACACCCTCTATATGAATTTGAACCTTGGCTACCCTCTCCTGGTACCGAACCCAAACCAACTTCGAATTCCACCATCTACCCTGGCCCCTGCCTGCCGGCTGTCTGAGAAGGCTACCTGCACAACCTCTCCAGATGCCCGACATGACCACATGCTGAACACTCCTTTGGAGGCCTATCGCAATGAGTCCAAAAATGATCCAACTGTCCTCACTAAAATCAAATCACTAATGAACTACCCCGATGTGGTCTAGATGAATCCCTAGCCTAACTTCCCTGGTTAAACTCACCCTGTCCTCGCTTCCTACTATATGAACCTTCACCTGAAGCTGTCACCCGACCAACCTGGGTCTTATCCCTCTGGTTTTCCTCTGCTATAAGTGCCTGGTTAACCGCCTCAGAGAAGGAACCCAGCCTGAAGATGTTAAAAAAGTCCCGAATGGTGTGTTGTAATCCATTCTCGAAGCGCCTCACCCTAGCCGCATCATCGCATACCATACTAGGTGAAAAGAGAGAAAATTTTGTAAAGGTAGGTGCATAGTCCATGATGGACATGTCTCCCTACTGAAGACTCAAGAACTCACGAGCACTCTCTGCCCTCAGTGTCTCTGGATAAAAGTGCTCAAAGAATCTGTCCTCGAAGTCCTCCCATGCCAGTCCCTCATGCCTACGAGCCTGAACCTGCACATCCCACCAACGCTTTGCCGGTCCTCTTAGCATGTATGTTGCTAGCTTGACCCTCCACCCTGGAGGCATCTCGAGCTGCTCGAAGATCATATGCATACTCTCTATCTAGTTCTCAGCCTCCTGTAGACCACGTCACCCTGAAAAAGTGGTGGGTAATGGGACTGGAACTCCCACATCAGGTTTTCCATAGACGACTTTGTACCCTGTTCACCTTGGTCGATCCCATGCAATACCCACACCAGGATAGCTCAGTGTTTCTCATCGATCCATGGACCGAAAAATGACAAAACCAACTACTGTCCTACCTGTACTGAATCCTGGGCCTGATCCTGTCCCTGAGCCTATACCTGCGGCTCATGCTCTTCCTGTACCGAATCATGTACCTAATTCTGCACTTGCGGCACTGTACCATCTCTCATATGATGCTCCTTCGAGACGTGTAGGAGGAACCCACTAAATACCATTAATGGTCAGACAAACCACACACATATATATAACAATATATATTCAATGTAGATAAGAAATCTATAAAAGGAAGTTCATAACTACTACCCTTACTCTCCCCCACTACAATCCATGCCCCATGGCATCCCAACCCCATGGCATCCTTAACCACCATTAATAGAGCCATGTATCAAACATACCTCGGGCCATGCCCCTCCTGACAACTCACTTTGCCTCAAACTGACAGCCGAGTCACCCAATCCTGTTGATAAAAATCACATCAACCGATGGTACCTGCTTTCTATCATAAGATTCAGACCCAAAAACACTATCACATGAAATTTTACATTATAAAGCATGGAATACACTTGGAAACAACAAGAAATTATATCAAGAATTTCACCTTTTACATTTTAAAGCATATAAATCATGGAAATTGATTTTTATTCACATTGTATGATCACAACACAAAGCATACGTGCAATTATGAAATTGAAATAGCCTAAAAATGTGCCTATTGAAAGCCAAGAAAACAAGACTTTCCATACTGACCCAAGGTCCAATTCTCCCTTACCACACTGGGTCAATGGTCACATATCACAATAAATAACCTCACACCCCAAGTGATCCACCAAGGTGGAAATCATATAAACCATAATCTAAGCAAAATCAAACATCAATTCCCACCCATGTTAACTCAGTCCATCCCTCGTACCTGGGGATGCAGGCACCCAAGCACAAGCTAGAATCCCAACTCTAGTAACAACCTATCTCCAATCTACCATATCAAAAATATTAAATCTAGCAGAAGAAAGGAGAAGTCTCAATCGTATTAGTATCCAGTAAAAAAGTTATACTGAATCCCTGTCAAGAACTCCTTTGACACCACTTCGTAACGACCCGGACCCGAACAGCCACCCGAACGACGCTAAACGGGTAGGGTGCTACTACCTTAGGTTCACCTCCCCGAATGCCAAAGGCTGCCGACAAGCAGCGAGGATCTGATAGGTATTATGGGGAGGCTATACCCTCTCGGAGGATGATAATAATTGTATTGGTCCATGTATAATAGTAAATATGAAGCGGAATAGAAGACTCAACACACTCGAACTAGACCTTCGGAGCAGAAGCACATAGAATATCAATAAACAGTAGAAGTGATAAATATAAACAACTATAATGGAAAATAAACACAACATAATGATGATAACATGTAACTACAACTGAACAATAAAGCATGCATCCAAAGCAGGTTATACATAACTAAAAACAAGAAGGGTGCCAATGGCTAACCAAAAGTAGCTACAATAAGTAATCATGCTGATAAAAAAAAGAAAAAAAACAAATTAAACCTAGATAAGTAAGACCTCAAGGTTCATACCATCTCCATGCAACAACTAACACAACCCAGCTCCTGAAGTTGGCCTCTTTCCTGCACATAAATCCATAAAGTCTACATGCGTCTCGAAGGGCCTGGGTAGGGTGTTAGACAAATCTAAGTAGGATACCACCCAATGGTGAATACCTAATATAAGTGTTTAAGCAGCCATGAATTTATAAGGAAATAAATAAAAAGTAAAATGCACAAATAAACACTAACTCCACTGGTGCTCAGCAGCCACCATGGAGTGTCACCTGCTTCGACCATCTCCGGAATCCTTGTCGTATAACCCGACACCATGTGCCCCCTAACACATCGTGTCTCAAGTACCGACGTCCCAAAGGCACGCCAAAGAAGTAACAACATGGCACCAAGTGCCTCCTGACACCTCGTGTCTCAAGTACTGATGTCTCGAAAGCACAACCAAGAAGTATCCTTGTGGAACAGTGATGTCTACCCTCAAATAACATACCCGGAGGGAAAACGATATCTACCCTCAAATAATGGTGAGCCTCAGCCCCCAACCCGATTTCCTCAATGCTATCCTCTGAAGGCTCTTCACCTCCTATGTGACTTTCTATAGAAATCACACCCAACAAAAGTACCTAAACCGCATCTATTGGGGCCTCTACCAACATGAGTGGTCAAAACCACCTCATCATGGAGTATCTCTATCTTCACACTACTCAAAGATCCAGGGGACTAGTAATCACCAACATAGTACCTAATCCACCAACACATATGACACCTCGTGTCCCTGTGACCATGCCGCTCAAGTCTGATGACATTGCCATCTAAGTAACCCAGGCCATTCCCTAACTGACAGTCGTACTACCTCAAGCCGACGTCTATAACGCCCAATCCTATGGACAAAACCACCCAAAGTAACCTGGGTCAAGCACAACCTATGATCTGCATCCCTCAACATTATCTGGTCCATTCCCAACACCACTCAAGGGGTCCATCATATGCAATTCAGAAATTGCATATATAAAATATTTAAACCGAAAATATAACTAGGAAAAATATTCTAAACAGTTGAATTGCACGATGCACGGTGTTGTCCCATACCATCACTAAGGTCTTTAATGCCTCTAAAAATTTATATCAAGCTTAATAAATTTAACTCAACAGTTTATAATAGTATAAATTAAATATAACCAGTTTGGCATCCCCCAGCCAAAATTCCCCGATGAGCTAAGGCCTCTCGCCCGACCCCGCTCAAGAAAAATAGGAAACAAGGAATACCCAAAGGCATCCCATAGGTCCATAAACAATGCAATAAGCAATAACAGTTAAAAATGGGTCCCAATAAAAATACTCGTAAATGTGCTGAAGGCTGTGTCTCCCAAATGACTACGAAATCATAGAAAGAGGTATGGACTACCTACCTGAGACTCGTACGATGGTACTCCTCCGGTAACAGCCTCCAATTCCATCTAAACTCAGTAGATCTACAAAAGAATCCAAACCACTCAAACCCCTATAACTCGTTATAGAATAGAAATAAAACAAAACTACTAAAGAAGAATCGAGGCCTTGCTGAGGGGGTTCCAACACATCAATTGGTGTTTGAAACAGAGTTCGGATGGACGATCCGGAGAAGAAACAAGGTCCGGCCATCTAGGTTCGCCAAACCCGGCCAAAAAATGTGTTACTGCCTTAATACGAGGCTACTACCTATTTTAAAACAAAAAAAAGTACACGGCATGTAATTCATGACTACATGATGTGTATATCATTTAACTGTTCATTTTGTGGCTGAAATTCCTCCGACTTACTTTCTGAACTTTCCGACATGAGTACACATCATGTACCTAGGGGTACACGGCGTGTACTTGTTTTTCCTTCACTGACTTACCCACATGCTATGTATATCCCTCATACTTATCCAGACTACACGGCGTGTCCTGGAGGAACACAACGTGTACTTGGTTAAACAAATCTACCCGGCCAACAGGCCTACACGACATGTATATCTCTTATACACTGCCAGAATGCAGGACCTGTCCAAGAAGAACACGACGTGTACTTAGTCAAAGCAATTCTCCTTAGCCAATAGGCCTACACGCCATGTATGGCCTCTACACAGTCCAAGGGTACATGATGTGTCTGAAACTACACGCCGTGTAGTATGAAATTTATACACAGTCAACACATGACATGTACATGGTGAGAACACGGCTGGTGACTCGCTTAACATGTATACGGCGTGTACTTATAGTACATGGTGTGTATTCTGGAAATTTCGAGAAACTTCCCATTTAATCATGTTTCCTCAGAAAGAAGTCAATAATTTAAATAGGGTTGGGATATTGACCCATTCAAAAAACCCTGGTTCTTACAATCTCCCCACCATAACACAGCTCATCCCCTAGCTATCCAAAGAAACCCGAATATAGCACATAACATATCACCTCATTCATAGTAACATGAACTTCCCCGGTCTCAAAGGTCCTGGAAAAATTCATCAAGGGGATCGCCACCTTAGGAATCACCTAACCCGGTCTAAACCCAACAAAACTCAAAGTAATAATGTTTAATAACCTATTCTCCGGACGCATAGTCCTTCCGTGATGCATCGTCACCCTTGCACCTCTTTGGTGCTCTTGTGTTGATCCTGACGCCCAAGGTATCTCACACTGCATTGGTGTCCGTATCCACAAGGTCCTGCATCCCATGGATGCTAAAAAAACGAACATGGTGCCTAGCACCTCAAGTAGCTCACATCCTCGATGCCTCGATGCCCATGACACCTCAAGTAACTCACGTCCTCAATGCCCCTGATGCTACGCAACTCATACATACATACATACATACATACACACACACACACACATATATATATATATATCACACACCAGATATGGTGTCAATCCCACTAACTTCCACATAAATCATCTGCATCACGTGCACTCAAAACGGACATGCCTCTATAGGTCATGCCAAAAAGGAAACATGGAGATCATGGACACACCGTGGTGTACCTCTAACCTTCGTCATCTCACCAGCCTTCTCAATCTCTCACAGCTCCATGGTGTGCACCAGGCCTGAAGTACGGCTACCTGATGCCTGACCTCCCTACGGTGCTGCTCCAGTCACCGGCCACTAACCCCTCAGATGGTTCCCACTGTCTCTATCATGTCCCCCGCAAGAAACTGAACCACGAATACCCTCTCCTGGCACCGAACCCGAACCAACTCCAGATGCCACCGTCTACCCTGGTCCCTTCCTACCAGCTATCTGAGAAATCTACCTGCAAAACCTCTCCAGATGCCCAACATGTCCACATGTCTGGAACTCCTTTGGAGGCCTATCACACTGAGTCTGAAAATGTCACAGCTTTCTGCACTGAAATCAAATCACTGAATAACTACCTTGAGGTGGTCTAGCTATATCCCTGGCCTAACTTCCCCACTGGAACTCATCCCGTCCTCACTTCCTGCTATCTAAATAGTCACCTAAAGCTGTCGTCCAGCCAACCTGGGGCATATCCCTCTGGTTTCCATCCACTATAAGAACCTGGTTTACCACCTCGGAGAAGGAACCCATCCTAAAGATATTCACCTGGACCGGAATGGCGTGTCGTAATCCATCCTCAAACCACCTCACCCTAGCCACTTCATCGCTTACCATACCAGGTGAAAAGCGAGACAATTATATGAATGTAGTTGCAGAGTCCATGATGTTCATGTCTACCTACTGAAGACTCACGAACTCCCAATCTCTATATTGTGAAAAAATCCCTCAAGGAATCATTGAAGCATTTTTGAGGTGAATGTGTTTGTTGACAAATTGGACATCTTTGTGGTGATTGTTGATGAAGAAAAACAATGACATACAAATTTTTTGACAAAGGGGGTTTCATGGTGGAATGTCGAGTTCAAGAGATGTGTTGAATGATCCATGTTTGATTAAATAGCATCGAAAAAGGAATGGATGATCTGGTGGTGATACAAAAAGAATAGATACAAGGTGGCGTTGTTTTCCAGTGTTTACTAAATTTTTGGGCTTGAAAATTGAAAAATGAAGAAAAGTGGTTTTTGGAAAAGGGACATGCATGTTGTGTACTTAAAGGCTTGGAAACTTTCATGCCATATATTTTCCAAGATCAGATCATCAAAATATGGAAAAGGGATAAGTGTCGTGCATGTATTGGGTTGGTCGCGTAGGTGACCTGCGCACCGTGAAGAGACTTGTGCACTGATGCCTTGGATGATTGAAAACATACGCACCTGTTGTTTTTCACGATTAGATCTTCAAAACATGGCAAATGAAAGAGGTTCTACAATTTTGGAAGTGGGTCGCGCAAGTGACTTGTTGGGGAAGATACCTTCGCGCCGAGACTTGGCGCCGAGGATAGACTTGGACGCCACCACATTGGTTGACCAAATGCCCATAAATACTAGACCACCCCTCCTCATTTTTAATGGAGTTCAATACTTAGAAAAATCAGATCTCCCGTCGCACAGGTGTGGTGGTCGTGCAAGTGGTGGTGTGTTGCGCAAGTAGGACTTCTGCGCCATATTTGAAGAGGGAATATTGTTGTTTTTTTCATGCCAATATTGGTTTGGTTGTAAAGAGAAGTGTGTCATGAAAGTTTGGAGTTGATGAAGCTTGTGTCATGAAAGTGTATGAGGTGGACTTGCACGCTAGTTGTGACTTGCGCACCGAGACTTGTGCCCAGGGTTAGACATGGGCGCCAAGTAAGGTTGATTTCCGGCAGTGATTCAGGGATGCGTGGAAGCTGGAAGTTTGTATGATACCTTTGGTGCAAAGAGAAATTCATCTATGGGTGAAAGTTTGATTTCAATAGAGCATCTACATACAACATCGGATGAATTCATTAGAGATAATGAAGAGACCTACAGGTCTATAAACTGTGAGTGGATCCTTTCCGGCGTAGTGAGCAAAGGAAGAGGAAGAAGGTGATTCTCTCCACCGGCAGTGAGCCAGAGATAGAGAAACAGGGAGTGACCCTTGGGAAAGAAGTGAGATGACCCTAAATCTTGTAAAGGCAGTGAGCCTGGGACAGAGTGACTGTTCTCGAACCTTGTATTTCACAACTAGTGAAGTTTAGTGGAATTTGGTACGACCGAAAACATGTCAGCGTATGCTCTTTGGATGTAGGCCTTATGTGTGAACGAAGTAAAGATTGATGTGTCATGTGCTTTCATTACTTTCTATTTATATTTTTCAACAGGAAAGAGAGAGAAGAGTGTTTTTCTTAACAGCGAAACAAGATCAGAACATGCTTTAATTTTAAATTAATCATACCCTGATTCACCCCCCCTTTTAGGGTATTTAGCATTGTGGACCTAACACTCCCTCTAACCTTAGTGTCACTGGATAGAAGTGCTCAAAGAACATTTCCTAGATGTCCTTCCATGCCAGTCTATTGTGCCTACGAGCCTGAACCTGCACATCCCACCAACGCTTCACCGATCCTCTTAGCATGTACGTTGCCAGCTTGACCCTCCACCCTGGAGACATCTCGAGCTGCTCAAAGATCATCTGCATACTCTCTATCCAGTTCTCTGCGGCCTACGAACCAACCCCCCCCCCCCCCCCCCGAAAACGCGGTGGGTCTTGTGACTGGAACTCCCGCGTCAAGTATTCCATAGACGGCTCTGTACCCAGTGTGCCTCGATCGATCACCTACAAGACCCGCACCAGACTAGCTCGGAGATGCTCGTCAAGCCATGCACCGAACAATGCCGAACCTAGCTTTTGTCCATCCTACAATGAATCCTAGCCCTGATTCTATCCCTGAGCATGTACTGGTGGCTCATGGTCTGTCTATACTGAATACTGAAACTGATTCTGCACCTGCGACACTGTATCATCTCCCGTCTGACGCTCCATTGAGACGTGTAGGAGGAACCCGCTTAATACCCTAAATGGTCAAATAGCCCATATATATATATATAATTATATATTAAACACAGATACGGAAGAATCCAAAGGAAGTACATAACTACTACCCTTACTCTCCCCCACTACAACCCATGCCCCACGGCATCCCGACCCCATGGCCTCCTTACCCGAACATAACAGAGCCTAGTATCAAAAGTACCTCGGGGCATGCCCATCTTGAAAACTCACATTGCCGCAAAACGATGATCGAGTCGCCCAATCCTGGTGATAAGAATCACCAGAACTGATGGTACCTGCCTGATCTCATAAGAGTTAGACCCAAAAACACTATCACATGCAATTTTACAATATAAAGCATGGAATACACATGGCAACAACATTCAATTATATCAGGAATTTCACCTTTTACATTTCAAAGCATATAAATCATGTAAATTGATTTTTATTTACATGGTATGATCACTTCACAAAGCATACGTGCAATTATGAAATTGAAATGCCCAAAAAATGTGCCTATCAAAAGCCAAGAAAACAAGCCTTTCCTTATGAGGGCAAGGTCCAATTCTCCCTTACCACACTGGGTCAAGGGTCACATATAAAAATCAATAACCTCACACACCAAGTGAGACATCGAGGTGGAAATCATATAAATAGTAATCTGAGAAAAAAGCAAACAACAATTCCCACCTGAGGTAACTTGGTTCATCCCTCGTACCTAGGGCTATAGGTACCCAAGAACAAGCTAGAATCCTAGATCCAGTAACAACCTATCTCCAATCTACCATATCCCAAATAGTACAACAAAGGGAAGATAAGTGAAGTCTCAGTATCATTAGTATCCAATAAAATGGTGCTACTAAATCCCTGTCAAGAACTCCTTTGATACCACTTTGTAACGACCTAGACCCAAACAGCCACCCAAACAGTGCTAAATGGGTCGGGTGCTACAAACTTAGGCGCACAACCCGGAATGCCAAAGGCTGCCGACTAGAAGAAAGGGTCTGATAGGTATAGTGGGGAGTCTATACCCTCTTAGAGGATGATAATAATGGTACTGGTCCATGTATAATAGTAAAGATACAGCGGAATTAAAGACTCAACAGACTCGAACCAGACCTGCAAAGAGAAAGCACATCCAATATCAATAAACTACAGAAATAGTAAATATAAACAACAACAGTGGAAAACAAACACAACAACATGCTGATAACATGTATCTATAACTGAACAGTAAAGCATACATCCAATGCAGGTCATACATAACTAAAAACAAGATGGGCGCCAATGGCTAACAAAAATTAGCTATAATAAATAAGTATGCCGATACAGAAATGAAAAAAAAATCAATGTAACCCCCAGATAGGTAAGACCTCAAGGTCTATACCAAATCATTGCAATAAAAAATGCATCCCAGATCCTAAAGCTGCATTCTCTCCTTCATGTAAATCCATAAAGTCTACATGTGTCCCGAAGGGCCCATGCAAGTTGTGTGACAAATCTCAGTAGGATACCACCCAACGGTGCGTACCTAATATAAGTGTTTAATAAGTCATGCATTTATAGGGAAAGAAGTAAAAAGTTCAATGAATAAATAAAAAATAACACCACTGGTGCTCAGCAGCCACCATGGAGTGTCACCTGCTTCGTCCAACGCCAGAATCTTTGTCATATAACCCAGCACCATGTTCCCCCTGAAACCTTGTGTCTCAAGAACTGACATCCCGAAGGCATTCCCAAGAAGTATCAACCCGTCACTGAGGACCTCCTGACACCTCGTGTCTCAAGTACCGATGTCCTGAAGGCACACCCAAGATGTAGCCCAGAGCAACAGCGTTGTCTACCCTCAAATAACCTATCTGGAGGGACAGCGATATCTGCCCTCAAATAACGACGATCCTCGGCCCACAACCCAATAGCCTCGATGCTATAATCTGAAGTTTCCTCACCTCCCACATGGCTTTCTATGGAAAGAACCGAATCCAAAGTATCTAAACCACTTCTACGGGGGCCTCCGCCCACACGATTGGTCAAAACCAAATCATCACGGAGTATCTCCATGTGTACACCACTCAATGTTCCGGGTGAGCGGTAATCACCAAAATAGTACCTAACCAACCAACACATCTAACACCTCATATCCCTACGACTATGCTGCACATGTCTAATGGAATCAACATCCATGCAACCCAGGACATGCCCAAATTGACAGTCATACTGCCTCGAGCCGACGTCCATGACGCCTAATCCCAGGGTCAAAACCACCCAAAGTTACCCGGGTCAAGCCCAACCTATGATCAACATCACGCAACAATATTCGATCCTTTCCCAACACCACTCAAGGGGTCCAACAAATTCAATTCATAAATTACATATATAACATATTTAAACAGGAAACATAACCAGGAAAAATATTCTAAACTGTTTAATAGCACAATGCACAGTGTTTTCCCATACTAGCACTGAGGTATTGGATTCCTCTAACAATTTATATCAGGGTTAATAAATTAAACTCAACAGTTTATAAGATTATAAATTAAATATAACCATTTTGGCATCCCCCGACCAAAATGCCCCGATGATCTAAGACATCTCGCCCAGCCCCGGTCAAGCAAAACAGGTTACATGGCATACCCAAAGGCATCCCATAGGTCCATAAACAATTCAACAAGCAATAAAAAATAAAACTAGTTCCCGCTCAAAATACCTAAAAATGAACTGAAGTCCGCATCACCCAAATGACTACAAAGACACAGAAAGAGATACACATCACCTACCTAAGACTCGTACGATGCTACTCCTTCGGTAACAACCACCAATTTGGTCTAAAACGTGGTAGATATACAAAAGAATCCAAACCACTCAATCACCTATAACTCGTTCTATAACAAAAATAAAAAAACATCTCTAGAGGAATCGAGGCCCTACTGAGGGGGTTCCAACGCATCAATCGGTGTTTGAAACGGAGTTTGGACAGACGATTGGGAGAAAAAACAAGGTCAAGCCAGTCTTGTTCATAAAACCCAGCCAAAAAAATAGGTTTCTACCTCAAAATGAGGCTACTTTCCATATTAACACAAAAAAAGGAAGTACACAACATGTACATCATGAATACACACCATGCATATCAATTAACTACGCATTTGGGGGCTAGAATTCTGCCGACTTTCTTTCCAAACCTGCCGACATGAGTACATGGAGTGTACCTAGGGGTACACGACATGTACTTGGTTTTCCTTCACTGACTTACCCACACTCCATGTATATCCCTCATACACAGTCAGACTACACGACGTGTCCTAGGGGAACACGGCGTGTACCTAGTTAAACAAATCTACCTAGACAACAGGCCTACATGCCATGTATATCCCTTATATATGGCCATAATTCATAGTGTGTCCAACTAGAACACGATGTGTACTTAGTCAAAGTGATTCTCCCCGGCCAACAGGCCTACACGCCATGCATGGCCTCCACACGGTCCACGGGTACACGGTATGTCTGAAACTACACACAGTGTACTAAGAAATTTCTACACGGTCAACACATGACATGTACTTGGCGAGCACACGGCCGTTCACTCGCTTAACATATACACGACGTGTATTTAAAGTACACGGTGTGTAGGATGAAGATTTCTATAAACTGCCCATTTTATCTAGTTTCCTTGAAGACAAGTCAAAAATTTAAACAGCTTCAGGATTTTGACCTGTTATAATAACCCAGGTTCATATAGGTTTGGAATTTAGGGAAATGATATCAATGTGTCTCAAGTGACACATTCAAAAAAAGTAACCTAGTATTGGTGCAACAGATGACATATTCATTAACCAAGACTCTGACAAACCTTCTTACTGACTCTGTATGTGGAGACATTTCCTACAGGGAACATTGGTACATGCATCATATAGGATCGTTCCCTTTGTCCATCATTTTTGTGTAAACATCCCATATATATATGCTCATAAGTTCTTTGTACATATTGATTATTTTTAGGATGCATCTGTGAAGATAGCCATCTAGGCTAGATATTTAGGAATGTAATGATGATGTGATTATTGATGAGGGCTTATTTTAGTGTCCATCTAACGAGATATTTCTTATAAGAATGTAGGTAGCAGCACCTTTCCTGTCGAGCAATGGATTATAACATAAGAGAAGGATAATGATGCACAAAGGCCTAGAACACTCTGCAACTTCATGTTATAGAGGTATTTTATGTTCCATTCAGATCTACATCCCCTATCAGTAGATTATTATCATGATTTGGTGATCCATGCTTTCAAACTTGTGCAGACCCCTACCAATCATATGGATATGAAAGAATATATTCTTTTCTAAAGAGAAACATGGTACTTTTGGAGTCTTGTATTATAGAAACATGATTATTCATCAATATTGTGGTATGATTTATAGAAGATATTTTATGAGGATTACTACCCCTCATATTTACACTCAATTCATATTCAAGAGATTTGGGAGTTGCAATAGGGAGTAATAACTGTTTCTGAGTATTATATGATGTAACTGACCTTATGTAGTTCTCCCTCTAAATGATTCAGGATGGATACTTCTTGGAATAGAAGTTGGATAAGGGTATCTAGAGAGACATCCATCCCATTGTGGTTCCACTATCCATTCCCACATATGTGGGAGTGTTAGAGTGGGAATTGGAAACATAGATCTTCCTATCTGGTGGAATCCATGAAACTGTAGATAGATTTGGTCATCATAGGGCTGAGTTATTTGTAGTAACAGGAAGATGGCATATGTTGAGGAATATGATGAGTGACCATGCTCAATCATTGACATGCGGTATTCTAGATTATTGACCACACAGAGGACCAGGGAATCTTATAGCGGGGTTATAAAATGAATCTTACGGGAGAGGTTACATGGAATTTGATTTCCTATCTTGATATGCTCAGTTGGGTAGAAAACTAATAGATGTACCACCATAGTAGAGGTACACCATGACCAATATTCTACTAGTAATGGTCAAGGTATCCCCCAAGGGAGGCGTATATGAATGAGGAGTTATAGGGTATCTAGGAGGAGGAGCTATTATTATTGGATGACATTATGAGCTACATCCACCACCACCACTAGGTGTACCACCTAAGGCTAAGAGAGATGGAGATATGGGCTACATGCAGCTGTAGTCTATGGAAACTTATTAATCATTAGTTCATGAGATGATTAGATATATAATATGTGTTTATTATACTATCATTTCATTACTAGTAGACACATGTTCAATACAATGGATTATATCATCACCTTTGATGTGAGAGATAGAGATACTAATAGAGACATTAGCCCAACATCTTTGGCTTGATGTTCCTACAACGAATGATTCTTTCATATATCATGACTAATGATAGTGTGATCTATCTCTCAATGGAGAGAGTTTATTTTGGGACCTATTGGTCATCTTGATGATTGCTTATGACATCATCAAGGGTATAGTCAGTATTTACATGGTCTAAGACCATAATTAATATCCACATAGATGAGTTATATTCCCTTGAATAAATGAGATGATTTTTTCTTTTTTGGGTGAGCAAGATATCATGGTGTATTGAGTGAATTTTGAGACAAGGAATCTTTAACCCATCACACATAATTTATAGAGTTTATCCCTTTTCACATTGGGATCTTCAGGTATCTGAGTTCCTTTAGTCAATGAGGATTATATGGATGTATTCTCTAAGGATGTTCTATGACTACCTCTAAGGTTTTTTATTTATGTTTTCATTGAATTTCATCATCGGGCCACTCTGATATCTTCTACGGCATATCAGATGGCCCCTATAGTGTTCTAGAAGTTGAAGGTGTGGCTAGAGGATCTTCAAGAGAATAGTTTTATCATATTGAGTGTGCCCCCATGGGTGGATCCAGTTTTTTTTTAAAATGGAATATGGGAGATTGTAAATCTGTGTGTATTATAATCACCTAAATTAGGCCATGTTAATGAATATGTATTCCCTTTCCAAGGATTTATAACCACTTCGATCAATTTAAAGGTGTGATATGGTTCTTGAAGATCGATATGATGGCTGACTATTGTCAGTTGAGGGCTCATGAGACTGATATTCCAAATTTGGAATTATGATGTTGTTATAGACACTGTGAGTTCTTGGTGATGTATTTTACTGTGAAAAAATACATTTCTATGATTATGGATATAATGAATGAGATATTCTAGTATTAGTTGGACCAATTTGTTATTGTCTTCATTGATGAAATACTCATATACTCTATGTTATAGGTTTACCATGCATTAAATTTGAGGATGGTCTTAGACTATCTTCAAGATCATTAACTTTATGGTGACCTCTCAATGTTCTAGTTCTAGATCCATGAATTCCACATTCTAGGGAATTCTATTTTTGAGAATGAATTATATATGGATCCAAAGAAGATTGATGCAATTATTTATTTGGATCCACCCAAGTGTGTGCTAGTGGAGCATAGTTTTCATAGCTTTCAAGGGTACTATATTGGGTTCATGGAAGACTTCTCTAGGATCATTTCCCCATTGAACACCCTGATGCAGAAAGGGAATATGTTTACCATGAGAATCCAAGGAAGAATATCCAAATCTCTGAATTCATATTAACAAATTATAATACAAGAATTGAAAAACTAAATTAAACTAAAAAAATAAATCACCAAAAATTATATAATTATAAATAATTATGTGACTACTCTGATACCACTTTTATGTTTTGGGTGTAGTGGAAGCATGCAATGGGTCATTCCAATTTTTTCTTTTTTCATGATCAATGATCAATTATATATTTAAACAATGATAAATGTCAGGATCTATGAAATTGAATCGAAGTATATACAGAAGGGATAGAATGCTAGAGCCATGAGAGAGGATCATCAAATATTATTTATAATTAAGTTCACTAAATAATGAATTACCTTGATGGATTTATTTCATCATTGATGGATCTAAAAATAGATCTATGGTGTTCCATAATTTCATTTTAGTAATTATAGTTTATTACCTCTATCAGTGATCTACATGTATTCTACTAATCTCCAAACATCATCATAGGAATCTCAGGGTCCTAGCATGTTAAATCATAGCACTTGTGATATCCACCTTTGATTGTCCCTTGAACCGATTCTAAAGTGTTCTCTATGATCACTTCAGGAATCGAGAGTAGAAGGTGGAGAAATATCACTCTCTATTCATGGGGGAATTCTTAGATAATATAGATCTCTAGGTCTAGAGAGGACTCTCTAAATCTATTGTTCATAACCAAACAAATGAATTGGCTTATTGAGAAAATAAGTTAATTAGGTTTATATATTTCTAGGGTTAAAATAAAAAATATTCACAAGTTCCTTTTATTATTTATTTAATCCCTTTAGAAACAAATTTCAAACAATAACAATAATAATATTTTATGAAATATTCTTGGCATGAAAATTAAATTAAATATTATTTAATCAAATAATAGTTTTTATTTTTTATTTTTCCATCAAACCATTAAACTGAGTCTTTCATTCCACCTTAATATTTATTGGGCCTTGAATAATTTCTATTTATTAATTAAATAAATTTTAATAAATTATTTTCCCATAAATATATACATATTATATTCACTAAACATAAAATAAATATTAATATCTAGTCAAGCAACCGTGAATAATTAGTAAACCACATCTAAGAATTATATTTATTCAATTTGATAAATAATAAATAAAAATATATTATTTAAATGAGATTCTAGATACAATTAGTGTATGGCCCTCTTGGCCACTTTCTCAGTGGAAATAGGTGAAGCAACCTAAATAACAAGGATAGAATCTTACAATATACTAAGGTACCCATGGAAAATTAAGTTAATTCCACAATAACATGATAACACATAAAAAATACTTACTGTGTAATATAATAACGTTATCATGATATCACAAATCAAGAACGTTTCATGTTGGTTCCATCAACCTATGTGCTTGATGTCCCTTTATTTGACTTCCCAGAACATGAACTTGCCTATAGTGCACCATGGTAATGTATTTATTTAGGATATAACATTTCCAAAAAAGGTCCTGATATATCATCTTCCATTAAATAACCTAATGGAAAAATCATTTCTCACATTATTCATTAATGAAGTATTACTCGTGACACATCCGACATATCCAACCTCACCGAGAACATCCATCATCATAGTTTTTGACTATATATAAAATAACATGTCTCAAAAAATTCATTAATAATAATCATAATGTATACATACCAATACACACTTCCACCGATAGAACCTTCTAGTGAAAAATATAAATGTGTATTTCCTATAGGCAAGTCTCATTATCAAAATATACTACTAGATATTACTAGGGGAATACACTAAGAGAAGGTGGCTAAATTTTATGTGAGTCTCAAAAGTAGATATCCTATATCATTTTTGTCGACCAAATGATGTCATTCAGATATAGATCAGATATTTAATAATACTATCATAGCACTTCCGGGTACTCATCATAGCGGGGAACTACTATGACCTTTTAGCGAGAAAACTACTCTTGGGACACTATCGAATACAATGTTATGTATATGAACCATCACGATGTGATTAGAAATTTTTTAATATTAAAAACTATGAATAAAATTTATCATAAAGTACACAAATGTTTGTTCTAGGGCACCAACTACAATAGTGATATCCCTTGATAGATAATTATATATTTTATAAGGGGAAAGTATTTATAGAACTTGGTCGATGTGAGTATAATGAACCAACAAGAGCCGACCAGTTGACCTATGTAATATAGTTAAACACACATTTATCATTATATAGACTTAGTTTCACAATTATTCTTTTCCAATCATTGTAATCCATGATTTAATTATAGTAGAAACATTTTAACTCAATGTGAGTTGACATGATAAAGATTATGTTAACCACATTGCGGTAAAAACATATAACAATACATCTCATTGATGTTGTTTATATTTATTTATTTCATATGGTTGTGTCACTATAAATTAAAATAATGAAAAGATACATATATTATTTAACCAACAATAGGTGTTCACATTCTATATAGATTCAAAAAAAGAAAAATTAGTTTTCTACAAGATGAATTTGACAACAGCTGATTCAGCCCATTCTCTTGTGTATATGTACAATCCACTTGGAAATGATATGTGGTATCGAGGTTTCTATTCCCTCAGACTAGATATTTTACATTAAATTTTTTTAATTTTAAGCACATGCTTCCATCTTATATGATTTGAAATTTTTTCATAGTTTATCTCTATGATCAATATGTTGTTTATATTTTAGGTGTTTAAATAAGTTCCTCATGTGGATGAATCTACTTCAATTCCTACATAGACTATTTTATATGTTTCAATAAATACATTTAGAAAAAAATTGAATAAAGATAAATAAATAAAATATTGTTTTTGAAGAAGTGTGAGGGAAACAAATAGTTGACGGTAGTAAAAGTGTTATGTTTCTTGATAATCTCTAGTGAATCTAGATCATGTTGTAAAGAGGATGGTTTCAAGGATTCTCTTAGGTATTACTATAATGTAGTTAAAGATACATGAAAAATATCCATATGGTTGTTTTTGTATATATGTTATTATATTCAAGGGTGTTATTGATGAAAAGCCATAGCTAAAAGAATAAGCTAATGCAATAGAAAAATATTTATAAAATAATATACGTTTCTACAACAATCTCACAAAGAATGTAAATGATAAAGAATATTAAACCACATTTTTAAATTAATGTATCTATTTGGATGAATACTTTCAAATTGTTAATTGTAAGAAAAATTTATTTGATAAATATATCAAGGATGTGTTCAATGCCTTGGAGAATCTTTATAAATTGTTCATGGATATCAAGTATACATAACTATAAGTGAAAAAAAGAGAGTAAAGGTTTGTGATAACTCTATATTTGTGGAATGAAATGCATAAATATAAAACTAAATATTTAAATGACGATTAGGAAAATAATCTATTATAATTTGAGGACGAGAATCACACTCCCAATATAATGTGACTTGATATGGATTTCAAGGTGAGAAATTGATAAACTACACCTTCTATAGGTCCCAAATTCATTGTAATAAAGAAATATTCTACCACATTGATCTACGATAGTATTTTTACCTCTAGTAAGACATTAAATGGTGGAAATAAAATCTGGAGATCATCTAGATTAGCATCTACCTCTAGATCTTATAAAAAGGTAACCCATAACACTAAAAATTCCATTCAAACTACATCTATTTTTTTTTAAAGTATAGAAAAATTAATAATATTTATATGCAATAGTTGATGTGTATAAGTACTAGTAAACCCACCAATAATTCAATGGTTTAGTTGAGAATACCCAAATATAATATCCCTAGACAAATGACAAACCAATGGTGTACAAGTTTGAAAGAATCAAGGCATGAAATTTGTATAATATAGATATATTGAGACCAAATAGAAAAGAAGAATATTGATTGGTAGAAGTAGGTTCCACTACATGTTTAGATATAGATCCATTGATTTCTAGTATAATATTTAAGTGTTTTAATGTTTAATAAGGCCTGAAGAAAAGGGAAAATATAAAATAATGTGAGAACCTACTGAAGTGGATCAGACCCCATAAAAAAAATTCTATCCTTGAGGGTTATATTTATAGAAAGGAGATACTTCTATGAATTGTAATCGTTTAATAGTCATTTTTAGGAATAATTTTTTAAAAATCATTCTATGTAACATTAATTCACTAAATTTGAATGATTACAACAACAATTTTATATGTTGGTAAACAATGAGACCAAGTCTACTTTAGGAGGTAAAGTAGTGAAGAAAAATAATCCCATGAAGGTAATGAATAAAGATTATCTTCATGAGGAACATTCCAAAAAACAATACTTTATTATAGTAGTAAAGCCAACATCATGGACCACTGCAAGATTGAAATAAATTCTAAATACAATGGGAGAAAGATGAAATAAAGAAGAAAATTGATATAATAGAGAGATTATATGATTGGATTAGTGGAAAACACTCTATCTAAAGAAGTGATGAAGCTTCTAAGGAGTGAAAATAAAATTCTAAAAAAATTGTGTTGATGGTTCAAGAGGGATAATAATAGTGCTATAAAATGTATAACATGGATTCCTTAATAAAAATATTAGATGAAATTTAAAAGAAAATCATTAGTGTGCTCAATTTTTAGAAATTTTACTAAAAATAAGGAATACAAACCCAATAATAAGTCCAAGGATGTTAAAAGGTATTGTTTAAGAATACGCATAGATCAATTGGTGTTGGATATAATGATATGGAAAGGTAAAAATAATTTTAGTGGGTAGTTTTCTAATGATGAGAAGACCATTCTATGTAAGAATAAATTTCAATATTGAAATATTTCCCTCCTTACAAAAGGTACATATATTAATAAAATCCAAGAGGATGATAATATGATGAGGTATAATCATTTTAGACCTGTAAGAAAAAGGAGTTTATATGTTGAAAAATCATTTTAATCCCTGTTACATGAATTTAATATCTTTCTAAGATCCAATCTATTACCAAGTCCACTATATTTGTGTTCCAATCTTGATAATAGACGTTGACGAATTCTATAGATAATCCCTTGAAGGAGATCTCTAAAAATGTTTGAGATTCCATGATCTATACTTTATATTGAATCTTGAAATATGGAGAACCCCTTAAAAATTTAGTAGTTAGGGTATGATTGCCATCTTCCCATCATTTAATAAAATTGAATATGTCATGGTAATTTGGTGTATTTATTTAAATAAACAATGAAAACATCACATTTGAATTTTTTAATGTGTGGTGTTTAATAAAGGGGGTGAGAAAATTGGGAAAAAGATATTGTATCTTCACCGATTCCTCATGGAACCCTAGATGGAAGTGAAGCCTCTTTTGGGTGACATCCATGGTTGGTCTTCCCACTCCCCTTTTCAATCATCACATGCATGATGTTTCGGTCCTCTACTAGTTCACCAATCCATCTCTCCTCCCATAATTCCCTAGAATTTTGCTTCACCCAAAGGTCTCGGCTCTTCATTGAGGGATCCCATCACTTCATATCCCCCTCCCAGAGTTCTCGGAGTCAGCATATCTCAACATGATGTGCTTTTTTCCTTGATTTGGCGATGTCACCCATAGATTGATAGTTTCGATTTCTTTTTCAACAATACAAGGACTATGAAAGAACGTGTCATCGTTAGGCTTTTGGATTCTTGCCACTCTATTTTTATGTTATCCAATGCCAACAATATTTTTTTTATGTGGTCTAAAGGGCTCCATTCCTGCAAAGGGTTTCAATTCTTTCTTAGATGGAGTTATAAATTTCAATGTAAATGGGACCTCACCATCACTATATTTTTGTTGAGTTTCCTAGGTATTCATCTACCTTTTCAGAACCTTAATATTCTTAAGAGGTTGGGAAACATCATAGGAATATTTTTTGGAATTTTATGAGCGATCATGGCCTTTTAAATATCTAATAGTGCCTCAGAATTTTCTGGAAGTTAACATCTCCAATCCACCTATTGAATATGTTTGGAATGAGGTCAATAAAGAGATCCACTTCATTCAACCCAAGGTTTTTGAGTATTGGTATGATTTTTTATTTCATATTCTCATATGGGTCATCTTTAATGTGATTTGTTTCTCATCTCTTAGAGTCATACTGAAGGACGAGATGATGGTTTTGAAATAGGTTCTTGATTGGATGCATGATAAGGATAGAGTGCAAAATGGTGGTGTCTTTAACTCATCTGATGAAATCTAGGAGTGGAAAAATCAAATTCTTCCTATGGATCTTGATATGAAATCTAAAGACACCTTGGGGAAGATCCAACTAGAAGACCATATCCCAACTAAAGTTAAGGATGTTCAATAGAATCCTCAGGAGTTCAAGCCACTAGTAGTAGATGACTTCAGGTGGATACATAAGGATCTGGGTGATCCCATGGAATCATCAACTTTTCCCTCTAGGTCTAGTGAGCATGGAAGGGGGAAAAGTGGCTGAATATATGTAACAGCCCGAGGTTTTATGAAAAATATTCTTTCTTATGTCTTGTGTTATACGCTACACCAAAAGGAGCTTGCACAACACGCATCCTTGACTTGCCTTGCATTACACGCAATCGCAACCTTCCTCGATAGCGTGTGTGGTACGTAATCCTGAGTTTCACGAAACAATGATATGCTATTAAAATATTATTAAAACTAGCCGTTATGAATAGTAATAACCACTTTTTAAATTTTAGAAATTTTAACTCTCAAAATGGACTTCATTTTTGGATTCGGAGTATCGAATTTAGCCTAAGGTGAAATTTTGGTACTTTTCGGATAACTTTCATATTCTGATAAATAGTGAAAATTACTAAATTATAATTAAAAACAACTTTTTTAATCGAAATAATTAATAGTGATAAATCATTAATTTGAGTGGTTTTAAAGTATATTTAGAATATATTTTTACAATTTAATACAATGTTGGTCATTGGATGTAATTTCACATTTAAACTAGACATAAACAAGTGTCAATCTTTTGATAGATATTGTTTCTTAAAAACACGCTATTTGTTTTAACAGCGGGATTTAATTATAAAATTAATTAATGCAACTTTTATGTTATGAATTTGGTAAAATAGACTTCATTTTTGAATTCGGAATATGAAATATAGCTTGGGATAAAATTTTGGCATTGTTCTGAAAAACATCAATTTTTGATGAATAGTGAAACTACTAAGTGGTAGGTTAAAAACTGAATTTTGCATAAAACTTAATTTTACCGCTTCTGTGAATGGAATTTCGAAAATCCGAGAGACACGGTTAATATCAAGGACTAAAATGTGGTTCAATGAGATGAAAATAATTTTTTGGTGAATAGTAACTTTTTACTTTTTTTACCACGGTTAATAGTAAATAGGGTAACTAAGGGTAAATATGATATTAATATTACCCTAACACATGTCCTAATTCTATTGGACAAGTGTAATTCGACCAAAAACAAACTTAGGAATAAAATATGACCATTTAGGCCCACTTGGATTAGATTAGGACATTTATTATTAATTTATTTAAAGAAGGGTTAAAATAGTTAAAATCAAAGTTTAATAAGTAAAGCATTTTTAATATGGGGTTATACATAAGATAAATTCGATTATAAATATTCATTAGAAAGCTAAAAAGATTTCCTACATGATGGTATTTTATTTGTAATTTTTAGACATCAAATAATATAATTTATTTATGACACAATGATGATGCAGTAATTATCTTATTAATGAAATATTGACATAATTGATAATATAAATACCAAAATAAATGTAATTTAAGACTTTTTATGAATTCAACTAATTTTCTATGTTACTATGATATATTAGTGTTGATTTAATCAACTTGGTTCGAACATATAATTCTGTTATGACTTTCACAAAAATCATATATCAAATAGTGTCAAAATTGACACAAAATAGTTTTTAAATCAAATATTATATTATTAATTGTTATTTTATTCCTAAAAATCTAAGGTTCGGCCAAATGACTTAGATAAGGATATATGTATTAATAATATACAATTTGAGGTTCGTTTGGCATGTTATAGTAAGTTTATTAACCATATAGTGAAAGAAAAAAAAAGACACGGTAAAAGTTAAATTATTTAACTTAGAGTTAAATCTAATTGATAAGGTTAAAATAATACCCTAAACTTGTCTAAATCCTATTGGTTGATAGGATTTCGACCCATCCCCACTTTAGCTTCGAAATAAGACCCTTTGGAACCATTATAAACCGATTTTAACTTTAATATAAAATAATATTTTGAGGTATTCCTAAGGTGCCCCTCTCCTCCCTTATAAAAGGACACCTCCTCCCCTTCCTCCTCACACCAATTTGAGCACTCAAGCTCGGCCAACCCCTGACAATTTCTCCTCTCCACTTCCCTAGCAACATCCTATAGGTTCTGGTCTTCCTCAAAGACCAATTTTAGTGCCCTAAGAGGAGGTCTCAAAGAGGCACTTCAAAGAAGAGGTAATTACCGTTACCAATTCTTTCATCTTTATTTCTTCTTCCACTTCTTCTTCTTAGGTTGTTTCATTATGAAGTAATAACATCAGTATCACTCATATACTGATATGTTATTATAAGTATGAAACAACCCTATTTCACCATCTATCCATCCTACGGAAAAAGAAATCACCGCGCGTGCGTACGTACGGAATACCGTCTCCACGCCGTGGTGTAATCTATTTTCCACCACCACCTTACATGGATGGGTATAATGGTGTAAATAATAACTATACATAGTTATTACAACATCATATTGATTCTGATATATTGTATAATCCACTCCAATTCAATTCAATATTTATAGAAATGATATCATCGCTCGTGCGTACGTACGGAATACCGTCTCCACGACGCGATGAGATTCATTCTCCATGTTAACCATTTAAGAATGATTATAATGTATATATAAGAAATAATAATGGAATATATGACATTATAAAGCTACTGGATTTATGTATATATATACATATGTATGTCATCTACTTACTTCCATTTCAAGACAATAAGGAAAGGAAAACAGCGTTCATGCGTACGTACGGACTACCGTCTCCATGAACGGTGTTTTTCATTTTATTTATCTACCTATTATATATATATATATATACTGAATATATATGATATATAAATCATATTTTATATTCTGGAAGTAAGTAAATCATGATATAAGTAATAATGATGTCAAGAACAACAAGTCAAAACACCTACGATAAATGAAATGATTTTACCCAAAACGCTTCTTTAACATGGAATTTACAAAAGAACGGGTAATATAATGTCATAAGTGAACCATATATGATATCATAACAATGAATATGATTATGTAATAAGTCAATAACATGATTTAAATCATTATACAGGAGGTTCGGACACTTACAAAGCAAGTCAGACCTAAGGTAAGGGAAATATCACAATCTCATTTTTATCCGAGATTGTTTATTCGTAAGTATTTACTGGGGTGTATTTTATCATCCACATCCATGTTTACTCAATATGTAATATTATTTCCATCCACCTAAAATTGTTTAAATCCATTTTTACCCTTCGGTGAGTTTTTAGTAATACGTATGAAAGGAATCTTTTGTCATTTTTCGTACGAGGTACTTTTTGACTTTTCCGACAAAAGTATGAAGAATTTTTTTTTTAACTTATACGGCACGAACGGATTTCTACTGTTTTATAAAGCCTTATTTTCATGAAGCTTCCTCTAAAAGATTTCATGACTATTTTCAATAAAATCTATTTCTTTTAAAATTGCATGATGTTTTGTGAAAAGAAATTGATTTTAAAGAAGAAAGGATATTTTCCTCAAGAATTCAATTCAAGTGTTTTATCAAAATTATTTTCCATCTAAGATAATAAAGGGTTCTGTTTCTATCCATATTTTTACATTGATTTGACTATGTTGTGATGGAATTATGTTTATGAATTCCTTTATCTTATATGAATTGATTTATGATGTCATGATGTTTCAAGAATCCCATTTTTGTTACATGTGTTATGCGATGATGTATGTTTTATGATTATATGGCACACATAAGAAAGGATTCATTATAAGATGGGTGGGACCTATATCTCCCTCCAATTCATTGGGTAATGATTTTATATCTCATGAGATAGACATGGCTGGAACGGAAGGTTATTTCGGTTCAGTGATACAGGACTGAAATGAGGAGTGAACTCGGTTCAGAAAGGGACTTTGTCCACTAAGATAGTCTTGGCAATGAGTAATGACTAACAAGAAATGATTTTCCATGATTATGTGTGCATGCCACAAAGTTTCAAGTTTTATGTTATGATTATGGGGATCTCATTTTCACTTCTATGATTTATCCCATGTTATGATATTATGAGCTCTTTTAAAGGTTAAGATTTCCAAAAGCTATGTTATTATATATATGATGTGATTGATATTTCTTTTGTTTACCCTTACTGAGCATTTGAGCTCACCATTTTATGTTTTCTTTTCCCCAGGATATAAAGAAATGTTTTAGGTAAAAAAAAGGAAGATCTTTATGGGAGATGTTGAAGATCTTTCCCCACGATTAGATGATTTTATTCCGAGTTTCCAAAGACACTAAACTATTACGATCCTTGTGTGTGTGTTTTTGTTATGTACTAAGTATTCCTCAAAAGTAATGTAACGTCCATGTACGATAAGCTTCGGGTCTCTACAGTTGGTATCAGAGGAAAGGTTTAGTCAACCTTTGGAAACTAGGATGCGAGAACTTTAGTGAGATCCCTAGAGATATTTCTAAGGTATGTCTAGGGATGTCCCTAAGGTTAAGTATACGTATAGGTTATAGTACTAGAATTACGCTAACGGTCATAGAATTAAACCTAAGATGTTAGATATTGAAGGTACTCCCCCTTTATTATGTTGTTTTCCCTAGCATGATTTTTGCCTCTCACACTATTCTTTTTGGGTTTTAGACGATGGCTGGAACCCGAAGGAACCGTGTTGATCAATGCAATGGACAATGCAATGATTGCCCTCCTGAACAAACAAATGTTATGGGAGATGGAGTGCAAAATCTTATTGCTATACTTACACAAGCTATGAATCATTCTCGACTTCCAAATGAGAAGAGAAGGGAACAATATTCTATTGAGTCCTTCATGAGGCAACGTCCACCTTCTTTCAGTCGGTCTTCTGATCCACTTGTGGCTGAACAATGGATCAGTACTACTGAAAAGATATTTTCAGTTCTTCAATGTTCTAAACATGATAAAGTCATCTTAGCAGTATATCGTTTGGAAGGTGAAGCTGATCAATGGTGGAATCTTATCAAGAATACGAGGCCAAGAGATGAAATTGAGTCCATGGAATGGGACGAGTTCAAGAACTTGTTTTTCAGTAAGTACTTCCCTCGTATTCTTCGAACAAAGATGGAGAAAGAGTTTCTTGAACTGAAGCAAAGGGACGATGAATCTGTTGGTACCTATGAAGCAAATTTTACAAGACTTGCAAGGTATGCTTCTGGAATTATCATCCAACCTAAAAGTAAAGTTGATCGATTTTTCAGTGGCTTAAAACCAAGTCTTCGAAGGGCATTAGCTATAAGAGACTTCAGTAGCTATGAAGAAATTGTGCGTTGTGCTATCAAGGTAGAAATGGAAGTTGGTGTTACATATACATCCCATGGTTTTGACAAGAAACGAAAGATGGAGTTCAAGGAGAAATCTCAGAATAATGGTGAAAAGAAGATGAATGTTTCCTTATGCACAAAGTGTGGAAAGAATCATGGTGGAGATTGTCTTAAAGGGACTAGAAAATGTTTTAAGTGTGGAAAAAAAGGTCATCGAGCAGCTGAGTGTCGAAGTAATGGAAAAAGGGTTTCTAATGATGTGAATAAAGTAAACACTGCAGAGAACGCACCACCAACACTTCAATGCTTCAAGTGCAAGGAAATGTGGCATTATGCTAATAATTGCCCTAATCTAAGGGTTAGTGATGATCAACATGAGAAACCACTGAAGGCAAAGGACAAAGGGAAATCACATGCGATCACTATTGGCAATGTTGAATATGACAACGATGTGGTGGAAGGATTAAGTGTTTATGTAATGGGATTCCAAAATAATGTTGTATCATTGAGTATTGCAATATTTATTGATGTGGTATTCAAAGTGATTGAGATATTTTTTGGAAATAAGATGATATACGCATAATGAAGACGAGAAAATGAAATGTTTAATAGTATTCATGAGCTCATGATTGATATAAGGACTAAGTGATATCATGGTGTTAGTATATATAATTTTGAGGATTTTGGTATGTGGAAAGAGTTATCTTTTAATAGAATTCGTGTTTTCAATAAGGTTCAATGGGTATTCAAGAGAGTACAAGATTAAGGCCTTTGAATGTTTGGAATGTGACCAACATAACATATCTTATGATATATGGGGATCAACGATGGTATTAAATCTCTGGTAATCATTTCCACTATGTTATGAGAATGGACTGCAGTATTATGGATAAGCCTAAAGATTGGAATGGATTATGTTGGACATAAGTTAGTATTGTTTAAGGATAGAAGTTTTTTCGATATTATTGATGGGATGTTATAGTAATATAGTTTTATAAAAAGGACAACCTGCAGGACGGGCGACAGCCCATCGCTTCGGACAAGGCTGTAGGAATCGAACCCACAACCGAAGTGCGACTGGCCTTTATCACCTACCACTGACCTACAGGAAGTCCCTGTTTAGTAGAAACTAGTTTTATTATATTAAGCAGTATGATATATGAAGTATAAGTCCATTTTAGGAACTATATATGATTAATCTCACTATAGAATGACTTATGTATATTTAATAACTTTTGCTTACCTTTTGTTTGAGACAGATGGAATGACCCGTCATTCTATCACATGATCTGCTAACACTTCACGAATAACAAATTCAACTTCATTTATTTAAGAGATGAAGTAGAAATTGTTCAAGGCACGAACAAAAGTGAGATTGTACCAAAATAAAGTAAGTATTTATTCTAAGCAAATTTTCAACTTTAGGGAAATGATCTTGAAAACCAAAAATGTTGTGCTAGAGATCTTATACCTGATGAATCAGATGGTACCTTATATCATCACAAATCTATGGATTTGTGATTACTGGCTTTTCCATAGCCATGTTCTCTACCACTCTCCATCAGAACATGATGGTTAGATTTCTCTTCCATATCCATATTTTCACCTATGTGGAAACCCAGTGATTAGTTTATTTGGGTAATCGTTACATTTCATACTTTAGTTTTTAAAGCCAAGTTTTGGTATTCCCTTTTACGATGTGGGTTTCTATTAAAGAAACTTTCGAATAGTAAACCATTTATAACCCCGACGAATTTCGAGGGCGAAATTCATTTTAAGGGGGGTAGAATGTAACAGCCCGAGATTTTATGAAAAATATTCTTTCTTATGTCTTGTGTTATACGCTACACCAAAAGGAGCTTGCACAACACGCATCCTTGACTTGCCTTGCATTACACGCAATCGCAACCTTCCTCGATAGCGTGTGTGGTACGTAATCCTGAGTTTCACGAAACAATGATATGCTATTAAAATATTATTAAAACTAGCCGTTATGAATAGTAATAACCACTTTTTAAATTTTAGAAATTTTAACTCTCAAAATGGACTTCATTTTTGGATTCGGAGTATCGAATTTAGCCTAAGGTGAAATTTTGGTACTTTTCGGATAACTTTCATATTCTGATAAATAGTGAAAATTACTAAATTATAATTAAAAACAACTTTTTTAATCGAAATAATTAATAGTGATAAATCATTAATTTGAGTGGTTTTAAAGTATATTTAGAATATATTTTTACAATTTAATACAATGTTGGTCATTGGATGTAATTTCACATTTAAACTAGACATAAACAAGTGTCAATCTTTTGATAGATATTGTTTCTTAAAAACACGCTATTTGTTTTAACAGCGGGATTTAATTATAAAATTAATTAATGCAACTTTTATGTTATGAATTTGGTAAAATAGACTTCATTTTTGAATTCGGAATATGAAATATAGCTTGGGATAAAATTTTGGCATTGTTCTGAAAAACATCAATTTTTGATGAATAGTGAAACTACTAAGTGGTAGGTTAAAAACTGAATTTTGCATAAAACTTAATTTTACCGCTTCTGTGAATGGAATTTCGAAAATCCGAGAGACACGGTTAATATCAAGGACTAAAATGTGGTTCAATGAGATGAAAATAATTTTTTGGTGAATAGTAACTTTTTACTTTTTTTACCACGGTTAATAGTAAATAGGGTAACTAAGGGTAAATATGATATTAATATTACCCTAACACATGTCCTAATTCTATTGGACAAGTGTAATTCGACCAAAAACAAACTTAGGAATAAAATATGACCATTTAGGCCCACTTGGATTAGATTAGGACATTTATTATTAATTTATTTAAAGAAGGGTTAAAATAGTTACAATCAAAGTTTAATAAGTAAATCATTTTTAATATGGGGTTATACATAAGATAAATTAGATTATAAATATTCATTAGAAAGCTAAAAAGATTTCCTACATGATGGTATTTTATTTGTAATTTTTAGACATCAAATAATATAATTTAGTTATGACACAATGATGATGCAGTAATTATCTTATTAATGAAATATTGACATAATTGATAATATAAATACCAAAATAAATGTAATTTAAGACTTTTTATGAATTCCACTAATTTTCTAGGTTACTATGATATATTAGTGTTGATTTAATCAACTTGGTTAGAACATATAATTCTGTTATGACTTTCACAAAAATCATATATCAAATAGTGTCAAAATTGACACAAAATAGTTTTTAAATCAAATATTATATTATTAATTGTTATTTTATTCCTAAAAATCTAAGGTTCGGCCAAATGACTTATATAAGGATAAATGTATTAATAATATACAATATGGGGTTCGTTTGGCATGTTATAGTAAGTTTATTAACCATATAGTGAAAGAAAACAAAAAGACACGGTAAAAGTTAAATTATTTAACTTAGAGTTAAATCTAATTGATAAGGTTAAAATAATACCCTAAACTTGTCTAAATCCTATTGGTTGATAGGATTTCGACCCATCCCCACTTTAGCTTCGAAATAAGACCCTTTGGAAACATTATAAACCGATTTTAACTTTAATATAAAATAATATTTTGAGGTATTCCTAAGGTGCCCCTCTCCTCCCTTATAAAAGGACACCTCCTCCCCTTCCTCCTCACACCAATTTGAGCACTCAAGCTCGGCCAACCCCTGCCAATTTCTCCTCTCCACTTCCCTAGCAACATCCTAGAGGTTCTGGTCTTCCTAAAAGACCAATTTTAGTGCCCTAAGAGGAGGTCTCAAAGAGGCACTTCAAAGAAGAGGTAATTACCGTTACCAATTCTTTCATCTTTATTTCTTCTTCCACTTCTTCTTCTTAGGTTGTTTCATTATGAAGTAATAACATCAGTATCACTCATATACTGATATGTTATTATAAGTATGAAACAACCCTATTTCACCATCTATCCATCCTACGGAAAAAGAAATCACCGCGCGTGCGTACGTACGGAATATCGTCTCCACGCCGTGGTGTAATCTATTTTCCACCACCACCTTACATGGATGGGTATAATGGTGTAAAGAATAACTATACATAGTTATTAAAACATCATATTGATTCTGATATATTGTATAATCCACTCCAATTCAATTCAATATTTATAGAAATGATATCATCGCTCGTGCGTACGTACGGAATACCGTCTCCACGACGCGATGAGATTCATTCTCCATGTTAACCATTTAAGAATGATTATAATGTATATATAAGAAATAATAATGAAATATATGACATTATAAAGCTACTGGATTTATGTATATATATACATATGTTTGTCATCTACTTACTTCCATTTCAAGACAATAAGGAAAGGAAAACAACGTTCATGCGTACGTACGGACTACCGTCTCCATGAACGGTGTTTTTCATTTTATTTATCTACCTATTTTATATATATATATATACTGTATATATATGATATATAAATCATATTTTATATTCTGGAAGTAAGTAAATCATGATATAAGTAATAATGATGTCAAGAACAACAAGTCAAAACACCTACGATAAATGAAAAGATTTTACCCAAAACGCTTCTTTAACATGGAATTTACAAAAGAACGGGTAATATAATGTCATAAGTGAACCATATATGATATCATAAAAATGAATATGATTATGTAATAAGTCAATAAAATGATTTAAATCATTATACAGGAGGTTCGGACACTTACAAAGCAAGTCGGACCTAAGGTAAGGGAAATATCACAATCTCATTTTTATCCGAGATTGTTTATTCGTAAGTATTTACTGGGGTGTATTTTATCATCCACATCCATGTTTACTCAATATGTAATATTATTTCCATCCACCTAAAATTGTTTAAATCCATTTTTACCCTTCGGTGAGTTTTTAGTAATACGTATGAAAGGAATCTTTTGTCGTTTTTCGTACAAGGTACTTTTTGACTTTTCCGACAAAAGTATGAAGAATGTTTTTTTTAACTTATACGGCACGAACGGATTTCTACTGTTTTATAAAGCCTTATTTTCATGAAGCTTCCTCTAAAATATTTCATGACTATTTTCAATAAAATCTCTTTCTTTTAAAATTGCATGATGTTTTGTGAAAAGAAATTGATTTTAAAGAAGAAAGGATATTTTCCTCAAGAATTCAATTCAAGTGTTTTATCAAAATTATTTTCCATCTAAGATAATAAAGGGTTCTGTTTCTATCCATATTTTTACATTGATTTGACTATGTTGTGATGGAATTATGTTTATGAATTCCTTTATCTTATATGAATTGATTTATGATGTCATGATGTTTCAAGAATCCCATTTTTGTTACATGTGTTATGCGATGATGTATGTTTTATGATTATATGGAACACATAAGAAAGGATTCATTATAAGATGGGTGGGACCTATATCTCCCTCCAATGCATTGGGTAATGATTTTATATCTCATGAGATAGACATGGCTGGAACGGAAGGTTATTTCGGTTCAGTGATATAGGACTGAAACGAGGAGTGAACTCGGTTCAGATAGGGATTTTGTCCACTAAGATAGTCTTGGCAATGAGTCATGACTAACAAGAAATGATTTTCCATGATTATGTGTGCATGCCACAAAGTTTCAAGTTTTATGTTATGATTATGGGGATCTCATTTTCACTTCTATGATTTATCCCATGTTATGATATTATGAGCTCTTTTGCAGGTTAAGATTTCCAAAAGCTATGTTCTTATGTATATGATGTGATTGATATTTCTTTTGTTTACCCTTACTGAGCATTTGAGCTCACCCTTTTATGTTTTCTTTTCCCCAGGATATAAAGAAAGGTTTTAGGTAAAAAAAAGGAAGATCTTTATGGGAGATGTTGAAGATCTTTCCCCACGATTAGAAGATTTTATTCCGAGTTTCCAAAGACACTAAACTATTAAGATCCTTGTGTGTGTGTTTTTGTTATGTACTAAGTATTCCGCAAAAGTAATGTAACCTCCATGTACGATAAGATTCGGGTCTCTACAATATAGAGGTTCAATGACTCCCAAGGCTACTTCCTATGCGGATCCAGTACACTGAAAACAAGTTTCTATAGGAAGAAAGGAATCACAGGAGCCTAAGAGGCTAGCAGTGGAACCAATTGTAGAAAAGGGGAATGGTCCAAGAAGTAATTCTTCCATTGTAAACCTTGCTAACTGGTTTGAGGGCTTGGATGATAGGATGGACCAGATGTTTGATGTAGTTTTTCCTGACCTCCCAATTCTGGATCATGGAGAACTCAACTATGTTTCTTGTAATGGATAATCTAATCAATTTTATGGGGTTAGTAAAGGAGATATTCAAGGAGAAAAATTAATTAACCAAAGAAGGAGGATGGTTAAGAAATTCACTTAGAAGGTCCAGAAGTATTTTTCCTATTAACCCCTTCAAATGGAGACAAGATCCATCAAACAGATGAATATCAAAGAAATTCCAGATGATCCCAAAGCCTCTATCTCGCCTGTTTGGGTGTAGAATTCATCATATGAGGGATTTAATTTCAAAGAAAATATAGATTGTCTCTGATGAGAGAAAGTTAAAATTTTGGAGATTAATAAATAACTTATTTTGAATTTTGGTGTAGAAATGGTGGAGGACTATTTGATGACTAATTCCCAAAATAAAGATACTGAATAAATGATGGGAAGACTGTTTCAGGTGGACACTACTAATGAGAAATATGATTGGATTAGAAAGAAAGATCATATTTTGATACGAGTAGTTAATGTGAGGAAGATCAACAAAGTGGAATATATGAAAGCATGGGAAAAATTGGTGTATCTTTTTGAATACCTTCTAAAGGATGATCCATGTATACAAGAAACCTCAATTTATTCAATATTTCTTAAAGAGATGGATTAAAATCCGCAAAAACTATCCTTAAATAAATATATTGTTTGTTTTAGTGGTTGATTTGGTTTTCCTGTGCGGGCTATAAATTTCTCCATAAAAGTATTCTTGATAATAAAAATTTAATTGTGGAGGAATGTTTTAATGCATGTGTAGATGTGAATATGGGTTCCTATGATTTCGTGGGAATAAATATGTGTATCCCCAAGGAACTAAAAGTTAAAAACTATTGTCACATGTTTTGAAAATTTGTAAAAATTTAGTTTCTAAGATATTTACTCTAATTTTGTTCAATGGTTTATCCCATATATACTTAAAGATGATTTGCTGATGGCACGTTTGTAGGAGAAATGTGATGCCAATACATTTCATTAAATTTTATATTATTATGTAGTTTTTATAGTCACATGTAATTAATAAGCAGTGATTCTTGAAAATTTACTTATCCCAAATAGAAATTATATGAATCAACCAAAGCGTGAGAGAAATTATATGGAGAGTAGATGAGTTTCATAAATGGAAAGGGATATAATGTAAAAAAATAGAAGTCCCTTAAATGAAAAGTTGAATCCAGGTGATATAAAACATTGAACGGGGAGAAGACACTAAAGTGTGAACCCCACTATGTCAATAAGGGGGAAAATCTATTTCACGTTATCATTTATTGTCAATTATGGGAATAAAAGTTAAACTGGAACATGAAGATTATTTGGAATATTTTGAGTCGGTAACAAACATAAATAGAGAGATTATTATAGGCCAAAAGTGATATATTGTATTTTCTATCAATATGGATTGTTGTTAAGAATCATATCGATTTGAATTATAAAAATGATATGTATTGGGTGATGAAAGTTTGTATCAACCCATTTTTATGTAGTTTCTTAAATGTGAATAAATTGAAAAATAGATCACCAAAAGGTCCTGGGAATAGCTGGTAGGACATATCACTTGGATATTATAGATATGATTATTGGAAGAAGAGTTCTTCATGTCTATGTTAGTGCTAAAGGTAGATAATCATTTTATTCAATATTTTGAAGTAAGGGTATGAATAAATAGTAGTTTTCTCTTGAACATATGGATGGTCAAGTAGCATTTATATGAATAATAAGTGTAACATTGATTTGGTAGACCAAGGTAAATCTAGAAAACACAATTTTGGGGTATATAAAATATCAGTTGATGAGATAACGAATTTTAAACACTTTTAGTTAATGATTGATGTGAATGGAGATGTATTAAGATTAATTTAATAAGAGATGGACTTGATCTGGAAAAGGAGTTCGCTAAAACACAATAACATGAGTATCTTATATCATGAAATACCTCAGAAATGTGATTAATAGAGTATGAAATTATTATAAGAGTTATAATAAACATTTTAATATGTTTTGTGATTATTTGTTTAGTTTAGATAATACTATGATTAATAAGAAGACATTTTTAATCCGTATTAATAAAATTTGAATTTTATTTTACACTGAAATATGGTTAGGTTTTGAACATAAGACTTTTCCTACTAGATCATATGACTTCACTATGTTCATAAGTCTTTAAGTGATGAATGTCAGTCTTTAAGGTGAGTATAAGACATTAATTTAAATTGTTTGACTATTTCTAATATTAATTCTCTACTAACCATAATACTTCATCATGGTATTTCCTTTAAATCATATGACTTTGGAGTTTACTGAAACTTAACAATGCTATATTGTAAAACATTAGATGATGTGTAAGTCTTGATCATTAGAATTCACCATAATTCATTTTTCTCATCTTATGACATAAAAATATTTCATGTGTTTAGCATAATAATTTACTATGTAGCATAATTATTTATCATAGTTCTTTTTGAAGGTATGTTTTTAATGTAATTAACAAATGACTTCAGTAGGTAGAAATAATTTGGATGTTTTGATAGTTAAAAAAATATTTTTTTTGAGATTCAATACGATGAAGAATAAGAGAATTTAATATGATTTCAGACTTATTAGATCATGTTATAAAGTCCTTAGTGGTCTTTTTTCTATTGGGGGGTGATGGGCGATGGGCGATTGGATGCCCAAGCTTCCATGGAGGCGGTGACGGCCCCTCCCCGTCAGGGGGAGGGACTGGTTTCTTCTTCTGGAGATGTTGTTCTCAGGAGGCGCTCTTTCTTCCCTGACATTGAGGTCGCTTTGAAGGTTCTTGGAGTGTGTAATGGTCACCCTGTGGTCCCGGTCTCGTCCAAGGAATTTTCTGAAGCTTCGTTGCTTCTTTCCACAGCCTTGGTTGCAATGTTCACCCGCCGTAGGCCTTCGGGTGAGGTTTTCGAGAGGTATGTGAATCAGTATTGGGGTTTAGGTCGTCATGTGGTTGTCGGTCTTCTCAGTCCGCGACGAATCCTTGATTTCCTTGCTGATGAAGATGACATGGCACTGTCCTGGTCTCGAGCTAGCAGGTCCATTAGAGGGTTACTGTTCCATCTTAATTGCTGGACGTTTGATTTGAACATGAATCGGGACTCTTCCTCTTCGGCGATCTGGATTCAACTTCCAGGGTTGCCGCTTCCCTTTCAGAATCAAGCCCTCCTCCGCTCAATAGGTCACTCCCTGGGTCGCTTCATCTGTGTGGATTGGAAAACGGATGCAATGGTGCACCCGATTGTTGCGAGAATCTATGTGGAAGTAGATCTCTCCTGTCCTCCACCTGACAAGGTGTGGATTGTGATCGAGGGGCAATACAGGTACGTAAAAAGTGTGTTCTACGAATCTTGGTCTTTGTTTTGCTCTTTCTTCCATAGACAGGGCCACCGTCTGGAGGAATGCCGTAAAAGGGCTTCGACTGTGGTGGTTGATACTTCTGCGGTGGATAAGGGTGTCTCAGTGCATGTCAAAGGAGATGGGTCAGGCTCCGGCCATAGTTCTGAACCTGCTATGTGAAACCTAAGGTCTGTCGAGAATCTTCGGGGGGGATCAGGAGCAAGGGCCTCCTTTTCAACCGGGGGTGGGGTTGAACTGTGTGTCCAATGATTTGACGGTGGATCCTTCTGGCTCGGGGAGGGCGAGATCTGCCGGTTCTATCTTAAAGGAGACTTCCAGGGACTCGGAGCCTCAGATGAAGGCTGTGTTTGAACACCTTAGGAAGGACTTAGGTGTAGACCAGGTGGCCAGTAGCATGGGGAAGGAGAGTCTGATTCATGCGGATGAGGCCTTGGCGAGGATCTCTCTACCTCCAGGTGAATGTAGGGGTTGGGAGGTTTAGAATCCTCAGCCTCAGTATATGGGCAGGGGTTTCGAAAAACCAGGTTTACAGGATGGGTTTGGGATTGGAGAATCTTGTGTCGGGGAGAAGGAAGGGGGAAATGGGGTTGGTCCTGCCCTGGGTAACACCCCTGGTCAGCTAAATGGAAATGGGGCGGAGGTGCAGGCTCAGACCAATATTGGAGACCCAGTGGGTTCGTGTTCTGGCATCCTGCCAGAGAGTGTAGCTCCATCCCGGATTCCAGTTGTTTTGAGAAATAGATTTGCAGAACTGGGTGAGGTGGATTCTAGATTTGAATCTTCTGCTCTGGTTGTGGATGATAAAGACCACAGGAGGAACACTGATGGCCTCGGGTTGGAAGGTCAGATAAGGGGGCATGTTCTCTCGGAGGGTGTTGATAATGGAGGGGAAGCAGAACTTAATGGGATATGTAGAGGTTTTTATGAAGCCGAAACCGAGTCAAGGAGTTACATGAGGAAGAGGAGGAGGAGGGGTAGGAAGGATTACTCCTCCTTACCTCCTCTATGAGGACCCGGTCAACTAAAAATCAAACGGTCGAGGCTCTGGACAGAGAGATCATGTGTCATCTTAGCTCTCCTGGACATCATGAAATCTCCTCGGACTTGGTGGTAAGCTCAGAGGATGTGGTGTCATAACAGGTGTTATATCTTAATGCATCGGAAGAGGATGCAGCCAAAATGATGGGTCGGAACCTTGAAGTGGAGCTGAATGAAGAGCAGAATGTTTGGGTTGACAAGCAGGATACGATCCTGGTTGGAGGCTTCAACAAGGGGTTGCTCAGTCTTGTGGAGTACATGTAGGTTTGGAATAGAATGACCACTGCCTTGAGGCCTTGATAAGGGGGGACCCCATGTTGCAGGTCTGTGACTTATCCTGGAAGCTGTTTAGAGACACGAGCTCTGGTGGAATTTGACTTCTTTTCAATGAATCTATTTATATTCTCTCTTCCTAATGCATTGTCAATTTGTTGTTCCTGTTGTGTGTGGAAGGTTGGAGGGCCAGATCGGCTCGGATGGGTTAGAGCACGCTGCTCCTTCATTGGCAGGTCACTTGGGAGGTGGCTGATAGGAGGGATGGCTTGCCATTGGGAGGTACCATGCTTGCATGGGATCGCTGAGTGGTTCTCCCTTGGAGTGAGCGGTGCTGTTTTTGCTTGGATGAGGTGATTTCTGGTTTTTGTTTGTTGCTGTTTGGGTCTGTTGAACTTTTGGTTTCCCACTTCCTTCCTCAAAAGTGGACTTATTAATAAAAAATAATTTTCAGTCAGTCAGATCATGTTATAAACATCACAAACACCAAAATTGGTGTGTGATCCATGATTAAGATGAAATAAAGATCATGATCTTCATCCATGGAAAAAATATCAATGAAATATGGTTAAGGGAGTTTCCAAAATTTGATAATTATGATGAAAGTGAAATATGAGGATTATTATGATGTTCCTTTAAGTCAATAAAATCATGATTCCTATTAAATCCCTGAAATTTTCATAAGAAAAATATATTTGAATTATGTTTGAAGAAGATAAAACATTGGGATAATTTCATCCACATTCAAATATGCTAAAAAGAATTTTTCTTGTTTTCATGAATAATGAAAATTCTTTTGATTTGAAGCCTATTAAATCTTTAGTGATTCCAGTAATTTATGAATCATGTTTTTTGGGAAAAAATAGTATAAATAGTGTTAGTTTACTTCTTATATATGTTAAGACTCAAATCATATTATGCATTGGTTTCATATGAATCTATCACACTATAACAATGAGTTCCACACTATAAACACGACTATCGATCACTTTAAGGAATATGTAAAGAATAGAGTGTAGTTTTAGTAGATATAATTTGATTTGTTAATGAATATGAATCTGATCCAAGATAATAATAAATGAATATTTTATTCAGCTGTGTTTCTAAAATAATGATCATTTCTTAGGGGAATCCATGGAATACTTCATGAGAGGGAAAATGAGTTCACAAGAAACATCAAATCATTAAATGGGTATTATATTATGTTGATTTTAGTCAAAAAAACTATATTATATTCCCAAAAATCAATTTATGATATTCAGAAAGGAATTAACGCATTTAATAAATACATCCATGCGTGTAATTGGTTTAGATATCAAGGAGTGAATAGTCTAAGGATCCATGAATCCATAAAAAAATGGGCCTGCTCTAACATGTATGTAAGAAGATAGTGTGGAGAAGATGATATAACTGAGTCTTTTGAAAATAATAATAGTAAAATTCTCCTACCACTATAATCAAGGAATAATAAATTATTTATCTTCACTAACCTATAATAAAGATTATAAATAAGAGTGTTTTTTGAGCCTAGGAATCATGTTGGGACTTGAAGAATGTGACTACATATTGGGGGAGAGATGAATAATATGAGAAGATCAAGATAAAATTGTATCAATTTTGTTATTCTATCCTACTTATGTAACACCTTGAGTTTTTATGAGTTATTATTATTTGAATAAATTAAATTTCTTCGATACATTGTGTTGCACACAAAATCAAGGTTTAATGAACCAAGACAAACTATTAATATTATTATTTAAAAAAACATAATTACCTAGCCATTAAACATTGATCTTGAAAAGGAATAACTAATTTTCTAAATATTAAGTATTATGTTTTTATATAAAGAAATCATATTGATAAAAGGTATTAATTTTCAGTAAAGTATTTATATGTTTCGAAAATACTATTTTCCCCAAAAATGTTTTTTACTTCTTTCTGTAAACAATTGTAAAATTAATTTTCTAAACTAATTTTTTTTGATAAAATGAAATTTATTATTTAAATCATAATATTAAAATTAAATATGGGTGAACATTTGGGATTTTTCTAAAAAGAATAATGTTTTATGAATAGTGAAAAATACTAGTTTTTATTGAAAATGTTCTTTTTCTAATTGATTTATAAGGTTTCTTTTAATTTTGAATGGAAATAAAAGTAAAATTAGTTCAATTATATATCAATTAATTTAATTTAGTTCATTGTAATTATTTTCATATAGAATTTTGATATTAAAATATTTTAAAATTTTGAACATTTTCTCTTTGGAGAATATTTTTCTCGTCACATACACATGTTTAATTTTTAATTAAAATTTCCTAGATAATTGAATGGAATTTATAAAAATGGATTCAATATTTTAAATCATAATAATTGATGTTATATAATATTTTTAACATAAATTTTTACCATAATGAATAGTAAAAACTATAAAAATTATTTATCGTGTTTAAGGTTAAAAGGGTTTATTGGGTGGGGGGATTGAACTAAATAAATGTCTGTTAAAAAAGAAGAAAAAATTATCCAATACTCATTTTATGGAAATATTTTAAACTTATCATCTATAAATATCAATAGTGGCCTATTGTGGATCCTTGTGGCAAGTGAAAAATGTGGTTTCACCTTTTTTATCCCAAAATTACAAGTGTTCACTCACCTCACATATAAAAAGAAACCTCTTCTCCTCACTTATTCACATTTCCAAGACCATTTATTTTGGCCAATAATGTACCTAATATCTTAAATACATATGTTTATCCTATAATAATTTTTTTTTATTAATATAAAGTAGTATTGATTTGGATGAAAACCTAAAGAGGTTACCTGGATAAGAGGTAACATTCATCAATGATAATTTTAATTTTATTTCTTTTTCAAAATCCATAAATTATTATTAAACCATGATGATATAATAACCAATATATCTTAAATATAATAAAATCATATTATTTTAAGTTCACTACAAAAATCGGTCTTCACTTACATCATATGGGATGCAAACTCGTCATTAATGTGTATAACCGAATACCACCTCTAAAATCGATGTTATTCCTTTTCTATCACTACCTATCACGATTGGATATAATGGTAGATAATATTTTTATATATAATATATTGGATATTATTAAACTATTGGAATTATTATATCAAATTTACCTTCTTACTTTTCATTCTATGTGAGTACGATAACATCACTTGTGTGTGTGATGAACCGTTGTCTCACGAAACGATGTGATTCATTCATGATTTACATAGAAGGTAATAAAGATGTATTTCCTGAAAATATTTGATATATTTGAAATAAAAATAAAATTTTAATGGTAATATATCATTTACCTTTAATTATTTAAATACAATGAGAAAAATGGAAATGATGTTCATGCATACGTACAACCTACCATCTCCATGAACGATGTATTAAATTTTTTACCTATGACTTTTATGGATTATTCTAAATACATATATAATGTATATATATATATATATATTACATTTATATAATGGTTAAAATTATGGATATTACAGAACCATGATCAAAGTAATATGACCAAGAAATAACAAATCAAAACATACAAGAAAAACATAGTAATTATTGGCTAGAATGTTACTTTAACATGGAAATGTTAATAAATTATTAATAAAAGGTAATAAGTAAATCATATATGTTATGATACACACAAATATATATATATATATTAATGTATTCTTGTCTCTATAATATATTTCTTATAGACTTATATTTTTCATATATGAGGTTTTAACTTATACAAAGATAGTCGAGACATAAGGTAAGGTATTTTATTGTGAATTTTAATTCACTAAAATTTATATTATGCATCTACATTATTTTATGAGGTGCATATAAATAATATTTGAAATTTAATATAATGATTTTATTTATTATCATTATATTATATGTTTTATTTAATATAATTATTTCATGGGGATTATGATTTAATGTTAACAAAGTGGTAAAAGTTTTATGTTACAATCTATTCATTTATCGAGATTTCTCATGAGTATACATTCAATTATGTAATATAATGATCCTTCTATCAAGAATATAATGAATTTTTTTAAATTATATTTACTTATAGATAATACATGTTTTCCAGTCATTTTCCTCTATTTATGTAATCAAGAGTTTAAGATGATGTTTTTAAAGAATATATTTATTTATCTATTCGGTTGAAAACACTTTTTTATTACAAAACCAGGTTTTCTAATTTTTTTAAAAGGTTCTTCATATTATTCAAATGATTTATAAAATAAATATTTAAATTTTTTACATTTTATAATTTTGTAAATGATTATTTTTTTGTTTTCCAAACAAGGCCCATCTGGTTTTTACTAAAAATGTAAAAGGAATAATTTTTTTTTTAAATTGTACGACACAGATGAAATTTTTTAATGACATGAAAATTATTTTATTTAATGAATTTTTTATATGTTTTTAAATTTTATTATTTGGGAAACTTATTTCTAAATTATTTTAATAATTTTAAATTTTATATATGTTATTTTCAGAGAATGTATATTTTCTTAATTACACATTCTAAGTGATTTTAATTTCAAAATAATTTTCCATGTAAGATAACATACATTGATGTTACTCATGGTATAATGGGTATATGATCCAAAGGATACCATTATTATTATTTCTCTAAATGATTTATTTTTATGATGATAATATGTTTATGGGAAACTTTAATATTCCATAGGTTATACCATGATAAAAAACATAGAAATCTATTTCTTTTTTTCCATGGGTTATGATTTGATGAAATGATCAGATGATTATAAAACATGTTTATTTTCCACATGTTATGCTATGATGAAATTATTACGAATCCCTTTTCATTTCATGGGTTCTAATATGGTGATTTTTATGATATTTGTGAATATATATATTTTATTTTAATAACATCATTGGTGAGACCTGCATATCCCTCCAATGAATTAGGTAATGATTCATATTCCATGATATAAAAAGGACTATAATGGGGAACAAGATCACTTTAGTAAGGTATTTTTTCCACTATTATAGTCTTGGGAGTGAACCTTTGCGGCTATGATAGTTTTTGGAGTGAATCCATTTAACTATGATGGTCTTGTAAATGAGTCTTAAACTAATTAGGAATTGATTTTCTATACTTATTTGTATGAAATAAATCTTTTACTTATGCTTATTTTATGATATCATCAATTTCAATTTTTCCCTTATGATTCACACCTTATGATCTACCAATTTGTATTCCATGAATCCAATTTATGATATATGATATTTAATGTGTGGTTATCAAATTTTATTTTCATGTTTTATTCCCTTATTCTTATTATATATTGTTATCTCCCTTGTTTACCCATACCGAGTATCTGACTTCACCATTTCTTATTTTTCCTTTACTTATTTTATGGAAAAAAGTATTATTTATGACATTTATAAGAAGGTTTATAGTTATGGAGTACATTATGGGAGATGATGCATCTCACTTTTAGACTAGTTGTTTATGTGTCCACGTTTCTAAACAAACTATACCTAAATGATCATGTCATGGATCATTATATTATGCAATGAATATTTATCTATTATGATGTAATATTTATTTATGAGACGTTTGGGTATTTATAGCTGATATAAGATCAATGTGTACACAGTTATTGGAAACTGGGATGAGAAAAATGTAGTGATATCTCTAAGGATATGTCTAAGTATAAGTCTATGGATGAGTGAAAGTATAAGAAAATGTCCTAGAATTTGGGGAAGGATAAAGTGTGTGGTTTAGAAAAAATTACATCACTTTATATAAATTTAAATTAGATATGGCTCTAGAATAGAGGAACATAGGATTAATAACTCTGAAAAAGATGTGTCAGGTTTGACTTGAGTATTTCTTGGTACATGATAATTTGTCTTTCGACACACTTAGTCTGAAAGTCCCAGTGGATATGCTTTTGAAATTAAAAACACTTTACAAACTATCATGATGGATTTAAAGAGATTATGAATATTAATTACCAAGGATAGACCTATGGTGTCATAAATTAAAAAGATGGTTTCATGATTTACCCAAACTATAATCAAATTTCTAGGATTATTTGGTTACCCACTATGATTATTGGTTCTTCAACTATGAGCTTTGGTTTTATACGATGACCGGAACCTAAAAAAACAATGTTAATATTGAGTGATATGGATTGTTTAATTATTTTCCTTCGAAGCAGGAAAACATTATAGGGGAAGAAAAAAATATAGTGTTTCTTCTCACACAAATGTCTTTGGCCATGAATCGTTATGGACATACAAACAAAGAAAGAAAGCAAAAACATTCAGTTGAGTACTTCATGTGGAAACTCCCACCTTCTTTCATTTGATCCACTAATTTACTAGTTCATAAGAAATAAATTAGTACCATTTAAAATATTTTTTTTCTCTACTGTTCTAACCAAGGAAATGTTTTCTTGACTGTCTATCATTTGGAAGGAAAATCGGGTCAATGGAGACTGTCATCAAGAATAAAAGGGAATACAAAGAAATTGACACAATGGAGTGGGATGAGTTTAAGTGATTATTTTTCAATAATTATATCCTTTATATCATTTTTATAAAAATAAAAAAGGTATCACTTAAGATAAATAATTATTATGGTGAATTGTTTTGTATCTCTGATGAAAATTTTACAAGACTTGCAATGTTTTATTCTGGCATTACCATCCAACAATAAATTATTGTTAATAAATTCTTTAGTAGATTAAAACTATGTTTTTATTGGTGTTATCCATAATGTGAGTTTATAGCTATGAATAATTAATTTTATTTTTTCTCAAGGTGGAAATAGAGATTGGAGTTACCTACTGTTATGATGGTTTTGACAAGAAAACAACGATAGAGTTCAAAGGAAACTCCAAAAAACATAGAGAGAAGAAGATGATATTTCCTTCATGATCAAAGTGTGGAATAAAGTGGACGAAATTTTATTAATGGGAATAGTTATTTTTTAGCATGAGATGGAAGTTCATCAAGAAATTGATTGTCAAAGTGATGGGAATACCTTAGCTAACAAAACGAATAGACAGAAATATGCACATAATATAACACCCACACTTGAATGTTTTAAATAAAAAAGTATGGGAACTATGATAACCAATTCACAAAATTGATGGTTAATGATGATGATTGATATCATCACCCTCTTAAGCCGAGGGAAAAGGGGAAATATCATGTGATCATTTTTTCTAATGATGGGTGTGATAATGATGCGGTGAAAGTTACACTTCCCATCCACATTTGAATTACTAATGTGTTAATTGAATTTATATCTACCCCTTACATTGTATTTAAATAATTTTATAAGGATATAAAAATTCCAACTATATTAGTAGATGTATAATTATCAGTTGAAACCACTAATGGTTTGATGATTACATATCATGCATATAATTCCTATCTAATTGAGGTTTGTGGGAATGTGATTCCAACAAATATTATCATTATTACTTTAGTTGAATTTGATGTAATATTATTCATGGATTCTATTTCTATACATAAAAAATCAATTATTGAGGAATGTAAGTCATGTTTTATATTACAAATGAAACTATGATCATCTATTAATGTGACAATAATAATGAACTTTTGATGGAGATCACAACCATTGTATGGGTCTTAATTCCCATTCGTAAGTTCTGTTATCTCAGACGGTTGAAGAGAAACGTTACATAAATGATATAACTATTGTGCATGAATGTGTTTATGTATTTCCAAGATAGATGCATAGTTTTCCACTAAATCACAAAGTTAAATTTTCAATAATACTTATACTTGGTGCCAAAAATAGTTCTATTACTCCCAAAAGGATGGTTCCAATGGAGTTGAAAAAATTAAATAAGAAACTCCATGAGAGATTTGACTAGGGACTCATTCATCCATTTATGTCATATAGGGGTGAACCTATTATTATTTTTTAAATATTGACTGATGTCACCCTTCATTGATTATAAGGATATGAACAAGATCACAATGAAGAACAAGTATCCATTATCTCATATTGATGATATATTTGATCAAGTACATGTGGATCAATACGTTCCCAATATTTAACATCATTTTGGATATTATAAAATGAAGGTCAAGGAGGATATACCCAAGAACACATTACATAAAAGTTATGAAAACTATGAATATATAGCGATGCCATAGGGTTTTACTAATGATGTATCTATCATTATGGATTTAATGAATTGAGCTCCTATATATTACCTTGATCAGTTTGTGGTAATATTTATAGATGATATTATTATAAATTCGAAGATCAAATAATAGCACGATTAAAACTTGAGAATTTTACAAAAGACCCCATTGAAATAGAAACTATATGAAAATTTTAGAATATGTGAATTTTGGTAACAAATGTTTTTAATTTTTGTTCATATAATCTAAATAGAGGGCATATTAGTATATCCATCCAAGATGAAGGCTATTAAATGTTGACCTAGACCAACTAAGGGGGATGCGATCTTTATTTTTCTTGGTTTACCTGGATATTATCCATGTTTTTTTCGAGATTTTATCATGAATAACTAAACAAATCACCCAGTTAACTTGAAATGGATCCATGTTCTTCTTGATAGATGAATGAGAGGAAAAGTTCAAGTAACTGAAGAGAAGATTAGTCTTTGCACCTGTGATTACATTAAACTATAGTAAAAAACAGTTTTTCATCTATAGTGATGCATTAAATAATTTATTGGTATGAATTAATATATAGAAATATATTTTTAAAGATTATTCCTCATGAAAATAGAAGGTTCATGAGAAAACATTTTTGACTCAAGATTTTTAGTAACCTGTGGTAATATTTTCATTGAAAATATGGAGTCATTATACATAGAGTGAAAAGTTTGATATATATATATCAATTTAAAAAATTAATGTACATATTCACATAGAAGATGTTTAGTATGTCCCAAATAATATGGTTAGATATGATTAAATATTATGACTGCTAAATACATTATCACCCAGAGAAAGTAAACAAGGTGGAAAATACTTTGAGTAGAAAGGATAGTGGTAACTTAACCATGATGTGGATCAAAAAATATACAATATTTATATATTTTCAAAGGGTATATCTGTAAATACAAAAGGAAGGGGATAAATCCTATCTTTATTCGTTTAATATTCAACTATCTATCTAATTTAATAATACTGATGTGCATAAGGATGATTTGTAATTTTAAAAGAAGGTTATAAATGTTCATGAGTTTATCCTTGATCGTGATGGAATGATAATGTTTCGGAACATGTCTGTGTTCTACCTAGACCATGTTTTTTGGAGGAGTTGTTATAAAAACTCAAAGTTCATTATTAATTATTCATCATTTATGTATGAATATGTATAGATATTTGAAAAATTACTTATGGTGGTATGGAATAAAGAGAGATATCGTGGAGATTGTGCCTTAGTACATGCTATTTCAAAAATATAATGCCAATATAAAAAGGTATAATGGGATGATACATCAATAAACTATACCCAAATTGAAATGGGAAAACATCGTCATGGATTTTTTCATTGGAATACCAAAAACATATAATGGGAATAATGTTATCTGGGTTGTAGTCGATATGCATAAAAATTCACCACACTTTATCACTAGTAGATACAATTTATCACTATATTATATTCGCTTGATATCAATTGTAGATGTTGTAAGGTTACGTGGAGTACCACATTCAATTGTTTATAACTATGATATGAGGTTTTCCACAATGTTCTGGTGAAGTCTCTTGTAGGCTCTTGATACATAGTTGAGTTTTGACACTGTATATAAAACTAAAAAAATGTACAATCCAAGAGAAAAATTCAAACGCTAGATTATATTTGGAGATATTATTCCCTATATTTTAACGTTTTTGAGATCAACCCCTTCCACATGTTGTGTTTTCGTACAATAATAACTTTCACTCAAGTATTCAGATGAATACTGATGATTCCCTATATGGAATAAAGTGTATAACTCCAATATAATGATGTTATAGAAATAAATATATTGGGAAATGGGATAACTAATGGAATGGAAGATAAGGTTAGATCCATTACACAACACATCAAGGAGGCTTAAGGTCGACATATAATTTATGTTGAAAATCATCATCATGATCAAGAATTTCAGGTTTGATACATGGTTTTTCTAAGAAAAAACACATAGAAGAAGGTAATGACAATTGAAAACAAGGGACAAAAGTCCTAGGTAAATTAGTACCTTTTAAATTCTAAATCATATTCGGAAAGTAGCTTGTCATTTTTCTCTTCCACAAAAATCTATCTCAAGTCAATGATGTGTTCCATGTATCTATCCAAAAGAAGTCCATACTTAACCCTTCACATATACTAAACTCATAGGTCATATAAAAGGGAAAATTCCATTATTTATAGGAAAAATTATTAGAAATTCTATACTTTATAGAGAAAATCCTATGAAATAAGATCATACAACTAATTAAATTTTTGTGGTGAAACAAAAAATTGTAGGCAGCTGTGTGGGAACTTGTGGACATGAAAATGAAGAAGTATCTTTATCTGTTTATATTGGAGTGATGCAATTTTTAGATATAAATCATTTTATGGGGTTATAATGTAATGACATGAGTTTTTATGAATTAATTATATTTTTAATAAATTAAATATATTTGATATCTTACATTACGCACAACACCAAGTTTTAACAAACATAAACACATTATTAATATTATTATTTAAACATGATGTTACTACCTATACATTAAACATGGAAGAATTTATATCAATATAAAAATTTTATGTTTCAATTTTAATGGTTTTATATAATTAAACCATATTGATAAAAAATACATAATTTTTAGTAAAGACTTTATATGTTTCAGAAATACTATTTTATCAAAAGGAAGTTTTTTTTTGAAAAAAAATAAAATTAATCATAATTATTTTTGAATATTTATTTGAAAAAACAAAAAAAAATCTAAATCATCATTTTAAAATTATCTGAGATTTAATTTTTTTATTTATCTCAAAACATTAATTTTTCGAGGAATAGTTAAAAATACCGGTTTTTATTAATAAATTTTTCCCATTTAAAAAATTTATAATTTTCATTTTTTTCATTAAAATGGTTTAGAAGTAAAATTATTTCAATTATATGTCTATAAATATAATTTAGGTTGTTGTAATAATTTTATTATTTAATTTTTATATAAAAATGTTTTAAACTTTTGAACATTATAATTTTAAAAACTGATTTCTTATCATAGCCACTGGTTTATTTTTAAATTAAATATTTCCAATTGTGTTAATTCAATTTAAAAAAATGGATTAATTATTTTTAATAATCATAATATATATTATACAATTATTTAAATTAATTTTTTATATTAATGATTTGTAAAAATAAAAAGAATTATTTATCATGGATAAAGTAAAAATGGGTTTTCTAAAGTGTTAAACTAAAAATATATGTGTTAAAAATGACCCATATCTTATCCAAAACCCATTTTATGGAAATATATAGACCTTGTATTGTATTAATTTCATATATGGTCCATTTTTAACATTTTCCATGTATATAGAATGGTTAAAAAAAATTCATTCCAAAAATTACATGTGTGAAACAACCTGACTTATGAAATGAAACCCCTTCTCATATCCTCATCAAACATCCAAACCTATTTTATTCATTCAATAAATACCCATATATCTTACCTAATTCCATAATATCTTCTTATAATACTTATTTTTTTATAAATTCAACTTTGAATGTAGTTTGGAGCAAACCTATGGGGGTTACCTGAAGAAGAGGTAACATTATTCAATGAGTGTTTTTATTTCATTTCTTCTTAAACTACTTAAATTATTGTTAAACCATGATGATATAATAAACTCAGTATATTTAATATACATATTTTTTTTTTATGTTATGGAAATTCCCAACAATAATCTCTACTCCCATCAAATGGGATATAAAATCATTATTCATGTTTACGGTGGACTACTACCTCACGAACTGATGTTATTAATTTTCCATAAGCATATCTCATAGATGGATATAATGATGTATTAAATTTTAAGATATTATATTTATGATATTTTTATATTTTATGCATTACTATATCACATATACCTTCTTACTTTCCATTCATTGGGAATATGATACAATCTCCCCTTTATATGACAAACTACCACCTCAAGAATCGATGGGATTCATTCACACTTTACATGGAATGTAATGAGGATGGATTTAATGAAAATATTTGATATATAATACATAAAACTTTTACTTTAATGTTAATTTACTATTTTCCATTTATTATTTCAATCTTTTGAGAAAATGGAAACAATGTTCATGCATACGTACGACATACTATTTCCACGAACAATGTATTTCATTTTCTATCTCAAAATTTTTTGGATTAATAAAAATACATATAATATGTATATATATATATATTATATTTATATCATGTTTAAAATTATATATATGATTCAATAATTTTAAAATTAATATGACAAAAAATTACAAAATGAGACTTCAACATGGAATTGTTAGTAAATGGGAAGTAATAGTTCCTAAGTAAATAATATGTGGTATGATATATATATTTATGTTTCCTTAATATATGTATAATAATATTATATGTATCATACACAATGGTTGAATATATATAAAGTATGTTGAGACTTAAGGTAATGTATTCTTGTATCAATTTTCTTTCTTTGACACATATGTTATACAACTATCTTATTTTATAAGGATTATATACAACCACATTGACCTGAAGTATCATTAATTTGTTTTATATAATGGTATTAATCATTTCATTAAATTTTATTCTTTCATGGGGATTATGATTAAAGTTACCATTGTGGTAAAAGTTTTATGTTAAGGGATTTCTTAGGATTATGATTCAAATGATGAAATATTATGATATATCACTCAATAAAATATTGAATATTTTTTTAAAATTTTTATTTATATATAATAGATGATTTTAATTCATTTTACTCTCTTTATTTACTTAAGGGTTGAAAATTTTGTTTTTAAGAAAATTTGTGTTTATTTATCCCTTCAGTTGAAAACTATTTTAAGATAAAAACCATGTTTTTTAAAAAAAATTTAATAAAAATGTTTCTAAAATTATCAAAATGAATTATTAAAGACATTTATATGTTTTTTTAATTTTTTTAAAAGTAATCTCCTTATCCTTTTCTAAATAAGGCTCATTTTTATTTTACTAAAACTGTTGAAGGAATCATTATTTTAACATGTAAAACATGGGGTAAATTTCTTGAAATAATGAAAGTTATTTTATTTGAATATTCCTTTATATATGTTTCATTGTTATTTTAAAATATAATTATTTTTGTAGTAGTTTCTTGAATTTTTAATATTAAAATGGTGATTTTCAAAGAAATGATATTTTTTTTCAAGAAACATTCTCTATTATATTTCATTTAAAATAATTATCTATATAAGATGATATCCTATGATGTTACTAATGATTTAATTTGGATATCGTCCAAGGATACCATTATTATTCTTTATTTTAATGGTATATATTTATTATAGAAATATTTTTATGAAACTCATTTCACTTCCATGGTTTATACCATGATAAAATGCTTATGAAACAGACTTATTTTTTCACGAGTTATGAATTGTTGAAATGATGAAATATTTAAGAAACATGTTTATATTCCATGGGTTATGTTATGATGAAATGTTTATGGATCCCATTTCATTTCATGGGATCTGATATTATGAATTATTTATGATATTATTGGAAAAATATGTACAATTTTCATTATACAAAGGGTGTGGCCTATATATACCACAAATGCATTGGGTAAAAGTGATATCTCATGAGATAAACCAGATTAGAATAAGAATTGAACATAGTTTTGTAAGCATCTCTATCCACTTGGATTATATTGGGAGTAAACCATGATTACTATGATGCTTTGGGGGATAAACCCATTCCTTTATGATAGTCCTGGTGATGATCCTTGAACTAATAAGGAAATGATTTTATATTAATATATACATGATGTTAGTCTATGTATTTTTCGATTGTTATGCTCTCATGGTTCGTATTATTTGATTCCATTTTTATTTATGTCTTATGAACTACTAAGATTTATTCCATGGCTCAAATTTATAATCTATAATATTCAGTGTATGGTTTCCAAATGTTATTTGCACATTATAATACCCTTATGATCATGATATATTTCCATCTATTTTGTTTAATCATACTAAGAATTTGACCTCACCCATTCTTATGTTTCATTTCCCCAGGTTATGATGAAATATATTATGAATGATATGTCTAAGAAGGGTTCCAGTTTTGAAGAACATAGTGTAAGATTATGTAGATCATATACGCACCAGTTTTTTATGTGTTTATGTTTATAAAGGCAGTATAACTAAACAATTATGAAATGTGTTGTTATATTATATAATAAATATTATTATATTAGAATGTAATATTTATTTATGAGATGTTTGGTGATATACACTTGATCTCTTAAGAAGAAGATTTGAGTTGAGTTTTTAATAATAGATTTTGTGAATAAGTAGAAGTTATAGATAGTATTAGATGCTAAGTTAAATGATCTTAGTTTGAATAACTGAATGTAGTTAATGATTATATTATTGAAGAAGTGGATCATTATTGTGGGTGTAGTGAAGTATCGAGATAGATCATGATCTACTTTAGAATGAGAAAGTATTTGAAGAACTCATGGGATGAGAGAATAATTAACTTATAGGAGTAGACCAGTTCACTGGAATAATATAGTGGAACACACATGTAGTATTGGTTATTTAATTATAATGGAGAATATATGACTCAATGGGAGTTGACACATCACAGAGTATGAAACCCACATTTAGGATGAACCTTGTTAAAATATCACATGCTGATCTTGTTTATATTTATACATTTTCTTAGTTATTGTCATACTAAGTAAAATATTAAAATATATATACATGATTTAACCATTAACAATGGTTGAAATACCCAAGGGGTTAAGATAAAATGGAAATTTAATTTTTGGTAAAAATAATTTCGAAACACATGATTTCCCATCAATATTGGTCTTATTTGTTTGGTATATTGTGAAAATAAACATCTAAAAACTAGAAATAGATCATTTCATTTTATTATTTAAGGACTAGGATAATATATCATTTTAAAACATATTGTATTCATAATATTTATAAGTAAAATAATTAAACTATAACCTCTACAAGTGCTTTCTCTAGTAAAAATAGTTAGGTACCACCCAAAAATGATGGAAAGAGTCAAGAGAGGGTGTATTCTCAAACATAAAATCAATATAAAAAAGTAAAAATATATAATACCCTTGACATGGTCACTTATTTATATTATGAACCTAGTTACTGCATTACCTCAGGCACACCTCTATATAAGTTATTACTTCTGGACTATTGTGAGAGTTTGATGAATCACTTTTGGAGACTATACCCTCTTCTATTCTTATAATAAAAATAACCAACAATCTAAAAATCCATAAAAGATATAAAATCAAATTATAAAATGTGTAATTATAGTTTAAATCAAATGAAATGAATATTGTATCCATTATAGAATAAAAGGTGACAGATGTAGGTCATATAATCATATAATAGAGGCAAGATATCCCAATGAACGATTACACACAGTGAAAAATAAAATAAAAAATGGTATAGAAACTCAATAAATATCTATAACATCATATTAGTCATGTCACTACAACCTATATAATCTCTTTCAGCATACCAACTTATACTTGGGACATCACCTGAATGTTCATGCCAAATACAAGGTCTTCATGAGAACTAAGTTTCCCATGTATTCTATCAGTATAACACTCATAATACCACCACCAATAGTGTCCCTAATAAAGTTTAAAACACACAAAAAAATATATTTTCATGCATATATTAAAGGGAAAGTGATCCATAACACTCCCATGCATACACCTACTATATCATGGGGTACACAAGAAGTCACTCTAACAACTGGCACAACCCACTTTAGATTGTTGCATAATGGGATTATTCTCCCATGGTCTGAACAAAACATAAGTTTGAATGATATATCATCACTAACTTAACCATAAATTTTTAACACCCAATGTTTCTCTAAGTTATATTTTTTGTAATGAATTTTAATTTTATGTTATTGTAGATTGAAATCATAACTGAAGACTCAGAATGGAATTTAAAAAATCAGGATCCCTCTAAATAATAATTTTAGATGTGGTTTGAGGTTTTGAAAGAAGATCAGATGTTTCAAGATAATTCCAAGTGTTTAGGGCCTGAAGATAGCATTTTAGAATAAATTTTCATATGAAACATTATTTTTTCATGGTTAGTGAAAGAGGAGTGGCATTATTATGTGACCCAATTTTGCTGGAAGAGATTTTTTTAACCATGCAAAAGGGCCCAATGAACCCTCAAAAGATGTTTAGAGGTGATGATAAACTAACATGGTTGGTGTATAGGTTTCTTAACAAAGTGTGGCAACTATAAGAGGATGGTGTTCTTAGAGAGTAGTAACTCCTCACATTCAATGAATGTTTTTAAAATCATGCAATGAAACCATGTAGCTTGGAGGTAAATTAGATAGTGGAACTACATGGTTTGTGTGTGGTTTGTCTAACTGTGTGACCTAAAATTGGGTATTTAAAAATGGGGGAAAATCCCATTTTTTCCTCCAACCATAAAAGGTTTCAAACCTTATTTGTTCATCATTTTTTCATGATTTCCCTCCATGCATGTTCAACTCCTTGTCCCTTCCTCTATGAGAGATCCTCATTAATCTTGGTCAGAATCAAACTCTATTAGGTACAGTAGAGGCCTTGAGATATGTATTCAACTATTTTAGCCTTATTTGGGTTATTTTCCGTCTCCCTATAAATTTTGTTTCCCATGTTAGGGTTTTGCATCTTGATTCCCTTGAGTATAGTGGAATCATATGCCGGTGTCAGACATTTTACTATGCATATAAAGATGGTGATCTGAGAGGCTATCTTCACTTCACCACATGGTGTTTAATTGAGGTATGGGGCTGTAGTTAATTTCTAAAGCATTAAAGATTAATTTAAATTATGGGGTGTTTTTCTCGATGTTATTTAATAGGGATTATTCTTGGTTAAACATTTTTCATGTGTAGTGGGTTGTTGGAGAGACATAGGTCACAATTCAAATGTTACAGGATTAGATGGTGAGGTTTTGAGATTAAGGCCTATTTTTATAGCATTTTTTATGTTTTTTATAGTTTTTGGGTTTAATAAATTAATAATATTGTAATTAAAATTAATTGAATTATGCTGGTTTGGTTGTGAGACATGACCCTGTATACCTTGTATGTGCTTGGATGGGCCTTGGAAGCTACTAAAAGCCCTTATAAAATAAATTAGAAACTTATTAAAAGGTTGGTGAACTATCATACCTTCCATATGGTATCCGGGCATGTTTATGGTAGTATGTTTACGATAGGGATATACTCCAAGGGCGATGATTGCTGCTTTTTTCTTCAAATGAACTATTATTCTAATTAAAAGGGTAATTTATAATTGATGAATACCAAGGGTCACTAACTACCCATGTTCACCAGTTTCATGGATTGAACCATTAGACACCATTTATCCTCTAGACGTCTTTGATGGACAGACTACACTTGGTGTGATATGTTAGCCTTTGTATAGTCCTAGGTGGAAAAACCTTCAACATAACCAGATTGTATTAGTTCTGTAGACTGTCCTAGAGAGATATTGACACTATGATTTGGTCATGAACTATATCTTGATTGTATTATTAGTAATATGAATTCATGTAAGAGGAAAATTTATGCTACCATTTTTTATGATTTTGTGGGACATTGTATCTTGGTGCATCAGGTGTTGAATCAAGACTATATTACTGAATTATAATAATATAAAAGGGATTCAATTGACTAGTTATTAAAAATGAGGGGGACAATTAGGATTTCATTTTCCAATTTAAGGGGCCGTAGTGGGTGCCAAGGTGATTTATTGACCTGGCCTACTGCATTTTGGGTTCTGGTATATTTTTTAGTGAGTTTCACCTTTCAACCCTCACCGAATTAGTAAGCCCAAGGGGATATGATATTAGTGGACGGTTTATGTGTTCGGACACCATAAATCACATATTTATGCATTCAGATGGTTATTATTGATACAAATATGATTTCCATATGTTCTTCCTATTTTTTGGTAGATGATTTGGATGTGACGGTACATATTATTGGTATTACTAGACATATTTTCTAGGATCCATACTCTGAGCCTATACGTTTGGTAATCACTTTGATTTTTGATACATAATGCTTCACACCCCTTGGCATATGATTTTGGTCATGTCATTTCACATCATTATTAATTCATTGAACAAAATCTTTCATAACCCTTAATTTGGATTTTAGATGCAGTGTTTCACAACATTATTGGATTGTTGAAAATAAAGCTTCATGGCCCTTGATTAATATGATGAACATGATGTTTCACATAATTATAGGGTTTTTGGAAGTGTTGTTTTACACCCCTTGATTGGGATGTTGGACTAGAAGCTTCAAATCATTAATTGGGATTTTTGGACAAGTGTTCTGCATCTCAGTTTGAAGGATTGGGTTGATGCCCCTGACTAAAACACAGGACCTTTATGGTGTTATGAAAGGGTTCATTGGGTTCATGCCTTGGGTCTTAGTTAGTACTAAGTATCTATATATATGTTAATATATGTTTATATATATAGTGTATTTATATAAATATATACTTATATATATATACATGGTGACATCGAGTCATTATGATATTGGATGATGTAGGTATCATCAATTGGGATCATAGATTCAATGATTTACTATGGTTTTATTTTACTTTTTATTTCCAATCATGTCTCGGATACACTAGAATTTACATGATCATTACTTATGCAACCTTTTCATTTAGTTTATCTTCATTAGTAAGTTATTATTATTGTTTTCTTGATGATTAGTTTACATATACATATACTAAATTTACTGTATAAATATGGTCCCTGTTTGTGTTGACCTATTGAGTTTTGTATTCACACCCTTATTGGACCATCATTTCATTGGGGTACTTGAGTATAAATTCACTTAGCTATAGGAATATGTTGGACTAATACAAATAACTAATCAAGATGGATAACTTGGATATGCATGAATCTATCAAGTGTTTAGTATGACCCATTTTATGAATTAGTGCCTTGTAATATTATTTCAATTTATTTTATTTACTCTTTTATATGTAATCATCCTAAAATATGATCAATTTTCTTTGTATGACTTGGCTGTTCTGGAATTTATGGCACGCTATTTATTATTACATCATTTTTTTGTTTAATTCTTCCACATTATATTTATTTATTGTTATGGATGATATTTGGTTATTTTTTATAGGTTTCTTACTCTAATAATAGGTAATAGTCTCCGCATAGACACACCCCAAACCCTCGCTACAATTTGGAAGTATTTGGAGTTCAAAAAGGGGGGCTTGAGGTCTTGTGGTGAATCAACATGGTGAACTGATTTAGTGGTATCTGGGAGGACATTAAAAAGGGGTATCAAAGTGATTTTTTCCAATTTTATTACTATTTGGGATATAGTATATTGGATTATTAGGAATTTGTCAAAACAGCTGATGGATATCAAACTGGTGTGTTGAGAACACTTATTTTGATAAAAATTATGGGTTTTAGGGTCATAAATTTTTTGTTTTGATATATGATTTTAATGTTATATATGAATTTCACTTTGAGTGACGAAAATGTTGAATGGAATTTATGATTTATTATAAATTTATAGATATCATACAATTGGAGAGAGACCAGTGATTGATTTTGTCTCTTGGATGATAAAGGAAAGTGAAATCTCATGCATCATATTTGTTATGTAGGGTCCACATTTTATTGGATTTATAGTGTTTGAGTTATCAACTGACGATGATGATTATTATTTAATGTGTAAAAAACCAAAATGGGGTATTACAATATAGGTTCTTGGTGAAATTATAATTAGATATACTAATATATATACATATTTCCTTCTAAGGGAAGACTCTGTGGATCTATATAGAGATGTTTTATAGTGAGGTTGATGACTCAGTCTTTGTGCACATGTGGCACAATGACCCCAATAAGTCAATAAGGTACATGGTACCTGAGTGATGAACCCATCAAAGGGTTTTTTTTAATTTAGGTCAATTAAAGTGTTAGTAAAAACCTAAACAAAATTTTCACATATAACTTTGAATGGAATTTCATTTATATGAACCCTGTGAGTATTGTTGGCCGTTGTATGCCAAATTTGACAGCTGATGCCTTTACTATAGACACTTTTAGGGTGAATCCATTTTAGGTATAGATACCTAAACGGTTTTTAAAACCTAAATGGAAATTTCTATCTATCTTGTGATAATATTTTACCTAAATGTCCTTTATTTATGATTATCTAGTCAAATCCTCTACTATGATGTCGACATGTGCCTAATAATTTATATTAAATTAGAGTATTTAGGTGTTATTCCCATGTATGGATGTTTGACGATGAAGATATGATATTTCTATTCTACTTTTTAACATAACCATATGTTTATTAGTTCTTTATAATGATTCTTAGAGAGTATTAGGGGTCCGGTAGATTGTTTCCTAGTAGGTGATGTCATTAGAGTTCTACCATAGTTAGTAGTTATCAATGGGATGCAAAAAAAATGGTTTTACATTTAAAAATTCTATGGAATTTTTTCACAATAATATGGAATCTAAAACTAGAATATTTAAAACCATGTTGAAAGGTTTTAACCTCTACATGTTAATTTTATCTTTAATTCACTTAAAGAGTGTTGAAAAGTGCGGTATTTGACTTATGTTGGGGCAATTTCATGGATGAATCCATGAGATGTGTGGCCTTAGTGAGAGGTTTGACTTATTGTAAAGGTGGTAGAAAAATCATTACACTATTATAAAGTACGATTGGTAGGGCGAGGTGGGAGAACTAGAGGACCATGGTTTTGACCTAGACCCTTGTTGGTAAATGTTTGGTTTTGATCAAGGAAAAAATTTCATAGAGGTTGTCTCGGGATTATAAATTACTTTTTAGTTAGTGAGCTTGGTTATATACTTGTGTAGACACGGAAGTACAATGTTGATTGGGTTTTGTGATATAAGAATGTTTATTCCTTATAATTCAAATAAATCACCAAAGGGTTCCTGTGTTATGGGATTGAGTTTCATGGGTAGGACCATTTAGTAAATTGGCCATATAGACCATTTCTTGGGTGGTTGATGATTTAATCTCAAAAACTGTTGTCATGTGATGGTAGTCACGGAATAAATTAATCCACATGTGTGGTGCCCGATTTTGGGGAGGAGTTCCAAGGGAGATTTTATATTAATGAGAAAAATGTTCCATGTAGCTCATTCAACATGGACATATGATGGATGAATCATGGGAGCATGATTCACATGATAATTGTACATGTCAGTTACATGTGGTTCCATTTAAATTGTAAATCCTTTAGTGGTCATGTGATATCCAAGGAAAAATGTTTTTAAGAAATTTTGCTGACATGGTTTCCATGAAGTTGTGATAAAATAAGGATCTTCCTTCTTTGGAAGATAATGCATCAAGGATAGATTGAGTTCTATGAGGCGGTTGACCCATGTATGTACTCGTACATACATTTCAAAGGGATTTGGTGTCTTGAATTGGTTATATTTGATTATATCCTAATTTAATATGAGTGTTTTTTGGGGATAGAGATACATGAATTTTGAGGAAATATTAGTATACTCTTATCTTAGAGATGTTCATAGCTAATATATTTAACTCATCCTTAGTACATATAGAGTGAGTCAACTATACAAAGATATTATTTTGCTTTTAAATTAATATTTTGGATTAAAAAATGGAATTCATGGGAGTTGAACTTGAAGAGTGTTATAATGTAATCCATATGGTGTTAGTGAAACATTATCTGTTTGAGGGTGGTGTACCTCATTGTGTGTTGGAATTCTTTGTTTTCATTGGGATCCTCTCTCAAGAAGTCATCGTTAGTGATGGGTGATGTTTTCATTAGCACTCATGCGTGGGAGAGTTTCTATCCCTTCCAATGTATATGTATGTAAATGGATAAAGATTTGTCTATAATGATTGATAATTCATTTTGATGGTGTGATCATTCTTCAGATGATCATTTGGATTTGAAATGTTATGGATACATGCAACCATGTTATGGTTATTAGTCTGCTGCTGAAGCCTATTTTTTCAATAATAGTTGTTTGGAGGTCATTCTACTTGATTTATCTCAAATATATGAAGTAGTATGGTGATGAAACACATTGGGAACACCATTGGGATGAGACAGTTGCATACTAAAGGTCAACCATGTATTTTCATGTAAATTATGATGTGACAAGTTTGATCTTGACTGAATGTAATTCAACTATTAAGGAAAAATCAAGGACCATGAGTAGTGACCTTGTTTTTTTAGGTCTATATAGTTTATAATCATGCTGGTAGTGATGTTATGATAAAGGGGTGGGTATCTTTCAGAAATTCTAATGGTGGTAGAATCTCGTCTTGGAATTTTCCATTAAAAATAGATAACCTATAGTGGTTAATCGTATTGGTGGTTTAATCATTTGGATGAGGATGTGATTGTATTTCATCTTGGACATGCTTGGGTAATTATCATATTGATATATAGATAATGCATATGATCATTGTCTTGGGTATTGGTCAGTCAAATATAGTTTATTTAAAATGAATATTGAAATCCGTTTTTACATTGAATGGAACAATAAATCCTTTTAATTGGACATCAAAACATACGTATGTCAGGTAATTAGTTTAGATATGCACCAAGGATTCATGTGGATGATAAAAATTAAGTTGTGGAGGTTGTAACATCTTGTTTTTATGTTATAAATTTTCTGCTTGAATTCTAATTTATTATTACCAGATGGGTAAAATCTTGTTTGGAGACTCAAAATGTAAATTTTATGTTTGGAATGCCTATAAATAATGTATTCTAATTTGGTCTGAGTATTTAAATGTGGTTTTGATGTTTTGGAATCTATTTATGGGTTTAAGTCACATATTTTGAGTTTTTCAAGAATTTATCATTGGGCACAGGACTGCACCCAATTAGTAAAAACCGTATGGCCTAACTAAGTAGACAAATTTTTAATGGTACACTATTTATTTCACCATATACACCATCATAGATAACCTAGAATATTATTGAAGAGGTGTTGATAAATTTATAGAGTTTGTGAATGATTTTCATAACGTTGCATTACAACCATGCTTGGTAGGTGTCCTTTGAAGGATGTAGCTCTACTTGGTTGGAAAACAGTTTTAAACTGGGTGATGAAACCATGAATCATATAGGTACTTTTTATTGCTTCAATATAAGGTTGGTGTAAGGTTTTTCTGACAATGTGATCTAACTATACACCTCTTAGAAATAGAAAATTAAGATTTTCCCTTATGATCATTAAAGGGTTTAAACCCTATTTCATTCTCCTTTTGACTAGTAACTCACACTTCATATGATCCCCTTATTTTCCCTTCATCTATGGGAGGTAGTACTTGTTCTTGGTTGTAATAGAATTATATCAGGTTCATTGGAAGCCTTTTCATAAGACTTCGACTATGTTATCCTTGGTTTTTTTACTTCTTTCTCTAAGTTTGGTTTACCTGGTTAAGATTTTTCTCCCCAAGTTCACTGATTCATGGTGTAATTAGATTCCAGTGTTGGGGTTTTCTATATTCCTTTGAAAAAGGGGACCTAATAGTCTTTCTTATCATCATTTTTTTTCTTTTCATTGAGGTATTTTCCATGGTGAATTATTAAATCATTAATGATCAAGTTAAATTTTTGTTGTTTTTCTTCATTCCCTTTCTTAGGGATTATTCTTGGTTCCCTGTTGTTGATGTGTCATGGGTTGTTGAATATCATTAGTTCACAGTTCCAATGGGATGGTATTGGCTAGTGGTGTTTTGAGATTTATTCCTTTTAGATATTTTTGTATAATTTTTTTAAAGTTGTTGGGTTTAATTAATTAATTATAATGTAATTATAATTAATTGAATTCTGTTGTTTTGGTTATGTGAAAAGTCCCTGTATACCTTAGATGATCTTGATGAGACTTGTAAATTTGTATAATCCATTTTAAAATAAATGGAATGCTTTTTAAAAGGTAGTTGGTTTTTCATACCTACCCTATGGTATCCATTCATGTTTATGGTAGTATGTATATTCCAGGTCTCACCCATATATATGAAACCTCATATTTCATTTATTTAAATGAAATATAATGGTAATTAAAAGGATTATTTATAGTTGATGACATCCAAAGGTCACTGAAAACCCATGTTCCCTAGTTTCTTGTATTGAACCATTATACACCAAGTAGCTTCCAAACTTCTTAGGGGGAGAGACTATACTTAGTATGGAATTTCAGCCATTGAACATGTATAGAAGGACTAACCTTAGGCATACTAGGATTGGGTTTGGTTTGTAGACCATCATAGAAAGATATTAGAAATAAAATTGGGTCATGACCCATATTCTAACAGTTTCATTAGTAATACGAATTCATGTAGTAACCAAGATCATGCTACCATTTTTAGGATGTTGTGGGACATCATGTCCTAGTTCATCCGGTGTTGAACCAAGAACATATTACTAACTTGTATTATTCAAAGAAATCTTACTCCACATAGATATAAACCATAAGGGTTCTTAGTAGGATTCCTCACATTTTTTAATCTAACAAACAATAATGGGTGCCCAAGTCGTTGATGTTCCAGACCTAGTGAGTTATGGGTTTGGGTAGAGATGGTAGAAAGTGTCACCTTAAAACCCACACCAAACTTTTAAACCCAAGGGGATGTGACTATAGAGGTGTTTTTAGGTGTCCATACACTATAAGTCTTTTATTTATACATTATCATAGTTATTAATAATAAATATATGATTTTTAGATACATTTTTTTTTGTTTTTTACTAATGAGCTGGATGAGATGTGACATATTATTGAAATTTTGGGACATATTTCATAAGATATTTACATTGAGCTTACATGTTTGATAATACTTGAGAGGAATTGGATAAGGTATTTGGGAATGATTATTTATGCCCCCTTGGTCTAGGTTGTTTCACATGGCATTTCACATGATTATTTGGTTTTCGTACATGAAATTTCATTACTCTTTATTAGGATTTTTGATATAGAATTTCACATCATTATTGGTTTGTGGTAAATGATGTTTCACAACCATATTTTGGGATGTTGTACATGAAGCATTACATATTTTTTTTGGGATTTTCATGAATTGGATTTTGTATCCTTATATGATGGATTGATCTAAGGCCCCTTATTAAAACATGAGACCCTTATGATGTTATGCAAGGATGCCTTGGTTTCACACCTTTGGTTCAGTATAGTACTATATATCTAAATATATGTATATATATGGTTGTACATATATAGTGTATATAGAGAGTCACAAAGATAATTTTATATCTGTGTGTTTGTGTGTGTTTGTGTGTACATTTATCCAGATACATTCCATCACTAGATGGTGTTGGTATATTCTATTGAGATCAAAGACCCAAGGATTGAATGTGGTTTTATTTTTATTTTCAAATTCGAGTTGTGTATCAGCAATGATAATAACATTTAATGAGCATTCCTTGTACTCCATTATCTTTTTGTTTATCATAAGTAGTTATTATTATTATTATTATTATTATTATCCTGATGATTAGTTGGCCTATACAAACATTGCATTTACAAGATATGTATAATACCACATTGGTGGTTCCCAACTGAGTTTTGTACTCACACCCATATCGTGGTCCCATTTAACTAGGGTACCCATGAATGTGGTCACTCAGTTGTAGTAATAGGTTTAGATGAGTATCATGAATGATTGATTAAGATAACTCTGATATGTATGTGGAGATGAGGTATTTGGTAAGATTAATTGAATGTAGTAGATCCTTGTAGTTTATTTATTTTTATTTTATTTACTCCTATATATGTGATCATCCAGGTGTGTGATCCATTTTTTATGTATGGAATGACCGTTCAAGCCTTTACCATATCTCAATTATTATTACAACCTTGGTATATTTACTACTTTCACAATTTTTTTATTTATTACTATAGATGATTTTTAGTTTTTTTACTAGCTCTTTACACTAATATGTGGGTATTGTCACGACCCTTCCTCAGGGCCCGTGTCGTGACTACCCCAAGCCTGCCTACCATAGGCCAGGGGATGGCGACTATCACCAAAGGCGTAAATCCAGAAAACTGGGAAGGCATTGCCTTTATAAAATTAAACAAAACACCACATAGTACAAGAGGAAGTAAACACTAAGTACAAAAAAAGTGCTGAAAAGTAAATGGGCCAGAATACAAACCCAACTAAAAATATAGCTACAACTGAACAAAAGTACAACAGAAAAAGACAACAGCTGGAAGAACAGAAGCAGCTCCTGGGTTATCCTCCTCGGATCCTACCTGAAGGGTAGGTACAGATAGCGCAGCTCTTGGATCGTCCACCATGGATCCTACCTGAAGGGTAGGTACATATAGCCTCCACTACGCTCTCGCCCGTCAACCTCTTCCGTGTGTCGTCTCATCGTGAAGTCCACCTTCGGATACTGACTTGTCGTGTGGTCCACCTCCGGGTACTGACTCATCGTTTGGTCCACCTCCGGGTACTGACTCGTCATGTGGTCCACCTCCGGGTACCATCTAGTCCTCGAACACTCGGCCTCCGTTAGCACTGCCCGTCATCTGCAACCAACACAACGAGGTGTGTTCATAGCCCATGCAGGGGTGAGTATAATGATACTCTGTACGGACCTCGAGACCCTCAAGGTGTCACTAAAACCAACAAGGATAACCACAAATAATATCTCAATAGATAACCTCTACTTAGGTATATGCCCATACATATACCAAAGTTATCAAGTAACCCATCTCAATCATGAGGAAACACAAAGATTATGAAATCAATGGATAACCACTACCCAGGTATGTGCCCATACATATACCTAAGTTATCAAGTGACCCATCTCAAAATGAGGTATACACAAAGATCATAGACTCAGCTTAAACCAGGATTTTCATTATCGAAACCGTAACTGCTGAAGAGCCCCGTCTCTAGAGTGTACGGTGGTCCTGTCACGACTCCGAGGTACTTCCCACTAACCTAAGACTACTGAGGTACTCCTCCTATCGAGTACCACGGGCCAGCCACCCAAACACAGTAGTGCTTGCCACCAGGGTATGCCACCCAAACACAGTATTGCAGAACCCCAAATAGCCTGCAGAGTTACTCTGTGGACGAGTACCGCGGGTCTGCACTATCACACAGGTAGTGCTCTGTAACGCCCCGACCCTATTTACCCAGAGTCGGTGCATTATTACATAACATTGGCATGATCACAAGAAAGATCAAATCTCGAAAGACCGATTGGTTTAGTAGCCTTGGAAACACTAGATATATTCATAAGTTTTACATTACATCATAAAATGAAAAACTACTACAACAACATAATGTCTCCATAATCCACACTCATATCCCCATATAATATCTCTGCAGTTCATTCATAATTTACTTCTTCACTTCCTGGGAAAAATAAAACATAGAAAAGGGGTGAGCTCAAATTCCCAGTAAGGATAACAATATAGCGGAAACTTTCATAAATAAGAATAAACATTTAAGGCAATGTATAACTAAAACAAAAGCCTTTCAAACATGAACTTTCAACATGGTACGGAATAAATAAAATGAAATAATGCCATTTACTTATTCACATGGATATTATACTAAAAGAATAATCACATGCAAAAATCAATAACCACTTTCATAATATTGGAATGCATAATGCCAGACTATCATAACCACATAGTCAAGGCCTCGTGCCAAGACTACAAATAAGATTTTGTCAAGGCCTTGTGCCAAGACACTAGTTTGTCTCATGAGACCTACCGATGCATCGAGGAGCTATAGCGGGCTCCACCTGTCACTTACTAAGTCCAATGAATTCCCATATGAAAAGGTTTAAACATAACATAAACATTCGTATTAAAACTTGCATACGAAATGTCAATAATTTCACCATAAACTATGAATGGTATAAAAATAGCACATCCACAGTCAGACATATCACAAAACCTTCAATACAATATAGAAGTTTTGTATCATAATAAATCAACTTCAAATAATCTTAAAATCCATCAAAGGATGTTGACATAGATGAAATCAATATTCTTTTTAAAGAAATATCTCCTTTTATTTTGAAATCATTTAAGATCCATATAAAATAAAACATTTTATTTGAAAATATTCTTATAATCTTGTAAGGGAAGCTTTGAAGATTTTATATCGGCCGAAAATAGCCGCACCCGCCGTATAAGTTAAAAAAACATTCTTACCTTAATTCTGTCGAAAAGGTTAAAAAGGACCTTGTTTTGAAAACGACGGAAAGATTCCTTTATAAACCTCTTATAACAAGTCAACCAAGGGTATAAATGACTTTAACCCATATTCTTGTAAATAATAAATTTTTTTTTGAAATACATTTTTAAGAAAGCATGGATGTGGATGATAAAGAGATCCCAGTAGATTATTACATGTAAACAACCTCAGATAATGAAGAGATTGTGAAATAACCCTTACCAATTTGGTAACTTATGAAACATACAACCCATGAAAGAGGTATCATACATTGAATATGTAAGTAAACCTAAATTAGAGTGTATTACACAATGAATATAATTATGGGTAGTACATACACCACACAAAAGGTAATGGTGGAAATATGGCATGAATCTCACGGGAATAAGGAGTGAGATGAAAACCCCTTACCTTGTACTTTTCCTTGGTTGGGGTAGGTTAACCTCTTGTATAATGGTGAAATAATTGTTACTAAATTATACAATAATCATATACATAAATATGATATCATATATGATCTTTTAATATTGATTTGATAATAATATCTTAGTATTATCGTTGTTTCGGGTGTTAACTTACTTGTTTTCTTTTATATTTTTTGTTACGTAAGACATGTTTGTAAAGGATAGGTTTTATATTATTCATATCCAGAATGATATCAAGTCCTTAAACATCATTTTTTAAATCATCAAATGATAATTATACTTGAATGGATACGATAGAGAATGAATCTCATCGCGTTCGTGGAGAAGGTAGTCCGTACGTACGCACGAGCGACAATATCATTCTTTTGATATTAAAATAATATATAAATATATGGTATATCATATATACAGAATCATTAACATGTTATATTTATTTTTTACATGAGTTACACATCATTATTATACCCATCCAAATAATATTATATTAAATAACAATTACACCACGACGTGGAGACGGTAAGCCGTACGTACGCACGTATGGTGACATGTTATTCAAAGGGTGGATAGAATACTGAATATAGTTGTACCATATTTATAATAACATCACATTATATATATGATACTGGATTTATTATTTTATAATGGTAACAACAAAGGAAGATGAAGTGGAAGAAGAAATGAACTTAGAAAAGGGTGGTGAAATCATTACCTCTTCTTCGGGTTCTTCCTTTTGATTTGATCAAAAGGGCTCCTTAGGTTGGCTTTCTGATCGAACTAAGGCCCATAGGTTGTAGTGAGGGAAGTTTGGAGAGTATTTGGGCAGAGTTTGGCCGAACCAAAAGGGTTTGAAGGTGTGAATAAATGAGAAGGAGGAGTGCCCTTTTATAAGAGGGGTGAGGGGCACCTTTGGAAATGCTAGAAATATTAATTTATAATAAATTCATATTCGGTTTCTAATGGCTCCAAAGTTTATTATTTAGATTTTAAGGTGGGGATGGGTCTAAAAAAACTCAACCAATAGAATTTAGACAGGTTTGGGTACTTATATTAACCTTATCTTTAAGTATTAACTCTAAGTTAATTAGTTTCACTTTTACGATGTCTCTTTGTATTTTTATATAATATGGTTAATAAACTTACTACATACATCCAAGAGACCCCCAAGTGGCCTATTAATGATGAAACTATCATGATATAGGTCTCTTGGCCGAACCTTAGATTTTTAGGAATTTAATATCAATTAATAATATAATATTTGTTTTAAGAACTCTTTTATGTCAATTTTGACACTATTCAATAGTTGATTTTTTTGAAACTCATAACAGATTGATTACTTCGAAAAAAGTCAATTAAAGCAATCCTAATATATCATATTATCCTATAAAATTAGTTTAATTAATTAAAAGTTTCATATTATATTTATTTGGGTATTTATAATATCAATTATTTTAATTTTTCACTATTATATTAATTACTACATCATCATTGTGTCATAAATAAAATAAATTATTTAATGTCTAAAAATTATAAATAAAATATCACTATGTAGGAAATATGTTTATCTTTCTAATTAATATTTATAATCTAAAATCCAACATATATAACCCTATGTAACAATTGTTTTTATAAAATATATATGCTTCTGACATTTTTGTATTCAATTTAACTTAATTAAAATAAAGTGTCATTATCACTTAAAAGTGGATCCATGGGGTCCCAAAATCGACCCAAAGATGCCCATGGTCAACCATGTATAAACCAATAGGGTTAAGACACGTTTTAGGGTAATTTAGTATTATTATAATATTATTGTTTAACCCTTATTTACCGGATTTACCCTTAACCATGGTAAATAAAATATTTACCGCAGTAATTATTCAAAATGTCTAAAAATAAAAGTTACCTATTTACACAATTTGAACATCCTGATTCCAAATATGGAATCCATTTTCCTAAATTCAAAACACAGAAGTGGCAGAAATTAATTTAAAATTAATTCCCGCTGTCAAAACAAAAAGCGTGTTTTTAAGAGATAATAACTATCAAAAGATTGACACTTGTTTATGTTCGTTTTAATTGTAAAATTATGTCCAATGACCAACATTATATTAAATGGTAAAAATATATTCTAAATATACTTTAAAACTACTAAAATTCATAATTTATCACTATTAATTATTTTGATTAAAAAAGTTTTTAATTAAAATTTAGTAATTTTCACTATTCATCAAAATATGAAAGTTATCTGAAAAGTACCAAAATTTCACCTTAGGATAAATTCGATATTCCGAATCCAAAAATGAAGTCCATTTTAAAATAAAAAATATATATAATTTCAAAAATTATTTATTACTATTCATAACGGCTAGTTTAATTGGTTGTTAGAACTCGGTGTTGCGTACAACACACGCTATCACATTATTCAAAGAGAAGTGTACCGTAGAAGCTTGGGATGTTTCATTTTAAATTTTTGATGTCCCCATTTAGTCAAAAAGTTTAAAATATAGTATTTAAAAAGGGTTCACTATTAAAGTTGATAAAAGTGCAATACGGAAAATGAATTTGTTCTTGTATTATATCTAAGAAACTCATAATATGGTTTCTAAAATTATAAGGATTATATAAACATTAAAATTTATCTAATACTATTCATAACCTCTTTTGAATGGCTTGTTTGGTATGTCATGGTGTGCTTGAACTTGGTGTTGCGTGTAGTGAATGTCATTGAATTATTTTGAAGAAATAACACACTATGAAATCTTGGGGTGTTACATTCTCCCCTCCTTCAATAAATTGTGTCCTCGCAATTTGAAATTGTTCTTCGAAAATAAAAGGTTGAAAATAGAAAATATCTTTGTGGGATAACCCACATCGGAAATTAGTTTACTAAAATTTAGTCTTAATATGAGGAAAAGAGAAATGAAAGGGTCACCACCAAATTATGATCTCGATTAGGAGAACATTGGTGGCAATTAGAGACATATAATTGGAGGAAAAACGTAAATATTTATAGGTAGTGATTGAGGTCATAAATCACAAACAAGTATAATATTGAGGTCCTTAAACTCATCAATCTATGATGATTTGAAGTACCATCGGTTCAACTAAATATAGGGTATTGGGATAACACATTTTTGACGTTTCAAAATATCTTAGTTGAAATCCCACATCGAAAAATGAATTAATGAGGCCTCTATTTAAAATAAAGAGTGGAAAGTATGATGATTACCGAAAATAACACATACTAGGGTTCCATGTAGGAAAATATGGATATGGAAGAGAAATTTAACCATCAATTATCTGATGGAGAGTGGTAGAGAACATGGCTATGAAAAAGGACAACAATCCCAAAGCCATAAATTAGTGATGATTTAAGGTACCATCTAGGACAAAATTTTTGTTCTAAGTTCCTTTTATTAATGTTGAGGAATTTATTTATGAGATTGGCTGAGATCATAAGGAGATATACTTACTTTATAATTAGAGTTTTATCCATTAATAAATTTCTACCACAAACTCATCTTTCACTATAAAAGATAATAGAACGTTAAAAAAAATTTCTATTTATACTATTCGTACAGGGTTCCAAAATAAATGAATTTATAATTCATCTACCAGATCTTTTAAAATAACTATATTATTTAATCTAGGAAATATCGTGGGCCAGTGGTAGGTGATACACCCTTGTCGCCCTTCGGTTGCGGGTTCAAGTCTCGCAGCCTTGCCGGACTCGACGGGTTGCCGCCCGACCTCCGGGTTGTCCTTTTATGGAAATCCAAAAAAATCCAAACTAGAAATATCCAAAATACTTCTGTCCAAACTCACAGTCCAACATTTATAAGGAAGGTAAAAATAATATAGATCCTTTTTACCCCGTAATAGCATATGAATACCTTCATCATGTATTACCATATTCCTTATTGATTACATTCATGTTCCCTTATTCCATATAGAATGCTGGATATACTTCATTAATCCAAAAATGTTTTAAACCCCAAAAATGATGGAATATACAAATCATTAATCAGCTTCAAGGTAGTCAATAATATCCAACATAATTTATCCAAATCAATCATGTATTATTCTAAAATTACCACCTCGGTATCAGAACCATATTATGGTTTATCTTTCTCTCAACCATATATTTTCCAAACATTTAACCTGCTACTGAGTCACTTTTCTTTGTTCCACACCATCTCAAGTCCTTAATGAAATAGTACTGCAGTACAATCCTTATATACTCCATCATTATTATAACATGTACATTGTTGATACAACACTCAATTGATATAATCAACATAATAACTCTAATCATTCCTCTTCATCTGTGGTAGTATCATAACTTGATTATTATCCAATAGCATCATTTGCGGCATAGTCTGATGACTGGGACATAGGTTTGCGTAGTGTCCAAACACCTTGCAAATGAAGCATTGTACATTTGAAACCATTGTCTTACCTTTGCAGTCATGTACTTTGTGCCCTTTTCCTCCACACTTATAACAAACTCCCATTCCTTTCAGGCATGTTCCTGGGTGTTTCTTCCCACAGTTATCACATATGGGAAAATTCATCTTTTTCCTCTTCCCTTTATCCATATTTCTCCCTTCCATCCTTTTCTTCTCTTGCTTCCCTTCAAATCCATAGGACTCAGTAAACTCTTTACTTATCTTATCAACACATGATATTATTTCTTCATATGATGATAATACATGTGAGACTATTTCTCTTATAAATTCTGGCTTAAGACCATGAAATATATGATCCTTCTTCCTCTTGGTATCATGTGCATTGCTGGAGTTCTCATTCCTTCTACTAGGCGCCATTTCTAAACAATGGCATACACTAGATCAGTTTATGAATCAAAATAAATAATCCCATACTTATAAAACACTTAACATAAATTGAACTATTTATGGATATAATCCATAATCATAAAAATGTTTTTTTTGAGGAAGTATATAGTCATAAACCCTTCATAATGATTTTTAAAGAAAATGAGAGTTATCCTAAGCATATCCATCAGGAGTGTCGTAACCAAGAGTGCAGCAAGGCCCGTTGTCGTGCACCAGTTCCCGTTCGAGTCTAGCTCAAAGCGGTATTTTCGGGTTTTACCCCTAGGTACATCTGTGCCAAAGCCGCCTCTACCTGCTCGTATCCAGACAGGGATGTATTGCTCGGAAAACTCACAAAATCTCTACAATACCAAAATTATAGGAAGTTCTTATATACTAATACTCAATGTTCATCTTAGGTCTACGTGCTCTAATCAGAGTTTATCTAAATATAGCTTCCAAGGTTTGTACTAAACTTCCTCTGATACCTACTGTAACGCCCCAACCCTAGTTACCCAGAGTCGGTGCATTATTACATAACATTGGCATGATCACAAGAAAGATCAAATCTCGAAAGACCGATTGGTTTAGTACCCTTAGAAACACTAGATATATTCATAAGTTTTACATTACATCATAAAATGAAAAACTACTACAACAACATAATGTCTCCATAATCCACAATCATATCCCCACATAATATCCCTACAGGTCATTCATAATTTACTTCTTCACTTCCTGGGAAAAATAAAACATAGAAAAGGGGTGAGCTCAAATTCCCAGTAAGGATAACAATATAGCGGAAACATTCATAAATACGAATAAACATTTAAGGAAATGTATAAATAAAACAAAAGCCTTTCAAACATGAACTTTCAACATGGTACGGCATAAATAAAATGAAATAATTCCATTTACTTATTCACATGGATATTCTACAAATCGAATAATCACATGCAAAAATCAATAACCACTTTCATAATATTGGAATGCATACTGCCAGACTATCATAACCACATAGTCAAGGCCTCGTGCCAAGACTACAAATAAGATTTTTTCAAGGCCTTGTGCCAATACACTAGTTTGTCTCATGAGACCTACCGATGCATCGAGGATCTATAGCGAGCTCCACCCGTCACTTACTAAGTCCAATGCATTCCCATATGAAAAGGTTTAAACATAACATAAAAATTCGTATTAAAACTAGCATACGAAATGTCAATAATTTCACCATAAAATATGAATGGTATAAAAACAGCACATCCACAGTCAAACATATCACAAAACCTTCAATACAATATAGAAGTTTTGTATCATAATAAATCAACTTCAAATAATCTTAAAATCCATCAAAGGATGTTGACATAGATGAAATCAATATTCTTTTTAAAGAAATATCTCCTTTTATTTTTAAATCATTTAAGATCCATATAAAATAAAACATTTTATTTGAAAATATTCTTATAAGCTTTTAAGGGAAGCTTTGAAGATTTTATAACGGCGGAAAATAGCCGCACCCGCCGTATAAGTTAAAAAAACATTCTTACCATAATTCTGTCGAAAAGGGTAAAAAGGACCTTGTTTTGAAAACGACGGAAAGATTTCTTTATAAACCTCTTATAACAAGTCAAACAAGGGTATAAATGACTTTAACCCATATTCTTGTAAATAATAAAAAATGTTTTGAAATACATTTTTAAGAAAGAATGGATGTGGATGATAAAGAGATCCCAGTAGATTATTACATATAAACAACCTCAGATAATGAAGAGATTGTGAAATAACCCTTACCAATTTGGTAACTTATGAAACATACAACCCATGAAAGAGGTATAATACAATGAATATGTATGTACACATAAATTAGAGTGTATTACACAAAGAATATAATTATGGGCAGTACATACACCACACAAAAGGTAATGGTGGCAATATGGCATGAATCTCACGGGAATAAGGAGTGAGATGAAAACCCCTTACCTTGTACTTTTCCTTGGTTGGGGTAGGTTAACCTCCTGTATAATGGTTAAATAATTGTTATTAAATTATACAATAATCATATACATTAATATGATATCATATATGATCTTTTAATATTGATTTGATAATAATATCTTAGTATTATCGTTGTTTCGGGTGTTAACTTACTTGTTTTATTTTATATGTTTTGTTACGTAAGACATGTTTGTAAAGGATAGGATTTATATTATTCATATTCAGAATGATATAAAGTCCTTAAAAATCATTTTTTAAATCATCAAATGATAATTATACTTGAATGGATACGATGGAGAATGAATCTCATCGCGTTCGTGGAGACGGTAGTCCGTACGTACGCACGAGCGACAATAACATTCTTTTGATATTAAAATAATATATAAATATATGGTATATCATATATACAGAATCATTAACATGTTATATTTATTATTTACATGAGTTACACATCATTATTATACCCATCCAAATAATATTATATTGAATAACAATTACACCACGACGTGGAGACGGTAAGCCGTACGTACGCACGTATGGTGACATGTTATTCAAAGGGTGGATAGAATAATGAATATGGTTGTACCATATTTATAATAACATCACATTATATATATGATACTGGATTTATTATTTTAGAATGGTAACAACAAACGAAGAAGAAGTGGAAGAAGAAATGAACTTAGAAAAGGGTGGTGAAATCATTACCTCTTCTTCGGGTTCTTCCTTTTGATTTGATCAAAATGGCTCCTTAGGTTGGCTTTCTGATCAAAATAAGGCCCCTATGTTGTAGTGAGGGAAGTTGGGAGAGTATTTGGGTAGAGTTTGGCCGAACCAAAAGGCTTTGAAGGTGTGAATAAATGAGAAGGAGGAGTGCCCTTTTATAAGAGGTGTGAGGGGAACCTTTGGAAAAGCTAGAAATATTAATTTATAATAAATTCATATTCGGTTTATAATGGCTCAAAAGTTGATTATTTAAATGTTAAGGTAGGGATGGGTAGAAAAAAACTCAACCAATAGAATTTAGACAGGTTTGGGTACTTATATTAACCTTATCTTTAAGTATTAACTCTAAGTTAATTAGTTTCACTTTTACAATGTCTCTTTGTATTTTTATAAAATATGGTTACTAAACTTACTACATACATCCAAGAGACCCCCAAGAGGTCCATTAATGATGAACCTATCATGATATAAGTCTCTTGGCCAAACCTTATATTTTTAGGAATTTAATATCAATTAATAATATAATATTTGTTTTAAGAACTCTTTTATGTCAATTTTGACACTATTCAATAGTTGATTTTTGTGAAACTCACAACAGATTGATTACTTCGAAAAACGTCAATTAAAGCAATACTAATATATCATATTATACTATAAAATTAGTGTAATTCATTAAAAGTTTCATATTATATTTATTTGGGTATTTATAATATCAATTATTTTAATTTTTCACTATTATGGTAATTACTGCATCATCATTGTGTCATAAATAAAATAAATTATTTAATGTCTAAAAATTATAAATAAAATATAATTATGTAGGAAATATTTTTATCTTTCTAATGAATATTTATAATCTAAAATCCAACATATATAACACTATGTAACAATTTGTTTTCTAAAAGATATATGCTTGTGTCATTTTTGTATTCAATTTAACTTAATTAAACTAAAGTGTCATTATCACTTACAAGTGGATCCATGGGGTCCCAAAATCGACCCAAAGATGCCCATGGTCGACCATGTATCAACCAATAGGTTTAAGACACGTTTTAGGGTAATTTAGTATTATTATAATATTATTTTTTAACCCTTATTTACCGGATTTACCCTTAACCATGGTAAATAAAATATTTACCGCAGTAATTATTCAAAATGTTTAAAAATAAAAGTTACATATTCACACAATTTGAACATCATGATTAAAAATATTGAATCCATTTTCCTAAATTCAAAACATAGAAGTGGCAGAAATTAATTTAAAATTAATTCCCGCTGTCAAAACAAAAAGCGTGTTTTTAAGAGATAATAACTATCAAAAGATTGACACTTGTTTTTGTTCGGTTTAATTGTAAAATTATGTCCAATGACCAACATTATATTAAATGGTAAAAATATATTCTAAATATACTTTAAAACTAATAAAATTCATAATTTATCACAATTAATTATTTTGATTAAAAAAGTTGTTTTTAATTAAAATTTAGTAATTTTCACTATTCATCAAAATATGAAAGTTATCCAAAAAGTACCAAAATTTCACCTTAGGATAAATTCAATATTCTGAATCCAAAAATGAAGTCCATTTTAAAATATAAAATATATATAATTTCAAAAAGTAGTTATTACTATTCATAACGGCTAGTTTAATTGGTTGTTAGAACTCGGTGTTGCGTACAACACACGCTATCACATTATTAAAAGAGAAGTGTACCGTAGAAGCTTGGGATGTTTCATTTTAAATTTTTGATGTCCCCATTTAGTCAAAAAGTTTAAAATATAGTATTTAAAAAGGGTTCACTATTAAAGTTGATAAAAGTGCAATAATGAAAATGAATTTGTTCTTGCATTATATCTAAGAAACTCATAATATGGATTCTAAAATTATAAGGATTATATAACATTAAAATTTATCTAATACTATTCATAACCTCTTTTGAACGGCTTGTTTGGTAATTCATGGTGTGCTTGAACTTGGTGTTTCATGTAGTAAAAGTTATTGAATTATTTTGAAGAAATAACACACTATGAAATCTTGGGGTGTTACATGCTCCGTCCGTCATGGGTATACACCCAAAAAAAGTAGTGCTCCGTCCACTGGGCTAGTCGACTCACTCCAAGTCGAGTCGGTCAAGCAGTCGTCAGGTCTCAATCAGCTACACGGTCTCCGTACTCTGCACGCTCGTCTCTGGGAGGCTCCGCTCCACGAGCTACAGGTCGATACTCCAAGTATCTCAAAGTCCCACGAAGACGTATCTCAAAGGACTGCCTCATCATAGGGGTCTCAATGCAAGAGACGACACATGGACGCCTGGTGTGTGTGTTTTTAGCCTTTTCATCCCAAGGGCCCGGTTGGTTTCGTCTACGAACCAGCCTGTCCGTATCTCAACTGTACCCTGAACTCCCATAGGTTATACTCATAAAGACCATTTCTCAAAGAGATCACCAATGTCGCTGACGGTTCTTCAAACGGACGTATGGACTGAAAGTTATCAACTTTTCCGTTCTAGGGGCCCGGGTGGATTTTGGGTATAATCCAACCCGGCCACTATCCAACTACGTCCAAACCACAAGAAACGTATGCCAAAAGTTCCGTCTCAACAAGATAAATCCATCAAAGTCGACGGCATGTCAATCGGACATCCGGAGCTCAAGATATAAGCGTTTCTGCTCCGAGGGCCCTGTTGGTTTCGTATCCGAACCATCCCGGCCGAACCCAAAGTTATCTGAAACCTTGAGTGTAATATACCATGATGATTGTCCCGATCCAAGTATCGCATCTCAAATGACGTTTTATTGATCAAAGGTCCAGAGCTCAAGTTATAGGCAACAGACTGAAAGAGGTTCGGTATTAGGGTGTTCGGGCCCGGTCCGGCCCGACACGATACCCCCAGGGTCGGCCCGAACCGGGTCAACCCGAACCCGGTCCGGTTCCAGCCCGCTTGGGAACTGCCCGGCCTGGGCGTGGCCCGGCCCGGCCTGGGCGGCCTGGCCTGGGCGGCCTGGACTGGGCGCGCCGGCGTGGCCTGTGGCCAGTGGGTGGCTCGGCCATTTCGGCCGAGCGAAGCGACGCAGGGGGGGTGTTGCCCCCCGCTTTCCTTTGTAACCACGACCCCGTGTGGGGGCCACTTTGCTGGACAACTAGGGGTTACCGACCCCTAGATTCCCCCTTACCGGCCAGTCCCCTTGCTCTGACGCCGGCGGCCCGAAACCGCCCGCCGGTCTCCCCACTCTACTACGACCCAACTCCAGCCACGGTGCTTTCGTAGTTCTCCGGTGCGGCGCGACAGCGCTGCAAATTTGGTTCGTTTTCAACGTCACAACACGACAGTGATGCGCTTCTTCCCTTTCTTTAATATTTTCCACGTGGTGCTTTGGCACCGTGTTGCCTTTCTCGTGCCGCAATCAAATTCAAACAAACAAGGGGGGAGGAGGGTCGGTCATGTTCCTGCGGTCTGACCTCCTCTCGTTATTACGATAACAGGTGGCCCAATTGAAACCAAGAAAGGCGATAGACAAGATCACGATCACCAATAAATAAACCCCTACAGTTTTCCCCCACAATCAAGAAATTCAAACCAGCATCATATTCATCACGGATCAACATAATGTTTAGTTGATCCACATTCTTTGATTTAGAAGGAAGTAACATGGTTTTCATTAACATTTCAAAAATTAATTCGCTACCTCAAAGAAAAAGTTGAACGAAGGTTCGTCGCGGAATTGCACGTCGCGGAAGAAGGCGTCGCAGAAGGGGGGGATCATTGCGTCGTGGAGAAGCGTCGTGGAAGGAGCATCACAGAATAAGCATCGCGGAAGTCGATCTCTGATGGTTTGACGTTATTCATCGGTGGTCAGCACGTTCTTCGCGTTCTTCGTCGAAGAAGAAGGCTTTTCTCCCAATCCTCTCCATGCAACAACTTCCAATAGAAATAAAATAAGAGTTGTCTTATTTTATTAATGCAGAAGACAACATTTGAATTTCAAAAGAAACGAAATGAAAAACAAATCGAAGAGTTTAAAACCACCCAATTAATTGGGGCGTTTAATATCCAGTTTAAACATAAGAGTTGACTTCATTTAAAAGGGGGGTGCAGGTACGTTACTTAGAAGAAAAGAAACAGTGGGGCTCATATGGGCCCCACCTCACAAATATCCTACCAAGAGGGTGGGATATTGTGGGTCCCACATCATCCACTTAACTTATGTTTAGAAAAATAAAATAAAAGATCGGTTGCACCCCTTTTATTTTATTCCTTAACATTACACCAAAAAATTAAAAACCACACCCAAGCAAACACAACTCTAGAAAAGGTGTTTCTAAGCAATTACCGGCGCTGCGAGTTCATCAGTGCCCTCAGATTTCAATTCCGAGCATCGGTTCAAAAGATAGAAAAACATGCTTGTTCGTTCACTGAACGTACCCAAGCTAAACTTTGGAAAATGATTTCGGGCACACCGGGCATCGAAATCAGGTGCCGTCAGAAACTGCATTCTTGTAAAATTACAAATAAAATTATGAAAAAATAATTTCTTGAATTTTCTGGGTCTTTACATTACTCCCACCTCAGGGATTTACGTCCTCATAAAGCTTTAACATAAACTAGGGTTATAAAAATGGTACTGAGCACGCATCTGAGCCTTCTGCTACCATGTTCTTACATGGAGGTTCCCGTACTGCTAGTGAAAGCGTACCCGAAGAATCGATCGTCCTCGTAGGATCTACTCCTGTCGACCCTCGATCCACACTGGAACCTCCGTGAAAGTAACCCCATCGCCATTGTCCAACTCCTCATGGTCGATGATGTGTGAAGGATCATGCACCTGGTGCAACAAAGGTGGATGGGTCAAATGGTAAACCACCTCGCCTACCCATTTGAGGACCTAGAAAGGGCCGTTGAACCTCGGAGATATATTTCTGTCTTGTCCACTTCTTTGTAAAACTCATCGAGGTCAGACCTGTATAAGGACGTCATCTTCATCCTCTAACTCTAGATGTATCCAATTCCTGTTAGAACTGAAACTCAAAACGACTGCTTCCATGAGGGTAAGGTTGACTGACTCAAGAGTGATCAGTCACACCCTCCTGTGCATGAGTTATCCTATGATGCCTGGGGTTTCCTTTTTGCTGACCAAGGAAAACCCATCCTGACTTTGTATTTTAACAACAACTTTTTTATCTAAAACCATCAATTTGTGTATGAACTGTGATTGCCCAGTCCATACTCAAACCAACGTCGTAAGGCCTCAACACTTCCACCAAGATATTCCAACTGAAACTCTCACCTCGAGGGTCTAACCACACCATCGGCATATGTGTGATTATCATGTCTTCTCCCATGGTATCTCCAGACGTGAGGTTCAAGTCTACGGCTTTCCATAAACTCTAGGTCTGGGAAAAGATTCGTGGAAGTAAAGAATGATTTGTATCATCTTCTTTTACTACGATAGCTAGTAGTGGACACAGACTGTCCCTCAAATCATTCATAGAGCCATTGGGTCACTCTCCCTGACTGCATGCAGCTACTCTCTTCCCTTACCCTCCAGCTTCCTGAGCCTGGCGGGGAAAACTAAGGCGGGTGGTAGTAGCATGTTAAAATGTACACCACCTCATGTTTCTCTCCTAGCTCTACCTCCACATCTTCTGCTTCGCAGACTCATCTCTCCTTTAAGCTTCCTCATATGGAAACACTTAACACACCCGATTCTCTAAGACTGGCACCGATTTCCAGTTTCTTACTACACTGTGCAGTCTTCATCCACTCTTGGATGATATTCCCCTTCTTTGCCTACGATTTGGAAGAGCTGCTAAAATTTATCCTTTGCCGAAAAGAGAAACTCGGTCTCATCCCCTGGATGATCCACGCCCATTGCCTAATATAGTAAATCCTAACATGAATGATGTATTCATGCCATGGATAATGTCGTAAGGCCTCGACGTTACTACCGTGAGATCCAACGGTCACTCTCGCCTCCAAGGGTTGAGTCACACTGTCGGCATCAGTGGGAGGTCACTGGGTCTCCTCCAGTAGAAATCTCGAAAGTGAGGTTCAAGTCAACAGTCTTAACCGGGACCACTCTGTATCAACCAAACAAAAGGACAGGAAAGCAAACATCACAAAGATAAGTGTCTTCTTATTATTTCAGCTCATAGTACAAAGACAAAAATACAATAGCAACATGGAACTAGAAGTACAAGGGACATATCCACCAGTTTCCCTCCTTTCCACCTACTCCCAGAGTTCTACTGCCTTGTCCACTGCTCGACTGTTGCTCAAGCACCTGCCGCTGCTTCTGCCTCAGTGGCTCCTGCAACACCTGTGGGTCGACTGTGCGGGGGGTCGGACAATCACGTGCCAGGTGACCCTTCCTGCAGAATTCATAAATCTTCTTGCTCCTCGTACGCTTGGATCTAGTCCTATTGGAACTCTGTATCATCTGTCTACTACCCACATATGACTCGGCTACTGATCAAAAATCCTGCGGCAAAGGAAGCATCTCCTGTAAACGCTTGGGGTGTAGAGCTACTGGCACAAACTCCACCCTGAAGAAGGTCTCGAAGTCTTTCCATGTGAAGGTAATCCCATCGCAAAACATTAACAAGTGGCTCCACCACCTGTCTGCTGCTACCTCATGAAGTCTAGCAGCAAAGATCACCATGAAGTCTGTTGGTGTCCCCACTAGCCTGAAGACTCTCACCACAGACTCCATCCAATCATCTGCCACCTGCGGGTCCATCTCTCCCCAGAACCTTGGTGGCCTATGGTGCTGGAACTCGTGCAGCGCGCTCAAGTGGCGTTCATCGCCTACTTCTGGGGCTGGTGGCATCGATGGCCCAACATATGGTAGTAACGCTGGTGCCTCCTCTGGTGCCTCTACTGTAAGAGGGACCTGTACCGAAGGCTCATCGCTCAGAAGGCTGTTAGTACGCACATCCCTCTGGGCTCTAGCTAGTCGTCCGTGAAAAGGCATCCTGAATGGAACATACGTGACATGGTCAAACGATTTATACCTGGTGAGCTGACCTGTTTTGATCTGTTTTAAGGGAAAACCATTGAAAACACACACGCAATCAGTGTTTTCGTGCACAAAGTCGGAAATCAGTTGTCAAGGTCTTGGTGTATGGATAAGTCGGCCACCCGCACCAACACTGGACTCCCTGAACAGAAAACCACACTCGGTACTCTTAACACTGTCTCTTCATAGAAAGAAAATATTATAGTTATATGTTCTGCGGTAGAACCGAACTCCTCTAATACCAATTTGTCACGACCCATCTTTGGGGCCCGTTCTATGACTACCCCAAGCCCACCTTCCATAGGCCAGGGGCTGGCGACTAGCACCAATGGCGTAAATCCCAACAATTGGGAAGGCATTTCCTTTATAAATGTTAAAAAAACACCATAGAGTACAAGCAGAAGTAAACACTAAGTACAAAAGAAAGTGCTGAAAAGTAAATTGGCCAGAATACAAAACCAACAGAAAATACTGCTACAACTGAAAAAATGTACCAAAGGAAAAAAGAAAACAGGTGGAAGAACAGAAGCAGCTCTTGGGTCGTCCTCCTCGGATCCTACCTGAAGGGTAGGTATAGATAGCGCAGCTCCTGGATCATCCACCACGGATCCTAACTGAAGGGTAGGTACAGATAGCCTCCACTATGCTCTCACCTTCCAACCTTCTCTGTGTGTCTTCTTGTCGTGAAGTCCACCTCTGGATTCTGACTTGTCGTGTGGTCCACCTCCGCGTACTGACTCGTTGTGGGGTCCACCTCTATGTACCGTCTAGTTCTCAAACACTCGGCCTTCGTCAGCACTGCCCGTCATCTGCTTCCAACACAACGAGGCACGGGCATACCCCGTGTAGGGGTGAGTATAACGATACTCAATAGGGACCCCGAGACCCACAAGGTCTCACTAAAACCAACAAGGATAACCACAAAGAAGATCTCAACAGATAACCTCTACTTAGGTATATGCCCATACATATACCTAAGTTATCAAGTAACCCATCTCAATCATGAGGAAACACAAAGATTATGAAATCAACAGATAACCACTACCCAGGTATATGCCCATACATATACCTAAGTTATCAAATGACCCATCTCAAATAGGAGGTATTCAAAAAGATCATAGACTCAGCTCAAACACGAATTTTCATTATCAAAACCGTAACTGCTGAAGAGCCCCGTCTCTGGAGTGTACAGTGGTCCTATCACGACTCCGAGGTACTGCTCACTAACCTAAGACTGCTGAGGTACTCCTCCTGTTGAGTACCGTGGGCCAGCCACCCAAACACAGTAGTGCTTCCCGTCGAGGTATGCCACCCAAACATAGTAGTGCACACCCCCTAATATCCTGCAGAGGTACTCTCCGGACAAGTATCGTAGGTCTGCACTGTCACACAGGTAGTGCTCCGTCCGCCATGGGTATGCACCCAAACAAAGTAGTTATCCGTCCTCTGGTCAAGTCGACTCACTCCAAGTCGAGTTGGTCAAGCAGTCGTTAGGTCTCAGTCAGCTACACGGTCTCCGTACTCCGCATGCTCGTCTCTGGGAGGGTCCTCTCCACGAGTTACAGGTCGATACTCCATGTATCTCAAAGTCCCACTAAGAAGCATCTCGAAGGGGCCTCGTCATAGGGGTCTCAACGCAACAGACGGCGCGTCAATCGGATGCCTGGTCTGTGAGTTATTAGCCTTTTCTTCCCAGGGGCCGGATGGGTTTCGTGTACAAACCAACCCGGCCATATATCAACTATAACCCAAACTCTCATAGGTTATACTCATAGGGACCGTTTCTCAACGTGATCATCAACACCACTGACAGTTCATCAAACGGACATCTGGTCTGAATGTTATCAACTTTTCTGTTCCAGGGGCCTTGGTGGATTTCGTGTACAATCCAACCTGGCCACTATCCAACTACACTCAAACCACACGAGAAGTATTCCAAATGTTCTATCTCAACAAGAGAAATCCAACAAAGTCAACGTCACGTCAATCGGACGTCCGAAGCTCAAGATATAAGCGTTTCTGCTCCGAGGGCCCAGTTGGTTTCGTATCCGAACCAACCCGTCCGAACCCAAAGTTCTCCGAAACCTTGGGTGTAATATACCGAAACGACTATCTCAATCCAAGGATTACATCGCAACAAACGATGCATTGATCGGAGTTCCTTAGCTCATGTTATTGGAAAAAGACCGAAAGAGGGTCGGTATTAGGGGGTTCAGGCCCGGTCCGGCTTGGCCTGATACCCCCAGGGTCTGCCCGAACCGGGTCGACCCAAACCCGGTCCAGGTCCAGCCCGCATGGGTGCGGCCCGGCCTGGGTGTGCTGGCGTGGCCAGCAGCCAATGGGTGGCTCGGCCGTTTCGGCCGAGCGAAGCGACGTGGGGGGGGGGGGGGCAGCCCCCCACTTTCCTTTATAACCGCAAACACAAGTGGGGGCCGCTTTACTGTCAAACCGGGGGTTACGAACCCCCAGATTCAACTTGATGGACGACCATCTTCGGCCGCCTGGCTGATACCACCAGGGGACCGGCAAGGGCCTTTCCCCTTGCTTCGCCGGAAGCGGCCCGAAACCGGCCACCGGTCTCCTCGCTCCGCTGCGGCCCAAGCCGCGGCCTTGATCCGTCCGGCATGGCGCGACGACGTCGCGCCCCTCCGCCACGGCCAAACTCCGGCTGCGGTGCTTTTGTAGTTCTCCAGTGTGGCACGATTGCGCCATATCTTTGGTTCGTTTTCAATGGATCGGTGCGACGACGTTGCGCTTCTTCCTTTTATTTAATATTTTCCGCGCGGTGCTTCAGCACCGTGTTGCCTTTCTCGTGCCACAATCAAATTCAAACAAACAATGGGGGAGGAGGGTCGGCCATGTTCATGCGGTCTGACCTCCTCCCTTTATTACGATAACAAGTGGCCCAATTGAAACCAAGAAAGGCGACAGATGAGATCACGATCAATAATAAATAAACCCCTACAGTTCTTCCCCGCAATCAAGAATTCCCAACCCGCAACATATTTTTCACTGATCAACTTAATGTTTAGTTGATCCACGTTCTTTGATTTAGAAGGAAGTAACATGGGGTTCATTAACATTTCAAAAATTAATTCCCTACCTTGAAGAAAAAGTTGAACGAAGGTTCGTCGCAGAATTGCACTTCACGGAAGAAGGCGTCTCGGAAGGGGGATATCATCACGTCGCGGAGAAGCATCGTGGAAGAAGCGTCATGGAAGAAGCGTCACAGAAGTCGATCTCTGATGGTTTGGTGTTCTTCTTCAGTGGTCGGCGTGTTCTTCGCGTTTTTGCGTTCTTCACGTTCTTTATCGAAGAAGAAGGCTTTTCTCCCAATCCTCTCCATGCAACAAGTTCCAAGAGAAATAAAATAAGAGTTCTCTAATTTTATTAACGCACAAGCCAACGTTTTAATTTCAAGAGAAACGAAACGAAAAATTAATTGAGGAGTTTAAAACCACCCAATTAATTAAGTTGTTTAATATCCATTTTAAACGTAAGAGTTGACTTCATTTAAAAGGGGGGTGTGGGTGCGTTACTTAGAAGAAAAGAAATGGCGGGGCTCGTGTGGGCCCCACCTCACAAATATCCTACCAAGAGGGCATGATATTGTGGGTCCCACATCATCCACCTATCTTAAGTTAAGAAAAATAAAATAAAATATTGGTTGCACCACTTTTATTTTATTCCTTAACTTTACCCCCAAAAAATTAAAAACCACACCTGAGAAAACGCAACACTAGAAAAGGTGTTTCTAAGCAATTACCGGCGCTGCAAGTTCATCGGTGCCTTAGGATTTCAATTCCGAGCACTGGTTCAAAAGATAGAAAAACCCACTCATTCGTTCACTGAACGTACCTGAGCTAAACTTTGGAAAATGTTTCCAGGCACACCGGGCCTCGGAATCAGGTGCCGTCAGAAACTGCGTTCTTGTAAAATTCCAAAGAAAATTAAGAAAAAAATTTCCCTTGAAATTTCCGGGTCTTTACAGGTATCATATACCAAAGACACACTCCAATACCATAAATATTTTTAGAATCCTATGGAATATGGGGAGGTCTGCTGGAGGCTTTATGGTGAATTGGATATAGGCACTGTTTTAGTGGAATCTAGGTTGAGTCATTTTAAAATTGACTAGGATCTCATTATAATCACCCGAAAGGGGAGAAATGTAATACTGAAAAAATATCCCCCTATTGAATGATGCATTTACAAAAAATAACTCTCTAAGTGAATTATATATCACCAATCACCATCCCTGAGTGAAATATATATTACAAAATCATATCCCCTAGGTGAATGATTTTTCTTCAAAACATATACAGTAATTGTATGATCTTCTACTGCAATAATCTTAAAGGTGAATGGACCATCATTAAATCACAATTTCTTAGATATATATCTACTAAAAAAATCCCCATTGTGAATAGTATATCACCAAGTCATAATCCATATATAGATGATCTACCACCACAATAATCCCCCTGGTGAATGATCCTTTATTGAATCACTATCCCTCAGTAAATGATCTTCCACTAAAATAATCCCTAATGAAAAATAAGTATCATTAGTTGAATGATGTATCACCACAAAAAACCATATAGTGAAAAATTTATCACTGAAGTATAATCCCTAGATTCAATTATGTGTCTCCAAATGAATGTTTTATCACCATATAAAATATAGCACCCAAGTGAATGATTCATCACTAATCCAAATACCAATATGGAAAATGATACATCCTTATCTGAAAAATGTGTCACCAAGAAAAATAATTCCCAATGACTCACTAGGGTGGATGATCTACCACTATTATATTAAATTAGATGATTAATAAATCACCTCATCTATACACATGGTGATTGATTCGCCACCATAGTCATAAAAAGATTAATTACTTACAAATAAGTACAAACACAATAAATTCATCACAAAACATATCCATAATAAATGTGGTATCAACCTAGGAATTTGTCCCTCTAACCAAAAACTTATATCAGATACCCATTCCCAAGACATTATACACCAAACTCACATAAATAAATATCACCCTTTATCAACATGGACTATATCCCATTCCATCACCTTACTCACAAGGTTCACACTAAATAAGGCATTTTATCATACCATATATCTATCACAAGGACTGATCCTACACTTATCCTAAATGATAAAAGTGCTTAACTTTGTAGAGGAATACATAAACATGGTCTAATAGTTTCACAACACAATCTAGGGGGATGTATTCCCCCAAAATATTCGATTTCTAATACATCTAGTCACTTTCACAAGGAAAAATGACCATCGATTACCATGTGATCTACACATAAGGTTTAGAGGATTTATCATGATCAAGATAAAACATACTCATTTATAATAAAGAAGGAAAACTTTATTTGGTTATATAATGGTTAATTATCACATTCCCACTAGTACCAATACCTTGTATGGACATTCACATGTAATCTCATAGGCTTAATACTAGATATATCTCATGCTGTGCATCACTTTCCCACTAAATACCATGTGTTTTATAGAGCAATTAATCAATGATGGATACCCTCCCTGGGTTCCAATACAAAATTATTTAGGCTTCCAATAATCTAATCCTACCTTGGCATATTAAGAAAATCATACACAATACTTGAGGAATCTCTAAGAGTTCACCAAACACCCAAATCCCATGTCATATAAGGTAAAATTACCATCACTCTCATTCAGGTTACACACATAGACACACCTTCTTACCTAAATGTACAATTCAGATGATATATGTATAACCAAATAATATAGCAATACTATGCATATGTTTCCTCACACATATCCCCCTTAAGAAATATATATACATCTTTATCTGATATTTCCTATGATCATATCATCCATCAAACACATCCACATTTCCCTATATTCATAAATAATTAAATTTAATCAATTATAAAAATGTAATAATTAATTAACACAATGAATCCATGACTAATTAAATTAGTCATGATAAAGAAAAACCTCACTGGGTGATGTATCCATGTCAAAACCCTGAGAAATAGGGTGTGAATCACATTGAAGAAGCACCTGAGTCTAGTACTAACAAAAATCCCAAAACCCATGATCAATTAATCAAGTGATCCTATCCTAACTTGATAAATTTCTAACTTAAATAAGGTGAGTTACTTACTATGAGTGAAATGGTACAAAACCACATTGGTTTTTCTTCCATGGTCATCCTATAAGATCCGCCAATGAAATCATTCTTAAATAAATGTAATTACACTCTTCTCTTACAAAATCACTATCATATTCTAATCCTAATCTCACTAAATTAGATGAATAAGGGTAGGATGACTAGATAATAGCTAAAGATGATGTAACATACCATAATTGATAAATAAAATGCACCAACTTCATCCTCACATGTAGAGGTTCTAAATCGCTTCTCATGTAGAGCTTCATAAGATTCCATTCAAATACATGAATGGATGATTTTGTTTTATAAGAACTCAAATAATGTGATATGTTGATCCCATCCACCATTAAATTCCATTTAAAATGTTCTCATCATGTTCTTGAGTGTTTTAATAGTCATTTGAAATTGGTCATTAGTTTGGGGGAGATATTCCTTACTGAAATTCAATTTGGTTCTCAAATCATGTGGAAGTCTAAATATAAAGAATTTTTATGTGAACCTTGGATAAAGATTAGATACGATAGAGAGTGGTACTCCACAAAACCTCATAACTTCCTTTATATATATCTTGTTAAGTTTTTTAGAAGATAAATATTCCCAAATAGTGATGAAAATGGATGTCATGGTGAGACAATCCACTATAACCAAAATTTTATTACATCCTTTGCATGTTTTCCGAATACTATTAACATAGTCTATAGTGATATTGTCCTACATCCCTATTGGTATGGGTAGTGGTTGTAATACCCCATTAAGAAGTTTCATCTCTACCTTCTCTTGTTGAAAAACATGAAACCTTGTAGTGTAGTCGGCAGTCTCTTGTTTCATGTAATCCAACCCATAAATATAATTAATGTCCCTATACATTTTAGTGCTTGAAGGATGTATAGAGAATGCAGATATATATGCTTCATCCATCAGCTCCTTATTTATTTAAAGAATATATAGAACAAATATCCTTTTATGAAAATTTAGTACACCTTATTCATCAGTATTTAACTTAGTAATAATCCCACTCTCACATAATACAACATCTTCAGTAATAAAGGATCTTTTCATTGAGATTTCTTGATCTTATTTAGTAATAACGGTTGAGAATTTTTTTTGGATAGGGTTGATGATGTCCCTTACTTTATTATTCCCATTTATTTTTTTACTAGTTCTTTCATTAATGGATTTCCTTGAAATATCATCATTTCCATAACAATAAGGTCTTTCCTACTTAATAAATAAATGAATTTTATTTATCTTATAGGGTGATAATGAATTGAACAATCATTTTTGTTATGAATTTTCAACCACATCCTTTATATCATGTTCAATTACTTTTGTGTGAAAATATAAAATAAATAATTTTTTGTCTATGTATATATCACATTTCCCCCCCATAATGTTATTTCCTCTATATCTTTACATTAACAAAAACTATAGAAATCTCTAGGTTGTGTGTAGGATAATTCATTTCATGAGGCTTAAACTACCAAGATATTTGAGAAATCACCTCGTAAATTTTCATGAGGATGCACCCAATACCTTTTTGGAGATGAATTGATAAAAATAATGAATCATTCACGGATAGAGGGTAGAGTTTACATTTGTAAAGTTACCAATCTCTTCTTCATATGTTGGAAACATTATTCAAGATCCTTTTTTAAGAAGAACATAGACCCTTTTCGAGTTAACATATTTAGTGGATTAGAAATTTCTGAAAAGTTTTTCACAAGCCTCCTATAATATCATACGAAACGAACGGAACTAAAAATAGCAGTCACTGTAAAAGTATGAGGCCACTCCTCCACAACCTTTATCTTTGTAGGTTCAACTAAGATCAATTCCTGGGTAATAATGTTCTCCAATAAAGAAACATATTATAACCCAAATTCACAATTTATAAACATTTAAAATATCCAATCCTTCCTCATAGTTTTTAATATAACCCTTAGATGATCATCATGATCAAAGATACTTTCAGAATATATCAAGCATTCATAAAAATTACTAAAAAGTTAGAAATGTATCCCTTAAATAATATATTCATAAAAACTATAAATATAGTCGGAGAATTATCCCTGAGGAAGAGAATAACAAAAAACTCATAATTCCCATATCTTTATCAGATAGAAATCTTTGGAATATCTTATTTCTTCACCCTCAATTGATGATAATTAGATCAAATATCAATCATGGTGAATAATTCTACCCCATGAAGCTGGTCAAATAAATCTTCAATCTGTTGAATAGGGTACTTGTTGGTCAATTTGATCCCATTAAGTTATCCATAATCAATTCAAATCCCCATTGATCCAACCTTATTATTCACAAAGAGAAGATTTTCTCCCCAAGGAGACACACTTGGCTGGATACACACCTTCTCTAAAAGAACATAGACATGTATCATTAATTCTTCCAACTCCGAATTTTTCATTCTATATGGTGTCTTTGATATCGACATGGATCCATGAATGAGTTAAATGAAGAACTCTACCAATCATTATGAGGGACATCTAGGTTACTCCTTATGAAATATTTCAATGTATTCTTGAATGATGGGGGTGTTTTATATTCATATAAATCCATTTATTTATTATTATTCACTGATCATTTTCCTAAATAAAACTATGGGAAGTGCTTGAAGACAAATATTTGGTTGAGATATCTATACTTTAAAAACAATAGTAGGATTTCCATATATGAAATCTGATATTTACTTGTTTCTATAGTAGATATTATCATTATACGTTGTGACCCAATCCATCCCTAGTATAAATATGAATTCCAGTGGGGGATTGGCATCTATTTTTATGATGATATTATTCTCTCCAATGAGAATACTAGAGTTAATATACAATGTTTATTATTGGATACTCCATCAATGAGTTGTGACAAATGACTAAACTCTAGGAGGTCAAGGATTTATTCTATATTCTTTAAAAACATAGAAGAAATAAAGGAATTTGTAGAACCAGAACCAAAAAAATTCACTTTCTAGCTTTTAGAGAACAATGAGAGTACCAGCCACCACATCATTTGAAGCTTAAACATTATTCGTCATGATATTAAAAGCACAAACTTTCTTCCTTGTCCTATGATGAGGTTTATGGTGATTCCACTCCACTATATTTGTATTTGGAAAGTTATTGGAAAAGATCCCAAGATATCCAAACATTAAGAATTGGTCTTTAGGCTGGGCCAGAACTATCTTCCTTTTTTTAGTCTTGAGAAGTTAATGCTTCAACTAACTTTGACAATTTTGAGGAAAATTGACATATCTTCTAAAATTGTAGCTTTTCCCACATCTAATAAAGTACATCCCCAAATGCTTCTTTCCCAAAAAAACATATGGGATGTTACATTTGGTTTCCTCCACTTCTGAGATCAATGTTTCTCCCAAAGTTTGGTTTCAAGTATCTTTTCTTTTCGTTTTGATCTATGGGACCACTACATATCCCTAAACTCTAGTTCAACCTTCATAGCACTTCACACTACCTCATCATAACTTTCATAGTTCGATTGGCTAGATTATTTCTTATATGGTGTCTTTTTCCATGTCAAAGAAAGGGGTTAGTGAGAAATCCTTGTAAAGTTAATCTCATAGCTTCCCATAGATTAATATTCCAATAAATTTAACCCTAATAATTCCTCCCCCATTTTAATTCCAATTAAAAGGGGAAAATATTAATTGAAAAATGATCCTATTAACTCTTCCAACCCTATAGAATCAATCTTCCTTCTTGGTATTGTGATTTTAACTAGTTTCCAACACTGATAAACATATTCTTCTATGAAGTACATAGATAGGTTGAGATTCTCTTAATTATAATAATAGAGTATAGAAATTGTCCTTTCTCTAAATATTTTCTATTTTTCACAAATCAATGGGTCAATAGAGCCACTTAAATAATGATGTCATTGCCACATAAAGGTATCAATGTAATGTTGATCCCCATAATTTGAATCTAGTCTATTGGATTGATTCAAGTTATTTCTCATAACTATATTATGTTTATTGACCATTCTCATGAATTTTTAAATTTTAGATTCCATTAGAGGGCCATTAGTACATGGTCTATTGCACTCACTATTTATGAGGTTCCTCGTATTTACCGCCATTTTCTAAAACAAGAAAATATGTGAGAAAACTGTGTCTTTTAATAATATTATAATTATAATGTAATTTTATGTCTTAAAATATCATTTTTAAATATGTTATTTTTACAAAAAATGTCATTTTCTATAAATCATTCAAAATGTTTCATAAAAAGGTTGTGATTAACCAAGAAAATCCCATGGGAGTGCCAAAACTGGAGTGCATCAAGGCCCATTATCATGCACTAATTACCATATGAGTCTATAATAAAGTTGTGTTTTGGGTTTTACAACTAGACACATCTAATGCAGATCCACGTTCAGTTGACTGTATCTAGATATGGATTTCATTGATCTAAAACCACTTACTTAATACATCACCAAAATACCAAGAAGGTTTCTTGTATTTTAAATTATTCCTAAGGATCATTCAAAAAATTTCAATTCATAATCTCCACAAATAAATAAATCATACATTGACACAAACAATAGAATCCCACCAATTTGCAGCATAAACATATCATTACATTGTACAAAAGAGAGGATTTTTTAATTATTATTCTCTTAGAAACAAGGTACACAATACATGAAAAAAATAAAACAATTTATAAAAAACATAAAAGGAATATTCATTGGTTCATCTTATGTACTTTTACTAAATTTCATAACATAGGTACATACATCGATGTAATGGATGACCATAAGTCCCAATAAGGGAAAACAATGGAAACAATTTACATGTGATCTTAAGGAAAAATCAAAAAAAAAGACGAGGAATATAATTATAGAATGAAAAAAGAGAACATGTGGCATATCATAAATAAAATAAAATGAATAAAAAATTTATATTTGGATAAAAAATATAATTTATACATTCATAATTATATCACGAAGTTTAATTACTGAGTTGTTTTGAAAATTACCATGGTTATTCTCTAAGGTATTATGTAACATGTCATCTCTAGAGATTAAATTCATTACCCAATGCATTGGACTCCAATTAGAGAATACCCTTAATATTTACTAATTACTTTTATCTACATATATCATAATCAAAAGTTTCAAAAATTACACATAGAGAATAAAATAAATAGGTTTCATATCAAAATTATGGTGTTTTAAAAAAAGATAGGATATTTTGCTCATTTTTTACCCATAGAAAAAATAGAGTTTCATGTATGTTATTCAGTGAATAAAATATATAACATTTATATATAGGTGAATACCAATGGAATATCAATAGGTTTTTGTATTCACCAAATGAAAACAAAAAGTGAACTCTCTTTACAAAATTGAGAAATTTTGAAAACAAAATGTTTCAATATAACGGTTATGAATCATGGTTTTAGAATATTGTATAAAGAGAGATGAAAGGGTTCTAACATTCATAAAATACTCTTAATAATGTAAAGGGAAAAAATAAATTGGATATAATCACATTGTTTACAAATTTGAAAGACATACCACATAAAAAAGGGAACTTGAAAGGAAAAGAGAAGTTGAGATTTCTCTTACCTTGAAGAGTAACTCAATAAAAAAAGGAATGCATTGTAGCGGTTCTAGTAATGACAAAAAAATAATTCTAGTTAAAAATAATATAATATAGTGGTCATTCGATCAATCATCTGCATGATTTTTATTAATTTAAAAATTTTGTGTGGTTTTAATTAAACTATCAGTAAACATTAAAAAACTCTAATTTATCCCCCTCCCCCGCTCTCTCTTTTCCACCTAGATCCCTTTCTAACATGGACCTATGACCCAAACCCACATTCATTTCTTGTCTCTTCCCTTGTGGTGACCCTGACCATATGAAACCTATCCTCCTCGACCTAGTGACGTCCCCCGCTCCCTCTAGAGACCCCAACCCCCCACGATAACCCCCTCTGAACCCAACCCCCATGACCCACCTATGACATCTCTCTCCCGGATCATAGTTCAAATCCTCTTCAAAGATCTAGAACCACCAGCCTCTGACCTCCCTCTCCCCACCACAGTTTGCATTCTCGATGGTGACACATACCCCCCCTCTAACCTCAACCTAACCGGCAAAGATCCCCTCTTCCGTAGAAACTTAGAAACCACTAAAGGTTGCATCATCCTCACCATAAATCTATTATTGAGTTTAATTATATGGAATGTAAAGGGTGATGGAGTATAGAATTTGTTTTATATTAATTAAACAGTAATTTATATATGTAATTTTGTTTTATAATGTGTTATTTGGATTTTGGAGTTATTTATATAGAGTTACAATAATCATTAATTTTTTTTATATTGTATTACATTTTAAAAAAAAATTGTTTATGATATAAGTCAGTTATGGAATATAGATAATTCATAATTTCATGTTTTTTATTTGATATTAATGAATTTCACCATGTTATATATACATTAATGACTCATATTTTTGACATATGAATAATTGATACTATTTTGCAACTCATGATCAATTAATGGTAGGGTTTGCTGTCACACATAGTTTCATCACCAACCCTAGAAAGGTATTTATAGATAAAGTCAACAAAAATGAGATATTACACTTTTTTTTTAAATTTATTAGAATGCTTCATGTTTTATGAATATTTGATTAATATTTTAGTTTAACAATATTTACAGAGTAATGACAGAGTATTTATGGTTATGTTTTAAATGCATGATAATAAATTTTTGGTTACAGTAACTAGAAAGTCCAATATTTATTCGTTGATTTAATTTTAACTAGCATGGTTTTTAAGAGAAATTATTATAGGGTGTAGTTTTTTGAGTTATGTGATTTTTATCATTTTATTTGATAATTGAAATACACATTGTTCAAATTTATGCTAACATAATGTTTTTTATGTTTAACACAAATTGAGGGAACATCTGACTCTATGTTTTGTTAACAGAGTTGATTTATTTAATCCATTGAACAAAATGAAGTCATAATAAACCAATTCAATAGAATAAAAACATATATAGTTGGATATTTTGTGTATGCGTGACTTATCTTAATATCCAAATAAATTATACTTTTCATTTTTATTTTTAAATGAGTTCTCTTTCGCCTAGTTAGTTCATGGGTAATGGTTTATGCATTGCTCAATTTACCTTATTATTCAATGGAATGAACCCTCTATAGTTACAATACTATGGTAGAATAAACCATAATCATTTCTCTACAAAAATAATATCATATAAATATATAATATAGAAAATTGATACATCTTTATCATATTTAATTTATAAGTTGTTTTCCACACTTTTATCATTAAATATTAATTATTTCAAGCATATAGCTAACATCAAATATCGTTCTCTTGAGTCTTATCCTAACCCATACAGATCCTTCTTTAACCTAAGAAAATTATTTTATATTTACCAATAAAGACACGTCATCTTCTAGATTTCAATTTAGGAAGACACATTTGATATCTTTTAGAACGTTCATGGATTTTATTTGTGCTAAAATGTGGTGTTTACAAATTTATTTCATTAATCATCTATGTTTATGAGAAATAATAATTTAATTGATTAATTACTTAATATGATAAGTTTAGTAGGAAAAAATTTATTATTTGATTCATCCCATTTTCCTTTATAGTTGTTGTGAATGTGTCGAGGGTGATGTTGGGGAAAATTAAATTTGATTGTACCAATTACATTGAACATATATATTATTATATTAAAATGTTCCAGTAGAATAAATTCACATACCTATGGTTAAATGTTATATTAATTTACCTAAAAACACACCTCGGTATGCCAAGGGTTTGGAATATTTTTTAGATTATGCAATTACAGAATGATTAGTGGATGGTAGAATAAAATGTTCATGCCTTGATTGAAAATTCAAGTGATGGTTGAATAGAAAAAAAACTATATGTTCATTTGATATTGAAACAGTTTCATTCATGATATATATGTTGTATTTTTCATCATGAATCAAATTTTATGGAATGTAAAAACAATGACCACAATGTCAATGAAATACAAATCTACCTGGAAGAGGAGAATTCAGTTTTAAATTTGCAAAATGAAAAATTTAGTTTTGCAGAATTACGATTTCCAAGATTTTAAAAAACAATAGAAAATTTAGTTAATCCTAAGAATGTTAATGTAGATCAAAACATTCATGAAAAAAATGATTTTTATGATTTAGTTTAAGAAAAAAAACAAGATCTTTAAAAAAGGTGTGGTAGGTATTTGATGTTATCTTTTCTGCTTATGTTGTATCATATCAAGTATCTACATGAAATTACTGACAAAGAAATGTCAATGTTTTTTGAGATTCTTCATAATGCATTTAGTGAATCTAATATCCCTGCATCATTCTATGATATAATAAAATTCATCAACTAACATGGACTTGATTATAAAAAGATTCATGAATTCCCTAATGATTACATGTTTTTCTAGGGAGAAGAGTATGATAAAGAATAATGCACAAGATATCGTGAAAGCATATGGATGCTAATGAACAATAATGAATGTAAAAATCAATGCAACCATAGGATGAAACAGAAGAATAAAACTTCTACAAAGGTATTATGTTACATTCCTCTAAAACCATTCTTGAAATGATTTTTCATATAATCTATGTATGCATACGACATAAAGTGAAATGCTCAAGATAGTAATGATGTCTTGATGAAACATCCAAAAGCTTTGACATCATGAATGATTTTTGATTATCTATATCCATATTTTTCTTTGGATCCTAGGAATTTATATAGGCGATTGTATTCTGATGTTTTTAACCATTTTTGGTAATTTAATTACTAATTATTGCATTTGGCTAGTTTCTATAATTCCCTATAATTTTTCTCCAGGGTTGTGAATGAGGATTAATTCTTTAATTATTTTGGTTATTATTCCTAGAAAGAAAATGATTGGAAATGACCCTGATATATAACTTCAACCTATGATAAAATAATTTCATGAATTATGGGATAGTGGCATGGTGAAATATGATACTTAAATGAGAAAAATATTCAAATAGGATGCTACTTAATGTATAAAATTAGTGACTTTCCTCAACTAGGAAATTTATCTTGATTAAAAATTACTATTGGTTTGGCTTGTGATGTTTGTAATTTTTATTTCAATCATGAACTGTTACCTTATATATGAAAATTGGTTTTTATGTTTCATCATCAATTTCATGAGGCATTTAAAAAATTATGGTTAAATAAAGCACAATGAAATGAATATATTGAAATGAGAATGCCACCAAAGGTGTTATCTAGTTCAAAAATCATGGGGACGTTAATGAATGTCACTGAAGAATTAGAAACATTTTATTATATTAAAGAAAGAGGGGAAAGTGTATGAGGTACAATATTCAAAAAATTTAGAACACAATAGTGGAATAAAAATATTATATTTTTCAAACTTCATTATTAAGATGTTAATTTGATAAATTAAAATCTTAACATAATGCATATTGAAAAGAACATATGTGAAAATGAAATTCTTACAGAGCATAATGATGAGGGTAAATAAAACGATCACCTTAATGATTGTAAGGATTTAGATTCAATCATTATAAATTAACATTTTAGGGTAAATGATAATGAAAATTATCCTTCAGCTATTCTTACAATGAAAAATTTGGATAAAGACGTATTCTTTCAAACAATAAAGAATATAAAAGTGAGATATAGATATTCATGTAACAGATCTAGATGTGTTGACATAAAACATAAAATGTTACATGGATTAGAATTTCATGACTCACATATTTTGATGGAGCAGTTGTTTCCATTGGATTTATGTAATACTTTACCTGAAAATATAACTATGGTCCTAGTTGAGTTTTGTAGCTTTTCAGAGAGATTTTAAAAAAAACTATAAATAAAAATGAGCTAGATAAACATCATGAAATAATTTCATTGATGCTATTTCATTTGAAGATGTTATTTCCCCCTTTATTATTCACAAACATGATTCATTTAACTATTCATATATTTGAAGGAGTTAATTTTTTTGGATCGGTACCCTATTGATCAATGTCTCCAATTAAAAGGTACATTGATATTTTTTTATTTTCATTGGTGTATTCAATTTTATCTAATCATTCTATTATTATTTTCTTTTTTTCTTTTTTTTCATCATGTACTTAGGTCATTTGAATTAATATATGAGGAATAAAGCTCAACTATAAGGCTCTATTGATGAAGGTTACATATCTAAAGAGTGTTTGACCTTATATTCTCTGTATTTGGATGTGATTGATACCAAATTCATTCATGCTGGACAAGTTGATGATATATTTAGTAATTATCATTCTGAAAAATCAATCATTAATATTTCCAACTATTTGATGAAGAAATAGAATAGGGTTAAATTTTAAACTGGCTAAATTAGATTTTCTACAAGAAAATGGATATGTTCAACTAAATAGTGTTATAGGAGAGACATTTATTGAATTATTATGACTTCAAACCAAGAGGATATTAATGGGTTGAGCTCTAAATGAGTTTTAATTAACAAAATCTATTAATATAGAGCTTGTTGAATGGTTCACCCATCGTGTAATTATATACTCATATTCATATTATTGAAATTTAATTATTTTATATATGTTAAAATTAAAAAAATTATATCATTTTTTTCTAAATATTACATGTAGACAATTGAGCGGAAATATTGAATGATTTGAATTTTTTCCTGGAGGTCCTCTAATGAAGGCTAAGATATATGAAGCCTACAATATTCATGGCTTAAAGTTTCATACAACTTATTTTGAATAATACATGAAAACTAAAAATAGTGGGGAATTAACATTTGTAGAGGTGGGATACTATGGGAAGCTGAATGATATAATTTTACTAATCTATCATGGTCTATTTTCAGTTTCCATATTCAAATTCAAGTGGTTCATCATTGATAGGGTTACAATGAAAGATTCATTACATTTTACTTATTTCAACTCCTCTCACTTGATGGATACTGGAGAGCATAAAAACAAAATCCATTTATCATGGCATCAAAAGAGACGATGGCTTATTATGTGAATGTTGAAATACATGATGGTTGGAGTGTGTTCATACACAAAAAGAAGAGGTTATTATATGATATTAGTGATGAAGATTAATTGGTTCTTTGTGACAGTGAAACTCATAAACCACAAAAAACTGAATTTTTTTCTTGACAATATAACAATATTAAATCATGGATCACTAAATCAAAATTAGACAATAGAAGTGGGTTTTAAGTAGCGGATTATGAAACCACAACTATTGTTTTTTTTGAAAAACATGAAACTTCTCCCTTGAACCCTCGATGCATCATCCCTGACCGCCCAAATCCTATAACCCCTCATCACCGCTGATCCCATCCCTCACTGCTTATCCCATCCCTCATCGTCGATCCCAAAAACTCACCACTAATCACCGCCCATCACCGTCGGTCCCATCCCTCATCGTCGATCCCAAAAATCATTTCATTTTAGAATTATAAGCACAAATTTACTTTCTAAATTCTATTTTAATGTAATTAAAAATATTTTTGACATACTAATGGGTTTTTTAAAAATATTTCTTATTGTTTTGAGGTTGGTAAAAATGAGTTTTCACATGAATACAATGTTTTAATTTTTTAAATGTATTGTTTTATTATTATAATATTCTCGTGAAATATCATATTTCATTTTCAAATGGTTATCATGTTTGGAAATGTTTTTTTACCTGATTATGATTTTTAATATGTTAAAAAAAGATTTTAAATAGAATTTGATTTGTAATTAAGGTGTTGATCTCTTAATTGTTTAATGAAGGTTTTTAATGTATTTAAAATTTGTATCGTAAATGTGTACATGGTTTAAAACATCAAAAATGTCTCCTTGTCTTGTTTTAAATGGTTTGATGGATTTGGTTGTCACTTTTTTATTTGTTTTTAGTTTCAAAGATAAATAACCTTGTTTAAGTGTAGCTTTGATACATTTTAAAAGAAATGGTTGATTTTTGTGGACCTATTAAGACGTTTTAAGTTGTGTTCATGTGATTTTTGAGGGAAATGAATGTCATTTTCTAGGATTTGTTTCTTTAAAGAAGAGAACACTTGTGTAAGGGTGAAATTGAAATCATTTAAATGCTTTCATGTTTTCCATAATTTTCTATATTGTGTTTGGTAAGTATCTTATGAAAAATAAAATGTTTTTTTCATTTGGAAAAATGCTTTGGGGTAAAAGTTCTATTTAGAAAATTGTTTTTAAATGGTGTGTGTGGAAGGAAACCCTTGATTCCACTTTTCTCATTTACCACATGTGTGGTTTTGTGATAAATATTTGATTCTTGTTTCTCCCCAATCATGATAATTTTATACTTTTTCCTTGAGTGTATGTTATGTATGTAAAGGGTACTACATCATTGTGTTTTAGGGTTTAGTGCAGTTATGGTTATTCATCATGTGTTAAAATTTTCTCATTTTCATTATGTGTCAGTTCACCTATTATTCATGGGAATCTAGGTACTAATTAGATAACAAAACAATTTATCTAATTGGTTCTCATGCCACTAGTTTCAAACCTGTCAATATAGGAACAACGTATAAGTGGGGGGTTTCAGCATGAGGCTTTTATGAGAAACTTGGTTTTCTGTTATACATGTATCATAAGATGATAGATAGATAGTTGAGGTGGTTATTCCCATATATAATTAACTTCTTATCACATTAGTATTACCAAGGTAGATCCCGTGAAAAATTTAATTATATTCTCACTTTGTGAATTAGAGGAGTTTTATCTAGTGATATATTATATCGTTTCCCCGGATTTCTTCATTATGAAATATTTATTTTTGATATTGTATTATATGGTTACTTAGTGATTTTAGAGCGTTTTATCTAGTGTTATATTATATGATTTTCCTATATTTATTCATTACCGAATCTTTCTTGTTTATATTGTTTTTTTATATTCCTTACATAACTATTTTTCTTATGCTTACATGGAATTTATAGTCTGTGTGTCACCTTTTCATAAGTACCTTTGTACCCTTATACATGATTTATATTCTTGGTTTTACCCTTAAGTAATCTCTACTTAAATTTACACAGTTGTTTCTTACCTTTATGCAAGTGAATCATACCTTTATAGAAGTGTTTTTTACCTTTACAAATGTGTTTCTTACCTCTACAAAATTTCTAAGCTACCCTTAAGATGAATGAAAAAATGCAAGTTACCGTTGTGCAATGAACTAGCTACCCACAAATAGTGTGTGGAAATTATGTTTTTTACCTTATGCATTTTTATAAAATTATTATTACCATTATGTATATTCTGAGGGCCTTTATAAATCATTTTTAGTTTCCTTTACAAGACCAGTTTCAGTAAAATATTACCATTACTCAACTTTACTAGTTACCCTTATGCAATTCTTATAATTTTTTCTTACCCTTACACAACATTATAATTTACCTATATACAGAATGTGTAAATTTCATCTCATCTTTATGTGAGCTGTATATTTTAATGGTTACCTTCATGAAAATTTTATAACTTATGAGGTACTGTTATGAAGCATGTACAAAAATTATTTTACCCTTATATGGGATATATAGGTATAAAAGTTAACTATTATTTTTAAGTAGTTGCATCTCTCATCAGTTTGAATGGTATAATGCCTTTTTCACTGGAACAAAATACCAGGAATTAAAGAAATTGAGTATTTTTTAATTTGAGCGTGATAATTTAAATAGTAATATGTTTCTTTTTTAATTTCTAAATTTTTGTTTTTATATATATGATGAAGAATTAAGAAACACCCATTTGTAGAAGATTCAATGTATTTCAAAATCATATTTACATTTGGGTTTTTTTATAAATAGAATCTAAGGAATGAAGTTGATAAAGAATAAGAAAGACATTTAGATCATTATGGATTCATTATACTAAATTTTTAGGCATTTTTAGTGGCCCTATATTTCCTTTCTCTCTATCAATTAAAGAAGTGTCGATATTAAGTACTCTACACCACCTTATTCATTGATATATTCTAATAGTCTAAATAGTTTTATTATTTTACACAATTTTCTATAATCATTATTTCACATATGGTTATACATACATTTAAAAGGATGTGTATGTTTATTTAACATATTCATAATTTTTTCAACTAGTATATATGAATCTTTTTTCTTATTTATGAATATTTATGTGTTTTAATTGTTGTTAATATATATAGGCACATTGTGATATATATGGATTAAAGATGGATCACATTATAGAGGAACACACCTCAATATCCTAAGGGTTTGGATGAGTTTTTAGATTTTCTATTATCCAATTGATCTATTGGTGGTAGAATATGATGTCCATGTCCAAAATGTAAATTTAGAAGATGGTTGAAAATAGATAATGTTTATGAACACTTGATATTGAATTTATTCCTAGATCATTATTTGTGTTGGTTTTGGAATGGAGAATCTAACATTATTGAAAGGTTGAGCAATGATGTCAATCCACATAATGAGCTCCGAACTTCATCGACAATGGAAAATGAAATGAAAAACCGTATAAATAATGCATTCGGCATTACAAGACTCCAACAACAACATCAAAACATATCAGAACAACTAGTTGAGGGTTCAATAAATAGAAACATGACCGGTGATGTATTTGAGACTATAGGACAACCAAATCAAGATTGTAACATATAATTCGATCCTATAATTGATTATTTGGAGACTAATGTAAGATAAAACATCAATAGGCTGACAGATGTGTTTCATAGTTTAGTTAATGAAGAAAATAAAAAGTTATATAGTGGATATTTAAAATATTCAAAACATTATATTATACTAAAGTTATACCATCTCTAATGCTTATGTTGAATTACAAATAATGTGTTGTCCATGATATTGGAATTGATGTGTGATGCATTTCCTAAAGAAAATATATCGGAGTATTTTTATGATATGAAAAATGTTATTAACAAGATATGTATGAATTAAAAAAATAAATGAATGTCTCAATGATTATATGATTTATTGGGGTATGGATTCAAGCATAACATATTGTAAAAAGTCTTCAACTTCTAGATGGTACTCTATGGGAGATGTTGGAAGTCTAAATCAATATATCACTATGAAGAAGTAGAAGATAAGGAGCACACCTGCAATGGTTTTTCATTACTTTACTTTAAATCCTCGATTGAAAAGGTTATTCATGTCATCGAAAACCTCCAAACAAATGAAGTGGAATTCTTTTGATAATAATAATGATGGGTCAATGTGATATCCAAGAGATTCATAATCATGGAATAAATTTGATTCATTACATATAGAAATATCATCTAATCCAAGGAATGTTTGATTGGGATTGGATACTAATGTATTCATCCCATTTGGGACTTTGAGTACCAGTTATAGTATCTCACCGGTTGTCTTGATCACTTACAATTTGCCTCTCTAGATGTGCATGAAACAAATTTCTTTTACTATTTCTATGATTATTCCTAGAAAATAAATTTTTTGAAATGACATTGATCTATAATTTCTACCTTTCATTGAATAATTACAGGGGTTATAGGGAAATTCTATTGAGACATATGATTCATCTTCTAGAACAATTTTAAAAATTAAAGATTATCTAATGTGGACCACTAGTGAATTCCTTGGCTTGATAATTTATCTGGTTGGAAAATAAACACAAGTTTTTGTTATCCTTTTTTTATCATTTATTTTTATCCTGAACTGATACCTCATTGTAGAAAATTCTGCATCTTTTTTCATCGAAGATTTCATGATGCATCTCATAGATTTTTGCTGAACAACTCATAATTCAATGGATTCATTGATTGTAGACCAAATCCAATATTTCTAACAGGTTTTGAAATATTTACACAACTTCAAAATATTAAAATTTAATTTAGGAAGGTTCATAATTTCAATGATAGTGTGAAATGAGATCAAAGTGCATTATTAAGTGAAATAAAGGCACAACAATGGAAGAGAAACATTTATTCTTCAAACATCTATATTGTGAATTTAATTTATTAAGGAATAATCATGATGTGTTCCATATTGAGAAGAATGTGTTTGAAAATTTGAAATTCTCATTACTTAATGATCATGTTAAGTTAAAGGATCATATAAATTCTCATAAATACTTATAAGTAATGAACATAAAGCGTTATCTCTGGCCTGATGAGAATGGATGGTATGCTTTGGCAATTTTTGTAGTGAAAAATAGGGATAATGATACATTCATTAAAATTTTAAAAACATGTGAAGGTATCTGATTGGTATTTATGTAAAATATCAAGTCATGTTGACATAAATAATTATAGGTTAAATGGATTGAAAATTCACGATTCACATATTTTGTTACAATGGTTACTTCCATTATCCATGCGAAAATTATTACTTAAAAATGTTACTACTTTTTTACTCCAATTCAGCAAATTTTTTAGACAATTATGTCAGTAGACTCTACACCTATTTCATCTTTAAATTCTTGATGAGATATTTTTATTTACATTTTATGCAACGAATATGATCTTTCCTCCATCATTTTTTCCTATCACGATGCATTTAATTGTGAATTTGATTGAGGAACAAAAATTAGGATTTCCTGTATATTATTGATGGATGTATCCAATTGAGAGGTATATTATTTAAATGTTTCTCATTTAAGTAAAAAATTATTGGTACTTCAATAAATACATAATAAGGTTTTTTTATTTTATTTCACATATACCTTTGGCATTTGATATCTTACGTGAAAAACAAAGCACAAACTGAAGGATTTATTTCTAAATCATATTTTGAAAAGGAGTGTCATAAAATTTGTTCTAGATACATGGCTGATATTGAGTCAATATTCAATCGAGTTGTACATGGTGTCAACACATTAAATCAATTTTAAATTAATGGGAATCAAAAATTATACCTTCTATTGGCCGATTACATGGGAGGAGCTCAAATGTTACATTGATAGAAATGGAATTATTACAGGCACATAGATATGTTCTTCCAAATAGGGAAATTATAGATCTATTTATTAAAGAGTTGATGATAAAAATAAAGGGATTAATGAGAGTTCGAACATGAAATGATATATATATAACCAAATATTTTGATAAAGACCTTGTAGAATGGATTGCATGACATGTAAGCTCATAAATATTGAAATCAATAAAAATATTAGTTTGAAACTTATATTTTGTAAATCTAATAATGTATATTACTTTTTTCAGATCGTGAATACAGATATTCGAGCACAGTTTTCAGAAAATTAGATGTTTCATTCTCGAGGTCCCATAAAATATGCTTCAAAGTTCGACACCTACAACGTGAATGGATTTATATTTCATACATTGGATCATGAAGAGTGTTTGAAAATGGAGAATAATAGCATATTTAAATTTTTGGAAGTGGAATACTATGGAATTCTGATTAGTATTATCGAATTAATCTACCATGGAAAATTTTCTATTGTTTTATTCAAATGTAATTGGGTGAATATTATATGGGGTGTTAAAAGAGATTAATTTCAATTAACTTATGTGAACATATCTTACAGGATGGGTGTTATTGACTATCAACTATATGATCCATATAGATTAAAATTGTAGGAGAAAATGGTATATTATGTGAAAGATTTCATATATGGAGGGTGTAGTTTAGTTTCTCATTTAAAACAAAAAGACTTGTATGATATCGATGATGAAGTGGAAGATTTGACCTCTAAAATTAAATCCCATAAACTGCAATAATTGGACATATTTTTCTATTATAAAATTGAAAATATTAGTCATACATGTGTGGATAAAGTATATGATGTAATGATAGAATATGAAACCAACATAATAGAAGATTAAAATGATTTTATGTGTAGTTATCCATTCATTTATCAACCACTCATATCATATGTGTAGTAATTCATTATCACTGGTATGTATATTTTTTATGTTAGTACTATTCATATGTTATCATTTCTACTATTTTTGTGTAATGTTTTTGAAATATATGTTTTGATATTATATTTTTATTAAATGATTGTTATTCTAAGGATGAATCATTATACTCACATTGTGGGGTGAACATGTTTTTTTAGAAGACGGTTGAATCATGAATTATTTCAATTAGTTTAAATATTTATGAGAAAATATTATCTATTTAATATATTAAATTTTTGATTTATCTGTTTTTAACACAATCCAAGAGTACATGCCACCAAGAATTCTGAACAGAAGTGTTGTTTAATGTTCATAAAAAATCTGATGGGCGTTTGGTAAATGAGACTTCCGAAGATATTGGGGTATGAATTCATTTTTCATTAAAATAACTTATTATCCTTTTTCAGTGTGTAAATATACATTTCTAATAATATTAATTATATTTTATTTATAGTTTAAAAGGAATGAACTATGTAATTTCAATCCCACACAGTCTTACTCAGTCTCCCAAGATGACCCAATTGGTAAAGTCCTTGGGAATGAGCATCTTGATCGAGTGTGTGGGATGGGTTTGGGAACATTTCCATCTGAGGTATTTGGCATGAAAATGGGTACTAAATTTGATGACTAGTCATGAGAACTTCAATCACAAAACCTCAAAATAATTTAGTTCAGAATTTTTTTTTGATTTTAGGTGTAATTATAAATATACAAAATTGTTTAATTTTCAATATTGTTGTCTTACATGTGCCAATAGTAGGTAGTAGAGATGGAGATGGAGAGGGTGATGATTAGAGTTCATCATTGATAAATGATTACTAGAGAGGGTTTTTTCTTGTATTATTACATCAAATGTAGGTATTTTTATGTTTTTTTATATTTTAGTTGGGATCAGGACAACCGGTGTTGTATATATGTTTTGAATAACCATTTGTCTATATGATGTGTTTCAACTAGATATGTAGATTGAAATTTTATTATGATTATATATGATGTATATTTTATTATCTCTCTTTTAAATATAGGTTGATATGACTATTATATTATACTATTTCCAACATGTCTTTCATGGATCCTTACCAGCCCATAACCATGTATTATATGGCCCTCTATGATTCAATTCATAAACTTTGACAGCCAACTAAGCAATTCTAGGTAAAAATGAACTAACATCATGGTAAAATTATAATAAAGGTGTGTTCATAATTATCATAGTATTATATATAAGATAAAATTTTAAATTTTGTTTTAGTGTGTTTATTATGGTAACAAATATATTTATAGTTTTTTCTTTATTAAAATATATTTTTTTATAATTAGTCACATAATCTATGTGTATTTATTTATGTTAGATTGAACATATTTTATTAATAATTCATGAAATAATATAATGATTTATTTTATTTATATAAAATTAATTGTCTTGAATTATAATTTATGTTTAATGTGTGTTAACTAACAAACTAATAATTTCAATATAGCATATAAAGAAATTAAATGTATTTGTTTCACTGGATTATTAAAAATTGTTTGTTAATTTTATTCCATAATGATTTGTTAATATAAAATCATGTTATAAGATAATTATTTCCATGCACATAAAATACATTTCCAAAAGTTCTTTTCCAGCAAGAATTATATTTATGATTTATTACTGATAAAATTAAATATTTAAAAAAAGAAATATCCTAGCAGTAAGATTTGGATTTTAAATCCTCTTATGACATGTCATATGTTAATTAGAACCAATAGTTTAAAAATAATTTTAAATCGATGTATGATGTCTATATGATTTCATTTTATTAAATATAATTCTATAGTTATATTAAATTATATTTATTATGAATGTATGCTAAAATATATTAAATTATTTTTATTCTATTTTAATCGTGATGTTTTAAAATTTTTACAACATTACGTCAATTTTATATGTGATTTATTATACATGATATGTTTTATATTTATGTATGAGGTATTGAAGTGAAGCATGAAGTAATTCTATGGTAATAGGGTGATGAATTAAAAAAAGATTTTATTTTTATAAATATGATACATGTATTGTAATTCTATCCATATATCATAAATTAAATATAAATATTTTATGACTGAAACTAAGAAATCACTAATTTAATCATGTAATAATATTGTGTTGTATTGATGAAACATTCCATGATGGTTATGATTTGTCATACCTTGTTAATTATATGTCTCACTTAAACTACATGTTTGGTTATTGTGGTTGTTTATTTATTATTTTAAGGTAAATATTTGTGAAATGAATTATAATCATATCATTATTGATATATTTAGTATAATTGTTGATATGATATCATGCAGTAGATGTCATCAGTGAGGAGGAATAGATATCTTGTTGAAATATGTTCTAGTGCATGGCAAGTTGAATTATGTTGTGGAAAGGAAGTATTGTGATTATGGGATAATTTAAGGGACATGTATTGATAATGAATGTTTTTTCCTATATGTTATGATGGTCTCTTGGATTTTTTTATAAATCATGTTATATTTACTATCCTTTTGTTTTGATGTTGAATTATAGGAGTATTTAACTTCATGTGGTGGATAATGAATGAGGGAAACTCAATTAAAATTACATGGGTTGAGTATCATGAATTATTTAGGTAGTATTTTATTTTCCATGTACATATTGATGACTATATAATGAAACCTAAAATCATATAATAAGAGGTCAGGATGAATGTCCTGAGTTATGTGTCATAATATTTGTGAATGTGGAGGGTGAGATGATCACTTAGAGTTCATGAAAGTACTTATGATTTGGGTTGGGTAGTTTTAGCTATCATAAAATCAGCGAGTTGATAATTATTATTTTCATTGTAAACTAGTACAGAATCATTGATACAAATTTCCTAGGGTTTAGTATGATTCTAGTTTTTTGATTGGTTATTACCAATGCTTTGGTTTCTCTCTATGGAGTGGTCCATATTTCATAGGTATCCCTTATAGCGGTAATTTTTCTAGATGTTTTCTTGATTAGAAGAAGTAGTATTGAATTTGATCATTTCCTCAACAGTTTTAGAGGTGTATTCATGGTGTTTGAGAGGTATTTCTTTATATTGGTCAATATTTAGAAATTTATTATTTTTTATTTTTTATTATTGAGGAATAAAATCATTTTTAGGTATCTAATGTATGGGATAGTTATTTTTAAAGCCTTTATTTTGTGTATTTTGGGTGTTGGGGGTCTTGGGAGGAAGTTTGGTAGAAGAGTGATGGGAAAGGTATTGGTTTTGTCTAAAATTTAAATTTAAAAATTTTATTACGCCCAGACTGAGTGTGTTTATCCATGGAAACTAAGGCTCTGAAATTTAAAGAGATGTTGTAGTCTGAGGATTATGTCAATGGGTTTTCATGTTTTTCTATTTTTCTAGTGGTAAATTATTTATTGCATGAGAAGGTCAATTATGGAATAGAGGTTAAGATATTATTGTTGGGTTTCCTTATGTTTTGGAATATGCAGTCTATTGTATAATGACAAGGGTCATTACATCATGGTTCATATGTTGTGTTTTCTTGGCCTTCATTGAAATGTCATGAACACATGGGGTTTTTTCATGGTTGATCCTTGGGGAGGATCAGGAATAAGGTAGATAAACAAGATATACAAAATGTTTCATTTAATTTGATTGTGGTGGAAAGGTGGTCATCATTACACTATTACCTTAATTTTTTATGTTCAAATTAGGATTGTACACTATGTTTTAAGGGGGAATTGTAAGGGGTATTGAACAATGATCCTAAAAAATGTGCTCTGTTTGGAATATTCATCTATTTATTCTTTCAGTAACACCAAGATTCCATTAATTTGAATTTTTATCATAAAATTGTAGAGTACCCCCCCCCTTTGTTATATCATTCTTGTTTCTGTAAAACCATGATTCCATTTAGTGTTACTTTTGTGTTTCTCTGGTTACAGGTTCGGGGGCAGCAAAACCTACAACTTTTTTTGTCATTTATGATATAATGGTGGTTTAAAATGCGGCTAGATAGAGCTTTTTTAAGGTGGTTTAAACCATCTATATGATATGTTATTTTCAAAGGGTGGTGGTTAAAATCAATACTAATTATAATAATTTTGACTTAGTAGTGGATTAATTGGTATTAGTGATTGTTTCAAGATTATAGTTACTTTTTAAAGAGGTAACTGCCAATAAAACTAAAAAACCCACCACAAAATACGTGTTCTACGAAACTTTATTGAAACCATTGCTAAATATAATGACCCACCTCTTATTGATTATCGACACCAATTTTAGTAGTGGTTTCCTAAAATAATCACATGACCATCTGAAGTGGTTTAAACCTCCAACAGATAAAAAAAACCACCGTTATACATGCGGTTTTTCATAGTTGAAAATATGGGGAAAATGAAGGAATCATCACATTAGAGGTTGATTACAATGAAGGTAATAATTATAATTTGGATTGAATGTGTCAATTGGTAATGAAAATATATTACAATTTCTAATGGATATGTGTTTCATATGAATATACATTGTTATAGTATTTTTAGAAAATATATTAGTTCTACATTTTTTATGCATTTATTATACCTTAACTATTTGAAATGCAGGAATTATATGAAAAAAATTGGATCATAGACAATCATCATCTCAGAGCACACCACTACTACCACTATCTTCTGTAGATCCTAGTGATTCTATTATACCATATACTACTAGAGATCCTGTCGTTTACCTAGATTCCTATGGTATCCCATCACATGATTTAACTCCAGCGATGGATCAGTTCATCACCCCTCCATCTATGGGATATTGATGAGTTAAAAATACTAGTATATATGTTATTTTAAAAACAATATATTTTATTAATTACTCAATTTATTTTTCAATCATATAAAGACAACCATATAAGTTATACAAATATAAACATGGAGAATGTATGAGACCTGAAGGGATTTAATATTATCATTCTATTTGATGAGTTCGGGGTACCTACTGTAACACCCTAGGTAAATAAAGAATATGAAATTTTTATATTTATCCATATTTGTGAATAAAATATTAATATTAATTTAAAGGGAAAGCGATTCTTGATGGCTTACCCAATACGCAACAACGAGTTCCTTTGAAATCTTACGTTGCACTCTAACAATAAAATAATTTTATTTTAAATGGTAGTTAACACCTAGCCGTTGTAATGATGGGAATGAACAGAACTAACTACAAAATGATTATATATGTTTGTCAAATATTTTTACTTTTATCCAATAAATGTTTGAGGCGTAAAATGAAAATGAATCCAATTTTAAGCATAAATCTTCTAATATTCTTTAAAAGGATGATTAACCACCATTTGATGGTGAACCGTTTTTAAATATACTTTTTACAATTTTATAAATCGTATTTGACAAAATAAAATCCTTTTTTATATCTGGACATCAAAATTTACTTTCTGTAATTTTTATTTATTTTTCCGATAAAGATCATTTTTAGTGAAAATGTTGCATTTTAATTAAAACCTCATTTTAATCTGATTTATTTATATGGATAGATTATATTATTAATTGAGAATAAAGAGTATTTAGAATATATTTTTACCATTTAATCCAATTGTGGTCATTTAAATTAATTTCACTTTGAAATTGGACTTAAACTACTGTTAATCTTTTAATAGATATTGTTTCTTAAAAATAAGCTGTTTATTTTACAGTGGGAATTAATTATTAAATTAATTAATGAAACTTATATGTTTTGAATTTTTTAAAATGTAAATCATTTTTGAATTCATAATATCAAATATATCTTAGGGTGAATTTTTGGTATTTTTATAAAAAACATCAATTTTTGATGAATAGTGAAATAACTAAGTGGTAGTTAAAGAAACTGATTTTTCATTTAAAAGAAACTTTACCACTTCTGTGATTTTATTTTGAAAAATCCTACATACATGGTTGTCTTTAGGAAGTAAAATGTGGGTCAATGAGATTAAAATAATTTTTGGTGAATAGTAACTTTTAAGTTTTATTAATTACGATTAAAGGAAATTAGTGCAATTTAACGTAAAAATAATGTGTGAAATGACCTTGACACATGTCCTACCCTTATTGGATGAGTCATGTCAGACCAAGACAATCCATGGTTCTACTTGGGGACCCCATGGAGCAACTTTGGTTGGAAAATGACATTAATAACTTTTTATTTAAAGTTAAAATTAAAATGTCACAAATATGTGTTATTTTACTAGAGAAATTTTTACATGGGGTTATACAAGTAAAATTTTTGACTATAAATATTCTTTAGAAATATTAAAATATTTCCTACATCATGATATTTTTATTTTATAATTTTTAGACATTAAATAAATTAAATTATTTATGAAACCATGATGATGCAGCGATTACCCCATTATTTAACGATTAAAATAAAATGAAAAGATAATGTAAAATATAAGACCTAAAATTATAAAAAACCTATTGGATGGGTGGATTTCGAAACCTTATCACCTTTTCCTCTAAATATATCCTTTTGGGAACTTTAAAATCCAAAAATCATTTTATAATAAAGTAATATTTTATAACTTTCCAAGAGTTCCCCTCCTCTTCTCTTATAAACGGCCCCCACCTCTACCACCTTACCCACACCTATAAATCCTTTGGCTCAGCCAAAACCTACCACTTTCATCTCTCCGCATACCACTCTTCATCATTTAAGCCTCACATTTTGGATGAATCATTTCCAATGAAGCCTTTGAGCTCAATTTAAAAAGAGTTACCCGATTTAAAGGTAATGTCTTCCCTTGTGTTCTTTTGTTTATTTTCCTTCTCCAACCCTATAAACTCTTTTTATTCCTTTATTTTGTAACAACACCAGTATATTAAATATACTAGGATTTTTTTATGTGAAGGATTATAACTACACTTAAGCACACTTTCATCAAATGGTTAAAGAACATACTGTTTCTGTGGATGGTGAATTTCTGCCTCACGAAATGATGATTGTTTAATCTTCTCTTAACACCTTTCATGGTGTCCATTATGATGACACTATATTTTATATATGATATATATGTTATTTATTTTTTCAATATGCTTCTGAATTTTATATTTAAAACATTCTATTATGCTTTTCATGTTGTGCAAATGCGATAATTTCATACGAGGAAGTGTGGACTACCGCCCCCTCAAGTGATGTGACTCGTTCATGCAATACATGGAATGTATAAAGAGTGAAATTAATGAACATATGTGACCTATATTACATAAATATTGTACTGGAATTATAATATATATATATCTCAATTATTTTTAATTCCATTAATATGACAAAGAAATGAAAGTAGCGTTCATGCGTACGTACGGCCTACCGTCTCCATGAACGGTGCATTTCATTTATTTTTATCTCCAAATGTTATGGAGTAGTATGAAATGAATATGTACTGGATATATATGATATTTAAGTCATTAATACTATTCTAGAGATTATTTACTTATAACTACATGGACAATCATTTTCAAACAAATTCATTTTTGACTCATGTACCAAACATCGAAAAAAACGTCTGATATGAACTCACATTATTAACCAATTATTATAACATTATAATATGTGACATAAAATGAATAATAATCTTTAAAATAGGTCCTTATGCAATTATAAATTGACCAAAGTTTATTATTCAGGAATATAAATAAACGAACAAGACAAGTCAGACTTGAGGTAAGGGATCCAACCTCTTTCATTCTTTTTAAGTACTATATTTTATGTCATTTATTATAAGATCACAATTCTTATGTTTGGGGATGTTATTTTATATTCATCATACTATAATTTTTTTGTTAATATTATGAGATACCCTATTTGATCTCATAAATCCATTTTTGGAAGTTTTAAGTGGCGCCGTTAGGCTGCCAAGTTTTCGTAAGGGATTTTTCATCTCACTTTTATTCCTGTGAGATTTATGCTACATTTTCCACCATTTTCCTTTGAGTGGTGTATGTAATGACCATTACTCTAATCTTGGTGTAATATAATTTCGTTTATGGGTATTTACATCAACGTTGTGTAGGCCTTCTTTCATGGGGTGTACGTTTCGGATGTTACCCAATTCGGTAAGGGAACCTTTCACCCTCCTCATTTTAAAAGAATTATTTTTTAGGTCTTTTATTATTATTATGATGGGATATGTTCTTATATATCCTTATTGGTATAAATGTTATGTCCAAGTGATGATATACCCCTTTTTATATATGATCAACTCATTTTCTAAATTTTGAAGTGACGCAGTTAGGCTGTCAAATTTTTGCAAGGGAACTTCTTAACCCAATTTTGATTCTTTGGGGTATACTTATACTCCTTTAATATGTCGTTATATGAATATGTTTGAATAACTTATGATTTTTTTACACTTAATATCCACTTATATTTGGTGTATTAGTTTGTCACACATAATTATGTAGTTGATTTATCCTAAATCCAAGGATATCGTCTTTGTAAGGGACTTCTTCTCGATCTCCTTTCATTAACTCATATTTTTGTTCTAATACAAGGCTTTCTTTTATACGGTGTATAAATCCCTTTGACTTATAATTTTATTCAAAAGGAATCTTTTATATATGAAGCGTTTTACTAAACGACAAAAAGTATGTTTCTTTTTAACGTACACGGTGACAATGACCTTTCCTCCGCCACGAGTATTATTTGATCTTTGGCTTCCTCAACATGCCGTTATATATTTAAAATTATATAAATACCATATACTCCTTTTGGTATGGAAAATGGTTTTGATAAGGTATTTGTCATGTCAATATATTTATGTGATATATTGTGCTTGAAATGTGGAAATGTTTTCTTTCCTTTATAATTGTTTTATGTGTTATGATTTTATAGTGGTACTTGGACATTTGATGGGTGGTTACGTGATAAAACATATGACGGTTGGTTCCGTGAATACCAGGATAGGTGGTTACGTTATAACCTCCAACGCATTGGGTATGGAAGTCGGCCGTATGGATATTCCATTAAGTATGTGTGGAAGTCGACCGTATGGTTTTTCCATTTAAGTATGTTTATGTCCCAAGTTACCTTTATATGTTATGTGTTCTTTATATGGGTATTATGGTAATATTTTTCTTAAAAAAGGGTATGTAATGTTCTTTTATTCAATGAAGTGTTTTTACTACTTCATAAAGGTGAAAAGTATTACTTTGGTAAAGTAATCATGGTTTACCTGTTGTTTTGAAAAACTAATAGTTTTCCTTCTTTGTGTATCCTTTAATGGGATTTTTATTCTCATCCCATGTTTTTGAAATGTTTTCCACAGGACTTAAAGATGAATAATGTCAAGGATGGGATCAAAGAAAGACATTATATCTAAAACATGGAACAAGACATGTTTCTTTTTAAGTGTTTTTTTATTTTATGGAAACTTGGTAGATGTGTCGACTATGTATTATTTTGAGATGTAATAGTTATGACCTAATTCTCTAAAACTCTAAACCTGAAAAGATCCTCTATGTTAATTATTCATTTAATTAATGATTAACTAATGTTTACGGTCGGGGCCTTGTAGTTGGTATCAGAGGTTGGTTTAGATAACTTTAGAAATTAGGGTATTCTCTAAGCATAAGTGACACTACCATAATGGTTAGGATTTCATAAAGAGTCCTAGTTTTAGATAAAGTCAATGAGTAAGTATATATTAGTGTTTATATTCTCCATTAGTACATGATGGTTATGTTGATATACTCACACTGACCTTTTTGGTTTTAGTAAATGGATGGATCTAATTGGCCCCAAAGGAACAGTTTGTGTGAAGGAAACTGTGAAAGTTTTCTGACCAAGCAACTGAATGATATGGGAGCTGCAATGAGAACTCTTGTGTTTATCCTCAACCAACTATCTGGAGTCATGATTGACCAACTAAACCTTGGTGATTTCTATAAGGCATCATATATGCGAGAAACAAATCCCTACGGAACTACATGTAATAATTGTAAAGGTAAGTGTGTTCAAAAACCTATGTCTCAAAGATGTGGAAAGAAACACCTAGGAAAATGTTTCAAAGGGATAGAAATATGAAATAGATGTGGAAATTAAGGTCATAAAGCAGGAACCATCCATAGAAAAAGGAATCATCCAGCTCACTCGAGGAAATGGAAAGAAGTTCTTTCTGAGGGATCAATTAAATGGTTTAAATGTGGTGTGCATGGTCATTATGCAAACACATGTCCTATGAAGAAGTTTCGGGAATGGGATCACCATGATCCTACAAATATTGGTTTACCAATACCTAATTCCATTCTGATTGAGGATGAAGAAACTGACAATGACCAATCAAAGGTATGGATTATTTCTTAACATTTGTTTTCCTATTTTGGAATCTTAGGATATGATTCATGATTTCGTTTGTAGGAAAGAAGTATTTTAGAATAAGTTGTAAAGGAATGGTTAATGGATCATGAAGAATGTTGAATGAGTAAGAAGTTAAATTATAAGAACATCAAGAGTTATGGTGAAATTCTTAAGAGTATTAAGTCTCTTTTGATGATGGGGTTACAATAGAATACTTTTTATAGTATGTGTAACCCTGATGTTTGATATATGAAGAATTTATTCAAGGAATAGTTATCTGTTCTTTTGTGGACATAGTTATAAAGAACCATTTGGGTTTATATGATGCTTACTTTTGAGGTAATTATGGGTTACTATATTTTATGATGGAAAGTGAAAGGCATGACATAAAATTGAGGTTAAATTATGTTATTGTAATTTCTGAAGATTTTATCTCATTATTGGGTAATGTTTTAAGAATTGTATAGTTTTGGAAAAAGGACAACACGTGGACCGTGTGACAACCTGTCGCGTCGGACAAAGATGCGGGAATCGAACCCACAACCAAAGTGAAACTAGTATTTATCATCTACCACTGGACTAAGTGAAGTCCCTGGTTAGTTTGAATGATTCTTTTTAGTTAGTTGATTTTATGAATTAAGAGTAAGTTGATTTTGGGTTATCAATGGAAATGATTAGCCTATCATGGAGGATATGTTATTAGGTTAATTACTTTTCAATATGATACCTTAAGAGCAACTGATATTGTTTGGAGATAAATGTTACGATTTAACTTCGAAGACTATATGATTAAATCCTTCAAATATTTAGGTTTCAATATTAGTTTGTTTTACTTTTGGTCATCATTGAACTTTGGGTCTCGTTAGACAAATTTTGGAGATTAAGAATAGATTTACTTTTTATAAAGGATTATCCTTTTTGGGTATTATCTGATCTCATACTAACCTTTTTGGTTCTAGTTTTGGTTAAGGTCTAAATATATGGGAATTATATAGTTCTCTTTTGTGGATTAGGTGATTCTCAAGAAGTTGATTATAGTACTCTTAATGCGAACAAGTCTTCCTAAATACTCGTCTTTTGGAGAAAGTATGAGTTTTCGTAAGAAATATAGTAAAAGTTGAAAGTCAACATGACAAGTAAGTATGTTTCCTTAAGATCAAAAATAAATTCCTCAATGAAAATTAACTTAAAACAAAAATGATTTCTAATAACTTTTCCTACTGGGGAATCGAATACCTTTTAACCCACCAAAATCTTGTGATTTTCTTGTGGTTAACTTTCTCCTAAACATGTTTTCTATCACTCAACCTCAGAACATGACCCTTTTCTTTTTCTTCCATATCCATGCTTTCCTATAAGGAATCCTAGTATGGGTTAACTCGGGTGACCTTTGTACTTCCCTTTCGTTCTTTTAAAGTGATATTTTAATTTACTCTTTCTCCAATGTGGGGCTTTCAATGAAGTTTCCGAGCCCAATTTTAAAATTGCGAGGACGCAATTCCCAAAAGGGGGGAAGGATGTAACACCACAGGTAAATAAAAAATATGAAATTTTTATATTTATCCATATTTGTGAATAAAATATTAATATTACTTTAAAGGGAACGCTATGCTTGATGGCTTACCCAATACGCAACAACGAGTCCCTTTGAAATCTTACATTGCACTCTAATAATAAAATAAATTTATTTTAAATGGTAGTTAACACCAAGATGTTGTAATGACGGGAATGAATAGAACTAACTAAAAAATGATTATATATGTTTTTCAAATATTTTTACTTTTATCCAATAAATGTTAGAGGCGTAAAATGCAAATGAATCAAATTTTAAGCATAAATATTCTAATATTATTTAAAAGGTCAATTAACCGCCTTTTGATGGAGAACCCCTTTTAAATATACTTTTGTCAATTTTATATGTTGTATTTCAGAAAATATAATCCTTCTTTAGAATCTGGACATCAAAATTTACTTAGTGTAAATATTTGTTATTTTTCCGATAAAGATCATTTTTAGTGAAAATGTTGCATTTTAATTGAAAAACTCCATTTAATCTGATTTATTTATATGGATATATTATATTTTTAATTGATATTAATGTTTATTTAGAATATATTTTTACCATTTAATCCAATGGTGGTCATTGTAAATAATTTCACTTTGAAATTAGACTTAAACTAGTGTTAATCTTTTAATAGAGACTGTTTCTTAAAAACACACTATTTGTTTTGACAGTGGGAATTAATTATTAAATTAATTAATGAAACTTATATGTTTTCAATTTTTTAAAATAGACATCATTTTTTAATTTGGAATATCAAATATTGCTTAGGGTAAATTTTTGGTATTTTTCTGAAAAACTTTAATTTTTGATGAATAGTGAAACCACTAAGTGGTAGTTAAAGAAACTGATTTTTCGTTTAAATGATACTTTACCACTTATGTGATTTTATTTTCAAAAATCACACATACATGGTTTTCATTAGCAATTATAATTTTGTTAAATGAGATTAAAATAATTTTTGGTGAATAGTAACTTTTAAGTTTTATTAATCGCGATTAAAGGTAATTAGTGTAATTTAAGTTAAAAATAATGTCTTAATAATATGAAATGACCTTGACACATGTCCTAACCTTATTTTATGAGTCATGGTAGACCAAGACAATCCATGGGTCAACTTGGAGATACCATGGAGCCACTTTGGTTGGAAAATGATAGTAATAGCTTTCTATTTAAAGTTAAAATTAAAATGTCACAAACATGTGTTGTTTTACTAAAAAAATTTGTACATGGGGTTATACAAGTAATATTTTTTACTATAAATATTCATTATAAATCTAAAAGGATTTCCTACATCATGATATTTGTTTTATAATTTTTAGACATTAAATAAATTAAATTATTTATGACACCATGATGATGCAGCGATTACCTCATTATTTAACAATTTAAATAAAATGAAAAGAAAATGTAAAATCTATGACCTAAAATTGTAAAACAAAACCTATTGGATGGGTGGATTTAAAAACCTTATCACCTTATCCTCGAAATATATCCTTTTGGTACCATTAGAATCCGAAATAAGTTTATAATAAAGAAATATTTTATATCATTCCAAGAGTGCCCCTCATCTTCTCTTATAAAAGCCCCCCCACCTCTACCACCTTACCCACACCTCTCAAGCCTTTGGCTCGGACAAACCCTGACCATTTCATCTCTCCAAATCCCTATCTTCATTATTGAAGCCTCACCTTTGGGCAGAATCCTTTCCAAGGAAGCCTTTGAGCTCAAATCAAAAAGAGTTACCCGATTTAAAGGTAATGTCTTCCCTTGTTTTCTTTTGTTTTATTTTGATTCTCCAACCCTCTAAACTCTTTTTATTCCTTTATTTTGTAACAAAAACAGTATATCCAATATACTATGAATCTTTAATGTGAAGTATTCGAGCAACACTTACACAAACCTTTGTATAATGGTTAAATAACAAACTGTTTTTGTGGATGGAGAATTTCTGTCTCACGAAACAATGATTGTTCGATCTTTTCTTAACACCTTTAATGATGGACATTATGATGTCACTGTATTTTATATATGATATATATGGTATTTATTTTTTCTATATTCTTCTGAATTTTATATTTACAACATTTCTTTATGCTTTTAATGTTGTGCAAATGTGATAATTTCATACGAGGAAGTGTGGACTACCGCCCCCTCAAGTGATGTGACTCGTTCATGCAATACATGGAATGTATAAATAATGAAATTAATGAACATATGTGACCTATATAACGTATATATTATACTTTAATTATAATATATATATATATCTCAATTATTTTTAATTCCATTAATATGACAATAAAATAAAAGTAGCGTTCATGCGTACGTACGGCCTACCGTCTCCATGAACGGTGCATTTCATTTCTTTTTATCTCCAAATGTTATGGGGTAGAATAAAATGAATATGTAATGGATATATATGATATTTCAATCATTAATACTACTTTGTAGATGATTTACATATAACTACATGGACAATCATTTTCAAACAAGTTTATTTTTGACTCACGTAGAAAACATCGACAAAAACATATGATATGAACTCACATTATTAACCAATTATTATAACATTATAATATGTGATATGAACTGGATAATAATATTTAAAAGAGTTAGTTAATCAATTATAAATTGACCAAATATTATTATTCAGGAATATAAATAAACGAACAAGACAAGTCATACTTGAGGTAAGGGATCCAACCTCTTTCGCTCTTTTTATGTACTCTCTTTTATGTCATTTCTTATAATCTCATCATTATTATGTTTGGGGATGTTAATTAATATTAATAATACTGTAATTTTTTTGTTCATATTATGAGAGACCCTATTTGATCTCATAAATCCATTTTTTGAGGTTTTAAGTGGCGCCGTTAGGCTGCTGAGTTTTCGTAAGGGATTTTTCATCTCACTTTTATTCCAGTGAGATTTATGCTAAATTTTCCACCATTTTCCTATGAGTGGTGTATGTACTGACCATTATTCTACTCTTGGTGTAAAATAATTTCATTTATGGGTATTTACATCAATGTTGTATAGGAATTCTTTCATGGGGTGTACGTTTAAGATGTTACCCAATTCGGTAAGGGAACATTTCACCATTCTCATTTTAAAAGACATATTTTTAGGTATTTTAATCTTATTATGATGGGATATGTTTTTATATATCCTTATTTCTATAAATTTTATGTCCAATTGATGAGATACCCCCTTTTATCTCTCATCAACTCATTTTCTGAATTTTGAAGTGACGCCATTAGGCTGTCAAATTTTTTCAAGGGAACTTCATAACCCAATTTTGATTCTTATGATAAACTTGTATTCCTTGAATAAGTTGTTATATGAATATGTGTGAATAACCACTGATTGATTTACACTTAATATCCACTTATATTTGGTTTATTCATTTATCACAAATAATTATTCAATTAATTTATCTTTAATCCAAGGATACCGTCTTTGTAAGGGAATTCGTCTCGGTCTCCTTTCATTAAGGCATATTTTTGTTCTAATACATGGCTTTCTTTTATACGGTGTATAAACCACTTTGACTTATACTTTTATTTGAATGGAATATTTTCTATACGAATTGTTTTACTAAATGACAAAAAGTATGTTTCTTTTTAACGTACGCGGTGACAATGATCTTTCTGCCGCCGTGAGTGTTATTTGATCTTTGGCTTCCCCAACAAGCCATTATATTTTTAAAAGTAAATAAATACCATATACTCTTTTTGTTATTGAAAATGGTTTTGATAATGGATTTTTTATGTCAATATATTTTAGTGACATATTGTGCTTCAAATGTGGAAATTTTTTCCTTCCATTATAATTGTTTTATGTCTTATGATTTTATAATGGTACTTGGACATTTGACGGGTGGTTACATGATAAACCATATGATGAGTGGAGCCGTGAAAACCAGGATGGGTGGTTACATTACAACCTCCAATGCATTGGGTATGGAAGTTGTCCGTATGGCTATTCCATTAAGTATGTGTGGAAGTCGGCCGTATGGCTATTCCATTAAGTATGTGTGGAAGTCGACCGTATGGTTATTCTATTTAAGTATGTTTATGTCCCATGTTACCATTATATGTTATGTCTTCTTTATACGGTTATTATGGTAATATTTTGGTTACAAAAGGGTAAGTAATGGTCTTCTATTCAGTGAAGAGTTTTTACTACTTCATAAAGGTGAAAAGTATTAATTTGGTAAAGTACTCATGGTTTACTTGTTGTTTTGAAAAACTAACAATTTTCCTTCTTTGTGTATCCTTTACTGGGATTTTTATGCTCATCCCACGTTTTTGAAATGTTTTCCACAGGACTTAAAGATGAATAGGGTCAAGGATGGGATCAATGAAAGACATTCTATCTAAAACATTGAACAAGACCTGTTTCTTTTTAAATGTTTTTTTTATTGTTTGGAAACTTGGTAGAAGTGTCTACTATGTAATCTTTTGAGATGTAATAGTTATGACCTAATTATCTAAAACTCTAAACCTAAAAAGATCCTCTATGTTATTTTTTCATTTAATTCATGATCAAGTAATGTTTAAGGTCGAGGCCTTATACTTACAGGTGACATAGTTAAAATCTATGGGTATATTCTTCACAACATGCTTGTGAGAGGGTGATATTTCCCATTAATTATAAATATTGTGGGAATATTTCTACAACATAGAAAAATTAGGTCTTTGATACACAAGTAATGTTAATATTAATTTAATATTCCTTGGAAACTAATTAAAAATACCTGAATAAAATTTTCAAATATATTGATAAAGTGTTATGTTTTTTATTTCTAGATGTATTTTATTTTTGATGTCCCTAAATCCACTTCATGCCCATGACCTTTGAAAATTTGTGGCAAGAAATTTAGATATTTTAAATGGAGATTCTGAAATGAATTTAATAACACTTCTCTAACCTCACAGAAAATATATGAGAAAGTTGCTAAAGACATTTATAGTGACAAATGGATGATCTTTGTTGATATCAAGAGAGATACATCTCATGATGTACCTACATATTTTATAGTGTCTTAAAAACATAAAAACAATAAAATTATATTTTTTATTAATGTTGTTATTTTTTATAGTTTTTTTCTAAAATTTTATGTGAATCATGAGAAGCTAGTAATTGCTCACGTTGCAGGTTCTCAATTTTTTTCATGAAAAAGAATTTTTTTTATTATTTTATTCCTTATTATTTATATCATTTTATTATAACTCAAGGATTTTTATGACTTCTTCACATTCTTTTACAATGTATAATGAATTAATTCAATCTGTTGGATGAATATAGATTTGGTTTAAAGAGAATATAAAACCTTGATGAATTTTTATAAATGTCCCTACCAAAGATGTTAGAGTATGCAATTTTAATTAACATTTCATATTATTTTTTTACCAATAATGCCTAATAATGAAAAATATTTTCTGAAAACTAACAAGACTTAAACCCAATTAAACAATACCAGCTACATAGATCAAATGATGCCAAGTTGGCATCGTTTGAAACATCTAGCCAACCCCATTTAATTTTGTTGAAGGATTGTTTGTTGTTATAATATAATTTTCAATATTATGTTTTTTATAGTTTTAAAATAATAATAAATACTAATGAAAAATTAATTAATTAGTTATCATTATTAATATTACATATTCTAAAAAATCTTTGATAATATTTTTGTATTATCAAGTTAAAATTTAAGTAGTCGGGGATAAGGACCCTTCAAAATTAGTATCAATTTCCCCATAAAATGTAGTTGGAATAGTTTTAGTGAAGAAACATCCAGGACGTATATGAGTGATGGGTTTTGGGTCTAATCCATCATCTATCTTTTGTAGGGAGGTGTCATCCAATAATACTACACCTGGTAAAGGTTCGAGTAGTGTCATTGATTGGGACTCATAGATATAAATTATAAGATTAAAATAAAAAGTTCAAGATCATGACTTTTATAGGAAAAAATAATATCATTTGCGATGGAAAATGGAAAATGATTTACTTTATGAATTTTAGTAGATGACCATCACAATCCCTAAAGAAATTTCTAGCCTTGTAGCTCATTCTACCAAGGTAAATTCTTAATTTCAGTGATCATTAAAACATTTTTATAGAACATGTACAAGATCCATAAATAAAACTAAAAGTAATCCTTTTATATAAAACATTCATTTCTAGTCATTCCAACATCATATTGTGCCAAATTGATGGTTGGTTGATTCCTACACATCAAAAAATGAATTATATATCATTTTCCATAATTTTGAAAACAATACGAACTTGTTTTCTCAGTTTGGACTCGATAAACACTATTGAAATATACAAAATACTTTAGAAACAAGTGTTGTGGGGTCAAAATAAGGAAAAAAACATTGGATTTACCAGAAATAATGGGAAATGATGATATATTTACTTTTAAAATGTAGTAATCGATTACATGTCATTCAGAATTATGGTTTTCCATTATGGATTTATACACATTTATAGTGTTTTAATGTACTAAAACATGTGTGGAATGGTAAAAACCATAGGAACAGACCTCATATTTATGAGTAATTAGGGGAAAACTACCGCTGAGTTTTTTTATGTGTACACATAGAAAACACGTATATCTGACATATGATGTGGTCAGAATTACTCGATATACAATTTTGAAAGGTACCAATGGCTTTAGATACAAGTTTCAAGGGTAAAAACTAGGAAAACAATATCGGATTTCCCTAAAATCAGTGGAAAACATCCGTAAATTTAATTGTGTAATGTAGAAACTGATGACATGACATCTCAAATTACAGTTTTCCCATTATGGATATATAAAATGACCTCATGTTGATTTAAAATCTTGGAATGAACACTGATGAGTTGTCTTTGACGTGTACGTGCATGAAACACATCAATATGACATGCAGTTTGGTTAGAATTACTCGATATACACTTTTGAAAGGTACAAAATCATCTAGAAAAAAGTTTTAGGGGATAAAAGGTACGAAAATATGTCAAATTTCCCTTATATCGTGGGAAAATAACCACAAACTCAATTGTGAAATGTCGTATCTAACGATACGTCATTCCTACTTATGATTTTCCATTTATGGTTGTAAATTAATTTTTAGTATTTCAAAACACTAAAATGTGCAGAGAATGGTCAAAAAAATATAAAACAACCTCATAATGATGTGAAATAAGGGAAACTACTAATATGTTTTTTAAATGTGTAAGTGTAGAAAACTTGACAATATGATTTTTGGTGTGGTCAGAATTACTCAGTATACACTTTTAAAAGTTTGAAAATCATTTAGAAACAAGTGTTAAGGGGTTTTAAAACAAGAAAAATTATATTGGATTGCCCTACAAAATTGGAAAATGAGAGTAGATTAAATTTTAAAAGTGTTGGCACTAAGATCATGTCATTCTGAATTACAGTTTTCCGGTTATGGCCATGAAAACATTTTTAGTGTTTTAAAACACTAAAATGTATGTGGAATGGACAAAAAAATAAAAAATGACCTCATTTTGATGTATAATCAGGGTAAACCCACTGATGAATTTTTTATGTATATGCATAGACAACACATCAATCTGATGTGCGGTGTGGTCAGAATTAGTCAGTATAAAATAATCAATCATACAAAAGCCATTAAAATCAATTTCCAGGAGGCCAAAACCAAGAAAATGATATTGGATTTCTCTCAAATAATATAAAAACAACAATAAATTTATTTATAAAATGTAAGAACTAATGGCACATCATTCTGAATTATGATTTCGTCAGTGTTGCATAAAATGCATTTTAGAGTTTTAAAACACTAAAATGTGTGTGTAATGGCCCAAAAGATAGAAACCGACCTCATACTGATGTGAAATAATGGTAAAACAAACCATGAGTTGTTTTTGACATGTAATGATATATAAAACAACAAATACGATGTGTGTTGTGGTTTAAATTACTCAGTATACACTTATGAAAGGTAAAAAATCCATTAGAAACAAGTGTTGGGGTCAAATATTAGAAAACAACATCTACTTGCCCAAAAAACATGGTATAAAAACCATACATTTATTTTCGAAATGTAAGAACTGACGACATATGATTCTGAATTATGATATTCCCATTATGGGTGTAAACATGTTTTTTGTGTTTTAAAAAACTAAAATATGCATATAATGGTCATATTCGTAGAAAATGACCTCATATTGACGTGAAATCATGGGGAAACCAATTATGAGTTATTTTTTAAAATGTACCGGTCGAACACACACAAATATCATTTTTAGTGTGATAATAATTACTCAGTATAACCTTTAAAAGGTACAAAATCCTTTAAAAACATGTGTCATGGGGGGCATCAAAATCAAGCTAATGATGTAAAATTTCCTTGAAATCATAGAAGAAAACCATATATTTAATTTTAAAATTTTGGAACTAATGAATTGTCATTCTGAATAAATGTTTTCCCATTATGGATGTAAATGAATTTTTAGTGTTTTAAATCATTGAAATGTATGTGGAATGGTCAAAAACATACAAAACGGCCACATATTAATGTGAACTCATGTGAAAACCACAATTGTTTTTTTTTGAAATATAGGACATGTTTTGATATAAAAATATTTATAAAATTTATTAAGAAAATTTCAAGCATATCGCATGTTTAATTAAATTTAACGTTGAATATTTAATCATACCTTTTCAGTTTTAACTGTTAATCTGATGTAAATATGTTTGATTATGTTTTAAAAGTGTTTTTCATTATATATTATTTTTTTTGGTATAAAGTGTTTTTCTTCAATAAAAAAATAACAATTTTTTTGTGGCATTTTGAATATATTCGGTTTCTTTTCTATTTCAAAATTAATTTTATAATTTTGTTTTGTTTTCATTGTAAGTGATAGATGTCAGCAGTAGGAAGGTACATGATCGTTTCAATCCATGAAATTTTTTATAAGTAGGTTGTGATGGTTTTTAGTTTGCATGTTTTGTTATATTTTTCATTCAATTATTCTACTCTAATTATGATTTATTATATGTGTATTTAATTTTTGTTTTATTTTTTGTTATATTCAGTGAGATTAGCTGGTTGGTTTCACATGATGACATGATGTGTAGGCAGACATATGCATTGGTGGTTGGGACATGGATGTATGTTTGGAATGTGTTATTGTTGGACATATTATATATATATATATGGGTTGAAATATATTGAGGTTATGATGAATGGATGATTGTATATGACTATGTATGTATAATATATCTATGTCGAGTTTATAATATATTTCTATTTTAGTTTTTTATATTTGATGTTTTTTATAGTTATAGTTTTTTATTAATTTATTGTTTAAAAAGAAATCTGATTTTGCATCATATTTAAGTAACTGCAGCTAAAAAAATTATACAACATTTTTAGTGGTGGTTAAGAGTAATCATCACTAAAAAACCACTTCTAATATGTTTTACATCTGTTTATTTTATTTTATTTATATTTACTCATATATTTTTTATAAAAAACCGTTTATAAATCAAGAATAAAATCCAATAAATGATCAAAAAAGAAAAATTTAAAAAACTAAGACCAAATTAAAAAAATACCACTAAAGAACTGGTGATCAAGAAATATGAAGAAGTTTTAATAACCACCACTACACTATTAGGCGATGGTTTAAACCACCGGTATTTCACAAAAACACCACATATACAGACCGTTTTTCATAACTACTCCTAAAACATGAGGATTGGAACAATGGGGGCATGATAACACCTTGGGAGGACTCTTTATGAGTTAAAAATATCAAATCATCATAGAGGATGAATTGGTAGTGAATAGAAATAAATAAATGGGAGGGTATTTATAGCATGAGTGGGGGAATTTTTTTTAATTTCTAAATAAAGGTCTTGGACACCTAGGTAGTGGTAAATGAAAAACCATGTCCTTTCCAATGGTATTTTTCAAATGTGTGGGACACATGGGAAACATATTATGTTATTTTAATCCACATGATTTGTCTAATATTTTATATTACTTATTTTGTCAAGGAAAATTAATGTATTTTTAAACTACAATTTTTAATGTAAATGATTAAATTTTAGAAACTAGAAAGTAAATTATATATTTATAAATTCAATAAAATAAATTACAAGAATTTTTATTAAGATAATAATTTTTTAAGTCTTGGATTCTAGTTAATTAGTTATTACATTATTATGAAAAATTTATGATGTCATTAACATAATGAAAAACACAAACTATATTTATATTAATCGAACACATTCCATAAGATTAAGGCATTCCATGGTGATAGTTTCCTGGGGTGCCTCAGGTAACACTGATCGAGTGGTAATCTTCACTAACTTGAACTTCTCCTATAATAGATTTCATTCAAGCTTCACCTATTGAAGCTCGGATTGGGATTGGATAATGAAGAAGCACAATGATGAGAACCCCTCTAATATTTTGATATATGGGCTTAAAATGGATTGACTCTACTAGTTGAGGTCATAAACTCTTCTTTTTGTATCAATTTTAATTTTTCAAAATTCTACTTATAAATTTTAATGATAAAGTTAAAATGATTTTCAAGATTATAGTTCCCCATGGTCATATGGGACAATGGTAAAATCAATATGGTCTCATTTCCCTTTGTATCCACTTCATTATAAAATATATATGGGTTTTTCTATATAATATACCATGAAACACATTTTCAGGAAACAACTATCATTCATAATGTTTGGGTAGTTACACTTATGACCTTTTATTAATAGTTTATTAACAATTTCATGTTAAATTCACATTTCATGCAATAACTACATTATTTATTCATACATTTTAACATGTTATTTCTTGGTCCTATTAATTTGATCATGTTTTAATCATATCTATAATGTAATCCATGAAATAAATATATTATATATTAATTATATATGTTTTGGTTCATAAATATGTGTTGCTGGAGATATGAAAAAGGATTTGACCAGTTCTAATCCAATTAGGGCTCAAAGAGACCCAAAATTCATCAAAGGAGTCTGTCTCATAGATCTCTTTCACCACAACCCATCACCAGTGCACACACATTGGTGGGTGATGGAACCTCCATTAGTCTGATGAGCCACGCGACCACCTGAGCATCTTTAACAGTACCTCGGCATGTTCGACAGGGCCCCTACACTTTTATGTCTTTTTTTCCAATCAACATGCCCCATGATCATTGAAAATATCATTACCGATAAATATGCTATTTACCCCACCTCAATGGAATCATTACCTTGGCTATTCACCTTCTGATATCCTATCACATTAAGCTCTCAAGCACCATGAACCTGACTGAGAAATGGATTTCCCATGGTACATGAGCATTACGATCCATACATTCCCTTGTACCTAATAGTATCCAACAATGGTAAGGATTAATTTCCTGAAGGCATCTTACCGTCACTATAGAGGAACCCCCTTCATGTTTCTTGAAGATGAGAGAAGTATTAAGCCTTCATGAAGCACTATTCTATTATATCCAGACTCTATGTTAATATAGTGGCCTCGTGCTTCACTATGTCCATTCCTTCGGGAAACACCTTTCATTTGAAAAGCACCTAAGATTTGAGAATCCCCCCTTGGTGAGGAATGTTTCTTCCCCATACACTTTTTCATGTGGCCATCCAGGCTTTCCCATGGTGGTTTCTTGGTCCCTAATGTTGTATCCCTTGTTAGGATTTCCCACCTCTTTCTTTTTGGAATAGGTACCCTAATGGATGTTTCTTTTTGGAACAACCATGATAATGTGGACCCTATGAGTGACCACTTACCACCCAACTATCTAGGGAATTGATGGTTCCTTCCCTTCCCCATGTGTGGGAGCGTATAAGCTATATACGTCCATGGCATGAAGAGTGAGTCCTCCCTATCCGGGTTTCATTACATTAAACTGCCAAAAACCCACATCCAAAGTACATGATGTTAATCTATAGCCTCACCATGTTCCATGCACACGGGGTTCCCCAACTTAATAATTCTCCACACCCACTCATCTCCACTAGAGTGATATCATCCACACTTGGAATGAGATCCTCCTTTCATGGAACAACATATTCTCGTGGGGAAGGGAAAACATCCTTGTGGAAGACCCTAGCATTTATTACATAAGGATACACATTTTCTCCACATTACCACATTTTGATGAAAATAATAGAGGTGATATGTTTATAAGAAACTCTTAAGATCCCATCCCTCTACCTTTTCGCATTTTCACCATATTCCACTTCTACACATATTCCCCACACTATCCCACACTGATGCAACTTTCATATATAACTTTCTGGTCTACTAATTCATATTTATTCTCACACTAAGAGTGAATAACATGGGATTAGAGGTCTGTAATGACCAAAACACCATTATTCTAGGAATCCATCTTGGAGTAAGATCCATCTTCCACCTCCATGGGAAAAATCAATGTGTAAGACCCACACCACAATTTTGGGACACTAACCATGTGTAATCACCAATGACCCTATCTGGACTGCATGGAATTGGATCCCGGTCTTCTACACATGGTATGTAGGAATCATCATTTAGGTTTAAGCCATAAACCTTTATATTCAAGTCGGTTCACTCTCATCCATACCACATGATATTAAAATGCATGGGATTCCAAAAATTCATGGAATTTGATCCCTATATTCTACATAGGGTACTTAGGAAGCGTCCTAAAGGGTTAGGACCCATCATCTATTCCCGTCCTTGTCATTCCCTTGAGTAATTATGACATGGGAGGATCATTCCCTATACCAAGGTTCACACTTCATTCGGGCCCATATCTATGCGTTCATGTCACCTCCTTAGGTGTCTTATCACCCCATTCCAAACTGTGTGTAATTTGATCCCTATAATCAACACATGGTATGTAGGAATCTTCTATGAGGTTCATGCCACACCATCCACTCTCATCCAGGCATTTACCTCTATTTGTTATGTATCAGAAGGATCACGCCCCCACCTAGAGGTCACACATCTTTTGGGTACATATGAATGTTTTCATGTCAACTCCATAGGTGTCTAATCCCCCCATTCTAAATTATGTGATATTTGATCCATATATTCTAAATTTGGGTATGTAGGAATCCTTGTTGAGGTTCAATCCCAATAACCCCTAACACTCCATTTGTTCCATCCATCCCATTTTATCACTTCCTCAGTTTCCATCCAAATTAATACCAAGGGTTCCACATATCAATGAGATCATTTATTCTACACCATTGCTGCAACTATCCACACCTAGGCATCTAACCATGTGTAATCCCCAATAAATCTATATTCATCAAACAGAGAGTGAACCTCATTCAATGGGATTCTATCCATGTGTAATCCCCAAATCATCCCTTCAAACTTTGTGGGTTTTTATCCCTATCTTATACATAGGGAATGTAGGAAGCCTCCATGATGTTAAATCTCAACCAATGGTAAACATTTGTGTCCCCCTCATTAGGTTCCACACACCTGATCTGCCCTCAGTAGTGTCTGTATTATCCTTCACAGTGTGTAATATCTCCCTTTATAGGGCACATCACTTGAATTCATCATTAGTGGAATTCATAGCCATCCAATGGTCATCCTCAGTGACTCCCCCTAGGGATGAACCCCTTCATGGTTTGAAACATTCTATTCATGAGATTAACCACATAGTGTCATCCCTCATAAGGTGTTCTAATCCATCCATTTTGTAAACTATCCTATTGATCACTCATAGGGATGTATATATTTGATCTATATTCACAGGTGTTCTGATATGCCCATCCATATACTGAATATGTTAAACAATTGTATCTTCATCTATGTTAGATGTTAAACTTGGTGCATACCCCATTCTAATCATGGTATGATTGATGAAATCCTTTGAAGACATGCCTCTAACACAAGATATCCCATGATCAATATGGGATTTTTCAGGTTTCCACTCCCTTAATAAGTCCTCTTATAAGGAAGAATACATTTGTTCCAAAATCCTAGTTTCTTGACATGCCATTTATTCCCAATGTGACTAATCTATGAATAGAATGTCCTTACACTGATGAGGACCCATGGAATGTTCAAAAATAAGTAGCATAATTATAGGGTTACCACAAAGATGATGGTACTAGGAACAAGTTTCATGAAAAAAGTATTAATCTATTAGGGATACCCATATTAGTCGATAAATTCTAAAGTGGAATCCATAGATGGAGAGGAAGACATCCCATTTCCTTGTTTTGATCAAGAGGCATACATCAATGAAGATGTGATAAATGCCACCCACTATTGGAAAGAAGGAATGTTCGGTAACAAATGTGACGCCCAATATGCAGCATCACATGAGGTGGTGAAGCCTCGATAGAAAGCATTAGAAATAGAAATGGTGAACATGAAGTGAATCTATTCTCCTTAATATGGGATTAACAGAGTTTGAGGCATTAGAAAATTAGCATGTAGCTAGATCCAACTATCCAATACCAAGTCCACCCAAGAAAATAGTGGACCTTTCATGAAACCCATTGGAATTTAGGGAAGTTAATCACTGGGAGTGGTAGTCTAAGATATCTTCAGTATGGATCTCTCCATACAATCATAGATGATTGGATGACATTGGGGTATTAGGCATTTATTTCTTTATATTCATATTGATAACTAAATTTTATTTCTTTGTAGGATCCTAGATATAGGAAACTAATCCACCCTAAACACAGACACAGAGGTAGAAGGAATGTCAATGTAGTAATCCGGAATAACCACACAACTTCCATGTCATCATCCATAACCATGGCTATCAGGAACCCACACCTTTCCTCACCCTTTGAAATTATCTATATATGGCTGAGAAAAACCCATGATTATTGATACGATTTGGAGGGGTTCATTCCCATGAATAACACATCCCACAAGGACTTGTAGGATTCTATGCTACACCATCATTTCCTCCCCTAGGGTCCGTTCATGGAAACCCTACTCCCCACTCCCATGTTCAGTTATTTCCATATTCTCTCTCCAGAGTGATCCTGTGAATCACTCCCCGATTCCAATGAGGTAAGTGATATTCAAGTCATCCAGGTAGTGATAGCTTCCTGTGAGTATCCAATAAGGGTTCCCATAAGGCTAAATCAATGCTACTGACCGGTCCTTTAGGTTGAAGAATAGATGGTCTATATTCCTGCTCCACTGGCATAGGTTGGAACAACCCAATGCCATGATCAGGTCCATGATCTAGAAGATTCTGGTTTAGGGGCGTCATCTTCAACAACTCATGTGGTCGATACCACCCCTGAATCATTCTACTAGGTGCCTATAAAAATTGTTTGGGGAGTCACCTATGACTAATTAGGATCGAGACTTTAGTCACCTCATAGGCTGGATGTGTTAACTCTTTCAGTCATCAGCACCACTAGAATCCATTGTAGGATGACCCAATGTGATGATATAAAATAAGAAGGCCCTCCCCATACCATCATTAGTTAGAGTGGAGGTCCTCCGAACAATCATGATCAGCATGGAGGTCATCACCATGTTCTCATCACCCATCCAAGTGGAGGTCCTCCTAGTCTTTTTGACATCTGGAATAAAGTTCCTCTCCATGGCCATGGTTCCCATAATAGAGGCCCTACCCATGTCCCAGAATACCAATGAGAAGGTCAACCTCATGTAATTTCTGGCTAAATAAGAGGTCCTCCCTGTAACAACATTGATCAAAGTGAAGGCCCTTCCTACCTCATCAGCATCCAGCATAGAGGCCCACCCCATACTGCAACTTACCAGAGTAGAGTTCCTCCCCACTATCATAGCTAAAAAAGTTGAGTCCACCCTTTCTTTTTCCATGATCAACTTGGAGGTCCTCCCCGTGTTCTTACCAGCAACGAACATGGGGGAATGGGGTCCTCTAAAAATTCTCATAATGTCTAGGGGAGGTGCTCCTCACTCCAAAAACCGCCACTATGGAGGTCATCCACATGCATATGACAACAAATATAGAGGTCCTCCACATAAACCATTCAACATATGTCTAGGTTATCCACACTCAAAATCTCATTAAAGTGAATTTAATTCCCTCTCCAATAGTAGTCCATGTGCAGGTCCCCACTTCTTCGATGACAATAGGTATGGAGGTCATCCGCACATCCATAAAAATGAAAGATGAGGTCCTCCCCATGAAATCAACAAGTAGAAAAAGGTCCCCCTCATGTATAAAACGTATTCTATCCCAAATAACCATCCTATATAAAAATATAGAGTCATAACCACCAAACATATTACTTTGGGAGGCCCCAAGTTGTCATGAATCCCATTCTCTTATTTGATTATGATGAAAAGTGGGACCCAATGATGGTTTCATCCCCCCAATATTCTACATCATAGTCTGGGGCAGAAGCTCAGTGTGGGAGTTTTTGTCTTACTAGAAGGTGAGATGCTTCATATCCATGAATCCTTTCATAGGTACATGAATGTGTAGTATGATTTGGCTCCCTTCCTATGTTTCGATGTGCATATCTCTCTATCATTGCTAGTTTTGTTCTCTTCCTCAACATGAGATCATGAAGATTTATTATGGTTAATTATATGTGGTGATCACCCACCAAGTTCGCCATCAATAGCTACTTCCCTCATATAGGAGTCAGTGGTAAATACCCTATCATACAGGGACATGATGATACAGTCATTACCATCTCTCAGAGAGAAACCTGTGAGTGGCATCAAGTCATCTCACACAGATTTTTTTCCACTAGAATGTCTACCACTGAAATGGTAAATATCAATTCCACATACAATTCCTCATCCATCCCAGATGAAAGAGGGGGGAAAATAGTCGGACCCTGCTTCTGGGAAATGAAGCTGGTGGGACACTCTAGACACCAATAAGTTATCTTAGATGTTCTAGTCGGTCGCTACTACTGACAATGACTTTCTAGGGTCTCTCACTTAGGATGAAGTTTTCTACTTCCACCAAATCCTCTGGGTGATTATTTTCCACCTTCATGAACAACTGTTGGCATATCTAATGTTCTAGGAGCATTGATATGACATTGGAAAGTAGTGTCATATGTTTGAGTTAGTAGCATTTCACATGGCTCATAACCCTACATCACCCAACTATAACTGCAACCTGTAGAAATGATGAGTTTGATGATTTATTTTTGTATAGATAATTATTTAATATAAAACCCCACATGTTTATATATATAGTATGAGGAAGTATGCTACTCTCCACCTTAGTCTCATCCTTTACCAACAAGACATTCCAAATGAAATAAAAGATATTCCATCAGGTTTAGTCATGAATAATATGGATAACATTAATCTGCTCAAGGAGAAGGATGTTGATGTGGGGATTTATGAAAAGGAATCACCTCATGGGGTGTCAAAATGCCTTGTGGACCAATATAAAGGCATCATCACTCGCCATAAAAGGCGGACTCTTGTTCTTATAAATCCCTCTGAGTCATTGCCCTTTGGCTGAGACCCCAACAAGGGTAAAGGAAAACTCAGACCTCAAAACCCTTTGACCCATCTAGTTCAGTGAAAAATATGGTGTTTAATCATGTCAAGACCACTTTGCACCAACAGATTACAGAAGAGAAAAAGTTCATTAAAGAGCTCCTCAATGAGTGGATTGCAGAGCGACATCTGAACTATCATGACCCCCAGTATGATCTTATCCTTCCTCCACTAGGGCAGTAGGGGCATCCATAAGTCCCTTGTCTAGTTACCTCATATTGATCATGGTGATCCTATGCATCCCGATAGGATATAAAGAAAAGAATATGAAAAAATACCATGTTATTTATTAGAAAATTTGCACGAGATATTTGAGAACCATCCTTGAGGCCTAGTCCAAGTCACTCCTCTAGTAGCTCCATAATTCATTCCTCTAGTAGCCCCACAGGTATTTCCTCCAAGAGATCCACATGCCACTCTAGCTGGTCCATGAGTTTCTAAACCTACCTATAATTTTGATGAGACCATCAACACACTGGTGATCAGGGTTCCTCATATAGATAGGAACCCCTTCTAGAATGACCTGATGGTAATATGTATCTAGAAAGGGTGGATGACATGTAATCACCCCCAGATTTTGGGAATCCCACCACCCCCCCCCCCCACAATTTGATGGGGGACCCACTACAGCATCTATACCACTTTAATTGGAGGTGTGGTGCCATGTTGGGGACTCCATCACAGTTAGAGTCCTCGATCCTATGGTGATTCATAAAGACAATGGAAGGGCCTATGTTTTTTTGGTATAGTCGGTTACCTACCAAGTTAATTGCTGGTTGAGAAGAACATCACAGTAAGTTTCTCAAGAATAATAGTTCCACCACATGCATGAAAATTATTTATGACATCTTCAAGGGGAAAAAATAACTAGATGAGTGGGTTGAAAACATTTTCTCCAAGTGGAAGGGACTCACTTATTCACTTGATATGCCTCTAACTCAAGAGTAGATACTAATGATATACATGGGGAATTTCAAGACTGAATTGGTTCTTTCCCTCATCACTCAGAATATTCTAGGTGGATTTTAGTGTTTTTATGATAAGGATTAGTTCCTAGAGGAGGCTTTGTGGCAGACTAACCAGGTATTCCCATTGACTTCAACTCTTATAATAATTTCCACTATGGAAGAGACTAACGTTATCGCACAAATAGAGGCCACCATTCCATTTGAATTGTTACTAGTAGAGCCTCCTCCATATCTATACTAAGGGTAACAACCTCAGGTCCTAACCCAGCCTATGTATTTCCAGACATAGAATTAGAAGTCACTACCACACAATGCACATGCACCAACCCGGTGAGACAATCTGTCTCTGGTCCTTCATTAGGCTCTACCCTCTCATTAGTTCCAGCACCTAGAACTCCCTTTTTGGATTGGAGAAACCTAACCTATTCATCCATTGAGGCTTAGGTTCCCAGTTTATTCTATAGTTCCATCGATAGGGGATTCTGATGTTTCCAAAATGAATTAAAAACCGTGAGGATGATCTCACTGATCACCCAGACTAATTCCCTTATCATAGGGTCCTTGGGTATACCATCAAGAAATTATATCTATTCAAGGACTAGCTCCAGGATCATGTTGATAAAAAGGTATTCAAATATGGTATTTCCTGGCATAGGTGGCATGTATCAATATGAATCCTAACAATGACAGTGAAGCTATATGGCAGCTGATCTCTGACTGCAGGTCTCAAAAGTATGTCAATTGGTTATCCTGTAAAGGGGCTTCTCACACTCATTATGTCATCCATTCCTAGCTCATGGTAAATGAAATACCATGGGATTTCCCACGGTATTATTCTATGGTATAGGACACTTGGGGTACATATTATTTTCTCATAGGAAATTTCATTCATGATTCACCTATTGATGCTCAGATTGTATTTTTTAAAGGGATTATCCTAGTGATGATTCCCTCCCCCCTCTCATGTTCTGATAGATGGGATTCAAATAGAATGAAACTTCTAGTTGAGGCCCTCGAATCTTCTTTTTGTATCAATTTTCTTTTTTCAAAAATATATTTCTAAATTCTAATTATATTTTTAAAATTATTTGCAAGAGTATATTTCCCATTAGACATATTGAAAAAATTTCATAATTGACAAACATTCATATAACTGCCGAATCCATATGGTACTGTTTCTATTTCTATTCAATTAATTATATAATATATTTGGGTTTTGGGTAATAAAAAAATATAACATTATTTCTTAAGAAAGAACTATCATTAAAAAAACATAGGTCGTTACACTTAGGACATTTTATTAACCATTTATTTATAATGTAATGTTAAATTTACATTTCAGGCAATAACTACTATATTTTTTACATATGTTTGAAAAGTTATTTCTTGGTCCTCTTACTTTGATCATGGTTTAATCATATTCAAAATTTCAACCATTATATAAATATAATATATATTCATTATATATGTGTTGGCACGAAAATTATTGCTATAGGAGAAATAGAGAAATACCTGATTGGTTTTAATCCAATTCGGGCTCAAACAGACACAAAATCCATCAAAGGAGTTTCTATCCTGAATCACTTTCAAGGAAACCCTTAGCTAGTGCACAAACAAAGGCGTATTATGGGACCTTTATGAGTATGATGATCCCCGCAACCACACAAGATTCTTTAACGGTACCTTCGTAAGTTCATTGTAGTCTCGGTGCTTTGTGGAAGCCCTTTTCCTTCACAATGTGCCCCATAAGCATTTTGAGATTTTTTTCCCATAAATATGTGGATCACCCCCACCGCAAAGGAATCATTAGCCAAAACATTTAACCTCTGATATTCTATCAAAAGAAGCTATCGAGCACCAGTAACCTGATGTAAAAATGGATCGCCCAAGTTACTTGAGCATTGTGATCGATTATTTCCCTTGTTTCTCATATCCACTACCTATGGTAGGGATGAATTTCATGAAGGTATCCACCCTTATTGAAGGAGGAATACCCTTCTGTTTTCTCGAGACCTCTCCAAGCATTATGCCTTCATGATGTACTCCTCTATTTATTCAGGACTTTATGCTAAGGAAGGGGACTCATGCTTCCCAAGGTTAATTCCTACATGATTCCCCTTTTCTTTTTTAAGCACACAAGATTTGAGAATCCCCCCATGGCGAGCAAACATACATCATGAGAATCTCATCCGTTCAGCCCTCCAGTCTTGCATGTGGTGACTTCTTGGTCCCTCATGCAGTACCACTTGTTGCAATGCCATACATCATTATTTTATGCAATGGTACACTATTGGTTCTTTATTTTTGGCATAGCCATGCTAACATGGACCCAAAGAGTTTCCAATCCCCCCCACACTCCTGAAGAGCATTGATGGTTTCTTTCCTTACCCATGTGTGGGAGGGTATTATCTATGTATGTCTAAGGCGTGAGGAGTGAATTCTCCCTATATGAGTTGAAATACATTAAAATTCCATGAACCTACATCCTCAGCACATGAAATTAAACTATAGCCTCACCCAATTCTAGGAACATGGGGTTCTCCATGTCAGAAATTCTCCACAGCCACTCATTTACATAGGTTTGATATCTTCCAAAAATGGAATGAGATCCTCCTTTCATAAAATGACATCTACACCTGGGGAAGGGAAACCATCATGGTGTAAGCCCCTTGCCTTTATTACAGGGGGAAACACTTTCTTCTCTCATTGCTTCCTTCATATAAAAATACTAGAGGTGAGATGGGTAAAAGGGACTCTCGAAACCCCATCCCTATCCCTTTGATCATTATCATCATGGTCCACTTCTAGGTGTAAGCCCGACACCATCCCTCACTGATGAATTTTTTGTGATGGGACCTTCTAGTTTACTAAATCCTCCTTTTTCTCACATAGTGAATGAATAAAATTGGATTAGATGCTATAAGTCACCATAATACCCTTATTTTGGGCATCTATCCAAGAGTAATCCCCAAATTCTACCTCAATTGATATCTTCTATGCATATGCCCCACACCGTATACAAGGGCCACTAACCATGTGTAATAACCAATTCCCCTATCAAAAATATGTGGAATTTGATCCATGTATTCTATACTTGGTATGTAGTAATCCCCAATGAGGGTAAATCCTGATACCATTATATTCACATCGATTCACTCTCATTCATACGACATGATTTTAAACTGCATTCGATATCAGAACTATGTGTAATTTGATCTATATCTTCTACGCATGGTATGTAAAAGGCCTCCATGAGGATAAATCCCCATCACCCATTCCCGTCCTAGTCATTTCTTTGAGACATTATGTCTTGGGAGGATCTTTCCCTATCTCATGGGTCACACATCTTTCAGGTCCTAATCCATGTGTTCAAGTCACCTCCTACGATGTATCATCACCCCATTCAGAATTTCATAGAATATGATCCCTATCTTCTAAACAGGGTATGTAGGAATCCTCCTTGAGGTTCATGCCCTATTATGTATTCCCATCATCGTCTTTCACCTTGATTAATTATGTATCAAGAAGATCATGCCCCATCTAGGAGGTCACACTATTTCAGGGTCCTTATCCATGCATTCAAGTAACCTCCTTAGGTGTCTCATCACTCAATTCGGAACTATGTGAAATTTGATCTATGTTTTCTATATTTGGTATGTTGGAAGCATCTTTGAGGTTCAATCCCAATAACCCCTCACACTCCATATGTTCCATCAAACCCATTTCATCACATAATGAGTATCCATTCTAATTATTAACTAGGCCACCACATCTCAATGAGATCATACAATCCACACCATCTCTAAAAATAGAATCACTTGGTCATATAACCATGCGTAAGCCCCATGCATTCCATATTCATCTAACTAAGAGTGAACCTCATGAGATGGGTAGTTATCCATGTGTAAGACCCAAATCAACCATTCAATCTACGTGGGTTTTTATACTTACCATCAACCTAGTGTATATAGGAAGTCGTCTCTATGTTCAATTCTAGAAAATAGTAAACTTTGGTGACCCCCTAACTGGGATCCACCCTCCTGATTCACCCTTAGTAGTGTCTTGATCAGCCTTCACGATGTTAAATATATTCCATTAAGGGACACATCACTTGAGTTCATTATTAGTATAATTCCAAGACATCCAATGGTAAAAATCAGTGACTACCTACTAGGGAAGAACCCCTTCATGGTGTGGAAACTTCTCTTTATGAGACGCACCACCTCGGGTCCACCCTCATTAGGCATTCTGATCCATCCATATGGTTAACCTTCTAGGTGATCCCTCATAGGGATGTACCTATCAGATCCATATTCACAATTGTTTCGATAAACCTATTCCATCTCTACAAGATGTTAAACTCATGCTTCTTCATCTCTGATAGTTATTAAAATCAAGGCATTCCCCATTTTAAACATGGGATGCTTGAGGAAAACATCATAAGACAATCCTATAGTATAAGATATCTTACGATCTATGTGGGATTCCTTGAGTTTCTACACCATTGAGAAGTCCTCTTATGAGGAATAATACATGCATTCAAATGTTATTGTGTCCAGAAATGGAATTTATGCCCAATGTGACTACTCTCCTAACTGAAGGTTGATAAACTAACTATGGTCTATGGACTATAGAAAGAAGTTGTGTAATTAATTGGTTTCCCCAAAGATGATGGCACTGGGAACCAGTTTCATGAACAACGTCTTAATCTATTCGGGAGAGCCGGACTCAGTGATGAATTATGAGGAGGAATACATAGTAAAGACTAACATACCGTCATCCTATTTCCATCAAGAATTAGACATCACCTAAGAGGTGATTAATTCCACCCACCTTTGAAAAGAAGGAATATTGAGTAACAAATACGATGCCCAACATGCAACATCATGTGAAGTGGGTGAGCCCCAATCGAAAGCATTAGAAACAGAAATGGAAAAACCGATGTGAATCTATTCTTCGGTATATGGTATTAGTAGATATTGAGAAATCAATGGATGAGATTGTCACTGAATCTAGATATCTGGCACTAGGTCCCGCTAAGAAAATATTGGGCCTGTTGTGAATCTGAAGAGAATTTGGGGTAGATGATTATTGGGAATTCTGGTCTGTGACATCGCCAACATGGATCACAATTTATAATCATGGAAAATTAGATTACATTGGGGCATTGGGAATTTCATTCCTTGAATTCATATTGATAGCTTAATTTTCCTCCTTTGTAGGATCTCAGCTATTGGAAACCAATCACCCTCACCTGCAGATGTAGGGGCAGAAGGAACCTCAACGTAGCACTCCTGCACGACCCCACAAAAAACACAACATCATATAGGACCATGGGAATCAGGCACCCACACACACCTCACCACATGAAATTATCTAGATAAGGGTGATAGACACCCTTTTTTGTTGATACGAGTAATAGGGGGTCATTCCCATGAGGGACATGGCTGCCGAGACTTTGAGGCTTTTGTGCCTCACCATCACCACCACCCCCATGGGTCATATAGGGAGTCACTACTCCACACTCCCACATTAAAATATTTCAGGAGCCTCTCTCTAGATCTATCTTATGACTCAATCCCCTATTCCGACAAGGTAATGGATGTTCAAGTCATCCATGCCATGATAACTACCCGAGTGTCTCCAAGAAGTTCTCCCACGAGGCCCCTTCAATGCCACTACTAGTCCTTTAGGCCAAAGAATATGAGGTGTATATCCTAGATCTTCTAGCCACGATCTAAACATACCTATTCCATATTTGGGACAAATATCCAAAAGATTCATGTCAGGGGCATCATCTTCAATACCTCATATGGAACATTCCACCGCTGATGCATTCTACTAGGTTCATGTGACTGACGATTGGGGATTCAACTATTCCCAATTAGAATCAAGACCAAAACCACCTCATAGGCTAGCAAGGATGAATCAATACATCATCAAAACCTATAAAATCCATCATTGGATAACACATAGTTATGAAATCAATTACAAAGTCCCTCCCCATATCATAGCTAGTTAATGTGGAAGTCCTCCCCCCTCTCAAGATCAGCATGGAGGTCCTCCCCATGTTATCGTCAACCATCCAAGTGGAGTTCCTCCGTGGCTTGTTGACATCTGACCTGAAGTTCCTCCTCATTCCCATGGTTCTCGTTATAGTCGAACTCCTATTGTTAAGGACTACCAATGCAATGGTCATCCAAACAACATTTTCGACTAAATCAGAGGTTATCTTCGCCGCAACACTGATAAAAGAAAAGGCCCTTCTCATTCCATCTCCAACCAACACGGAGGCCCTCCCCATACTATAGCTATGCATGGTTGAGGTCCTAAATACTCTATATTCTACCAAATTGGTGGCCACCACCTCTTTATCCATTATCAATAAGAATTTCCTCACCATGTTCTCACCAACAACCAACACAGTGGTCCTCCTCATCTTCTCATCATCTATAGTGGAGTTACTCACTGATCAAGCAGTCACCACTGTGGAGGCCATCCCCAGACATCTAGTGTCTATTATAATGGTCCTCCCCATATACCATTTTAAATATGTTCATGTTATCCTTTCAGATCATCTCATCAATCTCAAGGTTCTTCCCACTCCCATAGTTGTACCAGTGAAGGTCCTCACTAGTTCGATGACAAAAAGTACATAGGTCCTCCCTATATCACAAAATATCAAAGTAATGGAACTCCCCACACAATCAATAATCATCAATAATGTCCTCCTCATGTCTAAAAAGTTCCTTGTCTTTAAGAACCATCCGAAGGAATAATAATGAATCTTCGGTGCCGAAAGAATGACTCTACTAGGCCCCAATTTGTCATGAATCCCATTCCCTTATCTAGATTTGAAGATAAGTGGGACGCACTAATAAATCATTCCCCCCTGTCTTCTTCATCATAATATGGCGAAGGGGCATAGTGTGTGAGTTTTTGTCCTCCCAGAAGGTGAGATGCAGCAGATTCATGAATCCCTTCATAGGTGCATGCAAGTGGAGTAAGATTTGTCTCCATTCTTTTTTTTTCATGCATCCCACTTTATCATCACCAATTTCATTATTTATATAAACACTATATCATAGAGAGGTATTGTGGTGATGGATAGGTGGTGAGAATCCACTAGGTTTACCCTCAATAGACGCTGCCTTCATAAATAAGGTAGTGGTAAATACCCTGTCATATACGGACATGATGATTCAATTGATACCATCTTCAATAGACGAGACAATGAGTGGTGTCCGGTCAGCCCATGTAGTGTTTTCTCCATTGGAAATACTACAGCAACAACTGTCCATATTAGTGCCACTACCAATTCCGCAGCTGACCCTGAATAAAGAGTGGGAAAACCTAGAGGTAGACCTCGATTCTGAGCAACGAAGCTTGTGGGACACTCTATCCATTGATCAATTATCCAAGATTTTTTGACTTATTAATACACTTGACATTATCATTCCATGGTATCTCACTTAGTTTGAGTTTTTTTAGATTCCACCAGACCCTACGGGCGATGCATTTCTGCCTTCGTGGCCATTAGATTGCTTATCCAATGAGCCACGTGCATTGTTATGACATTATCCATTAGTGTCATATGGTTGAGTTAGCAGCGCTTCCCATGGATTAGCACCATTAATCACCCAACATAAACTAGAAACATTATCAATGATGATTTCAGAGCTTTATCATGCTCTGCACAATTATTGAAGTGGAAACCCCACATGTTCAGATCTATTATTGGGGGATGTATGCTACTATCCACCTTAGTCTCATTCTATTCCAACATGACATCTCATGCGATATAAAGGATATGTTATTTGGTTTAGTCGTAGAGAATATGGATGGACATAATCTTATCAAGGATAAGGACACCAAGGTAGGGATTGATGAAGAGGAATCACCCACCAGGGTAGCACAATACTTTTTGGACACTCATAAAGGCATAATCACTCAATTGAAAGGTCAGATACATGGACCTGTAGATCCCTTTTAGTCACTTCCATTTATAAAAGATCCCAACATGGGTAAAGGAAAATAGTACCTCTAAACCCTGGACCCCAACTGGTTCACTAAAAAAGATGGAGGTTGATCCTGTCAAGGCCGCATTGCTCCAGAAGGTTGCAGAATAGAAAATGTTCATTAACAACCTCCCCACTGAGCAGCTTTGAGAGTGAGGTCCAAACTATGGTGACCCTAGGTATGATCATGTCCATACCCTATTAGGGTTTTAGGGGTAGCCATAGGTCCCCCTATCCAGTTACCAACTATTGATCTAGATAATCCTATGTATGCCGACAAGATATAGACTGGAGCCTATGGGTTGCGACCATGGTATTTATCCCCAAATTTTCCTGAGCTATGTGAAAACCCTCCTCAAGACCCGGTCTAGGTCACTCCTCCAGGAGTAGCCCCTTAGTTCATTCCGTAAGAATCTCCACAAGACACTATAGCTGCTCCATGAGTCACGAATTCTACCTATAAAGTTGATGAACATGTCAACACACTAGTGGTTAGGAATCCTCATTCAGATAGGAATCCCCACCATGAAGACCTAATGGAAACTCTCATCGCCTGCCTCAAGGAAAAAGAGACTTGATATTTGGTGACTCAAATAGATGGTATGTCATATCTGGCCTGGGTGGATGACATGAAAGCATCCCCAGATTTTGTGAATCCCACATTCTCTTCCTTCAATGGGATATGAGACCCACTGTAGGATCTAGGACACTTTATTTCATTGTGTGGAACAATGTTGGTGGCTCCATCACAGTAGGAGGCCTCTAACCTCTAGTTATTAATATAGACATTAGAAGGACCTACATTTTTCTGGTACAGTATGTTACCTATCAAGTTTAACATTGGTTGGTAATATCATCATATGATTTTTCTTTCTAAAAGTTATGTTCCACCACATGAAATAAAAGTATTTCTTAACTCTTCAAGTGAAAAAATGACCAAATCAGTGGGTTTATAACAATGTATCTAGGTTTAAGGGCTTCACATATTGACTCGACATTCCCCTAACTCAAGAGTATCTACTAATGATGTATGCGAAGGACCCCGTAACACCCTAAGAGGGGAGTCATGAATTGGGGTGTCAACTTTTTCTTTTAAAAATTGTGCATCTTATTCCCATGTTGGTAGGAACTTGTAAGACCTGTCAAACCAAAGAAAGCATGAAGTTGACATAGCACTTTTACATGGTTCACCACAAAGGGCTACATCCAAGGAGCATACGCCGATAGGTTTTCGGTCATACCTAAATACACTAAACTTCACTATATGCAGATTATAGTGTTCTGGTACCGTCACTCTATCCTAGGCTCACTACCTTTACAAAAGTTTAGGGATAGATCACTGCGTCCCTCTAGTGACTCTCATTGACTCCCCCGGGCTCACTACTAAAAGTGAAGTCCCAATCATTTTATAGATGTGAAGGTCTCTTCAATAGATTTTCGTTGAAGTCATTGCCTCTACTTGGCACGAGACTCCGCTTGCATTGAAGTCCAGAAATGATGTACTTCAATGTACTGAACCACTAAACCGGATAATCAGAAATGTGCTAATAGTTTATACTGGAGATTTCGTCCAACTCCCACCCTTGTTACGAAATATCTGACTTTGGTGCACAATAGTTGTTTTGGTGCGGAAAAATATTTTGAGCTACAACCTCTTTTAGGAACAGCTTTACATGCCACACCTTTTTCATGCAGCTCTGAGTTTTTCACACAGTTCAGAGTTTTTCACACAACTTCAGATTTTTCACACAATGTCTCTGTTTTCGCGCAGCTGAACCCTTTTCGCACAACTAGCCATTTTTTCGAGCAACACCCTTTACGCGAACCATTTATGCACATCAGACCTTAGTTCTCCTCTAATTCTTCAACCATATAGAATGAGGGGGGTCGCCTATTATTTATAGGCATCTTAGACTCCCACACGCAAAACCACTTGCTGCTCAAAGAAACTCTAATTTGGCATGTAATATTTCACACATGTATCGTTTTTCGCGCACATCTCAAGGTTTTTCGCGCAGCTCATGCCTTTGACATTTTTTGGCATTCTGATTCCAAAACACATCTTTCGCAAAAAAACCTCGATCCAAAATTTCGCGCACCACACTGTTTTTCGTGAAAACCCACTGTTGTTCGTGTAAACCCGCTGTTTTTCACACAAACCTGCAGTTTTTCACACAACCCTTGATTTTTCATGCTCACCTTCTGATATTTCGGACACCACTTCCTTTTTGCGCACACAACCTTGTGCCAATAACCTTTATCTTCATTTTCTGATTTTGAGACCCAAAAATTTGGAAAAAACTGGGTAACTGCGCCACCTTCAATATTGTTTTCTGCTTAAACTGTATCTTCACCTTGCTAGAACACATTCTGAACTTCCATTGAGTATTGAAAAAAAACACAAACCATACTCAAATTCATGAATATAATATCCATGGTTCTAACAGTATGTGGGGATGGTTAATACAGAATTGGTTCCCTCTCCCATAACTCAAAATATTCCAGGTATATTTTAGGGTTTTTATGATAAGGATCAGTGCCTAGAGGATTCCTTGTTGTAGTCTAAGAAGGTAATCATGTTTCCTATAACTCATAAAAAAAGATCCACCATGGTAGAGACTACTTCCATCATACAAATAGACGACCCCTGGATATTTTATTTGTTATTGGTAGAGCCTCCTCTAAAGCGTTTTCATGGGAAACAACCTCAGGTCATGCCCCAGCCTTAGTATTGCCCAATGCATAATTGGAAGGTGCTACCACACAATGCACCTGCACCATCCTGATGACACAATCAGTCTTTGGTCCCTCATTAGGCTTCAACCTATCATTAGGGTTTATTCCCAAAAATTATCTTCTTGGATAGGAGAAACTGCAACTTTTCGATCAATGGGGATCATGTTCCTGGTTATATTAGTAGTTTCCTCAATAAGGGATCTTGATGTTTATAGAATGCATGATAACCCAAGTGGCCGATCTCACTAATTTACCAAACTAATTATCTTATCACAAGATCCTTGGTCATACCATCTAACAATTTTATGTGTTCTAGGTATGGATCCATGATCATATTGATAACAATGTATTAAAATTTGGTCTTTTCCCAACATAGGCAGTATACATCACTATGAAGCCTAACAATGTAAAGAACCGATATTTTGAATGAATTTTTATTTCATAATTTTTTGTGTGATTTTAGTTTATACTAAACAAAATTATATACTTTAATTAATGATGTGAGTATAATTAAAATGAGACCGTTGGGTTTCGAATGTTATATGACCATTGGTCTATATGACCATTAGAAACTAAATGTTGAGATTGTTGTCTCCAAATACAAGTGATCTTGGTTAGTTAATACAGAAAGAAGATTCAATGGCCTCATCCGGTAGTCTCAGGCAGATAAAAGACCATCTGACGAAACATGGGAATGAGGTAGCACCACTGGGCTTTGCTCTGAACCAAACCCAAGATGAACTTCATCATGTGAAGCAGGAGTGGAATCACCTTCGGGAGAAGTTCAAGCTTATATAAATCACTACTCAGACAATGTTGGTTGAGCCACCCTCAGATTCTCTCACCATATCCAACCTTACACTAAAGTCCTATACTGGTGTTATAAGGGGCTATGTAACGAGACCATGTAACACCCCAAGAATTCATAATGTGTTATTTCTTCAAAATAATTCAATAACTTGCACTACACGCAACACCGAGTTCAATTGCACCATGACTTACCAAAAATCCAATCAAAAGAGGTTATGAATAGTATTAACTAAATTTTAAACTTTATATAATCCTTATAATTTTTCCATATTATGAGTATCTTAGACATAATACAAGAACAAATTCATTTTCAGTATTGCACTTTTATCAACTTTTAATAGTGAACCCTTTTTAAATACATTATTTTAAACTTTTTGACTAAATGGGGACATCAAAAATTTAAAATGAAACACCCCAAGCTTCTATGGTACGCTTCTCTTTGAATAATGCGATAGCGTGTGTTGTACGCAACACCGAGTTCTAACAACCAATCAAACTAGCTGTTATGAATAGTAATACCTACTTTTTAAAATTATATATATTTAATATTTCAAAATGGACTTCATTTTTGGATTTGGAATACCTAATTTAGCCTAAGGTGAAATTTTGGTACTTTTCGGATAACTTTCATATTTTGATGAATAGTGAAAATTACTAAATTTTAATTAAAAACATCTTTTTTAATCAAAATAATTAATAGTGATAAATTATAAATTTTCGTAGTTTTAAACTATATTTAGAATATATTTTTACCATTTAATATAATGTTGGTCATTGGACATAATTTTACAATTAAACCGAACATAAACAAGTGTCAATCTTTTGATAGTTATTATCTCTTAAAAACACGCTTTTTGTTTTGACAGCGGGAATTAATTTTAAATTAATTTCTGCCACTCCTGTGTTTTGAATTTAGGAAAATGGATTCCATATTTGGAATCAGGATGTTTAAATTGTGTAAATAGGTAACTTTTATTTTTAGACATTTTGAATAATTACTGCGGTAAATATTTTATTTACCATGGTTAAGGGTAAATCCGGTAAATAAGGGTAAAAAAATAATATTATAATAAAACTAAATTACCCTAAAACGTGTCTTAACCCTATTGGTTGATACATGGTCGACCATGGGCATCTTTTGGTCGATTTTGGGACCCCATGGATCCACTTGTAAGTGATAATGACACTTTATTTTAATTAAGTTAAAATGAATACAAAAATGACACAAGCATATATCTTTTAGAAAAACAATTGTTACATAGGGTTATATATGTTGGATTTTAGATTATAAATATTCATTAGAAATATAAAACGATTTCCTACATAATTATATTTTATTTATAATTTATAGACATTAAATAATTTATTTTATTTATGACACAATGATGATACAGTAATTCCTATAATAGTGAAAAATTAAAATAATTGATATTATAAATACCCAAATAAATATAATATGAAACTTTTAATGAATTAAACTAATTTTCTAGGATAATATGATATATTAGGATTGATTTAATGGACTTTGTTCTAATTAATCAATCTGTTATGAGTTTCACAAAAATCATCTATTGAATAGTGTCAAAATTGACATAAAAGAGTTCTTAAAACAAATATTATATTATTAATTGATATTAAATTCTTAAAAATCTAAGGTTCGGAAAAGAGACTTATATCATGATAGTTTCATCATTAATGGACCACTTGGGGGTCGTTTGGATGTATATAGTAAGTTTATTAACCATATCATATAAAAATACAAAGAGACATTGTAAAAGTGAAACTAATTAACTTAGAGTTAATACTTATAGATAAGGTTAATATAAGTACCCAAACCTGTCTAAATTCTATTGGTTGAGTGGTTTTCGACCTATCCACACATTAACCTTTGAATAATCAACTTTTGATCCATTATAAACCGAATATGAATTTATTATAAATTAATATTTCTAGTTTTTCCAAAGGTTCCTCTCACCCCTCTTATAAAAGGGCACTCCTCCTTCTCATTTCATCACACCTTAAAAGCCTTATGGTTCTGCCAAAATCTGCCCAAATACTCTCCCAACATCCCTCACTACAACCTAGAGGCCTTAGTTTGATCATAAATCTAACCTAAGGAGCCCTTTTGATCAAATCAAAAGGAAGAACCCGAAGTAGAGGTAATGTTTTCACCACCCCTTTTCAAGTTCCTTTTTTCTTCCACTTCTTCTTTCTTTGTTCTTACCATTCTAAAATAATAACTCCAGTATCTTAAATATATTGTGATGTTATTATAAATATGGTACAACCATATTAAGTATTCTATCCACCCTTTGAATAACATGTCACCATACGTGCGTACGTACGTCTTACCGTCTCCACGTCGTGGTGTAATTGTTATTCAATATATTATTATTTGGATGGGTATAATAATGATGTGTAACTAATGTAAATAATAAATATAACATGTAAATGATTCTGTATATATAATATACCATCCATTTATATATTATTTTAATATCAAAATAATGATATTGTCGCTCGTGCGTACGTACGGACTACCGTCTCCACGAACGCGATGAGATTCATTCTCCATCGTATCCATTCAAGTATAATTATCATTTGATGATTTAAAAAATTATTTTTAAGGACTTGATATCATTCTGGATATGAATAATATAAAACCTATCCTTTATAAACATGTCTTACGTAACAAAACATAAAAAAGAAAACAAGTAAGTTAACACCCGAAACAACGATAATACTAAGATATTATTATCAAATCAATATTAAAAGATCATATATGATATAATATTAATGTATATGATTATTGTATAATTTAATAAAAATTATTTCACCATTATAAAGGAGGTTAACCTACCCCAACCACGGAAAAGTACATGGTAAGGGATTTTCTTATCTCACATTCAATTCCGTGAGATTTCCATTATTCGCCACTAAATTATTGAAAGTGATGTATTGTGTACTGGCATTTGATATATATTATCATGATTATCTTTATATTCATGTTATTCTGTAAATAATTTGGTGGTTATTAACTTTTGGCCATACGACTCAGTTGATTAACGTGGTAAGGGGTTTTCATCTCACTCTTTATTTCCGTGAGATTCATGCCATATTTCCACTATTATCTTTTGTGTGGTGTATGTACTGCCCATAATTGTATTCCTTGTGTAATACACTTTAACTTATGTGTATTTACATTTTCATTGTATGATACCTCTTTCATGGGTTGTATGTTTCATAAGTTACCAAATTGATAAGGGTTTACTTCACAATCTCATTAATATCCGAGGTTTTCTTTACGTAAGTATTTACAGGGACATATTTACTATCCATGTCCATATTTCATAAAAGAGTTTTCAAAGGGACTATCTCTAAGGGAACATTTACTAAAACATCATTTTAAATGTTTTAAATATTTATTCTTCTAAATCATCCTCATTTATGTCCACGTTTTCAAAATGGGTTGTAAGGATTTATTTATATGAAAATGAATGTTTTAAAAGTGTTAATTCCATTCAAAAGTTTCAAAGTGGTATGGGACATTTTGATTCAAAAATGTATTTAAATTCCTTACTTTCTAAATTGTGTAACATTAAAATGTTTTCATAAAAAAGGGATATTTCTCTCAATAATTTTTTTAAAAAAACATTTTCATCTATGTCAACATCCTTTGATGGATTTTAAGATTATTTGAAGTTGATTTATTATGATTTAAAACTTCCATATTGTAATGAAGTTTTGTGATATGTTTGACTGTAGATGTGTCATTTATACAGCATTCATGGTTTATGAGTAAAGTATTGACATTTCGTATGCTAGTTCCAATAAGAATGTTTATGTTATATTTCAACCTTTACTTCATATGAATGTGTTGGACAAGTATGTTCCAGGTTGGGGACTGGTTAAAGTAAGCCCTCCAGGTTGGGGACTGGTAAAAGTAAGCCCTCCAGGTTAGGGACTGGTAAAAGTAAGCCCTCCGGTTTGGTCTCTGGTTATTAGAGGCACTCCGGGTTGGTGTCCGGTTATTAGAGGCACTCCGGGTTGGTGTCCGGTTATTAGAGGCACTCCGGGTTGGGTTCCGGTTACAGTTAGCCCCACAGTCTTGGGACGAGGCCTTGAAAAGAAATTAAAGTTTAACATTATGCATTCCATGATTATGAAAGTGGTTATTGATTTTTCATGTGATTATTCGATTAGTATAATATCCATGTGAATAAGTAAATGGCATTATTTCATTTTACTTTTTCCATACTATGTTGAAGTTCAAGTTTAAAAGGCTTTTGTTTTAGTAATGCATTGCCTTAAATGTTTATTCTTATTTTGAATGTTTCACTATATTGTTATCCTTACTGGGCATTTGAGTTCACCCCTTTTCTATGTTTTATTTTCCCCAGGATGTGAAGAATTATGTTATGAATGACCTGTAGGGATATTATGAGGGGATAATAGTGTGGACTGTGGAGACATTATGTTGTTGTAGTAGTTTTTCATTTTATGATGTAATGTAAAACTTATGAATATATCTAGTGTTTCCAAGGCTACTAAACCAATCGGTCTTTCGAGATTTGATCTTTCTTGTGATCATGCCAATGTTATGTAATAATGCACCGACTCTAGGTAACTGGGGTCGGGACGTTACAGACCATACCTTCCTTGTGTAATCCTTTGAGATAAATAAAATTGTTATTTCTTCTTATGGTGAAATTTGAGAAATTTCAAATGTTTGGATAAAAATAGGATGTATATTATTGATGAATTTTGGAAAAAGATATTTTTAAAATATTTATGTAAACCTGACATAATTAATAATGTGTAATGGTTTTCAAAAAATGGTCTTCTACAGCTGTGTTCAGTATGAAATTTAGATTATAATAAGATCAACTTTATTTTTGGTGAATAGTAAATTATGAATAGTGATTTTACGCTTAGGATTATTAATGTGACCTAATGAATTAGTAATCTCTCTTAAATAATGTATTAATATAATTTAGGCACCTTGATTAAGTAATGCGATTCAATTAAATAGGTTAATAACTCTTTAAGAAATTATTATTTTTTTCGAGTGAATAGTTTTATTTAATTAAAAATTAAATTATAAATATTTTTATAAAATGGATTTCATTTTTAAATTCAAAGCATCGATATTTGGTTAAGGTGAATTTTTGGGATTTTTTTGAGAAAGTTGAATTTTCAGTGAATAGTGAAAATACAATTTTTGAGTTTCGGGTGTTTAATGAAATCATTAAGGATGTAATAATTGTGCAATAATTCTGGTAGACTTATTAATAGTAATATAATGTATGAGGTGTCCCAAGTGGCCAATATCATGGGAAAATACCATGGTCAAGCCCATGGTTTTTCCAATACCATCGATAAGGTGTCCCTTGGAAATTAATGCTTGTCCACTCACTTCTCCTATAAATATGAATCCTCTCCCCCATTATTTTCATTTAAAAATCCTACTCAAAATATTTCTGGTCTCTTTACCTCTGAAGGAGTCCTCCCAAGGTGCCCTCAATCCTCCCAGGGTCGTGACCTTCAAGCATTCAAAGTTACTCTTCAAGGTAAGGGATCCTTTCACCCTCCTCTTTTAAGTCATGAAATCTTTTATGTTGTTTCTTCTAGTTTCCATATTTTTATGTTGAGTTTATGTTCATATATGTTATTATTACTGTCCATTTCATTTCCAAATTATGGGAGACCCTTTATTCTCTCATAAAATTGATTTCTAAATTTTTAAGTGATGTTGTTAGGCTGCCGAATTTCTTGTAAAAGAAATCACATCTTCTCTTTTCTTTCATGTTTTCTTTTCATGTGGTATGTCATTAAAATATCCATACCATGATCTTATTCAGTACCCATACTATATTATGAACTATTTATGAGTGGGTGACCCTTGTCCTTTATTTTTTCAATTTTTTATAAAACCATGTTATATAGTCGTTGTGTTACAGAAATTTCATCTCAAAATTTCAATCTCTTTATCTTAAGAAATTCCCTTGTTTGTTTATTTGAATACCCAGTCATATTTTGTTTCACTGGGTGTTCATAAATATATAAAGATGATATATTTTATTCTGTAATTGACATACATATAACCCTCACTCCCTTTCTATGGGTTATAAATGATATAATGATCTAATTTTTAAGAGATTTTAAAACGTCACGATTTTGAAATGAAACCCATTTCTTTTATTCTATATGGGTTATTTATGAAATATTTGATTAATATATGTTTCTAAAATGTAAGTAAAGACATATTAAGGGTGCAACCTGATATCTCTCTAATGCATTGGGTAATGAATTATTCTCTAGAGATGACAAGTTTCACAATACTTTGGTGAATAACCTTGGTAATTTTTTTGACACGTTGGGGATGGACCATGGTGATATTTTCTTGAATGTATACATGAAATGTTGTAGCAATATATTCATGTTATGTTTTAAGTTCTTTTTATTATTTTATGCCTATAATTCCATTTCTCACATCTTTACATTATTATTCAATATCATATTGATATCACAAATACAATGATTCCCTTGTTTACCCATACTAGGCCTTCTGCTCACCCATTCCTTTGATTCATGACTCCAGTATATGAAAGGAAATAATTGTACTTAGTATGATCTTATGATAATGCCTTACAAGTGGATTAGTAGAATGTTTTATGTTGTATTCATGTTTTATCGTTCCTGATTTCCATGTCCCTAGACTTTAAAGATCCTATGTTTGTAAAATGTAATTAAATGTTATTTAATAAAAAGGCGGGAAGCCATAGTTGGTATCATTGGATAGTTTAGTTATTTATGGAAATTAATCTATGAAATCATTATGAATAACCCTATAGGAAATTTTATATATTGGGAAAACTTCCTGGTATTTTGTTAAGTATTGAGTAAGTGGTTTATCAAACAAATACATCCCTACTTGAATATGAGCAGGTAGAGGCGGTTCTAACACAGATGTACATAGGGGTAAAACATGAAAACACCGCTTTCAGCAAGAATCAAATAGGAACTGGTGCACGACAACGGGCCTTGCTGCACTCTTGGTTACGACACTCCCAGAGGATATTTTTAGTTAATCGCAAGCATTTTAGGAATCATTATGTAGGAATTATAGGGAAATATAATTGTTTAAGAAAAACGTTTTATGACATAAAATCCTTTATAGTTGAAATATTCGTAAATAAAACATGTTTATCACTAAGATTTTATTCTTTTAGCAAATGGCGGGCAATAGAAGGAACTGTGAAAATGGTGACCACAATGGACCATGCGCTGACAACCCTCCAATGTAAGCCGGATTAGAAACAGTCATGGAAATGATGAAACAAATGACTCTAGTTATGGGTAATAACTTGAAGCAAGCTGAGAGGCCGGTATAACCACGAGGGGACAACATTTTATTGAGTCCTTCATGTGCCAATGACCACCAACCTTCAGTGGATCAACTGACCCATTGATTTCTGATCAATGGATCAGCTCTATAGAGAAGATATTTTCTATGCTACGTTTTTTAGAGCAAGAGAAGATCACTCTGTCAGTCTATCGCTTAAAGGGAGAAGCTGATCAGTGGTGGGAACTGATCAAAAACACGAGGCACAGAGTGTAAGTTGAAGCTATGCAGTGGGAAGTGTTCAGAGGGATATTTTTCAGTAAGTATTTCCCTCATTCCATGAGAAAGAGTTTTTCGAGACAAAGAATAGAGAAGGAGTTTTTCGAGCTGAAGTAGAAGTAGAATGAATCTGTGGGAAACTACAAGATGAACACCACAAGGATTTCATGATATACCACTTGCTTTGTCATGGATCCAAATTGTAAGGTTGATAGAATCTTCGATAGACTAAGATTTCATATGTGGAAGAATCTACCCAACTGATATTATTATAGATACGATGAGATCATGCCGAGTGTGATGAAAGTCGATTTAGAGTTTAGTGAGATGATGTGGTCTCATAAATACAATGATAATAAGAGATCGATGGAGCCCAGATTAGGGAGGACTTTTGATCCGAGAAGAGGTGGAAAGCAAGTGAAACATCGCACATGTAATAAAGGTGGGAAGAAGAATTCGGGGAACTACCTTCTCGGGAGTGGGAAGTACTAAAAGTGTGGAAGAGATGTCCACATTACGAGGAATTTTCATGGTGAGGTGAAACCTCATCTTGCAAACACAACCAACAAGGGGAAGATGGTGTAGGCCCTACCTGATGTCCAATGCTTCAAGTGTGGACATCGTGGGAATTATTATAATCGCTGTCTAAATCTGAGAGCAATGGAGGGTAACCATCATCAGCCTCAACAATGGCAAAGGGATCAATGCCATGCATTTTCTTTCGCGACAGCTGAATTCGATGCTTTGATTGATGTGGTAGCATGTACTCTTATTGTACTCTCAAATCTAGCAAGTACTTTGTTTGATTTTGGTTCTACGCATTCCTTTATTTCTTCCATGTTTGCAAGGAATTTAGAATCAACCCCTAAATTTCTAAAAGTAGATTTTTCAATCAAGACTCTTGGTGGGACTACCCAAGAATCTTCAATGTTTAGAAACTCTAGTATTTACTTTAGTGAGCACAATCTTATCAAAAAATATAGTAGTCATTTCAATGATGGAATTTGACATTATACTAGGGATGGACTGGCTCTCAAAGTATAATCCTAATATCAATTGCAGAAGCAAGGAAATATCAGTAGTCATGAATGGAAAACCTATAGTTATCTTCCCATGAGAGATATCTCAACCACATCTTTTTCTAAAATAACACCCTATATCATTCTTAATGGAGTTGATCGGTGAAGAAGAAGATATAGATGATATTTTGATTATAGAAAATATCCCCATCATCCAGGAATACATTGATGTATTTCCAGAGGGTTTTTCTGGACCTCCCCCAGGAAGAGAGGTAGAGTTCTCCATCGAACTCATACCTGGATCTCATCCGATATCAAAGACCCCGTATAGGATGGAAAATGTGGAGTTGGAGGAATTAAAGAAACAACTACAAGATATTTTGGAGAAGGGGTTTATCTAACATATTGTGTCTCCTTGGGGAGCACCTGTTCTCTTTGTAAAGAAGAAGGATGGATCGTTGCAAATATGCATTGATTATAGAGAACTGAATGAGATCACAGTAAAGAAAAAAAAACCTCTTCCAAGAATTGATGACTTATTTGACCAACATCATGGGGCTCAATTCTTCTCTAAGATTGATCTTTGATCTGGTTATCATCAATTGAGGTTGAAGAAAGAATATACTAAAAAAAATTCCCTCCGATCAAGATATGGGCATTATGAGTTTGTTGTTATTCCCATCGGACTGACTAATTCACCTGATATTTTTATGGATGTGATTAATGGGTTCATTAAGGACTACCTTGATAAATTTGTGGTCGTTTTTATGGATGATATTCTTATAGATTTCAAAAGTCGTGAGGGGCATGAATATCATCTAAGGGTTATTTTGAAAACTCTGCAGAAAGAGAGGCTTTTTGGAATGTTTCGTAAATGTGATTTATGGTTACAACAAGTCGCTTTCTTAGGGCTCATTATAGCAAATGAATAAATCATAGTTGACCCTGAAAAGACACAGGTTGTACAGATGTGGCCTCAACCTACAATAATAATTCAGATTCGTAGTTTTCTTGGATTAGCAGGATATTATAGGAGGTTTGTGAAAAACTTTTCATGACTTTATAATCCATTATTGAAGTTAACTTTAAAAGGGGTCAAGTTCATATGGACAAAGGATAGTGAGGAAAGTTACCCAGAGAGGAATAAAAGTTTGGTTACTACACATGTGTTAACTCTACCCTCAAGTGGAGAAATATTCATTATATTTTGTGCTGCATCCTTAAAAGGGATTGGGTGCATCCTCATGAAAAATGACAAGGTCATTGCTTATGTATCTCGATAGTTGAATATTCATGAGCATAATTAACCTACGCATGATCTAGAGCTTCCTGCAGTTATTTTTGATCTAAAAATATGGAGGCACTAATTTAATGGGGGTGAAATGTGATATATACACAGACCATGAATGTTTGAAGTATATTTTCACACAAAAGAAATTGAACATGAGACCAAGGAGATGTATGGATATTCTTAAAGACTATGATTGTTCAATTCATTATCAACCTAGAAGAGTAAACAAAGTTGCTGACGCATTTAGTAAGAAGGACACAGTTGTTCATTCCATGATAAGGATACAAAAATATCCTTTGATCAATGACCTAGTAAAGATGGACATGGGAATTATAAGGAAAGGGACATCATCAACCCTAACCCAAATGATTTATCAACCATCATTACTAGAGAAGATCAAGAAGGCTCAGAATGAAGATACTTTGTTACAAGAGATATTTGAGGCTGTAAATAATAAAAATCTTCCTGAGTTCAATATTGATCAAGAAAGTGTACTTAGATTTCGCACAAGACAATGTGTTCCATCTATTCTGGAAATAAAAAAGGAGCTGATGGATGAACCTCATATCTCTACTTTCTCTATACATACAGGAAGCAAAAAAATGTATATGGACCTTCGTGATCATTATTGGTGGGATAATATGAAAAGAGAGATTGCTAACTACACTTCATGGTTCCCAGTATGTCAGCAAGTGAAGGCAGAGTGACAACTTCCTAAAGGGGTATTACAACCACTACCCATACCAGCATGGAAGTGGGAAAATATCACTATGGACTTCATCACTAGACTTACAATAAATTCTAAAGGAAACAATGTGATATGAGTTATTATGGAACATCTCACCAAGACTGCCCATTTTATCTCTATCTGGGAAGATTTCTCTCTTGATCAACTTTCCTGGATTTACGTGAAGGAAGTGTTAAGGCTACATGGAGTTCCAATTTTTATCGTATCTGGTCATGATCCAAGGTTCGTATCAAAATTCTAGAGAAGTCTCCAATAAGCTCTGAGCACTGAATTGAATTTCAGTATGGCCTAACACCCCCAAACTAATGGTCAATATGAAAGGACTATTCAAACAATCGAGGACAAGACGATAATGTGCTCAATGGAATTTAAGGGTGGATGGGATCAACATCTCTCTTTAGTTTATTTCTCTTACAAAAACATCTTCCAATCGAGCATTCAAATGGAACTTTATGAAGCTCTATATGGGAAGCGATGTAGAACTCCTAATTATTGGGATAAAGCTGATGAGTGAAATCTTCTTGGGCCTGATCTTGTGAAAGAGATGACAGAAAAATTCCATGCCATCCAACAACATATTAAGGCTATCCATAGTTGGGAAAAGAGATTTGCCGAAAAAAATCGAAGGGACTGAAAGTTTGATGTTGGTGACAAGGTCATTCTTTGAATTTCAACTTGGAAGAAAGTCATGAGGTTTCAGAAGAATGAGAAGCTCATCACTAGGTACACTGGCCCCTATGAGATCCTTGATCGCATGGGAGCAACGGCCTATCGGCATGAACTTCCTCCAAATCTAGCACATGTTCATGATGTATTCCACCTATCCCTCTTGAGGTAGTACATACCTGACCCTTCACATGTACTAAACATAGAGGTGGTACAACTGGATCATGACCTCTCTTATGAGGAGGATCCGGTGGAGATCTTGGATCGTATTGAAAAGGTTCAACGCAACAAGAGTACCCACCTTGTAAAGGTGTTATGGAGAAACCACAAATATGAAGAATCCACATGGGAAATGAGGAGTCGATGAGGCATAAGTTCCCACACCTTTTCTCCTCTAAGGGTATGAGTTAAAAAATTTCACGGACGAAATTTCTAAAGGGGGGAAGAATGAAACAACCTAAAATTTAGAATGAATTTTTATTTCCTAATTTTGTGTGTTATTTTAGTTTATACTCAAAAAACTATATTCTTAAATTAATGATGTCAGTATAATTAAAATGAGACCGTTGGTTTTCAACCGTTATATGACCGTTGGTCAATATGACCATTGGAAGATACACGTTGTGATTGTGGTCTATAAATACATCCGATCTTGGTTAATTAATACAGAAAGTAGATTTGATTCCCTCATCCAGTAGTCTTGGGCTTATCGAATCCCATCTGACGAAACTTGGGAAGGAGGTAGCACCATTGGGGTTTGCTCTGGACCAAACCCAAGCCGAAATTCATCATGTGAAGCTGGAGCAGAATCTCCTTCGGGAGAAGTTCAAGCTTATAGAAATCACTACTCGGGAAATGTTGGTGAAGCCACCCTCAAATTCTCTCACCTAAGCCCACCATACACTTAAGTCCTATGTTGGTGTTATAAGGGGCTTTGCAGTGAGACCATAACTGCCTTATGTAATCCATTAAGATAAATAAAATTTTGAATTCTTATTATAGTGAAATTTTTGAATTTTCAAATGTCCGGATAAAAATAGGATGTATATTATTGATGAATTTTCGAAAACGATATTTTTAGAATATTTCTATAAACCTTAATTAATTAATAATGTGTAATGATTTTCAAAAAAATAGTCTTCTACAGCTATGTTCACTATGAAATTTAGAGTCTAATAAGATCAACCTAATTTTTGGTGAATAGTAAATTATGAATAGTGATTTTATGCTTAGCATTAGTAATGTGACCAAATGGATTAGTAATCTCGCTTAAACAAAGTATTAATATAATTTAGGCACCTTGATTAAGTAATGTGATTGAATAAAATAGGTAAATAACTGTTCCAAAAATTGTTAGTTTTTTCAGGTGAATAGTGTTTTTTAATTAGAAATTAAATTATAAATATTTGGAAAATTATTTTAATAAAATGGATTTCATTTTTGATTTTAGAGCATCGATATTTGGTTAAGGTGAATATTTGGGATTTTTCTGAGAAAGTTGAATGTTCGGTGAATAGTGAAAATACAGTTTTGGAGTTTTGGGTGATTAATGACATCATTAAGGATGTAATAATTATGAAATAATTATGGAAGACTTATTAATAGTAATATAAGGTATTAGGTGTCTTAATTGGCCAATACCAAGGGCAAATAACAAGGGAAAGCCCATGGTTTTTCCAATACCACTGATGAGGTGTCCCTTGACAATTAATGCTGGTCCCCTCACTTCTCTTATAAATACTAAGCCTTTCCCTCATTCTTTTCATTTCCAAATCCTCCTCAACTAAGTCATGGACTCCTTACCTCCCAAGGAGTCCTCCCAAGTTTCCCTCAAGCCTCCCAAGGTCATGGCCTTCATGCATTCAGAGTTACTCTTCAAGGTAAGTGACCATTTCACCCTCCTCTTTTAAGTCATGAATTCCTTTATGTTGTGTCTCTAGTTTCCATCTTTTTATGTTGAGAGAATGTTCTTATATGATCTTATTACTGTCCATTTCATTTCCAAATGATGAGAGGCCCTTTCTTCTCTCATCAATTTGTTTTCTTAATTTTTAAGTGACGCCGTTAGGCTGCCGAATTTCTTGTAAAATAAATCACATCATCTCTTTTCATTCATGTTTCCTTTTCATGTAGTATGTCATTAAAAAATCCATACCATGATCTTATTCAGAACCCATACTATTTTATGAATTATTTTTGAGTGGGATAACGTTGTCCCCTACATTTTAAATGTTTTCTAAAACCATGTTATATTGTCGTTATGCTGCATAAGTTTCATCTCAAAATTTCTATCTCTTTCTCTCAAGAAATTCCCTTGTTTATTTATGTTAATACCCAGACCTATTTCGTTTAAATGGGTGTTCAAAGATATATAAAGATGATATATTTGATTCTATAATTGACATACATATAACCTTAACTCCTTTTCCATGGGTTATAAATGATATAATGATTTTATTTTTAAGAGCTTTTGAAACGTTACGATTTTGAAATGAAACTGATTTCCTTTATTCTATATGGGTTATTTATGAAATATTTGATTATTATCTATGTGGATCACATGTAAGTAAATATATATTAAGGGTGCGCTCGGATAGCACTCCAATTCATTGGTAAAAGATTTAATCTCTAGAGATGACATGGTTCACAATACCTTGGTGAATAACCTTGGTAATTTTTATGAAACCTTGGGGATGGTCCTTGGTGATATTTTCATGAATGTCTAAATGAAATGTTGTAGACACATATTCAAGTTATGTTTCAAGTTATTTTCATTATAATATTCCTATAATTCCATTTCTTTTATCTTTATGTTGTTATTCATGTTCTTATTGATATCACAAATACACTTATTCCCTTTTTTACCTTTACTAGGCCTTTTGCTCCCCCTTCCCTTTGATGTATGCCTCCAAGATATAAAATCCAATAATTGTACTTAGGATTATCTTATGATTAATCCATACAAGTGGATTAGAAGAATGTTTTATGTTGTATTCATATTTTATTATTCCTGATTTCTAAGACACTAGACTTTAAATATCCTCTGTTTGTAAAGTGTAATTGAATGATATGTAATAAAAAGGCGGGATGCCACAAACAATGAATTTGAAGTTTAATGACAATAAGTCCTTGACCAAAATTCATATAATTATGTTAATTGGTCAGCCTAAAATGTATTTTCTCACACCCATGGTGTGATCCATTCCCTTTTAAATCATCCCAATAATGTTTTCACACTAATAGTGTCATCCATAACTATTTCGAAACAACAGATTCCTTCTATAGAGTGGAAGTTGAGAAAGAGGAATGTCAGGACATCATCTCATTATCAAGAGAATACTACATTTCATCCGTATAGGGTCACATTTGACCACTATACATCATTAGACAACTGAATGGTGTGGATGTATGTATTTTTTTCATTAAAACATGTTCTGAGATCAATCTTATCCTGACCTGGATGCTTTGCAAGCTATGACTGACTAAAGTAGATCTGAGTCCCTATGACTTGAAGATTCATGGAAATGGTCGAATGGAGAAAAGGATGTAAGGATGAATCCTCTTAAAGACCTGGTTATGTGTCATACTTTAATGAACTGAATTTATGGTTGTCTCTTAGGATACTACATAAAATGTGATGATGGGTAGACCATGGCTCCATCTTTGTACATAATTTCCTTCCTCATATTGACAATGCCTCACGTACTCTATCAATAGTTGAGTGGGCGTGATCCAAGGAGACACATATCATTTCATCCCATTTAAATCCAACTATTTGGATTCTGATTACTACATGAGTAATGAAAATGAGTTTTGAGCAACGAGGATGAGAAAATTGCTACTATGGATGATCACTAAATGGAATTCGATGATGCTTTCATCCTCCCGATTCATCAGTTGGAGGACATAATGAAAGACTTGGAAAACTTTATCATTGTCTTAAAGATGAGTGTAAGACACATTCCCAGGTACAGGTAACTACAAATGATTACTTGCTACTTCTATATAGGATAGGCTAGAGTGATACCAAAGCCTCGTACCCCTATAAGGTAATATGGTGTTCTCGCCATGTCTAAAAAAGTATGTCATACCATTTTTTTCTAGGTCATGCTAATTTGACACAGATGGACCCACCAGCACTTCTTTGACATCATCATGCATGGGACCCTCAGTCAATGGCCTAATGGAATGAGGTTGACTGCCTTTTTTCCATGGTTTTGACAGTGAAGGAGTCTCTGGATAATGTTTCTACCGCTGCTCAAGATGACACAAACGTTCCAACAAGGTCAGGTAACTAAGAATAATTGCCTCATCCTGATGATCCTCCCACCTCAGATGATGAAGAGGATTTGGAAGATCATCCTCCCACATTCTAATAGGATGTCTCAGCCACCACTGATGAGTGGTTATAGTTGAATATTGGAACTAGGATAGATTTGAGGATGTTGATAATAAGTAAATACATTCCAGTAGTGGAACAATAATAGTATGTGGACATTTTGAAGAAACATTGTGAATTGTTTTCTTGAAGTTATAATGAGATTCTTGGAAATTTCCCTCTGGTCTTCATCCATTGTCTTGGTCTTCCGATGATATATTGTAGTTTTAACCAGCCTCATAGGAAAATGAACCCCTATCATGGTTCCATGGTCGAGGCAGAAGTTGATAATATTATAAAATAAGACATAATCATGGATTTTTATTACTCTATGTGGCTGGCCAACATTGTTCCCATCAAGAAGAAAAATGGATAGATCAGAATATTCATCAACATACATGATCTCAATGGGCACAACTCAAAGGATTATTTTCCCCTTCTAGGGATATAGTTTTTGATTGATGCCACTTTTATATTCTAGGATCTATCCTTCACAGATGGGTACTTCAGGTATAATTAGATCTATATTTCTCCCAAATTTGTGGAATCAATCACTTTCAACGAATTGCTGGGTACCTTCTCTTATCATTTCATACCTTTCATTCTGAAGAATACAGGGCACACCTATCTGGTTTCCATGCACCAAATCTTCAAACTGATCCCCGATATACTAGTAGAATGTTGTGTGGATGACTTGTTGGTCAAATATCTCCAGCATCAGTAAAATCATAGAGATTTATTGAAATTGTTAATATTCCCACACTTCTGCCAGTTTATGATAAACACCATGAAATGTGACTTCGAGGTGACCTATAAAATGTTCCTTGGTTTCATTATCAGATTCAAATTCATCATGATCGAAGAGGAGAAGGTAAAAGCTATCAGACAGATGCACCCTCGGAAAAACAACTCCAAAAATATAATCCTTTCAAGGAAAAATATCTTATATACACTGATTCATCTTGAATCTTGCCGGTAAGTGTAAGGAATTTTATAGACTCATTGAGAAAGGTATCATGTTATAATGGATTGATGAGTTACAGACCACATTGGAGGAAATTAAGCAGTGCCAGCTAAAACCTTCGGTTATGATGCTAAACATCTCTAGGAAGCCATTGATCCCTTATGTGATGACTCTGCAATGATACCTTGATTCCCTTCTCATCTATAAAAACAATGAAGGAATTCAGAATTGTTTGTACTATCTCAGTCGCATTCTGAACACAGAGTCCACATACACTAATATCTAGAAGAGTTACCTTGCACCATTTTTTATAATAAAGATGTTGTTAAACAATCTAAAACATCATGAGAGAAATTTGTTTACCTTAATGGATCCACTGAAGTACACGTTGAACTGACTTGTGTTGATTTCCCTACTAACATGCTAGTTGGCGATTCTTTAGAAGTCCACTATTATATTCATTCCGTAGAAGGCCATCAAAGGTTAGGCATTAAATTATTTTTGACCCCTCATACAAACCCTGTAGATTAGTGTATAGATCATGAAATTCTAGATGGGTCCATACACTAAATGGATTATTTTTTTCCGTGTTGGAAAATTCAATTTAACGATGCATCCTGAAGTCCCATCAGTAGAAGGATCAGTGATCCCAAACTAAACTGAGTAGGCCTGAGAATTGTTTTCATTAGGCCTACACATGTTGTATTTCTCTATTCATTATTATTATTAGAGGGGTGAACCCACAATGAGGTGGAGTATAAAGATCTCATCTATGGACTTGATATGACACTCAATATTGATTTCCCCCACCTTCCTGTGAAGGGGATCTCCAAGGTAGTCATCAAAAATATCAATCTTGATGATATCATCCGGAAGACCAAGATCATTACATTTATCAAGCATGTTGCGCATCTAGTGGATCCTTTTCCTTCCTAGACAGAGGTGACTCATGTTCTCTTGTCATAGAATGGTCAATTTAATTCCATAGATGGTCTATCCATTTCTATTGTAGATCGAAACAAGGAAGAACTATTTATTCATGCGGTGGTTCGAAGAGTCATAACCCATGTCTGTTCGGGAAACGAAGGCATCCAACAGGTAAACAACCTTAATGTAGATGCTTCCATAAGAGGTCTTCTAGACCCCCCTACAGTAGAAGAAACCACTGATTGGATAAATTATTTAGTCGAGTAACTGCAATGTGGTAGTCTCCAGGTTAATAGAGTTGAATGTTAGAGAATCTATCATCGTGTGACGCAATTCACCCTCTATAGTAGTCCAAGCCTTGATTGGATCCTCTAAAGATGTGGGATTTATGGAATTATCATGTGATACTTTCAAGGAGACAAAATTCAATTGGCTATGCAATAATTTCATGTCAGTTATTCTGGTCTCAACAGGTTGGAATGAATCTCTCATGCCATATTTAAAGGCTGAGCTAGTTTTGGACCACAATGGTGCATGACAATATCAGGGTTTTCCTAGTGGATAAACACATGTTAGGTCTATATAATTATATGCATAGACCGCCAAAGTCCAACTACATTACAATGTAATCTTATCCCTCTGTAATCCGGGGACTTGATTTTGTGGGACCATACTGACCAGAAACAGATCGCTAGAGTTGATTCATTCTGATTTTGATGGATTCTCTTCCAAGTTTTATTAGAGACTCCACTTGAGGAATTGAAGGCAGATTATATCATTGAGTTTTTGAGGTCCAACATCATCCACTGATTTGGATTACCTCACACAGTTCTCACTAATGACCACACCAACATTTGAAAAGATGAGTTGAATAAGTTGTAAGCTATTTTCAATATCTATTCAAACCACACTTCTGAAAACAATGGACAAGAAGATGGGAATATCAAGGAGTTCAACAAGACCCTCTCCATCATTTTGTAGATGATGGTGGGCCAATGAAAGATATTTTGTCTATAAAATATCCCAAAATCTCTTTGGTATTATCAAATGATGACTCATAACTCAAACTAGGTGACTCCATATTCCCTAGTATATGTAATAGAAGAAGTACTCTCTCTCAAGATCTAGTTTTCCTTTATCCATATAGTTGGCTTTGATCAGTAGGCATGAGATAGAGAAGTTGAAGTCCATCTGGCCAATCTAGATGGTATTAATGATAATATGCTTTAGGACATTCATATTCTAGAGACCCACAAGAACAAGATACTTAGATAATTTTAAAAGATAGATTTTCTCCACTCTTTCATTCAATGTGACATAGTTTTGGCCCTCCAGTCACTTATGATACATAGAGGGAAACCATCGATGTTGGATCCCAAATGGGAAGGACCTTACATCATTCACAAATTTTATCCCAATAGTTCATACTATTTTCTCACCATGGATGGAGAGAGAATCACTCGTACCACAAATTCCATGTTTCCCAAACAATAATTCACATAAGTACCCATAAGTATGAGCTCTACGACTTTAAAATAATATCTCATTCTACCAAGAAAGATGATGTTAAACTATTCTACCCCATCCCACAAGACTTTAAGTTTTTATTTTTTCCTCATTTCATTAGGTTAAAATGTGAAAAAATCATATACCATGAAATACGATGTTAATCTATGATACCCCATCCCACATGACATTAAAATTATATTTTATTCTTGTTGCATGATGTTAAACTGCACAATAAATCAGTATCCTGGTTGAATAATGATAAAAATGCACAATGTACCCAATGTTCCGATATCTATGACCTTAAACTAAGATATCAATCATCCTACATTATGTTAAAATATTTCATGGTATAAGAATCATGTCCTTAAATTGTATTCAATATCATTCTACACGATGTTTAGTTGTTGTGTCATAGCTGTAAGTTGTTAAGTTGCACAACATTGATGGTCCCTTCTACGTTACATTAAAAGGAATGTTCCCCTTGTTCTTCATGTTTCTAAACTTCTATATTATACAAGACACTAAACAATGCCCCAAGATCCTTCCATATGAAATTAAACTATATGAAATTATGGAAGTATGTATGGATTGAGTCTCATCCTTATGAGATATGTAGCAGCACCCAAACACTCCATCTTTTAGACAAGACACAATTTCTTCCAAACATTATTCTTCATCCCTCATGAAGTTAAACTGTATGTGAATTATTTATTGGAATGTGTCACGCTATGTGGGGCCTTCTTGATCCTCATTCACATTGTGTGGATTCATAGAACTATATTGCACACTTCCATTTTACAAGCCTCGTCCTATTGTCTGAAATCTATGACCCTTAACTAAGACCCCCCACCATTCTTGATGCGTGATTATAAACTGCATAAAACCCCCATCCATATCATATGATTTTAAACTATGTATTCAACTTCCTAGTTTATAGGATGTTAAACTACACAACACTAAGATGTATTCACTTGAGATGACATTACCCCTTGTAATTGGCCATCGTCTGTTGCATAGTATAGAACAAGATTTGGCTTGATTCCCATTCTTAGGTTATGCATAGCGATGCCAAAATATCTTGTCTCTGAGCCCAGCCACAGAGTAACAAATTCAATCAGTTTTCCCCATGGCATGAGTATCATTTAAAAATTCATGGAGTGTATGGAGGGCCTCCATAGGACTCATTTATGTCATGTTTCCTCATGGTGTCTCCCAACACAAATTTTCATTAATCAATCTGAGTTCTATGCCCTTAAAATAATATTTTTAGTGTCCTAGTCATATGATAAAAACTGTGTAACAAACACAATTTTCTCATTTGAAAGAATATCACCCCCTTTTGGAACTAGCCATCTTCCATTCCATGTTCCATAATAATGTGTGGCTTTATTATCATCTGTATGGGATATGTAGTGATGTTCAGACATTCTTTCCTCAGACCCATCCATAGAATCATAATCCCTATCTCCACCATATTAGCATTGGTTTCCTCCTCAGGAATGTGTGGTATGGTGTGGATCTATATGATCTACATTCACTCCGCATATGGTGGCTACACTAGGCTTGTTACTTTAAAATAAACCATCCCATATTTGTACTCACTAAATGATGTTAAACTGCATAGATCTCTACATAGTGACACCCAAACATCTTGTCCCCATGCCTTTCCACAAAATCTAAAATTTATCACTTTGGACCTTCATCCAGAGTTCTCCATTGAAAGTGTTGTGTGGTGTGGGAACTTTTTCCTTATTCAACATGGGTTATTTTCTACACCATGAACTTGAACTATGGGATGAATATGTGCATTTCACAAGACAATAAACTTTGTGACATTTTCGTCCTTACTGCATGACATTAAAATGCGTAGATATGTCCCTTGCACATGATGTTTAAATTTTCACCCTATGGACCACACTCTATGACTTTAAACTATGAGATTATGGTCCAAGTAACAATACATAAAACTATTATCAATACCACACTTAGGAACTCAATTCCTAAATGAATATCTGATTCCTCCAATCGATGTTCCCCAGTAATATTCTTAAATGTGTCGTGGTATGAGTTCTAGAGTGATATATTCTATAGGGACAGTCCCCTAATACATTTCTTTACTTCATGCATCCCCTTACTAGGTTCCCCATACTCTTCCACATATGAAGGGACCCCTAATGGCTGGGCTATGCCACATCAAATCAACTACCATTCAGGACCAACACCCTAGAAGAATTGGAAAAATTATGATAAAGGTCACGTGTTTTGAATATGGTCAATGAATGTCTGTCATTTGTATCTCTCCAATCCTAGTAATATGATATGGATGTTGTGTTTCGAATATGGTCAACAATTATCCACCATCATCATGCCACCCTCATTATTTTCCTAATATTGGGCATAATGATTCACATTTTCCACATCCTTATGTTCCAGTGGTTCTCGAATACCCCTGTTGTTTTCTCTCTATGCATCGATGCATATTGAGTGGGAGTATTAGTGTAACGCCCCGACCCTAGTTGCCCAGAGTCGGTGCCTTATTACATAACATTGGCATGATCGCAATAAAGATCAAATCTCGAAAGACCGATTGGTTTAGTAGCCTTGTAATCACTAGATATATTCATAAGTTTTACATTACAACATAAAATGAAAAACTACTACAACAACATAATGTCTCCACAGTCCACACTATTATCCCCTCATAAAATCCCTTCAGGTCATTCATAACTTACTTCTTCACATCCTGGGAAAAATAAAACATAGAAAAGGGGTGAGCTCAAATGCCTAGTAAGGATAACAATATAGCGGAACATTCAAAAATAAGCATAAACATTTAAGGCAATGAATTACTAAAACAAAAGCCTTTTAAACTTGAACTTCAACATAGTATGGCAAAAGTAAAATTAAATAATGCCATTTACTTGTTCACATGGATATTCTACTAATCGAATAATCACATGCAATATCAACAACCACTTTCATAATGTCGGAATGCATAATGCCAGACTATCATAACCACATAGTCAAGGCCTCGTGCCAAGACTACAAATAAGATTTTGTCAAGGCCTTGTGCCAAGACACTAGTTTGTCTCATGAGACCTACCGATGCATCGAGGAGCTATAGCGGGCTCCACCCGTCACTTACTAAGTCCAATGCATTCCCATATGAAAAGGTTTAAACATAACATAAACATTCGTATTAAAACTAGCATACGAAATGTCAATAATTTCACCATAAACTATGAATGGTATAAAAATAGCACATCCACAGTCAAACATATCACAAAACCTTTAATACAATATAGAAGTTTTGTATTATAATAAATCAACTTCAAATAATCTTAAAATCCATCAAAGGATGTTGACATAGATGAAATCAATATTCTTTTTAAAGAAATATCTCCTTTTATTTTGAAATCATTTAAGATACATATAAAATAAAACATTTTCTTTGAAAATATTCTTATAAGCTTGTAAGGGAAGCTTTGAAGATTTTATAACGGCGGAAAATAGCCGCACCCGCCGTATAAGTTAAAAAAAACATTCTTACCTTAATTCTGTCGAAAAGGTTAAAAAGGACCTTCTTTTGAAAACGACGGAAAGATTCCTTTATAAACCTCTTATAAAAAGTCAAACAAGGGTATAAATGACTTTAACCCATATTCTTGTAAATAATAAATATTTTTTTAAATACATTTCGAAGAAACATGGATGTGGATGATAAAGAAATCCCAGTAGATTATTACGTATAAACAACCTCGGATAATGAAGAGATTGTAAAATAACCCTTACCTTGTACTTTTCCTTGGTTGGGGTAGGTTAACCTCCTGTATAATGGTGAAATAATTGTTATTAAATTATACAAGAATCATATATTTTAATATGATATAATATATGATCTTTTAACATTGATTTGTTAATAATATCTTAGAATTATCGTCGTTTCGGGTGTTAACTTACTCATTTTCTTTTATATGTTTTGTTACATAAGCCATGTTTGTTGTATATTATTCATATCCAGAATGATATCAAGTCCTTAAACATCATTTTTAAATCATCAAATGATAATTATACTTGAATGGATACGATGGAGAATGAATCTCATCGCGTTCGTGGAGACGGTAGTCCGTACGTACGCACGAGCGACAATATCATTATTTTAATATTAAAATAATATATAAATGGATGGTATATCATATATAAAGAATCATTAACATGTTATACTTATTATTTACATGAGTTACACATCATTATTATACCCATCCAAATAATAATATATTGAATAACAATTACACCACGACGTGGAGACGGTAAGCCGTACGTACGCACGTATGGTGACATGTTATTCAAAGGGTGGATAGAATACTGAATATGGTTGTACCATATTTATAATAACATCACAGTATATGTGATATACTGGAGTTATTATTTTATAATGGTAAGAACAAATAAAGAATAAGTGGAAGAAGAAAGGAACTTTAAAAGGGGTGGTGAAAACATTACCTCTTCTTCGGGTTCTTCCTATTGATTTGATCAAAAGGGCTCCTTAAGTTGGATTTATGATCAAACTAAGGCCTCTAGGATGTAGTGAGGGAAGTTGGGAGAGTATTTGGGCAGAGTTTTTCCGAACCAAAAGGCTTTGAAGGTGTGAAGAAATGAGAAGGAAGAGTGCCCTTTTATAAGAGGGGAGAGGGACACCTTTGGAAAAGCTAGAAATATTAATTTATAATAAATTCATATTCGGTTTATAATGGCTCCAAAGTTGATTATTAAAATGTTAAGGTGGGGATAGGTCGAAACCCACTCAACCAATAGAATTTAGACAGGTTTGGGTACTTATATTATCCTTATCTTTAAATATTAACTCTAAGTTAATTAGTTTCACTTTTACAATGTCTCTTTGTATTTTTATATAATATGGTTAATAAACATACTATATACATCCAAGAGTCCCCCAAGTGGTCCATTAATGATGAACTTGTCAAGATATAAGTCTCTTGGCCGAACCTTAGATTTTTATGAATTTAATATCAATTAATAATATAATATTTGTTTTAAGAACTCTTTTATGTCAATTTTGACACTATTCAATAGTTGATTTTTTCTGAAACTCATAACAGATTGATTACTTCAAAAAAAGTAAATTAAATCAATCCTAATATATCATATTATCCTAGAAAATTAGTTTAATTCATTAAAAGTTTAATACTATATTTATTTGGGTATTTATAATATCAATTATTTTAATTTTTCACTATTATAGTAATTACTGCATCATCATTGTGTCATAAATAAAATAAATTATTTAATGTCTAAAAATTATAAATAAAATATCATTATGTAGGAAATGTTTTTATATTTCTAATTAATATTTATAATCTAAAATCCAACATATATAACCCTATGTAACAATTTTTTTTCTAAAAGATATATGCTTGTGTCATTTTTGTATTCATTTTAACTTAAATAAAATAAAGTGTCATTATCACTTACAAGTGGATCCATGGGGTCCCAAAATCGACCCAAAGATGCCCATGGTCGACCATGTATCAACCAATAGGGTTAAGACACGTTTTAGGGTAATTTAGTATTATTATAATATTATTTGTTTAACCCTTATTTACCGGATTTACCCTTAACCATGGTAAATAAAATATTTACCGCAGTAATTATTCAAAATGTCTAAAAATAAAAGATACCTATTTACACAATTTGAACATCCTGATTCCAAATATGGAATCCATTTTCCTAAATTCAAAACACAGAAGTGGCAGAAATTAATTTAAAATTAATTCCCGCTGTCAAAACAAAAAGCGTGTTTTTAAGAGATAATAACTATCAAAAGATTGACACTTGTTTATGTTCGGTTTAATTGTAAAATTATGTCCAATGACCAAAATTATATTAAATGGTAAAAATATATTCTAAATATACTTTAAAACTACTAAAATTCATAATTTATCACTATTAATTATTTTGATTAAAAAAATTGTTTTTAATTAAAATTTAGTAATTTTCACTATTCATCAAAATATGAAAGTTATCCGAAAAGTACCAAAATTTCACCTTAGGCTAAAATAGATATTCTGAATCCAAAAATGAAGTCTATTTTGAAATATAATATATATATAATTTTAAAAATTAGGTATTACTATTCATAACGACTAGTTTGATTGGTTGTTAGAACTCGATGTTGCGTACAACACACGCTATCACATTATTCAAAGAGAAGCGTACCGTAGAAGCTTGGGGTGTTACATTCTCCCCTCCTTCAAATAATTTCGTCCTCGAAATTTCTAGAATACTATCGCATGAAAAGACTCGGGTGGTTCTTCATCATAAGTTCCTCGGGTTCCCACGTTGCCTCTTCCATCTTATGGTTTCTCCACAAAACTTTTACCAGACGCGTCGTCCGGTTTCTCAGTATTTGTTCTCTCGTATCAAGAATCCTGAAGGGCTCTTCACAATAGGAAAGATCAGGTTCCAGTTCTAATTCCTCATAGGTGAGTACATGTGTTGGATGAGGCATGTATTTCCTCAACAGAGATACGTGGAACACATCGTGAACTTTGGATAGACTTGGCGGCATTTCCAATCGGTAAGCTACAATCCCAATTCGTTCAAGAATTTTGAAAGGTCCGATGTACCTGGGACTCAATTTACCTTTCTTACCAAAACGTATGACTCCCTTCCATGGAGATACCTTTAGGAAAACATGATCACCAACTTGAAATTCCAAATCCTTCCTTCGATTATCGGCATAGGTCTTCTGCCTACTTTGAGCTGCTCTGATGTGATTTTGGATTACCTTCACCTTTTCCATCATTTCCTCCACCAGTTCTGGATCTACAAGTTTTCTTTCACCGACGTCATCCCAACAGGTTGGTGTACGACATCTCTTTCCGTATAACGCTTCATATGGTGCCATCTGAATACTTTAATGGAAGCAATTGTTATATGAAAATTCTACCAGAGGTAAATATTGATCCCACATACCCTGAAAGTCAAGTGAGAAAGATATCAACATGTCTTCTAAGGTTTGAATAGTCCGTTCAAATTGTCCGTCTATCTGAGGGTGGTAAGCAGTGCTCAGATGAATTTCAGTATCCAGGGATTTCTGAAGACTTTTCCAGAATCTTGAAGTAAAACGGGGATCACGATCAGAAACAATCGATAGGGGTACTCCAGGAAGTCTCCCAACTTCATTAATATATATTCTTGCTAGACGTTCCAGGGGTAGATCTTCTCTTATAGCAAGAAAATGTGATGACTTGGTAAGACGATCAACAATAACCCATATTGCATCATTCCTTCTAGGAGTCTTTGGTAGCCCCATGACAAAGTCCATCGTAATATTGTCCCATTTCCACTCCGGTATGGGAAGAGGTTGCATGACTCCTCCAGGCTGTTTCCTTCCAGCTTTCACTTGTTGACAAACCATACATCTTGACACAAAATCAGCAATCTCCCTCTTCATGTTGTCCCACCAAAAATGTTCCTTCAAATCTCTATACATTTTTGTGCCCCCAGGGTGTATAGAGAAATTGGATCTATGAGCATCATCTAGCAATTCCCTTTTTAGATCAGGTATATCGGGAACACAAAGTCTCTTCCCAAATTTCAAAATTCCATCTTCATACACAAAGTCTCTCAATCTCCCATCATACATAGCTTTAATCTTCTTTTCAAATTCTTCATCATCGGTCTGAGTACTCTTAATCCTTTCTATTAAAGATGGTTTGGCAATCATTTGAAAAAGAAATGATGTTTCGCCTTCCCTGGTTATTCCCATGTCCATCTTCACTAGATCCATGAAAATTGGATCCCTTTCAATTATCATATTGTTCAAAACTCCATGGTCTTTTCTACTCAAAGCATCTGCCACCTTGTTTTCTTTCCCCGGGTGGTAGTGTATCGTGCAATCATAATCCTTGAGTAATTCAAGCCATCTCCTTTGCCTCATGTTGAGTTCTTTTTGTGAGAAAATATACTTCAAACTCTTGTGATCAGTATAAATCTCACATTTTTTACCATAGAGGTAGTGCCTCCATATCTTCAAAGCAAAGATCACAACTGCTAACTCGAGATCATGAGTAGGATAGTTTTGTTCATGAATTTTCAACTGTCGTGATGCATAGGCAATAACTCTATCATTCTGCATAAGGACACAACCAAGTCCTTTCTTCGATGAATCACTATAAATAATGAACCCATCATTCCCCGATGGTAGAGTTAATATAAGAGAATTGACTAATCTTTTCTTCAGTTCTTCGAAAAATTCTTCACACTCTTTTTTCCAAACAAATTTAACCCCTTTACGTGTGAGCTTCGTTAATGGGTTAGCCAATCGGGCAAAATTCTAGACGAAACGTCGATAATAACCTGCCAAACCAATAAAACTACGTACCTCAGTTATACTCGTAGGTGCTGGCCATTCTTGGATTGCCTTGGTCTTAGAAGCATCAACAGAGATTCCATCTTTAGAGACAATATGGCCAAGAAAAGAAATATCATGAAGCCAGAATTCAAACTTGCTAAACTTCCCATATAATTCATGCCTCCTCAGAGTCTTCAAGATAATGCGCAAGTGATTTTCATGATCTTCGTAGGTTTTGGAGTATACCAAAATATCATCAATAAATACCACCACAAATTCATCAAGATACTCCTTGAAAACTCTATTCATCAGATCCATGAATACATAGGGTGCATTACTCAATCCAAACGGCATTACATTAAACTCGTAATGCCCGTACCTGGTTCGAAATGCTGTCTTCGGAATGTCTTCCTTCTTCAAACACAACTGATGGTATCCAGATCGAAGGTCAATCTCTGAAAAGTATTGAGCTCCATGCAGTTGGTCAAATAAATCATCAATACGAGGTAGGGGATATTTGTTCTTTATCGTTATAGCATTGATCTCCCTGTAGTCGATACATAACCTCATAGATCCATCTTTCTTTTTAACAAAAAGAATAGGGGCTCCCCATGGAGAAACAGTAGGGAGAATAAATCCCTTATTACTCAATTCCTCTAGTTGTTTCTTTAGTTCGACTAACTCTACAGTGGCCATTCTTTAAGGGGTCTTCGATATAGGCCTTCATCCAGGAATCAAATCAATGGAAAACTCAACTTCTCGTTCTGGAGGATGTCCATGTAAATATTCCGAAAATATATCTACAAATTATTTCAAAACAAGTACATCCTCTATTTGAACATTCCTTTCCTCACCGACAGTTATTTCATTCTCTTCCTCCCCAATAATTGAATTAAGTTGAGCTACTGGGGGTGGATCTAAATAAGAATTAGGTGGTGACGATTCTGCTCTAAAGATAAGGTGTTCCTTATCATTATCATCAAGAATCATAACCTCTTTATTCTTACAATAAATCTTCGCATCATAGTCAGAAAGCCAGTCCATACCGAGGATTATATCAAAATCAGTCATAGGTATGACGATGAGATCAGTAGATAAAGAAAATTTATGTGCTCTAATGGGGACTGATTCATAAAACATTATTGCAATGATACTTCCCTTAGGAGTTTTAACTGACAACACCCTAATTAAATCAAATTGGAAATATCTAATTTTCTTAGCAAACTGGGAAGATATGAAACAATGCGAAGATCCAGAGTCAAATAATGCATTTGCTAAACTTGAGGAAACCATTAAATTACCTTCCACCACGTCTTTTGGAGCTTCTACCTCTGCAGTAGTGATAGCATAACCCTGGCCTTGATCCCTTGGCCTTTTCTGAGGTAAGTTCTCCTGACGCTTAGGACATGCATTTTCATAATGCCCCATCTCCCTGCAATTGTAGCACTGAACGTTGGTAGCTTCCTTCTTCCCCTTGCAATCATGAGTTTGGTGGCCTTTTTCACCACACTTGTAACAGACTCCCATTCCCTTCAAGCAAGTACCAGGATGTTTCTTCCCACATTTACCAAAAGATGGATATTCAACCTTTCCCTTCTTCCCCTTATGTCCATTCCCAGATTGATCAGCAGGTCTCTTCTCCTCTTGCTTTGCTTTAAAGTCATAAGACTTAGAGAATTCCTTTTTGGTCTTAATAGCACATGAGACAATGTCTTCGTACGATGAAAAGGATTGTGAGACTAATGCTCGACGGAGAAATGGTTTTAACCCATCAAAGAAACGATCAATCTTACTTCTTGGGTTTTGGATATAATCTCCAGCATACCTCGCTAACCTTGTAAAGTTAGCCTCATACTTTGTGACATTCTCATCCTCCTTCTGTCTCAGACTTAGAAATTGTCTTTCCATATCTGCTCGATGGTCGCGAGGAAAGTATTTTTCTAAAAACAGATCTTTGAACTCCCTCCATTCCATATTTGATACTTCATCATCTTCCTTCATGTTTTGAATTAATGACCACCATTGATCAGCATCTCCAGTGAGGTGGTAAACTGCCATGATAACTTTTTCCCTTTCACTGCTCCCCAAAGCCTGAAATATTTTCTCTAGGGAATTTATCCACTGCTCGGCTACTAAGGGATTTGTATTCCCATTGAACGTTGGTGGTTGTTGCCTCATGAATCGATCTAACATTGATCCTCCACACTGTGGATCAGGGTGCTCCATATGGGTAAGGTTATTATTCATAACCTGAGTAAGTTGTCCCAGTATGGTGAATAGCTGATCGACACCAGTTGCATCACCAGCCCCACTATAATTATCTTGAGCAGGAGGGAAATCCCTACATGGAGCGTGTTCATTGATACGGTTTCCATTTCTTCCACTAGGTTCCATTTCTAAACAATGGCATAAACTAGATCAGTTCATGAATCAAAATACATAATCCCATAATTATAAAACACTTAACATAAATTGAACTATTTATGGATATAATCCATAATCATAAGAATGTTTTCTTTGAGGAAGTATATAATCATAATCCCTTCAAAATGATTTGTAAAGAAAAATGAGAGTTATCCTAAGCATATCCCCCGGGAGTGTCGTAACCAATAGTGTAGCAAGGCCCGTTGTCGTGCACCAGTTCCCGTTCGAGTCTAGCTCAAAGTGGTGTTTTCGGGTTTTACCCCTAGGTACATCTGTGCCAGATCCACCTCTACCTGCTCGTATCCAGACAGGGATGTATTTTTCGGAAAACTCACAAAATCTCTACAATACCTAAATTCTAGGAAGTTCTTCTATACTAATCCTCAAAGTTCATCTTAGGTCTACGTGCTCTAATCAGAGATTATCTAAATATAGCTTCCAAGGTTTGTACTAAACTTCCTCTGATACCAACTGTAACGCCCCGACCCTAGTTGCCCAGAGTCGGTGCATTATTAAATAACATTGTCATGATCGCAATAAAGATCAAATCTCGAAAGACTGATTGGTTTAGTAGCCTTGGAAACACTAGATATATTCATAAGTTTTACATTACATTATAAAATGAAAAACTACTACAACAACATAATGTCTCCACAGTCCACACTATTATCCCCTCATTAAATCCATGCAGGTCATTCATAACTTACTTCTTCACATCCTAGGAAAAATAAAACATAGAAAAGGGGTGAGCTCAAATGCCCAGTAAGGATAACAATATAGCGGAACATTCAAAAATAAGCATAACCATTTAAGGCAATGAATTACTAAAACAAAAGCCTTTTAAACTTGAACTTCAACATAGTATGGAAAAAGTAAAATGAAATAATACCATTTACTTGTTCACATGGATATTCTACTAATCGAATAATCACATGCAATATCAATAACCACTTTCATAATGTTGGAATGCATAATGTCAGACTATCATAACCACATAGTCAAGGCCTCGTGCCAATACTACAAATAAGATTTTGTCAAGGCCTTGTGCCGAGACACTAGTTTGTCTCATGAGACCTACCGATGCATCGAGGAGCTATAGCGGGCTCCACCCGTCATTTACTAAGTCCAATGCATTCCCATATGAAAAGGTTTAAACATAACATAAACATTCGTATTAAAACTAGCATACGAAATGTCAATAATTTCACCATAAACTATTAATGGTATAAAAATAGAACATCCACAGTAAAACATATGCCAAAACCTTTAATACAATATAGAAGTTTTGTATCATAATAAATAAACTTCAAATAATCTTAAAATCCATCAAAGGATGTTGACATAGATGAAATCAATATTCTTTTTAAAGAAATATCTCCTTTTATTTTGAAATCATTTAAGATCCGTATAAAGTAATGCATTTTCTTTGAAAATATTCTTATAAGCTTGTAAGGGAAGCTTTGAAGATTTTATAACAGCGGAAAATAGCCGCACCCGCCGTATAAGTTAAAAAAAACATTCTTAACTTAATTATGTCGAAAAGGTTAAAAAGGACCTTGTTTTGAAAACGACGGAAATATTCCTTTATAAACCTCTTATAAAAAGTCAAAAAAGGGTATAAATTACTTTAGCCCATATTCTTGTAAATAATAAATATGTTTTGAAATACATTTCGAAGAAACATGGATGTGGATGATAAAGAAATCCCAGTAGATTATTACGTATAAACAATCTCGGATAATGAAGAGATTGGGAAATAACCCTTACCTTGTACTTTTCCTTGGTTGGGGTAGGTTAACCTCCTGTATAATGGTGAAATAATTGTTATTAAATTATACAATAATCATATATATTAATATGATATCATATATGATCTTTTAACATTGATTTGTTAATAATATCTTAGAATTATCGTCGTTTCGGGTGTTAACTTACTCATTTTCTTTTATATGTTTTGTTACATAAGCCATGTTTGTTGTATCTTATTCATATCCATAATGATACCAAGTCCTTAGACATCATTTTTAAAACATCAAATGATAATTATACTTGAATAGATACGATGGAGAATGAATCTCATCGCGTTCGTGGAGACGGTAGTCCGTACGTACGCACGAGTGACAATATCATTCTTTTGATATTAAAATAATATATAAATGGATGGTATATCATATATACAGAATAATTAACATGTTATATTTATTATTTACATGAGTTACACTTCATTATTATACCCATCCAAATAATATTATATTGAATAACAATTACACCACGACGTGGAGACGGTAAGTCGTGCGTACGCACGTATGGTAACATGTTATTCAAAGGGTGAATAGAATACTGAATATGGTTGTACCATATTTATAATAACATCACAGTATATGTGAGATACTGGAGTTATTATTTTAGAATGGTAAGAACAAAGAAAGAAGAAGTGGAAGAAGAAAGGAACTTTAAAAGGGGTGGTGAAAACATTACCTCTTCTTCGGGTTCTTCCTTTTGATTTGATCAAAAGGGCTCCTTAGGTTGTCTTTATGATCAAACTAAGGCCTCTAGGTTGTAGTGAGGGAAGTTGGGAGAGTATTTGAGCAGAGTTTTGCCGAACCAAAAGGCTTTGAAGGTGTGAAGAAATGAGAAGGAGGAGTTCCCTTTTATAAGAGGGGTGAGGGGCACCCTTGGAAAAGCTAGAAATATTAATTTATAATAAATTCATATTCGGTTTCTAAAGGCTCCAAAGTTGATTATTCAAATTTTAAGGTGGGGATAGGTCGAAAACCACTCAACCAATAGAATGTAGACAGGTTTGGGTACTTATATTAACCTTATCGTTAAGTATTAACTCTAAGTTAATTAGTTTCACTTTTACAATGTCTCTTTGTATTTTTATATAATATGGTTAATAAACTTTCTATATACATCCAAGAGACCCCCAAGTGGTCCATTAATGATGAACTTATCACGATATAAGTCTCTTGGCCGAACCTTAGATTTTTAGGAATTTAATATCAATTAAAAATATAATATTTTTTTTAAGAACTCTTTTATGTCAATTTTGACACTATTCAATAGTTGATTTTTTTTGAAACTCATAACAGATTGATTACTTCGAAAAAAGTAAATTAAATCAATCCTAATATATCATATTATCCTATAAAATTAGTTTAATTCATTAAAAGTTTCATATTATATTTATTTGGGTATTTATAATATCAATTATTTTAATTTTTCACTATTATAGTAATTACTGCATCATCATTGTGTCATAAATAAAATAAATTATTTAATGTCTAAAAGTTATAAATAAAATATCATTATGTAGGAAATCGTTTTATCTTTATAATTAATATTTATAATCTAAAATCCAACATATATAACCCTATGTAACAATTGTTTTTCTAAAAGATATATGCTTGTGTCATTTTTGTATTCATTTTAACTTAATTAAAATAAAGTGTCATTATCACTTACAAGTGGATCCATGGGGTCCCAAAATCAACCCAAAGAATCCCATGGTCGACCATGTATCAACCAATAGGGTTAAGACACGTTTTAGGGTAATTTAGTATTATTATAATATTAATTATTAAACCCTTATTTACCGGATTTACCCTTAACCATGGTAAATAAAATATTTACCGCAGTAATTATTCAAAATGTCTAAAAATAAAAGTTACCTATTTACATAATTTGAACATCCTGATTCAAAATATTGAATCAGTTTTCCTAAATTCAAAACACAGAAGTGGCAGAAATTAATTTAAAATTAATTCCCGCTGTCAAAACAAAAAGCGTGTTTTTAAGAGATAATAACTATCAAAAGATTGACACTTGTTTATGTTCGGTTTAATTGTAAAATTATGTCCAATTACCAACATTATATTAAATGGTAAAAATATATTCTAAATATACTTTAAAACTACTAAAATTCATAATTTATCACTATTAATTATTTTGATTAAAAAAATTGTTTTTAATTAAAATTTAGTAATTTTCACTATTCATCAAAATATGAATGTTATCCGAAAAGTACCAAAATTTCACCTTAGGCTAAATTAGATATTCAGAATCCAAAAATAAAGTCTATTTTGAAATATAATATATATATAATTTTAAAAAGTAGGTATTACTATTCATAACGGCTAGTTTGATTGGTTGTTAGAACTCGGTGTTGCGTACAACACACGCTATCGCATTATTCAAAGAGAAGCGTACCGTAGAAGCTTGGGGTGTTACAATTAGTGTGGATGGGACTTTCACACCCAGAATTTTCTTTCCATTGATGGGTTATACCATATGACGGGGAAATCCTAACATCACTAATTGTTCCCACACCGAGCATGGCTCCTATGGGATTAGGAGTCTGGGTAGGTCTTGTACCTGTGTATAGAAGCTACATAACCTCATGGTCCAAACTATATGACCTTATAATAATATCCCAATGTTCCAAAGTCTATGGACTTAATCTAAAATCTTCTTCATGGTTTTCTTGGAAGTGTGTGTTATGGTGTTTACATCTTTGGTCCCCATTCACGTTTGGTTTCCCATATCCATTCAACAAACATAAAATTTGAAACACCTCCTCTTATATCCTTACCACATGACATTAAAATTCCCGGTTCGGTCCATTCATATGATCTTAAACATCGATATCACTGTCCTGGACAAGTGAATGAAAACTGCACAACATTGTGGTGCTCTTACCTAAGAGAGCATCAACCTTGGCACTGTTCATCTACCATGCCACCTGTAAATATCTATTCATGGATTTATTCCTAATGATACAACCAAACTTTCCATCATGGTCCATATGTTTAAAAAATAGAGAGAAAAAATAAATTCAAAAACATGAAATATATAATGACCACTCTCTCTATTTATGGATTAAATCTGAACATGGAAATTTACTTTCCGGAACTATGTTTAGCTTGATTCCCATCCTTATGGGATATGTAGTAATACCCAGTGACATAACCATTGGAACCATAAAAAAACTATCCTAATCCAGCATCCCCTTGTCCTCGATCATAGTCCAAGTATCACAATTTTTTTCTGCATGCAAGCTTGCTCAGAAATTCATATTGGTGCGAGTGGGCCTGACCGATCCCCATTCATGATATGTTAGTTATTTCACCACATTAGGCATATTTTTTTAATGAAAACCCACTGTCCAAACTCTATGACTGTAAACTAATAGATGATGACCTAGTTTTCTTCAGGGATGTATTTTTTGGAAGTAGACATTCTTGGCCCTCATTCACATTAGGTTTATCATAATACCAAACCACACATACCCATTTTAGATACCATCAATTCATGGTCCAAACATTATGAACATTTAGTAAGAGATTCACTATGACATTTATCCCCTTTCCACATCACATGTGATTCCTTCACATCTTTTCCCTGATACTTGTATGGAGTTTAAGATTATTATGGATCATTCACATTGAGATTATTTCATATGTTCCATGTAGATATTATAGGAATTGAAATTCATGGGGTCCATAAAACATGACACTAAACTATTGGACAGGGTCCCAAAAATATTACCTTAAGCTATGCACAATGTCCCAGTCTCATGAAGATAAACTGTGATATGTGTACCGTTCATATGGTGTTAAACTATTCCACAAATCCTTTTTACCGTATGATGTAAAAATACATATATTTCATCCATATTTTTCATGACATAAAACTGTAATGTCCCTTAGGCCCTTTTTTTGAGAGGTCCTCCATGGAAGATGGGTTTCATATTTGTTCGACCAAATGAACTTACACCAATGTTCATTAAGTCACGATGGTGTAATTTTTGGAATTATGGAATCCTTTCAAACATCCCCTCAATCTATCCCTTGATTTTCATGCCCCTTTTATAGGGATCCTCATCATCATTTACAACTGGAGGGAACCCCTAATAGTCTGGACCCATCTTGCTTTGACTCACTTACCATCTTGGCCCAACGCCTTGAAAGACATTAGATGAAATATAAATATAAGTCCCATGATTTGAACATTGTCAGTGGTCGACCCTCGATTTTTTATCTCCATTGTAGCCTAGGAAATATGGATGCTATGTTTTAAATATGTTCATCATTCATCTTATATCATGATTCCATCCTATTTTTGATCTGAATTCTTTGTATTTCGATTCACAATTTTCAATTCCCTTTATTCAGACTAATTCAAACGCCCATGGTGTTTCCCCACACATGCACTAGAGAATGTTAGGGAAAGTGAATTGGATATAAGAGGATCCGTATTCCCCAGTCATAGTATATCTCAACCCAAACACTCTTGGTGGTCAACTAAGAATCTATGACCTTTAGTATTCGATATTTATTTGATACTCTCACATGAATTGAATGATTATGTGGTCATCCCCAGTTTCTCAAATCAGGCATAGCCCACATAAACTAAGGGATCAATAAATGGTTATTTCATAGATATGTTAGACTAAAATAATTTAAGTAAGAATGAATTTACTCATAAAAGTAATTTAAAATGAGTAATAAATAAAGTATGATTCCAAATATTGGAAAATAATTACCCTTATAAATATTCCCCTTCGATGGAGCACTTCAACTCAACCACCTTCTGACGTGTGGCCTCCAAGGATTGATTTCTTCATCTAATATTCATTGCTTTATCGATGGAATCATAAAAAATTCATCTACCATAATTTGTTCCTGGGGTTAGTTTTGGTGTCCATTGAACCAACTATTTCATACTTTGATTACATGAATGTACACTTATTATATATATTGTTCATTGTTCTGCATGACTATAATATAATAATGTCCTGGAATATTTTTTGAATTGATAAGGTCATGTCAGATCCCCGCTATGATGAGAACCTTGAAATTCTATAACAATATTATTAATCAAAGTTCGACGGTTGGATAATATACTATGATAGGACACATAGTATACAGACAGTCATGTGAGAGTACTCTTAAGAAGATGAGACTCTCTCTCATAGAGTTCGCACTTGGTAATCTTCAAGAAAGGATATTGTGAGAACAAACCCTCCAGTAGTAATTCCACATGTATTGGTGTCATCGGATATTTCTATCTGTGAGCATGTGTAATGGTCCTTAGACTGGAAGATTGTCATAAACTCATGTCATGACTCGCACATTTATATTTGCTGAAATAAACCGTCATGTAAAAAGTTTGCGGGAAGTAGGGTACGTTGGGTATGTCATGAATGACATGTTGTTAATGGATAAGTCGAGGAAGGATTTGTCCATTCCATTAATGGATGTTGATATCTCATCCCTTTAATTGAAATAGAACTGTCACATGAAATTCCATGGCCATGGAGAAATGACGTGTTTATTTCAGGTAGTCAAAGAATGACAGATAAAGCATATAGGTTTATGACATTTCCATTAATCCTTCATGATGAGATATTGAGACAAAAGGATTAAATTACATAGTATGTGTTCGTATGAGGTGACATGTCAATGCAGCATCAACATCATTCCCTGGGGTTCCTTGACCCATTTCTAGAAAGTAATCTTGGACTTTAGGCTAGCCTGCCTAATGCCAACGAGAAAGAGTCCTAGAGGGTCACACACTAAGTGTATTCAAGTATCTCAAGTAGAATAAAAATTATTCCTATATGTGGTTTAATAATTAATCAAAGAAGAATAAATCGTTTTAATTTTGGTGGAAGAATGAAATAAAAACACATACAACCCATGTATTAATGATTACATGCCATGTTGTTTTTATTTTGAAAAACAAGTACATGCTGTGTATTAATGAATGTACACACCATGTAGTTTTCATTTTGGAACAAAAATTAATAAATGAAAAAAAGATATACACACAGTGTACATTCAATGTACATGCCGTGATGTTTTTAATTAAAAAAAGTACGTGCTGGGTATTTATGATTACACACCTTGTAGTGTTTCCAATCGGGGTTTTGAGGAAAAAATGTCATTTTTTTAAATGGTATTTATTATAATCGGTGTGGGTGCATGTTAAAGAATTAATGACTCGACATGGGGTTTTTTTAAAAGAGTTAATGAAATAAATAAAACACATAATGCGTTTATTTATTGTCATAACTTCACAACCTCAAACCCGATTATAAATATCCTTACAACCCCAACTCCTTAATAAAAGAGAGTCGATGTGCACAATAATTCTGGAGAATTATTTCAAGGCCGAAAGAAGATCTTCCACCATTAACGATCTCAAGAATGAGATAGAACCTATTTCATCAGATCAAGGCAATATAAGGCGGACAACACAAGAAAAGGTTTCTCCATGTTAGCACCCGAAGACTCCTTTGGCGGTGTCCGGAGATACAAGGTGCATGAGTACATCTCTGCTAGAGGATTCTACATTTGGCTTCTACGACGTAATGATTAATTACATCACAACATGATCAAGAATATCAACGAAGAAAGAAAACCAGGAAGGTACATCTTGTAAATTAATTAAATTAATTATAATCAACCTATGACGATACACTTTTGTGGTTCCGTGACCTTTCTTCCTCTTTGTCTATTTCTGTGAATCGATCTTTAGAGACTCGCATTTATCATCATATTGATCCAAGATTAATCATTGCTAATGACAAAAGGACAAGTGTGCACATCCACCCACGATCATCTGTTGTGCCCAGAACCTTCAATTGGTATCAAAGAATGGTTACAACGTTGGTTATAGTTATTTAATTTTCATTGATAATTTATGCATTTATATTTGATTCAATTCATGATAAATCGTTATATAAAATTGAATGAATGAGATCTGTTCTTACTCCTTTTTTTCTCGATTAATATCACATATATGAACTTTTAATTTTAATTTTGATTAAATAAAAAATGATGAACTCACCTGGAGGAGCCACTCTTTCTGTCCATACAACTCAAGAATACACGATGTGTAGTAAAAACTACATGCCGTGTGAATTGAGTATACCTGATTTTTATTACACAGTGTTGACCAGAATTGAACAACGCATGGAAACCAGAATATATGACGTGTATGTTGAATCAACACATCATGTAGTCCGATCTGGTCCAGGTGAAACCATGTACAACGAGAATTTGTGTTCTATGTACACTGGATTTCCAGGCCAATAACCACATAAAAAGGAAGTACATGCCGTGTTAGATTAATCTACATGTCGTTTACTCCAAAATTTCCAAAGTACAAAGAACATGCCAATGCCCCCGATGAGTACATTGGATAAAGGGTGAAAAAATACACACCATGTAATATATCCTACATGCTGTGTAATTTCCAGAAATGGAATTTCACCAGGTTTCCTCCATAAGTACAAAGACCTGTACAAGTAATATGGATGAGAAGAATCTCAAGGAAATTAAAAAAGGAGTTTAAGATAAATAATTGAATAATTATAAGATCATAATTAATTAATTTCAAGTGTGAATTATCTTAAATAATATAATGATTTAAATAATTTGGATTCTAAATATGTGTAAATGTCGTTGCATGCTATGGATGATTATCAGCTAGTCCAAAGACCCTTTGTATGTGTGTTTTCATTTAAATTTGTTAGATTTAAATTTTTTGGCCTGCGAGCCTTCTTCCAATAAAATGTATGGCCTACATGCCCATGGTTTCTTTAATATAAACCATATGTAATTAAGGATCTCCCATGACAGAAGAGATGATTCAAAATCCGAAGCTTAGATGAAACCAGCAAAAGAAGATACAAAGGTGGATAGGTGGGAGCGGCAAAACATGAACCATCGGGTTCAAGGTGTTATTACCTAGGTCAGGGTTAGCTTATGAAATCACTAGATATGATATCCAATAGAATCTCATGATAATTCCATCTTATTTTATTTCTGTCTGATTGCATGGTTTATTTATTATGTATGCGTTTTCGCGATCACATAATTAATGAAATAACCCAACATACAGAGATGGAATAAAATAAAAACAGAACTATGCGTAAATATTATCGAAACATGGTTAATCACTTAAGCAAGAATCACTTAATATTAACAAGAATGTGATAATGCAAAACTAGACATAAAGGATTTAAATCCCTCAATACCATATTATGCCAGACCAAGCCTTCCATTACATGATTAAGGGAAAGACTCAATAAAACTATGTGTTTGACAAACCCTTGTTGGGACACATACTTTAATAAAGTAAGTCATTATGAAAGTTTTCAGGTTGAATTAACCATATTACATCAAGAGAAGTATCCCTTGTTAGAATTATTGTAATATTGGAGGAAAGTGTTGAGGAAATCCAAGTCAGGATTTAAGGATTGGGGAGTCTACTCAACAGGTCAAGGAACTGTAAGCTCACAATTAGCAAAGACCTACCTACCTAAATACCTTAAAATAGCTTGACTAACCCTTGTTGGGGTTATGCGAAGGGGAATATGGATCCTTGCCCCTAGAATTTAAAAGCAATTGGACATTAAGAGTTCAATTGTGTGGGCCATTGGGACTTGAGAAAATAGTGGGAGACTTAATAAAATATATTATTTCTCATAAAATTTAATCAAGAAAGTACTGATAAATCTTCCCTTTTAATTTTTAGAATCAATATGAAAAACTCGTCAAACACATTTTTTCTGTGATCAATTCTCGATAAATACAATATCCTCACCGATAGTAAATTTATGGAATGTTTTAGGCACCTTCGGGTTATCCTACTCCATGAACGAAAGTATTACGTGATGGAGTCCTCACTTCCATATTCTCCTACCCAAGGGGTGAGTGATGAAGATTTCTAGGTCTATGATCAACATTTGAGTGATGCAATCGATGTACAATGTTTACTGCTATCATCAATGTCAAGTGAGCTCTTGATGTCTCATGAGGACATGGATTCCATAGCATGCATGATCACCTCCGTGGTCTATACCAAGAGAGATCAAGACAAGAAAGGTTTGAGATCTCCAAGGACCTATTTCAGAGCAAGCTTGGAGAGGGTGCCCTACCTGGGGCTCATGTAGTCAACTTCATTGGCTACATTGTGAGCTTAGTGTTTCTAGGGTAAACACCCTGAGGAAATGGGTATCGATATCCCTCTCAAATCACTCCCCCAGAGCTTTTCTAACTTTGTTGTAAATTTCAACATTAACAACATTGAGAAGACTCTATTTGATCTCCTTATCCTCATTTGCCAAGTAGACAATGATATGAAGCGTGAAAAGCCTTTTGTCCATTTGGTGAATAAAAGGAATGTTAATGTGAAGATATTTAGGCCCAAAGATTCTTTGAGGCCTTCCATGAAAAGGATGAACAAAGGGGGGCAAGAGAACAGGAGGCTGTTTGATTCACATGAGGAAAGAATGGAAAATGGACGAAAAATTGCACCCAGCCAAGGAAGCAAGGGGAAGCATTTGGTGCGTTTGTTATCAAATGCAATCTATATGTTTCTACAAATTGGGTATTAGATACATCTTGTGGTGCTCACATATGTATCCAAATATAGGAACCATGTAGATTCAGGAAGGTTGATCGAGGGGATGTATATCTACGAGTAGCCAACGGAGCCAGACTTACTGCTGTAGCTGTCGGGGACTACCACCTCACAATTCCAACTGGAATGATCTTGGTGTTAAAGGGTTGTTATTATGTGCCTTCTATTACTAAAAACATTATTTCAGTATCCAGATTAGATACTGATGGATTCATATTCATGTTTGGAAATGAATGTTGCTACTTTTATAAAGATAACATATGTTTTTGGTAGGGCTCATTTATATAACATCCTTTATGAGTTAGTCTACACACACCAAGTAATGTAAATCGATGAAGAAGTTAATTCACATGACTCATACCACACCCATCTTTGGCACCACCGGCTAGGTCATGTCAATGAGAAACGTTTGACAAAATTATGTCAAGATGGTATTTAGATTCTTTCGAAATAAAACCACTTGGTGTATGTAAAGCATGTCTACAAGGCAAAATGACCAAAGCCCCATTTAGTGGGAAAGGTGAAAAGGCTAAATATATTCTAGAATTAGCTCTCACATATGTGTGTGGACCTTTTCCAGTTGAAGCAAAGGGTGGGTTATTGTACTTGATAACATTTACTGATGATTTTAGTAGATATGGATATATTTACTTAAGGAGGTATAAGTCAGATTTTTTTGATCGGTTCAATGAATACAAGAATAAAGTTGAGAACCAGCTTGGAAAGACTATTGAAAAACTCCGCTCAGATAGAGGAGGATAATATCTTAATATGGAATTTATTGATTTTTTACGGGTGTTTGGGATTCTATCTCAACTCACTCCTCCTTACACTCCTCAGTGGAATAGTGTAAGTGAAAGGAGGAACCACACCCTATTGGACATGGTGTGATCAATTATGAGTCATGCGAGTCTTCCATTATCCTTTTGGGGATATGAATTAAAAACAGCAATACACATACTAAACCAAGTACCAACAAAATCAATAAATGTTATTCCATATGAGTTATGGAGTGGACACAAATCCTATTTATCGAATTTACATGTGTGGGGTAGTGAAGCATTTGTTATGGCCTCTTTAGGTAACAAGATTTCACCCTGAGGCACAAAGTGTATCTTTATAGGATATCTCAAACAAACAAAGGGATGTTATCTATACAACCCCTGAGGTAAAAAGGTAACACATGAAAGCTACCCCATATTACTTGAGAGGGAGAAAATCTCTAAAAGGGAGAGTGGGAGTGAGATAGACTTCGATGAAGTCGAGGCTCAAGATACACAAGAGTTGGTATAAGAATAGATTCCAAAAAGCTCCGTGGAAGAAAAATCTGTTCTAGAGGAAATAGAACTTCGTTGGAGCATGATAGAGGTGAGAGAACCAGAATGATATGATTTTTTTGTCACTGAGGATGGTGACTCATTATTGGTTGTCAATGATGATCCTTTAACCTACAAGGAAGCAGTTGGAGGAAAAGACGTTGCAAAGTGTTAGGAAGCCATGAATTCTGAAATAGATTCCATGTACCAAAACCAATTATGGATTTTGGTAGACCATCCAATTGATGTAAGGCCTATTGGTAATAAATGGATATTCATGAATAATACTAGACATGGAGAGGAAAGTCACCACCAATAAATAACGACTGGTTGGAAAAAAATTTAAGCATCATCAAGGAATTGACTATGATAAACATTTTTCCCCGGCTGAGATGCTGAAATCCATCAAAATCCTTTTGGCCATTGTCCCTTACCATGAATATGAAATTTGGAAAATGGATGTCGAAACTGCATTCCTTAATAGGAACCTCCAGGAAGATGTCTACATGATATAACTTGAAATGTTTGTGAAACCAAAGGATGCCAAAAAGGTATTCTAGTTGCAGAAATACATTAATGGATTAAAGAAAGCATCAAGTTCATGGAACATTTGTTTTGATGAAGCCGCAACAGAATTTTTCTTTGTTAATAATGAATGTGATCCTTGTGTCTACAAAAGGTTTAGTGGAAGTGTAGTCTTTTTCTTAATAGTATATTTTGATGACATATTACTAATTGGAAACGAAGTACCAGTCTTACAGTCAGTTAAGGCATGGTTGGATAAATTCTTCTCTATAAAGGACTTGGGCGAGGAAAAATATATTCTTGGGATCAATATCCATCATGATAGATCCAAGAGAATTCAGGGCCTGAGTCAAAGTACATACTTTGACAAGATATTGAAGTGATTCAATATGGAATATCCCAATAGGGGATTGATTCCAGTGTCACATGGCATTCATCTTTCCAAGAAAATGTGTCCTCAGACACATGAGGAAAGAAATAAAATAGCGAGGATCCCTTACCCATCCGCGATTGGGTCAGTCATGTATTCTATGCTATGTACAAGGCTAGATGTTGATTACGCATTAAGTGAAGTAGGCAGATATCAAGCTGATCCAGGAGACCGCCATTGGATGGAAGTCAAGACTACACTTAAGTATTTGAGGCATACGAAGGATATGTTCCTGGATTATGGAGGAGATGAGGAACTAGTCATCAAGAGACATGTAGATGCTAGTTTCCAGACTGATCAAGATGAAATGACGTAGCATAATAGATACATATTCATTTTGAATGTAGGTGTAGTGAGCTGGAGGAGCTCAAAGTAAGGTGCGGTGGCATATTCTACAGAAGTGTTTGAGTATATCGCAACACCAAAGGTAGCTAAAGAAGAAATATGGATGTGAAACTTCGTCCAACAGCTGGATGGAGTACCTAGAATTAAATATCCTAGAACACTCTATTGTGATAATACTAATGTGGTGGAATTTTCAAAAGAGCCAAGGTCACATCAGTGGACAAAGCACATACTTTAGAAGTATCATCTCTTGAGGGATTTTTCTCAGACAGGAAAAGTTAAAGTGATCGGTATTTCCATAGAAGACAATGTGGCAGACCCCTGGACTGAATCCTTTACTCAAAAAAAAACATGATCATCATATGAGGTCTAGCAGACTAAAATTCATAGGTAGTAGGATCTAGTCCAAGTGGGAGTTTTTGAGGGTTGGTTTCTTGAGAACCAACTATTTTGTACTTTGATTACCTGATGGTACACTTATTATATATATTGTTCACTGTTCTGCCAGACTATAATATAATATTGTCTTGGAATATTTTATGTATTGATAAGGTTATGGAAGATCCCTGCTATGATGAGAACCTTGAAATGCTATAACAATATTTTTAAACAATGTTCAATGATTGGATTATATACTATGATAGGACAAATAGTATACATACCGTCATGCATGAGTACTCGTAAGAAGACGAGACTCTCTTTCATGGAGTTCACATTTGGTAATCTCTAAGATTAGAGATTATGAGAAAAGATCTGCCAGTAGTAATTCTGCATGTCTTGGTGTCATTGGATATTGCTAACTGTGAGTATGTGTAATGGTCCATAGATAGGAAGATTATCATCAACTCATGTCATGACTCGCGCACATAGATTTTCTGATGAAAACTATCACGTAGATAGTTGGCGGGAGGTAGGGTACGTTGGGTGCATCACAAATGAGATGTTGTTGATGGATAAGTCGAGGAAGGATTTGTCCCTTCCATTTATGGATGTTTGATATCTCTTCCCTTTGATTGAAATAGAAATGTCACATGAAATTCCATGGCCATGGTGAAACTATGAGTTTATTTCAAGTATTCAAATAACGATAGATCAAACATATAGGTTTATGACACTTCCATGAAACCTGCATGATGAGATATTGAGACAAAAGGATTAAATTACACAGTAAGTGTTTGTATGAGGTGACACGTCAATGCAGCGTCAACTTCATTCTCTTGGGTTCCTTGACCCGTTTCTAGACAGTAATCGTGGACTTTAGGCAAGCCCGCCTAATTCCAATGACAAAGAGGCCTAGCGGGCCACACACTAAGTGTATTCATGCATCTCAAGTAGAATAAACATTATTCTCGAATGTGGTTTAATAATTAATCAAGGAATCCTAAATCATTTTAATGTTGGAGGTAGAACAAAATAAAAACAAGTACACTCCGTGTATTGATGATTACACACCGTGTAGTTTATATTTTGAAAAGAAAGTAACTGTCGTGTATTATCCAATGTACACTCTAGGTAGTTTTTATTTTGGAAAGGAAATGAATAAATGAAAACAAGATATACATGCCGTGTAAATTGAATGTACATGACGTGTATTTATGATTACAAGCAGTGTAGTTTTTCCAATCAGGATTTTGAGGAAATAATGTCATTTTATTAAATGATATTTATTATAATTAATGAGGGCACATGTCAAGGAATTAATGACTCGACATTGGGTTTTTTTAAAAGAGTTAATGAAATAAATAAAATGAGTTACGCATTTATTTATTGTCATAATGCCACAACCTCAAACCTGATTATAAATATCCCCCCAACGCCAACTCCTTAAAAAAGAGAATTGTTGTGAACGAGAATTATATAGAATTAATTCAAGGACGAAAGAACGTCTTCCTCCCAGAATGCTCTCAAGACTGAGTGAGGTCCTCTTCCATTGGATCAAGATGATCTAAGGTAGACAAAACAAGAAAAGTATTCTCCACGCTAGCTCCCATAGACTCCTTTGGTGACATCCAGAGATACAAGGTGCATGTGTGGATTGCCGCTAGAGGAATTCTACACATGGATTCTACGATGAAATGACGAATCACATCAGAACGTGATCAAGAGTATCAATGAATAAAGAACACCCAAAAGGTACTTCCTGTCAATTAATTAAATTAATTTTAATCAACCTATGACGATCCACTTTTGTGGTTCCGGGACCTTTCTTCTTCTTTGTCTATTTCTGTGAATAGATCCGTGGAGACTAGCGTGTATCGTCGTATTGATCTCAGAATGATCATTGCTAATGAAAAAAATCCATGTGGGCACATCCAACCAAAATCGTTCGCTGGCCCAAGACCTTCACCTGGTCCCGCTCAACTCTGAGATCAGTCACCTGGTACGATGCTTGCCTCATATGCTCCTGGGTATCTTTAAATTGGGCCCTTAGATTAACAAAGAGATTTGTTTGTGTAGAAATGAAGGAGAATCACTCATCCAACCATTCTTCTACGAACTGGATCTCCAATTTAGCCTATTAAAGCATTTGAGTGCTAAATGATTCTATTGATTTCATGTGACATCTAGCAGGTGATTTCTTTATTGTATTTTCTCGGTGAGTTAGTTAAGAATTATCATGTGAATACCTCATGCATCCGCCCCTCCAGTGCATATATCACACCAAAAACGGTGAATTTATCCAATTCATCACACCCACTATGATTTTTGAGTTTGTTTGTGATGTGTTTGATTAAATTCTATGATCATCATTGGGTAGCAGTGTTTTCCTTATCCTCATCAGAATCACAATTGTCCAGCTCCATCAAATTATCATGTTTGTATATTGGAAATGTGACCAAGTGTTCAGTATTAGAATTATCCTCTGAATTCATGTTTAATGGGTTAGTCTACTTATCTCCATGTAGATCATCATCACGGGTTCCTATTGCTATAACAGTTTCCCTATAAGCTCTATGTTCCCCCCCCCACCAGTGATGCCACTCGCAATCACGATTGATTATTCGCCAGAAACCATGGCATGGTTGGCTTGGATATTTGGCCATATTCGGGCCGGTACCCCTATCAAGAAAGGATACCCGAGTCCTAAAACTATTCTTACAAGAAGGGAACCCTCTATTTTCTAGAATATTTATATAGGGATCATATTATTCCATATGGTTGAATATGCAACAAGTACAACTCTATAAAGAGGGAAACTTACAAAGGTCAAGTTAGGGTTTCTCATTCTCTTTGGTTATTACCACTGAGATACCATGTAATGGTCCCATGTATATAACAGAGTTCTCTGGGGACTCAAGGTAGTAATTTACAACATCTTCATCCCCAGCTGGTCTACCATCTTCTCTTTCTTTGAGAAAAAACCTTTCAACTTGTCTATTTTTATTTTATGCATCCTCATCTTCATATAGAGGGTTTTTGGTAAAATATTATCGTATATGGAAACATATTTTTCGGTGAAGCTAGAAAAATCAGGTGAAGATATGACAATACGAAGAGGTGAGTCAACACTTATTTTAACGGTTTCAGCGAACCATTACAAGGACGTGTCTTATGAAGAAACAACCTCTACATCCTCCCAAGAGGATTCCTATGAGGATACTAACTCAGTATCCTCCTAGGTGTTTTATTCATCTACTTATACCCCCCCAAATCCATCATTTTTTTATACATGGGGAGTTGTTCTACCAGCTGAGTCATCGACAACATCGGGGTAGAAGTCATGTTTAGTAAAACTCACACATGAGTTTCCATTCGATGCACAGTGACTTGAGAGTAAACTAAGTCCACATAGTCAACCATGAATTCCCCCCTTCCTAGGAGATGTTAATGATGCCTTTATAAAATTAAATCCCTTCCAAATGCATCTGAAACATGTTCAGATGATCTAATAGGATATTGTTGTTGAGGAATTGTCTACATGTATCCCAATTCTATGAATCCTTGGGCTTGAAAACATCACAAGGAAGTGACACACTATGAAATTACATTCTATAAGCCTAAGGGGATGTCCTATATAACTCCCTCAATGGATTTCCTTCCTCCCATGTCCACTCAGTTGGGGAAACTTGATCAGATAATGCTACTCCTCTCACCTCACCTATGATTAGTACTAGTCCATGGACCATGACCATTCTTCTATTTCCTCATCACAGTGATGTGATTCAGAAAACCCCATATGAATCAACCATTACACCTCTCAACCTCATATTTGAGGTGAAAATGCCACACCTTCATTAGGATGGATTGTCTCATGCTTCATCATTTCGCCTTGATAGGTGGCTTCCCAGATTTGTGCATATACATGGGAAATCCCTAATGTCATAGTGGATAGTGGTGTCTCATTCTATGTCATTACATATTCTTATAAGAATAATAGATATATCTACCCCATCATGCATGGTTATTCTTCATGGAATTCTCTTAGGTACACCCTCGGGGTCAACATCTAAACACAGATAATCTTCCCCACAAATCGGTGTGGGGTGTATGGTTCACATATTGGCTCATAGTCATCCATGACTCCAACACTACACCTAGAAAGGATATAATATTGGACTACTTCCCTGTGGTTTCTGTACCATTATTAGTAAATTCCCCAATCAGAATATGAAAATGGTGAAAGATGAACTAATCTGATCACTGATCTTTATTAGAATAGTCAATGGTCCTAAATTGAGCGGGTAACACCCAGTGATGTTCAGAATCATTGTTAAATTTTCTTTATGAGGGAGGTGATGTGATTGAGGTATTAATTACCTCCCATGTACACCGCTACCTAGCTATATATAATGTGATATGACCCACACACGTGTAATTTCTTCTTCCCCTCCCTGATATACCGAAGTACCCTATATAACTTTTCCAGCATCGAGATCCCCATATAGTAACACTACCCAGTGGCTAGTACCACATACAAGATAAAACTTATTTTCCAAACTCCCATATGCGCATCTCTCATTGGAATCATCCACCCACATGTGAGTGGCAAAATGAATTAGACTAGCCTGACTATCAGTCACTGATCCTCCTTGATACTGTACACCCATAAAATTCCCTAGATATCCTCTATAATCCACCAGTACGATCCATGTTTTCCTTAATATGGACCTATTGGATAGGTAATAATCCTTATTTTCATATTATTGGGTCTTTCTGCACATTAATCCTACACCCTCGCTAGAGATTTTATAAAATACCCAAACCATTACTTAAAATAGTAATCCCTTGTCATCTACATATCAGTTTCCATGCCCAGAAAGGGATCATGTAGGACCTTTAGAATATGTGTAATATTCCCTACATCATCCCAATAATTCATAGTAGGGATAAACATGTCATACATTTCCCAAAAATTGTGATTCTGGAAATCTAATAGAGATACCAAAGGATAGTACAAACCTTTCTATAGTAGTGATGAAATGTATTGGCTTTTGGTGACCATTGACTCAATGTTCAGACATGATGTCCCATGATTGAGAGACATGGAATTGAGAAGTCCATGCTGATTTATACAAGCATAGTCACCTCAACACCATCCCGAAATTTACGCAAGATGTACACACTCACTAGGCCCATGCCCACTTATCTATAAAGTTGACTCCCTGGTGTATATCCCAACCATCGATCCAACCTTTCTCTAGGTTCCCTAGCCTAACCTTGATTATTGTTTTATATTATAGAGATGAAATTTATTTCTTTAGTGGTTTTCCATCGATTTGGTTGAGGTGATTTTAGAGGTAGTCAGTAGTTATGGTCTTGTAATCCTTCCCAATGTGGTAGTCCTCAGTCTTATAGAATTGATATTGTAAAGGTGTTCCCCTAAAACACTAGTTCGGTGTGTTCCTACTTTCCTCTGGGTTAAAGACATCTTCCCTCAAGACAAATACATAGAGTTTAATCATTCTTTCATATTGGTTATTCCTTTTGATCATCTGACAATAGCTCAAGCAGTGATATATGGTTTGAATAGATCCAAACATACTCCCCAATAAAGATATTGTTCTCTATTTCTTCTCATGAGGAAAAATACTCAAGGACATCTGGATAAGCTTTATCAGTAGCCATATGAACCAAGACTTACTAAAAAATTTAAAACCATTCATGAAGATCCCTCATGAAGCCACAGATCACTAAACACACTTGGGATCTATGAGAGTCATGCATGAGTACTGTATCATGATACCCTAGTATGCTAAATGATAATTCTCAAGGAAAAAGACCATGAAAAAAAATGTGTTCAGGGGGTGGATGGATCCGCAAAATTATATATTTTGTACAGTAATTCATGAAGATCTTGTATGGATAATGGACCCCATGCACCCTATTTATAGTCAATGGATGATCGTGCATCATTGCGGCCTTAGCGCCCCTGATCATTATGGAGAATGCACATATATGTTCTCCGCACCTGTCAAAATGAGCCTACTTTATGTTCTAACTATGATTTTTAGTGATTGAACCTATGAATCCAACCCTCCATTTCCATTTCAATCCCATTATATTGGGGGGATTTTTTTTGTTGCTGAAATACCAACTACTAAATAATTGGACAAATACCTAGCTGGTTTGAAGCAAATTAGGGACCAAACCGACCCAAAATTCATCAATGTAGTCTATCTCAAAAATATCATTCACAAAGACCCATCACTAGTTCTCATACAAAGGTAGATTGTGGTATCCTTGTGAGTCCGACGAGCTCTGCTACTGCACGATCATCTTTTGTAGTACCTCTACGAGTATGATAGAGCCCCACTACTTTTTTTCATCCTTTTCCCTTCACAATGCACCCCATGAGCATAAAATTCCTTGTTTTCTATAAATATGTGGATCTCCCCCACATCAAAAAAATATCTACCCTTACCTTTCAACTTTCGTTCTCCCATATCGTGATGCTCCTATGCACCATGAACCTGACCCAAACATTTATCACCCAAGGTACTAGAGGATTTATTGACATGCTTTCCATTTTTCCTCATAGCCTCTTCCATTGATAGGTTTTCATTTTTCAAAGTCCTCCAAAATTTATGAAGTAGGGGGATCCTTCACATTGCATGAGGCATCACCATGAATTATGCTTTGAAAAAAAAACTCTTATATTATGTCAAAACTCTAGGTCAAGGTAGAGCCCCCATGCTCCGTGAGACCCTTTTCTTCACTAGGAACTCAATCTTATTTAATCCCCTATAGAAGAGAAATATTTCTTCATGATACTCTCTTCAGTGTGGCCCTCTAGGCTTGCATGTGGTTATTTATTGTTTCCTCTTGCAATATCCCTTGTTATGATAACTTATATCATTATTTTTGGCATAGGTACATGAATGGAACTTTATTTTTGTCATAGACATGCTCATGTGGACACCACGATTTACCACTCCTAAACCCCACTCCCGAAAGGAATTGTTGGTGCCATCCATTCCCCCTGTTTGGGAGGGTATCAGCTTTGTATGTCCAAGGGGTGATGAGTGATTCTTCCTCATCCGAAAAGCATGATGTCAAATTTCCAAGCACCGATGACCTCATCACATGACATTAAACTATATCCTCACCCTATTCTATACACATAGGGTGCCCCACCTCAGGTATTCTCCAAACCCACTCATCTCTACCAGAGTGAGATCTTCCTCACATGAAATGAGATCCTCCTCGTACAGAACAACATTGTCCCACAGAGAAGATCATCCATCCTTGCATAAGGACCTATCCATTATTACAAGAGGAAACACTCTTTATCCTCCTTAACTCTTCCAGATGAAAAGACCAGTGGTTATATGGGTACATGGGACTCTCAACACCCCATTCCTCTCAGTTTGAGCCTTTTCACCATGGTCCACTTATACTTGTAAGCCCCACACGATCTCTTGTTGAGACATATTTTTTGATGCGAACACCTGGTCTACTACTTCCACTTATTTCTCACACCGAGCATGATTCACATGGGATTATTGGTTAGTAGTGACGATGAAAACCATCTTCTAGGCATTCTTCCTAGAGTAATCCCCAACTTCTAGATATATGGACAACATCAATGTGCACACCCGGAACCACATGCTTAGTCCACTAACCATGTATAAGACCCAACTTCCCTATGATAAAATGGTATACATTGGTCACTATCTTTTACATAGGGTACGTATGAAGCCCTTGTGAGGTTCAAGCCTAACACATTCATATTCATTCCAGTTCAATATCATCCTTACCACATGATGTTAAAATACATGGGATACTAGAACATCATTGAATTTTATCTCTATCTTCTATATAGGGTATGTAGGAATCCTCATTGAGGTTCAATCCTCATTATCCATTCATATCATAGTATTTACCTCAAGTTATTATGGGTTTAGAGGATCATGACCCATCTCTAAGGTCTCAGTTCTTTCAAGTCCCTATCCATGTGTTCGAGTCCCCTCCTTAGGTGTCTCATCACCCCATTATTAACTACGTTGACCATGATTCCTTTATTCTACCAAGGGTATGTAGGAAGCCTTCTCAAGGTTCCAGACCCATCATCCATTCCCCTCATTGACATTCTCTTGAGTTGTTATGTCTCGAGAGGATCATTCCCCAACTCGGTGGTCACACATATTTTGATTAATTATCCATATGTTTGAGTCACCTACATAGGTGTCTAATCACCCTATTCCAAAATACATGAAATTTGATCACTATAATCTAAATATGGTACGTTGGAAACCTCTGTGAGGTTAAATCCCAACAACCCCTCACAGTCAATCAATTCCATTCATCCCATCATATCACATACTCTGTTTCCGTGATGATTCTTACCCAGGCTACAACATCTCGGTGAGGTCATTCCATCAACACCATTATGGATACTAAATGTACACTGGGTGGCTAACCATGTGTATTCCCCACCCAATCCATATTCATCCATCAAAGAGTGATTGTCTTGCGACAGGTAGCTTGCCATGTGTAATCCCCAAATCACCCCTTTGAGTTACATGGGTTTTTATCTCTACATTTTGAATAGGGTACATAGGAAGCCTCCCCAAGGTTCAATCATATCCAATGGTAATCTTTGGTGTCCCTCTCATTGGGTCCTCCCTCCTGATCCACCCCTAATGGTGTCCAGATTAGCCTTCACTGTGTGAAATATTTTATTTTATGGGACACATCACCCATGTTTGTCATTATAGGTATTCCAACCCATCCAATGGTAAAACTCGATGCCTCCATCCTAGAGACTTACCCCTACATGGTGTAAGACCTTTTCTATATGAGATGCACAACCTCAGGTCCACCCTCATCGGGCACTTTGATCCATCCATTCGGTAAAACTTCCAAGTGCTCCCTCATAGGAATTTACTTATCAAATCCACCTTCAAAAGTTTTTTTGATTATACCATTACATATCTACTAGATGTTAAATTCACTACTATTTGTCTCCTCTAGATGTTAAATTTGTGTTATACCATGTGCTAAAAATGGGACACCTGAGGAAAACCTTAGAAGACATGCCTCTAGCATAAGATGCCCTGCGATCAACATGAGATGCCTTAGGATTATTTTACCTTGATAATCCCAATTACGAGGATGAATAAAGGTGTTCTAATTTTCCAATGTCCATACATTCCTTTTATTTCAAATGTGACTACTCTCCTAGTCGGATGTTACTACCTTGACCAGACCCCTTGGATTGTCTGGACAAAAGTACCATAATTAAAAAGTGTCCACAAAGATGATGGAATCCAGAATGAGTTTCAAGAACAAAGTCTTAATATATATGGTCTACCCAAACTATGTGACAAAATATGAGGAGGAATCAACTAATTTAGAGATCAACATCCCATCATCCCATTTCGATCAAGGAGAATACATCACAGAAGAATTGATGATTGCCATCTACCTTTGGAAAACAAGAATACAAGGAAACAAATTCGATGCCAAGTCTGTGGAATCATGGGAGGCTGGAACACCCCAAAAAAAATCATTTGAAACAATAAGTATTCAGAATAGTCCATAATATTTAATTAAAAAAATGAAATACACTATTCATAGGGATGGTAAGCCGTACGTATGCATGAATAGTGTTTCCATTTTCTAGTTTGATTGGAAAAAAGAAAAAAAATTATATATATTGTAATTTTAGAATCATATTAATTTAATATAAATTAAATGTTTTTATTAAAACCATCCTAAATATATTCCATGTAACACATGAATGAGTCACTTCACTTATTGAGGTGGTAGTCTGCCATACATATGAGTAATCATATTATATTCTAGCAAAATGGAATGTACTAAGGTGTGTATGATATAACAATTATATAATAATTTTAAAATCATAAATATCATATATAAATAATAAATCTATAATTATTAAAATCCATGAAAGGTTATAAACAAAAAATTGATGACATTGGTTTGTGAGGTGGTAGTCCACCGTACACACAAACAATGATTTCATAATCAATTTGATGGAACTGGAGATGGTTGTTGGAAATTCCATAAACACAAATATGTCTCAGTATATGGAATTTAATATGTTTATTATATAACCATGATAAAATAATAATTTAACGGGGTAGATAAAAAATAAAACACAAATAATCGATGTAAAATGATACCTCCTCTTCAGGTATCCTTCTTAGGTATACAATAAAAGGCTTCCAAGGATGGATTTATACATAAAATAATGATTACGTGATGATATGAGGGAATTTGGGATGTGATTTGGGAACATATTAGACAAAAAAAAACGGTTTGAAGGTGTTAATATGAGTGGAAAGGTGTGTCTTTTATAAGTAAATGAGGGACACACTTGGTATTTTTTAAAAGAATTGAGTGCTCAGTCATTTTTCACATGAAAAAAATAATAGAGGACCATTATAAAACCATATAGGAATAATTGTTGAAATATTTACATACAATAGTTTATATATAAGTAAATAGTTTATTTTTACCCTAACATATTTTGTTTAACCCCTTATAAATACATTTTCACAATAACAATGATAATTAATTTTTACAGAATTTACTATTCATTTTGTAAAAAATGAGTTCACCTTATTATATAATATAAATTATTTTAATTACATATATTTAATAAATTTTTTCAAATTATATTCATATAAGTAGAAATGTTTAATATTAAATTAATACTATATGCGTGATGAAAAAAGGGGTTTTAAAGCGAAAATGATAAAATGTTTACAATGTTTTTATATCAAATTTCAACATGAAATTGATTAAAATAAACTAAATTGGATTTATAAATTTATAACTAAACTAATTATTATTTAAAAAATTAAACATATATTTTAACATTGAGATTTAAATTAAACAAGAAGGTAGTTTTTAATTAAAATTCTGTATTTTTAACTATTTATCAAAAAATTTAATTTTTTAGAAAAGTCCGAAAAATTAGCCGAAAGATAATTTTAAAATTTCAAAATATAAAATGAATATTATTTTATCAAATTCATTTAATAATATTTTCAAAAATTAATTTTATTATTTTTCCCAAAAAGGCACAGAAAACATTTTTTGAGAAAATAGTTTTTTGAAACATATAAAGGCTTTACTAAAAATTACATATTTTTATCAATATTTTTTTATTTATATAAAACCATTATACTACATATTTAAAAATTATTATTTAATATTCATATTATTTTGTTTAATGGCTAAGTCATAATGGTCACATTTAAAAAACTATATTAATAATATATCACGGTTTTGTTAATATTCAGTGTTACATATAATGAATGATAATCCACTATTTTGTATAGAAAAACCAATTAAATAAATTTAACTTATATAAAGGAGAATAATTCATAAGACTCCTGTTGTTACATTCTACCCCCCATAAAATTAATTTCTCCCTCAAAATTCATCACTCTAATTCAAAAAATGAGGATACTTATATATTATAATATCTTTAAGTTCACATGTAGATTCTTCAAGCTAGTATTTTCTCTACAAATCATTAAGAATATGGGTGGTCTTGTTTCCTATAATATTTTCTTTTTGACCAAGAATCTGTATTGGTAACTCCTTATATGAAATATCATTATTCAGTGATACAACCTCTAAGATCATTATTTTTGATGGATAATGCATGCACTTCATTAGGGGCGATGTATGGAACATATCCTAAACCTAAGAGAGGTTCACTGTAAATGATATTCCATTTTCATGATACGATCAAATATTTCAATCTGGCCAATATAAATAAGGATTACTTTTCCCATTATTATTCCATAGTGAAATTTTTAGAAATTATTTTTTAGTAACATCAAATTCTATATCATGGTGATGATTATAAACATAACAATTATATAAAATTAATGTTGCCCTTACATGTTGTTGAATTGATCAAACATTATCTTCTATATCATTAGTTTTATCAGGTCCCAAAAACATTATTTAGGAAACTTCATTCTTGTACATTGGAGTTCTATACTTCATTCCATAGAGGGATTTATAAGGATCCATCTTAATTTTAGAGTGAAAGATAATGTTGTAAGAAAACACAAGTTAATAAAGGTGTTGATCCCAAAATCCTTTTAAATCCATAGAATAATATCTTAACATATTATCTAGGTTTTAAATTTTTCTCTAAAATAGAACATCTACCTAATGATAATACATGTTGCTAAAACTCAACTTTTTATGAAGAGATTACACAGGTCTTCACCATAACAATGTGGTGAACATTAGACCATGATCCGATATAATTATAAGTGGTACTCTATGCGATGTTAGAACTTCCATAATGTATATGCTATAAAACTTATCCCAAGATAAATATTGTATGATATATATTATGTGTGATGAATTTATATGATGATCGAATCCGACCCATAATAATATCATCCTGAAATAGAAGATAAATTTTGAAGGTTAACAGAACCATGAATCGTATTTCTAGAAAGTGTAAAGGAATTCCTCCTCAAATAACATTATCATTATATACAAAACCAAAAGGTTTAATTTTTACTAATATCGCTTAAAATATCATTAATCTTAATAAAATACAACAAATAAAACCAAAAAAGGTGTATCAATGTCGTTGAACTTATGACGGACCTTAAATTCATAAACCTATAGTGGCATCCATAATTATAATGTTAATATTACAGGGAGACATAGAGATATTCATATGTTAATTCACCCATTATTTCTTATATATGTTTTTAAATTATACAACAAAATTTTAATTGTATGATTGGGTTCATCCTTGTACTAATAAAAATTCAAATATGATATCATTACTCTAGAATACATGTTGAAGAACATAATCGCATGAAATTTCACAATATATTTTCAAAGGGATTATTCATACAAAGTAAAAAATGAAATTACCAAATATGGAGGGGAGGATATGTATTCCCTTATTTATCATGATTCACTTCATCCATTATGATTAAATAATATTTACCTTTTTCCATTTATTCATAGGTTATTGTGGATCATCATCCACTTTAGCCTTTGGATTGTGGAATTGATTCGAATAATTCCAGTAGTCATAATATTTGAAATACTGTAGTTTGGTTAATGAATTTTGTGCATCATTATATCTATTCATATTGTTATCTAACTTCTTCTCATAACATCAATAATTAATTTCCCGATGACCTTCCCTTCCACCCCTATAATATTTACTGTTTACCTTACAAAAATTCCCTCCATGTTTCTTTCCAAAATTTAATCATAAAAGAAATTATTCTTCTTATCTATATGGTTTTTAGATTCCCTTTAAAACTTATTTTCAATTTCTTTTCAAAACCATGATATTGATACATAACTCCAACCTTTAGTTACACCTTGATAGAATAAAAAACAATCTATTTATATCCACTACATTCTATTAAGGATAATTCAATCCAGAGACTGGGTTTTAAGAAAAAAAAGATATGATCAACGTTAATTTCATTCTGGATGATATTACAAAAATCATACCTAGATGGAATTGTAAAATCTTCCACATGGTTACCAACAGATTCATCATCCTCTTGATTTAACTCAAGGAACTCCTTATCCATATTCATATAATTAATAAAAGTAAAATTATTTTTGATTAATAATTTCTTAAACTCATCCCAAACCATGGATTCAATTTTATCCATTTTCCTCATATTATTGATAAGGTTCCACCCTTGATATACTTAACCTTAAAAATTATAGACAACCAGAATGAAATTATCATGATCCAAACACAATAGGATGGAATATATCTTCTCAGTGGTGATGATCCATTTCCCAAAAATTAGTGTATTATAAGACCCATGAAAAAAGTGGGCTTTACCTCATGAAGGACTCAAAATAATGTTCTCCCTCATTTTCACATATATAAGACTATCATGATTCATAGCTTAAGAACGTTTTATGATCACAGAAATAAGATTTAGTATTCCATTTCCCATAAAATATATTTTCTTAGGAGGGAAATAAATTCATATTCCATTACACAGATTATTAACATGGTTTCTGCAGGTTCTATCCATAAAATAAAACCAAAATCGTCGTGTGAGAAACACTAATCATAGTGGAAAACCACATAATCCGGAAAAATATCTTATATGACATCTAAATCAAGACTCCTTATTTTTATCCTTTTTTATTAATATTAATCATCTATTTAAATCCTTTACAATGGTTTTTAATGATTTTGTGAATTTCCGAAGCATATCCCCTGGGAGGGTCAAACTAGGTATGAAGCAAGGCCCATGGTCATGCACAAGGTGATGATCGATTCCTTCTCAATGCACCATTTATAGAGTTATCACCCAAGGTTACCTCTGTTCGAGAGCCACACCCATAAGTAGTATCCAGAAATTGATACAATTTCATGGAAACCACTTACACTATCCTTTACCAATATTCTAGAAAATTATCCATACACTGACTCATCCATAGATATATCCTTAGAGACAACCCTAGAAATATCCTTAGAAATACCCCTAGGGATATCACTAAATTTTTATCATGTTAGTTTCCAATGGTTAACTAAACCATTTATTTTATACCAAACATAGTGACCTAGGATTATCATACATAGATATTACATTAGTTTTTATGAATAGTGATTACATTACAAAGAAACACGCCAGAGGACCCTAATAGTTTGTGACATTGGAAACATGGAAACATAATAAAATGTCTATAAGTGAGATACATCATATTACAATACGTTATTTACAACTATCTAACTTCTTATACATATCATACACGATACATATCTTCAAAACTTGTGGAAAGGAAACATAAGAAAGGGTGACCACATATGCATTGTAAGGGTAAACAAGGATGATATATAATCATAACATGAACGTATGGGTATGATAACATGAGCATAACATTTGAAAACAATACATTACATATAAAAGATTTTAATATAGAGTGTTGGAATAAATATTAGCATTTTATAATACATCAATCATAAGGGAATCAAAGAACATGATTCATTAGAGAATAACATTGGCATAGGACATGGAATTCATGGAATACACATAAGCATAGATAATCATTTCTATATCAATCATGGATCACTTCCAAGACCATCATAGAAGAAATGGTACTTTACTAAACTAGGATCACCCCTCGTTATAGCCCTATATAACTAAACTGGGTTCACTCCCTATTCTATCCCAATCTTACTAAACAAGGTTCACACCATGTTACAACCTTGTCTTACTGTACTAAGATCACTCCCTATTCCATCCCTATCTTACTGAACCGTGTTCACTCCCCATTCCATCCTTATCTTACTAAATTGTGTTCACTAACTTTTCATGTCTTATCTTACAAAATCATGTTCACTTCTCATTCATGTCCTGCCTATATCTTGAGGTATAAATATTTACCCAATGCATTGGAGAAAGATATAGGTCCTTCCAATCAAAAAATGAAAACTATATTTACGTGTGACACAAGATTTTAAAAATTCATCAAATAATAACCCATGAAATGAAATGGGTTTCATAAACATTTCGTCTCATAAAAAACTACATAAAATATATATGTTTTATAATCATATCATTCTAATATAACCGATGTAAGAGAAACATGTTTCATAAACGTCATGTCATTAAAACACAAACCATTCGTAGAATGAATACGAATGTTATCCCTGGATGATATCCCAATTAATGAATATGTAACACAAAAACATATAATCTTCAATGGAAATAAATTTTAATGATCATTTGAAGTATTCCATCTATATAAAAACCAATTTTTAAATCAAAAAACATTATAAAAATTCGTTTTAGTTGGAAAACATTTATTGAAAATATAAAAAATACTAAAAAATTTATGAAAATTTTTTATTTGAAAATAAATTTGAAAATTATAAGAGATTATAGAAATCATTCTGTAGTCATGACATAAACAAATACTATTAATTCCTTGAATTTTTAAAACAAATACTCATTTCAAAGTTCTAGTAAAAGTAAAATTGGAATTTTTTGGACAATGAAATGAAGATTAGATTATTATTTTTTCAAAAAATTAATAAATGAGATAAAATTTATTTTAATAATTATAATAGTTTCATAAAACATTTTTTATAATATTTATATAAAACATGGTTTTGGAAGAAAATATATTTCTAACCAAATATAGAAATAATGTCAGATTTTATAAAAAAAAATCATAAAATTATTAAGTGACAAAGTGTGTAAAAATGTTACTATTTCTTGAATAAATAATTAATAACTATATGAGAATAAAATTAATTATAATTCTTGAGAGTTATATCATGAGATTACAATGATGGATACTTAATCATAAATAATCCTTATAAATGATGAGATTGTAATATAAAATCATTACGAATCTGGTAACATTGATTCATAAGACCCAAGAAGGAATAACAAAAACTGAAATATAAAATATCATGTTTATGAATAAATTCATGATATTTCATGTCAAATTTTATTTATATACTCCTCAATAATGAATATAGTTTCATAACTAAAAGAACATCTCAAAGAAAGAAAATTGAGAAAACAAATCACATACCGGTTTATTAACATTTGAACTATAAACCTCGTGAAATAGAGACACTGAAATGGATATGGACACCCAAATATGTTTCAGGAGAATCATCATAATATACATTCATCTATAGCATATAAACCATATAAAATAAATATATGGTTAATATGATATGGTTCTCATGGAACAAAAAATAATGTGAGGTGGAAATCCCTTACCTTATGTCTTGAATTCCATCATAATCATGCAATCCTAATGTATAATAAATAAAATATTATTATAAATATATTAAAGAAACATATTTATATATATCACACCACTAATGATTTTCTTGTGACCTTTTATTACCTGTTTATTAACAAATCCATGTCAAAGTCACGTTTCATGCAACATCGGTATTTGAGAACCCACATGAAAATATCTGAAAATAGTTTTTTTACGTCGGTTATTATATAACTGACCTAAAAAAAATTTCGCAGATTTTTCACATCTGTTATATAAGAACCGACGTGAAAAATCCATTTAATATGCTTTTTCACATTGGTTATATAATAACTGACGTGAGAAATCAATGTACATCACTTTTCCATGTCAGTTATTTAATAACCGACATGAAAAATCCATTTCCATGAAAATATATTAAAAACATTGCGTAATTTTCATGTCGGTTATTATAAAACCGACGTGAAAAATCAATTTTCATGACTTTTTCACGTCGGTTATTTAATAACTGACTTCAAAATGTATATTTCAGGATGGTTATTAAATAACTGATATCAAAAAAGTTTACAAAAATGTATTTCATTTCCCAGGCTTTAATTTGACAGGTCACGGAGCTCAAACAGATTTACAGATTAAAATTTATGGCCTTCCGAAGTTGGCATTCTCTAAGACAACGTCTAGAGATAATCAACTTCTTAAGGCCATAAATTTTAATCCGTAACTACGTTTGAGCTCCATGACATGTCAAATTAATGATTATGAAACGAACTTAATTTTTATTAACTTTTTCTATGTCGGTTATTAAATAACCAATGTGAAAAATACCTTTTAATGTCGGTTATTAAATAACCAGCATGAAAAAGTCATGAAAATCGATTTTTCCTGTCGGTTTATAATAACCGACATGAAAAAGTGATGAAGATTGATTTATCTATAAGGCCCCAGCCTTAAACCTTACATAATCTTGAGTTATTACAAGATTACACATTGAGGATATTTTCAGGTTTAGAGTTTTAGAGAATTAGATCATGAAACTTGCATTACATTCCACATTTAAACAAAGTGGTTACATAAAAGACAGTATTCATTTTTCCCATCAACATAAACATATTTAAAATAGAACATGGATTCTTTCTTGACACATCCTTGACACTATCATCAAATCATGTACCCTTCCCTTGACCTGTGAAAAACATTTAAAAAACTTGGGATGAGCATAAAAACCTCAGTAAGGGATATAAAGATATGGAAAGGAAACATGAGTACATGTATACATAAGAATGAAATCATACTTTACCCATAAAACATAGGCATATCAAATCATGAATAAATCATAGAAATCATAATACATAAAGGTAACTTGAGGCATTCAAAACATTCTTAAGTAGGGAGTAACCCTCTTGGTTACGTTTGGAATACCCATCACAGTATATCCCAAAATCTCTTCGGAGAAACCTTAACGTTTCACTCCGTCGCGTTACCCAATGCATTGGAGAGCTATATCGGGCTCACCCGCCCTTAGTTTATCACGGAACCACCCATTTTCATAATAATTCCCAAGAACCTCAACATAATCATATCACATAAAACATGCATAAAGGAAACATAACATTCCCACCATTCAATCACAAGATATCAATACAACACATTGATATAAAAACATTATGAAAACCATTTTCGATACCAAAATAAAAGAAATTTAAAACATGGTATTTATTTTTCTTTTAAAAAGAAGGTATGGCTTGTAGAGGAAGCCGAAACTCAAATAACGGTCACGAAGGTGGAGAAGTCGTTGTCGCCGCATACGTACGACAAAAACATTACCTTTTGTCGTTTAGTAAACTCTTCATATAAAAAATATTCCTTTTGAATAAACGTTAAAGTCAAAGGGGTTTATACACCGTATAAAAGAAAGTTGTGTATAAAATAAAATATGCCTCAATGAAAGGAGATTGAGACGAAGTCCCATACCACCTTGAAGCTTAAAATTTTAAACCATTAATATCCATATAAATAAATCCTTAAAACCATTTTGAAAACATGTATATTAATAAGAACAAATAATTAAAACATTTAAAACGATATTTTGTTTAAAGGGGTTTTACCAAAATTAGAGACACTTGAATACAATAATTGAGGAATAACATTAATAAGAACTTTATAATATCATGAGAATAAATGGATTCATGATATAATACTCCAAAGGAAAGTATATATACCATATAAGAGTGAATTGGTGCATAACAACAATGAACCCTCAATAGAAATGTCAAATGTGATGAAATCCCTTATAAAGAAGGTATCCTTAAATTAAGGAAAAATAAATCTCAAAAATATGTGTGACAAATATAAATACACCCAATATAAGTGTATATTAAGTGTAAAACAATAAAAGGTCATCCACACATATTCAATGGATGACATATTCAATGACTACATGTTGAACCCAAAGAAATCGAAATTGGGTTAAATTAGTTCCCCTGACATCCTAACGACATCACATCAAAATGAGTTTATGAGAGATAAAAAGTGTATCTCATCACTTGTACATAAAATTTACATCAATAAGGATATATGAGAACATATTCCAACATAACAATATGTAAACTAAAAGACCCAACAAAAGAAGTCTTTTAAAAAAGAGGATGGTGAAAGGTTCCCTTACCGACTTGGGTATCTTTCAAAACATACACCCCATGAAAGAAGAACAATAGATAATTGATGTAAATACTCATAAAAGAAAGTATATTACACAATTAGTAGAATAATGGTCAGTACATACACCACTCAATGGAATTTGTGGAAAATGTAGCATAAATCTCACGGGAATAAAAGCGAGATGAAAAATCCCTTACGAAAACTCGGCAGCCTAACGGCGCCACATAAAACATCCGAATATGGATTGATGAGATCAAATAGGGTATCTCATCACATTAAAATAAAATGTAAAGAAATAGTAATATAAAATAACATCCCCCAACATTACAAAGAGGAGCTTAAAAGAAGTGACATAAAGGAGAGTACTTAAAAAGAAATAGAGAAGTTAGATCTCTTACGAAAGTTCGGCAGCCTAACGATGCCACTCAAAACTTCCAAAATGGATTGATGAGAGAGAATAGGGTCTCTCATCACATGAACATAAAAATTAAAGTAAGTGTAATATAAAGTATCATCCCAATAATTGGAAAGATGAGCATTAAAAGGAAAGACATAAAAGTGTGTACTTAAAAAGAAAGAGAGGAGTAGGATCCCTTACCTCGGGTCCGACTTGACTCGATCGTTCTTTAATCTCCTGAATAATAAACTTGAGTTAATTTCTAATTGATTAAGAACCTTTTTTAGGCTTATTATTCCATTTATATCACTTATTTCCATGTTATAAACATTATGTAATCATTAAGTTAATAATGATTGTTTTGTCGATATTTGGTTCTTAAGTCGAAAGTGGACTTCTTACAATTACATGTTGTTCATGTGGTCAAAGTTTCTTTATATCCAGAATGACATTCCTGATTTGGGTATCATATATATCATATATATCCATCATATACATGTACTTATAATAGTACATTACATTTGGGGATAAGAAATGAAATGCACCGTTCATGGAGACGGTAAGCCGTACGTACGCATGAACGCTACTTTCATTTCTATCTCATACTTTAATGGAAAGAAATAATAATGATATAGAGGTATATAATAATTCCAGTATAACATCATATATAATAACATTAAATCCATCCTTTATACATCCCACATATGGCATTAACGAATCACATCACTTTGAGGGGGCGGTAGTCCGCACTTCCTAAAATGAAGATATCGCGTATACCCATAATGGAAGCCATAAAGGTAAGAGAGAAATAAAATATACAGAAGCATAAGTAATCATAAACATATTATATATCATATATAAAAATAGTGACATCATAATGTCCACCTTTGAAGGTGTTAAATGAGTATTGAACAATCATCGTTTCGGGAGACAGAATTTCTCCATCCACGGAAAGCGTATGTTCTTTAACCATTTGATGTAGTTGTGTGAGAGTTTAGCTTGAATAAATCTTATAACAACATCCTAGTATATTGAAGATACTGGTGTTGTTACAAAATAAGTAAATAAAAAGAGTTAAGGGGTTGGAGAAGAAAAATAAAACAAATGAACATGAGAGAATGAATTACCTTTAAAAGTGTAACTTCTTTTGATTTGAGCCTAAAGGATTCCTTTGAAAGGATTATGCCCAAAGGGAATCCTCTAGGATGAGGAGAGGGATGTGGAGAGAGTAAATGGTCAGGGTATGGCCGATCCAAAGGCTTGAGGAGTGTGTGAAATGAGGTAGAGATGGGGGCCTTTTATAAGAGGAGAGGAGGGGCACTTTTGGAAAGTAAAGAAATATTACTTTATTTGAAAAAGAGTGTCAGATTCAAAAGGTACCACATTGATATAATTCGTGGATAAGGTGTTAAGGGTGATAAATACACCCATCCAATAAGTTTTGGACACGTGTAGTTCATAGATTTTACATTATCTTTTCATTTTATTTAAATCGTTAAATAATGAGGTCATCGCTGCATCATCATGATGTCATAAATAATTTAATTTATTTAGTGTCTAAAAATTATAAAAAAACTACTATGATGTAGGAAATCTTTTTATCTTTACAATGACTATTTATAATTAAAATTCTGATCTTTATAACGCCATGTAAAAATTGTTTTCGTAAAACATATGATGTTTGTGTCATTTTTTACTTTTACATTAAATAAAAAGTTATTTATGTCATTTCCCAACCAAAGTGGCTCCATGGGGTCCCCAAGTTAACCCATGGCTTGTCTTGGTCGTCCATGACACATCCAATGAGGGTAGAACATGTTTCAAGTTCATTTCATATTATTAAAACATTATTTTTACCTTAAACTACACTAATTACCTCTAATCGCGATTAAAAACTTAATAAGTTACTATTCACCAAAAAAATATTTTTATCTCATTGAAACACATTTTACTTCTTAATGACAACCATGTATGTTGGATTTTTGAAATTAAATACACAGAAGTGGTAAAATTTCATTTAAACGAAAAATCAGTTTTTTATAAGTACCATTTAGTGGTTTCACTATTCATCAAAAATTGAAGTTTTTCAGAAAAATACCAAAAATTCACCCTAAGCTATATTTGATATTCCGAATTAAAAAATGATATCCATTTTACAAAATTCAAAACATATAATTTGCATTAATTTATTTAATAATTAATTCCCGCTGTCAGAGCAAATAGAGTGTTTTTATGAAACAATAAGTATCAAAAGATTGACATTAGTTTAAGTCCGATTTCAATGTGAAATTAATTCCAACGACCACTATTGGATTTAATGGTAAAAATATTTTCTAATTTCACTTTAAAACCAATTCAAATGATAATATAATCATATAAATAAATTAGATTAAAAAGAGGTTTTGAATTAAAATACAACATTTTACACTATTCATTAAAAAAATGAACTTTATCGGAAAAATACAAAAAATTTACACAAAGTAAAATTCGGTGTCCCGATTCTAAAGAAGAGTTTTATTTGGTCCAAAAGAATGTATAAGAGTGATCAAAACTATTTTTAATGACAGTTCTCCATCAAAAGGCGATAAGTGAACCTTTAGTGAAAATTAGGGTATAAAAGCCTAAAATTGAAATCTTTCTGTATTTTAAGCCTTTGGATAAATGTAAAAACATTTAAAAAACATATATAATCATATTTTAGTTATTTCTATCCATTCCAGCTAATACAAAATCTACATGTTAACTACCATTTAAAATAATATTATTTTATTATTAGAGTGCAACGTAAGATTCCCAAGAAACTCGTTGTTGCATGTTGGGAATGCCATCGAGCATAGCGTCCCCTTTAAAGTCATATAAATATTTTATTCACAAATATTGATAAATATAAAGATGTTATATTCTTTATTTACCCAGGGTGTTACATCCTTCCCCCCTTGTGGGAATTGCGTCCTCGCAATTTTAAAATATGGCTTGGAAACATCCTTGAAAGTCCCACATCAGAACAAGAGTCGGTAAAACAATCACTTTAAAATAAAGAATGATAAGAACAAAGGTCACCCGAGTTAACCCATAATAGGACTCCATGTAGGAAAACATGGACATGGAGGAGAAAACAAAGGGTCATGTTCTGATGGAGAGTGATAGAAAACTTGTTTAAGAGAAAGTTAACAATAAGAAAATCACAAACTTGTGATGGGTTAAACGGTGTTGGGTTCCGAAGTAGGAAAAGTTAATAGACAACATTTTTGTTTTAAGTTAATTTTTATTGAGGAATTTATTCATAAGGAAACATAATCACTTATCATGTTGACTTTCAACTTTTACTAGATTCCTTAATCAAACTCATATTTTTTCCAAAAGACGAGTATTTAGGGAGACTTGTTTGCATTAAGAGTACTATAATCAACTTCTAGAGAATCACCTAATCCACAAAAGAGAACTATATACATACCATGTCTTTAGGCTTTAAACAAAACCAAAACCAAAAAGTTTAGTACAAGGTCAGATAATCCAGAAAAGGATAACCCATTAAAAAGAAAATCCATGCTTAATCTCCAAAATTTGTCCAACAAAACCCAAAGTTCAACGAGGACCATCCGATAAACAATTTGTCCATAAAATTCATCAAAGTAAACCAATATAAGATTGAAACCCAAATATTTGAAGGATTTAGTCACATAGTCTTCCAAGTTAAATCGTAACATTTATCTCCAAACAACATCAGTTGCTCCTAAAGTCTCGTAATGAAAAGTAATTAACCTAATCACATATCTTCTATGATAGGTTAATCATTTTCATAAATAACCCAAAATCAACTTACTCTTAATTCATAAAATCACATAACTAAAAATAATCAGTCAAACTAACTAGGGACTTCACGTAGTCCAGTGGTAGGCGATAAATACCAGTTGCACTTTGATTGTGGGTTCGATTCCCGCAGTTTTGTCCGACGCGACGGGTAGTCACACGGTCTACGTGTTGTCCTTTTTCCAAAACTATATAATTCTCAAATCATTCCCCAAAAAGGGATAAAATCATCAAAATTGATCATAACATATTTTAACCTCAAGTTTATCTCATACCTTTCATTTTCCATCAGAACATATAATAACCCATAATTACCTCAAAAGTAAGGATCATATAAACCCTAATTGTTACCTTAATAATTATTACCTTAATTTCCACATCGAGTTGGCCATCTTGTACATGATGCATTAGAGAACTCACCATGGTTGAAGTGGTTGATCATGACTCCTTGATAGTTGGTTTAGAACAACCATGAGATTCTTCATTGAATCCCCCATCTCATCCAGTCTCTTAATCAGAGAACCACCACAGTTTTCTTCAAACCCATTGTCACATTGGTGCCTGCTAGATCCAGCCATTTACTAAAACCAAAAAGGTTAGTGTGAGTATATCAACATAACCATCATGTACTAATGAGGAAGATAAACACTAAGATATACTTACTCATTCACATTATCTAAAACTTGGACTCTTTCTGAAATCCTAACCATTATGGTAATGTCACTTGTGCTTAGAGAATACCCTAACCTCTAAAGTTATCTAAACCGACCATTGATACCAACTATAAGGCCCCAGCCTTAAACCTTACTTAATCTTGAGTTATTACAAGATTACACATTCAGGATCTTTTCAGGTTTAGAGTTTTAGAGAATTAGATCATGAAACTTGCATTACATTCCACATTTAAACAAAGTGGTTACATAAAAGACAGTATTCATTCTTCCCATCAACGGAAACATATTTAAAATAAAACATGGATTCCTTCTTGACACATCCTTGACACTATCATCACAACATGTACCCTTCCCTTGACCTCTAAAAAACATTTCAAAAACATGGGATGAGAATAAAAAGCTCAATAAGGGATATAAAGATATGGAAAGGAAACATGAGTTCATGTATACATAAGAATGAAATCATACATTACCCATAAATCATAGGCATATCAAATCATGAATAAATCATAGAAATCATAAGACATAAAGGTAACTTGAGGCATTTAAAACATTCTTACGTAGGGAGTAACCCTCTTGGTTACTTTTGGAATACCCATCACAGTATATTCCCTAAATCTCTTCTGATAAACCATAACGTTTCAATCCTTCGTGTCACCCAATGCATTGGAGAGCTATATCGGGCTCTCCCGCCCTTAGTTTATCACGGAACCACCCGTTTTCATAATAATGCCCAAGAACCTCAACATAATCATATCACATAAAACATGCATAAAGGAAACATAAAATTCCCACCATTCAATCACAATATATCAATACAACATATTGATATAAAAAAATTATGAAAACCATTTTTGATACCAAAATAAAAGAAAAGTAAAACATGGTATTTATTTTTCTTTTTAAAAGAAGGTATGGCTTGTAGAGGAAGCCGAAACTCAAATAACGGTCACGACGGTGGAGAAGTCGTTGTCGCCGCATACATACGACAAAAAAATTCCCTTTTGTCGTTTAGTAAACGCTTCGTATAAAAAATATTCATTTTGAACAAACATAAAAGTCAAAGGGGTTTATACACTCTTTAAAAGAAAGTTGTGTATAAAATAAAATATGCCTCAATGAAAGGAGATTGAGACGAAGTCCCATACCACCTTGAAGCTTAATATTTTAATCCATTAATATCCATATAAATAAATCCTTAAAACCATTTTGAAAACATGGATATTAATAAGAACAAATAATTAAAACATTTAGAACTATATTTTGGTTAAAGGGGTTTTACCAAAATTAGAGACACTTGAATACAATAATTGAGGAATAAAATTTAGTCAGAACTTTATAATATCATGATAATAAATGGATTCATGATATAATACTCCAAAGGATAGTATATACACCATATAAGAGTGAATTGGTGCATAACAACAATGAACCCTCGATAGAAATGTCAAATGTGATGAAATCCCTTATAAAGAAGGTATCCTTAAATTAAGGACAAATCAATCTCAAAAATAAGTGTGACAAATATAAACACACCCAATATAAGTGGATATTAAGTGTAAAACAATAAAAGGTCATTCACACATATTCATTGGATGACATATTCAATGACTACATGTTGAACCCAAAGAAATCGAAATTGGGTTAAAAAGTTCCCTTGACACCCTAACGGCATCCCATCAAAATGAGTTGATGAGAGATACAAAGTGTATCTCATCACCTGGACATAAAATTTACATCAATAAGGATATATGAGAATATATCCCAAAATAACAATATGTAAATTAAAAGACCCAACAAAAGAAGTCTTTTAAAAAAGAGGAGGGTGAAAGGTTCCCTTACCGACTTGGGTATCTTTCAAAACATACACCCCATGAAAGAAGGACAATAGATCATTGATGTAAATACTCATAAACAAAATTATATTACACAAAGAGAATAATAATGGGCAGTACATACACCACTCAATGGAATTTGTGGCAAATGTAGCATAAATCTCACGGGAATAAAAGTGAGATGAAAAATCCCTTACGAAAACTCGGCAGCCTAACGGCGCCACATAAAACTTCCGAATATGGATTGATGAGATCAAATAGGGTATCTCATCACATTACAATAAATTTTTAAGCAAGAGGAATATAAAAGAACATCCCCCAACATTACAAAGTGGAGCTTAAAAGAAGTGACATAAAGGAGAGTACTTAAAAAGAAAGAGAGAAGTTAGATCTCTTACGAAAGTTCGGCAGCCTAACGGCGCCACTCAAAACTTCCAAAATGGATTGATGAGAGAGTATAGGGTATCTCATCACATGAACATAAAAATTACAGTAAGTGTAATATAAAATATCGTCCCAATAACAAGAAATATGAGCTTTAAAAGGAAAGACATAAAAGTGTGTACTTAAAAAGAAAGAGAGGAGTATGATCCCTTACCTCGGGTCCGACTTGACTCGATCGTTCTTTAATCTCCTGAATAATAAACTTGAGTTAATTTCTACTTGATTAAGAATCTTTTTCAAGCTTATTATTCCTTTTATATCACTTATTTCCATGTTATTAACATTATGTAATCATTATGTTAATAATGATTGTTTTGTCGATATTTGGTTCTTAAGTCGAAAGTGGACTTCTTACAATTACATGTTGTTCATGTGTTCAAAGGTTCTTTATATCCAGAATGACATTCCTGATTTGGGTATCATATATATCATATATATCCAGCATATACATGTACTTATAATAGTACATTACATTTGGGGATAAGAAATGAAATACACCGTTCATGGAGACGGTAAGCCGTACGTACGCATGAACGCTACTTTCATTTCTATATCATACTTTAATGGAAAGAAATAATAATGATATAGAGGTATATAATAATTCCAGTATAACATCATATATAATAACATTAAATCCGTCCTTTATACATCTCACGTATGGCATTAACGAATCACATCACTTTGAGGGGGCGGTAGTCTGCACTTCCTAAAATGAAGATATCGTGTATACCCATAATGGAAGCCATAAAGGTAAGAGACAAATGAAAAATACAGAAGCATAAGTAAACATAAACATATTATATATCATATATAAAAATAGTGAAATCATAATGGCCACCTTTGAAGGTGTTAAATGAGTATTGAACAATCATCGTTTCGGGAGGCAGAATTTCTCCATCCACGGAAACCGTATGTTCTTTAACCATTTGATGTAGCTGTGTGAGAGTTTAGCTCGAATAAATCTTATAACAACATCTTAGTATATTTAAGATACCGGTGTTGTTACAAAAGAATTAAATAAAAAGAGTTTAGGGGGTTGGAGAAGCCAAATAAAACAAATGAACATGAGAGAATGAATTACCTTTAATAGTGTAACTCCTTTTTATTTGAGCCTAAAGGCTTCCTTTGAAAGGATTATGCCCAAAGGGAATCCTCTAGGATGAGGAGAGGGATGTGGAGAGAGTAAATGGGCAGGGTATGGCCGAGCCAAAGGCTTGAGGAGTGTGTGAAATGAGGTAGAGGTGGGGACCTTTTATAAGAGGAGAGGAGGGGCACTTTTGGAAAGTAAAGAAATATTACTTTATTTGAAAAAGAGTTTCGGATTCAAAAGGTCCCACATTGATATAATTCGTGGATAAGGTGTTAAGGGTTAGAAATCCACCCATACAATATGATTTGGACACGTGTAGTTCATAGATTGTACATTATCATTCCATTTTATTTAAATCGTTAAATAATGAGGTCAATGTTGCATCATCATGATGTCATAAATAATTTAATTTATTTAGTGTCTAAAAATTATAAAAAAACTACTATGATGTAGGAAATCTGTTTAGATTTCCAATGACTATTTATAATCAAAAATCTAATCTTTATAACCCCATGTAAAAATTTTATTCGTAAACCATATGATGTTTGTGTCATTTTTACTTTTACATTAAATAAAGAGTTATTTATGTCATTTCCCAACCAAAGTGGCTCCATGGGGTCCCCAAGTTGACCCATGGCTTGTATTAGTCGGCCATGACACAACCAATGAGGGTATGACATGTTTCAAGTACATTTCATATTATTAAAACATTATTTTTACCTTAAACTACACTAATTACCTCTAACCGCGATTAAAAACTTAATAAGTTACTATTCACCAAAAAAATATTTTTATCTCATTGAACCTCATTTTACATATTAATGACAACCAAGTATGTCAGATTTTTGAAATTCAATACACAGAAGTGGTAAAATTTCATTTAAACGAAAAATCAGTTTTTTATAAGCACCACTTAGTGGTTTCACTATTCATCAAAAATGAAGTTTTTCAGAAAAATATCAAAAATTCACCCTAAGCTATATTTGATATTCCAAATTCAAAAATGATATCCATTTTACAAAATTCACAACATATAATTTGAATTAATTAATTTAATAATTAGTTCCCGCTGTTAGAGCAAATAGCGTGTTTTTATGAAACAATAAGTATCAAATGATTGACACAAGTTTAAGTCAGATTTCAAAGTGAAATTAATTCCGACGACCTCTATCGGATTTAATGGTAAAAATATTTTATAATTTCAATTTAAAACCAATTAAAATGATAATCTAATAATATAAATAAATTATATTAAAAAGAGGTTTTGAATTAAAATACAACATTTTACACTATTCATTAAAAAATGAACTTTATCGGAAAAATATCAAAAATTTACACAAAGTAAAATTTGATGTCCCGATTCTAAAGAAGATTTTTATTTGGTCCAAAAGAATGTATAAGAGTGATCAAAACTATTTTCAATGACAGTTCTCCATCAAAATTCTACAAGTGAACCTTTAGTGAAAATTAGGGTATAAAAGCCTAAAATTGAATTCTTTCCGTATTTTAAGCCATTGGATTAATGTAAAAACATTTAAAAAACATATATAATCATATTTTAGTTATTTATATCCATTCCCACCAATACAACGTCTACATGTTAACTACCATTTAAAATAATATTATTTTATTATTAGAGTGCAACGTAAGATTCCCAAGAAACTCGTTGTTGCGTGTTGGGTACACCATCGAGCATAGAGTCCCCTTTAAAGTCATATCAATATTTTATTCACAAATATGGATAAATATAAAGATGTTATATTCTTTATTTACCTGAGGTGTTACATTATCACATCGGTTTTATAATAACCAACCTGAAAAATAAGTGAAAAGTTTAATATCTTTTCACGGTGATTATCATAAAACCGACGTGAATGATAATTTTAATATCCCACGAACATGAAATTTCAATTTTTTTACATCGCGTCATCCAAATTTTGAATTGCCGCCTAAAATTATTAATATCGCGTTTTGTCGTAGCTCTCAATTATATGTTTCCATTATAAAAATATCATTATTTAATGATCATTTATTTCAGCCATTATCGTTCCCCAAAATCGGCTCTTTTGATCGTCAACGTAAATCAATTATTTCTTCTTTCGGTGATCTTGTCAAGGTATGTTTAATTATATATCCATGATTTAGGGTTTTTATGATTTTTTTTCTTAATTGATATACCATTTTATAATCATTTCATTCGACCATCATCATTCCACCGAATCAACTTGTTTGATCTTCCACTTGAATCCACAATTTCTTATTTCCGCGACCTCGTCATGGTATTTGTAATTATTTTCCCATGATTTATATTTTCTATGAGTAATTTTCTTAATTGATATACAATTTAATGATTATTAATTTATTATAATTATAGATGATTCTTTATATCATGGTAAAACTATGAATCCCCCTACATATTGAATAATTCATTCGAAGATGAAGCTACGGTTGGCTCATTCAATCTTTCCTCGAAAAAAATATCAAACTTCTGTTGGTCATTACTTTTGATCCGTAGCTATGTTTCTGCTCTATGACCTGTAAAATGAAAGAATATAAAATTTTCTACAAGACGGTAAATTTTTTTTATGTTGATTATTTAATAACCGACGTTAAAAATAACATTTAACGTCAGTTATTAAATAACTGATGAAAAAATGGGGTTTTATCGACAGTTTTTTCAAAAACCGACGTAAAAAATGTCTTCATAACACCATTTCCAGAACGTATTTCACATTGGTTTTTAAAACCCAACATTATAAACAATAAAACGCCATTTTTACATCATTTATTAAATAACCTACATAAAAAATCATATTTTTAACGTCGCTCGCAATAACGTCGCCTAAAAAAAGATGTAAAAAATAAAAAAAAATCCGGCATAAAAAAATATTTTTGTACTAGTTACATATGTTTTGACATGTTATTTCTTGTTCATATTAATTAGACAATGGTTTAATAATATCAGGAATTTAAAACATGATTTAAAGATCAAATTTTTTTTTTATTTTTGTATTTATATTATTCCATAAGATTTAGTGATACGAAACGGTATTCATCATTCAGAGAGACGGTAGGTTGTACGTATGCATGTTCATTTGTTACCATTTTCTTATCAGATTGAAAGAAAAAAATTAAATGATTTATATATATTATAATAATAGAATAATTTATTTGTAATATATGTCAAATATTTTTATTAATTCCATCCTTAATACCATCTATTTAATGTGTGAAGGAATCACATTTCTTCATGAGGCGGTAGTCCCCCATCATCATGAGTGATGTTATTGTATTCCCAAAAATGGGTATCATGAAGGTATGTATGATATAAATATTAAATAATAATAATAAAATCATAAGTTTAATAATTAAATAATAAATCCATCATTTTTAACATCCTTGATTGGTGGTAGTGGAAAAGGTGTTGACATCGGTTCGTGAGGTGGTAGTTCTCCATACACACAGACGATGATTTTTTAACCCATTTGATCAGAGTGGAGATGGTTTTAGCTTAATAAAAAAGTATAATAACATCTATGTATATGAAATATACTGATTTTATTATGAAATCATAGTATAATAATAATTTAAGTGGGTGTAGGAAGAAATAAAACAAAAAATACTTGTTAATGAATGTTACCTCTTCTTCGGGTATCCAACTTCGGTATTCAGTAAAATCCTTCTTAGGATTGATTTATTCCCAAAATAAGCCTCGTAGGATGAGACTATTGATGTTTTAAATTTATTTAGGCATTTATTGGTAGATACATAAGTGTTTTATGGTGTGAATAATTGATGATATGAGGTGTCCATCTATATTTTGGGAAGAGGCTGCACTTGTTATTTTTTAAAAGAAGTGACTACTCCCACGTTTTTTAAATGTGACAATGGTGAAAAATAGAATGTTCTAGAAAACTATTGGGTTAATAGTCTAAATATGTACATAAAATAGATTTTCGATAAGTATATAGGACATTGTTTCCCTTATCTTTGTAGATTAACCCCTTGATAAACCCATTTTTTCATAAACCGTGATAAATAATTTTAACTATATTCACTATTCATTTTGGTCAAATGTATGTATACCTTATTAGATAATATAAATTATAACAATTATAAATATTTAATACATTTTTCAAAATTACATTCACATAATTTAAATATTTTAATATAAAATTAATCTCGTAGATGTGATGATAAATCGGGTTTTTAAAGCGAAAATAATCAAAAGTTTACATAGTTTTTAAATCCAATTTAAATATGAAATTGATTAAAATGGACTAAATTGGATAAATAGATTTATAATTGAAATAATTATATACTAAATTAATCTTTTAATATAATTTAATTTAAAAAATATATTAAATGAGAAGGGTGTTTTCAATTAGAATATTATATTTTCACTATTCATCAAAAAATGAATCTTTTCATAAAAATACAGAAAATTCATCCCAAAACAATTTTTAAATTATGAAATAAAAAAATAATTTATTTTTATAAAATTATTTTCTAAAATTCACAAAAATTACTTTAATTATTTCTTACAAAAAGTCATAAAAACATTTTTTTACAAAGTGTTATTTCGGAAACATATAAACACTTTACTAAAAATTATGTATTTTATTATCAATATTTTTTCATTATATAAAAACAATATTATAAATATTTAAACAATATTTATTACTATTTATATAACTATGTTTTACATTCAGGTTATAATTGTCGTGTGTAAATAACTATATTAATAATATATCGTGGTTTTGTTAAACCTTAGTGTTGTGTATAATGAAAGCTAGACCAATGTTGTGTGTGGACCAAGCTATCAATGAAATTTAATTTATTTGAAAAAATAATAATCCATAAAAACTCAGGGTATGACATAGGAACCATCCTTTGGTTCATATCCCACCTTATTCCGACTTCCACAAAGGAAACCTTTCCCTCAATGGCTAGAGAATCATATGTAATGCCAAAAGACTATATAAGAGTCCTCCAAAATCCTAATAATTATATCACATAAGAGAAAACAAAAAATAAACCCATTTAGGTCTGAAAAACAATTACATAACTACCTATATTATTTAAAAATATATTGACAACCATATAATCTTGAAATATTATGCATCACCTACAATAAGAATTGAGTTTTTCTGTTATTAAAGATTTATCCATCCTCATCCATGCACCCCTAAAACCATATTTTCCATCAACCACTTCCATGATGGTATATGTGAACCTTGAATAAACATTAATCAATTATCATACACTTATAATTATATAATAAAATTGATTCAATTTAGAATGAAAAACTCAATGTGCAATACATCATCAACAAAACCTTAATAAAAGTTGTTTGATTAACTGTCAACACTCCTTAAAGCCCAGAGTTGAACCAATCCCAAAAACCCAACATAAATCCATCAATTAAACTCATATTAACTTGATAAAAAAACAAAATAAATAAATGAATTGGCTTACCTTAAGCAAAATGAACCACATCCATGTGTTATTCCCTTCCTATACCATCCTCTTACATCCAATAATGGAATCCTTATTGAATTGATGTGATTATACCCAAATCCATTATAATATCCATAAAGTCATGAATCTAAATAACACCAAATAAAAATAATAGGGATTATGGGACTAAATAAGTCTTAAATAGGAAGTAAAACACCTTAATCGAAGATGTAACAAGGTTAATCCTCTTGAAATCAAAGGGTAACACATGGAGAAGTAATTGGGGAGAGGGTAATTCCCACCCCACCATTTCATAACCATCAAATGTAGAAGCCTATGTGGGTTTCTAATTTTAAAAATTGTAAATACCTTATTTTACCTTATGTTTTTAAAAAACAAATCATTGGTGTCGGGTGCCTAGTTCACTAATATTTTCCACTCAATGGACCAGCTTGGTAGAACTTCCCAAGAAACCCATACTAGGAACCTTATGGATCAATGATTCCGCTATCTTATATTCATTAAAATCATGATCCTATTAAACTCATATTTGGACTAATCCCTTGAAACCATCACCTCAATATATTCTTTTTAAATATTTAAAACATTCCTTTATAAGACTTATATTGATCCAAATTTCAAAATTTAAAATTATCTCCATTTTTACATATACTGGAACTCAAAGACTTTATAACTCCACAAAAACGTACCATTTGGGGCTATTACTAATGTGTTCTAGGGGGTTCATCTTATGAACATGGGTGTATAATCAAACGCATAATTGTGTGATATTTCCTTGAGATAATAAACGTGGACATGCAATATGAAGAACAAACAACATTCCTACATATATATCATAGTAAATGAACATCAACTATTTTCCTATTAAATGATAATTATTTATGTAGATTACCAAGGTAGTACAAAACAATCCTATTACCTCTAAGTTATTACACCATTCAATTTATCCCAATTCATTACTAGAGTACTCTCAAATGATGAAGTGGTGTTATCACCATTATAATTATGTGACGAATAGAATTTATAAATAAAATTAAACTATATAAAACATTACATGAAATTGATTATCATAATCACTAATGAATAGACACTAATAGGAGGGATTAAATCCATTTTATAGGCTTCCTTAATGGACCTCTTTTAATAAATAAATGTGTCAACCATATTCAATTTGTTAAATGAATTAATTTTCATTGGTTGATCCATTAAACCTATTAAATGTACATTAATAAATTTTTAATATATTTATAATGGATTAAATTAAAGAAACCAAATGGGATATTCTATAGTGGTAGTACCAACCGAATGCACACACTATGTTTTGTGAAATGTAGTTCCAGGTTCCTTATTAATGATGCATTGGTATAAATTTATCATTAAGATATATGAATCACATGCCCTAAATATAATTTCACACTTAAAAATATCCCACTTTTATATAAATACCTATATTCATTAATAAAAACATTAAATGTATGTGAATCTATAAAAATGTTCTTTTTGAAGTGTTTTAACAAGATCTATTCATTTTGGAACAAAAACTTTGTCCAAAACATTATCCTTAGTAATTTTCATAATGGTGTCACATTTAAAAATATGTAGAATTATAGAAACTTAAATTTCTATCTCATAGATGTAAGAAAAGAGTGGCTTCTTGTAAAGTTTCATTTATACTGATTCTAGAATAGTATTTGGTGTGTTTTTCCTCAAACATAATCCTATGTATTTATGAATATATCCACCACAATATGTATCATTTACATCATACGACAACCCTTCTCTTTATTACATATTAATTTATGATTTATTAAATATGATTACACATAATACTACATATATGACTGATAATTATAGTGTATATGAAAATTAGGTACATTATATAACAAATAAATAGGTAATACATCATATTTATTGAAAAAAACATTAACATTCCCATATTATTCATTTATACATAAAACTGCATGGGATAACCTATGGACATACATACGAAAGATGTAAGATATAACACCTTGTAAGGGAATAAACATGGAATAACATGAATAAAGTAATTCTTGTTAATAAACAATCAAATCATTGGAATATATAAGTGGTGAGAATAATTAACATGAACAATGAGGAATGTTATAACATGATAACGTAAGGAAACATAGAAATGTGAAAACAACATAAAACACTAAATCATAAACTTATTTAAAGGATAAATTCCCAGAAAAAATGATGGAAACTGTGTATTCATGGATTCGTTTTACTCCCTAATCCATGTCATGATGTCTCATGAGATGAAAACATTAACCAATGAATTGGAGCATTATATAATTTTGGGTTTACCTATCACTTTAATTTCATTTTCATTCTCAAGTGTTCCACATATATCATGAAAACATGGATTCATTCATCATAATATTTAATTCCATGATAAAAAAGTGTACAATACAGACAACTAAGTCCCCAATAAATAAGTATAAGTGCATAATGGTTAACCCAGTTGATAGGAAATGCATATGGGTATTCATTACACTATTTTTTTACATGAAAAATCATGGTGTAATTTCTACAGCATAACTATGGAATATAAATATTAATGGGAGAGATAGAAAAGAGTGAAAGGTGTATCTCATCATTTATACATAAAATGTATTCTAAGGGGGATATAGAATATAATATACCATATTTTTAAATTAGAGATAAAAGAAAAAAGATAATGAAGAAACTTGAATAAAGAGGAGAAAAGGAGGATGCCTTGCTAAATCTTATTATGGTAACATTTGTACGTAATGGTTATTGGGAGGGATTAAGGGGAGTGAAATGGGTAAATCATCATTTTATAATCAATTTATAGTAAAAGATATATATAAGAACATATCCCAACATTATTATTTTCAATCAAAAGGCATAAAATGAATAAGATTCTTGAATTGAAAAGTGGTCAGAGTGGAACCTTACCTTGAGAGAGTGATTCCAAATTCTTGGGAGGAGATTCTTGTGAGCCTGTGGGAACCATATTCATATTATAGATGGGGGTGGGTGTAGAGTAATTATGTGGTCTAAGGTTTTTGATTAAAGGTAAATGGGATCTTGGGTGGGTTTATATATGAAATGAGAGTGAAATTCTTTAATATTTATCAAACATATATTTTGGAGTCTATATAATAAAATAACCAAAAAGACAATATCTCCAATGATTTTTATCACGTTTTCTACCAAAAGTAGTTTTTTTCATTAATTTATCAGGAAAATGGACAAAGTTATTAAAATAATTCCCTTGATGATGTGGAAGTGAGTCAAGTCCTTTAAAAAGGATTTTAAAGCCTAAATATATTATAGGTTTTGAAGGATTCATAATGAATTTATAAAATAAATAAGATAACATCGATTTCATATTAATTTAAAAGGAAAATAAATAATTGGTCATGTAAATCTTTTATAATATTTATTACATCATTTTTTGGTCATTATGATGTCATAATACACAATGTATATTTATACCATATTTACTTGTTACCTAAAAATTCAACTAACTCAGATAATTATGAAAATATCATCATTGGATTATTCTGAAATTATTATTCCAAAAATAATATTTATTTTATCCAAATAATGGGAATTTATAATTTAAAATAGAATCTATATTTATTGAGAAATGATGTGTTTTTTTACGATAACTGTTTTTCAATCCTTATAAAAATTATCTTTTACTTTATAAAAATTATATGATAAATTATATTTAATAAAATAAATTTTATAATAATATTTTATTAAAAAATTATATATTTAGAATATGCATTAATTTATAAAAATATAACACTTAATTGAATTTGAATATTACCCAAAAATACAAATTGTGTTTAATTGTACCAAAATCAAAATAATTTATTATATAAAAATAATATGATGAAAATATATTAATTATTATTTAAAATATAAATATTCATAATATTATAATCATTATGTATATACTTTCAATACACCATCAAACTCCCTAAGAGTAAGGTGTGTGACAATGAGAATTTTATGGAGTGGTTCAACATACATGGTTTGGGCCCGGATCTTGATGAGATTGAAATATTCCCATAAAAGGGTTTTCTTATGCTTTAGTTGTTGGATATCAGCATAGGCTTGGTCAGAAATGATTATTGTGATGATATATCCAACAGACGATATGATAAATGGGCTTCGTAGGAAAAGATCCTACGAGTTGGGGGCATTAAATCTTTTGTCTATGTCAACTGCATTTGTTGAAGCCCTATATTGATACTAATAATATCATCTATTTTCAATGGCTATGTTATCAAGGGTGATGATAATTAATTGTATTTTAAATCCATTAGGATATAATAAAATTAATAATTTCATGTGTATTCTATATCAATAATATATAAGAATAGATTTAATTAAATTGTAAGGGGAATTTCATTTATAAATGTTTGGGTTGTTTTAAAATTCCCACTTCATAATGTTTCCTTCAAAATTTTCATTTCACATAGTAGGATATATGGGGGGATCTTCCCTTAATCATATCATATATTTCCAAAATTTCTTATTCAATCATGAGGTATATCCACAACACTTTCACCATGTTCATTTTCTTATTTCATAGAACTTTGCCTATATGATTTAAGATTTTCACTAGCTGATCCTCATATAAAGGATCATTATCCCACATTATCTCATCTGGAATGTGTACATATGAGGGGTCTGGTATGTAATTACTCAATATTGATATATATAACATATAATTTACTTTATATTGGTTAAATTAGAGTTCTTGTTGATAAGGACCCACTCTGATGCAGCTAATGATCTCAAAGGAAAAGATGTATCTTTGACTAAGATTTCCCTTCTTCTCAAATATCATTACATTATTCCACTGAGATATATATAGAAATACCTTGTAAAAAACCTCAAAATATAGGTCTCTTTAATTATTTCTAGAATATCTCTTTTTTCAACTTTGAGAGGCCTTGATGTGGTGCTGAATGTTCTTCACCATTTCCGCCATTTCCTCATCCATTTTATGATATAGAAGATTATGTTACTCAACTGAATCCTAAAATTCTAGCTTTCTAAACCTCTTAACATGAAGGGAATCATAGGAATCCATTTGGATTCTTGAGTGGAAACTATTTTGTTATGATAACTATACCAGATGAAGATGTTGATCCAATCATCCTTTGAAGTCAATTGAGAATGCTCTCAACATGTCATCCAGAGTCTGAATAGTCCACTTAGATTTTCCCTCGACATGGGTGTGATAAGATGTATTGACATTCAAATCAATATTTAGATCATTTTGAGACTATTTAAGAACATCTAGGTATATCTTGGGTCTCAATTAGATACAAATGATAGTTGTATTACATGTAGCCTCACTACTTCTCTAATGTATATCTTTGCAAGTTTATCATGTGAAAATTTCTCTCAAATTTCAATGAAGTGAGTAGTCTTTATAATAAGATCCACCATAACCCATATAGAATTATTTTCAATTGATTTCTTTATATGTCTAATGAAAAATTCCATGGTGATATTTTACCATTTTCATGTAGGTATCGGCACTAGTTGCATCATCACCTTTAATTTTTTCCATTTCACCTTCACTTAATGACATACAAGATATCTTGATGCAATTTTATGATATTCTTCTTCATATTGTCCAAAAAATAGTCTCTCAGATATCTAGATACATATTTGTGATTCCTATATGGGTGGAGAAATTCAAACTATGTGCATTATCAAACAACACCTTATTTAACTCAGGATTTGATGGAACACACAGTTGTGACCCAAATTGTAAAACTATTTATTTAAAAACATTTAAATATGTGGATTTACATTAAATAGTATCTTCTAATTTATTTTCAATTCACACATAATATATTTTAACATCATTTATCTTCACTAGAGAGGATGATTTAGTAATAATTTGTGAACAGATTGATGATTTTCCTCCATTTATGATTCCCATATCCATCCTATTGAAATATAATAAGATCATATCCTTATCAATTCTCATTAATGAAAAAATTTATTGATCCTTTCCACATAGAGAATTTTCTACTTTGTTTTATTTCCCATGATGGTTCTGGATTGAACATTCATATTCTTTTATCAGCTCTAACCATCATTTTTGGAATATATTTAGCTCACTCTATATGAATATATACATGAGGACTTTTTGATTCGTATATATTTTAATCTTCTCCCCAAAGAGTTAATTTGACCATATATTCAATGAAAATATCACTCCATAAAAGTCTATATCATGCCTTGGGTAGTTCTATTCATGAATGTTCAATTACCTTAAATCATAGGATATTACTTTTCCATTCTGTATTAACACCTTGTCGAATACCTTCTTCAAAGCAAATTATACACCACAAAAATTTCCCCAATTATAGATAGCATGAGTACGGGTGTAGTGATAATAATATTTTCAACTCCCTGAATCTCTCGTCACTTTCATTATTAAATGAAAACCTTTCTCCCTTTCGAGTTATCTTGGTTACAGGGTCTTACAATCATGATAAATTTCTCACAAATCAATGGTAGTACCCATCTAATCAAAAAAACTATGGATATATATCATATATGACGCCCTTGACCATCCTTCAATTGCTTATTTCTTTGAATGGTCCATATATATGACATTAATTATGGAAATATGCCCCAATAATGAGGATTTATTCAACAAAAACTCACATTTGTTGTACTTTTCATAAATATTCTCCTTTCTTATGGTCTTTATCATTGTGATTGAATGCTATATCTTGATAATCCTTCATTTTAGAGTATATTTGAATATAATTTATAAATAATATTAATAATATATCAAGGTAATATCTAAAGACTCTATTTATCATGGCCATGTAGATTTATGGAGAATTAGTGAGTCAAAATAGCATTTCTATGAACATATAGTGATCATACCTTGATCAAAAAGCAGCCTCAGGGATATATTCTTTCATCACCCTTTATAATATCCCAATGAAATATCCAATATAGAGAAATATTTTGATCCATGTAGCTGATAGAACATGTCATAAATTCATTGCACAAGATACTTATTATGTATCACGATGTTATTTAGATCATGATATTCAATGAAAAGGCACATTGATATATCTTTCTTCTTGAAAAAGAGGACTGGTGCACCCCAAGGTGAATAAATTATCTGTATGAACCCTTTATCTAGATTATTTTGTAGTTATTTTTTCGTCTCCTCAATTTCCACAACATTAATTCTATTTAAATTCATGGATAATAATAATACCTCAAGTAAAATATCGATTGAGAATTCAACCTCTCGGTTAGGAGGAAGACTAATAAATTATTTAGGAAACACAAAATTTTATTCCCTCCCAATGGAAATTTCTTGAGGGATAATACTTTCCATAGAATAAATCATTTGATCTAGAAATTATTTATCTTAAGGAAATAACATCCATTCTTTAGATGATGGTGATAAAGAAGATTCATCCTCTTCCGTGCAATTATACAACATCATGGTTCGATTTACAATACAAAGAGTGATTTCTTTCTCCTAAATATTTATATTGGATATTAATAAGGAAGTACAATCCTTTACAATAAATGAATCAAATTAATCATAAGAATGTATCACACAATTTTCATGGAAGTTCAGCTCTGAAATTTTGATATGGGAGGACTTATATACTCAGGATTTAATAATTTCACCATTTTCTATTTTCCCTGACAACTATACTTCCATAAATTGTGGTGGTGTTTGAATAGTTATATAGAACTTTTCTGATATGAAGGAAAGTGTATAACTATAATCAAAAAGTATATTTAGTATTATCGAATGAATGAGTAGCATACATGTCACCAATTAATTTTTGGGATCCACATCAGTGGCTGTGGTGGAAACAGATCAACCTTATTACATCAGACATATTTAGTTTTCTCCAAAAACCCTTTTATTCATGCATTGGTTTGAAAAGTTACCTAGTTCCTTTTAGTTGAAACAATGAACAGTGTGTTGAGGTTTTAATAGATCATTCCTTTCCTCCATTTCATTACTGGGGTTCTACTTTCAACAACGGCTAGCTGGTATTCTTCATTCGCACACATAAATAATTTCTTTATCCCCTTTAGGTAATATTTGAGGTGATTTTTTATCCTCTTTAGAAGTGGTATGTTAAAAATTCATTGTAGTGTTAGATTTCTCTATTGGGCCACTAGAATTGAACTCTAATTTTTTTCTTCTTATCCCTAGGATACCATTATGATTAAACAATATCCATTTTGATATTGAGGGAAAATCAGACATTTTCCTTATATATATCAAAGTCATGGATCACAGGGGATTTTCATGGATTATTTTATTCCAATAAATAAGCATTAAAATTTATATTAGGGTTAATGATAAAGGCAGAGGCATATCATGAAAGTCCTATGAATTTTTCCTCATACTCCCAAATAGATTCTTCATCTTTTTTTCTTGATGGAAATTAAATCCCTTTAAATTTTTAGTTAGAGTATGCGTGGAAAATATTTATCAAAAAACAGTTTCTAATATTCCTTCCACCCCATCACAATAATATGTTGCTCATGATTAGTATTGTTGATTAACTTCTTAAACTGATCGATATCTACGTCCATATGATAAATAGCTAGAAGAACCTTCTCTTTCTTGGAACATTTATGTATGGATAATGTAATCTCAATGGAGTCGATCCATTATACCCCGACTATGGGATCAGATGGTCCATTATAATTTATAGGATTGTGTCACATAAATTTATTAATTGAATATTGTTATTTCTTAGGGGGATTTCCGCACTCCAAAGGATCTAGGTTTCTTTTCAAACTATGATTCATATTTGAGTGTATCATCATAAATTTGATTATTCTTACTCTCATCGGGTTATGTATGTCATTTTAGTAGTCATCACCTTTCCCATCAAATTGGATGTCTACCTGATTTTTCCTATTTATTACCAATAGAAAAAATAGATTATTAGGGATTGTTATTTCTAAACTATTTAATATATAAAGGAGAATTCAATGACATTCAAGGGATAAATTATAAATAATATTTATTTATTAACTTATTAATTTCTTGTATTCAATCTATGTTATACATGATATAATTTTTAACATAAAATATAATGGGAATTCTTCATCCTTTAATAATGTTTTGTAATGATATTTGAAATTTACCAAAGCACATACCTTATTAGTGTCAAACTATGTGTGCATTGAGGCCTATTATCATGCAGTAGTTCCTTGTTGAGTCAAGCTCAACATGATGTTTTGGGTTTTACCTCTATGAATATCTGTGCTAGAGCCACATCCACTTATAGTATATATATAGAGATGTGTTTTCATGGTAAACCACTTATTATACCCTTTATAAAAATTTAGCGATGATTTCTTATAATTATTCTTATCCCAAAGGCTTTTGTAGTGTTCACTAATCTTAATTACTAAAATATGTAAATTTTTCCTTTGATACCAACTATAACAACCCTTCTCTTTATTAATTATTAATTTATGTTTTGTTATAGAATATTACACATTATAAAATATGAAATATTGATAATTATGATGTATTTGGGAATTATTATGTTATATAAATACTTAAAATAGGGAATACATCATCTTTATTTAAAACATTCATAAAATGATCAAATTATTCCTTCATACTTAAAAATTAAAGGGATAATCAATGTAGAAACGTATGAAAGGGGAGTTATATAAAGACCATTATGGTAATAAACACATGAGAACATTAATAAATTCATAAATTTTAGAAAATTGGCATATCAATGGAAACCAACAGTGGTAAGAATAATAAACATGAACAATGTGGCATGTTATAGCATGAAAACATAAGAGAACATGGAAATATAGAAACAACTTAAAAAACAACATCACAAACATAGTTCAAGGCTAAAATAAACTACATCATGATGGGAAAAGTCTAGTGGTGGACTTGGTTCATTCCATAATCGATTTCACATCATCTTAGGGGACAAATACATTACCTAATACATTGTAGAGCTATATAATTCTAGGTGCACTTGTTAGTTTGATTTCATTCTCATGCATAAGGGTGTGAAATAGATCACACAACATGGATTAATTCATCATAATATTTTATACCGGGACCAATGAGTGTAAAATAAATACATGTAAGTCCAAAATTAGTTAATATATTTTTATAAATGTGAATTGTTTTACAGTAAATGGGTATGGGTATTCAGTACATTATTGTTTATCATGGAAAATCATAATGAAATTTTTGCTTTATAATGAGGTAATATAAATGATCATGGGAGGGATTGATGTGAGTGAAAGGGGTATATAATAATTTGGAAATAAAATGTACATTAAGGGTGGTATGGGAGAATACATACCATCTTTATTAATTTGATATAAAAGACATATATAATGAAGAAACCTAAATAATGATGATAAGGAGATGATAACTCACTAAATTTCATCTTCGTAACAAATGTACATATTGGATCATAGGTGGGATTGATGAGAGTTAAAGGTTATCTCATAATATATAAATAAAATTGACAAAAGTGCGATCTATATGAACATGTAACAACATTATGAATTTGAAACAAAATGCATATAAAGAAGAAGATGCTTAAATTGAAAATTGGAGAGAGAGGTCCCTTACCTTGAGAGGGTTTTTCCAAATTTTTTGGAGGATATTATTACGATATAAAGGGAACATTAAGAGAACTATCGATATGTTAGGGAAGAGTAAGTATGTGCTCCATGGTTTCTGAGTGAAGAGAACTGGAATCCTGGGTGAGTATATATAAGAAATGATTGGGGAATTCTTTATTATTTTCCAAACATAGGTTTTGGACTTTATATAATAAAATAACCAAAACCACAAACCTTCCAAAGGGGTTTCCTATGGTTTATTCTAAATAGGGATTTCTTTTTCATTATTTTATTAGGCCCTGGTAAAATATAATTAAAAAAATTCTCTTTCTGATGTGAAAGTGAGTCATGTCCTTAAAGGCATTATTTTAGAAACTTAAACTATATTAAAGGTTTTGTAGGATTCATAATGGATTTTTAAAATTAATAAAATATCCTCAAAATAATATTATTTTAAAAGGGAACCATATATATTATTGATTATACCTTTTATCTTATTGATTACACCATTTTTGGGTCATTATGATGTCATAATACACACTATATATTTATATCCTTTTTAATTTGTACCTGATAATTTGAATGTCCTTGAAAATTAGGAAAATTAAATGTTAGAAAATTTCAATGTTTTGATTAAAAATATAATATTTATTTTAACCAAATAATGTGATTATTCACTTTTAAAATAGAATCTATATTTATTGACAAATTATGGGTTTTGTGAAAATAAAATTTTTCAAACCCTTATAAAAATTGTATTTGACTTAATAAAAGTTATATGATCATTTAGATTTTATAAAAATTATTAAATAATAATGTTTTAAAAAAAATTTATTTATTTAAAATATTCATTAACTCATCAAAATAAATTCCTCAATTGAATTTATATATTACCTAAAAATATAATTTGTGTTTTATTTTGTCAAAATCATTATACTTTATAAAATAATAATAATAAGATGAAAATATATTCATTATTATATAAAATATACATATTAATATTATTTGAGACTTGATTCATATCCCTGGAATAATCCAACAAAAACCCTAGGATTAAGTTGTGTGACAATTATAAATTCATGGTGTGGTTCATCTTACAGGGTCTGGGAAATGATCTTGATGAGGTTGAAATTATCACATAAATGGTTTTTCTCATGCTCAAGTCGTTAGATCTCAGATATTTATTGGTCAAATATAAATCCTAGTAATGTTATATGCTTGAGAATCTAAAATAAATTTTCTTCATAGGGTACAATCATACTGGTTGAGGTCATCAAATCCTTTTACCATGTTAATTGGATTAGTTAGAAACCAATATTTATAATAATAATATGATAAATATTCTCTGACTATATTATCAATGCTATTGATACTTAATGGAATTATGAATATGGTAGAATATAAAAAATCCAAATAAAATAATGTGTTTTCTATATCCATATTATATAACAATTCATTTAATTAAATTGATAGGGTAATTTCATTTATAAATGTTTGGGTCATTAAACATTATATATATACCAATTTAATAACTTTTCCCATGAAATAATGTGGCAAATAGGCATTGAAATTTAAATCAAATATAATATATCACATATTTTCTTAATTAAATGAAGACGACTGACTAGATCAAAGGATACATCACATGTAACTCATATGGAGAATGAGTACATCACATGTCCCTCATCCAAGTATTTGAAAACATTGTATGCATCTCAACGAATAATAAACATTAACTTCTTCATTACAATTAAATCAAGGTTAAAATGAATTTACTCTTTATATAAGTGGATAAATCCCATAGTAGATGCACTCCAAATGAAATCTTAACAAAATACATACCCAACCATCCCCTGATTAGCTATGTATAATTTTACTTGCATAAAAAGGTAAAAAATTATGTTGTTTTTCATGTTATGAATATTTAAAACCGTAGGTAATAAGGATTGATAATTAGCATATAAACAAAATCATATAAGTAATTGTATGATATTACATGAGATATACATTGGTAGGAAAATTCATCTAATAAATCTCTACTTATTAGCTCCAGAATCTATTAATTGTACCTCATATGTAACACTTCATAATGAGTAAAAAAATCTATTAATTGTAATACTAAAATATAATAATAACCAACAATACTTCATGATTATTTTTAATTATTGACAACTCAAATCCACACTTTGAGGGAATATTATCATTCAATTCATTTTGGTAAAGTAAATTGTAGAAAACTTGAATGATGGATAAATTGTGGGTTCTATTATTATATTAACATGATACATTATAAAATTGTTGCTTCAATATCAAAAATATTATGTACCAAGATATTATACATGAACTTAATTATTTTTATATAATATTCTATTAATTAATGGATCCATTACATTATTTTCTATAGCCACCGAAATGATCTCCTCATCTCTCATATCTAATATTTCATATACAAGTTAGAGCTCCAGAAACATCAGTAACCCCCCTTTCCTGGAAAATTTTTAGGGATAAGAATACTGGTAGGGTCAACTTCCATTTTAATAGCTATGTTTTCTCTTTTTATGCATGTCCTAGGTGAACTTAGGGTTTCTCACTTTTTCCATAAAAGTGATTTGATAATAAAAAAAATTTATTTTTCAGTCATATACGAGGTATTATTTATGGAGGTTGTGTTTTTTATTTTAATAGTAATAGGGTCCCTTAGGTTGTGAAAAAACTCCATTTTCATTATAATGAATAATTATATCTCCCTAAATGTTAGGAAAAACTCCAAGGTCTATAATGTACTTCTTGATCCAATAAAAATTCATTGGTAGTATTTTTACAAAAATGTAATCTGACTCTGTTATCGAGTCTACGGGTGTGTCTTTTTTGGATCATTTATAAATGATATCTCCATTATTTAGAAAAATAACTATATTGATATTTCGTTTAACCTTTTTTATATTGTAATGTAGAATATGTGTAACCTTTTATATAGATATTATCCTTACTCATAAAGACCAATAACATATCCTTAGTCCTTATGATCTTAAGAATGTTATTCATTGAAATACTATGATTCTCACTAGGATTAGATTTGTATATAACAGTTTTGTATATAGAATAGGATACATCAGTATGATTAAAAAACCAAGCATACAAGATATATACTATGGAATATTCAATGACGATTTTTTAAATCCTTACAAACTCTTTAGAAGGATCATGAAAATTCTGAAGATTCAGGTAACACCAACCAAATACCCCATTTTGGAGTTATCCATGTTAATAAATCATTATCACATTAACATGGTAAGTTTATTTACTATGTCTAAGTATAATTTTAAATCTATCATTATAGATCATACATAGTATGTATGGTGATTCATCATTGTCTTTAATTTATAATAATTTTCCTAACAAAATATTCCTTATGAAAAGTGCTAGAATTGAATTTCCAATACGTGATATATAATATACATAAAATATCATAACTAAACTATAACCCCACTAATATTTTGATATAAAAATTAATCATCCACATTATTAGTGGAAAACAATTATTACTGCATCACTGAACCATATATTCAAACAACAAGAAGCCCGATTCAATCCACAAATAGAGAGTTGCTGCTTGGAAACATATAAAATGTCACATGGTATTTCAAAACCTTTAGGTTGTATCATATAAAAATCCATGATATAATTCCCATTAAGGAATGTGGTTTTGAAATCATTTTATATATCTCATATACAATGTGAGATGCAATGAAGAGAAATATCCTAATTGAACTTATCATCGCAATAAGTGAAAAAGATTTTTCATTATTAATACCTTGAATTTTATTATAAACATTCACAACTAATAATTATTTATATATAGTAACTCTACCATGAATTTAATTTTTTATACAAAAACACCACTTTCACACTATGTGTTTCACCCATTATGGTTTATCCACTATGTTCTAAACATGGCTAGATTATATGGAGGTCATTTCAGATTCCATATATTTTAACCTATTCTTAGAATCATAACTCTCAGTATCATCTCGATAGGACATAATTATATCTCATATGAATATTACACCATTATCATTCTCAATGAGAAATTCATATCTCATAATCTCTTAATATATCCAATAATACTTTAAAGATATCATGTATTCTGAGATAATTCTTCTTCTATAGCTCTTTTTTGAACTAGCTCAACTTCTATCACATAAATATTCCTATTTGTTACTATTAAACTCTTATAAGCTCAATTTTCCTCCCAATGATTTAAATATTGATAAATTACTTCTCAAGGAATGCATAAGATCAATCCAAAATGACTATGTTCTATGTATGGTCATGGAAATAATATCCCCTATTTACCTTACGATAACAAAAAATAAGAATTTTTTAAGATGCAAAGTAAATATTATGGGAAATCAATTTTTTTGTGAATTTTTTTTATTCACAAATATATATAAAATGCATACCAATACATTTCCCAGTCCATATCACATTTTCTGTATTAATAACTACATTATATGGAAGACAATTTTGTACAAAATGTAGAAGCCTCAAGAGAATAACTATAGAATGAAATTGAAATCTCACATTGTCTCATAATTAATCAAATGATATCCAACAAGGTATTAGTACACCTCTCAAATAAACTATTATATTTTGGTGTTCATGGATTAGTGAGTTATGAAATAATTCCACAATCCCACAGATGATTAATAAACACATAGATCAAGTTTTCAGCACCCCGGTCTAAAAAAATAATAGTACTGCTTATTATTGGTTGATTTTTTACATCATTATGAAAATATTCAATCTTTTACAAATTTTCCTACTTTTGATCATCAAAAACACATATTAATACTGAATAAATTTATCATTATAGAATACAAAGTATATAAAACCACCCCTATATTGAGTACTCATTGTTTCACATATATCACTAAGTAGTAAATCCCAAAGTCAATTAGCTATTTAATATTTTCAATTAAAATATTCTTTAGTAATTTTAACAAATAAATAATATTTGAAATTTTTTAATTAGCCACACTTGGATGGTTCTAATAATAATTTTTTTGGGCTTTATGGGTGAATTTAAAATTTATATATCCATGGAGATATTTCCAATTGTATGTGGGTTAGAAAAAACTATAAACCTCTTATTATACACATTATAAATTTTATTATACATATATTGAAATTATAAATATTTTTATTATGTTCATAATTCCATGAAACAACAAATTATTATTTGAATAATTTTTTTTCTTAATAGAAAAAAAAATTACCTTCTTGTCGAAACAAGATAAATAAAATATATTCGTGTATATAGAGGTAATATAATAATATTTTTCCAATTCTTTGGTTAATCTTTTGGGTAAACATATATCATATGATCTAACATTAAATATAATAACTCTTGCTCCATTTTTTGAAATAAAGATCTACTTCACCATTCTGCATTTCCCTCATCTCTCTGAGTCTGTTGTTATCAGAAACTATTTCTGATGAAAAACCAATATCTAATATCATATAGTTATAGTGGGTGAAATAGATCTCCATAACATTAACATTAAATTGCTCAGAATTATTTTTTTGATACCATTTATCAACCTTGGATACCAATATTTAACTATAATATTAGCCATACTTATACGTTATCTCAATATAATTATCCTAAAGTATGATCTAATTTTTAATAGATACATATAATTGGGTGAGTATCATGTATTATATCTTTTCATCAAGAACATTTAATGAGTGCACTTCCACTAAAATGACGACTCCATATATCACTACTATTATGTGAGTCATGATCCAAAATTCAGTAAGCAATGAGCCTAATTTGGAATTTATTTAATCATTTAGTTATTTAGGTAGGGAATAATCCTAATATAAATGGTTATAATTCATTATAAATTGAGTTGACAACTTTTTATCCATACCCATGACATGTATACTACTCAACATTATTCCAATAGTAACCTAATCATCCAATTGGGGTCTCTCGGCTAGTATAATCCAAAAAAATTACAAGAAAAGGATAATAAAGGACAATTTATTTTCTCCCATATTTTAAATGAACAACATAAGATAATAATCTAGAGTTACCTATCACTTAATCTCCATACAAAAGATAATCCAAGAGAACCCAGATTTAGCATGACCTACATGGTCAGACAATCATGGTCTTGACATGTGATTCTTTGGAAGGAATCTCACACTTTGTATTTAAGTATCTTACATTTTAAAAGTTTCACCAATTTATAATACATAATTTTTATATTAAATTAAAAAATATAAAATATCATATAATTATTATATTCTCCTATTTTATTCCATTATATATACAAGTTTATAATGATTTATTTTTCAATCTCTATTACACAGCACAAATTAAATTATTCACTCTACATTAATGTGTAACTATTTAAACAACCTATTGGTTTGTGTTGTTCACCCAGAAAATAAGCTGAGTATATTCATATATCTCTAAATACATATCATGCCTGAGGTACGTGAAAAGTTCACGTAAAGGAATAGAGGTATATGAATATTGAGAAACACTATATGATTAATCTTGAAATGTCAGATAGGTAACCCATCACCTTTCTGACATAGAATAAGCTTCTCTGTTAGTGGGTAGTCCAACCCCATGCCCCTCTTCACATAGAGACATTACTTAAGAGAGAATTCAATTCATGATATATCTAACACCTAATATAAATAACTATATTCAATATATATTTTCAAGATCACAACTCTAAAAACAAAATGAGATCAAGGTATATGAACACCAGAATGTATAGAGTCATGCATATCAGTTTATCCTAGCCTCTATCATCTAAGATAAATTTATCACATAAATAATGAATGAATACTATTTTCTTTCTATAAACAAATTTTAATCATGAAATTTTTTAAAAATAAACAATTGAATAAATTTTTTACATAGTATGAGAAATAAATATTAACTTTTCATATATCACATAGGATTGATAAATCATAGTTTGAAAATCATTACACAAATAAATTACAAAAATTATATAAACTATAATAAAATCAACTAAAAAATAATTTCAGGAATTTAATTTTTAATAGAACTTGACATTATGTTGAGGGAAAATTTGATGTCAAGTTGATGCAACATACTACATTTTCTTACAACAGAGTGTCATAGTTGGAGTATCACACCTGATATTAGGTTTTCTTATAATGTAATTTTAGGCACCAACCTCGCACTATAATGAAAATAAATATAATATTAAGAAGATACCACAAACTATGCTGACACTCAACATATTTCAATGTACCCTGAATACAATACACTTTTGTTCCATGTTATAGATGTAAGATACAATTTCCCATAATGTACGTTTCATCCAGAACTAAAATTAAATTATATACTTAATGTAATTTCACGTTCATATAAAAGATGTGTTGGATCATAAATATAATATAAGGAGACAATGTAAGATATGTTAAAATTTAATTTAATATCAATTAGAAATTCCTTATAATATATTCTCACAAAATGTTTCCTCTATTGGAGAATATAACATTACATTGTAACTCAAATTAATTTTTGGTGGGTTTATTCTTGTTTAGCGTTTTAACCTGTACTTCATAAACCATATAAGAAAAACGGTTTTTTCTTCTTTAAAAAGTATGACTCTAATACAACTGATGGGTTGTTTGGGGTTCATCATTTGAACATGGTAGTGAAAGAAAACCCATGTTTTCGAAATCTATCCTTAGTAGAATACACATGGAAATTAAATATAAATATCATAAAAAAACATACCCATATATCGTAAGAAATTGAATCTATCATTTTCTTATCATGATGAAGATCACTAATGTGGTATAACAAAACCCTCCAATATTTAAGGGATTACATTGGTCAATAGATCCTAGTTCATAACATGAGTAATGTCAAATGTAGAAGTGATTATAGAACCTTCACATAGAAGTGATTAATTCTATTTATAGATCAATGAATCTATATTGATTTTTTTTCATGAAACTAATGATCACAATCATCACTATGCATGTACCAATAAAATGTATCACATCCCTTTTATCATATACTTTGAAAATTCACTTTTATAATCCATATTCAGTATATAAAATTGATGCATTCGGATTGGTAGATCCATTAAGACAATTTAATTGATATTTATGTAGTGTTTAATCTACTCATAATCGATTAAATAGATGAAACCACATGGGTGATGATACCATTGTTTTTCCAGTCGAATGAAAACATTACATTGGGTGTAACATAGTCACAGGTTCCTATATAAAGATGTACTAGTAGTTATTTATATTATATATTTATATATCACTTAAATATAGTTTAATTGAACATTAAATAGTTAAAACCTACCCACCATTTCATTTTATATCCCTGAGATTTCTCATCACACATCTCCCACGAACTACATTAGGCAATATCCTCAAATGAAAACCCCAATTCCATAACTCCTACTTGATATGGTTATTTAATTAGAACACTAAAACCTATGAAACAACCAAATTCCATAGACACCTCTCACTCTACAACATCACATATTTCAATCATCCCTTGAATGACATGAATTCCTAAATTTTTTAGTCATCATACTTGATCATTCACAAAATCTGTCAGTTGGCACCCCACCACACAAGATTCCTATAAATACATGAAGATATATGCCCTATTGTGAAAAATAATACCATTTACGACATAAATATGACATAATATTGGTAAAATTCATGAAAATACAATTCACCTACATAATAAAAAATAAATTAACATCACTAGTATAAACTAGACAATCATCTACTTTATGCTACACCTAAGCACCGCCAAAACATTTTATCTTCATCTATGCTTAATTACAATAAAGATGAAACCATTATATGAATAATTTATTTAATATTAAAATTTATTACAGTTTCTTGGATTCTCTGATAATTAATAAACTTGATCACCCTATCAATCTATTTTCTAGATCACATACATAAAAATTTCACTATACTGTATCCCAAAACTCATAAATGTCAGTTACCGAATGTATTGACTCTTCATGGTCATCATAAATTGTTATATAAACCTATGTATTTCTCTTATATAAATAATTTTAGAATGATTTCATCCTCACAAAAATATATAAACCTACCATTTTTCAAATACATATTCTCATGATCCTTGTAATTTAAATAGTAATAGATTCATATCATGGACTCAGAATAGGGTCTATGACATGAAGGTGATCTACATCAAAATTACCCAATTCCATCAAGAAACTGAAATTGTAACACTTGGTATTGACATGACGACCATAATGAAACTCTTGTATTCTAACTGACTATGATCTAATGCTTTTCCTAGTATAAGGTCCACAATTTTTTTGATTTCGAACTCTGTATAGGAAGTTCACTACCCAATTTCTTGTTGTTACAAAGATTCACTCTCTCCCTCAGTGTATCCCTGGAACCTTCTATCATTATACCACATTTCACATCATATAAAGGTATTGAATCATCAATAAAATGAGAAAACCATTATGAATAACCAAAACACTCATGACCCCCTATTCATTTTAATATAAAACCATAGAACCGTCATCTGAAACACTATTTATACCATAATTCTTTGGTTGTCACTAGTCAAACCATATATAACCATTCTTAGAGAATTTTTTTTAAAACTACAATACCTCAATGGTCACATGGATAATTTATTTACCCATTTTATAATTAAATTATGAGGTTTATCACCTCTCTAAGGATTGAATCATTCCCAATAATATTCCATGTCTGAGCCATAGGTCATACCAACAAATATACTAAGAAGAATCATACCCTAATTCTTCCCCAACACAAAAATCAACACACACATTCATGGGTCATATCACATATATTCTAGGATCACATGCCTAAATAGCTAGTTTTCCATTCAATATGGGATTGTCAGGCACATTCTTTACACAAATCACCATAAAGGATTTTATTCCTTATATATAACCAATCCATCCTTTACCAACCTATACCATATATTTGACCACAGCTCCCGTGAATCGACACCATGAAAAAATTAATCTACACCGAATTTCACAACACAAAATTATAATAGTTCCTATACTAATCCATATCGCTTTGCATACCCTTTGATTTCACTACCCATATTGATAAATAACAAGAAACACGCCTAACTAGTCTATTAACAGAGGCAACCTACTAATACATGGATCTCAATATCATTATCACCAGGATCTCACAGTAATTCTATAAACTGTATGTCCCATATTTTGAATCAAATAATGTATCTATCATGATTTTGTCTCAAATATATTATGGAAACTCATAATAATTCACCATATCTATAACACCATATTATTTTTTTGAATATATTCCTCTTTAGTATGACATATTTTTTATATATTATGACGAATGAAACAAAAAACATATGTAGAAAATGATTTATTACAATAAATCATAAAATATAAAATAGGTTAATTAAAACATTGTATAATTATTGAAATTAATTATGTAATTATAATGAGTACTGATTTAATTATTCATAGTTAAAAACTTTTATTTTTTATAAATGTAGATTTTATTATATATTTTATGTTTTATTTAAAAGTTAAAATTATCTTATTTAGAGTATTATATTTATTGAAAATTTATTTTTTATAAAGATAAAATAATTAATAATTATTTATATATTGATTAATAATTTTTTATAAATAAAGATATAATTATTTGATTGTGAAAAAGAAATGTTTTTTAGAAAACTGTTTTTTAAGTGCACAATGAATTTTTATCCTTATATATTAAATTAATCACTATTGATAAATAAATTTTGTTAAATTTATTGAAAATTTATTCAAAAAAAATGACATTTATCTAATAGTTTTTACTAAGTAATGAATGTGAATAAATTCGATTTATGCATTGAATATACATTTTTCTAAAAAATGGTTTTTATGTGTTTTGTTTGTGGGATTAGAAATAATTTTTTTCATATTTAAAAAAAATATGATAAAAATAACTTTATTTTTAATATCATAATGTTGAAATAAAATTATAATAAATTTTAGGGTTTTATGGAAAGGTTTATTTTTAGGTAAATAGTGAAAAATACAATTTTTAAAAATACACTAACTTGGAAGACATAATTATACTATAATCATGGCATAAAAATATATATTAAACAGTTATATAAACCAAATATACATTTAATTTGTATAATAAATCATTTAAAACTATTATTTTATTTTTAGAATTCCAATCATGAATTTTTTGAACCCATGTTACATTTTATTCGAATGAAAAACTATTTTTAGCCTATTCATTTAATTAAGTATTCCCAATGATCCATTAAGTTTTAGATTTATTTTAATGTCATAAAACTATTAGTTTTTTATAATGAAAAAAATGTTACCTAGATCAATTTTATAAATGATTTTTGTGTAAAATCATTTCTCTACAAAGGTCATTTTTTTAGAAATTGGGTTTCATTGTGTTTTTCTCACTTATATTCAATGAAATTACAACCACCATTAAAAACATAATTTATTAAATTATATACAATATTTTTAATCATAATTAATTTTTTATTAGTATTTAACTATCATTTTTTGAAAAGAAATAAGTTACCATTGTATAGGATCATCACCATGATAAAAGGTAAATGAGGATAAAGGGGGGGGGGGTCAAACTAGAAGATAAGGATTAAAATATCAAAAAATGTTGTACAAATAAGATTGTTTGAGTGGATTTAATAAATAAATTATCTTTTATTTGAAATTATACCTATTTTTTCCACTTTATCAGGAAAATGACTATATATTATTTTAATGTTATTAGAATTTACACGGGTGTCACTCCACTTACTAGTAAAATAGAAGATCCACTCATCACATCTTCAGACACAAAATATGCTATTATCTCAAATAATCTACACCCAAATACTATAAATATACCCTTATACATTATCAATGGATTATTTCCTTCCCAAAAGTACCATCCAATATATATTAAAGTTGTTTTTCAAAGATGGTTATCCATGGAAGATGTTTAGGATCTTACAACATTTTTGATGTTCTTTTCATCTTAAGCCTCATAAAAATATTTCATAACCATAATGACATAATTAAATAATTTTATTTAATACTTTTTATTTTAGTTTTAAAACCAATATTTATCTATTTTCTATCTAAAGGAAAATGAAAGCATTGTTTATGCACACATGCAAGATAACACCTCTATGAGGTGATGTAATTCATTTTTCATAACCAACTATCAAGGATTGTTATATAGATTTATTTAATGATTATATACAAAATTTATATTATAATTATGATTATATAATTATATATTATTTTTTTACCTTCCTTTTTTCCATTAATTTAAAAAAACATTACCCTAGCATATATACAGACTACCTTGTCCACAAAGTGGTGTAATTCATTATTCATCATCATCTGACATGATGATTATAAAAATTTATTTGATGAATATAACTAGTTGCATACACACACACATTTAAAAGGGGGAGTGGTTAAACTAAGAGATATAAATTAAAATGAAACTAAAAAATATATAAATTTTATTTTTAGTATATTTTGTCCTTAAATTTCATTATATATGAAATTGGACTTATTTGGTTCAAATATTCCTTGAAAATTAAATTATATTACTTTAAAGTTAAGAGTATTTACAATGGTTCTACTCCTCTTACATATAAAAGGTCTCCTGCTCTCCTCATTTGCACACTAAAATATCCATTATTTTCACCAAAAACTTGAAAAATACCTTTAAAAACAGTTTTACATGCCATAATGGTTTTATTAATCCCATATTAACAATATAATAACCCTTGGAGCGTTTTTTTGCAGGATAATATCCAAGAAATTGGTATAGGTTCTTATTGATATTTTTATGTTTATTTCTTCGTAAAACTCCTCCAAATATTCCATAACCAAAATAAAATGATTAAATAATTATATTTTCTATACTAGATTTTTATGTTAATTATACATCAATCATCCATCTCATTTCCATATAATGGAAAATGAAAGCATCACTCATGACTACGTGTGGACTACAGCCTCCAAGAAGCTATGCAATACATATTTCATCACTACATCTCAATGATAGTTATATAGATAGATTAAATGGTTATATATGGTTTTTATGATATAATTATAATTTTTTATTTAAAATTTATGATTTACATTCCATTATTTACATTCATAAAATAATGAAAACATCACTCATGGGTGTGTGTGGACTACCGCCTCCACGAAGTGCTTTCATTAAATTTTCATCACCTCCTAACATCGAGGGTTCTAAATTTTTTTGATGAATAGATGTGAAATTAATGATTAATTTAGGTCATTAATATTATTACCTATGTACAAAATAAGAAATAATTGTCAATATAAATTAAATCATTAATATGAGTAAATTACCAGAAATTTTACTCATCAACGATTTCATCTACATGTATCATAACTGAAAAAATAATGGAATCAAAATGGATAATTATTAATAATAATTCAACATGTAGTATATTACCTTAATTAATCTGGTAAAGATTAACATAATATAAACAAATTATCTCATCAATACACTTACAAAACATGGGTCAAACAATTGAAATTAATAACATTTGATGATAAAAAGAGACGTCAGCTGACTAATACACATGAAGTAAATTATTTTAATGAAAGTGTAAAATGGGTCATATATATGAATAAGTTAATGAAATAATTTAATAATATATTTTTTTATTATACATGAGGTTAAATCACATTCAATGAATTTGGTTGAAAATGTAATGGTTTCACCTCAAATACCATTATTTGAGACATGTTTGGTATTGCTAACTTATTTTTGGTAATATAGTGTATTTGATTATATAAGTAGTATTATATAATTATTATATATTTATTAATGGTATTTAAAATTCTATTTCAAGTATTATCATTCATATAAGATTTGAATCAAATATTACCAAACTTGTTAGTGTTTCGTGTCTCACTTTTATTTTATTGAGTCATATGTTATGTTTACTGCATATTTTATATTTTGTGGTATTTATAATTCCCTATAGATATTTTAAAATATTTTAGTCAAATAAAAGGTATTGAAATTTTCATATTGACGTCTACATTAATTTTTCTTTAGATTCAAGAGATACTATTGTTATTAGGGTTTCTTTATCTCAATTCTAATTAATTAAGATATATTTTATATTCACCCAATATTTATCATTTGTGGTGTATATACTAAACCTGAGTGTATTTTAAAATATTTTTATAGAAAATTATTGTTATTAACTAATCCATATAATGTTATCTCATTAATATGTTTTTTAAATCAAAGTATACCAAATCTGCAAGGCTTTCTGTTACAATCTCATCTTTTTTCAGGATTGATTATTTTTTAATTTATATTATGGGAAATTTTATGTTTTTCCTCCCCCAACCACTGTATATTTTTTAATAATCTTTTTAAATATAATAATTTCAAGTATAATTTCCATTTTCCCCTTCTTTGGAATGAAAAATTACTGAAATAATGTTTTTAAGAATAGTATAACATGTTCCTCAATTTTGGTAAAGAATCCTTCTCTTCCTTATCCAAGTTCTTCAAACAGAATCATGGATGTTTTTATTTATACGTAAGTTTTCAATATAATACTTTTATAATATATTTATATTTTTTTCAAAATGATTAAAGGTATTAATTTCAAACATTTTTTGTACGACTCAATTTTTAATGTTCTTTAGAAAACAATAAAAATAATTTTTTAACATACATGGTATGAATAAAATTTCCCATATACATATTTTTTATTCATGATTAACTTCTTTTAAAAATTTTCAAGATTTTTGATAGAAACTATTATTCCCATATTTTTTGAATATTTAGTTTATAAAAGTGAAATAGTGAAAATGAATAATACTTTGTTTTTTAATATATATTTTTAAGTATTTTTCATCTATATCAACATCCTGTAAGGATTTTTATGTTTCATTGGGTAAATGATGTTATGATCCCATTCAATTTTTTTCTCTAGATGTGTGATGTTAGTGAATTTCTATGAAATTCATCATGAATCCTATTTCATTCCCTTGAGTTAATTAAGTTATGAGTAAATTATGAAATTGTTTTTATCCAATGACACACACTTTTATGGTTTTAATTATGTGATAGGTGAGTCTGAAAATATATATCACTAAAATTCAATGGTGAAATCTTAATATGACATAATTAATTTTTTCATGAGGTTAATTTTGGTTAATTAGGATCAAAAATACTATACATGAGTGTAATTTTTGTTAATTATTCTCCCAAATATTATTGATGAGTGTAATTTCAATTATCAATGCTCAAAAAGTCTGTGTGTAACTACATTTTCATTTATCTATTATTAAAAATAATTTTCATTATTATAATTGAAGTTATTTATGCTAAAAAATTTCGAGTGTGAGTGTATGTGTGGATAATTATCCTCACAAATATTTTGTGTGGTTGTAATTGATAATGGTTATGTTAACATTGTTATGTTTTCCCATGACTATTTATAATCCATATTTATATATTATATGCCCATGTCATCCTCCAAGGATCCTGATATGTTTCTTCTAATTATTCCCTCTTATATCATGTTATATTAGTGATGATTTGAGATTACATGTCAACCTATTATACATTATAAAAAACTATTATTATTTCATATTCTTTTTAATAAGATATTTATCCCATGATAAGGTTTTCATACATGATTATGATCTAACCATTGATTAAATGTTGATATGTTTTTCCATGACTTATAATTTTATCTCATACTTTTCTAATTTTTCCCTCACCTAGGTTATGAATATGGGTATAACATAAAACATTCCATGAAATAGATTTAATATGATGCGATTAAGGAGAAATGTTTACAATATTTTTTTTATGTAGCTAATCTACAAAGATAGTAATAAATTATAGTTTTTGTTATTGGTTTGTATTATTTTGAGATATAATTTTTAAACATATAAAATAATGTTTAATATATAATATTTTAGCCCGGGACACCTCACATGGAATCAAATCTATTTTATAAATAATGTATTTTTTTCAACAGATCTAGGAGTGTTGGTCTGAGACTTCTCACTATATAAGGGATATCATCTATGTCATATACCCATGTACATATACTACCTAATACAATGTAATTTTTTATATCTATAATGAAATGAAAAATGTTACCTTTAAAAAACATGTCTCACTACTCAGCAAGAACCCTATGATATAAGGGTCTCATATCACCTAAGGATGACACTAGCCTGACATACCCATTCACGAGGTCATGTGTAAAATAAACATTGGTCAATATAACTGATAATCCTATACAGAGAAAGAACTACTAACCATGGACCAATATATTAGAGTTATACTAACAATTTATATAGTAAAACAGTATATTACTTTTTATTAACATATTAAATAATTGAACACTTCCAAAAAATAATATTATCAATTAAATAAAACCATATGAATGTCATGATAATCCGGTGTGTTGAATATTATTCATGAGCACATGCCTATTATTATCAAGGAACAATAAAATATTACAATAAAGGCTTTCTATACAATTTAGGGACAGGGATACCCCTCATAATTCTATTCACAACATATCAAGATATTTGTTGAAGGATATGAGGTCATCAATGAGATTTTGTTCAAAAGATAACATTGAGTTGACCTATTATGATGTAGATATATCATAATAATTTCCCATTAAGAAAAATAACATAATTTAGTTTCATACTAATCCATTATCACATTCCCCTAAACACCAATTTTATGCATGTCCATTCCCACAACATCCCATAGACTAACCCATATACATCGCTCTAGGTTTGTGTAACATTATAACTAGATAATTGTGGTTGATGAATCAATTGTACAATTATGGAAAACCTTATCGTGTTATAATTATAACTAAGTTAGTCCTCCTATGAAGTTAACCTAGAAATCATTGGCTAGAGAATCATAAAAAATAAAGTGGGACTGACTAAGACTCCACCAAACTCCGTATCCACATCTTATATAAGGGAAACAACCCATGGATCTCATTCAGCTCTCACACACACTCACTTACCCCTTATGAAAATAAAATAAATATATTCATAACCATAAATGTGGTAATATTAGGCACCACCTACCTCAAAAAATGAATTTCCCCAGTAATAATTCTCTCTGTATATCCAAACTAGATTTCCTAAGACCATATTAACTATTGATCACATCCATGAGGTGTTAAACCCATTTAGAATAAAAATATTTACAATTTAAAACACTTTCAATTAATTAGAACAATTATTTCATAATTAATCCAAATTGTAATAATCAAGAAAAACCACTACGTGGGACATATCCTCACCAAATCCATGATAAATGGAGTAAATATTACTCTTAGAATACCTTGTGTCAACTACTGGACAAACCAGAAAAAATGAATTCATTTTTTTATTAAACCAATTGTAAATTTATTAAAATAAAAATTAAATAATGTTAGTGGTTTAACATGAGGGAAACTAAATAAAACAAAAACGGTTTTCCTTCCATAAACCCCCTATATCATCAACCAATGGAATCCTTCTGGAATAATAAAAATCCATTGTGACCTGATGGAATCTCAATAAAATACCCAAACCCAACCACACAAAATTAGGGGAATAAATAGAGGTCCATTATATAAGAGGGAAATGGGAAGGAACACACATTTAACAATGAATAAAAATTCTTCAACATCCTTGGATAATGGGGAAAATGATTATATAGATATACAAAGAGTGTATCAAACTCCCTTCTATTTTATGAGCACCAAATTTTTAACCATGAGTTCGTTTTTCATTTTTAAAAAGTCAAATTCACATTTTCTCCTTTATTAAAAAATGTGTCCTGGAAAAACTGGGTACTCATCCCACCAATATAAGCTATTTTTTTCCCCACAAGGTAACTACTACATGGTACAAACCACGCAATTCCCCCTAAATTATAGATAACCTTCTATCAAACCCCCGTAGAGTATATGTTTTTATCTAACTATACACTCTATAGTTTAATTAAAGAACCCCCTTATATTTTTAAAACTAGAAAACCCATAAAACTCATATATATCTTCCTCCAACAATGATATAACCTCAAAAATATTCCTTTCAAACATTTAAAATTCTTCTATAAACACCAATTCTCAATTTTAATTTCCAAAATACATATCATCCCTAGGTCCACATCTACTATAACCTGGTGACATCCATATTCCACCAACATTGATCGATGATGGTGGCCACAAAATAAGAATAAAAAATATATACAGAATATGTATGATATAATGTTAAACAATTAAAGAAAAAATTATTGTAGTGGGTATTCTAGGTAGTGGATAAATCCTAGAAAAGTAAATAAAATAAACAAGAATACCTAGAAATTGCAATGGTTTAGGTAAATATTTAATTCAATATTTGTAGTCTCTCTTATTTCTTAAGAGATATAGACATGTACAAATAAAGTCACTTTTGAATGGAGTAAAAATCCTTTATAATAACATCATTTTTACAATGTAGGAACAAACCAATACCATTTACATGAATTACTACATAAATTAAAGTTATCATAAAAAAAGATAATTTTATCACTTAAAATACAATAGAAAGGTAATCGCTTATGGAACCCCCATTTCTTAATATATAAATATTTAAATATCGGGTAAATAATTAATATCACTAAGGATGTTCTAATGTTTAGTTTCATGGAAATTAGAAATAGAATACAAGAATAAAGTTAGAAATATTTTCATCCACACGAATGGTTTCTTCAAAGGAAAATCCTAAGTTACTTGTACTTAATCTCATATCTCGAGGACATGCATCAAAAGAATGGGGTGAACATAAATCCTAGTAAGGGGTAAAAAAGGAAAATAGAACAGAAATGGTTATCATGGATAATAAATAAGGCATAACAAGAAATAAAAAACATAAGTGCGTGATACCGAACATTGAAATGTGTCTACAACATAAAATTTAGACATTCATAACCATATCACCAAGGTGTCATAAGTTATAACTGACAAGGTTACTCACCATGTAATCATAAAAGATGTAATATATAGAGATTAATTCTATACACAATGAATTGGAGTTATATTATGTATAAACCTTCATATATCTCAATTCATGTCTTCCATAATGATCATAATTAAACATGTCATCAATAACCCTTTAGAAAATAAATAATTATTTTCATATAAATCCATTGAGTATATAAGAGTTTGATTATTTGAACATTACATCATTTTTAACTCAGATAATTGAAATCTGGGTTTCATATATTTAAATCCATGATTCAATAAATATCTAAAGGTTAATTATTGTGGATAATAAATGGGTTTGGGTGTTACAATATAAGAATATTTCATGTAAAATATGTAAATACAAGAGATGAGTTTTGGTATAATGATAATATAGAACATGATCCTTAGCACGGTTTGGTAAGGACTTTGTAAGTGCATCTGGGAGATCCTGGATCAAATCCAGGCTGAGATATCATTTTAGGGTACTGTAGCAGTACTGTTACACCCTGAGATTTTATGAGATATATTATAATTAATTTCTTTGATGTCTTTTATTATACACTACACCAAGATTATCTTGTACTATATGCAGCACCTTATTTTCGTGTAGTATACAGAACACTATTCTTGGCTCTTATTACACACAATTTTAAGTTCGTTTTGTTGAAACTATTCTACGCAACATTAAGTATAGATTTTGTTTAATGTATAAATGAAATATGTTTTGATTATGTTATACGCAACACCAAACGAAGCTTTCACTATTCACAGCCCTGACTTGGCCTTCATTACACGCAATCAAGACCTTCTTCTAAAGTGTGTGTAGTACGCAATACTGAGTTTCACTAAATGAGATATTATTATAATAATATTATTAACTAGCCATTATGAATAGTAATACACAATTTTTAAAATTTTATAAATTTTTTCTTCCAAAATGGACTTCATCTTTTGTTTCGGAATATAGAAATTATCCTAGGGTAAATTTTTGGTATTTTTCTGAAAACATTCAATTTTTTATTACTAGTGAAAACACTGGGTTACTATTTAATAACCGCCTTTTTATTTAAATAATTATTTATTTTATTTAAATTTATTTTAGGTCAAAATTGATACATAATACCTATATAAGTTCAATGTAATTCATTTGAGTCATTTTATAATAATTTTTGATATATAAAAATTTTATTGAACTTTTCACTGTCTTTTACCCACCTCCTAGGGGAATTCAAAAATTTACATAAAACGTAATTTTACCGCTTCTATGAGTAAAATTTTGAAAATCTGAGATACAAGATTAATATCAAGGAGTTAAATGTGGGTCGATAAGATAAAAATATTTTTTGGTGAATAGTAACTTTTTACTTTTATTTACCACGGTTAAAAGTAAATAGGGTAATTAAGGGTAAAAATGATACTATTATTACCATAAAACATGTCTTAATTCTATTGGATAAGTGTAATTCGACCAAAAAACAACCTTAGGAATAAAATATTACCCTTTAGGTCCATTTGGATTAGATTATGAAACTTATTATTATTTTATTTATAGAAGATTTAAAATAGTTAAAATCAAAGTTTAATAACTAAAACATTTAAATATAGGGTTATAAATAAGATAAATTAGACTATAAATATTAATTATAAATATAAAAATATTTACTACATAATTGTATTATATTTATAATTTTTAGACATTAAATAATTTAATTTATTTATGACACAATGATGATGCAGTAATTACCTTATTAAAGAAATATTAACATAATTGATCTTATAAATACCCAAATAAATTTAATTTGACAATTTTTATGAATTACAATAATTTTATAGGTTAATATGACATGTTATTATTGATTCAATTAACTTTTTTTGAACTAATCACGTTGTTATTATTTCCACAAAAATCAATTACCAAATAGTGTCAAAATTGACATAAAATAAATTTTAAAAAATATTTTATATTATTAATTGTTATTTTATTCCAAAAAATCTAACGCTTTATATAATGACTTATATAAGGATGTATATATTAATAATTAACAACTTGGGATTCGTTTGTTTTTTTATAGTATGTTAATTAATCATATAGTTTAAGAAAACAAGAAGACACGGTAAAAGTTGAATTATTTATCTTAGAGTTAAATCTAAATTATAAGGTTAAAATAGTAACCTAAACATGTATAAAACATATTATTTGAGATTATTTAGATGTATAACAACTTTATATTCGAAATAAATCAATTTGGAGCTATTATAAACCAATTATGACTTTATTATAAAATAATATTTTTAGTTTTTCCTAAGGTGCCCCTCTACTCCCTTATAAAAGGGAACCTCCTCCCTCTTATCTTTACACAATTCTGACCTTTCAATCTTGGAAAAACCCTACCAATTTCCCATATCAACTTCCCTAGAATCATTATAGAGGTTCTGGTCTCCTCAAAAGACCAACACTAGTTCCTTAAGAGAAAACTTAAAAGAGGTGCATCGAAGAAGAGGTAATCTCTTCTACCGTTTCTTTCATGTTTTCATTCATATTCAAATTTTTCTTTAGTTGTATCACTATAAAGTAATAAAATTAGTATCAATAATATAATTATATGTTATTATAAATATTAAAAAACCCCATTTCACCTTCTATCCATCCTACGGAAAATGAAATCACCGTGCATGCGTACGTACAGAATACCATCTCCACGCTGTGGTGTAATCTATTTTTCAGCCACCACCTTACTTGGATTGGTATAATGGTGTAAAGAATAACTATATATAGTTATTATAAAATTATACTTATTCTGAGATATTATATCATCCACTCCAATTCAATTCATTAATTATGGGAATGATATTATCTCTCATGCATACGTACGGAATACCATCTCCACGACATGATGAGATTCATTCTCCATGTTAAACATTCAAGAATGATTATAAATTATATTTAATAAATAATAATGAAATATATGACATGATAAATCTACTGGATTTATGTATATATATATGTCATCTACTTAGTCCCATCCATGTCAATATGGAAAGGAAAACATCGTTCAAGCGTACGTACGACCTACCATCTCCTTGAATGGTGTATTTCATTTCATTTATCTATCTATTATATATACATATATGTACTGATTATATATGATATATAAATCATGAATTAAATTATGAAAGTATGTAAATAATGATATAAGTAATAATTATATCAATAACAATAAGTCCAAACATGTACGATAAATAAATCGATTTTACGCAAAACACTGCTTTAACATGGAATTTACAAAAGAACGGGTAATATGATGTAATAAATGAACCATATATGATATAATAACAATCAATATTATTCCATAATAAATCAATGAATTTATTTAAATAATTATACAGTTGGTTTGGATACATATGAAGCATATCAGACCTAGGTTAAAGGATAACTTTTCCAATCTCATTTTTATCCGAGATTGTTTATTCGGAAGTATTTACTGGGGTTATTGTTACCATACATGCCCATGTTTTATAAAACAAAATCATGTATTTTTAAAGTCCTTTTTACCCATTTTTGAAATTTACCGCATTTTATGAAAGGAATCTTACTTTTTTTACCACACGAGGATCATTTTTACTCTTCCCGCAAAAGTACGAGAAGAATGTTTTTTTAACTTATACGACATGAATGGATTTTTATGATTTTATAAAAGATTATTTCAATGAGGTTTCATCTAAAAAATTTCTTGTTTATTTTCAATAAAATCCCTTTATGTTAATATTTCATGGAATTTTGTGAAATGAAAATTATATTTAAGAAGAAAGGATATTTTCCTCAAGAATTCTTTTCAAGTGTTTTATCAAAACCATTTTCCATCTAAGATGGAATTATTTCATATGTGTATGTTTCAAGTATAATGTCTCTATGATTTAAATGGTTTCAATTTTCTTATGATGAAATGATATCCATTTGTTTTATATGGATTATGTTATGATGGAATGATGTTTATGAAACCCATTTTTTTGGGTTATTATGAATGATGTATGTTTATTTTGGGGCACATGAAAGAATGATTTCATTATGAGATGGGTGGGACCTATATCTCCATCCAATGCATTGGGAAAAGATTTATATCTCATGAAATATACATGGCTGGAATGGTAAGTTAATCTGGTTCAGTGATACAGGACTGGAACGAGGAGTGAACTTGATTCAGAAAGGGACTTTGTCCACAACGACGGTCTTCGCATCAATTCCTTGGCTACTATGGAAATAATATCTTGTGATTAACGATTTTCCACAATTAAATGTTTTATTCCAATTCTATTTTATCATTATTGATGTTCCTTTATGATATATTCCTTACGTACTTCCAAGATTTATGTCTTTTCTCACGATTTTGATGTTCAGATTTTATGTTCAAGTGTTTGATTTCAAATGTTTATGGATTGTTTTATGATCACTATGTTTACCCTTAATGAAAATTTGAGCTCACCCTTTTTATGTTTTCTTTTCCTCAGGATATAAATAATGGTTTTAGGTATGAAAAATAGGGAAGATCTTTATGGGAGATATTGAAGATATTTCACCAAAATTAGAAGATTTTGTTTCATGTTTCCAAAGGTAGTAAACTATTACGATCCTTTGGTGTATGTTTTTGTTATGTATTAGGTATTTCACAAAAGTAATGTAATTTATATGTACATAAAGCTTTGTGTATCTAAAGTTGGTGTCATAGGAATGTTTTAGTTAACATTTGGAAACTAGGATGGGAAAACTTTAGTGAAATCCCTAGAGATATTTATATGGTATGTCTAGGGATGTATCTAAGGTTAAGTATACGTATAGGTTATAGTCCTATAACTATGGTAACGATATTATAATTTAACTTAAGATATTAGATATTTAAGTTACTCCCCCTTGATTATGAATTAATCCTATCACACTATTCTTTTTGGGTTTTAGAAAATGGCTGAAAATATGAAGAATCATGATAATGGAGGATATAATGGACAATAGAATGATATTCTTTATGAGAAACCAAATGAAATTGGATCTGGAGGTCCACATATTGTTATTATTCTTAATCATCAATCTCATAATATGATCAATAATCTAAACTTTGGTAAGTATCCCATGTTGGATAATAAGAGAATGATGGAGTTTCATGATGATCATAGAGGAATGAAAGTTCAATTCCCCTCATGTAAATCATTTGGGAAGAGGCATCAGAGATAATGTTTCAAAGGAACTGGATGATGATTTGGGTGTGGAAAAGAAGGACATAAATCCAGTAATTGTAAAGTAAAAGGTTCAGTTAACACAATGGACATGTATAATGGTATTGCTAAGACATAAACAATGGTTAAATGTTTTAAATGTGGATGTATGTGAATTATGCAAACCAATGCCCTAAGGGAAAATATCATGATGATAATCAGCATGGTCATATGGGAAGTATTTATGTGGATGCTGATGAAGCGACTAAAAATGAAATATGAGATGAAAGAAGTTTTGCAGATAGGTCAATGGTTTATGAAGCTAGTGGAATGATTGCATGTTTATCAAGAATAATGTATGGTACTATGGAATAATGAAACATCTAAGGATTGTTACACTATTGTTTTTTATAAAGTATTTGAAAGTATATGGTTAATGGTACTGGTAACCATGAAAGGTTATTAAAATATTTTTGGAAGGTAGATGATATGTGCATAATGAAAGGATAATGAGATAAATAGATGTTTGATAGTATTAATGAGCTCATGACTGATATAAGGACAAAGTGATATCATGGTTTGAGTATATAGAAATATTGGGATTTTGTTATGTGGAAAGAGTTAACTTTAGACAGAATTCATGTTTTCACTAAGGTTCAATGGGTATTCATTTTTCAAGAGAATACATGATTAAGAAATTCAAATTTTTTCAATGTGACCAACAAGATATTTCTTATGATATATGGGAGATAAATGATGGTATTCACATGCTTGGTCGATGACCTTTCTAGTAATCATTTTAATTATACTATGAGCTTGGAAAAAAGTATTTTGGATAAGCCAAAAGATTGGAATGAATTAAGTTAGACATAAGATAGTATTGCTTAAGGCTAGAACCTTTTTTGATATTATTACAGGAATGTTATAATAATGTAGTTTTAGAAAAAGGGACAACCTACAGGACGGGCGACAACCCGTCGTGTCAGACAAGGATGCAGGAATTGACCCCACAACCAAAGTGCGACATGCCTTTATCACCTACCTCTGGCCAAAAAGTAGTCCCTAGTTAGTATAAACTATTTTTATTTTATTAAGTGCTATGATAGATGAAGTATAAGTACATTTTAGCAACCCTATACGATTAATCTCAGCATAGATGGACTTATATATATTTAATAAATTGTGCTAAACTTTTTGCGATAGAAACAGACAGAATTACCTATCATTCTATCGCATGATCTCCTAACAGTTCACGAATGAAAAATTCAACTTTCTTTCATTAAGAGATGAATTGGAAATTGTTCAGGGCACGAACAATAGTGAGATTGTACCAAAATCAAGTAAGTAATTTTTTTAATTCAAATATTCATCAACATTAGGGAAATGATCTTGAGAACTAAAAAACATTGTCCTAGTACCCTCATACCCGATGAATTAGATGGTACCTTAAATCATCACAAATTTATGGCTTTGTGATTAATGGATTTTTCATAGCCATATTCTCTACCACTCTCCATCAGAAATTGATGGGCATACTTATCTTACATATCCATATTTTCTCTTATTTTTTCTTATGTGTTAACCTAGTGTTGAGTTAATTTGGGTGACCGTTATGATTCTAAAATTCTTTTTAAAATGAAGTTTTTGTATTTCTTTTTATGATGTGGGTCTCTATGAATGAAACTTTCAAGTAGAAAATGATTTATAACCTCGACGAACTTCAAGGGCGAAATTAATTTTAAGGGGGGTTGAATGTAACACCCTGAGATTTTATGAGATATATTATATTTAATTTTTTGATGTCTTATATTATAAACTACACCAAGATTAGTTTTGTCACACCCCAAGTATCCACGGTACGGTTCCCTTTGAATAATGTAATATCTTGCATTGTACGCAACTTCGAGATTCTAACACACAATGACCACTCAAAGTAGCTGTTATGAATTGTAATACCCACATTTTGAAAATTCTAAAATATTATCCTTCAAAATGGACTTCATTTTTGGATTCAGAATAACGAAATTAGATTAGGGTGATTTTTTGGTATTTTTTTGAAAACATTCAATTTTTGATTAATAGTGAAAAACACTGAGTTATAGTTTAAAAACGAATTTTTATTTATATAATTACTTATTTTATTTAAATTTATTTTAGGTCAAAATAGATACATAATACCTATATATGTTCAATGTAATTCATTGGAGTCAGTTTATAATAATTTTAGATATATTAAAATTTTATTGAACTTTTCACAATCTTTTACCCACTTCTTAGGAGAATTTGGAAATTCACATAAAACATAATTTTACCCCTTATTTGAGTGGAATTTTGAAATTCCGAGAGACACAGTTAATATCAAAGAGTAAAATTTGGTTTAATGAGATGAAAATAATTTATGGTGAATAGTATCTTTTTGCATATATATACCACAGTTAAAAGTAAATAGGAAAATTAAGGGTAAAAATGATATTAATATTACCTTAACAAATGTACTAATTCTATTGGACAAGTGTATCACGACCAAAAACAACCTTAGGTATAAAATATTATCATTTTGGTCCACTTGGATTAGATTAGGACATTTAATATTATTTAATTCAAAGAAGAGTTAAAAGAGTTAAAATCAAGGTTTAATTACTAACACATTTTAATATTGGGATATACACAATATAAATTCGATTTTAAATATTCATTAGAAATATAAAAAACATTTCCTAAATAATGGTATTTTATTTATAATTTTTAGACATTAAATATTTTAATTTATTTATGACACAATGGTGATGAAGTAATTACCTAATTAATGAAATATTAAAATATTTGAAATTATAAATATCCAAATAAAGGTAATTTGAGAATTTTAACGAATTAAACTAATTTTATAGGTTAATATTACATGTTAGTATTGATTTAATTATGTTTTTTGGAAGTAACCATGTTGTTATGATTTTTAAAAAAATCAAATACCAAATACTGTCAAAATTTACATAAAAGAGTTTTTAAAACAAATATTATATGATTTATTTATATTCAATTCCTAAAAATATAAGGTTTGACCAAGAGGATTATATAATGATTGGTGTATAATTAATGGACCACTTGGGGGTCTCTTTGAGGTATATTGTAAGTTTATTAATTATATAATATAAAAATACAAAGAGACATGGTAAATGTCAAACTATTTAACTAAGAGTTAAATATAAATGATATGGTTAATATAGTGACCCAAACCAATGTAAAACATATCAGTTTTAAGGATTTCTACCCATCCCCACCTTAACCTTTAAATAATCAACTTTGGAGCAATTAGAAACCTAATATGAATTTATTATAAAAAATATTTATAGCTTTTCCAAAGGTGCCATCACCCCTCTAATAAAAGGGCACTCCCCCTTCTCACTAATTTACACATTCAAAGCATTTTGGATCGAACAAACCCTTACCAAATATCTCTAAACATTACTCACTTTAACCTAGAGGCATTATTTTGATCCTAAATCCCACCAATAGAGCCCTTTTGATCAAATCAAAATGATGCACAAAAAGAAGAGGTAATGTTTTCACCACCCCTTTTCAAGTTCCTTTCTTCTTCAACTTCTTCTTTCTTTGTTATTTCCATTATAAAATAATAAATCTTGTATTTCTATATAATGTGATGTTATTATAAATATGGTACAACCATATTCAGTATTCTATCCATCCTTTGAATGACATGTCACCAAACGTGCGTATGTACGACTTACCATCTCCACGTCGTGGTGTAATTGTTATTCAATATATTATTATTTGTATGGGTATAATATTGATGTGTAATTAAGGTAAATAATAAATATAACATGATAATTATTATTTATATATGATATAACAACCAATTATATATGATTTTAATATCAAAAGAATGATATTATCGCTCGTGCGTACGTACGAACTTCTGTCTCCACGAACGCGATGAGATTCATTCCCCATCGTATCCATACAAGTATAATTATCATTTTATGATTAAAAATAATTTTTAAGGACTTGATATCATTATCTATATGAATAAGATACAACCTATCCATAACAAAGACTACATATGTAACAAAACATATAAAAGAAAACGAGTTAGTTAACACCCGAAACGACGATAATACTATGATATTATTAACAAAGCAATGTTAAAAGATCATATATGATATCATATTAATGTATATGATTCTTGTATAATTTAATAACAATTATTTCACCATTATATAAGATTATATCCTACCTTCGACCAATGAAAAAGTACAAAGTAAGGGGTTTCTTATCTCACTTTTTATTCGGTGAGATTTCCATTGTTCACCACTTATTTATTACATGTGGTGTCTGTACTGCCCATGTTTGTATTAATTTTTTAGTATACTTTAATTAATATATGTTTACATCATCAATGTATGATCCTTCTTTTATTGGTGTATGTTTCATAAGTTACCAAATCAATAAGGTAATTTGAAATTTCAATTTCCACTCATTCAGCTTTACACACACTTCATTGATTATTTTACTCCAAGATTATGTGTGGAATCACTATTCATCTGCTTATGTCATAATTTAAACTCCCCTTTCTGTGGATATACCTTTGATATACATAATCACTCCATTGATAATTTCTTATTTCATCGATATGAACGTGATAAGTGTAATTTTAGTTGAATATCCATTTGTTGAGTTAAATATCCAATTCATTGGTGTTGTCTTTACAATAATATGTGTTAATGTCCTCTAATTGATTTACACTGAATATACAATCATATTGAGTGTATTTATATTTGTCACACATAATTCTGTTGTTGAATTATACTTAACCTAAGGATACAGTCATTATAAGAGATTTCATTTCAGATTACATTCCATTGAGACTTCTTTGTTGTTATACACCAAAAAACTTTTATATGGTGTATATAATGTACTTTTTCATATTATATCATGAATCCGTTTATTTTAATGATATTAAAAAGTTTTTATTACATCAATTATTTGTATTCAAGTGTCTTTGTTTTGGTTAGAAACTCTAACCAGAATATCATTTTAAATGTTTTTAAGATTTATTCATTTAAATCATTCTCATTAATGTCAATGTTTTAAAAATGGGTTTAAAGATTTATTTATATGGAAATTAATGTTTTAAAATTAAAACTCATTTTAAAAGTTTCAAATTGGTATGGGACCCTTATATTCAAAAATCTATTTTTAAATGGCTTCTTGACAAATAGTGTAACTTTTAAATGTTTAAAAAAAGGGGGACATTTCGCTCAAAAAGTTTTGATGATTATTATCATCTATGTCAATATCATTCATTATTATTGATTGAGGTTAATATATTACAATAAAATCTTTCTTATTGTATTCAATGAGTTTTTATTGATTGTGGATGAGTTATTTTTATAGCATTCTTGGTTTATGGATAAATTATTGACATTTCGCATGCTAGTTTTTATATGAATGTTTATGTTATGTTTCAAACATTTCATATAAGAAATTCAATGGACTTATTAAGTGATGGGTGGAGCCCGCTATAGCTCCTCGAAGCATCAGTAGGTCTCATTAGACAAACTAGTGTCTTGGCATAAGGCCTTGACAAAATCTTATTTGTAGTGTTGGAACGAGGCCTTGACTATGTAGTTATGATAGTATGGCATTATGCATTCCATCATTATGAAAGTGGTTATTGATATTCCATGTGGTCATTTGACTATTATAATATCCATGTGAATAAGAAAATGGCATTATTTCATTTTATCTTTTCCATATCAAGCTGAAGTTCATGTTTAAAAGGATTTTTTTTTGTTATACATTGCCTTAAATGTTTATGCATATTAATGAAAGTTTCCACTATATTGTTATCCTTACTGAGAATCTGAGTTCACCCCTTTTAATGTTTTATTTCTCCTAGGATGTGAAGAAGTAATTTATGAATGACCTACAGAGATAGTATGAGGGTATATGATGATAAGATTTTGTTGTAGTTTTTTTAGTTTATGATGCAATGTAAGACTTATTAATATAGCTAGTGTTTCCAAGAATACTAAACTAATCGGTATTTTGAGACTCAATCTTTTGTGATCATGCCAATGTTTTGTAATAATGCACCGACTCTGGGTAACTAGGTTTGGGGTGTTATAGTTGGTATTAGAGTATGTTTAGTAAAAACCTTGTAAAGTACATTTATATAAACTCCGATTAGAGAAAATAGTCCTAAGATAGACATTGAGGATTAGTATAGAATAAATTCCTAGAATTTTCATATTGTATAGATTTTGTGAGTTTTCCAAGAACTAAATCCTTGTTTGGATACGAGCTGGTATAGGTGGCTCTGGGATAGATGTACCTATGGGTAAAACCCCGAAAAAACCGCTTTGAGCTAGACTCGAATGAGAACTAGTGCACGACAACGGGCCTTGCTGCACTCTTGGTTACGACACTCCTAGGGGATATTCTTAGAATAATGTACATTTTCTTTACAAACCAATTTGAATTAATTTAATATAAGATGATAATAAATGACCATGATTAATCTTATGGTGTTTCAAAATGATAATATGGTGTCATGATATTCTCTAAATGATTTTATGACTGCTGTTACTCACACAATTATTTCTGGTTTTAGTCAATGGCTTGAGTCCAAGGAAGCCATAGTAACTTTGAGAATGATGTACATGGTGGGAATGGTTGTTGAAATGAGCAACAAAATGGATTGTTAATAGGTGTAAAAGATACCGTGTTCATTCATAATCAGTTTTCCAAAAATATGATCAACAATATATATATTAACCAACTCCCAGACTCAAAAAGAAGAGAAAGGTTATGAATGATAAGTTCTCCAGCTGTGGAGACCATAGAGAGAATAAAGCTCAATTTACATCATTCCAGAAATGTGGAAGGAGACACCCAGGAAAGTGTCTCAATGGAACAAAGAAATTCTTTATGTATGGTAAATAAGGGCATAAAGTAAAGGATTACCGAGGAAAAATGAAGGGCACTATGGAAGAAAATAAAAATGATCCTAAGATTTCATTTACAGACATTTTTCGTAAATGTAAGGGACCTTGGAATCACCCAAGACAATGCCCTATTCTATAGGATAACCTCTTGGTCATGGAAGAACCTATGTGGAAATAAATGCATGGGAAAATGTTTAATGGTATTATTGCTCTTTGTTGTTGAGATTACTTTGGTTGAATTTTATCTTATATGTGTAACCCGGAAATTTATCAAGTGAAAATGATATTTGAGGAAGAATTATCTTTTCTCTTGAGGATATAGTTATAAATAACAATTTGATTTTATATGATCCTTGAATTCAAGGCAATTACAAGTTTTTTTTTGGATGAAAATTCATGGTATTAGATAACAATTGTGGGTAAATTATGTTATGGTTATTTTGAGGAGTTTATCTCATTTTGGTAATGTTATAAAATATAGATTTTGAAAAAGGACAACACGCAGGCCACGTGACAACCCATCGCGTCAGAAAACGCTGTGGGAATCGATCCCACAAGCAAAGTGCGATTGGGATTTATCGCCTATCACTGGACTACGTGAATTCCCTAGTTAGTGTGACTAATTATTTTTAGATAAATGATTTTATTGATCAATAATAAGTTGTTTTGGGATATTATGTCTTATCAAATGAATACCCTTATTAAAGGATAATGATTTTGTGATTATGTGATAAATGTTATTTTGGAAGATGTTCAGTTTATTGGGAACACTATATGACCAAGGAAAATAGAATACTATGGGATTTTGTTTGTGGAGTAATATTTGATCCATATCTATGTATTTATTGTGGATTTATTGTGATTTGAGTTATTTATAGAAATTATTAACCTTTAATAGAGAATATGTGATTAGGTTAATTACTTTTAAGTATGTGACTTTAAGGGTAGTTGGTGTAATTTGGAGATACAGTTTAACATGGAAGACTACATAACCAGATTCTTATAAGTTTTGGGTTACATGTTAGTTTGGATTATATTGAAGGATTTTAAGTACAATTGTTTATTGAATGGTATTTATATTACTTTGGGGTATTGTTGGTTTAATTTTAGAAATTTAGATTAGTGTTTCTTTCTCTAAAGGAATATATTTTTGGTGGATTATCATAACTTTTACTAACCATGTTGGTTTTGATTAATCTCTAAAGACATGGTGAATATATAGTTTATCCTTTGTGGATCATGTGATTATCTAGAATTTTATTCTAGCTCTTCCAGTGTGACCAAGACTTCTTGAATACTCATCATTTAAAAAAATGAGTTAGTGGTAGAAATTTATTAAAGAATGAAACTCTACTTATAAATTAAGTATATCTCATTATGTTCTTAGTCAATCTCATAAATAAATTCATCATCATTATGTAATGTAACTTAAAATAAATGTTGTCCATTTACTTTTCCTACTAGGAAACTAATGACTGTTTGTCCCATCACAAGCTTTTGGTTTAATTGTTGTTAACTTTCTCCTACTTATGTTTTCTATCCCTCTCCATAAGAACTTTAAACTTAGTTTATCTTCCATATCCATGTTTTCTAACATGTAATCTTATTATCGGTTATCTTGGGTGACATTTGTACTTCTCTTTCTTTCCTTTAATGTGATAGTTTTATTGACTCTTTTTCTGATGTGGGACTTTCCATTATATTCCCAAGCCCATGTTTAAAAATTTTGAGGATGCAGTTTATTGAAGGATGGGAGAATGTAACACCCCAATCTTCCACGATACGTTTCCCTTTGAATAATTCAATAGCTTGCATTGTACGCAACTTCGAGATTCTAACACACCACGACCAATCAATGTAGCCGTTATAAATAGTAATACCCACTTTTTGAAATTTTTTAAATGTTATATTTCAAAATGGACATCATTTTTGGATTTATAATATCGAAATTATCTTATAGTGAATTTTTTGTATTTTTCAGAAAACTTACAATTTTTGATTTATAGTGAAAAACACTGAGTTTTAGTTTAAAACCAAATTTTTATTTAAATAATTATTTATTTTGTTTAAATTTATTTTCGGTCAAAATATATACATAATACCTATATATGTTCAATGTAATTCATTGGAATCAGTTTATAATAATTTTAGATATATTAAAATTTTATTGAACTTTTCACCGTCTTTTACCCACTCCTAGGAGAATTTAGACATTCACATAAAACATAATTTTTCCGCTTATGTGAGTGGAATTTCGAAAATCCGAGAGACACGGTTAATATAAATAAGTAAAATTTGGTTCAATGAGATGAAAATAATTTTTGGTGAGTAGTAACTTTTTACTTTTATTTACCACACTTAAAAGTAAATAGGGTAATTAACGGTATAAATGATATTAATATTACACTAACACATGTCCTAATTCTATTGGAAAAGTGTATTTCGGCCAAAAACCATAGGAATAAAATATTAACATTTATGTCAACTTGGATTAGATTAGGACATTTATTATTATTTAATTCAAAAAAGAGTTAAAAGAGTTTAAATCAAGGTTTAATTACTAAAACATTTTTAATATTGGGTTATACATAATATAAATTCGATTCTAAAGATCCATTATAACGATTAATATATTTCCTACATAATGGTATTTTATTTATAATTTTTAGGCGTTATATATTTTAATTTATTTATGACACAATGGTGATGCAGTAATTACCTAATTAATGAAATATTAAAATAATTGATATTATAAATATCCAAATAAATGTAAATTGAGACCTTTTATGAATTAAAATAATTTTATAGGTTAATATGACATGTTAGTATTGATTTAATTATGTTTTTTTGAAATAATAATGCTGTTATGATTTTTACAAAAATCAAATACCAAATAGAGTCAAATTTGACATAGAAGTGTTTTTTTAACAAAAATTATATTATTAATTGATATTAAATTCCTAAAAATCAAAGGCTCGTCCAAAAGACATATATAATGATAGGTGTATCATTAATGGGCCACTTGGGGGTCGTTTGGAAGTATATAGTAAGTTTATTAACTATATAATATAAAAATACAAAGAGACATGGTAAATGTCAAACTATTTAACAAAGAGTTAAATATAAATTATAAGGTTAATATAGTGACACAAACCTGTCTAAAATCTATTTACTGAAAGGATTTAGACCCATCCACACCATAAACTTTAAATAATATACTTTGGATCCATTTGAAACTGAATATGAATTTATTATAATATAACATTTCTCGCTTTTCCAAAGTTTCCACTCACCCCTCTTATAAAAGGGCACTCACCATTCTCACTAATTTACACATTAAATGCCTTTTAGATCGGCTAAACCTGACCTATATACTATCTCAAATTCCCTAAATTCATACTAGAGGCATTATTTTGATCATAAAGCCAACCTAAGGAGCCCTTTCTGTCAAATCAAAAGGAAGCACACAAAGAAGAGGTAATGTTTTCACCACCCTTTTTCAAGTTCCTTTCTTCTTAAAATTCTTCTTTATTTATTAATTCCATTATAAAATAATAAATCTGGTATATTCTATATAACGTGATGTTATTATAAATATGTTACAACCATATTCAGTATTATATCCATCCTTTGAATGACATGTCACCATACGTGCATACGTACGGCTTACCGTCTCCACGTCGTGGTGTAATTGTTATTCAATATATTATTATTTAGATGGGTACAACAATAATGTAAAATTCATGTATATAATAAATATAACATTATAATGATTCTGTATATATGATATAACATCCAATTATATATGATTTTAATATCAAAAGAATGATATTATCTCTTGTGCGTACGTACGGACTACCGTCTCCACGAACGCGATGAGACTCATTCCCCATCGTATCCATATAAGTCTAATTCTCATTTTATGATTAAAAATAATATTTAAGGACTTGATATCATTCTGTATAAGTATAAGATACAACCTATCCATAAAAAACACAACTTATGTAACAAAACATATAAAGGAAAATGAGTAAGTTAACACCCGAAAGGATGATAATAGTAAGATATTTTTAACAAAGAAATGTTAAAAGATCATATATGATATCATATTAATGTATATGATTTATTTATAATTTAATAACAATTATTTAACCATTATACAGGAGGCTAACCTACCCTCGACCAAGGAAAATTTACAAAGTAAGGGGTTTATTATCTCACTTTTAATTACGTGAGATTTCCAATGTTCACCACTTATTTACTACATGTGGTGTGTGTACTGCCCATGTTTGTAGTCATTATGTAATATACTTTAATTCATGTATATTTACATAATTATTGTATGACCCTCTATAATGGGTGCATGTTCCGTATGTTACCAAATCAATAAGGGAATTTGAAATTACAATTTTCACTCATTCTACTTTATGCATACTTCATTGATTATATTAATCCACGATTATGTGTGGAATCACTACTCATTTTCCTATGTCATAATTTCAACTCCCCTTTCTGTGGATATACTATTGATACACATAATCACTCCATTGTTAATTTCTTAAGTCATCGACATGGACTTGATAAGAGTAATTTTAGCTCAATCTCCATTTGTTGAGATATATATCCAAGTCATTGGTGTTGTCTTTACAATAATATGTGTGAATGCCCTATGATTGATTTACAATGAATATACAATCATATTGTGTGTATTTATATTCGTCACACATAATTATATCGTTGATTTATCCCTAAACTAAGGATACAGTCTTTATAAGAGGTTTCATCTCAAATTTCATTCCATCGAGACTTTTTTGTTGTTATACACCAAATCTCTTTTATATGGTGTATATAATGTATTTTGTCATATTATATCATGATCCCATTTATTTTCAGGATATTACAAAGTTTTGATTACCTAAATTATTTGTATTCAAGTGTCTTTCTTTTGGTTAGAAACTTTAACCAAAATATCATTTTAAATGTTTTAAAGATTTATTCTTTTAAATCGTTATCATTAATGTACATGTTTTAAAAATTGTTATACGATCTATTTATATGGACAATAATGTTTTAAAATTAAAACTCCTTTTAAAGGTTTCAAAGTGTTATGGGAATCATTGATTCAAAAATCTATTTTTAAATGGCTTCTTGACAAATAATGTGACTTTTAAATGTTTTCAAGAAAAAGGGAGATGTTTCTCTCAAATAGTTTTGATGATTATTTTAATTTTTGTCAATATACATCATTATTATCGATTAAGGTTAATATGTTACAATAAAATTTTCCTTACTGTATTCAATGAGTTATGTTTGACTATGGATGTGTTATTTTTATAGCATTCATGGTTTGTGGATAAAGTATTGACATTTCATATGCTAGTTCTAATACGAATGTTTATGTTATGTTCCAAACATTTTATACAAGGAATGAATTGGACTTAGTAAGTGACGGGTGGAGCCTGCTATATCCCCTTGATTCATCGGTAGGTCTCACAAGACAAACTAGTGTCTTGGAACAAGGCCTTGACAAAATCTTATTTGTAGTCTTGGCACGAGGCCTTGACTATGTGGTCATGATATTCTGGCATTATGCATTCCATCATTATGAAAGTGGATATTGATATTTTATGTGGTTATTCAACTAGTAGAATATCCATATGAATAAGTAAATGGAATTATTTCATTTTATCTTTTCCATATCATTCTGACGTTCAAGTTTAAAAGGCTTTTGTTTTAGTTATACACTGACTTAAATGTTTTATACATATTTATGAATGTTTCTGCTATATTGTTATCCTTACTGAGCATCTGAGATCATCCCTTTCAATGTTTTATTTTTCCTAGGATGTGATGAAGTAATTTATGAATGGCATGTAGGGATAGTATGAGGGGATATGAAGACAAGATTTTGTTGTAGTTTTTTTACATTATGATGTAATTTAAGACTTATGAATATATCTAGTGTTTCCAAGACTACTAATCTAATTTGTCTTTAGAGACTTGATCTTTTGTTATCATGCTAATGTTTTTAAATAGTGCACCGACTCTGGGTAACTGGGTCGGGGTGTTACAAGCATGTACTATACGCAACACCTTATTAGCTTGCAGTATACACAACACTATTCTTGGCTCGTGTTACACGCAATTTCATGTTCGTTTTGTGGAAATTATTCTGGGCAACATTAAGTATAGATTTTGTTTAATGTATAAATGAAATAAGTTTTGATTATGTTATATGCAACACATAACGGAGATTTAACTACACGCATCCCTGAATTGGCTTGCATTACATGCAATCAAGACCTTTTCTGATAGTGTTTGTAGTACTCAATATTGAGTTTCACTAAACTAGATATTATTATAATATTATTATGAACTAGCTGTTAAGAATAGTAATACCCACTTTTTAAAATTTTATAAATTTTATCTTTCAAAATGGACTTCATTTTTTGATTCGGAATATCGAAATTAGCCTATGGAAAAGTTTTGGTATTTCTCTGAAAACATTCAATTTTTGATGAACAGTGAAAACACTAGGTTACTATTTAAAAACCAACTTTTTATTTAAATAATTATTTATTTTATTTAAATATATTTTAGGTCTAACTTGATACATAATACCTATTTAAGATCAATGTAATTCATATGAGTAATTTTATAATAATTTTAGATATATAAAAATTTTATTGAACTTTCCACCGTCTTTTACCCACCTCATAGGTGAATTTGAAAATATACATAAAACTTAATTTTACTGCTTCTGTGAGTGGAATTATGAAAATCTGCGACACAAAGTTAATATCATGGTGTAAAATGTGGTTCAATAAGATAAAAATAATTGTTGGTGAATAGTAACTTTTTCACTTTTATTTACCACAGTTAAAAGTAAATAGGGTAATTAAGGGTAAAAATGATATTATTATTACCCTAAAACATATCCTAATTCTCTTGGATAAGTGTAATTCGACCAAAACAAAACTTTAGGAATAATATATTACCCTTTAGGTCCACATGGATTAGATTAGGACACTAATTATTATTTTATTTAAAGAAGAGTTAATATAGTTAAAATCAATGTTTAATAACTAAAACATTTTTAATAAAGGGTTATACATAAGATAAATTCGACTATAAATATTCATTAGAAAGATAAAATAATTTCCTACATAATAATATTTTATTTATAATTTTTATACATTAAATAATTTAATTTATTTAAGACACAATGATGATGTAGTAATTACATTTTTTAATGAAATATTACCATAATTGATGTTATAAATACCAAAATAAATGTAATTTGAGATTTTTTTGAATTAGAATATTTTTATAGGTTAATATGAAATGTCATTATTGATTCAATTTATTTTTTTTGAAGTAAATATGCTGTTATTATTTTCATAATAATCAATTACCAAATAGTGTCAAAATTGACATATATAGTTTTTAAAACAAATATTATATTATTAATTGTTATTTTATTTCTAAAAATATAAGGTTCAAACACATGACATAGATAAGGTTTTATATATTAATAATTAACCACTTGGGATTCATTTGTCTTGTTATAGTTAGTTTATTAACGATATAGTGTAAGAAAACAACAAGACACGGTAAAAGTTAAATTATTTAACTTACAGTTAAATCTAAATGATAAGGTTAAAATAGTAACCTAAACATTTCTATAAACTATTGGTTGAGGGTATTTCTACCCATACCCACTTTAGATTCGAAATAAATAAATTTGGATCTATTATAAATTGAATATGTCTTTATTATAAAATAATATTTTAAGTTTTTCCTATGGTGCCCCTCTCTTCCCTTATAAAAGGGAACCTCCTCCCTCTTATATTTACAGAATTTTAAGCTTTCAAGCTCGAATAAGCCCTGCCCATTTCTCTTATCAAATTCCCTAGAAACATTATAGAGGTTCTGGTCTCCTCAAAATACCAACCCTATTGCCTTAAGAGGAAGCATAAAAGAGGTGCGTCGAAGAAGAGGTAATCTCTTCTACCGATTCTTTCATGTTTTCCTTCTTCTTAAACTTATTCTTATTTAGTTGCTTCATTATAAAGAAATAACATAAGTATCACTAATATAATTATATGTTATTTAAAATATGAAACAACCCCATTTCACCTTCTCTCCAACCTATAAAAAATGAAATCACCGCGTGTGTGTATGTACGGAATACCGTCTCCACGCCGTGGTGTAATCTGTTTTTCCACCACCACCTTTCTTGGATGGGTATAATGGTGTAAATAATAACTATATATAGTTATTATGACATCATAATTATTCTTAGATATTATTTCATCCACTCCAATTCTATTCAATAATTATGGGAATGATATCATCACTCGTGCGTTTGTACGGAATACAGTCTCCACGACGCGATGAGATTCATTCTCCATGTTAACCATTCAAGAATGATTATAAAGTATATATAATGAATAAAAATGAAATATATAACATGATTAAGATACTGTATTTATATATATATATATATGTCATCTACTTACTTCCATTCATGTCAAAAAGGAAAGGAAAAGAACATTCATGTGTACGTACAGCCTACCGTCTCCATGAACGGTGCATTTCATTTCTTTTATCTATCTATTATATATAGATATATATACTGAATATATATGATATTTAAATCATGATTTAAAATCTGGAAGTAAGAAAATTATGATATAAGTACTAATAATATCAAGAACAACAAGTCCAAACACGTATGATAAATAAAACGATCATACCCAAAACGCTGCTTTAACAAGGAATTTACAAAATAATGGGTAATATAAAGTCATAAGTGAACCATATATGACATCATAACAATGAATATGATTCTTTAATAAGTCAATGACATTATATAAATCATTATACAGGAGGATCAGATACGTACGAAGCATATCAGACCTAAGGTAAGGGATAACTCTTCCAATCTCGTTTTTATCCGAGATTGTTTATTTGTAAGTATTTACTGGGGTTATTATTATCATCCATGCCCATGTTTTCTAAAAAAAATTCATGTATGTTTAAAGTTATTTTTACCCATTTATGAAATTTACCACATGTTATGAAAGGAATCTTACTTTTGTTTACCACATGAGGAACATTTTGACTTTTCCAGCAAAAGTATGAGAAGAATATTTTTTTAACTTATACGACGTGAATGGATTTTTAGAGTTTCAAAATGAATTATTTCAATGAAGATTCCTCTACAAAATTCCATGTTTATTTTCATTAAAATAAATCTCTTTTAAAATTTTGTGTCATTTTGATAAAAGGAAATGATTTTTAAGAAGAAAGGATATTTTTTTCAAGAATTATTTTCAAGTGTTTTATCAAAACCATTTTCCATCTAAAATGACATTATTTCATATGTGTATGTTTCAAGTATAATATCTCTATGATTTACATTGTTTCACTTTTCTTATGATGAAATTATATCCATTTGTTTTATATGGAATATGTTATGATGGAATGATGTTTATGAAACCCATTTTTTGGGGTTTATTATGAATGATGTATGTTTATTTTGAGGGACATGAAAGAATGATTTCATTATGAGATGGGTGGGACCTATATCTCCCTCTAATGCATCGGGTAAATATTTATATCTCATGAGATAGACATGGTTGAAATGGTAAGTTAATACGGTTCAGTGATACCAAACCGGAACGCTGAGTGAACTTGATTCAGAAAGGGACTTTGTCCACTATGATGGTCTTAGCAACAATGCCTTGGCTACTAAGGAAATAATATCATGTACTTAATGGTTTTCCACAATTTCATGTTTTATTCCCATTATATTTTATCATGATTTATGTTCGTTTATGATATACGCCTTACATACTTCAAAGATTTATGTCTTTTCTCAAGGCTTTGATGCTTAAATTTTTTGTTCAAGTTTTTGCTTTAAAATTTTTATAGATTGTTTTATATTCTCTATGTTTACCCTTACTGAGCATTTGAGCTCACCATTTTTATGTTTTATTTTCCCCAGGATATAAAGAATAGTTTTAGGTAAGAAAAAAAGGGAAGATCATTATGGGAGATGTTGACGATCTTTCACCACGATTAGATGATTATGTTCCATGATTCCAAAGGCACTAAACTATTATGGTCCTTTGGTGTCTGTTTCTCTCATGTATTAGGGATTTTGAAAAAGTAATGTAATGTCTATGTACGTCAAGCTTTGGGTCCCAACAAGTACTGTAGCAGGAACTGTACAGTACTGTAGCAGGCACTGTAGTGGGATTGTAGGAGATACTGTTTGGAACTATAGCAGCTGAGAATATGCCCCTGTTTGGGCCTTTGGGCCACCGATTTGGTCCCTGAGTCCATTAAGGAATTCGAGCCACCAGGGCCTTTGGGTCAATAAGGACTTAGGGCCACCTCAAGGCATTTTGTCCACCTTAAGTGTTGATGCAAACCAGATGACCTACGAGGAACAAGCTCTACATGGAGGATGAGCGTGGATCTTTCACCACAGATGAAGCTAAACGGATTACAAGAATGAATGGGTATGAAACCTGCCATCAGGAAAAGCCTGTTCATGCATGGGAATGCCTAGCCAAATAGCCATGCAAAGGTGGAGAGCTAATTTCACAATGAAGATGTTGGGGAGGAGCTGTTCCATGTAGTTAGTCTGGGTTGTATGTAATGTTTGATGCCTACTGGATAATGAATTCCTCTAAGACCTATGGGCTATATAGTACGTACACCTACAAGCCTTGTAAGGGTTTCACCTCACCCCTTGAAAGGTGGATTATAATGTCAATAAAAAATGATGGCCTTCGGGCCTTTGGAGGAAAATATGAAAAATGTATTAATTAATTGGAATAATGTCAGGGAAATAAGGTCTCCCATTAATAGAAAAATATTTTGGAAGAAATTCGATAATAAAAAGTGGTATGAAAATAAATAAATCCAACACATAGAAATCGGTCCACAAAGGAGGTGCTTGAATGGAAAAGAGGAAGCACAAAATTCATTTACCTTAAATAAAACTTTATTTCATCTCTTTTCCTACCCATGAATAATTGAATTAGGTTTATTAAGAATTATAAATATAAGTGAATTATGTTTATATTTTTAACTATTTATAAATTGTAAAAATTGGATTATATTTCTTAATTTCCATCATTAAAGGTGATTTTTTTTGATACGATACATTCCTTAAAATTTTTCATCTTTATTCAATTTTAATGATCTTACATAATTGATATATAAATATATATATAAAGAAATATATATATATATATATATATATATTATTTTTAACTAATAAAGATTATAAATTATAATATTTATATATTAATATATTATAAATAGTTTTTTAGAGTCATCTATTATGGTTGTGATAATAAAAGAATTTTCAACATCTTTATAGGTGGTTAACCCACAGTTAATGGGACATTGTCGAAATAGGAAGAAGATAATTTTAATATTTGAATACACTTTAAATATGATAATTTTAGTTGAATTAGATCATTAATATAATTATAAGATACATTTTAATTTATTTTAGAATATTTGGGTCTATAAGGAATTTGAAAAAACTGGAAGATAATAGTTGATTAAAACTTACTTTTTTCTCATTGTTGCTTCTTTTGTATGACACTAAACAACATTGACGTTTGGAGTTTTTTACTCAAAAAATTATGTAAGGAATATACGTGGGTTAATAGAGAGTATTTGGGTAGAATTTTTGCATTGGTATGTTAGGTATGATTGTCTTTTCTAGGGGAGGGATATGGGTTATTTATACTTAAGGAGAGGGGCATTTTTAGTATAATATATTGAATAAAATACTACATCAATTGAAAACCATGTAATATTTATTTTATTTTACATTATGAATAATTTATAAATAAAATAAAATAAATTTATGAAATTAAAACCCTTTATGAAATTAATTTAGATGTTTATTAAATATAAATGATGAAATAAAAAGAAAAATTGTAATTTTAAGGGAACACATTTGACCGTAGACATCATGAAATATTTTTAGGTCTGTAATTTTAGAATCATTTATTATTTAACATATTAATCATGTTTTTGGTATATCATAAATTTATATAATATATAGGTCATTATTAAATAATCAAAATTTTAAATTAAAATACACTGGTTATGAAAAAATTATTTTTTAGTATTCACTTAAAATTGATGTATTTCAAAATATATCAAAAAACAGATCTTGGAAAAATTTATGTGATGGTTCAAAAAATGAAATTAATTTTATAAATATAATTTTATAAAAATGGTATTTTTAATTATTAATAATTTAAATTTTATTTTAATGAAATATATTAAAATATAATTTATTAAAAATGTGATTTTATTTTCCAGGAGTTTTTTAATCATGGTATTTATTTTATGGCGCTATAAGACTTATATTTACTGATAAATAGTATTTATATTAAGTTTTATTAATTTAGGTGAAATTACTAGTAAAATGGTAAGGTTACTATTCTCAATGGTAAGGTTACTATTACCAATGACCAGGTTACTATTTCAATAGTCACATTACTATTCTAAAGGTCACATTAATATTCCAATAATCACATTACATCCAATAAATAACAGTTTATTAAATATGTACCAATTCTCTAAAACTCCTCCCAAGGTTCTATATTTTTTCTTTTCTATGATGTCAATTGGTCCACTTATGTTTTATCTCTTTTCCATAGTGTTGTTTATTGTAGTGCTAATTCTGACTGATTTGAAATATATAAATTTTCCCATTCAAATATTATTATTATTTTTGTTTTTTATCCAATTATAGTTTTTACAATTTTAATGGTTTTAGTTAATTATTAATTTAATGTTCATTATTAATTATGTAAGGTGTTTTTCGTTTTTCATTTTTTTGTATAAGTATAATTCTATATAATATAAGACACATTATTCATGAAAAAAATATTACTTATAAATTCTAATTCAATACATTATCCCAAAATTTATAAATTTTATCCATGAAATTTGATCTCATATTCTTGGTTGAGAAAATAACAGGGTAATTTTGTATCATAATTTTCTCTAGTTACCACATCATATTTTTATACTTATGGTATTGATGTAGTACTTTCATAAGGTGAGTTGTACTTTTATGTAGAAATTTGTTTATATAGCCTAAGATATCCACTGGATGGTCCTTATAAGAGCTGTAATTATCTAGTTTCACCACCTTTGGATTTAATCCATGTGATGGATTAGGTATGTACTTCCTCACGAGGGATAAATAGAACAAATCATTAACATGATCCATATTTGTTGGATGTTCAAACTGATATTGCACTACTCCTATGAGATCAAGGATCTTCGAGGGGGAAATTTACCTAGGGAAAACCATTCATTTCTTTCCAAACCACAAAAACCTCTTCTATAGTGATATTCAAAGGAAAACATTATCTCTAACTTCAAAATCTATGTCCCTTCAATGGTTACATGCATAGATCTTATAAAAAAATTGAGCATCTTTTATATATTATTGGATTGATTAATCCTTTTTGGTCATCTATTTCTCAAGATCAGGTCCATATAGGTTTCATTTTCAAAAATCTATCCATGCAAGTTGGTGTTCAACATCCCATCCCGTAGAGTTGTTCATATGGAGCTATTTGAATACATGAGTAAAATATTTCATTGTATTATAACACAACTAATGGTAGATTTTGCTCCCATACACCTTTATATTCGATTGAGTAGTCTCTTAGCATGTCTTCAGGATTTTGAATGAACTTTTCAGATTTGACATCAGTTTAGAAGTGATAGGATATACAACAATTTAGTTTTTTATTTAGATAATGTTGAATAACTTCCCATAATTTTGTGGGGAACCATGGACAATGATAAAATATGATTAAATTTGGTACACTATAAATCCTAACCACATATTTTAAATAGATATTTGAATGTTTTTCAAGGGATAAATATTCCAAAATTGTGATGACGTTTAATGTATTAGTGATTCAATACACCAAAAACCATATCACATTGTTTCCTTTGGATGTATTTGGGAGAGTATTGATAAAATACATGGTGATATTCTCCAATTTTCACATGGGTATAGGAAATTTTTGAATCACCACCTTGGAGTTCTATCTATCTACATTAACTTACTGAAATACCAATCAAAATGAGGTATACATAGTGATCTAATTATTCATGTTTTCTAACCAAAATTGATCTCAAAGATCATATTACATCATGGTTCTTTTAGGATGGATGTTGAATGATGGGATAAGTGAATTATACAAAAGATATTTCTTTATCTTTGTTGATGAAGGCACACATATTCTAGTTCCAAATCAAAACACACCAACTTAATCAATGTGTAATTCCTAAAGAATCCCCTATTTTATAACTTCCACATTCTTTTGAGGGTCCCATTATCCCTTTATTCCCCATAAATCCTATCTTAGATATACGGTTAGGAAGACATTTTGGAATGGTAGGATGTATTCCAGATCTTCATGATTTCCAAGTCCATCATTTTCATATCTTTGAAGATAGGGTTTTTCTCAATATGAATCATGGATAGAGTAAGAGGTCATTTTCTACTAAGAGCATTAACTAACTTATTCACACTACATTTATGGAAGTTAATAGAGAAATATTAGTTAGTGAGTATCTCTAACCATCTTCACTAATTAATTTCTAGCCCATTATATTGGAATATATACCTCAAAAATTTGTAGTAAATGTATATATCGTTGTTTTCTTCATAAATATAGTGTCTCTATATCTTCATATCAAATATGACTACAACTAACTATAGGTCATGAGTAGGATATTTCTATTTTTGGGGATTTTACTTTCATGATGCATAAGTAATCAATTTGTAATTTTAATGGGGACACAACCAATCCATTTTAAAGATGAATCACAATATAAGAAAATTCATTCTTCATTAGTGGGTAATGTTAGAATAGGTGCACTAACCAACCTCTTTTTCAGTTCCTGGAAACTTTCTTCACACTCTTTTATCTAGAAAATCATAACTCTATTTGAATTTAGCTTGGTTATAGGATTAGAGATACATGAATTTTATTCACAAAACCGCTACAATAAACTACTATTTGAAGGAAAATATGAATATTACTCATAAGATTATGACATGTACACTCCTCCATGGACATTTTCTTTGTAAGATAAACTAAGATTCTTTCACTCATCAAGATGTTCCTTAATAAAAATACATTTTTGAACCATAATTTTCATTTACAAAATTTCAAAAATAATTTATTCTTCCTCAATGTTTTTAATATTCTACATCGATAATTCAAATTCTCCTCACAACTTATGTAATATATTATAATGTCATTAATAAAGACCACCACAAATTTATCGTGGAAATATTTAAGGACTCAATTCATAAAATTAAAAAATATGGTATGAGCCTTAGTCAATCCAAATGAAATAAAAAAACTCATAATTATAATATCATATTTAAAGGTAGTATTTGGGATATCTTCTTTCCCCAAACTTAACCATTGATACCCTGATAATTGTTCAATCTCACAATATAATTGAGCCTAATAACTATGGTTGAACAAATCATCAATACTTGAAAAGGGATCTTTTTTATTAACTATGATACAATTAATTTCTCTATAATAAATGCATAGATAGATTATTGCAACCTTGTTATTTACAAATAGAGTAGATTATCCCCAAGGAGACATACTTGGTTGAATGAAAAAGTTCTCCAAAACAATCCCCTATATCCTTAATTATTCTATACTTTTATAATTTAATTATGGACATTAGAAATTGGCTTGAATATATGTATGATTTCAATGGAGAAGTCTTCCTATATTTTGGGGGAGGTCCAAGTTACTCTTCATTTAATAAATCAATGTCTTCCAAAATTATGGGGACATTTTCTATCTTTAGACAATATCTTTTTTTTCACCAATCGTTTCTAAAGGAAGGATATGGGTGTTTTATTAATCTCTTTGAGTAACTAGTATATCTAATTTCATGTTTTATTTACCCTGTGGGTTTTTCATAGGTTTCTAGGGTTTTGCAGGTTGAAAATTAGTTTTTTGGGAAGACATACCCAGGTACAGGGTTAGTGCATGATTTTCCTAAAAATGTGGATAACTCTGTGAGTGGGCTATATAGGGTGACCACGTGGTTTTTCATGGCTTATGGTTAGTAAAACTGTGTGACATCCAAGTAAAACTATGAAAGATGAATTATTAATGTGGATATAGTATTCCCACATGGTTAGTTAATTGTTTTTCTAATCGTGTGGCCAACCAAAAGGCATGTCTATATCCCTTAAAAAGTGGTGTTTTTCTATTTTTACATTGTTTATTTTATACCAATTTGGAAGAAGTTTCCACCCATGAGGTGTATCACTATTCCCATGGAACGGAATCTTCATACCTTCCATTTTAATGGGTTTCATATGGAATCATGGTGTTTTGTCTTGAGGTATGCACATTTCTTCTTGGTTTCTTATTATTTATATCTTATTTAATCTTCTTCATCCATCTTTAGGTAAAATGATTAACCATTGAAAGGGTATGATCCAAATATAGTGTCATTAATTGATGGAATGGTTGTTTTATTGATTATTAGGTGTATTAGGATTTGAACTTCTTATTTTGGTTAATTATCAACGAAGGAAATGAAGTTTGAATCAATCAAAAATGGTTGTCTCTATTTAAGGTTTTTGTCATGTATTTCCTTTAAATTTGTAATAACCATTGGTTTGTGTCATTTAAATTTAAATTAAATTATTTATGATTGTTCTAAATTTCATTTTTGTGGTGATTCATGTATTATTTTGGATATTTGGTTTCTTAAATAAGGTTTTACAAATGGGGGTGGCATGATTTCACCCAATGTGTTTCATTAAATGACTCAAAGAGGTTTTATTATTTAAATTGATAAATAAAATGGTTTTATATATTTTTTTACCATATGTTAAGGTGATGTTATTAAATTTATAATGTTTTCTTGTGAAAATTGATTGTGAAATGGCTTTTATTATAAGTTACTTTCTTTTGATTATTTTTTTACATTGTAGAATATGGGTTAACTGAGGTGTGTGTGAGGGGTTTATTCGAGGGAATATACAAGCCTTTGTAGAAATGATCGTGAAAGGTTACATTGTGGTTTCCAAGTATCCAAGAGATCCTTTGGGTATTAAGGCTATGTTATCTTCTAGGATTGGTTTTTAAGAGACTTTGAGAGCACTTGGAGTTTGAAGTGTGTGATGACCCTGAGAGATTCTATTATTGCTGAGCTCGCTAGAATACATGTTTAGAATTAGTCATGATAGCCATGATGGTAAAATCCTTAGGTTCATATTACTCATGATGAATTGGTTTATATTCTTTCAAACAATTTATTAGTTTTATCTATTATATGATGAGATATTATATGAAAATTTTTCATGATTGGTTATGTGATGTTGATGTTATGATAATTTTTTGTAATTCCTTGTTTTAGGTAGGTTGATAATGTTTTTCCATGAGGAAATGTTTATTTATTTGATCCATGTTAAAAGAAATTTTGGATAAAATGTTTTTATTGAAATGGAATTACAAATTGTTTTCAATGTTTAATTTTATATTGGTATGTTTTCAAATTGGTTTAGTTTTGAATAGTGTTTTCAAACTAGTTTATCAATTTTAATGGGTGAAAGTGTTAAATAGATTCATAGTATAATTATATTGGGAAATGTTCATCAGACCGTACATATTCATGTGGGATATGTATATTTCATCTTTTAGGAAATCTGTAAAGGATGGGATTCTTTGTACAAATATGGATATTCTTGATTCCCATCTTCCATTGTTTGTTGAAGGAGACGTGGTCTCACCAGGTTTGTTTTTGAGGAGTCATTTTGTGATTTTGTATCTATTAGGTTGTATGTATTGGAAGAATTTCTTAATTTTACCCATTTCTTTTTAGTTTTGGGATATTCTTCCTGGGATACCATTTATATATTTCCTATTATGAAATATTTTTTATGATGTGTACTTATATTTATGATATCTTCTTATATTATATGAATACTATGGAGGTTTTCTTATATATCATTTCCATTGATGATATTAGTGTCATCATATGAGTTTGTGGATGGTTCATGCTGGTTTACTATGGAAAAAAGTTTTCCTATGTTATTATTGGTTGTGCGTGATGCCTGTCACCAGCCCTTAGTTATCATAAATGCACTTTGTGCCTAGTGGCATGCCATTTTTGGTGATGGGTTTGTTAACCTGGGTTTGTTCATTAAAAAAAGGTTTTTTAATGATTATCCATAGGGATGATTACTACTAATTGAGGTTCCAAGAATATGATGTTCCAAATACCACATTTTAAAGACAATATGGTCATTTACTATATTTGTTTACGTTATTTGGTCTTACAAATTCTCTTACAGTCATTATCGAATTAATGAACTAAATATTCCACTGCTCTCTAGACTCTTTTATGGTACTATTTAAGGATGAAATAATACTGTATTAAATTAAAAGGGAGGACCATTTTGATTATATATATGTTGTTTCAAGTGTTTTGAAGGAGAACCGTCTATATTAAAAGTTTTTAATGTGCCATTTTTGGATTGAGGAAGTAATGTTTTTAAGTCAGTTGATTTCTGAGTTAAGAGTTTTAGTGGATCTAGATATAGTTTGATAAGTCATTTCTTCAAACCAATCCTATAATTCATTCAAAATTCTTAGTTTTCTTGGATTTTATCAGTATAATAGACACTTCATTGTGGTTCTGATGTAATCTTCTCCCATGATGGATTTGACAGGAAAAGGGGAGAACTTTGAGAAGGGTGAGAAATGAAACATTTCTTTTGAGAATCCATAAACCCAATTTAATTGCACATAAATTTTAATTATTACTAACCCTATGAGATCTTATGGTATGTATTGTGATGATTATATTGTAGGTTTGGGTTCTGTCCTGATATAGGATGATCATGTTGTGGCCTATGATTTGTGGTATCTGTGACCATATGAGAAAAATTCTCCCACATGTGTTCTGGAATTGGAATCTATAATGCATGAGGTGAACATATTGAGACATTTACTCTTTGAGGATCATTTTTTAGTGTTTTATGATCATAAAATCCTGAATTAAATTTTCACTTATAGGGAACTGAACCTCAATTAGTGATTAATGATATAAAATATTCAAACTTCTTATTTTGATATCCTGTATACCCTCGAAAAGGTGAATGTGGTCACTGACGTGTTGTGTAGGAATCTTCCAGTACAGGCTACTTGAGATTCAATGAATGAGTGGGGGATGATAAGTTTATATTATAATTAGAGTCTGAATATTCAAGAGGGTGGAGGGAAGGTGTCTTGGAAAATATAAATTTCACACCCTCCCTTATCGATTGGGTTATGAGTGACTAGGTGTTTGACACAATGTGTATATTTATTAATAGTACTTTAAATAGAGAGGAGGCCTAGAGTGATTCATCTCAGAATCCAGATGGTTATCTCCTCTTCCAAAAGTGGTTGGTTGTTCCATTCATCCTATGGTAAGATGTGATTAATGTGGTGCATCATTCTATTTGGGTCAAAAAACCCTTGGAAAAAAAGTTGTATTATACATTGAGAGGTTGGTATTGGTCACTCGGGAAGAGGTGTACCATGGTAGAATTTGTTTCAAGTTACATGACCTACCATAATATCAAATATGAGGATTTGTGACCCTTTGGGTTATTGTATCCACTTATCATTCCAATATAGAAGTGGGATGAGATCTCTATGGATTTCGAGATTGAGCTACCTCATATTCGGAGTGGTTAAGATTGTTATATGGGTGATTGTTGATCATATAATTAAAACAACCAACTTAATTATACATAGAGTGTCATAGAAGGTAAAGGAACTCATATGTTTATATGGTTGATAGGTTTTTCACCTTCACGGAGTGACATATGTGATAGTTTCAGACCAGGATGCTTGATTAACTTATTGTTTCTAAAAGGGACCCCATGAGTTTTTTAGAATCTAGTTGAGGATGATCAATACATATCACCTATAAATGAATGGTCAATAAGAGAAAACCATCCAGATACTCAAGGATATTGTGAGATCATCTGTGATTTGTTTTGGGGTTTTGTGAAAAGGGAAACAAAAAATCTTTGAGTTTTCTTATCACAATAGTTATCAGACCTCAATTAAGATGTACCCATTTAAGGAATTATATGTATAGTCATGAAAATATAAGTTATTCTTGGATGAGATGGGATAATGTTCCTTAGTAGGAAAGAGTCTCATCCTGGAGTTAACTAAGACAGTGTGGATGGTTCAGAAATAGCTATATATGGCATAGAGTTTCCAAAATTCATTTTTTGTCCATCATTATCAACCATTGTAGTTTTAGGTGGTTGATCAGGTGTTTCATGGGGTATATGTTTTAATGGGATAGTATATCTTGGGAATGAATGGGAAATTGGCCCTAAATTATGTTGATTCCTTTCATATTGTGGAGTATCTTGTGAATTTACCCCATAAATTGGTGTTTCCACCATAAATAATCTTGAACCCTAATATCTTTCACATGAACTAGGTAAATAGATACAATCTTCACCCACTTATGTATCGTAGTGGGAATAATTGGAGCTTGATCGTGATACCTCTATGGTAGAGTAGCCAGTTCATATCATGGATTTTCAAATCAAAGTGTTCTATGTTAAGTTGATTCCATTTGTCATTTTGGTCTAGTGTAAAGGAGTTAATAGCCATGATACAAGGGAATAAGATGATTTAGTGATGTAGTAGTTGACTCACCCATTTTCTTCTTGGAACCCCTACGGAATATCCACGGGAAGAATGTGGCATGGTGTGGAGTTTATAACACCCATCAAGTCATTGGTATATTTAATTTGATGTTTTATTTATTTTTCATTTCTAATTAGAGTTACTTGATTCTAGGGGTTTAAATTAGAAGATAATATAGAGATACTAACCCCCAAAAATTAGCACACAATTTTCCTTAGCATGCGTCATATCTAGGTCCCTCAAAAGTGGTGTTCTTCAATTTTCACTTAATTATTTTATACCCCTTTAGCCTCATTATTATTCTCCTATAATTTGAATCCATCCTCCGTATGTTTGGAAGCTTCCTCCCTTACATTTTTTAGGATTATCCTTGTAGTATTGGTGTTTTTCGACAGAGGTAAGCCCCTTTCTTCAGGGTGTTTTCTTCTTTCTCCCTTCTTCAAGCTTATTCATTCATTTTTATAGAAATGTGTAACCCTAGAAGGGTTGTCAGATTAATATATGGTATTTAATGTGTGAAATGTTTTTTATTGTGTATTAGGTGTGTGAGGACTTAACTACCCTATTCATTGTTCTAATCACAGAATGTGATGAGGATGGATTAAAATATGATGTAGGTGTCTCTATTTAAGGTATTTTCTAGGGATTACCATTGAATTTATTATTTCCTTTAGTTTTTTTAAATTTTTATTGAAATGATATATGACTTTATTTTATTCCAAGTTTTTCTATTCATGGATTAGTTTTTAAATTCATGTCTTTAATAAAGGTTTGACAATTGGGGTTGGCATGTGTTCACCAAAAGTGTTAGATTAAATGGATCAAATTGGTTTTATGGTTTAAATGGATTTCTAAAATGGTTTTACCGTATAGGAATGATTTTTATGAAAATTAGAATGTTGGATTGTGAAAATTGTTTTTGAAATTTATTTGATTATATTTAACTTTTTTGTGATTATGTTTTCATGGAGTCACGCGTGGGTTAACTGGGGTTTGATAAAAGGGGTTTTTTGAGGGACAATGTGAGCCTTCAAGGGGAAGACTATGAAAACATCCATTTTGATTTATAATAGATTTAAAAATAATTTTTGTGGGAATACTATGAAATCTTCCATGATTGGTTTTCAAGATACCATTAGAGGTCTTGAATTTTTACTGAGTGGAGATAGTGATAGGTTCCATTGATGCTTATCTAGTAATTTTAATTATTTATAATCACTCATAATAGACTGGATTATTAGATCTCTTGGTGAAAATTACTCTATCCATATTGGTTTATATGATTTGGTGTATTGGATTAATTCCATGTTTTATGTGATTTGATAACATATGCCCAATTTTTTATTTTTATTTATGTAATGTATGAGTTATGACCATCTTTTGTTATGCATTGTTTGGGGTGGATTGAGAATGTTTCATCTAGGAATTGTTTACTTATTTTAGAAATGTTAAAAGATATTTCAGAGAATATTTTTTTGATTAAAATGGAAAATCACACTGATTTCAGTGGTTTATTGGAAAGTTGTATGTTTTCTATGTGTCTTAGTTTTCAAAGGTGTATTCAATCAAAATTATTATTTTTAATGGGAAAAATACTTAAATATATCCATGGAGGCTTCCTACTGGGAAGTTTTCGTCAAACCATTCATATAAATTTCAAGTTTTGTAGTTTTTTTTGAAAAACATAGGTAAAGGAAAGGTAACCATGTAGAAGGGTCTCTCTTCTTGATAATTATTGTTTGTTGGCTTTTTAAGGAGACATGGTCTCACCATGTTGTCTCGTGTGGAGTAATTTTGCGATTTTTTATCCATTGGAATGTAAGTATAGGAATTTTTTGTCATTTTCAACATTCCTTTTGGTTTTTTGATTTTGAATTGAGATATCTTGTATATGACTTGTTGTAGAATGTTCTATTTATGATGTATATTTATTAGTTCAATATCTTCATATCTCTTATATGTACTCTGGATGTTTTATTATAAATCAACGACTCAAATGATATTAGTGTGGATGTCCAAGATCATGGATTGGTTAATAGGTTTACCATGGTAAAAACCATTACCATGATATTTTTGGGAGTGTTCGATGTTTTTTAACAACATGTGTTTGTTGGGAATAGGCTTTGAGCATTATGGTGGGATGACTTGGGTGGTTGGTTGGGTCAATGTGGGTTTTTTCATTACAGTGTTCTTTTAGAAAATATTAATGCTAGGATGTCTCCCCTTTAAGAATAAATCTAGGTTGTCTATTCAAAACCACATAAATTTCATTTCTTATGCAATTGATTTTAGTATTATAATATATAGATAGTATATTACTCTTACAGTGTTGAATTCCATACTAAAATATGAATACTATGTTTATGAAGATTTTTTACTCAGCCAATTTAATAAAAGAGTTTCTATACACCTTCGATTATCAGATAATTATTCTGGTAGTTTTAACTAATAACACTACTTTTATATGTTTTGAGATTGATTCTATAGTTTTTTCAAACATGAATAAAATAATGTAATGTGTAAAACCATAGTTATACAAATTAATTTCTCTATTTGAGAGCACAATGAGTGTACCTTCAACCACATAATTTAGGGAATCTAATTTATGCATTTTAACTGTGAAAGAATTAAATTTCTCCCTTGGACTATATTGAAGTTTATGGTGGTTACCATCTATTATCATTTGATTTAGATATTGATTTTTAAAATGTACATTTTGTCAAAAGTTGAATAATTTAACATTAAAATGTTCTTGAAACATGTTCCCTTTGTCACTCTCATTTATATGTTCAATTTTCACCTCAAAAGGATAGTTACGAGCTATATAGTCAGCTCTTCTACACATGCAACACCTTCCAATCCCAAGAAAACAGTCCCCAAAATATTTCTTCCCGCATTTGTTGGATATGGTATGCTTCATTTTATTTCCACCTCTTTTGTGATCAACATTATTCCTCAGGGTGTATTTATTTATCTCTTATTTTAATTCATCGTATTTACCAATTGTGCCTCTCCAAACATCACTACAACCAAAAAATTACTCAGCACTACTTCCTCATAGCTTTTATAGAGTCTATTCGAATACTCATCCCCAAATGGAGTCTTATCCAACCAAAGTTCCCATAAACCACTCTTACTAGATCTATAAGAATTATATAGTTGCATCGATCAAGTGTTTTAATGTTAATTTTATCTCTTCCCATTGATTCATTTTCCTTCTACTTCAGCTCGAATAATTCTTTCTCATTTTTTTCACATTTGATGGGGAAAATATTTATTGAAATATATTCTTCTGAACTCTTCCCACTCCATACCATCAACATCAATTATTGGATTCATGTTTTAATCCATTTAAACTACTAAGTAGTCTATCCTTCTATGGGATATACTTCCAAGGATACTTTCTTCATCTCAAAATAATGACGTATAAAAAATATCTTTTTTTGGTGGAAATACATTATTTGGTAATTAATGGATCAATAAATCCATTAATGTAAAGTGTCCATTGATTCATAAATGATTCAACTATAATATTTTCTTTTTGAGGTGAATCTTCCCACTCAACATAATCCAGGTTATTATTTATAAACATATATAGTTTATTCATCATCCTCATGATGTTTTCTATTCCATATTATATTGTTTTATTAAGGTCATCAGTAAACCATCCATTACACTAAAAATTTATGTGGTTCCCCATATTTCCCCCCATTATTATAATATAAGAAAAATATAGTGAGAAACACATTACTTTTTTTAATCATTTAATTATAATGAGAATTTAAGACCTAAAAAATTCTTAAATACATTATTAAAAAATATCCTCTAGTAAGAATTACATTTTAAAAAATTCCTACATAGTGGTTTATAAAAATCATACGATTAACAGAACATTTCCCCCATGATTTTCCAAATAGGTTTGTATTAAGGTACATTATCATGCACTAGGTGGTCATTGAGCCAAATCCCAATGATCTCTTTTAATGAATATTACCCTTAGGTATAACTATCCCAAATCCACATCCACTTGTAGTATCGAAACATGTGGTTCATTGCATGGAAACAGCTTCCTTAAAGCTCCACCAAAATTCTAGGAAGTTTTACTATATTTAGACATATCTATATGCTTTTTACTAATGTTTCATAATCCTATTTTCCAAAAATAAATAAACCATTCTCTAATTCCTAATATGAAATCTCAACTTTAAAATAAATAATGATTTCATTATTGGGTATAACACTTAATAAAACTGAGATTATTTTATGTTTTAGTTATTGGAAATTAGAAATGTAACATATGAATAATATAAAAAATATTTTAGTCATCTTGAATGGGTTATTTATGGGTTATTTCTAAGATAAATTTGCTGCATCTCATATCCTGGGGACATACATCAAAAGAAAGTGGTGAGAATAATGCCCAGTAAGTGATAAAAAATGATATATAACATGAATGAACATCATGGATAGTAAACAAGGCATAAAATGAGAGATAAATCATAAGTACATAATATCCAACATTGAAATGTGTTTAGAAAATAAAATTTATACATTCATAATAATATTCCCAAGGTTTATCAATAGTGTGTCATAAATCATAATTACTATGGTTATTCACCAAGGTTTCAAAAAAATGTCATCTCTAGAGATTAATTATTTACCCAATTCATTGGTGAACTATAATGGAAAAACCTTCATATTTACTACTTCATGCGTTCCAAAAATATCATAATAAAACATTTCATCAATAACATGTGAGAAAATAAATAATTATTTTTATATAAAATCAATGAGTAAATAAGTTCCTAAAGACTTGAACAATATATCATTTTTAACACATGGAAATGTAATGTTAGTTTTATAAATTTAAATACTCTATTCAATAAATATATATTGTTGAATTACTATGGATGATAATTTTTTTGGGCATTCACAATATAAGAATATTTCATGTAAAATAAGGAAGTTCAATAAATGAATTTCTGATGCATGAGTAAATATAATAAGATTTAAGGAATGCACGTAATGAGATGGAATGATGGTCTCCAATTGATATAATACTATTTTTTAATTAATGGGATAATTAAAAGGTATATGAAAAGAAATAAATCCTATACTTAGAATTCATACCAGAAAATAGTTTCTTGACTAGAAAACATGATATGGGGGATTCCCTTACCTTAAACCCCACATTTTTTAACTATTTACACCGCCTGAATTATAGGAATTACTATTTTAAAATATGGAACTATATGTGAATTAAGTGAATTTTTTCCAATGTATAAACTATAATAATTATATTATATTTCATAATTTCTAAAAATAAATGTGAAATATTTTTATATGATACTTTCCATAAAATTTCCCATCATTCTTCGATTTGTTGATCCTGCTTAATTTTTATTAATATATTATTAATATTTACTCGTTAAGCCTAAAAAAAATCATATTTATATATTTATATATTATAAATAATTTATTATAATAATCCACTAAAGTGGTTATAATAAAATAAATTGTAATGTCCTCATGGGTGGTTAACCGACCCTTAATGGGACATTGTTGACAGAGGGGGAATAGAATTAAAAAAATTAAATACATTTTAAATATGATAATTTAAGTAGATTGAAATAATTAATATAATTATAAAATACTACTTAATTGTTATAATAATATTTGGGTTTAATATTTATTAGGAAGAAGAGAAACAATAGAGAAAAATGAGAGAGTAGTTAATGAAAACATAATCATTTCTCATTGTTGCTTCTTCTGTACACCACAAAACTCCCCTAATGATTGGAGTCAGTCTACTCCCTAAAATATATAAGGATTATAATTGGAATAAGAGATAGGATTGGGGTATATTATTATCTTTGGTATGTGAGGTATGAGTGGTTTTACAAGGGATGGGTGGTGAGTTATTTATAATTAAGGAGAGGGGTATTTTTAGGGTAAAATATTGAATAATATTCTATATCCAAGGTAAACCTTGTAATAATGATTCTTTTTGAAATTATTAATCATATATATAAAAATAAAACATATAATGGAATATACTGATTTATAAACCACATTCACTAGTTTATTTAAAATGAATTTGGATTAAATGAAATATATTTATTATAAGTTAACACGTCTTTAATATGGACTTTGGAAAATATTTTTTAGGTTTGGAATTTGAATTTTATAGATTATTTATATTATTAAACATGTTTTTGGTTAATACCAAAGTTCTATAATTTACTAGTTCAATATTAAAACATGAATTATGTAATTTAAAATACCCTAGTTAAGAAAAAATTATATTTATATTATTCAGTTATAAATTGAAGTATTTTGGAAAATTTCCCTAAAACAATCACCCTTATAAATGTTATTACGATGATTAGAAAAATGATAATCATTATATCAAAATAAATTTCTATCATAAGTAATTTTAATTTTTTGTATAATAAAATATTATTTTTGTAAAATACATTAATATGTAGTTTATTAAAAATGTGCTTTTATTTTCTTTGAATTTTGTAATCCTTGTAGTTATTTTAGGGAACTATAATATTTATATTTGATGAGAAATATTAGTAATATTATGATTTATTATTTTTATGTCAAATTATAGTTCCAATGAACTGGTTATTATTCACAATTATAATGTAACTATTCCCAACGGTTAAGTTACTATTATAATAATCATGCTACTATTCCAACCATCCCATTATTATTCTAAAGCTCGTATTACCCCTTGTACATACCACTTCATTACTTCAGTTAATGTTCAATAAATTTAACCCTAAGGTTATTTATTTTCTTTATGTATTATTTTTATTGTTTTATTAATGTTTTTCCTCTTTTCTATAGTGTTGTTCATGGAAGTAATGATTCTTACAGATCAGAAAGATCTATATGTTATTATTATACATTTTTTATTTTTTATTTTTTGTCCCATTGTATTTTTTTAAAATTAAATAGTCTTTTTTGGATAAATGTAACATTCATTATTAATGAAATTATGTGTAATTTTAATTTTTTATGAGTATATTGCTATATAAAATAAGACACATTATTCAGAAAACAAATATTACTAATAAATTTTATGTCGTTTCAATGTGGATAAAGACGATAGCATTTATAAGTTCTAAAAAGTGGAGATAAAATTCCCATTTATTAGTGTAAAAAAACAATATAATATATGGTGACTTTATCAGCATGTTTTTAGAGTGAATAGATGTGGATTTTTTCAACTCTTTTTTATCATCGATTATTGGGGAATTTGACAATATTAAAACTAGCACTGATAAAACCCTAATAAGAATGGTAGATATTTTATGCTAAATGAAGCATCTTTGAAGAATCCCTTCATCATAAAAAAATTTAATAATTAAATATTAAAAAAATCTACTGTAATTAAAATATTATAATAATAAAGTATTACATTTTAAAAATAAAAAACACAATAAAACTGTTACTAATAAAAAAAATATTGTAAAAATATTATATTTCCGCATATATTAGACATAAATCAAATCATAAAAAATAATTACATTTCACCATCATTAAATTCACAATTTACCATCATTTAAAATAAAATATTAATTAATATAATTTTAACATAAAAAAATTACACTGATATAAAATTTAATTATAATAAAAAATAATTAGAACTGACACAAAAAAAAATCTACCATAATAGGATTTCTATAATGGTCAACTAAAACATGAAAAAAAGTTATGTGCATTTTTAAAAAACTATATTGTTAATAAAAGTACATAAAAAATAAAAACAAATTATAGTTGAAATGATATATAACCATAAACAACTTCAAAAAATACATTTGATTAAGAGACACTTTTGATCAAACCGAGTGATTTAGGTATCTTATTGATGTGTGTCTAATTCCAATAAAAAATGAGTCAAAGATCATTGACCTATGTTTTTAAGAAACATTGTTTTTTTGTTCAGTTGTGACCCCCATGTAAGTGATATTTCATTTATTAATATGTGCTGACAATATAAAATATTACTTTCCATAATACCAGTAAATTTGATAATCATATTGATATAGGATTGATTACTATAAATCAAAAATGATTCAAGAATGAACTAAATAAGTTATCACATGAATCTAAACTCATATTCCTACTTCTGATCCCTTGATAGGTGATGTGTCATTTTAATAAAAATATAATGGTGAGGTTGTATATTGGATCATATTGAGAAATTTGTGCATCAGATTGACTCGATGTTAATTATTGTTGATTAAAAATGATTTACGAATTATGTTTCTTTATTTTCGAGGTAATAAGAACACATATTATTAGTTTTGACCTCATTGATATGTGATACATCATTTTAATAAAACCACAAAGCAAAATATGTAATTTGGATCATAATAAGAAATCCAAGAATAAATTGATTCTATATTGGTTCATATAGATCATAAATGACTCGAGGGTCATTTTCTTAGGTTTTTTTGATGATATGAGGAAGTTTTATAGGTTTAGACTTAATTATTGGTGATATGTCATTTTAATAAAAATAAAAATGTGAAATGGTACTTTGGATCAAACTAAATAACCCTAGAATCATATTGTTGGTCGATTGATTCCTATAAATCAAAAATGATACAAGGTTCTTTTTTCTAACTATTCGGTACAATCCTAAGTTTCTTTCTCAATTTTTTACCAATTATGGTTGATATTTCATTTCATTAAAAATATAATGGTTAAATAGTTGTTTAGAACATACTATGAAATTTGATAATGGGATTGATGTGTAATCAATTATTATAAATGCTAAATGTCCCAAGGATCATTATCCCCTGTTATATAATGATATGAACTCATTTTGAAGGTTTAACCCATTTTAGTTGATTTTTTACCTTATTAACATTGTGAAAGAAAAATTACGCATTTGATCATTCCAATCAATTCTTAATTTAGGTTGAGGTTTGGTTGATTCAAACTAATCAGAAATGACTAGATGATTTTTTTTCTAATATTTTTCACACCAATCTAATATTTTCTTCTTAGTATAACCCTTCTATAGCTGATTTTGGATTTATTTATAAGGGATAACAATATGAAATCATACCTTCCATCATACAATACTATCCCAGCACCATATTGTTTTAGGTGATTTTTACGTATGAAAAATGAATCGAGGTTCTTTTCCCTGAGTTTTTACATCACAGTGAACCCATCTACTCGATTTTGACCCCTTATATGTGATATGGCATTTAAATAAAATATTAAATGGTTAAATGGTTCTGGGATAATATTAAGAAATATAAGAATAAAATTGAATCACATTAATTCAAACATATCAAAAATTATTTTAAGATCATCATGCTATGTTTTCATGGAAATTCAAACTTATTTTCCTAATTTTAAACCCTTTTAGTCAACCAGAAACATTAATAACAACATAATTGGCAAAAAAAAATTTCAATCGTATTGAGAAATTCATTTAGTGCATCAACGTGTGTTTGATTCTTAAATATTTGAAATTAATTTAATATTTTTGTCTTAATTTTTATTCCATTTAAAACCCATATGATTATTTTTGACACTTATAAATGTGTTTTTCATTTATTAATAAGTGATAACAATTTGAAATCATATTTGATAGTATATTGAGAAATCCATGAATCGTATTGATACATGGATGATTAAAAAAATAAAAAATGTTTAAATGATCATTTTGTTACATTTTTACATATATAAAACTTCACATTCTTGGTTTTGAACCCTTGGTGGGTGATATGTAATTTTAATGAAAATATAAAGGTGAAATTTTACATTGAAACATACCAAGAAACCATAGCATTAGATTGATTCTTGACTGATTAATATTAAACAAAAAATAACCCATGGGTCATTTTCCTATGTTCTCTTGTCAATATAAGGTTTTTTTCTTTTTACCCCTTGATTGTTGATATTTTATTTTAATAAAAATACCAAGATGAAATTGTAAATTGAATCATGGTGATTAATATGAGTATTAGATTAATAAATGATTTATTTATATTGATAAAAAAGTGATGCTTCGATCATGGTTATAAGTTTTCATATCAATATAAGGACATTTTCCTAGTTTTACCCCTTAATTCGTGATATTTAATTTTAATATATATACAAAGGGGAAATGGTAATTTAGATCATATCGATCAATCCAAGCACTATATTGATGCTTGGCTAATTCCTACAAATAAAAAATTCTCCAAATATTATTCAACTAGGTTTACATATTAATACAGTATCATTTAATTATTTTTAATCCCTTTTGGTGATTTTTTACTTTAATAATGATGAAAAGGTGAAATGGAACATTCAATCATGGTGATCAATATAGGTATTAGATTGATGTTTGGTGATTCATATAAATATAATATTACTCTTTGATCATTGTAATAATTTTTCATGATAATAAATTTTTTTATGACACCAACAGTAGTGATTTTCTATTTATTAAAAAGTGTTTCAAATATGAAATCATATTTTCTATCATACCTAGAAATTCAGAAATTATATTGATGCATGGTTAATTCATATAGATCATAAAATATTTGAGGATTACCGCATGGAGTTTTTTTGTCAATATGAACACATTCAATCAATTTTTAACCCTTATATATTAATATGTCTTTATAATAAAAAATCATTGAAAAGTTACTTAAGAAATTTTTGAACAATTATGGCATTAGATTAAACTAAAATTTAATTCTTATAAATCACAAGTTAATTAAGGATCCTCTCAGTATGTTTTAATTGTAATCCAATCATGTTTACTCAATTTTTACCCCTTTTTTGTGGCCTAAAAAATTAATAGTAATAAGATGGTCCAAAAAAATCTATTTATCATACCATGAAATTAGGTAATTGTATTAACATGTGTTTAATTATTACATGTTTGAAATGTATTTAAGATAATTGTCCTAATTTCTTTAGAAATTTAATATTTTGGGTTAATTTTTACCCCTACACCATTAATTTTTTATTTATTAACAAATAATAAAAATTTGAAATCATATTTTCCAACATAAAAGGAAATTAGAGCATCATATTGATGCATGATTGATTATTATAAATTCTATTAATTATTTAATTACAATATAAAGGTGAAATGCTTCTTTTCATCACACTAATCAACTAATGATGATCTCTTTGAAATTAAAACATAACAGGAAATCAAATTTCCATTATTTATGTAAATAGATGGATGTCAAATACTCTGACTAGTCATTTCTAAAAAATATACTTCTTTTATTTAATACATATAATATTGGAAATCCTAGAAGTATTGGAAAAATACAAATAACCAATCTATCAATAAATATATAAAATGAAAGTGTTATTACCATTGTAAATACCTATTTAGGGATGATAATGTGATGACTTAGTATGAAATATTTCATTAATTTAAAAATGTAATATCAATAATATATGTCATTATTTTGATTCAAACACTTCAAAAATATTACGAAAAATAAATAATTTTTTATGAAATGTATTTTGATAGTGAAAAGTTTTTATATATTGTGTGATATATATCCATTTTTATATATCTATATTCTTATTATTCTCACTCATCGTCCTCATTCAATTATTTTTTAATATTTAACGATAACCTTATCATAATAAAATTCTTGTTAAAATATGATATAAAATGTATAACTTTAATATTATCTATAAAGTGTTGATAATAGTACATTTCATATTAACAATTTACATCAACTGTGGTCGATTATCTAGAATTCAGTGATTTGGATATAAATGTAACCACTATATTACCGAATTTGTATGTAATGAGCATCTAGTTCATCCACCAAAACGATGAAAACCATGGATTTTAACCCATGGTCTCCAAATTTTATTAAAAAAGAAAACAGATAAGAACCAACAAAGGGATACATCATAGACCCCCAATCAAAAAATACCACACAAAAGACCCAACAACTAAGAGACCAATAATCCCTAAAAAATATGGCCCGATGGCCCAAAATCAAACTGAATCCCATCCTAAAATGTATCCACTGGATAGTTGACCAAAGCCTGTAAACTCCTAAAAATCAGGCCCCATCCACATCCTGAAGTCATCCCTTCCTATTCCTCATCTTCGACACTCCCCATGCCTAGATCAGACCTCCATCAATGCATCAACACTAGAAAAAGCCACGTAGTGATCCTCACAGTCATCACCGTTGTGAAATATCATTCCCTGCATCTCAGTATATTCATTTCCAGATTCTTAGTGAATCTCCAATGTACAAGAAAACACTGATGCACAAGCTCCCTACTCAGTCTCTGTCGTGGCCAACCAGTATCTATCACCTAACATGACACCGCCTTCGCCTGAAGCTAAAGACATCCTATGTCGTTGCACTAGAGATCGCCGACTGATCGGACTTCCCCTCCATTCACGTTCCTCGATGTCGTTATGTTAGGATCAACCCTCCCCCTCATGTCATCACAACCTAAATGATCACCACCTGGATCCCACTGTCACCAAGCCGAGTGAGCATCTTCAGGTGGATGCCTCCTCCGTTGAAGGAAAACGCACTATTTTCTAGCCACACGAATATTCTCCAATGGGCATGTCTCCACCAGCAATAGAACACACCGACCTAAATCTATCCAGTTCTACCGATCCACACCCTAAGGCAACCCCTGGAGAAGCCCGCATGCAAATAATGTCGGTCCCTGCCTTCGATCTCCCTTGACGATCGGGGTGACACCATTAACCACCTCCTTCATTAGGTTATAGAGTTTTACCCTTGTATTGTAATAATTAAGAAGTGTAATCCATATTTTTATTTTTTGTTGAAATATAGAAGATATTTCATCTGTCTGTTTCTAATTTATTCTTTCTCTAGGGAATTTTTTCTATAAAATGATTTCAAGATTAAAAAGTCCAAATTTTTCTTTGTAGGGTTGTCTTCTTATATAGATATTATATATATACCTATAAAAATAAATAAATATTATTAACTATATTTAATATAATAAATAAATTATTGCAAAACAAAATTTTAAAATATACCTCATGTTGAGATTCTCAATCATTCATGGTGGATAATTTCATCTAAAAACTCAGTACCAATAATGTCTATAATTACTCATTCAAATATTCATTCTAATTTTTTTATTAGGTCATATTTTTATATTTAAATTTTGTATCCATGAAAACATGTAATGTTAGTAAATATAATAGTATAATTTCTTGAGAAAAGGTTCTCTCGGAAGGCCCTTTGGATTTCATTGTTGATACTTCATATTATTTTCCTCAAACATTCAATTTACCCGTCTATTTATCAATAAATAATATCATACATCATTTCATAAATTTTTAAAAAAAATTATATGGTTTTAATTTAGAAGAAATTATAAATAATATAAATCATTATCAACATGTATCTATATAATATTAAATAACCATGATATGGATGTTCTAATAGCTTGTTTGACTTTTCTAACTTTCATATCATCAAGGAGAATAAACAGCTCGGTGATTATATCATGATTTACTTGAATCTAAACTATACTAGGATTGTTTGGAATCTTTTTATTACATAGAATATCTCTTTGGACGTTATATATTGTTCTGATCTCAAAAATGTCATGGTTGGGTGACGATAGATGTAAATAAAAAAAAATTTAGTATCAAAATTTTTTAGTATAATAAAATTTTAGTAGTCCTTTGGTTTAGATTTATAAAAAAATGTCACCAAAAAATCGATTAATATAAAGACCTGTAAATTTCAAGAAATTTTTTTTTCTTAAATTATTTGTGATTTTACCAGTACATAGTTTCTTCCGGCACCTGATTCTGAGGGCCTATGTGCTCGGAATCAATTTCTGAAGTTTAGCTCGTGTACGTTCAGTGAACGAACGAGCGACTTTTTCTATCTTTTGAACTGGTGCTTGGAATTGAAATCCGATGGAAGCGATGATATCACAACGCCGATAATTTCGTAAGGGGACCTTTATTGTAGTGGCGTTTTATGAGGGTTTGCAATTAATTTTTGGGGTAAATAGTTTAAAATAAATAAAATTGGTGGCAAAATATTATTTTTATGGTTGATGGTTAATTTCTCCCAAAGGGTGTTGAAGGTGGGGCACAGACCCACATAACCTCCCATGGGAGGGATATTTTGTGGGTTGGGGCCCACATGTGACCTAAACCCTTGATCTTCCCTAAGCCCCTTAAACCCCACATTAAAATCTTTCTAATTAATGTGGGCAAACCCCATGTATTTAATTGGGTAACTCCTCCTCTCCCCACTCTCCCACTTTAATTCATGCCAACACAAACTTAATCAATTAATTGAATTAAGTGTTTGAATTTTTTAATTTTTAATGCTTGGAAAATAAAATAAAGTAAGAGGAAGATTTATTTTATTTTGGGTTAGAATTGTTGTGTGAAGAGATTTGGGAGAACTCTAGCTTTATTTGAAGAACATCATCTTTCCGTGAAGAACTTCATCCTCCCACGTAGAACATCACATCTTCGACGAAGAACGCCATCACTACTAGGAGGGATGATGTTCCTTTCCTTATTCTCTCCACAGCTAGTGTGAGACATCATTTCCTCCTTGGATGCACGCCAACGCCGTCTTCGAAACCTCACCGTGTGATGCCATCTTCCGTGAAGCCGACAAATGACATCGTTTATCGAGGTTGGGGTTAAGTTCAAATTTAATGGATTAAAATTGTTCGTTGGTTTGTAATTTAGAATCTCGTTTACCTTGGATAATTTCTATCGTTTTACGGGAGGGTGCAGGTTGAACGAATGCAACACGACAACCCTCTATTGTCCTCGTTAATTATTTTTAGAATTGATAATTGATGGCGGTGGAAGCACAATGCCGTCACGCCATGCCGGGAACAAGGCAAAGGGAACCAGCACCATCGTTCCGGTTGTGTGGAAAGAACTGCAGACCACTGCACGGGCCGCTTTGACAGATGAACCGGCATGCCCGTTGGCCGACCAGACGAAGTGGAGCTGCGGCACCAGGAGGGCGCCGTGCTAGAAGACCGGCCTGGTGGAACTGGACCGCAGCTCCAGGAGGGGGTCGTGCCAAAGAAGTTGCGGGCTACCGTGAGGGCCACGTACACTAGAGGACCGGCTGACTGAGCCGGCTGGTTTGCAGAAGGGAGGCACCACTTGGCGCTACTGGTGCAGAAGACCGGGGACCGCACCCCCCCCCCCCCCCCTTGGAGCCCGCTCGGCTTCGGCCGAGCCGCTCGGCCAGTTGGGCCGGGCCACGCCACTTTGGGTCGGGCCGCATCCCTTCGGGCCAACTTGAGTTTTCTTTTCGGACCGGTCCGACAACCCTGCATGGTCGGACCCGTCAAACTGGGACAACCCGACCCATTGGCCCACTAGGCTAAATGGGACGGGCCCGTTAATTACCTAAATGGGGTTAACTTAAAGACCGCACGTCTGATCGATGTGCCATCTATGGAACTAGGACTCTTTCAATGAGACGGTCTTTTTGCGATACTCTATGTGAGTTTCGGATGATTTTGTATCTCGGCCTGGTTAGAAACAAGCATATTTCTAACCGAGCCCCTAGGAGGGAAATACTTATTTCTCTTAGACCGAGCATCTGATTGACGCGTTGTCTATTACATTGAGATCCTTTTGATGAGACAGAACTTTGGGAGACATAAACTCTCAAATTTGTGACAGTTCATGTATCAGCCCTCTTGGCTTGTAGAGCGGACCCTCCCAGAATAGAGCGTGTTGTGTGCGGGAACGCTAGAGCTGGCTACGATTGTGACGACAATGAAGACTATACATGGATCCTACGTGGGTTCGGTAGCAAGGAAGAATGTACATTGATCCTACATGGGTTCGACAGTGAGGAAGTCTCTACATAGATCCAACGTGGGTTTGGCAGTGATGGTTATTGTACTAGGATTCTACGTGGTTTCGGCAGTGACGACTTCTGAACTTGGATCCTATGTGGGTTCGGCAGGGGAGATGATTCAGAGGCTACATTTATCATCTCCTCCCCTCTTCGTGAGTATTATACATGTGTGAACTGAGTCTTGAACTTTAAACAATATCTTTGATATGATTGTCTTTCTTTCTTATGATGGACTGAGTTTTACTTTCCTTGGTGGAATGCGTTGTACTTGGGCTCGTGAGATGGAGATGAACTTGAATTGATGACTTAGGTATATGTACGAGCATATAACTATGTAGAGTTAATTGATACTTCGTGTTTGTATCTTTCCTTTGTGGCTTATATTTTGCAGATTCTGTGATACCTTCGGGGCTCTCAGAGTCCCTACTGAGTTATTTTATACTCACCCCTACATGGGTTATGCCCGCACTACGTGGTGTTGGTTGCAGAGGACAGACAGCACTGATCGGGGTTGAGTCTTGAGGAGCGGGATAGTATACAAAGGTGGACTATCAGGTGGGACTTACATGGAGCGGACGACCTGACCTGAGGAGCTGAGGAGACCATCTTTACCCACCCTTAAGGTGGGATAACCGGAGGACGACTCGGTGTTTACTGATTTACTTTACTACTGCTGTTCTTTCTTTTCAGTTGTACTGTACTTTCAGTTGGGTTTGTATTCTGGCCCATTTACTTTTTAGCACTTACTTTTGTACTCAATTTACTTAGTGTTTACTTCAACTTTTGTACTTTGTTGGGTTTGTTTACTTATATAAATGCAATGTCTTCCCTTTTATCGGGATTTATGCCTTTGGTGCTAGTCACCAGCCCCTGGGCTATGGAAGGCGCCCTTGGGGTAGTCACGACATGTGCCCTAAGGATGGGTCATGAAAAATTGGTATCATAGGATTCGGTTCTACTGCAGAACTTAGGACTCTGATAATTTCTTGCTATGAATCAATAGTGTTTAGAGTAATAAGTGTGGTTATCAGTCCAGGGAGTCCAGTGTTGGTGCGGCGGCCGACATATCAGTTCACCAGGACCCTGACTTCATGATTTCCGACTTAGTTACTGAAAACATTTATTGCATGTGTGTTCCAAAAGTTTTATTTGTGATTACTTTGTGTCAGCTCACCAAGTATAATGAATTAACCGTGGCGCACCTGTTTCTTTTCAGGATGGCCCCATGACAGCAGCCAGCTAGGGGTCCCAGTTACATGCGAGATGGAAGCGCACCGAGCAACGAGGCATCATTGTAGGGACACATTACAACAGAGGCACTAGCGGTACCTCTACCCGTCGAGCCACCAATGCCACCAGCCCTAGCAGCTGAGAGTGCATGCTACCTGAGTGTGCTGCACGAGTTTCAGTGATATAGGCGGCCCAGGTTCCATGGAGAGACAAACCTTTAGGCATCCGAGGATTGGCTGGAGGCTGTTGTCCGAGTCTTCAAATTATTAGGGACACTAGCTGACCTCATGGTAATCCTTGCGACGAGTCTCCTGCATGCAACAGAAGGTAGATGGTATAGCTTGATGATCCAGGTGCATGACGAGGCATCTCTACATTGGATGGACTTCGAGAGCCTCTTCTGATCAGAGTTCGTTACAGCCACCCTCTGTGCAGTGTGCATCCAGGAGTTACAATAGTTGAGGCAAGGCAGCATGACATTAGCCCAGTACTCGGCGATATTCACAGACCTCTTGCGTTACTCCATGGACATGGTACAAGAACGATTATTCCAAGCCTGGACCTTCGAGCAGGGACTCAGGCATGAGATCAGGGCTTCGATGATCTCCCTCGGCACTCTGATGGAGTTAGGACTACTGGAGCAATCCATACTTGTGGAGAGCTTCCTTGCTAATCATACACCAGCATTGAGGCCTACCGCAGGGCGACAAGTGGCAGAGTCTTCTGTAGTCGGTAGTAGACAGATGTCGCAAAGGTCCAAGCGGACCAGGACATGAGGTGGCGAACTCAGGATTCTAGTTCGGAGGTGTGGGGGACACGCAACAGAGCCAGTCATACGAGAGGCAGACAGTGCTATGCATGTGGCGGGCAGGTCCACATGGCTCATGACTGCCCGAACCACACTGTAGAGGAGCAGAAGACAGTTGAAGGACCACCCAGGCAGAGGCATAGGTTCGACCGTGGATGTCCGCAGGGAGCAGGTGGACAAGGTAGAGGATCTGGCCGAGCAGCGGGTGGTGGGAAATGCTTTGATGCTGTACCACCACCACCACCAGGAGGTCCACCCCGACCCCAGGGATCTGGCGGACAGAGGCAGGCTCAGCTTAAGGTAGTGGAGACTTATGACCATAGATTACTTGAGATGATTTGAGGTACTATCTGTGTATATTCCAACCTTGCTGCAGTTCTTATCGACACAAGGGCGAGTCATTATTTTATTTCCGTTGCCCTTGTCTGGAGCTTGGAGATTCCGATGGATCCTTGGGCTCGATCATTACGGATATAGACTCCTATGAGAGCAGACACAACGATTACACACTGGTTCCGGCAGTGTGAGATTACTCTAGTAGGTGAGAGCTTTGAGTGGGCTCTACTTGTAGCGGAGTCAAGGCCTTACGACGTCATCTTGGGCATGGATTGGTTATCTACTGTCTATGATCATATCTATTGTATTAGGCGCAAAGTGCGGTGTGTCTGCATGGATGTGAGTAGGTTCACCTTCACCGGCGAGAAGGGAGCCTTTGCAGCGCGGGATGGACTTACACAGAGGATAGGGCAGCTGATCACATATCAGTTGGCTAGTCTCATCCTCGAAGAGGTTTATGTGTGGAGTCCGAGTTTTCCTATTGTGGTGGGTAGGATTGAAGATATTTTTCTTGATGACATTCCAGGAATACCTCCTCACAGAGAGGTAGATTTCTACATTGACATGTACCTCAGGACAACCCCGATATGTGTTCCAGCATATTGGATGGCACCCGTTGAGCTTCGTGAGCTACAGGTACAACTAGAGGACTTGCAGGGAAAGAGATTTATCCAAACTAGTGTTTCACCCTGGGCTTCTCTGATTTTATTCGCCAAGAAGGAAGATGGGAGCTTACAACTATGTGTCAACTACTGTATCCTGAACCAAGTGACCGGGAAGAACAAGTATACACTTATGAGGATTGACGACCTCTTTGATCAGCTCAAGGGAGAACTATGGTTCTCGAAGATAGACCACATGTTTGGCTATAAACAGCTCAGAGTTCGAGATGAGGATGTGCAGAAGATGGCCTTTAGGTGTCGGTATGGCCACTATGAGTTCTTGGTTATGCATTTTCTCATAACCAATGCTCCAGTAGTGTTCATGATTCTCATGAACCGGATCTTCCAGCCTTACCTTGATCGATTTGTCGTAGTCTTCATCGACAACATACTGATTTACTCGACTATCGAGGAGGAGGATTCCTACCACATGCGGGTTGTACTAGACAAATTCCGAGAGCACCATTTTTATGGTAAGCTGTCGAAGTGTCAGTTCTGGATTCGAGAGGTCCACTTCTTGGGGAACGTTATCACTGAGGCAGGAGTTGCGGTGGATCCTGCAAAGATCAAGGTAGTGCTTGCTTTGGAGTCACCCAGGAGTGTGACTGAGGTGAGGAGTTTCCTTGGTTTGGCTGGGTACTATCAGAGATTTGTTCCAGACTTCTCCAGAGTCGCAGCACCACTTTCAGCTTTGACGAAGAAGGGGAAACCATTTGGGCGGTCAGATAGATGTCAGCAGAGCTTCTAAGAGCTGAGACAGAGATAGAACAGTGCACCCATCTTGAGGCTACCAGAGGAGGGACTAGGCAACGTAGTTTACTGCGATGCGTCAGTGACCGGACTTGGGTGTGTCCTAGTGCAGGAGGGGGAAGTGATCACTTATGGTTCACGACATTTGAGGCATCAAGAGAAGAACTACACTACCCATGACCTAGAGTTAGCAGTAGTTGACATTGCCTTAATGATTTGGCTGCATTATCTGATGGGCGAGCGCTTTAAAGTCTACTCTGACCACCAGAGTCTCAGGTATATCTTCTCACAGAGGGACCTGAACCTGAGACAGTGGTGATGGCTTGAGTTCCTCCATGACTATGACTTTTAGATAGTCTATACTCCTGGGAAAGGGAACGTAGTAGCTGATGCTCTCAGTAGGAGATCAGGCATTCAGCTACTAAAAGAGGTGACAGAGCAACTAGCCACGTTGCAGATATCCTCATGGATAGATATGGAGCATCCTTTCTACAGTCACTCACATTCACTCCTCCACTAATTCAGCGGGTTAGAGAGGCACAGTGTGGGGAAATTGATTGTGAGACGCGATGTGCACAGATATCCATAGGATAGGCACATGATGGATTTTTTGTAGGAGGAGAGCACATCATCATTTTCAGGGGACGTACCATGGTACCAGCTGCATTACAGGAGGAGGTTTTGAGGGAGTTTCACACTACCCCATTGGCAGTACATCCACGAGTGGAAAAGATGTACCAGGATCTCAGACGACAACACTAGTGGATGGGTATGAAGAAAGTCGTGGAGGAGATCATTTCACGATGCCTCACCTACCAGCAGGTGAAGGTAGAGAACCATGAACTGGTAGGCTTGGTTCAGACCTTAGAGGTCCCAGAGAGGATGTTGGATAGGAAATCCTTGGATTTTGTGACGGGGCTCCCTCGTAATTACAGAGGACACGACTCTATCTGGGTGATTGTCGACCGAATCACCAAGTCGGCCCACTTCCAACCTATCAGAGAGAAGGGCTCAGTGGAGAGATTGGGAAGCCTCTACGTTCAGGAGATCATACGGCATGATGGTGTGCCATCATATATCGTCTCCGATTGTGACGCTCAATTTACTTCCCTACTTTGGAAGGGGTTTAAGGAGGCTTTGAGGCGCAACTAGGTGTGAGCACTGCCTTTCCTCCTCATACGGATGGCCAGACGGAGAGGACCATTCAGAAACTCAAGGAAATGCTCCGTGCATGTGTCCTTGACTATGGTCACAGTTGGGAGGATCACCTACATTTGGTGGAGTTTGCGTACAAAAAAAGTTATCACTCCACCATCGGGATTGCGCCATACGAGGAATCGTATGGCCAACCTTGCAGATCACCTCTGTGCTAGAATGACCCTGGGGAGTCATCACTCATAGCACTAGAGATGGTGTAGGATCCAACAGAAAAGGTATAGATCATCCAGGAGTGGATGAGGACTTCTCAGAGCCAACATAAGTCTTATGCTGATAGGAGGTGAAGACCACAAGAGTTTGAGTATGGTGACCACGTTTTCTTACGGGTCTCACCTCGACGTGGTTTATAGAGATCTGTTCGGGGGAATAAGTTATCTCCATGCTTCATCAGACCTTTTCAGGTTCTCAACAGGATAGATGTGGTGTCTTATCACTTGGCTCTTCCACCTCAGTTGCACTGGGTGCATGATGTCTTTCACGTATCTCAGCTGAAGAGATACATACACGACCTGACACATATCATTGATCACAGGGAGATAGACATCGATGACATGGCGACTTTTGCAGAGGTCCTGGTGGATATTGAGGATCGATAGGAGCGGGTCCTATGTGGATGGTCGATTCCTCTAGTGTGCATTTGTTGGCAGCACAGGATCCTCCAGGATAGCACATGGGAGTGGGAGGATCAGATGAGTGCAGAGTACCCTCATTTGTTTTCCATGTTTATGATGTAGCTTTATGGGGAAATAAATCCCGGAGGTGGGAGTAATGTAAAGACCCGTAAGTTTCAAGGAAATTTATTTTCTTAAATTCTTTGGGATTTTACGAGTACACATTTTCTAACGGAACCTGATTCTGAGGCCCAGTGTGCCCGAAATCAATTTCCCAAGTTTATCTCGGGTATGTTCAGGGAACGAATGAGTGGGTTTTTATATATTTTGTACCAGTGCTCAGAATTGAAATCTGAGGGCACCTATGAGTTCATAGTGCCAGTAATTCCTTAAGGGGAACTTTATCGCAGTTGGGTTTTAAGCGGGTTTGGAATTAATTTTTGGGGGAAATAGTTTAAAATAAATAAAATTGGTGGCACAATTTTATTTTTAAGGTTGGTGGTTAATTTCTCCCAAAGGGAGTTGAAGGTGGGGCCCACACCCACATAACCTCCCATGGGAGGATATTTTGTGGGGTGGGGCCCACACGTGACCTAAACCCTTGATCATCCCTAAACCCCTTAAACCCCCCATTAAACTCTTTGTGTTTAATGTTGGAAAACCCCATGTATTTAATTGGGTAACTCCTCCTCTCCCCAATCTCCCAATTTAATTCACGCCAACACACACTTAATCAATTAATTGAATTTAGAGTTTGAATTTTTTAATTTTTAATGGTTGGAAAAATAAAAATAAGTAAGAGGAATCCTTATTTTATTTTGGGTTAGAATTGTTGTGTTAGGAGATTTGGGAGAAATCATGATTTATTTGAAGAACATCATCTTTCCGTGAAGAACTTTATCCTCCCGCGAAGAATTACACTTCTTCGACAAAGAACGCCTTCGCCACAAGGAAAGACGATGTGCCTTTCCTTCTTCTCTCTACAGCTAGTGTGAAACGTCGTTCCCTCCTTGGACACACGCCAACGCTGTCTTCGAAACCTCACCCCTTGATGCCATCTTCCACGACGCCGGAAAACGACATCGTTTATCGAGGTCGGGGTTAAGTTCAATTTTAATGGATTAGAATTGTGCTCTTGTTTGTCGTTGAGCATCTTGTTTACCTTGGCCGATTGCTATCATTTTACGTGGAGGGTGCGGGCTGAACGAACACGGCCCGAAAACCCTCTGTTGTTCTCGTTAATTATTTTTAGAAATGATAATTGATGGTGGTGGAAGCACAATGCCGTAGCTCCATGTCAGGAATGAGGAAAAGGGAACCAGTGTCGTCGCGCCAATTGTTCGGATAGAACCACGACTCGCTACACGGTCCGATTTGGTGGAAGAACCGGTCGGCCCATCGACCGGTCAGCCGAAGAGGAGCCGTAACTCTAGGAGGGCGCCATGCTAGAAGACCTAATGGACGGGCATAACCGGACTGTGGCGCTAGGAGGGTGTCACGCCAAAAAAGCCGCGGCCCGATGTTGGGGCCGCGTGCGCCAGAGGACCGGCCGGCCAGTTTGGGGAAGGGTGGCCATCGGTGCAGAAGATCGGGGGGGGGGGGGAACCCCCCCCCCCCTGAAGCCTGCTCGGCCATCTGGGCAGCGCCTGGCCGGGCCGAGCTGATCCGCGCCAGGCTTGGCCGAGCCGGACCATGCAGGGCAGCGCGGGGCCGAGCTGGGCCGCGCCCCGCCGGGATGAACCACGCCACTTCAGGTCGGGCTGCGTCCCTTCAGGCTGACTTGAGTTTTCCCTTCGGACCGGTCCAACACCCCTGCTGGGTCGGACCTTTCAAATTGGGACAACCCGGCCCATTTCCCCACTGCGCAAAATGGGTCGGTCCCGTTAATCACTTAAATGGGGTTAACTTAAATACCGCGTGTCTGATCGACGCGCCGTCTGCGGCACTAGGACTCTTTCGATGAGACGGTCCTTTTGCGATACTCTAAGTTAGTTTCAGATTATTTTGGATATCAGATGGGTTAGAAACATGCATATTTCTATCCGGGCCCCTAGGAAGGAAGACCAATATCTCTCAGACCGGGAGTCCTATTGACGCGCTATCTATTGATTTGAGTTCCTTTTGAGGAGACATAACTTTGAGATACATAAACTCTAGAATTTTTGACAGTTGATGTATCGACCTTCTTGGCTCGTGGAGTGGACCCTCCCGGAATCGAGCGTGCTGTGTGCAGGAACCCTAGAGCTGGCTGCGACTGTGATGACTAGGACGACTATACTTGGATCCTACGTGGGTTCGGTAGGGAGGACGACTGTACTTGGATCCTACGTGGGTTTGGTAGTGAGGATGACTGTACATTGATCCTACGTGGGTTCGGTAGCGATGGTTACTGTACTGGGATCCTACGTGGGTTCGGCAGCGACCACTTTTATCCTTGGATCCTATCTGGGTTCAGTAGGGGAGATGATTCAGAGGAAACATCTATCATCTCCACCCCTCTTCGTGAGTAGTATACCTGTGTGAGCTGAGTCATGACATTCAATAAATATCTTCGATATGATTTACCCGATTTTCTATGTGGACTGAGTTGAACTTTCTTGTGTGGACTGAGTTGAACTTTCTTATGTGGACTGGGTTGTACTTGGGCTCGTGAGTTGGAGCCAAACTGGAATTGATTACTTAGGTATATGTATGGGAATATATCTAAGTAAAGTTGGTTGATACTTCGTGATTGTATCTGTCATTTGTGGTTTATCCATTGCAGATTTTGGGAGACCTTTGGGGGTCTCGGGGTCCCTACTGATTAATTGTATACTCACCCCTGCACGGCCTATGCCCGAACTACGTGGTGTTGGTTGCAGATGATAGACAACGCAGATCGTGGTTGAGGCTTGAGGAGAGGGACGATATCCGGAGGTGGACTATCAGGCGGGATGTACACGGAGCAAACGACCAGACTCGAGGAGCTGAGGAGACCATCGGTACCCACCCTTTTGGTGGGATAGCCAGAGGATGACTTGGTGGTTGCTGATTTCTTTTACTACTGTTGTTCTTTCTTCTCAGTTGTACTGTACTTTCAGTTGGATTTGTGTTCTAGCCCATTTACTTTTCAACACTTAGTTTTGTACTCAATTTACTTAGTGTATACTTCATCTTGTGTACTTTGTTGTGTTTGTTTACTTATATAAAGGAAATGCATTCCCTTTTATCGAGATTTATGACTTTGGTGCTAGTCGCCAGCCCCTGGCATATGGAAGGCAGGCTTGGGGTAGTCATGGCATGGGCCCTAAAGGATGGGTCGTGACAATTATCATCAGTAAGGATGGAAATTTTTGGGAATGTATAACCTCCAAGATAATGGGGTATAAATATTCATGTAGTGGTTGCTGATATATTAATGGTTTTCTTTGACCACATTGAATATATTGGTCCATCAAAAAAGGATTAATAAAAATTTCTTTAGAAGAATATATTTTTGAATTTATGTTTTTGATTTTATAATTTTCATCCCACTATTACTTTTATTTATCAAAAAATTCATTAAGTGGAACTCGAAAAAACTCCCCATATAATAACACCATATTGTTATAGCTACCTCAAAGCTATGGTAATTAATCATTCTTCTTATACAACTGATAAAAATTATTGTTCCCAAATGTTATAAAAACCATAAAAACATATGTTTATATTTTTATTTTATATTATTATAAATCATAACAAATTATTATTATCTCATTCTTATAAATGAATCAAAAACATTCTGTGTGATTTGATAAACTATTTTTTCTCCATTTAGTTACAAATTACACTTATATCATATGACTTGGGATATGATTGTCTTTAGATTATAATTCATCATTATAAATATAAAAAATAAAGATAATTATATTGTTGTTTCAAATCACATAAAACATTTACAATAGATTAAAAATAGATATAATTTATTTCAAGTGAATTTTATCCCATCCTTACAATACATAAGGGGTATGTTTATTTTGATGCATGTTTTTTATATTCAACAAAACTTTCTGTTTCATAAATAAAATTTTCTATGTAATAGTGAAAAATATTTATAATTTATAATAAAATATTATCAATTAAAATACAACTGAAATGATTCATCTTCACTATATCCAATGAAAGAATTCAATTTTTCATATTTTTTTATGTATTTATACAGACCTAGGCATGTGGGTTTACTTTCCCAAAAGTATCCTTGATATTTATATTCATCATAATTGTAAAAAAGGAATTATTAACATTTCCAGTGACAGTTAATAAAAATATACTACGCTAACCATTTATTATAAATGCACATTGTGAGTAATAATTAAAAATAAATTATTATTTCAATATATAATTATTCATTTAATTGTTGAAGTTATATCATAATATTTCCATAATGTATTCCCCAATGATTTCATTTTATGCAGTCAAAACTTCTGCCACATATCTATATCATTCAATACATGCATTTGATTTTTGACCCCAATGTAACTAATGAAAGTTGACTAGTCAAGGTCTATAGGTTAGGCACGTTGATTACACCTAACCAAAAATTTTATACCCGTTATTCTTTCCTTGATAACTTCTATTAACATGGTGGTTCTATGTTGCTATTTTCTTATTTACATATACAAGTTATTTTCCTTCTAAAACTCCTATATTTTAGATGACACCATAATAATGGACAAATTTATGTTTTTAGGATCTTGCGAATAAAATTATAGCACTACAAATGATACCAATATGAATGGATCATCCATCTACCCTTATATAATGAAATTTACATTCTTGAATCCCAATTCATCAGTTTTAACTATAATTTTGTTGGAAAGTAATTTTAAAATAAAATAAAACAATTGAAATATTGTATAAAAAAATTATATTTATTCATTCATTCCAAATTATTACACATTCATATAAGTTGAATTTGTGTACATTATATTGGAACCATGAATTCAAAAAGGTCACTATTTTCACAATAGTGCGTTAATCATATCCCTTTATATAGATCACGTAATCATTAATCGCATAAAAATTATAAGAATATACATGTACATATGGTCCTTTAGATTTCCAACCATGTCATTCAGCAATTGAATTTAGATTTGTAGAAAACATTATAAAAACATGACCTCAAAATCAACAGATAAACTATTTATTATGTGTATTTTATATCCCTTTTCATCCCTTGATTGAATAAAAATCGCATGAATTACATTATGGGATTCTACGAATAGATTAGCCTCTATACTATTTTGTAAAATGTAATGGTGAGCATGATCCCACATGGTAATGGTAATTATAATGGCATCTCAACCAGATATACCTTCACAAATAAGGTGTCCACTATGATAATATTTTGGAAGATCAAATCTAGAAGCATCTGATAGGTGGTCAAAATATGATTCAATAAAAATATTCAATAATATATATTACTATAATAACTCTTTATGTACAACATTAATTCATGAAATATCCTTTTGAAATCTTTATATATCATTCAATGGAGTCCATCCGTCTATAATGTCTATGATAATAGTTGAATAAATCTAACTAAGTAAACTATCTGGTGGACCATTATATTAAATAACGATGGTAGGAAGAACACATTTATTTTACATAATATGACAACAATTTTGTAATTTGTGGTTTAAAACTTTATTTTATAACTATAGTACATATTATTGGAAATATAAGAAAAAACTAGGTTAATGTGTTTTTTACATTTTTGTGCAGAGTGAATCATAAATTCATATACATTAAAAATATTATCAACATAAAAAATCATGTGATTTTAAACCCTTTAACTTCAATATTTTAATTCATATGAAATTATTTATATTTTATGAACGAATATCTAAAACTATTTTGCCTATAAAGTAGTTGAAAATTTATAATTTTTCTTATTTGGATACAGTTTAAGCCCCTTGAGGAAGAAAATGACATATTTCACCCAACATAGGTGCCAACTCTACCGTTATCCCTATTTTAATTTTGTCCAACCTAGATTTAATTCCATATTTTGTTTTTAATGTTTCATTTAGTAACATGAAAATTTTCTTATATGTGAATGAAATAAACAATATTTATAAGATACAATAAAATCTAATCGGTATATAAAAAACTGATCCCTTTTAGCAACATATTTTCATATGGTTTTTCAAAAATGGTTTACCAAAACTTGTGAAAATATACATTATTTTCTTAAAAAATTGATTTATTTTAAGTGGATATAGTGTTTCACCTTTCACAATATCCTCATTGAATGATTTTAATTAGGATTCAAATTTATGTCTTCAGGATAAATTTTATTGATGTCCTAAAAAATCCTCTAACGAATGTTTTCACCAAACTAAGTGCGTGCCTTCTTTAAATATGGGACACCCCAACATTGCATTACTGTTATATCTAGAAAATTTTCCATAATGTGGGAATTAATTTATTATCCCATAAAATATGTCTCTCAACATGAACTCTTCACTTCTATGAGCATCATAAAATATAACATCAGTATCCCATATCAATTTCTGATTTTTGTTCAATGGATACAAAAGAATTTTAATCCCATTTCTATGATTTTTGGTATAGATATAAGTAGAGACAATGTAATTTGTTTTCTATTCATGTCTAACAATAGTGTAAGGTTATAATTTTACAACATAACCATCCTTGTACATTGATTAATACTTCTTAAACCATATGGGATTCATTCCATCTATAAATAGTGCAACACAGAGGCTTATCAACATATTTCCAAATATAGGATACTCATGATCAATTTTTTTAATTGAGTAGAGCCTATTGGGTGATGTAGTTTCTCATCATGAGTTATTTTATATATGTATCAAATATATTTTATTGTAGTCTCCCCACATCTATATAATTATCTTATAATTTGAATGGTTGGAAAGTTCCATACAACAATTAATGGACTTGAATCATGTTTCTTATATCGAGTCATTCCATACTTAGAAAATTTTTATGCGATTAATGGTGTTTATAAAATAATATAAATTCATTTAGAAAAGAATTTATCCTTTTATATATATTATATATTGAACATCACTATAGTATATCACATTATTTTAGTTCCATATGTTCACTTAGGAATCTAATTTTCTTCAAATAACATATCATTCCATAGGCCAAGTAGTATTGTAAATCTTGTGTCACTCCATACACTAAAAATATTAAAATTATATAGATTTATTATGGAGAAAAATTATATATATTTAGTAACCCTCTATATAGTGCTCTCTTTTCACAACTCAGGGACTTATCAGTCAACTTTGTACAAACGTTAGTGCCATATTTAATTTTGATTGTTATTTCTTCAAAACGATAGCTATCATCACTTACACTTTTAATCATATCATATGATCAATTAATCATAGTATTATCTTAGTAGGGATCTAAATTTAATTCTTACATAGTTTTATTCAAAAACATTTATCTTTAATATATACCATGTCAGATCAAATATTAGTTCAAGTCTTCTATATTTTTTTATTGAATAATAATGAAACCATGGACCAATTATTTGATAATGGTCAAATGCATGCTCTATTGTAATCTTAATGAAATCATTAACCCCATTTTATAAATCCATTATCATGTGAATAGTATCCATTTATTTTTTTATTCAAATCTATGTTATTGGGTCTAAAAATATTCATTTTTTACAAAACAAATATACACACGGTATGCATATAATGTATTATTTTTTATATTTATATGTTATAAAAAATATGACATTAAAAAATATAATTATAAATTATAATACAAACATGTAGAAGTTATATACAATAATATATATATATATATATATAAACTATTTTTTATAATAATGAGAAAATATATACATATAAGAAAGCATATGTTTTGAAAATAATTATGTATCCGCTCTTTGTGTGGATTTTTTGCCTACTATGAAGTCAGTAACATCATGAAAAGTGTGACAGTTTTCTCAATGGAAATTTAGGGATTTAAATATAATATATACTAATATTCATGTATAAATTTATAAATTTATATATATATATACACACACATAGATAAAAAAATATCAAACACACATAGAAAAAAACATATATTCCAATATAATTATACATATTAAAATATATGAATCAAACATGCATATTTATATGTGTGTGTATATATATATGTATAAGAAAACAACATATATCTAATCATACTTATATAAAAACCATTAATCATACACTATGTTCATTCCCATTTCAAATATAGTTAATAGATGGACCCAAACCATAACCCAAGGAATAATATAGAATGCATTTGTTATGGGATTCACTGCACAAGGTAGTTTGTACACAGTGGAAAAGGATCCTATTGGGTTAAATTTTGGTTTAAAAAATCCAAATCCAGGAATATAATATGATGAAAAAATTAATTTCATTCAAATAAACTAGAAAATATTTTCATGGAAATTCCAAATAAACATGAATGATAAAAATATCTATAAATAATTGAATAAAACACTAAAAACCCACAGGAGAGGAACCAAATTAGTTAATAATATTGTTATGATCAATAGTTAATGCATAAAAAATTATCAAGAATCATATATGTAAATTCATGTACAACATGACTCGTCAAAATAATTTTTTAGAACTGAAAATAAGATTTCAATACATAAATAAAATGTGGTAACATGTTGAGAAAAATAGAATAAAAAAGCCCAAAATATCATTCATTTTTTCTCAAAATATAATTTATTAATAACTAATTGTAGATTTATTATTAACAGAATCATGAAACATGATATTACAATTAAAAAGTGTGGGAATTAAAAAACAGATTTATAAATGTCATTTATATAACCAATTAATATATTTTTATGAAGAAAAGTGATATAAATCAAGAAATAATGTTTAATAGAAGAAATTAGTGATAAAAAATCCCAAAACATTCTAATATCAATAAAAAATTCAGATTCAAATTTTATTTTAATTCAAGATAAATTATAGGATCATCAATTTTATGCCAATTAGAACTAAACTAAAAAGTTGTAAATGACAGGATTATGTAACATGCATCAAAGAATTGTCCTATGTTCATATGTAACAATAAAAATTAGTTTTCCACTGTGAAAAATAAATATATCAAATAAATATAGAATGATAACAAAAAATAATGAAAAATAATACATGACACACTTGGTGAGGAGACTTAGAAAACATACTATATGACTAAAAACTGAGAAAGAGAAAAACATGGCAATGAGACCTCCTTACTCGGGATTGGTATAACATAATCATAGAAAACATATGGTGGTATCCTTTTCCAGGTGTTAACCAGGTGAGATCACAAACTGTAATCCCCAAAATAAGGGCAACAATCTCTTTCTAGATAATGGAATCCCCTAAAAAATAAATGATGGAGATTGTAAGGGTAATGGATGAGATATGAATTGAAGATGATGACTTTTTTGGTTATTCAAAAAATAAACAAACCCTGGTAGAAAATTACAACAAATAAAATAAATGAAATGACAATATAAAAAATATATAAAAATTTATAAAAAATCAAGAAATTTAATTAAAAAAATATCGTGAATCCAAATTCTCAATTCTCCACCATAGAAAATAAAATACATGAACCACAAATTATTATATTAAAATGTCATAAATATTATCCTTGAAAATAAATTCTAACTCCACATAATGATTGAAAACCCCCCAAATCAACAGTTTGTTCATATCTTAAATAGGAAACTAAAGTAGGGAGAGAGTTATGGGACTTTAGTCATACTATATTTAGAACATCCACTGTCATGCATTATAAGTGAAATATGCTTCATAAATTTAATTACATACTAAGCCACTACGAACATGATAACAATTTAAACTCTAATCATCAATAGATCAGATACCTACACATACTTGAGTAACCCTTTGAGATGATTCCAATGATGAAATTTGGAACAACAAATCAAATGCAAGGGGAAGTCCCCAGAAAAATTCATTAGTGAATCTATGACCCCAACACATATATTAGTGCTAACCTCAAAAAAATATTGTGTAACAAAATACCTTTGAAATTCAAAAATAATGGAAATAAAAAATGAAACATGGTAATATAAAAAAAAGTAATGAAGAAACACAGAGAGTAATCATAGAATAAGGAAAGATTGAAATATTCTCCACATAAACAAATAAATACAAAATGATCAAAGAAAATAATACCATCGAATTTAGGTTGATGCATGACACAAATAACATGATAAGGAATAATGTGGAAATAAATAACTAACAAATATATATGAATTGGATTCATAATCTCCAAATAAAGTGACAGAATGCTATAAAAATTCCAAAAGGGGAGTTTCATAAAAAAAGGGAATCTCTAAAACACATGATATTAGTTCTCAAGTCCTATTAAATCACAAAAATTCAATGAATAAAAATGATCAATGTGTGGTATCTAGCTATAATTTTATAAAAAACACACATCCTAGTATTTATTCTTAAAATAACATAGTCTAAAACATCTGTAAATCCTTAAAAATCTCTAAAAGGGTCATGAAATAAAACAAAGAGGCTTGGTGAACATACAAGAAATAAAGAAAATGATATTTGACCCACAAGCTACCCAAAACTGTAAAATGAACTCACAATTGGTCAATACCTAGAACCAATATCCCTAGAGAACATATGGTAACAAACTAGTTCTAATAAAATGTCAAATCATAGGAAAATTTTATACCCTAGAGACATGGGATCCTACAAAGACTGCTAATTTATAAATCGATTCCAAAACCAGAATAACCATACTAATACAACCTTTATTCCCCCAAACATGTTATACACACATGAATTGCCTACGAATGGAATATAAAAGTCTCAAATATAAAAATATATAGGGAAACGTATGACAAAATATCATTAATATATTGAAATTACATCTAATGGGAGCCAACGACCAAGATGAATAAAATAATCAAATAAAATTTCAATGTAAAATGAATAAAACACTACATTTTAAAAAAACCAAATATTGACTTTGAATTTTTTGAACAAAAAAGTATTCCCAAATTGGATCTAATACTAATTTTCATAGGTTTCACTATGAAAGATAGTCTTGCACAGTGGAAGGGGATCCTATTTTGTATAATTTCATTTTGTAAAATCCTAAAAAGATAATAGAATATGATGAGAAAAAACCCATTTTATTAAAATAAACAATAAACATGTTTACATGAAAATTTAAAAAAAACTAAAAATTAAATAATGTTCTATATAGAAATGTATAAATCAGTAGACAACCATTGAAAAGTATAGAAAACAACTTCCATAACCCAAATTTATATTCCCATTCTTAGAAAATAGCAGTAACATGATAAGAACAATAGAACAAAATAGAATCCAAAACATCAATGTTTTTATGCTCAAAATATAATTCAAAATAATTTACATAAAGAAACATGATAGAAAACCATCCAAAATGAGAATAAAAGTCCAAACATTTGGAATTGAAAAAGTAGATTTAAAATTTTCATTTGTAAAACCAATTAACTTATTAATAACATAAAAATGATCTGTAGCAATAACGAACATATAAATGTATAATGAAAGAATAAGATATCTAAAAAACATATAATATGAAGAAAAAGAAATTTAAAATTTGACTTTAATTAAATTCAAGAACATGATTAGGTATATGGATTACAGTTTGAATAATACTAAACTATAAAGTAATAAATGAAACATGGATATAAGATTCATTAGAAAATTAGTGTACCTGCATCGGGAAGAATCAACAAGGGTTTACACTATTCAAAACGAAAAGTATACAAATATAAGAAGACAACACGACCAAATAAAAACAAAACAATATACAACATGTAGTCTAGAAAAATATTAATCATGTATAAGTTTTCTAAAAATGACAAAAAAAAATATACAGGATTGAGAACCCCCTTACCAAGGCTTAGTCTCACCATTATCATGGAAGAATATCATTTCAAGGTGTTGAAATCATCGTTATTATATCATTCAATTCAGGATGGATTCTAGATCATTGTTTTTAAAGCCTTCCCACCCTATCAAGGTGGTTGTGATCAAACGTATTCATCCTTGGGGATTAGGAACATTAATTTGATTCTCTATGTGTAGCCATGATGTCTTCATTTCTTGGTTAGGTCGATAAAAAGAAGGATTCACACACTCTTGCCTCATCTTTACACCATTGACCAAGAATGTATGAAATGGATCAACGTCAATGTGGAAGTGCTAAACTACATGGATGCACCTCATCCCTGATGGAGAAAGGCCTCCAAACCTAGGAACCCCATGAACAACTGAAACACCTAATGAGACTCTCCTCTCTTAACTAATGAGTAGGGGTTAATTAGAATATTTTTCTAAAAAAATAGAACCCCAAAAATGAAACAATGATTTAGATTCTTCATGTTGAACAAAGAATCAGCTAAAATCACACCTACTCACCTTCTCACTGAATCTTCAAAAGCATGGGTTCTTATCCTCTTCTAAGTGTGAACTATGTGATCTCACTAATCGGTATCCCCAAAATAGGGGTGGAAATCTAATCTTGGATCATGTAATCCCGTACAAAAATAAATAAGGGAGTAGGATTGGGTCGAGAAAGAGGGACATTTGGACTATAGGAAATGCACATGCAGTTTAGAAAAAAAATCCTTATAATAAATTCTATGAAATAAAATGAAAATATAATAGGTATATTAAAATCAATAAAAACATATTAGATATAATTAACAAAATAAAATGAAGCCAAATTCACAAAATGAATACTTATAAGCCCTATACATATTTAAAAAAATTCCCAAAATTTATTTCTTATCTAAAATGTTACCAAGATAATAATTCACCACCTAGTTGACCAATTAATTCTCTATTATGTGAATACCAAATGTTATTTAATTGATAAAAAAATTGCATTCTAGTGAACCACATTAAAATCATAAATTAATATAAATTAATATTTTTTAAAATTTATTATGCAGCACATCCCAATTTTTTTGTTCATATTTAAATATATGTGCATCAATAAAGACCCAAAAATAATGAAAATCAATAAAACCAAGAGAAAAAAATTGGAAAGAACTCAAAAAGGGTTGACTCATCAAAAAATAGGGAGGAACAATGAAAAAAAAATTTATATATGAACATGTATGTAAAGACCCTAAAATTCCATGTAATTATTTTTAATTATATAGGAATTTTATGAGTCTGCGAAAATTTATAGTGTGTGATTTCGAGATCCGGTGTGCTCATAGTGATTTTATGAACTTTTTTATTCGGGTACGTTCAGTAAATGTTTGAGAGAATTTTTGTAAAATATGAACTGATTCATAGAATTCAAATCTGAGGACACTGTTGAACTCCCAATGCCTGTATTCACATAAGGAGATCTTCACCTCGGTCGTAGTAGGTCGAGGGTGAAAGCTATTTTTCATGTTTTACATGTAAATAAAAAATTAAATAAAGAACAAGTTTTATTTTTTTTATTGAAACCTTTTTACATGGGTTATGGTTGTGGTGACCACTTGAACCCTCTTTAATAGGTGAAAACGTTTTAACTCCTCCATTTAATTAGTTGATCCAAAAAGAAGTTTTGAAATGTGTCAACATTTAATTGTGCAAATGTAAATAAATTCGTTAAACCAATAAAATGATGAGTAATAACGACGCCGGAATTTAGGAAAGATCCTATTAAATGAACCCTCATAAATTCCAAAAATCGTTACATATCCACCCCATCCCCAATTTCTTTGGAGCTTTGGGGGGAAGGATTTGGCATGGCTTCACCAAGCGACGAAGCTCTGGTAAAGTGCCGCGACGCCCGACACATGGAGGATGGAACCTATTCTGGTGAGTGGTGGTCATCGACATCGAAACCCTCAAACCAGGATCAACGATCAAGAGACGTTATTAGAGGCTGTTGTGGGAATAAAGGACATTGACCCACTTCCTAAACTATGGGCTTTTATCCAGCATTCATGAGTTAGGTTTTGTTGTTTATTTTTACCCCCTTACCCATTCTTGACATTCTTTGTGAGTGAATAATTATTGAGCTGCTTTATACTTCCCTAACTCGGAGGGTGCCGGCCAATTAAACATGGCCCGACCACTCTAAAATTTCTTTGTCATTCTTGATGTGTTATTCGTGATAGAGAAGGATAGTGACCGACACTAGTGGGGATCATAAATGGCGGTTGGCACCATGACCGACTGCGACAAAGGCGGTGGCGCGACCGTGCCACCAGAGAAAGATCGCAGCCCATAGGCCACGACGGAGCAAGGGAAGAGGCCAGCCACACAAAGGGGACGGTGACACACGTTTAGGCTTCATGGAGAGTGAGAATTGTGGCCTTTTGCTGTAGCGGTGAAGGGAGGGCGGTCGGCAGAGAAGGCCGTAGGCGAAGGCGTGACGTACGACGCACCGCACGGAGAAGGTGGTTTGACGTCCAACCAGCCGTGAAGAGCCGCCACACCACATGCCGACTCACAGCAAGACCAACAGGCCACCACGCCAGACCCAGCAGGCTGGATCGACCTAAACTGGGTTGGGTTGGCCCAGGCCTAGTCGGACTGGGCTCAGACAAACCTCAACCCATTTTCGCTCTTCGACCATATCTTGATCTACGTGCGTCTATTTGACGAACTGTCAGGGGTGCTAGAAACCCTGGAAAGAGATATAACTATTGGTATAAACTACTTGAGTTTTGGATAATGTTGGTGTACAAATTTGTTAGATCAAACATGAATCCAACCGAGTCCCCAAGACTAAAATGCCAATATCTTACAGCCCAGATGTCCGATTGACGCACCATATTTTCGTTGAGACCCCTTTTACATGGAGTTAATTTGGGATACTTATTCCTAAGACTTTGTGGAATTTGGAGTATCAACCTATGGCTTATGGAGAAGATCCTCCCGAAATCAAGAGAGCGTAGTGAGGGAACCCTATAGCCAGTTGTAACATGAGAAGGGGACCCTTTGTGTGTCTGTTCTTGGGATGCTTTGTGGGTATATGTTTGAGTGTCTCACAAGGCTCCACTCTAGGAATTTATGTGGTACTACTCTAGGATTCTGTGTGGTTCTATTGTACTAGGATCCTTTGTGGGTCTGATGATGTACTAGAATTCTGTGTGGGTCTGATGTACTACGATCATGTGTGTGTCTGATGATGTACTATGATCATGTGTGGGAATGATGATTTACAATCCCACGTGGGTCATCCTCTTACAAGAGTAAGATGATTCGGTAGTTACATCTAATCATCTCTACTACTAAACCTAAGTTTTACCTTGTTTGAGATGAGTCTTTACCTTTGTGGTATTGTTCTGTTTGGCGTACCTGTGTGGTACATACCATCGTGGTGATACCTTTGTGGTATTGTTCTGTGTGGAATTCCTATGTGGTACTTACCTTCGTGGGGATACCTTTGTGGTATTCTTTGATTTGGTGTACCTATGTGGAACATACTTTTGCAGTGATTCCTTTGTGGTATTATTTTGTGTGGTGTACCTATGTGGTACTTACTATCGGGGTAATCTTTCCTTCATGGAACAATTGTACTTTGGATAAGGAGTTGGGCCTTGTGTTTCCCCATGAATGAGATGGGTAATATTTGATAACTTTAGTATAGTTATGGGCATATACCTAAGTAGGGGTGTCACTGGTTTACATGTATTGTGGTATATCATTTGTGGATTTTGTGAGACCATGAGGGTCTTGGGGTCCCTACTAAGTAACATTATACTCAACCCTATATGGGCTCTGCCCGCACCTTGTTGTGTTTGGTGCCGATGATGGATAATGTTGATCGAGGTCTAGGGTACCAAGACTGGACGGTTCTCAGAGGTGGACCACCCGGCATGTCGGTGCACAGAGGAGACAAGAAAACATGGATTCTTGAGGAGGAAATCTATACCTACCCTTCATGTAGTAACCTCAGATGACGGACCAGAAGCAGTATTTCTAATTCTTCAGTTGCATTATATTTTCATTTGTAGTTGTACCTTTACTGTTGGGATTGTTTTCCGGCCCTCTTTACATTCACCACTCTTTTTTCTATAAAGTTTAATCGATTTTTTATCTTGTCGTGTGCTTGGTTGAGTGTGTTCACAAGATAAAAATTCAATGACTTCGTGTTTTTAGGGGATACACCTTTCGGTTCTAGTCACCATCCCCTGGCCTGTGGAAGGCGGGCTTGGGGTAGTCACAACACAGGCCTCGTGGGACGGGTCGTGAAATATTGGTACCATAGGAGTCAGTTCTACCATAGAAAATAAGACTCCGGTCTTTTTAACAACAATAGTGTTATGTGTAGTGAGTTTGGTTATCAGTTTAGGCAATCCAGTGTTGGTGCAGTGGCCGATGTATCCATACACTAGGACCCGAACTTCTGATTTCTATCTTAGTGTAAGAAAACACTGATTACAAGTGTGTTTCGAAAAGTTTTTTTTGTGAACTCTTTTATTCATCTACCTAGGTATAACTTATTAACCATGGTGCACCTGTTTCCTTTCAAGATGCCTCCATGCAGACAGCCAGCTAGGGTTCCAGGTATAGTACGCGTGGATGGCCCACCGAGCGACAAGGCCTCGGTTCATGGCCCTATTCTAGTAGAGGCACCAGTGAGGCACCACCGGTACCATTACCCATTGAGCTACTGATGCCACCATCCCCAGTAGTAGAGGGTGCACGTCGCACACTGCTTTAGTGTGTTTCAGGAGTTACAGCATTATAGTCCACCTAGGTTCATGGGTGAGATAGACCCACAGGCGGCCGAGGATTGGCTGGAGGCCGTGGTGAGTGTCTTCTGACTGGTAGTGACATCAGCTGACCTCATGGTGATCCTTGCCGCCGGTTTTCTACAGGAAGAAGAAGGAAGATGGTGGAGCTTGATTCTACAGAATCACGATGAGGTGACACTTCTCTATACAGACATTGAGAGCCTATTTCAGGTAGAGATTGTCTCACTGAATCTTTGCGCATTGTGCACACAGGAGCTTCTTGACCTAAAATAGGGCAACATGACTATGGATCAGTACTCAGTGAGGTTCTCTAAACACTCAGGCTACTACACTAATATGGTGCAAGACCCATTCTTTAGGGCCCATACCTTTGAGGAGGGGCTCAGTTGGGAGATCAGGGCTTTGATGATTTCACTCAGGATCCCGACGTAGGCAAGGGTGTTAGAGCGAGCCCTCTTAGTGGAGTGTTTTCATGCTGAGCAGTTTTCAGTAGCGAGACCCACCACTGGGCATCACATAGTAGAGTCCTCTACAGCTGGATCAGACAGTTGTCATAGAGGTCCAAGAAGACCAGACCTACAGGTGGACAACCATAGGATTTAGGGTCGGTTGTGTGGGGTAGTGGAGATAGGGCCAGTTATGTGAGGAGAAGGTAGTTTTTCATATGAGGTGGGTAGGGTCACATGGCTCGTGAATGCCCGACACATCGTATGGATGATCAGAAGATGGACTAAGGACCGTCTAGAGAGAAACAATGGTTTGACTGAGGAGGTATGTAGGGAGCAGGAGGACATGGCAGAGGAGCAGTCCATGTAGCTGGCGATGGGCGGCGATTCGAGATGTTACCGCCACCACCACCAAGTGGTCCACCCCGACCACAGGGAGCAGGTGGATAGGGGCCAGCATAGCTCCCAGAAGCTAATACCTATGAACATTGAGCTCCAGATATGATATGAGGTACAATCTGTGTCTACTCCACCTTAGATGTAGTACTTATAGACACATGTGCCAGTTATTATTTTATTTCCACTGCTCTTGTTCAGAGCTCGAAGATTCTGGTCGAGCCATTGGCTTGATTGCAACACCCCAGGTAAATAAAGAATATAGAATTTTTATATTTATCCATATTTTGGAATAAAATATTAATATTACTTTAAACGGAACTCTATGCTCGATGGCGTACCCAATACACGACAACGAGTTCCTTTGAAATCTTACGTTGCATTATAATAATAAAATAATATTATTTTAAATGGTAGTTAACGCCTAGCCATTGTATTGGTAGGAAAGAACGAAACTAACTGAAAAATGATTATATATGTTTGTCAAATATTTTTACTTTCATACAATAAATTTTAGATGCGTAAACTTCAAATGAATCCAATTTTAAGCGTAAACACTCTAATATTCTTTAAAAGGTCGATTAACCAACTTTTAATGGAGAACCTCTTTTAAATCAACTTTTTGACATTTTTATGTGTTATATTTGACAAAATAAAATTTTTCTTTAGAATCGGGACATCCAAATTTACTTTGTGTAAATATTTGGTATTTTTCCGAAAAAGTTCATTTTTTAATGAATAGAGAAAAATGTTGTATTTTAATTCAAAACATATTTTTAATCTAATTTATTTATATTATTAGATTATCTTTTGAATTGGTTTTGAAGTGAAATTAGAATATATTTTTACCATTTAATCCAATGGTGGTCATTGGAATTAATTTCACTTTGAAATTGGTATTAAACTAGTGTCAATCTTTTGATATATGTTGTTTCAAAAAAACACGCTATTTGTTCTGACAGCGAGAGTTAATTATTAATTTAATTATTTTAACTTATATGTTTTGAATTTTGTAAAATAGACATCATTTTTGAATTCTGAATATCAAATATAGCTTAGGGTGAAGTTTTGGTATTCTTCTGAAAAACTTCAATTATTAATGAATAGTGAAACCACTAAGTGGTACTTAAAAAACTGATTTTTCATTTAAATGAAATTTTACCACCTCTGTGTTTTGAATTTCAAAAATCCGACATACATGGTTGTCATTAGAATGTAAAATGTGTTTCAATGGGATTAAAATAATTTTTTGGTGAATAGTGACTTTTATGTTTTTAATCGCGATTAGAGGCAATTAGTGTAATTTAAGGTTAAAATAATGTTTTAATAATATGAAATGACCTAGACACATGTCCTACCATCATTGGATGTGTCATAGACGACCAAGCTAATCCATGGGTCATCTTGGGGACCCCATGGAGCCACATTAGTAGGAAAATGACATAAATAACCTTTTATTTAATGTTAAAATAAAAATGTCACAAACATGAGTTGTTTTACTAAAAAACATTTTACATGGGGTTATAAAAGTACGATTTTTTACTATAAATAGTCATTGGAAAGATAAAAATATTTCCTATATCATAGTATTATTCATATAATTTTTAAAAATTAAATAAATTAAATTATATATGACATCATGATGATGCAGCGATTACCTCATTATTTAACGATTTAAATAAAATGAAAAGATAATGCAAAATCTAAGACCTAAACATGTCAAAAACCTATTTGATGGATGGATTTCAAACCCTTATCACCTTATCCTGAAATATATCAATGTGGGACCTTTAATATCCGAAACTCATTTGAAAATAATGTAACTTTTTTTGACTTTCCAAGAGTGCCTCTCCTCTCCTATTATAAAAGGATCCAACCTCTACCACCTTACCTAGACCTCTCAAGCATTTTTCTCGGCCAACCCCTGCTCATTTTGTCTCTCCAAATCCCTATATTACTCTTATAAGCCTCACTTTTGGGCAGAAGTCTTTCCAAGGAAGCCTTTGAGCTCAAATCAAAGAGAGTTACCTGATTTTAAGGTAATGTCTTCACTTGTGTTCTTTTGTTTTATTTTGATTCTCCAACCCCATAAAATATTTTTATTAATTTATTTTGTAACAAATCCAGTATATTAAATTTACTAATATGTTGTTATAGGAAGGATTCGAGTTACAATTACACACACCTACATCTAATGGTCAAAGAACATACTGTTTCTGTGGATGGTGAATTTCTGCCTCACGAAACAATGATTGTTCAATATTCTTTTAACACCTTCAAATGTGGACATTAAGATGTCACTATATTTATATATGATATATTATATGTTTATGTTTTACTTAAGCTTCTGTATTTTTCATTTATGGAATACCTTTATGGTTTCCATTATGGTTAAACGTGATATCTTCATTTTAGGAAGTGCGGACTACCGCCCCCTCAAAGTGATTTGATTTGTTAATACCAGATGTGGTACGTATAAAGGATATATTTAATGATATTATATATGATACCATACTGGAATTATAATAATATTATGTATCATTATGTTTTAATTCCATTAAATAAGAAATAGAAATGGAAGTAGCGTTCATGCGTACGTACGACTTACCGTCTCCATGAACGGTGCATTTCATTTCTTACCTATAAATGTTATGTAATATTATAAATGCATGTATATAATGGATATATATGATATATATGATATCTAAATAATGAATATAATTCTGGATATAATATATATTTTACCACATGAACAACTTGTAATTATAAAGAGTTTATTTTTGACTCACGTAGCAATGATCTACAAAACAACCATTATTAACTTAAATAATTACATAGTGTTCATAGCATGGTAATAAGTGATATAAAAGGAATAATGAACTTGAAAAATGTTCTTAAGAAAGTATAAATTAACCCATGTTTATTATTCAGGAGGTTAAATAATGATCGAGTGAAGTCAGACCCGAGGTAACGGATCCTACATCTCTCTTCATTTTTAAGTACACTCTTTTATGTCATTTATTTTAAGCTCATCTTTCTTATGTTTGGGGATGTTATTTTATATACCTAATTCTGTAATTTTTATGTTAATATTTATAGAGACCCTATTTGATCTCATAAATCCATTTTTGGAAGTTTTAATTGGCACTGTTAGGCTGCTGAAATTTTGTAAGGGGTTTTTTTTATCTCACTTTGTGTTTTCGTTAGATTCATGCTACATTTTCCAATATTTACTTTTGAGTGGTGTATGTACTATCCATTATTCTACTCTTTGTGTAACATAATTTCGTTTATGATCCTTTACATCAATTTTTTATTGTCCTTCTTTCTTGGGGTGTACATTTCGAATGTTACCCAAATCAGTAAGGGGACCTTTCACCCTCCTCTTTTTAAAAGACATATTTTCTTATGTCTTTTAATTTTCATCTTATTATGTAAGGATCTGTTATTATATATCCTTATTGTCATAAATTTTATTTCCAAGTGATGAGATACCCTTTATCTCTCCCATCAACTGTTTTTCTAAAATTTGATGTGACGTCGTTAGGCTGTCAAGGGAATTTCTCAACCCAATTTCGATTTCTTTGGGTATAACATGTAGTTATTGAATATGCCATCCTTTGAATATTTGTGAATGAACATTGATTATTTTACACTTAATATCCACGTATATTGGGTGTATTTATACTTGTCACACATAATTATGAGATTGATTTATCTTTAATTTAAGGATACCTTCTTTATAATGGATTTCATCTCATTTTATATTTCTATTGAGACTTCGTTGTTGTTATGCACCAGTTCACTCTTATATGGTGTATATAATATCATTTGGAATATTATATCATGAATCCCTTTATTCTCATGATATTATAAAGTTTTGATTAAATCCCTCAATTATTGTATTCAAGTGTCCCTCATTTTGCTAAAAACCCTTTAACTAAAATATCATTTTAAATGTTTTAATGATTTATTCATATAAATATTTCTCATTAATATCCATGTTTTCAAAATGGTTTTAGGGATTTATTTATATGAATATTAATGGTTTAAAATGTTAAAAGCTTCAATGTGGTATGGGACTTCATCTCAATCTCTATTCATTGTGGCATATTTTTTTTATACACAACTTTCTTTTATATGGTGTATAAACCCATTTGAATTTTACGATTATTCAAAAGGAATCTTTTTTTATACGAATCATTTTACTAAACGATAAAAGAAATGTTTTTTTGTCGTACGTATGTGACGAAAACGACTTCTCCGCCGCCATGACCATTATTTGAGTTTTAGTTTCCTCTACAAGCCATAACATTTTTTTGAATGAAAAATAAATACCATGTTTAACTTTTCATTTATTTTGGTATTGAAAATGGTTTTCATAATATTATTATATCAATGTGTTGTATTGATATATTTTGATTGAATAGTGGAAATGTTATGTTTCCTTTATGCATGTTTTATGTGATACGATTATGTTATGGTTCATGGGCATTGTTATGAATACGGGTGGTTCCGTGATAAACTAAGAGAGGGTGAGCCCGATATAGCTCTCCAATGCATTGGGTAACACGAAGGAGTTAAATGTTAAGGTTTCTCTGAAGAGATTTATGGAATATACTATGATGAGTATTCCAAACGTAACCAAGAGGGTTACTCCCTACGTAAGAATGTTATGAATGCCTCAAGTTACCTTTATGTCTTATGATTTCTATGATTTATTCATGATTTTATAAGGTATGTTAAAGTGATTATGATTTATGGGTAAAGTATGATATCATTATTATGTATATATGTACTCATGGTTCCTTTCCATACTTTTTATAACCCATACTGACCTTTTTATGCTCATCCCATGTTTTTGAAACGTTTTCACAGAACAGAAAGTTGAATAGGGTCAAGGATGGGATCAACGAATTGTTAGGCTGTCTAAAACAAGGAACTAGACAAGACTCTTTTGTTCAATAGTTTTTATTTTGTGAAAAATATGGAAGCTGTGTAGATGTGTCTACTTTTTAATCTTTGAGATGTAATAGTTATGTCCTAATTCTCAAAAACTCTAAACCTGAAAAGATCCTCAATGTGAATTATTCATTTTAATTCAATATTAAGTAATGTTATAAGGTGTGGGCCATATAGTTTGTATCAGAGGTCAGTTTAGATAACTTTAGAGGTTAGAGAGTTTTTTAAGAAAGAGTGACAAGTTGTGTATAACCACAATGGTTAGTATATTAGATGGAGTCATTGTTTTTATTGAAAGTTAGAATGACTTTGAGATAACTTGGATAAGTATATCTTGGTGTTTATCTTCCTCTTTATTATTTGATGATTTCACTGATATACTCACACTATCCTTTTTGGTTTTAGTAAATGGCTGGATCTAACAGGCACCAATGTAATAGAGGATTTAATGAAAATTGTGATGATTTTATGAAAGAACAACTGAATGATATGGGAGCTACAATGAGAACTCTTGTGGTTATTCTCAACCAACAATCTGGAGTCATGATTGACCACTTGAACCTTAGTGATTTTTATAAGGCATTATATATGCGAGAAACAAATCCCTACGGAAGTTCAGGTAATAATCATAAAGGTAAGTATGTTCAAAAACCCATGTGTCAAATATGTGGAAATAAAAACATAGGAAAATGATTCAAAGGGACAGAAAGATGCTATAGATGTGGAAATGAGGGTCATAAAGCAAGAACCTGCCATGGAAAAAGGAAGAATATAATTTACTCTAGGAAATGGAAAAAAGATCTATTTGAAGGATTAATTGAATGTTTTAAATGTGGTGTGCATGGTCATTAGGGAAACACATGTATTGTGAAGAAGTTTTGGTAATAGGGTCACCAAGATCGTACAAATATTCATTTACCAACCTAATGCCATTCTGATTGAGGACGAAGAAACTGACAATGAAGAATGAAAGGTATGGATTATTTCTTAACATATGTTTTCCTATTATTGGAATCATAGGATATGATTCATGATTTTGATTGTAGGAAAGAATTATTTCAGAATATGTTGAAAAGGAATGGATAATGGATCATGAGTAATTTTGAATGAGTAAGAAGTCATCATATAAGGTATTCAAGAGTAGTGGTAGATTTTATGATGGTGAAATTCTTAGATGTATTAAGTATCTTTTGATGATGGGGTTAAATTAGAAGAATTTTCATAGTAACACTGATGTTTGATATTCGAAAATTTTATTCAAGGAATAATAATCCTTTCTTTTGTGGATATATTTATAAATAACCATTTGGGTTTATATGATCCTTGAATTTGAGGCAATTACTAGTTAATACATTTTGGGTTGCAAAATTGAAGTTATTAGATAACCTTTGTGGTTAAAATATGTTATGGCTATTTTGAAGATTTTATCTGTTTTTGGGGGGATGTTTTATGAATTATATAGTTTTAGAAAAAGGACAACACGCAGACCGTGTGACAACCCATCGCGTCAGACGAAGCTGCGGGAATCGAACCCACAACCAAAGTGAAACTGGTATTTATCGCCTACCACTGGACTACGTGAAGTCCCTGGTTAGTTTGACTAATTCTTTTTAGTTAGATTATTTTAGAAATCAAGAGTATGTTTATTTTGGGTTATCTATGGAAATGATTAAACTATCATGGAGGATATGTGATTGGGTTAATTACTTTTCAATATGGGACTTTAAGATAAACTGATGTTATTTGGAGATAAGTGTTAATTTTTATCTTGGAAAACTATGTGATTAAATCCTTCAAATATTTGAGTTTCAATAATTTTTTGGACAATTTTTTTAATTAATGGTCTTTGTTGAACTTGGGGTGTTGTTTGAAAAATTTTGGAGATTATGAAAAGATTTTTTTTATATAAAGGATTATCCTTTTCGTGTATTATATGATCTCATACTAACCTTTTTGGTTTTAGTTTTGGTTAAGGTCTAAAGACATGGGAATTATATAGTTCACTTTTGTGGATTAGGTGATTCTCAAGAAGATGATTATAGCTCTCTTAACATAAACAAGTCATCCTAAATACTCATATATTGGAGAAAATATGAGTTCGTGTAAAAAATATAGTAAAAATTGAAAGTAAACATGACATGTAAGCATGTTTCCTTATGTTTTAGTTAAGCTAAAAATAAATTAATTCATTAGTGAAAAGCAACATAAAAAATTTTTTCCGTTAACTTTTCTTACTGGGGAATCCAATACCGTTTAACCCATCACAAGTTTGTGATTTTATTATGGTTAACTTTCCCATAGAAATGTTTACTATCACTCTCCATCAGAACATGAACCTTTGTTTTTTCCTCCATATCCATATTTTCATGCATGGAATCCTAGTATGGGTTAACTCGGGTGACCATTGTACATCTCTTTCATTCTTTTATTGTGATAGTTTAATTTACTTCTTTTCTGATGTGGGACTTTCAATGGAGTTTCCAAGCCCAATTTTAAAATTGCGAGGATGCAATTCCCAAAAGGGGGGAAGGATGTGACACCCCAGGTAAATAAAGAATATGACATATTTATATTTATCCATATTTGTGAATAAAATATTAATATTACATTAAAGGTAACACTATGCTCGATGGCGTACCCAATACGCGACAACGAGTTCCATTGAAATCTTACGTTGCACTATAATAATAAAATAATATTATTTTAAATGGTAGTTAATGCCTAGCCATTGTAATGGCAGGAAAGAACGGAAGTAACTAAAAAATGATTATATATGTTTGTCAAATATTTTTACTTTCATCCAATAAATGTTAGAGGCGTAAAATGAAAATGAATCCAATTTTAAGCGTAAACACTCTAATATTCTTTAAAAGGTCAATTAACCGCCTTTTGATGGAGAACCAATTTTAAATCCACTATTTTACAATTTAATGTGTTATATATGACAAAATAAAATTCTTCTTTAGAATCGGGACTTCCAAATTTACTTTGTGTAAATTTTTGGTATTTTTCCGATAAAGTTCATTTTTCAATGAATAGGGAAAATTGTTGTATTTTAACTCAAAACCTATTTTTAATCTAATTTATTTATATGATTATATTATCTTTTGAATTGGTTTTAAAGTTAAATTAGAATATATTTTTACCATTTAATCCAATTGTTGTCGTTGGAATTAATTTCACTTTGAAATTGGATTTAAACTAGTGTCAATCTTTTGATATATGTTGTTTCATAAAAACACTCTATTTGTTCTGACAGCGGGAATTAATTATTAAATTAATTATTTTAACTTATATGTTTTGAATTTTTTAAAATAGACATAATTTTTTAATTCTCAATATCAAATATAACTTAGGGTGATGTTTTGGTATTTTTCTGAAAAACATCAATTATTAATGAATAGTGAAACCACTAAGTGGTACTTAAAAAACTGATTTTTCGTTTAAATGAAATTTTACCACCTATGTGTTTTGAATTTCAAAAATCCAACATACATGGTTGTCATTAAGAAGTAAAATGTGTTTCAATGGGATTAAAATAATTTTTTGGTGAATAGTAACTTTTAAGTTTTTAATCGCGAATAGAGGTAATTAGTGTAATTTAAGGTAAAAACAATGTTTTAATAATATTAAATGACCTTGAAACATGTCCTACCCTCATTGGATGTGTCATGTCTGACCAAGAAAATCCATGGGTCAAATTGGGGACCCCATGGAGCCACTTCGGTAAGAAAATGACATAAATAACATTTTATTTAAAGTTAAAATAATAATGTCACAAACATGAGTTGTTTTACTAAAAAACATTTACATGGGGTTATACATGTCTGATTTCTTACTATAAATAGTAATTGGAATGATAAAAATATTTCCTACATCAAAGTAATTTTTTATAATTTTTATACTTTAAATAAATTAAATTATTTATGGCATCATGATGATGCAGTGATAACTCATTATTTAATGATTTAAATAAAATGAAAAGATAATGTATCATATAAGTCCTAAACATGTCAAAAAACTATTTTATTGATGGATTTAGAACCCCTATCACCACATCCTCCAAATATATCAATGTCGGACCTTTAAAATCCGAAAATAATTTGAAAATAATGTAACGATTTTTGACTTTCCAAGAGTGCCCCTCCTCTCCTCTTATAAAAGGCCCCCACCTCTACCACCTTACCCACACCTCTCTAGCCTTTGGCTCGGACTAACACTGCTCATTTTGTCTCTCCAAATCCATATCTTATTCCTAGAAGCCTCACTTTGGAAAGAATGATTCACAAGGAAGCCTTTGAGCTCAAATCAAAGAGAGTTACTCGATTTTAAGGTAATGTCTTCACTTGTGTTCTTTTGTTTTATTTTGCTTTTCCAACCCCCTAAACTCATTTTATTCATTTCATTTGTAACAAATCCAGTATTTTCAATATACTGGGATGTTTTTATAATATTTATTCTAGCTACACTTACACAAAACTACATCTAATGGTTAATGAACATACTGTTTCTGTGGATGGTGAATTTCTGCCTCACGAAACGATGATTGTTCAATATTATTTTAACACCTTCAAAGGTGGCCATTAATATTTCACTATATTTATATATGATATATAATATGTTTATGTTTTACATAAGATTCTGTACTTTTTATTTATGGCATACCTTTATGGTTTCCATTATGGTTAAACGTGATATCTTCATTTTAGGAAGTGCGGACTACCGCCCCCTCAAAGTGATTTGATTCGTTAATACCATATGTGGTACGTATAAAGCATATATTTAATGATATTATATATGATACCATGCTGGAATTCTAATACTATTATGTATAATTATGTTTTAATTCCATTAAATAAGAAATAGAAAAGGAAGTAGCATTCATGTGTACGTACGACTTACCGTCTCCATAAACGGTGCATTTCATTTCTTACCTCTAAATGTTATGTAATATTATAAATGCATGTATATAATAGATATATATGAAATATATGATATATAAATAATGAATATAATTATGGATATAATATATATTTTACCACATGATCAACTTCTAATTATAAAGAGTTTATTTTTGACTCAAGTAGAAATGATCTACAAAACAACCATTATTAACTTAAATAATTACAAAGTGTTAATAGCATGTTAATAAGTGATATAAAAGGAATAATTAACTTGAGAAAGGTTCCTAAGAAAGTATAAATTAACTCATGTTTATTATTCGGGAGGTTAAAGAATGATCGAGTCAAGTCGGATCTGTGGTAAGGGATCCTACCTCTCTCTTCCTTTTTAAGTACTCTCTTTTATGTCATTTCTTTTAAGCTTATCTTTCTTATGTTTGGGGATTTTATTTTATATTCCTAATTTGGTAAATTTTATGTTAATATTATGATAGACCCTATTTGATCTCATAAACCCATTTTTGGAAGTTTTAGTTGGCACCGTAAGGCTGCTGAAATTTCATAAGGGGTTTTTATCTCGCTTTGTGTTTTTGTGAGATTAATGCTACATTTGCCAATATTTCCTTTTGATTGGTGTATGTACTGTCCATTATTATACTCTTTGTGTAACATAATTTCGTTTATGAGTATTTAAATCAATGTTGTATAGTCCTTCTTTCATGGGGTGTACATTTCGAAAGTTACCCAAATCAGTAAGGGGACCTTTCACCCTCCTCTTTTTAAAAGACTTATTTTGTTATGTCTTTTAATTTTAATCTTATTATATGAGTATATGTTCTTATATATCCATATTTCCATAAATTTTATGTCTATGTGATGAGATACCATTTATCTCTCTCATCAAATCTTTTTCTAAAATTTGATGTGATGCCGTTAGGCTATCAAGGGAACTTATTAACCCAATTTCGATTTCTTTGGGTTCAACATGTAGTTATTGAATATGTCATCCTTTGAATATGTGTGAATGAACTTTGATTATTTTACACTTAATATCCATGTATATTGGGTGTATTTATATTTTTCACACATAATTATGAGATTGATTTATCTTTAATTTAAGGATACCTTCTTTAAAATGGATTTCATCTCATTTTACATTTCTATTGAGACTTCATTGTTGTTATGCACCAGTTCACTCTTATATGGTGTATATACTGTCCTTTGGAATATTATATCATGAACCCCTTTATTCTCATGATATTATAATGTTTTGATTATATCCCTCAATTATTGTATTCAAGTGTCTCACATTTTGTTAAAAACACTTTAACTAAAATATTATTTTAACTGTTTTAATGATATATTCTTATAAATATTTCTCATTAATATCCATGTTTTCAAAATGGGTTTAAGGATTTATTTATATGGCTATTAATGGTTTAAAATGTTAAAAGCTTCAATGTGCTATTGGACTTCTTCTCAATCTCCATTCATTGTGGCATATTTTGTTTTATACACAACTTTCTTTTATACGGTGTATAAACCCCTTTAACTTTTACGCTTATTCAAAAGGAATCATTTTTTATACTAAGAGTTTTAATAAACGACAATAGGAATGTTTTTTTTCGGACGTATGCGGCGACAACGACTTCTCCACCTCCGTGATCATTATTTTAGTTTTGGCTTCCTCTACAAGCCATAACATTTTATTTGAATGAAAAATAAATACCATGTCATACTTTTCATTTATTTTGGTATTGAAAATGGTTTTCATAATGTTTTTATATCAATGTGTTGTATTGATATCTTGTGATTGAAAAGTGGAAATGTTATTTTTTCTTTTATGCATGTTTTATTTGATACGATTATGTTATGGTTCTTGGGCATAATTATGAAGACGGGTTGTTCTGTGATAAACTAAGGGCGGGTGAGCCCGATAAAGCTCTCCAATGCACTGGGTAACGTGATGGAGTTAAACGTTAAGGTTTCTCCGAGGAGATTTAAGGAATATACTATGATGGGTATTCCAAACTTAACCAAGTGGGTTACTCCCTACGTAGGAATGTTATGAATGCCTCATGTTACCTTTATGTCTTATGATTTATATGATTTATTCATGATTTTATGAGGTATGTTAACGTGCTTATGATTTATAGGTAAAGTATGATTTCATTCTTATGTATATATGTACTCATGGTTCCTTTCCATACTTTTTATGACCCTTACTGAGCTTTTTATGCTCACCCCAAGTTTTTGAAACGTTTTCACAGGACATAAAGTTGAATAGGGTCAAGGATGGGATCAAGGAAATGTCAGGCTGCCTAAAACAAGGAACTAGACAGGACTCTTTTGTTCAAGAGTTTTTATTTTTTGAAAAAGATGGAAGCTGTGTAGATGTGTCTACTTTGTAATCTTTGAGATGTAATAGTTATGTCCTAATTCTCTAAAACTCTAAACATGAAAAGATCCTCAATATGCATTATTCAATGTAATTCAATATTATGTAATGTTATAATATTGGGGAATTATATTGATCCTGATGGCTAGATAGTCCTTCAAGAGCGGATTTCATGATTACTCACTAGTGCCAGTAGTCTGAGCTTGTTCAAGGAGCCAAGAGCTTCGGTTGGGATCTCCTAGTAGCGGCATCGAGGCCTTATGTCGTCCTATAGGGTATGGACTGGTTATCTACTATCCATGCCCATATTGATAGTATTAGGTGCAATGTGTGGTGCGTCTACACAAATGGGACTAGTTTTACCTTCACTTGTGAGAAGGGAACCTTTTCAGCACAGGATGGACTTACCCTAAGTAGAGTGCAGCCAATCACTCATCAGTTGGAAAGTCTTACCCATGGAGTAGTAGATGTGGAGAGTATGATTTTTCTTATTGTGGTAGATCTGTACACATATTTCTTTTCTGATGACGTTCTGTGTCTACCTCCATGCCGAGTGGTGGACTTTTTCATTGACTTATACCCTGGGATGACACCAATATCTTCACCAGTGTATCAGATTGCTCCCGTGGAGCTTCATGAGTTGTGGGTATAGAAGGAGGACTTACAGGGGAAGGGATTAATCCCGCCCAATGTTTCTCCTTGGGCCGCCCAGATTTTGTTCACCAAGAAGGTGGATGGTTGCTTGATAATTTATGTTGACTATCAATGCCTGAACCATGTGACCTTGAAGAACATGTACCCACTTATGAATATTGACAACCTCTTTTATTAGATGAAGGGGGAAGGATGGTTCTTGAAGATAGACCTCAGGCCATGTTATCACCATCTTAGAGTACAGGATGAGCATGTGCATAAAATGAATTCCAGATGTCGGTACGAGCATTATGAGTTCTTGGTTATTCCATTTGATGTGACCATTGCTCCAACAGTGTTCATGGGACTCATGAACAAGTTATTTTATCCATACCTTGATCACTTTGTAATAGTCTTCATCAATGACCCCCTGATCTACTCGACTATAGAGGAGAAGCATGCTTATCATTTGTATATAGTCATAGACACACTCCGAGAGCACGAGCTTTATGGTAAGATCATGAAGTTCCAGTTCTAGACCAGATAGGTTCAATTTCTAGGACACGTCTTCTACTAGGCTATAGTTGTAATATATCTAGTTAAGATTGAGGTGGTACTTTCTTGGGAGTCACCAAGGAGTGTGATGGAGGTGCGGAGATTCTTGGGTTTGGCAGGATACTACTGGAGGTTTGTGCCAAATTTATCCAATGTTTCAGCACCTTTATCAGCATTGATGAAGAAGGGGAAACCCTTCGTGTGGTCAGAGAGATATCAGTAGAGTTTTGAAGAGCTGAGGCAGAGGCTGACTAATTCCACCATCTTGAGTCTCCCAGAGGAGGGCGTTGGGTATGTAGTCTACAATGACGAACTAGAGACCAAACTTGGATGTGCCTTGATGCAGGAGAGAGCAGTGATTGTGTATGGTTCTTGACAGTTGATACTACATGTGAAAAACTACTCTACCCATGACCTGGAGTTTGTAGTATAGGTCTTCACCTTGAAGATGTGGTGACATTAATTGATGGGAAAGTACTTTATAGTCTTCTCTAATTATAAGGGTCTCAGGTATATATTCTCTCAAAAGGAACTGAACCTGAGATAGTAGTGTTGGCTTGAGTTCGTCGATGACTATGACTTCAAGGTAGTCTATACTCCTAAGAAGATGAACATTGTAGCACATTCACTCATCAGAAGGTCTGGTATAATGCTTCTAGGTGATGTGATAGAGCAGCTGGACACATTGTAGGTTTTCTTTTGTGGATCGAGATGGAGAATCTTTTCTTCAGTCTCTTATAGTCACTCCCCCACATCTTTAGCGAGTCAGGGAGGTGCAGTGTCGGGACAATGACTACAAGGATCGACATGCTCAGATATCTGTAGGATAGGAACCTGATAATTATAATGAAGGTGTGGAGCACATCATCCTCTTCAGAGGACATACTATGGTCCTAGTGTCATTTCAGGAGGAAGTGTTGATGGATTTACACACATCCCCTCTAGTGGTATATCCAAGAGTGGGAAAGATGTACCAGGACCTCCAATGACAGCATTGGTGGCCAGTAATGAAGAAAGCAGTAGTAGAGTTTGTCTCTCAGTTCCTCACATGTCAGAAAGTGATGGCGGAGCATCAGGTACCAGCAGACTTAGTTCATCCTTTAGAGGTCCCAAAGTGGAAGTGGGAAGAGATATCCATGGGCTTTGTGACAGGACTATAATGTACATCCAAGGGCTAGGATTCTATTTGGGTGATTGCCGACCGACTCACCAAATCGGCCCACTTTATATCGATCAAAGATTAGTGTTCAGTAGAGAGCATGGAACACCTCTTTTTATAAGAGATTGTGTGGATACTTGGAGTACACTTGATGATTGTCTCCGATTGTGATGTAGGTTTCACATCACAACTATGGAAGGGGTTGTATTTGGCTTTCTGGATACAACTTCATTTGAGCACTACCTTCCATCCAAAGAAGGATGGTCAGACTGAGCAAACCATTCAAACCCTCAAGGACATGCTGCGTGCTTGCGTCCACGATTTTGGACATAGTTGGGATAAACACCTTCCCTTTGTGTATTTTTCATACAACAACACCTATCACTTAACCATTAGGATGACACATTTAGAGGATCTAAACATTCGACCTTGCATATCGCCTTCGTGCTGGACTAACCCTGGGGAGTCAGCACTCATGGGACCATAGATGGTACGACCTACCCAAGAGAAGGTGCATATCATCCATGAGCAGATGAAGACTGCACAATGTAGGCGGAAGTCTTATGCTGATAAGAGATAGAGACCTCTAGAGTTTGAGGATGGAAACCACATCTTTCTACGGGTCTCACCTCGATGAGGTGTGTAGAGATTTGGTCTGGGCAGCAAGTTATCTCTAAGGTTAATTGGAACATTTCTGGTCCTCAATAGAGTTGGCGATGTATCATACCACCTAGCACTTCCCCTACAGTTACATTGAATGCATGAAATTTTCCATGTATCCTAGGTGAGGAGATACATGCATGATTCACTCTCAAATTAAACCATGAGATGAAGGTAGAACAATCTTTTTAGTCTATCTTGGGTTGTCCAATCCAGTGAGACCTAAGAAGAAACCTAAGATACACAACCTATGAGATGGATTTTTGGCTATGAAGTGGCCAACGTGGTTTTGATTTTAGATGGTTTTAAAGAACACTATCAATACTATGTGAATTCAGTTTAATTAAAATGGGTTGATCTTAGGATTATGCTAGGGGTGGATGGAATCAATTTTACTTCTTTAGAAAATTTTTGTTTTATTAATTCATGATGAATCCATTCTTCCAAATAACACTTCCTTCATCATTTTATTTTTTGATGCTAAATAAACACAATTACTAATCCCATACACAAATAGAGAACCAAATTAAGGAACTCTCCTAGGTATATGGTGATTTTAGTACATTGATTTAGCTTCCTCAAACATAGTGAAGAAGAATAGTGGATATAACTGAAGAATGGAGATCATAAATTAGTTAACAAATTAAAAAAATTGTTCGTAAAATAAAATTAATTTCAGCCTTTTCATCTTCCAAAGAACATACCATTAATGTTCTTTCCCTCCATTGATGGAAAACTCTCAATCATAAGTGGATTAGGGATTACTTGAATTGGATTAATGAAATTAAAACTGCGAAAATAATGAGCACTCCTCCGTGTATACAAATGAAATTCACAGCTATGTGTGAACTAATTCACCAAAACACAGAGATTTCACTATTTTTTGTGATTATAGAAATTTAATGAAAGAAATGGGATGAATATAATATAGTGATATTGATGAAGAATAATGAAATACAAAAAGAAACTTACATGGAATTGAAAACATCTGAAATGAAAATTGTCATAATAACATTAAATCAAAAACAAGAGATGTCCCTTCCCCCTCACCAAAACATCCTTAAATAAGAAATTTGGAAGCCTTAGGCCGAGCCTCAATAAATATATACCCAATTATTAAATTAATTTAGATTTTTGGGAGGTGGAAAGTAGTGCATAAAAATTGATTCCCTCCTTTGAAACGAAGTGGAAGCTAGCTTGCATCCAATGAATAGACACGTCCAAATGACCTTATAGATGGCCGAATTATAGTGAGACATAGAATAAGAAAATGGATCTCTGTCTATCTCCAAACCACCTGTAATATTTTGGCCACTTTGGAGTATTTAATCGGGTGTTATGGCCACTTTTATGGGATAACATTCTGGGATACAGATTCTAGATTAGATTTTGATATTCTATTTGAACCGCCAAAAGTTCCATCATAGTGGATGAATTAGCACTAGATCCTGAAGAACAATTTTTTCCCCTATATGTATTATATCATACAATGAAATTTAGGATTCATTTGGCTGGTATTGTGGTCCCCATATTCTCATCAGAGGGATGATGTCCAATGTTCCTTTTCTAGAATTGCTTCCATTCATCTCCAAATATCCCCATTATACTTTATGAATCATCCATTTATCCCTGAATGAAAAATTTTCATATTAATATGTAGATACATTTCAAAAAAATATATCAAATTAAAATAGGAAAATTTAAATTCTTTAAAATCATGTGAATCATTGGGCCTAAATTGGTGTACATTAGGCCTGAAGTGCACAAATGATGAGAATGGATGTTCAAAATTAAAATCCACTAATTCAGGCTCATAAGATCAAAAATGAACATTTAATATCATTAAAATGTAATTAAAATATGTGTTTTTATTGGATAACCATTGCATGACCCATCACACGTCATCGACCATGGTGAGCTGGACATCGATGATGAGGCGACATTTATGGAGGTTCCAGTAGAGATTGAGGATCAACAAGAGATGGTCCTTAGTGGTTGGTTGACACCTTTGGGGCACGTACGTTGGAAACATGGGAACCACCTAGTGGTCACATGGGATCAGTATGCCCTGATTCTTGCTCAGTACCCCCAATTGTTTTCATATTTTTTGTGATGTGGATTTTGGGGATGCAAATCCCTATGGTGGGGAGAATGTAAATACTCAGAAACTCCATGTAATTGTTTTTAATTATATCTTAATTTTATGAGTATGATGAAATTTATGGAGCATGATTTTGAGGCCAGGTGTGCCCGATGTGATTTTCTAAATTTTTTTCGGGTACATTAAGTAAACGTGAGAGCGTGTTTTTGTAACTTATGAACCGATGCTCGAAATTGAAATCTGAGGACACCGTTGAACTCACAGAGCTGGTATTCACTTAAGGAGAAATTCACCTCAACTACAGTAGGTCGAGGGTGAAAGTTAGTTTTTGTGTTTTATGTGAAAATAAAAATATAATAAAGAATAAGCTTTATTTTATTTTTTATTGAAACCATTCTACATGGGTTATGGTGGTGGGGACTACCCAAACCCTCTTTAATGGCAGAAAACATTTCAACTCCCCATTTAATTTGTTAAGCCAATGAGAATTTATTCAATGTGTCAACATTTAATTGTACCAATGTAAATTAACTGTTGAAACCTATCAAATATTAAGTAACAACGTTGTTGTAATTAATGATGGTTCCTACTAAATGAAACTTTATAAATTCCCTGACCTTCCCCCCCCCCCACTCTTATTTATATTGAGCTTGGGGGGTATGATTTGGCATGGCTTCACCATGTGATGAAGCTCTAGTAAAGTGATGCGATGCCGGACACTTGGAGGACGAAGATGGTTCTAGGGAGTAGCGGTGATGTACAGAAAAACCCCCAACGAGGATATATGATCAAGAAAACTCTTTGGAGGCTGTTGTGGGAATGGAAAACACCAACCCTATTCCTCAACTATGAGATTTTATCCATCATTCACGTGGTAGAGGGTGTTGTTGATTTATAACCCCCTTATCCGTTCATGACATTATTCGTGATTCAAGAATTATTGAGCCTCTTACTACCACCCTAACTCGGAGGGTGTGGGACAAAAAAACATGCCCTGACCTCTCCGCAATTTTATTGTGACTCTTGATGTGTTCTTCATGATGGAGGAAGATAGATACTGACACCAGCAAGGCTCAGGAATGGCGGCTGGCACCACGAACGGCCGCGACAAAGTCGGGGGCACCACTGTGCCGCTGGAGAAGGGTCGCGGCCCATCGACCGTGGAAGAGATAGGGAAACTTCCGGCGGAGGCTTATCGGATGAAGAGGATGGCTGATCATGTCTACACCGCCTGGTGAGCGAGAGCCACAGCCTTGTGCCCTGGTGGCAAAGGGAGGGCGACCGGACGAGCCGGTCACAGGTGAAGGCGCGCCACGCAAAGAAGGCAACTGACCATTCGAGCAGCCTCAGCTAGCCTCCACATCGTGGGTTGGGCCACGCCGGTGGGCCGGGACATACCCAACGGGATGGGTCGACCGAAACCGGGTCATTTCAGCCTAGGAAGGGTCAGGCCGGGTTAGTCCGACCGGGTCGGACCGAGCCTTGACCGACATCGACCCCTTTTCGCTCTTTCATCCTTATTTTAAGCTACATGTGTTCGTTTGACGAACCTTCAGTGGCACCAGAAACCCTGGATCATGACAGACCGTTTGGTATACCCCACATGTGTTTTGGATAATGTTGGGGTACAGTCGGGTTGAATTGAACATGAATCCAATCAGGCCCTCAAGAATAAAAGGACAATAAATTACAGACCGGGCGTCTGATTGACACATTGTCTATTGCGTTGATACCCATTTTACGTGGTGTTCGTTTGGGATACTTATCCGTCGGACATCGTGGTAGTTTGAGTATAAAACAATGGCTTAAAGAGAGAATCCTACCAAAATAATGCATGCATAGTGCAGGAATCCTATAGATGGTTATAACATGAGAAGGGGACACATTGTGGGTCTGTGCTTAGGATTCGTTGTGGGTGTGTGTTAGAGAGTCTCACATGGATCTACTCTAGGAATCCATGTGGGATGACACTAGGATCATGTGTGGGTTTTCTATACAAGGATCCTGTGTCAGTCTAATGATATACTAGGATCCTGTGAGGGTCTGATGATTTAGGATTTTACTTGTGTCTTCCTCTTAATAGAGATTGATGAATCAGTAGTTACATCTAATAATATCTACTACTATACCTATGTTATACCTGGTGTGAGATGAGTCTTTACCTTTGAGGTATTCTTTTGTGTGGCGTAACTTTGTGGTACGTACCATCAGGTTGCTACCTTTGTGGTATTCTTCTGTGTGGAATACCTGTGTGGTACATACCTTCGTGGTTATACCTTTCTGGTATTCTTCTGTGTGGCATACCTGTGTGGTATTTATCTTCATGGTGATGCCTTTGTTGTATTCTTCTGTGTGGCATACCTGTGTGGCACTTACCATCGTGGTAATCTTTCCTTCGTGGATCAGTTGTACTTTGGCTAAAGAGTTGGGCCTTGTGTTTTCTCATAGATGTGATGGGTAATATTTGATAGCTTAGGTTTTTTTGTGAGAATACACCTAAGTAGGGTTTCCACTAGTTTTAATGATTTGTGGTTTATCCTTTGTGGATTTTGTGATCCATTTAGGGTCTCAGGGTCCCTAATGAGTATCATAATACTCACCCATCCATGGGTGTCACCCACACCTTTTTGTGTTTGGTGTAGATGACAGACAGCGTTGATCGAGGCTGAGGGTACTAGGACTGGATGATTCCCAGAGGTGGACCATATGGCGTGTCAGTACATAGATGAGACGAGTGAATGTGGAGTGCTGAGGAGGAAATCTTTACCTACCCTTCAGGTTGGAACTTTGGAGGATGACCAAGTAGTCGTCTATCCTTTTCTTCAGTTGTATTGTATTTTTAGATGTACTTGTACCTTTACTGTTGGGCTTGTATTCCATCACCTCTTAATTTCAGGACCCTTTTTTCTATATAGATTACCTGTGTTTGTATCTTTTTGTTTTCTTGGTTAAGTGTGTTTACATGATATAAAGTCAATGCCTTCCCCATTTATGGGGATACTCCTTTCAGTGCTAGTAACTATCCCCTGGCCTATGGAAGGTGGGGTTGGGGTTGTCACGACATGGGCCCTAGGGGACGGGTCGTGATAATGTAGGGGAAGAACCATTACATACAAAAAGGGGAATTTGAACTCTGAAAATCATTAATAAAAATGAAATATCTACTGAGAATCCTTAAAAAATTCAAAACATCACACCATCTATTTCGAGGTTTGATATGTTTAAAAAATGACTACTACTGCTCTAGAGGACAACTTCTACAAGATCATGAATGCGACACAAGAAGAGAAGCAATCTGTTTGGTTTCTTTTCAAAATAAGGCAATGGGATTTATCTGTGGTAACTAAAGAATGCTGGTAAAATCACATGTATAAATGCTAAAATAATATGGGCTCATAAATAATGCTTTTCTTCTGCGTTAATAACCCAATACCTTTATCAATGGTAAAAATAAATGAAAAATTAAGTATTTATGAGTGATTATTTTTTAGTATTGAAAACATATACTTTTAATAACATGTAATATAGTGCTATAAAAAACAGAAAAATTGAAAAAAATGCATAAAAATTATTAATTATCTAAATAACTGAATTATTAAAAATGATTTAGTTTAACTATTTCAATTTAAAAAATATTTAAAAATGATTTTAAATAAATTTATTATATAAATTATAGACATACTATAAATATTTAGTATTAATAAATAAATTTGAATAAATATTAATCATATAAATGAAATTTATTTTAAAAATACTAAAATATAATAAAGAAATATGTACTAATAAATAAATGTATAATTCAAAAATTATTAGAAATTATTAAATATAAAGATGTTAAAAATAATATTAAATTATCGAATATTATAAATGAATAAATAAAATGGAATAAACTGAAAAATATTTTTTTAAAAAATCACGACATTAATTACATAAATTTAAAACACAAAAAAATTTAATAATAATGAATATATAAATAATACTATATATAAATATACATATTTTTTAAAAATGAATTTTATTAAAGTTTTAAACTAAAAGAAATATTAAAAAAATTCATTGAAATAAAAAAATTAAAAACATAATAAGTGTATTTAGACATAATAAATAAATATTAATTACAAAATTTACAAAAATTTTGAAAATATTAAAACATAAAAAATAAATATTTATATATAAATATTTAAAATGAATATATTAGAAAATATGTATAATTAATAAATAAAAAAATGAATAAATAATATTAAATGAAATGATATTAAAACTGAATATATTAAAACAAATGAATTATAAAATTATTTTTTAAAAAGTGAATTCATAATAATAATTACATGCACTAAAAACACTTAATAAATGAATATAGAGTAATAAATAGATAATATTCATTTCATAAGTAAAAAATTATTAAAAATGAATTATATTAACTATTTAATTTTTAAAATATAAAAAAGTGACATTAAATAAAATAAATATATAAATTTTAAACATATTAAATATAAAAAAACCTAATAGATTATAATGAATATATATTCATCATATAAATTAAAAACATATTTAAATAAATTAAATAAATATTGAAAATGAAAAAAAATTAATGAATTATATGAAATTGTTTTAAAAAAATTCATAACATTAATTATAGAAATTATAAATATAATTAAAATGAATAAATATTAAAAGTTACTTTTAAATAAATAACATATTCAATAAATTGATATTTAAAAATCAATAAATACAGATTTTTTAAGGATTTAAAAGAATTATTTGGAAGTGTGTTACATCTATCTCTTTCATTCCACAAAGGTTCCAAGGCCTGATAGATATTTTCACTTTGATCTTTTATGGAATTTGATAGGGGTTCCTGTAATCTATTTTATGACGTACTTGTAGAGACGATCAACTATTCTTAGTAAAAAAATGTAACTATCATTGTTTCTACTTTAAATATCTCCATCCATACTCATATCATTGAGATTAGGCCTATCAGTTTAGGTATTATTAATTATAAAATATTTCAAATGTACTTCCATGATGCTTATGGAATCAACTCTTGGTTTTATTTTAGAATAATATAGTTCTTTGGACTATAAATTATTAACAACGGATAATTCCATTTTTTTTTGATGAAGTGTTTCAATCTTTGAAAACCCAATCATAGTAAAGGAGGGGTATTATGGCCAAAAAGATAGATATGATAAATTACTATGATAAAATTAAATGGTCCTTCCTTGAATTCATGCTCAGCAAATTAGGGTTCGGTTCCATGAGGATTTCTATAATTATGATGTGTGTTACATGTATCTCATTCATGATCAAGGTGAACGAAGAATTGTATAAATTTTTTATCACTTCTCATAGGTTGAGACAAGGTTACCATATTTCCCCATATCTTTTTAATATTCTTATAGATGTTTTCTCATGACTTTTTTCCTTAATCACAGAAGAGGGTGTCATTCTTGGAGCCAAGATATGTCATCATGGTCCTCCTATTTATCATATTTTCTTCGCAGTTGATTGCCTTTTTTTGAAGGGCCACTATAGTGACCCATGCTTTTCATATAAGTAAATTAAATTTCTTTTTTGGTAAACATAATACATTAAAAATAAAATTTCAAATACCATATTAGTTTAGTTACTTTGGAAACATGGAAGAAATTATTCTAATTTGGTGAATGATCTTCAACATCTCCCATAAAGATCATCTACTTTAGTACCACACAAAGAATTTCTTTAAATCGTTGGGAAAATATGGCATAAGAAATAGTGTGAGCTCAAATTCTCAGTAAGGATATATAAGGGATACATGTAAACAGATCCATGATAATAAGTGTATGGAAACATGATCATGGAAGTAGAATATCATACCCTACATATAAAAGATCATAAATAGGAATCATGGAATAAATATTGGTAATTCATAAGACTTGAATAATAAAAAGATAAAGAACAAGATCCATGATGTCACAATATAGAAACAAAACCTGGGATTGTGGAAGACACATAAACATATAATATAACTTCTATAATAGTCATGCAATTGATGCCAAGGAAATTTTAATAGCATAGGTTCAAATCCCATACCATCTTGGTAGTCACATTTCATTCCGACAGACATCTTATTAGCATACATTAAATCCCCATATCATCTTGGTAGTCATGGTCCACTCCCATATACCTCTTAGAAGTCAAGGTTCACTCTTAAGAAAATTTTAATAGTCAAATTTAACTTCCAAGACCATATTAGCATATCTTATGAGATATTAATCATTACCCAATATATTATATGGAGATATCATTTCGACCCATCTCATAATTAAATAATACATACATTTTCCAAAATATAACAATAAATCATATCATAAACCCTGAAATGAAATGGGTATAATAAATATGTAATAATAACATAGCCTGTGGAAAAGAGTTTGGATTCATAATAATTTCATCAAAATAATATCTAGTGAAAATAAGTAGGTTCCTTAAGCATACAACCCATTAACAGGAAATGTGTTTCTAAAACATCATTCCATCATAACAGATACCATTTAAAGAATGAATATAAATGATATTCTTGGATATAAAAAGATACGTCATCATAGATGTGGAATGTAATCAAAATATCACATGGAACATGAATTCTCCTTAAAAATAACATTTTATAACATAAAATATTTCCAAAACATATTTTTATAAAAATTATCGGGAAAACATATAATGGAAGCTTGAAAATATTTAGAAGAACCTTTTACCATGAAAACACAAGAATGAAGCTCAGAAAATTTTTTTATATCATTTGTCCTTGAATATATCTTTGAGAAGTATAATGGAAGCCCTGAAAAAAATATTTAAGATTTAAAATAGTTCTTTAAAATCATTTTCTTTTTAAATGATCTTAAGATACATTTTAAAAAATTTCTTTAGAAAAATAATCGTTAAAGATTTAAATGTTTCCCATACCATGTTGAAACATTTGAATCATAATCCTTATAAAATAATAACATTACATGAAGCTTAATATATCATTAAAATAATTATATTATTTTTATAGTATGCCAAATGGTAGTATATCATCTCATAAAATAATGTAGGTGAATAAAAAAAAGATTCTAAAAAGAAGGAAAATTGAGACAAAACATCCTTACTCATTTAGAAACTCATTGGAAAACCCAATGAAATAAAGATAATTAAATGTATATGTAAATAACCATAAATTTATTTTTAAAAATAATAAAATAAATTTTTGGTCATTATTTATACCAAAATAAATCAATGAATTATTAATAAGGTGTCTATCTCACATAAATTAAAATATAGATAAAATTTTCTTAAGACATTAAAATCAGTCAAATGATTTTACCCATGAAAGAAAGAAAATTATATAGATATGAATATACTATAATATTTATAATAAGACTAATGAAATACATTTATGGGTAGTACATACACCATGTATAAGAAATTAGTAGTGTGTAAGGAATGTTTCTCAAAGAAATAAATGTGAGACAAAAATATCTTACCTTGGGTCTGATTCCCTCTATAAAAATCTGTAACTTCTATATAGTGAATTTAAACATATTAATAACTTTTAACAGAATAATAATAATATTTTTGATATCATATATGATTCATTTAAGACATTATATAACCCACTTATTAATAATTTCCAATTAAAGTGATGTGTCTGTAATAGGCGCTTTTTGATTGTATATGTTATGACTTTTTATTCTTAGTATTCTTGTTTAGATCATAATTTAGTTATTTTTATAATGTAGTTTTTTTATAAATACCATATTTATTTTGTGTATATGTATTCATAATAAAAATTAAAATATATTAATGTTAAATGAAATACAACATTCATGGAGACGGAAGGCCATACGTACGCATTAACACTATTTTCATTTTATTGTCTTGTTCAAAGAAAGGGATGTATATTATATATTTTTATTAAAAAAGAATTATAATGTCATATATAACATATATACTATAGGAATTCATCCTTATTAACATACATCTGAAATATATGTGAATAAGGAATCACATTGCATCATGGAGATGGTAAGTCATACATACACACGAGCAACATTATCATTTTACAGAAGATATTAAATGGATAATAAAAATGGTAGAAATGATACTATTATACCAAAAGTGAAACAAAGTTATAAATATCATATCTAAATATTAAACCCAAAATAATTCTCTCTCATAGAATATAGTCATGAAAAAATATATTACACCATGGCATGGAGATAGTAAGTTGTATATATATGCATGTGGTTCTTTAGTTATTCATAATATGGACAAAAGAATGAATATTTTACACCATAGTCATAAAAAAATGTCGGAATATAGATAATATTTGATTTATTACTTTATTATGGAAGCAACATAGGAATAGTAAGTAGAAGAAAAATGAACTCGAAGGAGTTAGTAAAATAATTACCTCTTTTTCAGAAATCTCATTTTGCTTTGCACTAAATAATATCTTTGGTTGGATCTATGCCCAAATTAGGGCCTTTATGATAAATTGAGAGATGCTGTGTGGAGAAATGGGCTGGGTTTGGAAGATTCAATGGGGTTTACGGTGTGAATAAATGAGAATGAGAGGTGTCCTTTTGTAAAAGAGTGGAGGGGCACTTTAGGAAACTCTCAACATATTATGTTTATATAAATTAATTTACAATTCCATATGTCTCAAAATTTATTTATTTAGAATATAAGATGTAGATATGTCAAAATATTCAAAAAAATAGACATGTTTTGGTTACATTCCTACCGTTATTTTCAGATTTATCCCTTAGTTAATCTTTTTATCTCTTACCATCACAACATGGTTTTTTACTATTTATGGTTAATACAGTTGCTATAAAATAGAAATCCAACCAAAACAGAATAATTTATGAAAAAAATTACGTAATTTTGGTTATTTTTCTAGTTTTCCTTTTTTATGAATTTTATAAAATATAATAATTTTTTTTATTTTAAATTATCATTTATGTCGATTTTGATACTATTCAATATTAATCCTTATAAAAATATCATATTAACATGATAAATAAGGAAAAATACTTCTAATATCTCAATAATATGTCAAAGGTATCTATGAATTTTTTTATATGATTTATTTTTTAAAATTTTATTCATTTTAATAATATTAATATGATTTATTTTATATGAGAATTATTTAAACAATTACTACATCATCATTATGCAAGCCTTTAATTAATTAATTTCTTCTATAAAAATTATCAATAATTTATCATGATGAATATAAATTTATTATATTTATAATGACTATTTAATGCCTAATTTATTTTCTGTATAAACCTATATTTATAATTATTTACTTGTTAAAATTATAAGAATGACATTTTTAACTTATCTTAAAATAAAATATATGATACAGCCATATTATTACCCAAGTGTCATAAAAATGATACAATTTTATCCTAAGATTTATGTTATTGGAATAGAACGTATACATTGAAGTTATTAAATGTGTTAGGCTAACGTTATAATATTATAATATTATGTATACTTTTAAGTACACGATTTACCCTTAACTACGATAGATAAAAATTATGATTTACTAATGATAAGATTCACTGAAACTTTAGTTTGATCCTATTAAAATCTAGATATCATAATTACTTTAACATTGTATTCCACTTTTTCAAATTCAACTCAGAGAAGTGGATAAATTAAATTTAACAATATTTTCACGGATGCTGTGAGAATGCAGCTAAAAGGGACTTTGAAAATTTCATTACATTTTTATATATAATTTCAATATAAAAATAAATCTAATGATATAAATTGATTTAATTTGAATAAAAATAATACAATAAATGATCATTTCAATTAAAATTTTCCATTAAAAAAATTCCATACAATATAATTATATTGATGTGATATTTAAAATTAATCAACAAAATTATAACCCAATATACCAAAACAAAACTCTCTTAGTAGGTTTTTTTCAATGATCAACCTCTATACAAAAGCATGTCCCTGAAATAAAACTAGTGATTATTTAAGTAACTGTTTATAAAGAATAATCAAATTATAATATCATTGTTATATAATCCACAAATGATAAATTATATTGTTAATTAATAAATATATTAATGATTTTATCAACTATAGTATTCTTTATATTATTAATGATTATATTATTAATTATATTATTAATTTTTATTTATCTTATTAATTAATAATTATATTATAATTTATTAATTACAATGTTATTTAAAAATATATGTGAGTTATATTGTTAAATAATGAATAATATATTGATATTATAACTTAATAATTATATTAATTACTTAACTAGTTGATAATAATTATATCATTTCTTACTAATACATTAAAATCATCATTAATTGTTAATTATATTATTAGTAATATTTTAATATTAATTATATTAATTAGTTATTTATTAGTATTATTTGTTGATATATTTAATCACATTTATTATATTAATAACTATTACTATTTTCACACCAAAGGTGAAAGTGGTTCATGCCTTCTAGCAAGGGCATCTGTTCATACTTCCTAGGACTCATTTTTCCAAATATGAATCATTGTGAAAATGTTTGAAAAACCCCAATCTTTTTTTGAGAATTTGACGTGTGTTTTAAACTAAAATGACACTTTTATATTGAAAACATCCACTTTGTGTCATATATGCTACATCACTTGTCATATTGACATACAATCAAATCTTATATACAAAAAATAATTTATATATCATTTTCATAGATATTTATGAAAATTGGAGCTCATTTTATTAGTTTTGTGTATGGGATTCATGCTTGAGACTAAAATATGAATTTTATATTAAAAACATGCACATTGAGTAATAATAGTCATATCCTGTGTGAGATTAATGTATGGACAATTATTACACATCAATAATGAATTATGAATATTTTTCATAATGTGTCAGGAAAACAAAAGATCTTCACTGTGATTTATGTTTTAGAGTAAGATGATTCTTTTAATTTGAAAACACACACATTGATCCACACTGACCACATCATGTGACTGATTGAAATACGGTTGATTCATATACCTAAAAAATTAATTATGGAACACTTAATGAATCAAGACAATAAACTATCATTTTCATTGTTTATATACGTCAATCATATATTAGAATAAAATGAATCTTTTATATATAAAACCAGTACTCTAGGTCATATCAGCCACATTGTGTGTCCGATTGATGTGACATGTATTCCTATAATTCAAAATTTTATTATGGGACATTTTCCTAATGTATATGAAAAATACAAGCATGTGTGGTTGGTTTTGGATATATAAATTAATATTTATACTAAAATGAAAATATGATATTAAAAATTTCATTTTGAGTCATATCATTCATTTTATGTGTAAGATTGACGTGTTGTCGATTTTTAAATTCCAAAAATGATTATTTATATTCATATATTATTAGGACAATCCAATATCATTTTCTTGGTTCTGCCTTTTAGATGAATGTTTTTTGATTAAAACGAAACTTTTTTAAATATGAAATAATGAAATTTGGGTCCTACCTCCCACATCGCATGTCAGATTTACATACGGTCGATTCCTAAAAATTAGAAATGAATATTTCAATACTTTTTAGACTAAAATTAGACTTTTGTATTTAAAAAAATTGATTTGAGTCATACCAATGATGTAATGAGTTGGATTGATGTGTAGCTGATTTCTACACATCACAAAATAATTATGTGTTATTGTCCAAAATTATCCAGACAATTAGAGTTCCATTTGATTCATTTTTCCATGTGATGAATGTTTTAGAGTAAAATGACTATTTTATTGTGAAACCCTTCACTTAGAGTCATAATAATCACATTGTGAATCTAAATGATGTTTGGTTGATTACTACATATTAAATATAAATTATGTATTATTTTAATAATGTTTCAAGAGAATTTGATCTCATTTGGTTAGTTATCACTATGCGAATCATTCTTAGACTAAAATGACATTATTTATTATAAGCACACATTTGAAGTCATACCTAAAATATTATGAGTTTAATTGATGTATGTTATTCTACTACACATAAAAAATAAATTACGAAATATTTTTCCAAATTATAAAGAAAATTCAATATTTTTTTGGTGGTTTTGGCTAGGTGGAATGTGTTTAAGAGTAGAATCACACAATTTTAATTTGAAAACCAGAATTTTGAGTCATTTTATCCAAGTAATGTTTTGGAATATTTTAGATTGATTAGTACACGTACAAATGAATTATCGATCATTTTCCTAATAAATGAAGACAATATGTGCTTGTCTGCTCAAATTTGGCCATCTGAGGTGTGTTTTAGAGGAAAATGACACTATTTATTTTGAAAACACATATAATGAATCATAAGGATGGATGGATTTTCAAGATTCATATCCTCATTAACTTGGTGAATAAGATTATTTATATCTATAAGATACTTTTCAATGTTTTTTATATTGAAATTAATAACAAATCCTAACAATCTCTATAGGAGTGATATAAAAATGAGATCATTCCATAGTACTTCAACTATTTTCAAAGAAATAACATCTATAAACATAATGTATCTAACGAAATTGACTATTTTAGGACCATATAGAACATGCTTTCAATGATTACTCTCAAAAAGAACTATGGATAACTCAAACCATTCCATCATTTCCTTCTCTTTGTCAAGTCAATGAAGCTGCATGAGGATTCTATAAACATCCATATCATCATGAAAATATATGATTTCACTAGACATAGATAAAATAATTAAAAATTAAACATTGACGATTTCATTCAAAAAATTTTCCTAAGTAATGAATATATTTATCAATTTAAATATTTTAATGAAAATGATATAGTGAGTATTATAACTTATAATATTTTTCAGTCATGGTGCAACACAACCTGTAGGCATCTGATCTATTCCTAAAAGATTCTTTTAGTGAAGATATGGTCTTTATCCTTTATATATCATAGGGATAATGTGGTTTATGAACATTCTATTATTCTATAGTTATAAATCAACATATTATTTGTGTCTATATTACATATTTTATGATGCATAATAATAAATAATAATTTCATTAAGTCTCCAACTATTTTAAGAAGTCTAAATTACCCTCACAATTGGAGTCAGACAATTTTTTCACTTAGAAAATTTTAGTGTAATTGATGGATATTCATCTTTATATAATCCAGACGTTGGCCCGGAAAACTAAACATATGTATTTAGCTATGAAGATGATCTAACTACCTGCTGGAATCACTATGATCCATTTAGTGGACCCCCCAATACAAAAATCATAGCATGGATTTCCTTAACACTTGTCTCCAAATTTATATGGTATAGATTAAGGCCATTAAACCAAATATAGATTCAGTTAAGCCAACCCACTATCATAGTCTATACTTCATAATAATTAAAATTTTCACTAATGAAGGTTGATCTGAAGGCTTAAATTTTGGTTCATCTTAATTCATATGATAAAAGGATTAATCTCTTAATATTAACTTTATAGATTTATTTTTATTATGTGTAAAGATATCATGTTTAGTACATAACATGTATTATTAATATTATGTGGATTTTACTTAATTGATTATCCATGTCCTAATAAAACATTTATTCATAAATCATTTATTTAAATTTCATATTTGAATATTAGTCCATTTATTTATCTGATTGTGGAGTTGAATTAATTAATTAAATAATTCATGAGATAGAAATAATTTTTTTTAATATGTTATGGTTCTAACAATTATTATTAAAAATATAAAGGAATCCCCTTTTGAACGTGGTTTAGAGGGAGCACAAGACATGACCCATAGACCTAGAGTCACGTTCGCCAGAGAGAAATTAGCCGGAAAGATAATTCATGTTCCAAAGGACCTAGTAATCTGTAGTCCAATAGAACAATCCCCATGAGGGAGATGACCCCAAGGAACAAGAGGAATCATGAAACATGCAATGCTGCAAAAAATGTCTCATCATCCCCTTGCAAGAAAATTACACCTATGTAGCTAACAAAAAATGATGTGTCGCCCCCTACAAAGAGTTGGTTCAGGATGGACTGAAACAAAGAAGATAGAAAGCCCTCTATCCCACATTATTTGTTGATGGAGGACTGAATGATAAATATCTATCGAGACATCTCTCTTTCATGCTACCCACCGGACGGTGCTTGTGTGGCTCATGATGCACCGTCAAGATAATACTCCACAACATTTGACTGAAACACAAGAGGACATTCATGAGGCTTGTAACCCATATTTATCTCATATCTATGATGAAATATTGATTAATGATGAGTGTATACACACTAATCCCTCTTTCAAGGTCTCCCACCCAATGGTACAATCATAGAATGTGTTGTACAACTTACCATATCCAGTAAGGAAATGTTCTGACTATCTCATGTTACATGAATCCTAGAAAGATGGACTAAAGACCCAACAAACCAAATTACTAATCAAACATGGTATAAAATCATATTGGAAGATTTAAAATAATGGAAAACATAAAATCTCAAGAGTTCAAAATCCCAAATACTCCAATCTAAATTCATGTAGATCTAAAGGCACAGGAGAACCCTAAGTTAATCCACCCAGACAGTGCCCTAACTAAAACTTTTTTTATCCCCAACATTCATAACCACTACTATTTATTGGTTCCCCATAAATAGTGATTTACATCATAAGAATACTACCACCATCAGTAGTATGTGGGAGCACACATACCAAAGTTTACACCAGCAACCACTATATTGATCTAATCCATCACCACCTTAGGAACCAAAAAAATTCCATCGACCCAACACTCATTCAACCTTGAGGAGACACCACTAATTTTACCAAATCATGTATGATCATCTATCGATTTTCATCCCACAACCCGCATTGATGGAGGAAAAATGAGGTCGTAAAAATATGGGGAGAATCGATGTCTAGATATGAGAAGTCCTCACACACCACTACCCAAGACCTTCAAATCTAGATCAGTGCCTTCAAAGAAGAAATAACACATTATTTGAAAATAGGGTTCCAAAATGGTTGGAGTAGATGAAACCCCAAGTAGGTGACCAAATGGTGCCAAACCCTAAGGGAAACTACAAAAAGAAGATCCTCAGCGAGGAGGAGGTGATACCACTTGGGTGAAATTAATGCCATCAATGGACATCAGAGGAGTTACAACTGTGAAGACATCCACAGGTGCTCCTGAGAGAAGAGAGATCCCGAAAGAAAAAATTGTTTTTATAGAAATAATTTTGTATATAAATAAATAAATAAATAACTAATGATATTATATGAAATGACTATTTATTAGGAAGACTATAAATTCACCAATGACCTAGTGAAAAAAAAATTTCTGAGCTGGCCTTGGAACAAGTTTCTAAATTCACTCTATCTACATGTGTGTCGCCCAGGTTGGTATCATCATAATTTAACATTGATCCACCTTCACACACATAAATATAATAATGGGTTACATTGATTTACAGATAACATTAATGTGAGGAGACCCAAATAATTTGTTACGGTGAATTATACGAATCATCTTAGGCAAGAAGATACCACAAAATAAATGAGGTAGGGATGACTTACACATCATTACATTAATTTAATAAATAAAAATTAAAAAATTGAAATAAATAATATTAAATAAAACCAATGCATTAACATGTCCTGTTAAACCTCATGAATGGTTATAAACATGAATCATTTATGCAAATTTTCATTGGAAAGAATTCGTTTATATTCCATAATTATTATAAAGATGAATGTGCATGTACTAATTAATTAATTTATTTATTTATTTGTATATTAATAAAATTTTGAATTATAATGGATATATACATCATTAATGCATTCATGGAAAATTTATGACATGAACAATAATTATATATATTTATCATAATTTAAATGATTATTTAAAAAATATTTTAAACCATTAATAAATTCTTAAACACATGAAATGTCCATAAATATATTATTATTTTAATGATAAAATTATTTATTTAATGTAATTTAATCCTTTCCTTTCTTGTAAGACTACATGGAAAGTACTGACGAGTTATACATCCTATACCTTGTTTTTCAGGTTCGTGAGATAAACTTCTAGGGATTCGGCGTGTACCATAGCTAGAATACAAAATGGGTACCAGTCAATTACATGCCATTTATCATGTTTTCCATTTTTATGTGAAACATAGCAAATAACTCAGTGTGTTCTTCAAATGTGGTACCACATGACGAGTACTTTGGCTACACAACGTGTGTTTCTCTAGTCATGTGTCTGCATAACTCATCAAAAGAATCGTCATGTTTTTCAAATGTATTATTTAATGATCCCAATTAATTGTACTTTATGTACAGAAATTTTATTTTATTAATTCTTCGGGATGTTATTTTCACACATGGTATATCATCGTATTTTACTAAATAGTTTTTATGAATTTCCCCATTAACCCATGTAGACTACCTTAAGTGTATGAAATATACATGTTTTGTAAGCTAGAAAGATATGTCTCAGGTTGGCCCAACCTATGTGCAATGTAAAATAAAGACACCAATTTTTGTTTCTTCATGGTATTTTATGTATCCCACAACACAGCTAGATGGAGTTTAGTTGGTTACTTGGTGTGTACTCGAGTTACACGCCATGTAACACAATATTAGAGAAAAAACCCTTGTCACTTCGTGATGGAATCTTAGATCATTCTTCATATGTTCTTAGACCTATTAAAAGATACAAGTCTTAATGAATGTTAGTAAAATTTCAAAATCCTGTTAATTAAATTCACATTAAAGAATAAATATTCGAAAATGAAATATCAAACCACTATTTCATGGAGCCAATCAACAATAAATTAAATAATTATAAATTTAAAACATTACCCCTCTAATACAAAATTAATGTTCTGGGCACCACAAAACTTTCTTGATGGGTGTATAACCGTATAGGTTTTTTCAAATTGATGGATCATTCAAAAAATTAAAAAGGATGTAAACATCATGAAAAATGAAATTTTTCCACAGAATATTGACATAAGAGAACCTGGAACCCATATAAGATATTTGAACATTAAAATTTTAATTATTATTTTTCGATCATAAGAACGTTATAATCATCTTAGGAAATTTTTTGGATGATGATAATGAGGATGTTGATCATTTGAAAAAAAAATACATTTTCAATTTACCTTCATTTCTCTTGTACGATCCAACTGTAAAATCCTTCTAGTGCTGGACCACACACAATTCATTAATCATTGAATGAAACCAATTGATTTTTGAGTGTTAGAATAGCTGATTGATCAGATTAATTTTTTATATATATATCGAAAGATCCATCATACTTGAAGGCATCCTTATACATGAGAGGTGGTGAAAAAAAGGAACTTAAGAGAGTTGTCCATTGTGTATAATGATTCCCAAAACATCTTTTTTGATTATCTTTAGGTAATAGACATAGAAATATCTTTATATATCTCAAGTTTAGGTTAAAATATTATTTAATTGTGTACTGGTCCATAAATAATATTATAATCCATATCAAAACATGTTCCATATAATAATACTAATAATATTGTTATAATTTTATGGTATGAAGTAGTTGTCACAATGATAAATATGATTTTACTAGATTAAAAATTAATATTTTCCATCAGAAAAAATCTTGGTCCTATTGAACTCCTTTGTTTTTATTTAGTAAAAACATTATCCACAAACCAATGAATAAATATTTATTAGATATTCAATATATATTTAAGATAAATAATATATGAATAAAAATATTCCTTGGTATTGAGAATAGTATTTAATATATTAATTAAATTAAAATATAATTTAATAGAGATAAAAAAATAGATTGTGCCACTAATAGATTTTATATTATTTAAAATAGGTAGGATTCCCAAAATAACAAGATTACTATCTAGAAATGGGTCAAGGTTCCCATGATAAAAACATAATGTCACAACATTGAAAAACACATAAGAATTTTCACTATGTAATAAAATATTTTTGGCACAATATATAACCATGCAGGATTCACATCTATGTAGTCAACCTATATGCATGATACATTTTTCATTAATAATCTACGTTAAACACATTGATACACCATGACCATGGAATTTATGGAGATAGTTACATTCTAATCAATGGGTCTAGATATCAACTTCTATAAAGATGAATGGGAAAAATCCTTCCTCAACTTGTCCATTAGTAACATGAAACTCATGACCCAACCAACATATCCAACATCACCATAAACTATATCGTCAAGGATATTGAAATACATATAATTGTGTGAGTTGTAACATGGATTAATAATAATATTAACATTAATGGATCATTACACACACTCATATATAGGAATATCTGAGGACAACAAAACATGGAAAATTATTATTATCATGTTTTTTCTCAAAATCTATTTCCTTGGAGATTAACATATGAGAAATTCTTGATAATAAATCTCATCAGCTTACAGGTGATCACACATGACATTCTACACACAATATTTCCTATCATAGTATGTTTTTTAACAATAGAACTATATTTAATCTTATTATATTGAAACTTCAAGTTTCTCATCATTGCATGGAACTATTGTAACCTTATCAGTGTGACATATACCCTTGGATATTATTACATCAAATTCCTATTGAAAAATGAACAATAGGTAATTTAAATTTTTATTAATATTTAAATCATTGAATATAAATTTAAAAATATTACAAAAAGTTTGTTCTAGAAAAATAACTCTTACACATATTGTACCATCAACATAATGACCCATGGAACTCTGGCCAATGAGGTTTAATGGAATAATTAATTAAATTTAATATTTACACATAAACATGTAACATACATGGTGTGTGCAATATTTCCACACGACATGTACTTAACATCATCAAATATCCACAATACATACTTAAGGAGTTGACATGTATTTCACATAGGCATTTATGACTTATACAACATGTACATCAAGATACAGTACTTCCAGTCTCTTTGTGTCGTGTTTTTAATATATGAATTATATAAATTACATTATGTAGTTTCACCCCATGTTTCTCCATTAAAAACATGTGGAATACATGGAATGATGTCTAGTAATATCGTGTGACACCTTGTATATATAAAATAAAATTCCATTAATGTACATGGCATGTATTAATTACATAAAGACTTTAATTCCACAAGGTAAACCCTTTAAAATAAAAAGGATACACAACACACAATAAAAGAGTACATACAATATAGTCACATATTTTCCATCCACAATTCTTTTCATATCCTTATGGGTTCTTCAGATGTGATATTCATTAATTATTACCCCATCTTGGTAAAATGGTTGATAAACAATGAAAATTTACAATTGATTTAGATGATATATAAAGAAAGAATTAGAAAATAAAATAAATTTTAACTTTCAAATGCATAATGATCAAAAATCAAATAAATAATTACGAATTTGAACATGATCACTATAATACCAATTGATGGTTCTGGATTTAATGGATACACATATCGGAGATAATCCCAACTCAAAAAATGTATGATTTGATAGATTGTATTTCATATTATGAAATACATAAACATAATGACCTCTAATATTTTTCCAATTGAATATTGATAATAAATTCATAGGAACCGAGATGAGATATTTCCACATTAAATTTATAATTAATTTATTTATATTTGAATAAATATTTCCTCATTAATGATATTTTTCTTCATCATATTTTTTGATCATCCAAAACCTTTTTCAGTAATCCATTATTGCGCTGTAGATTCCAAGGGTGTAATACTTCTAGAGGTGATCCATAAATACTCATATGTTATCTATATGACATTGATGAATATTTAGGTGATAAAATGTTTGACTAATCATATGGAATTTTTCATCTTGATTGCTTAACGTTTATTCAGCTGTGAAAAAATTATCTTCATCTTATCATTCTTGAGAGAATGTGAGTAGGAAAATCGGGATTCTAGAGATAAATATATTGTGCAAAAAAATATCTATTAATTTCACATAAAATGTATAAGTGGACTACTTATAGACCTAGGTCTAGGTTTTGTAATTTAATTAATTGTACAGGTACACTCAATAAAATTTTAAATTCTTGACAGGCCTTTTCCTATGTATTAAAATAATAATATTTTTTTATTACATGGAATGCACTACATGGTGAAATGATAATTATTATTTTACTTCCTTCAAAATTAATATATACAAATAGAAACAATTTTGATCTACTTTTCCACATCAACATTTATCAAATACCTAAATAAATTTTTAATTTAACATTTATTCATAATATTAATATTTAGTAATAAATAAATATTATATAACTGTGTAATTTTTTAATTACCTTGTGAATAAATATTTATTTAAATTATGCGATCATTAATCCTAAAAAATAATTCTTCAATCTTAATAATAATATTTATACCAATAATAAAATTCAAATTGAATTTAATTGAGATATACTGAAACACATAGTGTGTACTCTTCTAGGACTCCTTCACATTTTCTTTTTTTGGTATTGCCTAAAGTCCGAGATTATTTTCTAGAAATGAGTCAAGACAGACATGAGAAATAATTAAATGTCTCAACATAAGAAAAAACATACATGAACTCACTCTTTAATATAATACCTTTGTCATAATATCTCATCATGAAGGTGTCACACCCATGTCATCAACATAAATTCTTGATACACCATTCATTGAATATGTAATATAAACTCAGTGTTAAACCATTGAAATGAAATTTAATATGAAATTTATATTTTAGACAATGGTTGTAGATATAAACGTCTATTAATATAGAATTGAAAAAAATTCCTAGACTTATTCATTAAGAACACATCATTCATGATGTACCCGACATAACCAACATCACCTTGAACTGTTATCATCGTGGTTTGTGTAATTACATTTTAGTAAATTATTCATGTCATTCATTAATAATAATATAAAACTCTATGGACCATTACCCATGCTTAGAGATAGAAATATATAATGATTCATAAATATATGGAGTTCAAACTGGTGGGTCAGTTCTTATAATCCATCATCTTAGATATTACCAAGTGTGAACTTCATTATAAGAAGTCTCATCCGCTTATGAGTACTCACACCCAACAATAAAAAAGTTATGTTCCCTTATCATAGAAGTTTATCCTATTGTATAATTTTGTTTCAAAATATCATCATGGAATTTCATGGTTCTCATTATAAAGTAGAATTGACATTCCCTTTTAATATGATAGATACATTTAATCATTATTACATTAAATTAACTTAGATCTATTAATTATATCTAATAAGATATTTTAGATGAAAATTAATTATTTCTATAACATGTATTCTAATATAAAAACTCTTGGTCATAAAACACAAAATTTAATAGATTCATCATAGATTGGGGCTCGAATGATACATTTAGGACCTCATCACAGGTTTTAATGGTTGAGTGTTGGTGATATTATTATATGTGATACAATGTGGTTATTGAAGATTATAGGCATTTATGATTCTATGCATCCAAGGAATTATGACACATGCATCTATGAACATATTAAGAGAACCATATATTAATCCACTATAATAGATTGATGCCATTCTTAAATTCTATTGTGTACTGTGGATTCATTTTCGGAAGTTTGAAACTTTTTCAATGCCTAATGATCAACTTGAATATATACTTGATAGAAAACAGTTCTGACCATGACGAATATTGACATCTGGTAAGATTTGGAATGAGATGAACTTTCTTCAAGAAGAATTCTATTGTATGAGATGAATCATATACCATAGGAAATGTCATAATAGGAGGAAATTCTCTAATAGTTTTGGAGTGAGTTCTCATTATCATCCATGATGATGTATTTCCTTTAAATAATTTAATATCTTGGGTCTTTGAAAATTTTATTAGGTTTAGGCCTCTGTTCGGCCTTATGTGTGGTTTTGTAAAATTTTTGGTTGATTAAAAATCGACCATCAAAAATAATATTATATATGAATTTCAAAGTCATAAAATAGAAAATACACAACAAATGCTAGTGATTTTTTAAATCTACTAAACATTTATACTACAACCGTTCTAGTTATTGTTCAAAATATTCTACTCTTAAAAAATTGATGCTCTATAAAAACATTTAATGTTTTTAAATGGTCTCATGAACAAATTCAATATAAGATGATGAAACTGAGTTTTCAAGAATAATTCAGATTTAATTATTTAGAATAAACTCTATGAGGGATAAAGATAAATCTATATTATCAACATAAAAAAGGTAAAATAGTGTTAAAATAACTATTATATCTTATGTTCTCCCATTCACAACATTCAAATAACAAGAACATTGAATTTACATTTTACACTTAATTAATTCTTATTACATTTTTATGTGTAGTTATGTATGATATTACTGTACTAACTAAGAAGTATAAACTTGTCTAAAAGGAGGTTTTAGTGGGTCATGAGGTTTGACGAGTTAGGGTTCACAGGGCACACCATTATCATCACATTTTACCGACTCTTGCTATTATACCATACCTATGATGTGTTACTTTTATAACACCACTATATTAGAATATATATATTTTTGATCATAACTTCCAAATTTCCCTCACTAAAAGATATATACCTAAGAATCGAACATTCTACATACCATAGATAGATCTGATCATCACTCTAGTGTATGTGGCAGTTATGATCAGTCTTCCTACATTGGATGTTGTTGTTAGAGTTGCTTCCATAGGACCAACTATTAGTACTAAAATTACATGTACATTATAAATATTAAATTTTAATTGAACATTATATTACATATTTTTCTTTATTTTTAATGAATTTAATGTAAATATATTCTAGAGTATTTGTCACATTGACAGGGTCATAGCGGTTCCCTGATATGATTTGATCCTTGAAGTGCTATAAAGATATTAATAAACAATTCATTGTTGTAGGATAACATATTATCATGTGACACATAGTATATAGACTATTAGGTGAGAGTACTCAAATGCAGATCAGGTTTCTTCACATTATGTTCACATGTGGAAATCTTTAAAATTGAAGATTATGAGAACGTACCTCCCTATAGAAATTTTTCATGTTTTGGTGTCATCAGATATTCCTATCAGGTGGAATGTGTTATGGTTCTTAGAAATTAAGATAATTATTAATTCATTTTATGAAACATGTAATTAGATGTATTTGACAAACCACTTTGATAACAGTTCATGGGGAAGTTGGATACGTTGGGTGCATCATGAGTGACATATAATTAAGGGATAATCCAATGAAGGATTTTCCCCTTCTACCTTTATTGAAATATATATATCATCCCTTTTATTGGAATATAATCGTTGCATTAGATTTCATGGTCATGGTGTAATGACGCATTTATATCAGATATTCAAATAAATACATACCACGCATATAGGTTGGTGACATGAATCTAGGACCTCCATGATGATATATTGTGACAAATAGATTATATCACATAAAGATAATTCATATGTAGTTATTGATACTGTGACATTAGGTTTTTTCTCTGGGGTTACTTGACCCATTTATAGACTATAATCTTTTAGTTTATGAAATCCCAACTAATTCTAATGAGAATGAATCCTTGAGGGTCAAACACTATGTGTTTATGTTGATCTCTATAAAATTATATTTAATTTAATTTATGGAATCAATATTATTCTCATAGCCGAGGAGTAAATTTTTTAAAATTATATTGATTTCATAAATTAAAAATATATTTATTCATCGGTATGTGGATTAAAATATATTTATTTATTCTATTTAATATTTAATAAATATTGAATTCATAGGTATGTGCATGAAATATTTATTTATCTATAAAATATTAATTTAGGAATTCAATAAATAAAAAAGAGTTCCAGGGGACCAAGAATGAATCCGATGATAAATTATTATTTATAATCCTATAAATATTATTTATTGTTTACATAAGATGGCACACACTACAAAATAATAATTATATTATTATTAACTTACAAGGGATTTACTAAGTGTTTTAATATTGGTCAACATGTAATTAAATGAAATATTATAATCTAGTATATATATATATTAATATACAATTATTTATATTTTATAGGGAATTAAAAAATGAAGATATTTTTTTCGCACAATGAATTCTCTTTCAAATACCTCATCTCTATCTCTCTCAAGAACGTGAACATAAGAGTGATTTTTCAAGACAGATGAATGAGTGATCAAGAAAAAACAATTAATGAAATTTGAAATGTTGCATTAGCACATGGAGATAATGTAAAGTTTCTCAGAGATCATTGGAGTATGTGTGGCTGACTACCATTATACCCTTGGATCCTGAAAATCATAAAAAATAAAATCTGAAAGGGCCTTTTATGGATGATCGATATTATCTAGAAAAAAAACCTAATAAGTGGTAATTTATTTCATCAAATATAAATTTATTAATTAATGAAATAATGTAAAAAATCCTATATTGGGATTCAATGTAATTGATATTAAAATAAATTTTAACTCTCATGTCACACACCATGCTCTTTCAATGCTGCTTGAACCATAATGTTTTATTTGAGCAGTCACGTTTAAATTTATATTTTTTTTTATTTTTGATATATAAAAAATTTTGGTTATATTTTAATTTCATGTTATTCATTATTTAATATGGTTTGAAATAAAACACCTCTACATAATAATAATATTTTTTTAGTGTTTGATTTTTTTAAAGCTCTGATAATAGATAAAAAACTATCCTAGAATCCATCAGGAACTACCAAATTTTTTACTGGTAAGATAAGGTTATATAGTGTGTAGTCAAAAGTATGTATTGTGTACCCTAGTTCACTACATCTAAATGTGTCAAGGGATAAACAGTACACTACATAGTAATTACATGTTGTGTATAATATGTGTTTGCTGGCCATACTGGCACATGATTTTAGTATTAGACAATGATTATCAGTGTACACATAGTCTAGTATACATGGGTTATAAGAGTAGATCACACAATTCATGTGCTCATTATACAACATCAAATCACATGAGGCTAAACACCTATAGAATTTATGATATAAAAAACATGTATACCATGTACACAACATTTTTTTCATTAAATATCGCATCCAAAGAACATGGTGAGTGAGTTAATCAGATAATGGGCATATAACTAAAAGAGATACATTGTGTGTATATGGTCTATTCAAATCACATAGTCTACCAACACACATGATAAAAACAAAAGTGTGCATCCTGGACACACGAAAAAGTGGAACACATGGAATTTAGATAGACTTTGTATACTGTGTAGTTCAACTGAGGTACATGATGTGAACCCAGAATTGTACCCCCGATACATGATAATTGAGATACACAACATATAACTAGTATGTAAGCACCACACATTATCCCATTAAAGGACATAATACAATTTAATTAAATTGAAAATGGAATCATTAAAACCTTATTTTTCTTATTAACACACAGTTTTATGTTTAAAAATTTAATAATGGTTTTAAATAATTAGACATTCTCAATTAATTAATTGTAGTAAATAAGTTATTATTGGTTCTTCCATATATTTTTCTTGAATTCCATAAATAATGTTTATCTTCAATTAAAATTGGATGATCATTAAGTTAAAATAGAATTAATTAATTAATTAATTAATTAATTAATTTATCTGTGTTCATATTAATAATAAATAATGAATAAAAAAATTAGTCTTATAAATTTATATTAGAGTATTCATTGCACGTATGATTTATCATGAGTTTGACAAAGAACTATGAATGTGTTGGAATTTATTTAATTTAATTCATTTCATGGGGTTGTAATTATTTAATATTAAATTATATTGTGGTTTGAGACTCATACCTCCCCCCATTATTATGTTGGACATTAATGTCCAATTATATTTATGTAATACCATTTAATAAATATTTTGGCTTCCCTCCCTTGTATGTGAGTAATTAATAATGGTAATTAATAGAGAAATCCATGGTGTGTATAGGTGGATCAAGACAGAACCATGATGATTTTAATTTAGTGATGCACAGATGTATGAGTGGAATGTTGTAACTCATGCCTAGACTAGAAAATGTTTTAATTCCCCTATTTCATAGGTTTATTTAATATACACTCTTGATATCAAACATCAGATTAGATCACGTTCGGGTCATTAATATTATTTGATTATTTATCAATCTACATTATTTATTTTATATATTCAAGGGCACAATCACATAAATAAATGAATTAATATACAATGATGGAAATTAAATAATTGAATTATGTGTAAATGTTTTATCCGACATGGTTAATTAATTAAGTAACATCCACTTAATAATAACATGAAAGATAAAGGATAAAATAAGGTAAATTATATTCATAATTAATTAAAATCCATCAACCTAATATTAATTAATACCAAGTCTTCGATTACTTAATTTTAAATTAAACCATAGAACTAAGTGTATTGCATGGCCAATGTTTTGACACATTCTTTTATTGGGTATTTATTTAAAAAAATTTGGGTTGAATTAACCAATATTGAATTGATTTTAACAGCCAAAGTATGTTCAATACAAATCTTGATGCCAGTGTTGAATAAATCAATTTAATGATTTCATGATATGAGAATCTAGTCAATGGATTAAGGATATGAAATCATGTAGTTAGAAAGAAAACATATATAATAACTTATGGTGTAATGACTCAGATTTTTTCATGCAATATTTTTAATTATACGGGAATATTAAGTGTCCGCAAAAATTGATGGTGCATGATTCTGTGGCACAGTGTTCCTAAAAGCAATTTCTGAACAGTTTTAGGTACGTTCAGTAAACACGCAAGCAGGTTTTTGTAACATTTTAACCAGTGTTCGAAATTGAAATCTTAGGATACCATTGAACTCGCAGCGCCAGTATTCGCTCAAGGAGACCTTCACCTTGACCTTAGTAGGTCGATGGTGAAGGAAAGTTTTTTGTTTTTTGTGGAAATAAAAAAACAAGTATTTTTTTATTTTTAATGAAACCTCCCTATATGAGTTATGGATGTGGGGAACACCTGAACTAGAAAACCCCCAACATTAAATTCTAGTGGTGGGGACCACCCGAAACCTCTTTAATGTGGGTAAGACCCTTGGAATCCTCCCATTTAATTGGGCCAACACAATACAATTAATTGTACAAACATTATTTTCATTACAACATAAATTATCTTCTTTAACTTAAATTAATTTATATTGGCTCCCCTTCACTTTTGAGAGGATTGGTTGGAAGAGGGGAATTGGGGGCGAACATTTGAGGAACTCTTCTAATCCAACGAAGAACTTTATCCAACGAAGAATGAGGAACTAACCCCAAGCCTAGATCAGACGCACCATGCGGAGGCAATGAACGCCGATGTTCTTCAATGAATTTATCTTCTATCTATCGACACCTCCAACAAACGACAAGGTTGGGGTAACTTCTTTTGTGCTTTTTTTATTTTCCTCTTCCACATCCATGAATTTATACAAAGAACACAGGTCAACCAACTAACGGGTTGACCCACAATTATTTCATCTTGCGGAAGGTTATTGTGGGGTAACTTGTAGGTTTTGTTATTTGTATACCCCTTAACCTGTTCTTGACGTTCTTCAGGATTCAAGAATTAACAAGTCACATGATACCATTCTAACGTCGAGGGTTTAGGAAAATGAACACGACCCGACCTCTCCACAACCTTTGTGAATTTTTATGGTCTTAAAATGATGGAGACGTCTCGAGACAGGTGCAGAAATCTTGGAAATGAAGAACGGGACCCTGGGGCACGCATTGGGACATGAGGAACATCACTGACAGGACTTGAGAAAGGTGATAGGCACTCCGGGTAGCAATGAAGAAGGTGGTGGAATGATCACACCACCAGAGAAGGGATGCAGACCGTTGACTGTAGTGGAGAAAGGGTGGCGGTCGACACTCCGATCAGCTGTGCGAAGGGGACAGAGGAGCACATCTGCACTGCCCGGCATGCAGGAGCCATGATATCATTCCACGATGGCGAAGGGAGGGTGGCCGGCCGAGCCTGATTCCAGTGAATGCAAATAACAAACCCTACAAGTTACCCCACATCGCGGGCTCCCCAGTGTGTCGGGCCATGATACCAAGCCGGGTAGGACTATGTAGGCTAGGCCTAACCCAGTGGGCTGGGTAGGACCCAGGACCGAACTCGGGTCAACCAGAACAGGTTCCGGTCGGTCCAACTGGATCGAACTGGACCCAGACCAGTTACGACCCTTTCCACTCTTTCGGCCATATATTGAGCTACAAGCATTCATTTGAAAAATAGTCTACAGTTCTGGAAAACATGTATTGATATGGTTCTTTTGGTATACAATACTTTAGTTTTGGATAAAGTTGGGGTACGACCAGGTTGGATCGAACACGAATCAGATCGGGCCCTCGGGACTAGAAGGCCAATAATATACATACTCGACGTCCGACTGATGCACTGTCTGTTGCGTTGAGACCCCTTTTATGTGGCAGTCCTTTGGGATAATTCCTCATGGGACTTCACGGTATTTGGAGTATCGAACTGTCACTTATAGATTGGACCCTCCCCGAATCAAGTGAACTTAGTGCAGGAACCGTGTAGCTGGTTGTATCAGGAGAAAAGGATCCTATGTGGGTCTATGCTTTGGGATCCTACTTAGGTATGTGTTCAAGAGTTCCAATTGGATATGCTCTAGTAATCCACGTGGAATAATCTAGGATCCTATGTGGGTCTGTTATACTAGGATCCAATGTGGTTCTGTAGTATTAGGATCTTATTTGGGTCTGATGATTTAGGATCCAACGTGGGTCTACCTCTATCAGAGTAAGATTTTTCATTAGTTACATCTAATCATCTTTACTATTGTACCAAAGATACACTTGGGGTGACATGATTATATACCTTTGTGGTAATATTCTGTTTGGAATACCTTTGTGGAACTTACCTTCGTGGTGATACCTTTGTGGTATTCTTTTGTGTGGTGTTACCTTTGTGGTACAAACCCTTATGGTGTTACTTTCATGGTATTAATTACATCGTGGTATAGTTGTACTTAGGCTAAGGATTTGGGACTTGTGTTTCCACATGAATGAGATGGGTATACTTGATAAGTTAGGTATATGTATGGGCATATACCAAAGAAGGTTTGAATTTTGTTTGCATGCTTTTTGGTTTATCCTTTGTGGATTTTGCGAGACCTTTGAGGGTCTCAGGGACTTTAGTGAGTGTTGTTATTCTCACTCCTCCATGGGTTATGCCTGCACCTTTTTTTTCTTGGTTTAGATGACAGACATCTCTAACTGGGGACGCGAGTACTAGGACTAGAGGTAGCTCAGAGTATGACATTAGGCAAGGAATACTGTAGAGACCACTGTTCAAGAGCTATACCTACCCTTAAGGTAGGATCCTTAGTGGGAGTTCACAAGAGCTATTTTACTTTACATGTACTCTTTAATTTTATTTTACTTTCTAGTTGGGCTTTTATAATGGCCCCTTTTTCTTAATGTACACACTCTTTTATACTGTACAGGTTACTTGTGTTCGTATCCTCTTGTGTGAATGGTTTCATGTGTTTACAGGTTATAAAGGGAATGCCTACCTGGTTTTAGGGAATACGCCTTTCGGTATTAGTCGCCTGACCCTGGTCTATGGAATATGGGCTTCTGGTAGTCATGACATAGGCCCCAGGGGACGGGTCATGAAAAATAGTTTTCATGTCCAATGTATATATCATCAAAAATATTAATGGGGATCTTAGACACTTAATTTCAAAGAAACTATAAATTCTATGTTCAATGGTGAGGGTAATTGTTATGTGATAAAATAGTGGGATATTTAATTAAAATAGATAAATAAATTATTTTGCATATACTTTTAATTCAAGGAATATACTTATAATATTTTCTTTTAATTGTATAACAAAAATATAAATCTCATCATCCACATTTCCCTACGATTAAAATTGGAGAAAGACAACCTCATAACTAAAAGTAACTTATAAGAGTGGTTTAAACATATTTGGGTTGTGCTATGCCATGAATGAAAATCATAAATTATTGAATCCCAAATTCCTGGTCCACCTACTAATGTGGTGAGTAATGAATAGTTTCTGGTATATGAAAAAATTTTAAAGGCACAGTTGAAATTCATTGGTTGATTCTTTGTTCTATGTCTAGAGAACACTTTAATTATCATGAAATAATGGAAGAGTATAGCATTATTGAGTAATTAGGTAGTTTTTAAGAGGAGAGTGCTAGACTGGAACGGTTTGATGTATCAATAGAACTATTTTGGAGAAAGGTTAGTGAGTGTCCACCAGATGGACCTCATATTGTCAAACTCATTAGCTATATTAAGCCCTTTGAGGTTATAGGGTATAAAATTTCCATTGAACTAGGCACTGATCTCATTATAATGTCTCTCCCTCCGAGCTTACGTAGATTTTTTTTTAAATATTAATATTATAAACATTGATAAATATATTAAAGATATTATTACTCTTATTTTCTATTTAGATAAGTATATGAACCACAAAAGCCCTCTCCCACTATGGTGAACAAATGAAAATGTAAAGAGAAGAGAGTTAAGCCTAAATCCTCTTTACACCCTTAAAATAATAAGAAGATCACAGGGAAAGAAGGCGAATAAGATTTTGTCTATTTCAAATTTGAAAAGAAGGTCCACTTGAATAAAAACTAAACCCAGCAAAGAAGTAAGATGTAACACCCCAAGCTTCCACGGTACGCTTCAGTTTGAATAATACAGTAGCGTGTGTTGTACGCAACTTCGAGATTCTAACACAGCGCGACCAATCAAAGTAGCCGTTATGAATATTAATACACAATTTTTGAAATTTTATAAATTTTACCTCTCAAAATGGAATTCATTTTTGGATTCGGAATATCGAAATTTTCCTAGGCTGAAATTTTGGTACTTTTCGGATAACTTTTATATTTTGATTAATAGTGAAAATTATTAAATTATAATTAAAAACACATTTTTAATAGAAATAATTAATAGTGATAAATTATTAATTTGAGTGGTTTTAAGGTATATTTAGAATATATTTTTACCATTTAGTACATCGTTGGTCATTGGACATGATTTCACATTTAAACCAGACATAAACAAGCATTAATCTTTTGATAGTTATTATTTCTTAAAAACACACTATTTGTTTTGACAATGGGAATTAATTATTAAATTAATTAATAAAAATTATATGTTTCGAATTTGGTAAAATAGAAATCAGTTTTTAATTCATAATTTCAGATATAGCTTATGCCGAATTTTTGGTATTTTTCTGAGAAACATTAATTTTTTCATGAATAGTGAAAAACACTGAGTTATTGGTTAAAACCAAATTTTTTTAAATAAATATTTATTTTATTTAAATTAATTTATGACAAAATAGATACATAATACTTCTATAAGTTCATTGAAATTCATTGGAGTCAGTTTATTATAATTTTAGATATATAAAAATTTTATTGAACGTTTCACTTTCTTTTACCCACCTCCAAAGAGAATTTGAAAATTCATATAAAACTAAATTTTATGCTTTTGTGAGTTGAATTTTGAAAATACGAGAGACACCGTTAATATCAAGGAGTAAAATTTGGTTCAATAAGATAAAAATAATTTTTGGTGAATAGTAACATTTTATTTTATTTATCACGGTTAAATGTAAATAGGGTAATTCAAGGTAAAAAGAATATTTTAATAATTTTAAATTACATTAACACATGTCCTAACCTTATTGGATGAGTAATGGCCGACCATGGGCATCTTTGTGTCAATTTTGGGACCCCATTGAGCTACTTATGAATGATAATGACACTTTAGATTATTTAATTCAATGTAAAGGAAAAATTGACATTAACAAAAAACTTTTACTAATTAATTTTTATATGTTCTTATATAAGTAATATTTTTGACCATAACTATTAATTGGAAATGTAAAGAGATATCCTACATCATGGTATTTTTTTTATAATTTTTAGATATAGAATAAATTAAATTATTAATGATAATATAAGGATGCAGTATTTACCTCCTCAGTAAATGATTTAAATAAATTAGATTATTAATTTTAAAATAATATCCAAAACATGTCCAATTATCATTGTATGATTTTATTTAGATAATGAGTCATCATATATTCAACTATAATGATTTTGGGACCTTTAGAAACCGAATATCATTATATAATAAAATAATATGTTCACACATTCCTAAAGAGCCCCTCCTCCCCCTTATAAAAAGACACCACTTCTAACCAATTCCTAACACATATCAAGCCTTTAGGCTCATCCAAAATCTTCCAAATTAATCTCCCTACATCCCTCTCCTCCTTCTAGAAGCCTTACCTTAGACTTAAGGCACTTCAAGGAGTCCTTTTGGTTCAAAGAAAACGAAGTTTCCCAAATTAAAGGTAACAATTTCTGTTAATTTCTTTTCTTTTATTTTATTTCTACAACCCCTAAACTCTTTTTATTACTTTCTTTAATAAAAACACTGGTATAATAAATATACTAGGATTTTTTTATGATATATATTTGAATTACACTTACACACACCTCCATCTAATGGGTGAAGAACATAATGTTTCTGTGGATGGAAAACTAACTCCTCACGAAATGATGATTGTTAAATTACCTTCTACCGCCTCTAATGGCGGCCATTATAATGGAACTATATTTATATATGATATATATTATGTTTTTGGTTTCTTAATTCTTCTATATTTTTCATTTATATCATAACTTAATGGTTTCCATTATGTGTAAATGCGATAATTTCATTTCAGGAAGTGCGGAATACCGCCCCCTCAAAGTGATATGACTCATTAATACCATATGTGGGACATATAAAGGATGAAGTTAATGATATTATATATGATATTATACTTTAATTATAATATACCTATGTATCATTATGTTTTAAGTCCATTAAAATAAGAAATAGATATGAATGTAGCGTTCATGCGTATGCACGGCTAACCGTCTCCATGAACGGTATATTTCATTCTTACCCTAAACTGATATTTACTATTATAAATACATCTATATATATGTTATATATGATATCTACATCATTAATATCATTCTTGATATAATTATCTTTTGACCATGTGAACAACTTGTAACTATAAGGTGTTCATTTTTAACTAAAGTGCCAAATATTGACAAAATAAACGTTATTAACTTAAATGATTAAATAATGTTTATAACATGGTAATAAGTGATATAAAAGGAAAAATAAACTTGAAAAAGGTTCTTAAGAAAGTAGAAATTAACTTTACTTTATTATTCAGGAAGTTAAAGAACGAACGGGTCAAGTTAGACACAAGGTACGATGTTTTTATCTCACTTTTTATTCTCATTAGATTCAGGCCATATTGCCACTATTACATTTTTTGTGGTGTATGTACTTCCTATAATTGTATTCTTTGTGTAATACACTTTAATTTATGTGTATTTACATATTCATTGTATGATACCTCTTTCACGGTTTGAATTTTTCGTAAGTTACCAAATTGGTAAGGGTTAATTTCTCAATCTCATTATTATCTGATGTTGTTTTTACGTAAGTATCTACTGGGACATATTTTATAACCATGTCCATGTTTTATGAAAGAGTTCTCAAAGAGATTCTTTTAAGGGAATTTTTTTTACTAAATCATAATTTCAAATGTTTTATATATTTATTCTTCTAAATCTTCCTCATTAATGTCCATATATTCATAATGGGTTTAAAGGATTTATTTATATGGAATTGAATGTTTTTAAAATCATAATTCCTTTCAAATGTTTCAATGTAGTATGTGACACATTGATTCAAAAATGTCTTTAAATGAATTATTTTCTAAATTGTGTGACTTTTAAATGTTTTCATAAAAACTGTTTATTTATCTCAAAATGTTTTACAAAACATTTTCGTCCATGTCAAGATCCCTTAATATATTTTAAACTTGTTTTGAAGTTGATTTATCATGATACAAATCTTCCATATTTTGTTGAAGGTTTTTGGATATGTTTGACTGTGGATGTGTTATTCTTATACCATTCATGGTTTATGGGTAAATTATTTAAATTTCGTATGATAGTTTTAATACGAATGTTTATGTTATATTTTATCCTCTTTTTAAGATGAATGTATTGGACTTGTATGTTCCGGGTTGGGGTCCGGTCACAGCAGACCCTCCGGGATGGTGTTCGGTTGTTAGAGGCACTTCGGTTTGGGTTCTAGTTACAGTTAGCCCCTAGGTCTTGGAACGAGGCCTTGACAAAGAAATTAAAGTTCAGCATTATACATTCCATCATTATGAAAGTGGTTAGTCATATTGCATGGGATTATTCGAATAGTAATATGTCCATGTGAATAAGTAAATGGAATTATTTCATTTTATTTCTGCCATATTATGCTGATGTTCAAGTTTAAAAGGTTTTTGTTATAGTTATACATTGCCTTAAATGTTTATTCATATTTATGAATGTTCCGCTGTATTATTATCCTTTCTGAGCATCTGGGCTCACACCTTTCTATGTTTTCCTTTTCCTAGGATTTCATGAAGTGTATTGTGATTGATATGTTGGGTTAAGAGAAAGGAATAATGGAATTTATAAATGATTATTTATATTATTTTGTATGTTATGAAGTGTAATGTAACATTCATGTATGTAATCTATTTTCCAAGACTGTAAAACTGATCGGTCCTAGGGGACTTGATTCCTTGTAATCATGACAATTTTATGTAATAGTGCACCATCTCTGGGTAACTGGGGTCGGCGTGTTAGAGTTGTTATCAGAGGAAGTTTAGAAATAATCTTAGAAACTAGATTTAGATAAACTTTGATTAGATCACATTACCCTAAGATAGAATTTGAGTATTATTATATAATAACTTCCTAGAATTTTGGTATTTTAGTGATTTTGTGAGTGTTCCGAGCAATACATCCTAGTCTGGATACGAGCAGGTAGAGGCGGCTCTTGTACAGATGTACCTATAGGTAAAACCTGAAAACAGCGCTTTGATCTAGACTAAAATGGGAATTGGTGCACGACAATTGGCCTTGCTGCACTTTTGGTTACGACACTCTCATGGGATATTCTTAAGATAATTTTCATTTTCTTTACAAATCGTTATGAATAGTTTATGAGTATATAACTCTTCAAAGAAAACATTTTTGTAATTATGGATTATATCCATAAACTATTAAATTTATGTTAGGTATTTTACATGTTTGGAATTATGAATTGTGATTTATAAACTGACGTATTGTATTCCATTGTTTAGAAATGGCGCCCAGTAGAAGGAATGAGAACTCTAGTAATACGTATGATCCAAAGAGTAAGAAGGGTCATATCATTCATGGTATTAAGACAACATTTATAATGGAAATAGTCTCCCACGTATTATCATCATATGAATAAATAGAATCAAAAGATCAGTGAAGAACTCTTTGAATCCTATGGCTTTGAAGGGAAGCTAGAGAAGAAAAGGAAGGTATAAAGAAACATGGATAAAGGGATTAAGGGAAAGAAGGATTTTCCAATATGTTATAAATGTGGAATGAATCACCATGGTAAATGGTTGAAGGTAATGGTAGTTTGTTATAAGTGTGGATAAAAAGGACACCAAGTACGTGATTGAAAGGGTAAGAAAAAGTTTTCAAATGTACAATGCTTCATCTGCAAGAGTACGCACCAAATGATGGTATTGGATAATAATAAAGTTATGATGATACCACTTATGAAGAAGAATGACTAGTGTTCCTATGCTATTATTAAAGAATTATTTCATTTGAGTGTTGTATCAATGATGTACTAGTTATATGAATTATGGAGATAAATAAGGATTGTACTGCAATACTATTTCAATGAGGATTTGAGATTATATGTTACTATGAAAAGTGACTCAATAGCAAGTTAATTTTTTTTTGAAATACATGGTTGAAGGAAAGGTAATCCATAATATGTTCTTGATCCTAAGGTAGTAATTTTGGAATAAGAGATTGTTGATTTGGATGAATTATATTGGATATTCTTGACAACCTTGGAACTGATTAATGGTTTTTTTATTTCATCATTGTTGAAATATACAATTTTTTGGATATAAGGAATATATCTAACATTCTATAAGTAATAAGGAATAATTAATGTAATAAATAATTTTTTATGGTAATTCAGGGTGTTACCATATTTTAAAATAATACATGATGAAGGTATTCACATGATATTACGTGGAAAAAAGGATCTTCATTGTGTTTACCTACCCTATAAATTTGGACTGTGAGTTTGGCCAGAAGTATTTTGGATAAGTCTAGTGTGAGATTATGTTTGGGTTTCCCTAAAAAGGACAACCCGGAGGATGGGTTGCAACCCGTCGCGTCTGGAAAGGCTGGAAGACTTGAACACACAACCGAAGGGCGATAAGGTTGTATCACCTACTACTACCCCACGTGATGTCTTGGATTGAATAATGTAGATTTTTTAAAGGGTATTACATGTGAATAATATATTCATTATTTGGGGAACCCTATAATATTTGGATAAATAATATATATATATATATTAAATCATTTAGAGTGAAATATAAGCTTGTAGTTGGAATTAGTTGAAGGATGAAACTCTACTTGTCAAGTATATATATATATATATATAAAATTTCCTCATATTTTATGGATAAATTAATTATTAAACTTTAGAGAAGGGATCTTAAAACCAAAAATGTTTTATCCTAAAACCTTACGTTTTGTTGAACCGATTGTATTTTAAATCATCAAAGATTAGTGGATTTGAGGCCCACATTTCTAAAATTATTTGTGATTGACGACCCCACTCACTCCCTATAAATATTTACGTTTTCCTCCAATTAAGTGCCTATAATTTCCACCAATTTTCTCATAATAGAGATCATAATTTGGTGGTAACTGTTTCATTTATCTCTTCCTCTAATTAAGACTAAATTTTATTAACCCAATTTCCAAAGTGGGGTTTCCCACAATGATATTTTCTATTTTCAACCTTTTATTTTCAGAAAACAATTTCAAATTACAAGGATTAAATTTATTGAAGGAGGGTAGAATGTAACACCCCATGATTCCATGGTACACTTCACTTTGAATAATACAATAGCGTGTTTTGTAGGCAACTTCGAGATTCTAACACATTGCGACCAATCAATATAGCTATTATGAATATTTATACCCACTTTTTTGAAATTTTATAAATTTTATCTCTCAAAATGGACTTCATTTTTGGATTCGTAATATCTAAATTAGCCTAGGGTGAAATTTTCATATTTTTCGGATAACTTTTATATTTTGATGAATAGTGAAAATTACTAAATTTTAATTAAAAACAAATTTTTTAATTGAAATAGTTAATAGTGATAAATTATGAATTTGAGTGGTGTTAAGGTATATTTATCATATATTTTTACTATTTAATACAATTTTGGTCATTGGGTGTAATTTCACATTTAAACTAGACATAAACAAGTGTCAATCTTTTGATAACTATTATTTCTTAAAATCATGCTATTTGTTTTGACAATGGGAATTAATTTTTAAATTAATTAATGCAACTTATATGTTTTGAATTTGGTAAAATAGACATCATTTTTGAACTCATAATATCAAATATAGCTTATTTCGAATTGTTTGTATTTTTATGAGAAACATCAATTTTTCACGAATAGTGAAAAACACTGAGTTATTGGTTAAACCCGATGTTTTTATTTAAATAATTATTTATTTTATTTAAATTAATTTATGTCAAAATAATTACATAATACTAGTATAAGTTCATTGTAATTAATTGGAGTCAGTTTATAATAATTTTAGATATATAAAATTCTTATTGAACATTTCACTGTCTTTTACCCACCTCCTTGGAGAATTTGAAAATTCACATAAAACTTAATTTTACCACTTCTGTGAGTTGAATTTTGAAAATATGAGATACACGGTTAATATCAAGGAGTAAAATGTGGTTTAATAAGACAAAAATAATTTTTGGTGAATAATAACTTTTTACTTTTATTTACCGCGGTTAACGGTAAATAGGGTAATTCAAGGTAAAAAGTATATTTTAATAATTAAAAATTATCTTAACACATTTCCTAACATTTTTTTATGAGTAATTGCCGACCATGTTCATATTTGGGTCGATTTTGGGACCCCGTGGAGCCACTTATGAGTGATAATGACACTTTAGATTAATTAATTTAATGTAAAGGCAAAATTGACATTAACAAAAACCTTTTAATAATTAATTTTTATATAGTGTTATATAAGTTATATTTTTTACTATAAATATTCATTGGAAAGATAAAACAATTTCCCACATCATGGTAATTTTTTATTATTTTTAGACATCTAATAAATGAAATTATTAAGGATAATATAATGATTTAGTATTTACCTAATTAATAAATGATTTAAATAAATTAGAGTATAAATATTAAAATAATATCCAAAACATGTCCAATTATCATTGGATAATTTTATTTTGACCATGAGCCATCTTATCTTCGACTCTAATTAAGTTTCTACCTTCAGAAACCGAATATCATTATATAAGAAAATAATATTTTCACACTTTCCTAAAGAGACTCTCACCCCCTTATAAAAAGACACCACTTCTTACCAATTACCCACACATATCAAGCCTTTATACACGTAACAAATCTACAAAATTAATATCCGTACACCCCTCTCCTCATCTTATATGCCTTACCTTAGGCAGAAGGCACTTCAAGTAGTCCATTTGGTTCAAACCGAAGGACGTTACCCAAATCAAAGGTAACAATTTCTCTTAATTTCTTTTCTTTTATTTTACTTCTCCAACCCCTAAACTATTATTATTAATTTATTTTATAACAACACAAGTATAATAAATATACTAGGATTTTTTTATGAGATATATTTGAATTACACTTACATAGACCTCCATCTAATGGGTGAAGTACATAATGTTTCTGTGGATGGAAAACTAACTCCTCACGAAATGATGATCGTTCAATTACCTCCTATAACCACTCATGGTGGAAATTATGATGGAACTATATTTATATATGATATATATTATTTTGGGGGTTTCTTCTTGATTCTGTATTTTTCTTTTATATCATACTATAATGGTTTCCATTATGAGTAAATGCGATAATTTTATTTGAGGAAGTGCAGACTACCACCCCCTCAAAGTGATATGACTCACTAATACCATATGTGGGACATATAAAGGATGGAGTTAATGGTATTATATATGATATTATACTTTAATTATAATATACCTATGTATAATTATGGTTCATGTCCATTAAAATAAGAAATATATATGAATGTAGCGTTCATGCATACGCACAGCTTACCGTCTCCAAGAACGATACATTTCATTATTACAAAAAAATGATAATTAATATTATAAATTCATGTATATATATGATATGTATGATATATATCATATCTAAATCATGAATATCATCCTGGATATAATGATTTTTTGACCATGTGTACAACTTGTAACTATACGGTGTTCATTTTTGACTAAAGTGCCAAATATTGACAAAACAAACATTATTAACTTAAATGATTACATATTGTTTATAACATGGTAATAAGTGATATAAAAGGAATAATAAACTTGAAAAAGGTTCTTAAGAAAGTTTAAGTAACTTTATTTTATTATTCAAGATGATAAAGAATGAACGGGTCAAGTCGGACACAAGGTAAGGGGTTTTCATCTCACTCATTATTCCCGTGAGATTCATGCCATATTGCCACTATTACCTTTTGTGTGGGGTATGTACTAAACATAATTGTATTATTTGTTTAATAAACTTTAATTTATGTGTATTTACATATTCATTATATGATACCTCTTTCATGGGTTGAATGATTCATAAGTTACCAAATTGGTAAGGGTTTATTTCACAATCTCATTATTATCCGAGGTTGTTTTTACGTAAGTATCTACTGGGACATATTTATTACCCATTACCATGTTTTAAGAAAAAGTTTTCAAAGGGATTATTTTAATGGTCTTTTTTTACTAAAACATCATTTCAAATGTTTTGAATATTTATTCTCTTAAATATTCCTCATTAATGTCCATATATTCAAAATGGGTTTTAAGGATTTATTTATATGGAATTGAATGTTTTTAAAATAATAATTCCTTTCAAAAGTTGAAAAGTGGTATGAGACAATTTGATTAAGAAATATATTTAAATGAATTCTTTTCTAAATTGTGTGAATTTTTAATATTTTCATGAAAAAGGAGTATTTCTCTCAAAGAGTTTTACAAATCATTTTCATCCATGTCAATATCCCTTAATAGATTTTAAACATGTTTTGAAGTTGATTTATCATGATAAAAATAATCCATGTTGTGTTGAAGGTTTTGTGATATGTGTGACTGTGGATGTGTTATTTTTATACCATTCATGGTTTACGGGTAATGTATTGACATTTCGTATGCTAGTTTTAATACGAGTGTTTATGTTATATTTCATCCTCCTCTTAAAATGAATGTGTTGGACTAGTATGTTCTGTGTTGGGGTCTGGTTATAGAAGACCCTCCTCTGGGTTGGTTTCTGGTTATTAGAGGGACTCTGGGATGGTGTCTGGTTATTAGAGGCACTCCGAGTTGGTGTTCGGTTATTAGAGGACCTCCAGGATGGCGTCCGGTTATTAGAGGAACTCTAGGTTGGGTTCCGGTTATAGTTAGCCCCTAGGTCTTGGAACGAGGCCTTGGAAAAGAAATTAAAGTTCAGCATTATGCATTCCATAATTATGAAAGTGGTTAGTGATATTTCATGTGATTATTCGACTAGTTTAATGTCCATGTGAATAAGTAAATGGAATTATTTTATTTTATTTCTTCCATATTATGCTGAAGTTCATGTTTAAAAGGCTTTTGTTTTAGTTGTACATTGCCTTAAATGTTTATGCTTATTTATGAAAGTTTCATGGTATTATTATCCTTACTAAGCATCTAAGATCAGCCCTTTCTATGTTTTATTTTTCCCAGGAATCCAAGAAGTATATTGTGATTAATATGTAGGGTTAAGACAAGGGAATAATGGCGTTCATAAAGGATTATTTATGTTGTTTTGTATGTTATGAAGTGTAATGTAACATTTATGTATGTAATCTATTTTACAAGACTGCTAAACTGATCCGTCCTTTCGGGTCTTTATTCCTTGTAATCATTCCAATGTTATGTAATAATGCACCGACTCTGGGTAACTGGGGTTGGGGCGTTACATAAGAGGGAGCTTCCTGTGTTTTTGTTATCGAGTGCAATTTAACTGTTTCTAAAAATTGGTTATTAGATAATGATTTTGGTTCTCACATAAAATTTTAAATATAGCAACCAAGTTTTTTTAAAGATATTAACTAAGGGTAGGACGATCTATGAGGATTTAATGAAACTAATCATGTTTTTGTAGATATCGGGGACTACCACCTCATGATATCGACTAGAATGATCTTTGTTTTTAATGGTTCTTATTATGTGATTTAACTTACAAAAAACACTATTTATCTATCCATACTATATATAGGTGGATTTATATTCAAATTTTGAAAAAATTTATTATTTTATAAAGATAGCATTTGTTATGGTGAGGAACATTTTAAATAATGTTATTATGGTGAGGTATTACACTGACCACGTAATGGTAATCGATAATGATGTTATCTCTCATGATAAAAACTACACTAAACCTTTTCATCATTTCTAAGGAATTTTAAATGAAAAACACTTGAATAAATTACATCAAGATGGATATTTAGATTTTTTGAACTAAAACCACATGGTGTATGTCATACAAATTTAAATGAAAAAATGACCAAATCACCATTTAGTAATAAAGGTGAAAGGGATAAAGAGATTCTTAAATTATTTTATATCAACATTTTTAGACCATTTCCTAATGAATAAAGTGGTGGGTACTATTATATAAAAACTTTTAATAATGATTTTATTATATGCATATATGTCTACAAAATGGTGGAACAGTAGGATTATTTTGATAAATTCAATAAATAAAAGAATGAAGTTGAGAACCAGATTGATAATAATGCTAAGAATATATTCTCAGATAGTGTTGGTGAAGAATATCTTTATGAAGACTTCATTGTTAATTTCAAAGAGTGCAAGATACTATCTTCACTCTACCATTCCTATATTTCTCAATGTAATAGTGTAAGTGAAAGGAGGAGCTCCACCTTTTTTAACATGGATGGATCATTGATTAGTCATGTGAGTCTTCCATTATCCTTTTGAGGACACCCATTACATAATGTATCATACGTACTAACCTAAGTGGAAACTAAAGTCACAAATGGTATACCATACCAATTATGTAATGGAATGAAACTTGTGTTGTCTTAAAAACATTTGGGGTTGTGAAGTGTTTGTTAAGGCCTATTCATGTGACAATATTTCACTAGGATGCATGAATTCTATGACTATAGGATTTCCCAAAGAAACAAATGGATACTACCAATATAATCCTTCAAATAAAAAGGTTGTGGCTGAGAAACATCAAACATTTCATGAGTATAATCTTATCTCAAGAAGAGATAGTGGGGGTGAGATAGAATTCAATAATGTTTAGGGGAACGATATATAGTATTTTTTATAATAACAAATTACACAATTAATAGTGGAATATGAATTTATTCTAGTGAATCAATCACTTCATTGGATTACTAGAGAGGTCAGAGAGCCACAATGATATGGTTTTCTAATCACCAAGTATGGTGACTCATTATTAGTTGATAATAATGATTCTCTAACCAATACTGAATCATTACATGGAATATATATTTCTATGTGGGAAGAATCCATGAATCTATAAATGGATTGCATATACAAAAAATGAGTCTTTATTTTGGTAAATCCCCTCGAAGATGTAAAGACCATTGGATTGAAATGTTTATCGAAGAAGAAACTGGATGTGGAAGGACAAGTCAATGCCCATAAAGAGGGACTGGTTGCATAATTTTTTTAAGAACATCAAATAATTTATTACGAAGAAACATTTTCACCAGTTTCAATATTGAAATACATAAAAATTATACTTTACATTATAGCATATCATGATTATGATTTTGGAAAATATATTAGAAAAAATCCTTCATTAACAATGACATTCAAGAAAATTTCCTTATGACACAAACTAATGGGTTCATGACTCAAAAGATTCCAAAAATATTTTCAAATTGTAGAAATTAAATTATATATTAAATAAGGGACCTAAGTCATAGAAAATTAATTTTCATCATTCCATAATAGAATTTGGTTTCATAAAATTTGAGAGCAGACATTGTGTTTACAAATGGCCTACTGGGAGTGGAGTTGTTTTCTTAATAGTATATGTTGTTGACATATCACTCAATAGAAAGGAAATTTTAGTCTTATAGTTTATTATTATGTGGTTGAATAAAGGATTATTTTTGAGGGACTTGGTTGAGTTAGATTATATTCTTGGGATCAAGATTCTTAATAATAGATCAAAGTGGTTTCCTTGAGTATATTAATGTACATATAGTGACAATATACTTAAGAGATTCATTATGATAAAATTCAAAAATCGATTTCACATGGAATTCATCATTCTAAGAAAATGTGTCCTTAGGCTAATGTGGGAATAATTATAATGGTTGGGATTCTATACACATCAGTGACCAGTTCATCAACATATATTATACTATGTAATATGCATGATGTCTCCTAAAAATTAAGTGTCACGGGAAGATATCAAGTTGACCAAGGTGAATGACATTGGATAATAGTCATAAATATTCCTAAGTACCTAAGGGATACAATGGATATGATCCTTGTTTATGTAATATATGAGGAACCAATCATCATAGGATATGAAAATACTAGATTCCAAACTTATCAATATTAAATTATGTAACAAATGAGATACATCTTAAATTTGAATGGAGGTGTGGGGGGATGTAGGATCTCAATGAAGGTTGTGGTCACAAATTATTTAGTATAGTCAAAGTATATTGCGTATTAGAAGGTAGATAAGGTAGTATAATGGATGTGTAACTTCATCTATGAGTTTAATGTATTACTTAATAGTATATATCCTATCATAGTTTATTTTGATAATACTATAGTGGTGTATCTCACAAAATATTCATGGTCATATTAGCAGAAAAAGCATATACATTAGAAGTATCATCTCTTAAGGGATTCTTACCAAATAGGTGAGGTTACAATGAGTAGTATTTTTATAGAATACAATGTGGTGATCCCAATTACTAAATTATGTACTCAGTATAAATGTTTTTATGTTGTCAGTTCTATCATATTAAAATTCATAGGCAGTTTTACTCAGTCTAATTAGTGTTTTTGGAGTTGGTGTCCTAGAAAAAACTGTTTGGACTATGATTACATGTAAATTCAATGTATTTAATATTAAGGAAACCTCTCACTACATATTGTTAATTTTTATTCAAGTATTTAATGTAATAATGACAATGAGAATTTTTATCATTGATAATGACATAGATGTTACTTTATTTGATAAGAACCTTGAAGTTCTATGATAATTTTGTTAAGAAATGTGTTCCAGTTGGATGATTTACTATGATGGGACACATGGAACATATACTGTCAGGTATGAAAAATTTTATTCAGATGTTTCTTCTTCTCATGAAGTCTACACTTGATAATCTCCAACATGGGAGATTATGAGGACATACTCGCAAGTTGGAATTTCAGATGTTTTGGTGTCATCTGATATTCCACTATGCGATTTTGTGTAATTGTCAATAGACATTAAGATTACTATTAATTCGTTTTAGGACTTATGTTATAGAAACCAAGGAATGACATACATAGATATTACATCCTTTTAGTTTAATATTAATTGCATTAAAAAATACATGTCCAAGGACCATAATATTTTATTGTATTTGGAAACATTGAAACAAAATATTCTATCCTAGTGAAAGATCATTAATAACTCCCATAAAGATCTCTAAAATTATTAATTCTACCAAAAATATTTCTTTTGTACTTAAGGATAATAAACATAAATGGGGTGAGATCAAATTCTCATTAAGGGTAAAAAAAGGGATACATGTAAGGGTAAACATGATCATAAGGATATGAGTATGTGTTCTTGAAAATAGAAGATCATACCCTGCATATCAAAGATCATGATAGAGATCGTGGCATGAAGATTGTTAGTTTGTAAGACATGAATAATAATTAAATAGAGATAATAATCCATGAATGAATAAAATGGGAATTAAATAGGGAATAATGGAAACACATAAACATGTAATATGATTTAAATTGTACCCAATACATCACATCCAAGACCAAATTAGTGAAAAAAGTACTTTACTAAACTAGGTGAACCCTCATTCCAACACTGTATTACTGAACCGAGTGAACCCTCATTCCCATCCTATATTACTGAACCAAGTAAATCCTCATTCTAGCCCTATATTACTGAGATGAGTAAACCCCCATTCTAGGCTTGTATTACTGATACTACTAGACCCTCATTCCACCCCTATATTACTGAACTGAGTAAACACCCATTCCTTCCCTATCCATCTGACAAGATATAAATTTTTACCCAATTAATTGGAGGGAGATACAGGTCTTACCCATTACATAATTAAATATTACAAATATGTGTTACAAGATCATAAACAAACATATCATAACCCATTAAATGAAATTGGTATCATAAACATGTTGAAAAATCAAATCATTTAGAAAAAGATAGGTTTCATAATCATTTCATCATAAACATAACCCATGAAAGGAAGGTGTTTCAAAATAATACAAACTGCTAAATAGAACGGGCTTCAAAAAAATGTTATCCGTAAAGGATAAATGGTTTCCATAAAGACAATGTAATTAAGTATAAATCATTCATAGAAATGATATGAAAGGAATCATTAGATCATTTACTAGAAATTCATGAGTAACATCAATAGATGTAATGTTAGATAGAAACTAATTAAGAAATATACTCTAATAACATTTCTTGAGAAAAATATACTTTATTGTTTAGAAAAGGGTTTTTAATACATAAAAAAATTTAAAATCATTTTATTATAAAATACCTTTAAAACTTATAAAGAATACATGAAATCATTTTGAAAAACATTTCCTTGAAACATTATAAAATAATCTTTAACATATTTTTAAAACCTTTTTCTTTCAAAACCCTTGAAACATTTTAAAGGAAGAGTGAAAATATATTCAAAACAATTTAATTGAAAATAATTTGAAATCATATAAGGAAATCTAAAAAAAATTTGAAAATAATTTATATTCATAACATATATAAAAATATTCAAAGTGTTTTAAAAACTATTTATTTGAATGTACTTTGAAAACAAGTAAATAAGTCATAAAAATAAATTGAAACTATTTTTCCATGAAAACATATAAAGAATGTTTGAAACTATTTTGAAAACAATTTTCCTTGAAAAATAAATTTATGAAACATTTTCTTATTTACTAAAAATTTTAAAAATACAAAGGGAAATTCTAAGAAATGACAGTTGGTAAATCTGGACATGTAGTACAAGGTCAAATAAAATTTGGTTTTGAACGGTAAAAAGGATAGAAAAGTTCCTTGTTTGGAAAGAAACTCGAATATTCCATTAATGATATTGGTAAAAGAAAAAAAAGTTAAAAATTAATTTTAGATATTATATTCTAATGGTATAATATTCTTAGAAACCTTTTTTTAGAAAACATAGATTTCCAATCAAAGAGAGGGTAAAGTCAAGAAATCCTAAAAAATTGTCTTAACTAAATTATGAACCAATGTATAAAAAATGATTCCAAAGAATTATTATATCATGTAATAATATAGGAGAAGGAATTTTATGAATCAACATGAGATACAAAACATAATATTTCATAAAAGGAAACATAGGCATAAATAATTTGTAAAAGAAATGAGATTTTCTCAATAAATATTTATAACATGGTATCATGGGATCATTCTACTAATGTAAGAAATGAATGTTAAATTAAGCAAATAATATCATGAATATATTTAGATTCCTGACAAGGAATTTATAATGGAAGTATATAAACCATGCAAAAAAAATTAGGTGCATTACACAACTTGAGTCTCAATGAGAGAAAATCGAGACAAAATATTTTTACTGATTTGGTATCCATTGAAAAATAAACCCCATGAAATAAGTATAATAAAATTAGAATTTGAATACCCATATAATTAATTATAGGATATATATAATATAATCATATTAATTACATACACCACACAAAAGTAAGAGTGGAGAACATAACTTGTATCTCACATAAATTAAAAGTGAGATGAAATCCCCTTATCTAGTCTCTCGATTCTTTTTGTAATCATACCATATTCCTATATAATAAATATATTTTTATTATATTTACTTTAAATAATAATATTCTTATTCATAATACAATATATTTTTGTATTTTGGTATTATATTACCCATTTTTCAATGATCCTACGATAAAGTTTCACATCGGCTAAAATTCACTTTGTTCTTCGCATGTGACTTAATTTGTGAAATCTTTTGTACTTATACTTATATCTTGATTATAGAATGTAAAACATGATATAAATATCATGTATATATATTATATATGAATTATAATAATCTAATTAATATAGAATTAAAAAAATTGAATACACCGCTCATATAGAAAGTAAGTTGTACATACACATGAATGTTTTTTCATCCTTATGGTTGTATTAAAAGAAAGTAATTAAATGGAAAATGTATATATATATGTATATATATATTTGTATCATTACTAATGTAACATGAATATAATATATATTTATATATATCATATAATTTCATTAAAACCATCCTTAATATATTCTATTTGGTGTTTGAATGAATCACATCGCTTTTAGGGGGCATTAGTCCACACTTCCTCAAATAGGATTATCACATTGAAACCAAATGTAAAGTAAAAAAGATTAATTATTTATAAGGGATAAATAATATTAAATACATAATAAATATAATAAATGAAATATATAAACTGATATTTCATCATAATGGCCACCATGATTGGTGGTAAAGGAGAGATGAACAATCATCATTTCATGAGGCGGTACTTCAGCGTACCCAAAAAAAGTATGTTCAACATCCATTATATAGAGGTGTGTGTAAGTAGAGGCCATACGAACATCCTAGTATATGCTGATTAATTTTTTTATCACATAATAAGATAATAAAGAGAGTGGAGGGGTGGATAAATAAATTAAATAAATAGAGCTTGAGAAATGATGTTACCTCTTTATCAGGTAACTGTTTTTGGTTTACGACAAAAGGATTTACTGAGAATATTTATTCCCAAAGAGAGGCATAAATATAGAAGGTATTATTTTTGGTAGGATATATGGGAAGATATTTTATGAACGTAAAGTGTTTTATAGGTGTGAGAAATAAGTATATGTGGTGTCCTTTTATATGGTAGAAAAAGGACTCATTTGGAAATTCTAGAAATAAGTTAGGTGTGCACATGTTATTACATAAAAATGTCATAAAAACCCAACGAAACACAATAATACATGTTTTATGGACTAAATGTGGACAAACAATGGCTTTTGGACAAGTTTCTAGGTCATTTGGGCCGATAATGTTAAAGATCAGTCCCTAATTAAGCTTAACTTTTCTTCAATTGCTTTGATTAATTTTAATCACTTTTACTTATAATTTAGGTAAAAAATTAACTTGGTATTATTAGACTATAAATATTAGACCGAATAAAAGTTTTTATGTTGGTTTTTTGAAATTAAAATAACATAAGTAGAAAAATTTGGATTTGTGCTCATCCTACAAACATGACAAAATACTAGAGTTTTAATGTAAGAAAAAGTTCAAATGTATGTAAATATTTTATATTCAGTTTCATGGTGAAATTGATTCTAACAAATTATATTTTATTAATAGATTTATATTTTTCTAATTTGACCTTAAAACATATTTTCAAATTATTTATCACTGATAAATAATTATAAAAAATGGTGTTTTGAACTAAAAAATTTATTTTTCACTATTTATCAAAAAATGATGTTTCTCAGGAAAAATGAAAACTTTTTATAAGGATAATTTCAACACTTTGAATTAAGAAATGAATTTTATTTTATAATATTTAATTTCTAAATGTTTCTAAAATTTACCTTCATTATTAGAAGTGGCTCCTTCGAGAAAAAGATGTTTTTAAGTATATATGGACAACAAAAAATCAAGGATTTCATTATAAATAAGATTTATTTATATAAAGAAATTATAAAAAATATTTGGAAAGTAGTTATTAGTATTTATATAACTATGATAAATGGTTTTGTTATAATTATCTAATTTATTTAATTATATCTATATATAAATTCATTTCATAGATTCTAAATGTTACGTGCATCATACACCATGTGGGTATTGCATGCAGCACAAGCTAAGATAATATTTAATATGAAATTAATTTTTAACTTAGTGATTTAATATATATATATATATATATGAAACTATTTATTGTTCCATGTCAAATAATAAATATTGAAAAGATATATTAATTTGAAAAAAATAATAATTGTTTAATTCTCAGGGTGTTAAATTCTACACTCCACATAATGAATTTCTCCATATAAATTCACATGGGTTATCAATGGTATAATACATTAATTTTTCATTCATATAGTCCCACATCGTAAAAATGGAAACTAAAACATCCCTTAAAAGGGGAAATTTGGAACCACAATGGTTTTCAAATGTAACACATAACTAGGTTTCCACATAAGAGAACATATGTTGGGAGTGAAGATTGGACATGGAGGAAAAGTGTAAATAATCATAGGGAGTGAGTGAGGAAATAAATAATAAACAAGTGAATGATAAATGTAAAGTCAAGGGCCTCAAATTCATACATCTGTAATGATTTAAAAGGCCATAATCTAAACATAAATTTGGGTATTAGGACCACAATTATTTTATCACTTTTATAACATTGAGTAATTCAAGATAAGTTTATATAAATAACATTTCATTCTTGGTTCATTCTTTGAAAAATATCAAATGAATTCATTACCTCATAAAATAAATGCCTAGAAATTAACATTAATGAATAACAGACTAAAATAGGATTTTAATGGATTATAAGGCCCATTAAGAATAAAAAGTTCCACTATATGTCTCTAAAAAGAACAAAATGTATTAATATATAAAAAATAAAAAGTAACTCTAATAGTTCATCGTAAATATTTATTCATTACAAATAAATATACATTAACCAGGACATTGTGTAGGCTAGTGGTAGGCATGAAACCCTTATAGTCATTTGTCCACGGGTTTAAGACCTTCACCCCTACCAGTCTTGATTGGTTTTCACTGAACATACATGTTTTCCTTTTGTAAAACTACACCAATATTATATATAATATTTAAATCCTTGAAATAAGTGTAATCACTAATTTTCCTTTTAACGGTGGATGTCAACACAAACTTAGTGCACAAATGATTCCTTCAAAGTGTAACTTAAACATTTCATGAATGGTTTAACTAATAACCCTTTTGAAATATGAAAAAAATCCAAAACATTAGGTAGTGAGTCATGATATTTTCATAAAATTGATTTAATTATAAAACAAAATGTTTCACTTGGTTTTCACATTTTAGTAATGTGAATACCCTCATCATATATTCCATTGAAACACTGTAACATTCTGAATTAATATAAATACTTTTGAGAAACATGCATGCTTCTTCATTCTAAAGTCTATTAGATATATTTTTAAAATCCAAAAATGTAGCAATCTTATTTATAGGTAGCATAAGACAAATACAAACATGTATTTAATTAGTTCCAAGGTAATCAAAATTTTCCAAATTTATTATTGATATCCCATGTATATTTAAAAATACAATATTATATTATCATAAAGAAAATATTAAGGGTTAAATTCCCTTAAATGAAAACCTCACCTTGACCATAAATCACATCACCACTCTATAGGGAACACTATTCATAAACTTGAAAATACTAGGAAAGAAACATTATAATAAAAATCCTTTTACTTTTCATCATTTATAAAATTTGAATCTGAATACATAAATACATTGTTTACATCATCCTTAATCTATTAACAATAAAAAATAATTCCATTCACATTTCATTTGTAGACTCATAATCATCAGAAATGTAACCATTCCCCGCACCCCCTTACTAACTCTGTTTAGGATCATTCTTATTAGGTCATTGGGATTCAAAATGACCATTTTGAAACACTTAAAAACATAATATTCGATGCTGACTTAGGGAGTACAAAATTCCCAATCATTTCATTATCAAATTTCATTATTTTCCCATTACAGTCAGTTTTTTTATGTCCTTCCATTCCACAGTCAAAATACCTTCTTGTTATTCTAATACATTTACATAGGTAATTATTTCCTCATTCATGACAAAAAATAAACCGAATCTTCTTTCCTTCATGGTCTCTATTACCCCTAACTCTCAGTGAACTCATTTCTCTTTATTGGTGAGTCTTAGAGATGGATAAGGTAATCATTATTAATCACGATAAATCAAAAATAATTAGGCATGATCTCAAAATCATTCCCTCTAGTGATCATCCCACTTGACTTCCCATTAGAAAATCATTCATCACATTCATTATTAATCTTGTTCCTTATAGGTCCTTCCATTGACTCAAACTAGAAGAATAGTGTGAGCATTACTTGTCATATAAGAAAACCACATAGTCATAAAAAAATTACTTATATTATATCTAAATTATGACACTTTCATTAATCTATAAGATCATAGAATTATCCTCGGTTATTCATAGACAACTTATAATTAAATCCATAATTATAGTTCATGAAGGGTTTTTCAATTCCCAAAGAATATCCCCTGGGAGTGTCAAACCATGTGTGCAACCATGACCATTTTCATATACCATATTACCCCAATTCAATCCTGGGATATTTTTTCAATGTATTTACCCCTAGGTGCATCTATTATAGAGCCACATACACTTGTAGTATCTTGATAGGTATGTATTTATTTGAAACCACTCACTATATCCTTTACCAAAATACCTATAATTTTTCGGAAATTTCTACCCATCCTTATAATTATACTTAATAACATCCAAATATATATATAGAAATATACCGAGGGACCTCACTATGGTTTTCTAATCCTAGTTTCCAATGGTTGACTAAAACATTCCTTTTATACCAAATATAGTGACCCATGCTTGACATATATGGATATTACATAATCTTATATGATTATTCAGTACATTACAAAAATACATTCTTGGGGATCATAACAGTTTAGTGTCTTTGGAAACATGGGTACAAAATCTTCTATCCCGGTGAATGATATTCCACATATACTATAAAAATATTCACCTTTAGTACGACTACCTAAAACATTTTTTCATAACCTAGGGATAGGAAATATAATAGGGGTGGTCTCAAATGCTCAGTATTGCTAAAAAAGGGAGACATATACGAAAAAAAATGATCAGAAGGGAATGAGTATGTGATCATGAAAATAGAATACCATACCCTACAAATCAATGATCATAACAGATATCATGGGATAAATATTGATAGTTCATAATACATGGATCAAATTTAAATAGAGACTATAAGACATAAAATCATAACATATGAATAAAAAATGGAATAATGGAAACACATAAGCAAATAATATTATTTACATAGTAGCCAAGGCATCACTTCCAAGACCATCATAGTGGAAAATGTTTGTTAATGAACCGGATGAACCCCCATTCCATCCCTATATTATAAAACTGAGTGAACCGTCATTCTAGACCTATATTATTGAACTGAGTAAAACCTCACTCATGCCCTATATTTCTAAACAGAGTAAACCCTCCTTTTAGCTCTATATTAGTGAACCGAGTAAACCCTCGTTCCATACCGATATTACAAAACCAAGTAAACAATAGTTCCATCCCTATCTATATCATAAGATATAAATAATTATCCAATCTATTCGAGTGAGATATAAGTCCCACATGACACATAATGAAATAATATATATATATATGTTCCACAAGACTATAAATAAACATATTATAACCCATGAAATGAAATGGGTGTCATTAACATGTAATCATATCATAACTTATGGAATGATACAAGTTTCATAATCAAATCATCATAAACATAACCCATGAAAAGAGGCAAGTCTAAAAATCATGTAATCTGTTAAAGGCAACATTTTTCATTAACATATTAACCATGAAGGGGAAATGGGTATCACAAAGACCTTGGAATTGAGAATAAATCATTCATTGATAGGATATGAATAGAAACTCTATATCATTTCCTTGAAATGCATGAGTAACATCAATAGATGCCATCTTAGATGAAAAATAATTTTGAAATATACTCTAAAAACATTCGATTTAAAAAAGATCCTTTCTTGTTTGGAAAAGGTTTTATAACACAAAACCATTTGAAAATCAATTTCTAGTAAAATAACTTGAAAATTTATAAAGAGGACATGAAATCATTTTGAAAATCTTTTTCTATGAAAAATGTGAAAACTTTTAAAGAAATATTGAAATTTTTTTAAAAACATTTTCATTGAAAATAATTTGAAAAATATAAAGAAACATTATAACATTATAAAAATAATTTTTCTTGAAAACAAATAAAAAATCATGATTTTTATAACATTTTATTTGAAAACACATTAAAAACTTTTAATTAAGACTTCAAAAAATTTTGAAAATTTTTTTCCCTGAAGAAATATAAACAATGTTTGAAACAATTTTGAAAATAATTTTCCATGAAAATTAATTAATTTTTTTCATGATTATCCTTTTTAAAAATTCAAAGTAAGATTTAATGAAATAATGGTTGATAAATTCATACATGTCATATGAGGTCCAAAAAACGATTCTTTTTTGCATAGTAAAAAGGATATAAAAGTTCCTTGTTCAAAAATTATTAATAATAATACCTTAAAGAGATTAGCAAAACAAAAAATGGTAAAAATTTCTTTAATATATTATAGGGAAATGGTATAATATTCTTGGAATCCATTTTGAGAAAACATATATTTCTAACAGAATAGAGGGTAATTTCAGTCTTAACTAAAAAAAAAATTCTTAACTATCTTATTTACTAATGTATAGAAAATGTTACAAATACATGATTATATCATCAAATAAAATATAATAAAAAAAATGAATATTTTTTATAGATTTATAATAATATTTCACCAAAGGAATCATAACAAAAAAATCTCCAAAACAATGATATTTTCGGAATAAACTTTTATAACTTGGTTTCTTGGGATAAATGTTACCATAAAAGGAAAGAAAAATACATGAAGAATGTAATATCATGAAAGAATTTAGATTTATTATATGTCCTATTAAATTGATTTATATGAACCTTGAAAAAGAGTTTAGGGACATAACAAGACAGGATTCCTAAAGAAGGAAAATTGAGAGAAAACATTTTTATATATATGGTAACCTTTGAAATTTAAAACCCATAAAAAAGGATGATAAAATGGAAATCTGAATACCAATAAATTTAAGATCAATATTAATAGAATACAAACATTTTTAGTATATACACCACAAAAATGTTTAGAGTGGAGAACATAGCTTTTATCTCACATAAATTAAAAGTGAGATGGAATCCCCTTACCATGTGTCTTGACTATTTTAATACTCATACATGCTTCAGGTATGATAAATTTATGTTTTAATAAATATTTTCTAGAATAATATTTTTATAAATAATACCTTATAGGTTTTTATTATGAAATTATATTACCCACTTGTTAATGATCATATGTTAATGTTTCACTTCGGGTAAAATTCACTTTGTTCTTCACATGTGCCTTAATTTGTTTCATCATTGGTCCTTATAATTATATCATTATTCAAAAATTTAAAACATGATAAAAATATTGGGTATATATATTATATGTGTATTATAAAAATCTATATAATATAGATGTAAGGAATGGAATACACTGATCATGGAGATGGTTAACCCTATGTACGCATTAACGTTTTTTTCGCATTTATTGTCATATTGAAAGAATGCTGGTAAATGAAATATATATATATATATGTATATATCTATATCATTATTCCTATATCATGAATATAATATATATATGTCATATAAATTCATTAAATCCATCTTTAGTATATTCTAGGTTGTTTGTGAATGAATCACATCACTTTGATGAGAGGTGGTCCAAACTTACTCAAACGAGATTATCATGTAAACAACGAATGGAAAGTAAATATGTGTGAGTTATAAATAGAATAAATAAGATTAAATACATAATAAATACAATATATGACATATATAAATAGAGTTTAATTCATAATGGCCATCCAGATTGGGGGAAAGGAGAATTGAACAATAATCGTTTTGTGAGGCAGTGGTTCTCTATACATAGAAAAAATATGTTAAACATCCATTATATAAAAGTTTGTGTAATTTTGGGTAAATAAATTTTAAGAAAAACATCTTAGTATATGTAGGATACTTTGTTTCACACAATAATGGAATTAATAGAGTGGTGGGGATGGAGAAAGAAAATAAAGGAAAAGAGCTTGAGAGAAGATGTTACCTCTTAATTAGGTAACTCTTTTAGGTTTATGCCAAAAGGATTTATTGAGAAGATTTCTACCGAAAGAGAGGATTAAATTTTTAAGTAAGGATTTTTAGGAGGATACATGTTTAGATATTGGAATAAAATAAAGGGTTTGATTTCTTTGATAAATGGGTAGAGGTGGTAACATTTTTACTGGGAAGGAAAAGAACTTATTTGTAATTTCTTGATGCATGTAAGGTGTGCTCATGTTATTACCTAAAAATGTCTTATGAAACAAAAAAACTAAATAAATTAAGGTTCATGGAATGAATATGGACATAGAATGTGGTTTGGACTAATTTCTAGTTCATTTGGGCCCCTAATTTTATGTTTGGTCCCTAATAATGATTAATTTGGACTTAACTACAGTGATTAATTAGAATAAATTTTACTATCATTTTGGTCATAATTTTACATGGTCTTATTAGGATCTAAATATTAGACTAGATAAAATGGATTATGTCAAATTTTTTAAATTCATATCATTGAACTTGAAAAATTATTATTAGTGCTAATATAGTAGATGGGACAAAATAATGATGTCTTAATGTAGGAAAAAGATCAAATGTTTGTTAAGATTTTATAATCATTTTCAATGTGAAATTGATTATAATGAATTAAATTCAATTAATATATTTCATATTAATCTAATGTGACCATAAAAAATATTTAAACTATCATTCAGAATTAATAATTAATTAGAAAAAAAGGAAGTTTTAAACTATAAAGTTGTATTTTTCACTATTCATCAACAAATGATGTTTTTTAGAAAATCCCAAAAATTAACCCAAGGATAATTTCGACATTCTGAGATCAATAATGAATTTTATTATATCAAAATAAATTTATAAATTTTTCTAAAATTACATTCATTATTAGAAGTGGTTCATTCGAAAAAAGATGATCTTAAACATAGAAAGACTTTAACAAAAATCACATCTTTCATTATAAATATCTTTTATTTATATAAAACAATTATAAAAAATATTAATAAAGTTGTTATCACTATTACTGTAAGTATTGATAATGGCTAGGTTACAATTTTATTATTTAATTAATTATATATTTATTTAAATATGTTTCATAAACACTTTTTGTTATTCGCATCGTATGCCAACTCCGTGTGGATTATAGTGAAAGACATGTTTGTATTGAATGTAGCACAAGACATGTTGGTATTTCATGTATCACAAGCCATGTTGGTATTTCATATGAAAATAATATTGAATTTAGTGTATTAATATATATATATATATATATCCAGTGCCATGAAAAATGAAAAATATTGTAAAGATAAATTAATATGAAAAACAATAATTCATAAAATCTAATGATATTACATGTGTACATAGATTTATTATGTAAACCACAATAATAATCATTCATGAAGAAGTTGTATATGTTGGTTGCATCACAAGTAACATGTCTTTAATAAATAATTAGAGGAAGTATCTTCCCCCATTTTTATTGAAGTATATATATCAGACCTTCGATGGGAATAGAACTATCACATTTTATTAAATGGTCATGTTATAATGACAAATTTATTTTAGAATGAAAAATTATGATATATCAAGCATATAAATTAGTGACACAGATGTGCGACCTGCTTGATAAGATTTTGTGAAAAAGGTGTTATATTACACAGTGAGAGTTTGTATGTGGTTGCCTCTATTTTGACATTATGTTATTTTATTTGGGGTTACATGAACAATTACTAGGCAACAATATTTGACTTCTGTCAAGTCATCTTAATTCCAATAAAAATGAATCCAATAAAGTTACACAATATTTTTTTAATTGAACTCTATGAAATTCAATTTTTATTTTATTTATATAATAAATATTATTCTCAAGACCAAGGAGAAATGTTATTAAAGATATATTGATCACATAAATTAAATAAATAATTATTCATCAGCATGTGAATAAAAAAATTAATTACATTCATGAATATTTAATAAATATTTATTCACCAATAGGTGAATGAAATATTAGTTGGTGAATGAAATATTTATTTAGGTATTAAATAAATATTGAGGAGTTCAAATAGATTAAAATTTAATCCAATGATTGGTTATTATTTTCATCCTAGAAAATATTATTTATCATTTGTGTAAGATGATGGATTTTGAAAATTAATACTTATATTATTGTTATATAACATGGATTTTATTGAAAGTTGTAATATTGTTTAAAGTTCATCATGAAATTAAAAAATATTCCCTATCTATAAATAATCTATTATGGATATTATGTAGGGAATCAAAAAAGAAGAGAATTATTCCACATAATGAATAATCTATTTACTTATCCATATTTATCCCTCTCAAGAATGATAATAGAAAAAGAATTTTTTTAAGAACAGAGAACGGTCGATCAAGAACAAATTAAAAGAGACATTCTATTCCTCACAACAACACCCAGAGACTGAGTGTCCTTTATTGGAGATCATTTATGAATTTATGTATTACCTCTTGAGGGATTATAACCTTATATCTTCACAAGCACAATGAACGAAATATGGATGGAGTTTTTCGGACAATCGACATCGACTATAAAGAATGAAACCTAACAAGATGTAATTTCTTTGTTCTAATAAAAATAAATTATTTATTAAATTAATATTAAATTTCATCTATTAGTGTTCTGGGAAATTAATATTAAAACATTTTTAATTATCATGTCGCTCATCGTGAGCTTCCGCTGCACTCAGAACCATCAGTTGTTGGCATATGAATATCCCATTGAGGTTGAAATGAGTTTGAAGAGTGATTTATTGGCCATTACATTAAGTGTATGATATTTATAAAAAATCATAATCTCTATCTATGATCTAGATTGACATACAATTTCCACATTTTCCCATTGACACTGATGAGTAGACTATCAAGTGTCACACCAACACATATATCTTATGGATAATTTGAGGGACAATGTGCATTTACAACTATAGTATGAATTCCAACCTGATGTATTTGGGAATATTGGTGGAATTTGATTATACTAAAAGATTAAATTAGGCATAATTTTTTCTTCGTATAAATTTAAAGAGCATAATTAACCACATGTTAACTGAATCATATTGATCTTGGGGTATGTTTCATCATTATTTTGATGTGGGAAAGTGATCACATCCCCCCTGATCCCATATTGTTGTAGGTGCAGAGCTTGAGAGGGGTGTGCTACATGAAGCTTCTCATAGATACTAGTATGATCACTCATATTTGTGCTACATAATATATTATTATTTGTCTCTTTTTATATTCTACATTATTGGTTGAGTTATGCACACATGTTCTTCAGAATACTATGACACAAATTGTGTGCATATCTTCTCATTTTGGACAGTCTACTGCTCAATGATGTATGTATATACAGGCTTATATTGACTAATAAATTTCATTATACTGTAATTAAGTGAAGTCATAAAAATATATTTTAACAAATTTCCTCTTTCATTTCATATTTCATGGCAATGAAACTATGATATACCAGACTAGCTTCTTTCATACTTCACTATTGATCTAGACAAAGTCATGGGTGTAGTGACTCTCACACACAATCATATTATTGAGTGAAACTAACCTGATAGAGTCTTGTGTCAATTTAGATTGGTTCAGAAAATTCCATTAGCAATTATATAGCCTTCAACGCTTCATTTCATGAAGTCAAAAGAGAGGTAGGATATCGACTATCGATGAAAAAATTCATATTATGTCAACATCTTGGAAAAAATATATCATTACACATTGAGTGTAATCATATGTTGTGATATCATTAATAAAAAAACTGAAGTATTCATCATAGTGTAGGCATAAATCTATACTGTATCTTACAGCGCAGGTCGGGGGGTGCCATGATCTAGTAAGTCAATAACATTACATTTGATAGTTTGATGTTTGTTTTTTAGTTAGTTTGGAATCTATTTACTGCATACTCAACTACATAATTTTAACCACATGACGGACCCTTAGGAGGGACAATTATTTAGTTAGACAACATACGATGATGAATCATGGGACATGATGACATTGTATTGTGTTATACACAACAATATCTTCGGCCAACCACCTCAGGGAGGGGATGATAGTCCCAAAGAAGAGGTGTTTCATGATTAGGAATCTCGTCTAGCAGCTATTTTAGCTGATGAGTCATGATGATGATGATTTAAACGACATTGGATAGCACATGAGGTCTCACATGTCTTAGGGGAAGAGGCAACACATCCAAAAAATGATCCTCGACAGATTGTGGATGTGTACCAGTAAATATGAGTTCCAATTCAATTGTCATCTCATCCACAGATCTCAGTGGTGTAATATGATCTAAACTCATATGATAATTCATTTCCCATTTATTCATCTTGTATGACTACACATTTATAAGAGATATGGCTCTCTCATGAGATTGTAGGGTTTTCACATATGTAGTGAGAGATGGATCATGTGCACATCTCATCGCCCTGATGACACCTCCTCCCGATGATTCATAGATGGAGAAAAACATTCATAGTTCATTCACCTTAGAAAAATCTTCCTCCATCTCATTATACATCATCCCAGCACATAGGTCAATGATCTTGATATGCATGTCTCATTCACACTCCAGACTCTACAATAATACATTATCTTATACATTGATGGGAAATGATTTTACTCATTGATTTATATGTTTTCTACTGGCTTCATTAATTTGATATTACATTATGTGTTCTGTTTCATTGATAATATTCAAATTATTAATCAAGCACTATTTAACTGATCAAATTCCATAAATATATTTCAATAAATACACTTACATATAATATCAAAATTATATTAAATAGTAATCATTTTCATGTATATACTTATTTACTATAAATTATTCTTCAAAATTGTTTTTAAAAAAAATTAATTCATATGAATATAGTTATATTTTATATAATTACTATAATAATATTGAAATTAGGTTATTATAAATAAATTAAGAGTAAAAATTATTAATTAATAATAATTATGAATAATTGGTAATTAATTAGACATATTTAATTGTAATAAGTAAGTCATTAATTACTAGTAAATAAAAAAACATTATAATAGTGTTAATAATGTTATTTATTATGAATTTAAAGTAAGTATTACTGAATTTTAACCATTTAATAATAATAAATATATTTATTTACTTATTGAATAATATATATAATTAAAATGATATTATTTTATTTATATTAACTTATAATTTTTTGATTACTTATTACATGATAATTATTATTAATAATTAAAAATAATCACTATTTGATTAATTAAAATTCATTGAAAAATGTTACAAAAATTTACATTGTAATAATTATTATAATTTAAAATTAATAATAACATATTATGATTTATAATTAATTATAAGTAAAAAATAAAAATTTGCAAATAATTATTTTAGTCATTTAATTATTTATTATTTATTATTTATTATTAACTATATTATTAATTATTAATTATATATATACATATATATTTATATTAACAATTTGTAATTGTTAATTGATAATTAGTAATTTAAATTATTATTTATTATTTATCATATGAACAATAATAATAATAAAATTATTATTAATAGTATTATTAATTATTAGTAGAATTATTAATTATTAATAGTATTATTAATTATTAATATTATTATTAATTATCAATTGTATTATTAATTATTATTTTCATAATAATTATTATCTATATTAGTATATTTTTTAAAATTATAATATTTTTTATTATTTATATCAATAATAATTTTTTAAATTAATTTTGTTGTTAAATATGTGGTATTTTTATTGTATTTCTATTTATAATGTATTACTTTTGAAATGCTTAAAAATCAAAAGTGAAACTCATATGAAAAATTTATAAGATATTTTAAGGTATCTTCCACTATAAAAATGTGAGTTGAGAGGTGTTTTTAGTAATATTTTATAAATATTTAAATGATGGTAATTGTGAATAAAAAATTTTATTTTAAATTGTTTTTAAAGTATATATATATATAGAAAAGAAAAAAAATTAATATTAATATTTAGATATTTTATTTTAAATAAATTATTTATTTATTTATATATATAATGACTATTAATTAAAATTATTTTTATAACAAAGGAATAATATCAAATGGCTTTGATGCTCCTCTCCAAGATGTCCAAGGATCAATTCATTTTATGGTCGTCCATTTCAGATTAAAAAAATCCTACATCTTAAATTTTATAAAAAACCAATTTCTAAAACATAGTGACACTAGTACCTATGTTGACATTTTGGAAAAGAAAACAACATAGAGAGGGGGTTACTTTTCTATTTCAGGAGGGTACCAATAGGTTTTTTCATGCATCCTCTTTTAGGTGGGACATAATGTTGTAGTTTTTTAAATAAAATGACTTCCAAGATGAGTGCTTGATTAAAATTTTGATTGGGTTCAATTGGTGATGGTTTTTGATGTATTTTTGGAAAAAATAAATGTGCTTCATTTTCAAAGGGTGGTCTTCCGATATGGAAAATCAAATATATTATTTTATCGCTCTTTTAGGATAAAAATATCATTTAATCCCAAATATTCTATAGTATTATTTTATGTATTCAAGAGTTATATTTCTTTGAACATATTCAATTTTAGTATTCAATGTTGTGTACTATTCAATTTTAGTGGATACATATTTCTGAATCAGGTCCCATAGATTTTCTCTTTTTTGGTGTTTCCACATTAAAATTTACCAGTGTTATTTTTTTTTTCAAATATTATTTTTACGTTAATATAATTCTTTCAGATCATTTTAGTGGGATGGAATTTCTTACAGGAGCACATTTTCATTTTTCACTCGTAAGTGAATTTTCTATCACTATATTTCCAAATATCTCTTATCAAAGTGACATTGATCATTTTGATAAATCATGTATGAAAATATCAATAAGATTATCCTGTTAAACAATACCAATAATCATATATATTGATTTAAAATGAAGGTTATGTGTTTTTCAATCCAATACATTTGTTAGTAATCAGTACCCCAAAGCTCAAGGGAATTTATGTTATAGAACAAGAGATTGGGCATGATATGGTTCGTTTTTTAATTCATCAGTGAGTAAAAGACAACTATTTGGACAATATTATGTACATATCTTACACCAAAACATTATAAGAGAGGATCGATGCCACTTAGTATTCTATTATTGAAAATAAAAAATTCATTCTTCTTGCATAGGTTATGAACATGAAGTATAAAGAAGGTAAATCAATTCTTAATTATTTAATATAATTTTAGGGTTGTTTTGATCACTTATCTAGAATAAGTTATAATTTTTGGCATACTATTTTAACACTTTATTTATTTAATTATTTATCTAATTTGAGGGATTATTTTCTTGTTACTCTAACTTGTTCATCACGTAATAGTGTTGTGACATTTAGTTGTACCATATATTATGTAATGAATTAAGATGTTAGAATATATACTTAAGAAATACCTTATTTGGATCTTTTTGTCAAAGAGTCTAGGGGGAGTAGTGAGGAAATAATTTAGGGATTGAGATGCTATGCTAAAACAAGGGTAATCCAGGATGAAGTAAAATGAGTTTGAGAATTATCATTAAAGTAAGAAAGATAATATTAAGAAATTTATCTACTAACTAAAAAGGGAAAATAAAATATAGGAAAATAATCAAAAGGAAAATAGTGATGCTGATGATCACATAACCAATGATAAGGTGGTGATCTTGTTATAGTTTATGATTCCATTTATATTTCTTCTACATATTATTTTTGAGATTTTAAAAATGATTCCTTCTTTCATGAGACATCAGGAAACAAGTTATTTACATCTTATAACCTTATTAATTTGGTGATTTTAATGTTAGATAATGATGTTTAAGAAAGTATTTCATTAAATATTTATAATTTCAAAATGGTCCCTATCACTTTTGGGAGGATTCATTTAGATGACTTTAACAATATGGTGTTAGATGTATCAAATATATATTCTCAAAAAATAGATGAGTACTAGAGTGTTTTTTCCAATTCATTGGATGAATAATTCAATCCAATTATAGAATCAACGATATATTTAATGGATTCCGTCACTTTATAGGAAGTGAAATATGTGGCCTTGTATAAGGATCATCAAATTCATGGTTTGAAGATGGATGTTATAGGGATTAATTATGGGATATTATTTGGATATGTGAAGGGTCATCCAAAAATAAAAATAATAGAAATGAAGTATGATAGTTATTTTAGGAATATTAGTTGCAATAAATGTTGATAGATCGACTATATTATGAAAATTTTCTCAAGGGAAACTTCTAGAGATCGTATGAATCATAAAAACGTGATATACCCCATTTGTAATAGTACTAAGTTTATATAAGTCTGTTCACTAATCCAGAGAATAATTTTAGGCATATTTATAGGTTTTTCATTCTTTTGTGATCATAGAAATAGATATTCTTGTGACCTCTAGGGGACCTCATTTCGAAAAATGGGTGAGAGTTGATATTATTTTCAGATCTCTTTTGGATCATGTAGAGAATTGTCTACTATTATAATTATTTGATTGCTCGTTGTGTATTTCTTTACAACATTTACTAGTTTTTTAGACCATTTCACATTTTGAACATTATTAAACTCCATATTTTTGTATTTCATTGTTTTCTATTATATTTGAGTAATTGGATACTGATATATTTGTAGGGTGTCTGTGAGTCACAAAATGGCCATCTGAGTCCTCTTATAGAATTTGTTCATCAAGGATACTGGTATGTGGATGGAAGCTTAGGTACGTGAATATATGAGTTCTGTTTAATGTTTTTTCTTCAAATAAATTATATATTTTGATCAAGTTTCAATAGTATGTAAAAATTAATGTATTCGAATGGGTATACATCTTCCAGTGTGGTGCATGTTATGTGATGGTCATATTGTGATGATCATAATTGTTCTTAGGGATTTCTATTGGAAAAACCTTTTTTAACCTCCTGGTAAGTTCAGCTAGTATAGGTCAATAAGAATCTTTCCTTTATTTTTTTTATTATTTTGTATGGTGGAAATTTTTTGAATTTTATATTTTTTATGGTTACGAAAAAAATTTATTTTTAATTTGTCAGTGCAATGTTTTATAATTTATTTTTTTCATGTTGTTTTGGTTCTTCATGCATTTTTTTAGTCATATTATAAATTTTTTTGGCAGTGTTTTGGTTTTATTATTTTACCCTTACAAAAGGAAAGCCTACTATTATGCAAGGCAATATTACCCATATACAAGAGGTGCTTTATCTTTATATGACTCTTTGAAGTATAGATTACATTTATGTGGGGGTTGGTTTACCCTTATATATATAATGTGTGGAGTAGGATACCTTTATCAGAGGTCATTTAAGACCCATATGTACATGGAACAGGGGAATAATACCTTGACACAATAGGCATGTGACCATAACACTATTCTTGTGAGTTCCCTATATGAAAGGATAATCACATGAACCATTTTTGGGATTCCTTGAGAAGACAATAACAATATGACATGGGATGAAATTTATGTGACTTTTTTCATAGCTATTCTATGTTTGGTTTTTTGGTTTCTTCTCAGACTCATTTGATTTAAAATTTCTCCTCTAGATTTTGGAGGTTTTTATTCATTATATTCATGTTATCAAGGACCAAAATATTTTTTTAATGAACTTATATTGGAGAGGGATGTCTAAGATAAATCTACATCTGAGAGTTGACTTTCCAGGTGAGGTGAGGGCCTCTTCGACATTATTTTAGTGGTTCTACTCATGGGTAATTTTTGGAGTACTATTCTCATGGAGAGATTATGCATTCCATGTTCTAAGGAGGATCTAAGCGATATGACCCAATTTTTTGGATGGGTTTGAACAACCTAAAGGTGGATGAGGAGTGAAAATGAGTTTCAAAAGTTTAGGGTTTTGAGAAATGAATTTTGGGTGAGTTATACCTAGGCGCAAAGTTGGAACGCTGTTAGTATTAACCAAGAATCCAATACATGTAGAATGTTTGGATATAGGAGTTGGTTTGAATAAACTATGTAACATTTCCCAAAAAACCATGAAACCCAGGGAGATAGATTCACTGGATATCCAACTGCATTCTCGAGGTCTTATACTTATGTGAAATAATTATAGTTTATTACATAGGAGAAAGCATTGGCATCACATAGTTTGTCTAACTATGTTCCTAACTTGTGTGGGGTGTTATCTTTTGTAACAGGATTCGCGTGATTGGTACATGGTCTAAAAACCCATATGGAAAAACCGCATTCCCTATTTAAAATAAATTAACTGATCATTTTACGCATTCCTTCCCTATGTTTAATTCTTCCTTCTTATCCCCTTATTTCTCCAAGTGAGGTATCCACTCTATCAACCCCCAAGTCCTTCTCTAGGCTTCAACAAATCTCTTTCTTACAACGTTCGATTCAAACATCATAGATCTTACTAGATCACCCCTAATTATTTTATCATGCCTCTTCATACTTTTCTACAATCATCTTGTTATATCAGATAACATATCCATATGTTATCATATTCATTATTTTCATCAAATTTTTCTGTTCTTTGGATTTTTCTTATTAAATCAAAAATCAATTCCTGATAATGGAAAAGCGAAGCTTTTTATTAATGTGTTAGATGGTATAGTTGTTTTTACCTTAAATTTACATCATTTATAAAATTTGATGTTGTGTTGTACACCATACATTTCTACACATTTCTTATCAAATTTAAAAACCATAAATTGAAGCATTAGATCTCATCCTTGTTCTTCTTATCCCCTATAATGTTTTAGTGGTCGATCACCTCAACCTAACGACATTATATGGTGAGTATGATGAAATTATAAAATCTATTGTCCTTGCCATATGATTAACTGAACCCTTGGGTGAGTTCATTAATTTTTTATCACATATATAAAAACTATGTGGCCAAAAATACTCATTAGGTGGGTTTCAATTATTAATTAAGATACACAATAAATAAACTAAAATCAAATTGAAATTTTTTTCATGATAAGTCTCTAAAATAATTATATTAAAAAATTGGTGATTCCAATGGGATTCCTCATTCCTTATAAATGAAATGATTTAATTATATAGTTTGGTTTGATAAATCTTGGATTTTATTTCATTATCATTCACTTATATTAATTCATGGATGTTCTCATAGCGTGTATTTAAATATTGAATTCAAAATTTAAATAATATCAACATATTCTTTGAGTGATACTTTGGTTTCAATTTATGGAACACCATGGTTATGGTATAACAGGGAATGTGGGATGAATTTATTTTCTATTATTACTAAAAGACCCTTTTTAGGGTTTTCCTATAGGATACATCACACCCCCTTGGTTTATGATGTTGTATATAGTGTTTCACATCAATTTGGGTTGTGAGACATGATTTTTCATGCCCCATGATAAGGATCCTGAACATAATTCTTTGAAACATTTATTGGGATTTTTTGGAATGATTCTCTTTATACCCTACTCACATGCTTGGGCCTATGTCACTTATATTGTAGAGACCCTATATATTATCTTTTTGTGGATTCTGGGTTCTTATGCATTGATTCCTCATCAGTGTAGGGATATCTTTTCATATATAGGTTTATATATATATATATGGAACTTGTTTAGAGACATTTATATTTAGTCCATTGAAGTTATAGTCAACTTTTTGTCTTTTTAGGAACCCTATTCGACTTGATTACAAATCTTATTTACTTATTTATATATTATACTATCACACTACATTATTTTATTCTCATGGAAAATATTACACTATATTCCATTGATGGTGTCCTAATGAGTTTATCGCACACCTTTTTCAAGCCACCTATTGGTACTGTAATAGATCTCTTAGTTGTAGTTTTGGTTGGTATTTACATCATCATCATTATTGTTGGTCGGAGTGGACACTCAAGAGGGGGGTGAATTGAGTTCCAATTAAATTTTCTGTTAAAAACAATTTCTATTAAAATCCCCCAATTTCAAAAACAAATTAAACTGTAGTGAATTTATATAGATTATAAAGGTTCAATTAGTTTCTCAAAGATTGATTAATTCTCAGTTAACGTAATCTTATGATTAAATTAACTTTTGAAACTAACTTACTGATTTATAACAAATATAAACACTTGCGAATTTAATTATCAAAGTAGCTTTGAAGATAGATTATATTTCAAAGTAATAGCAGCGGAATATGAAATAAATATGTATAGTATGGATATAGAGTATAACTATAAACACAGAGAGTTAACCAAGAGGTTCAGTCTCAAGCCGAGACTTAGTCCTCTCAAAAGTTTTTATAAAAATGATCCACACCCTGGATCGGGGTTAACAACAGTGAACACACTGTCCAGGTCACAGGACCTCTACCACAGTTCTTCGTGGGAAAACAAACAACAGCAGCAAGCTGTCCAGGTCACAAGACCTCTACCACTATCCACAGTGGGAAATGGAGTGCAAAAAGATTTGCTGAGGATTTACAGATCCTCCAGTGAAAGTACAGGAGTCAGTGTGTGTGTTTAATACAGCAGATAACACACACTGCTCAAAATGTAGAATAAATCACAGAACAAGAGATGTAGAGTTTAGAAGTGGTTCTGGTGATCTCAGTGTAGCTCTTGTATTCGATCAGAAGAGAGTTTGAGTCCTCTTCTCGTTTCTGTTTGAGAAACAGAGTGTCGTATGCTTCAGGTTCACAGGTAGTGAGAATGTAGTCGATGAAGTTCTTCAGGGTTCTTCTTGTATGCACAGAACACTTCTCGAGTATACTTGATTGTCTATATGCTTCTCTGTGTTCTTGATGGAACTCTTTTTTATCTTCTTGTGTTTCTGGTATATATCGTCCACCACTCACTTCTCTGGTTCCTGTTATTTTTGGGCAGCGTAGTCTTCTCGTATTTATCTCCCGACAGGGGACATAAAAGATTTCTTTTCAGCAGGTACGAGGTACGGGTTCCTGAAATCCGACAACCTTTATCAGATATTTGACAAATCATCAAAATGTATGATATGACCGTTAGATAAATTAAATGTAGGAAATAAAGAAATTAAAACAGTGGGTCGAGAATGTATGTCACTGTTGACTTCAACTGTGGTCTTCCAACTGTGGACTTCCAACTGTGGACTTCCTTCTGACTACTGAATTCAACAAAGGGCTTGCTGTCTGTAGGCTTGCAATGGTAGCTTTTACTCCATGTAGCTGTAGCCTTTCTAACTGTAGACTTGTAACATCAAATTTGTAGAGCTGTAACCTTTGTCAACTGTAGACTTCGATCATCTGTAGACTTAGTAGACAGAAGCTGTCTAACTGTAACCTTGACTGTAGACTTATGACTGTAGGCTAGTTCGTCTGCGAACTTGTTTCAACTGTAGACTTGTTCGATTGTGAACTTGAGCAGAGAAAACTTTGAGCAGAAGTCTTGTAACTGTAACCTTCGTCTATGAGCTTTGACAATAGATAGCAGTAGACTTGTAACTGTAAGCTTGTATTAGTCTTCGACTGTAACCTTGTAACTGTGAACTTATTGCAACAGTAGCTTAAGGTGACAGTTAACTGTAACTGTGACTTTGAGAAGAAAACTCTGACTGTTAGCTAACAATACTAAACTTATGTAAATACTACTGTAAGCTGTTACAGTAAAGTTATGAGAGTAAGAATATGAACTGTTTAGAATAAAATACGTTTAAGCATAGAATAATAAGATTAATGCAAAGGTATTAATACATCATAATTAATGTTTAAGCATGATTTGGGATTATCAAAACAGGTGATTCCAACAATCTCCCCCTTTTTGATAATCACAAATTATGTCAGTATGAAATATAGATGTATCAGAGAGAAGTGTGCAAAACACAGTATTAGCAATATGAGCACAAAAATTAGGTATAATCCGCAAGGATTTCTCCTCTTTGTATAGGTTCATTTCTCCCTTGAGTTTCCCTATTTCTCCCCATTTCTCCCCCTATCTATTTCCCTTTATTTATCTTTATTTCTCCCCCTTTGTGATTAACAAAAAAAAGACAGAGAGAGAGAAAATAAACATTGTATTAATAAGGAGTACAATACATGACTCAAAACGTGAATACATGATCCCTATAAAAAAAACATAAACAGACTCAATCCTCTTCATCTGGAGGTAAGGGATCTTTTCCTTTGGAGGAAGAAGATGGAGCAGGAGGTGAAGGATCAACAGGCTGAGGAATGGCAGCAGGAATGTCTGGAGGGGCAGCAACAGATGCTCCTGAAGGCCTGTAGTGAGTAGCTTGCCGAGGGATCAGTGGTCTAAGGCTTCTGAGGGCATCAGCAGGAGACATGATGGAAGAACCACTGGGGTTGGAGACAGGTAGGGCAGGAGGAACTATAACAGGTGTGCAGTCCACATGAAGAAAAGGTAGTAGCAGATTCCTGAAATCCATTATGATGTTTCCTCCTCTGTCCATGGCAGATAAGAAGTCATCTTTGTTTTCCAAGAATTTATCCAAAGCCGGGGTCAACTCTCGTAGCTTGCTAACTTGTTCTTTGAAGGCTTGAGTTACAGGAGGCAGCTTCATAGTTTCTAGCATGAGCTTGAAGTGATTGTTCAACTGATGCTTGGTGAAAATCCGATCAAAGTAATAATCCACTTTACTTTTGATGGCCTCCTGAGAAGCAGTAGCAGCCTGCAGGTGCTCACGAACAAAGCCACTGACTTCTCTTGTAGTAGTAAGAATCTGTAGGTCTGATGTGTCATTTTCACGGGCCTGAGTAAGCTCCTCTCTGAGCAGGCTTCTAAACTGCTCAAGGTCCACAGGAGAGCTAGATGAAGGAAGGGACTTGACCGAGAATGCCACTGTCTCCTTGAAAGACTGAGTCAGATTTCCAATCACTTTCTGAATGACAGCATCCTGATTGCTAAAGTGTTCTTTTACTGATTTCTTGAAAGCCTCAAATACTTCCACAAACTGTTTGACCACTTCTTTGATGTATCGAATCTCACTAGCCACTAGTGTCTGAGAACTGCTCAGGGCAGTTAAAGAAGCCACTGATTGTCTGAGGGCCACTACTGCTCCAGTCCAGCTTTCAATTTGGGTGTGGCACACTTTCATTTCATCCATCACTTCTTTGATTGGACTTCCCACAACACATCGTAGAGATAGTTCTAAGGATTGTTCTACATTTTTCAGCTCATCAAAAAGACTGGTTTTCAATTCAGCAACAGACTGTCTGATGGTCTCCTTCATTTCATTCTTTAAGGATTCAAGGTCTTCCTTGGTGGCCAATCTTTCAGTTTCTAACACTGGAGAGCTGTTAGGTAGGATGACTGGATTTCTTGGTGGTTGGTTTTCCTCATCTGAATCCTCATAATTGAGTCCTAACACCATGTATCCTGGATCTGAGGTCCATCCTTCTATATCATACAGTACAGAGACTGAACCAACACGCTCCCCCTCACTTGGAGGTCCTTCCTGAACACTTTCTACTATCTGCTCAACTCTGGGTAACTCTAAGTTCTCTTCTGTAGCTCTAGCAGGTTCCATACATGCTTCCTCTGTAGGTTTAGCAGTGAGGTTAGCCTCCTTCTCTGTTGGGTCATCAACCACTTCCATGACAACAGTAGTAGAGACCACTCCTGCTTCCTGGTCAGACACTGACTTGTCTGTATACCCTATCAGAGGGCTCATACTGAGTTCTTTTGTTTCTTCACCACTGATCTCCTCTTTATCTTCTGCAACAGTTTCTTGATTTTCATTTAAAGCTCCAGCCTCTTCTGCTTCGACTGTATCACCCTCATCAGAGGTGTCCTTGACAAAATATTGAGATTCTTCTTCTTCTTCTGTAGTCTCAGTCTCACTGTCTCTTAGAACAGGTTCTCTACTAGGTAGTTCTTTTGGAGGGCTTGCTGCTCCAAACGTCACTGTCCTGACAGGACTGTGAGTAGTATCAGGATCACTCCCTTCATCAATTGGAGTGTTCTCTCTTGCAGAGTTACCAACTACTATAGTCTGTTCATCATCTGAGTATACAGGTTCAGGCTCATCAGGCTTTAAGCCTGGATCTCTCCTATCTCTCGGTCTAGAGGGATGAGTAGAAGGGCTAAATTTCTCATAGATTCTCTCCTCATCATTCACCCATGATTTCTTCCAGGGATTCCAACTGATCTTCATGAATTTGAAGATTACTTTCGAGATACATACACTGTTCTTTGCCACTATCAACTCTTCCTGACTTCCAGCTGCACCTTTCACTTTCAACATAACCGAAATGAGTTTAGCATGAAACAAGGCACTTGATTTTGAGCTTGCCTTTATCATGTCCTCCATCTGAGCCATCAGCAACCTACAAAGGTTGACCTTCCTTCCATGTTTTAATAAGTACATCAAGTAAATATCCTGATGCTTCAGAGTTGCAAAATCTCCTCTTCTAGGACTCAGTACATGCTGAATAAACTTAAACAGAAGCCTGTCCTCTCCACACATTTCAGTAGCAATAAGCTTCCTTACAGTGCCATTGCCTGTCAGTTCTTCCAGAGCCGTCTCATGATCAAAGATTCTACTGTTTGGAGGAGCCGCTCCAGAATAGTAGTTGTAAATACCCTCATGAGGAACTCTTAAACATGCAGCCCATTCAACGGATGAAAAACTGACTTCATTACCATTTACTCTGGATACCAGTTTATGCAGATCATCCTCTTCCTCGAACTGTAGATATTCATAGAATTCCTTCACCAGCTTCGGGTAGTACGGTCCATTATTGTTTGTGAAGCATTCGGTCCATCCTTGATCATTAAGCACTGCCAGTACTAATGATCTGCTCGATAAAATCCACTCTTCACTTAGCTCCTTCTCAGCAACTATTTCTCTCTTAGTCAGATGTGGATTAACAGGTCTTATCGAGGCGTTCCCGGTGCCACTGGATTCGACTTGATTCCTCTTTGGCATTGGTGCATCTTCGTTGACAGTCGGGGGTCGCTTTGTTCTGGCCATTGGAACTGAATGAGGTTTCGAGGTTCAGTTTAAGGTTTAGGGTTTAGGACTTGAGAGAGCAAGGGTCGAGATGAGTGGATTGAGATATGTTCGATGTTCTCAATTTTATCATTTAGGGATTTAGAAATAAAAGAATAAAGAAAAGAAACGGTTCGAATTCCCGCAAAAATAAAATAAGATTAAACAGCGAAACAGCCTACAGAGAGATGTAACAGTGAGGTACACCGGTGAGGTCTAACTGTGAGGTTTCAACTGTGAGGTCTAACTGTGAGGTTTCAACTATGAGGTCTAACTGTGAGGTTTCAACTGTGAGGTCTAACTGTGAGGTTTCAACTGTGAGGTCTAACTGTGAGGTTTCAACTGTGAGGTCTAACTGTGAGGTTTCAACTGTGAGGTTTCAACTGTGCTATAGTTAATCATACCTAACTCATGTTTGATGTAACTTAATCTCTCAGAATTCAAAGGCTTTGTAAAAATATCAGCTAACTGATGTTCAGTGCCAATGAACTCAAGAGTGATATCACCTTTTTGATAATGATCCCTCAGAAAGTGATGTCTCACATCAATATGCTTTGTCCTAGCATGAGATACTGGATTTTTAGAAATGTTAATAGCACTTTTATTGTCACACCTTATAGAGACAAGTTTGAATTGATATCCATAGTCTAGTAAAGTGTGTTTCATCCACAAGATTTGTGCACAACAGCTACCAGCAGCTATATACTCAGCTTCGGCAGTAGACAATGCAACAGAATTCTGCTTCTTACTACACCAAGATACTAGTGACTTGCCTAAAATGTGACATGTTCCAGAGGTGCTCTTTCTATCTAACTTGCAGCCAGCAAAATCAGCATCAGAATAACTTAATAAATCAAATGATTGTACTTTTGGATAAAATAATCCCAAATCGGGAGTATGTTTTAGATATTTGAAAATCCTTTTAACAGCAGTCAAATGAGACTCTTTTGGATTGGCTTGAAATCGAGCACACATGCATACACTGAACATGATGTCAGGTCTACTGGCAGTAAGGTACAGTAGACTACCTATCATACCTCTGTAATTGGTTTGATCCACTGGTTCACCAGTTTCATCACTGTCCAACTTGCAAGTGGTGCTCATAGGTGTGTCACTGCCTTTGGTTCCATCCAAAGAAAAAAGTTTTAGAAGATCTTTAATATATTTACTTTGGTTCAAAATAATACCATTTTTATTTTGAAAGATCTGAAATCCAAGGAAAAATTTGAGTTCTCCCATTAAACTCATTTCAAACTCATTTTGCATTATTTTTGAAAAATCAACACATAAAGAATTTTTAGAAGATCCAAAAATAATATCATCTACATAGATTTGTACTATTAAGACATCTTTAGAAATCCATTTAATAAAAAGAGTAGGATCAGCTATCCCTTTAGTAAATCCTTTTGAAATAAGAAAAGAGCTGAGCCTATCATACCAAGCTCTTGGAGCTTGCTTTAAACCATATAAAGCTTTAGATAGTTTAAAAACATGATTAGAAAAATGGGGATTTGTAAAACCAGGAGGTTGTTCCACAAATACATCCTCAATTATATATCCATTTAGAAAAGCACTTTTAACATCCATTTGATATAGTTTGAAATTCAGATGAGCAGCATAAGCAAGTAATATCCTAATGGCCTCTAGTCTAGCCACGGGTGCAAAGGTTTCCTCATAGTCTATTCCTTCTTCCTGACTATACCCTTGTGCAACTAGCCTGGCTTTGTTTCTGATTATGTTACCAAACTCATCAACTTTGTTTCTAAACACCCATTTAGTGCCTATAGTAAGAGTGTCTTTAGGTCTTTCCACTAATTCCCAAACTTTGTTTCTTTCAAACTGATTTAGTTCTTCTTGCATAGCCATTACCCAGAATTCATCACTGATAGCATCATTGACATTTTTGGGTTCAAGCTGTGAAAGAAAAGCTTGATTTTCAACCTGATTTCTTAGAGAAGCTCTAGTTTGTGTTCCTCTATCAAGATTACCAACAACAGCATCTAAAGGATGATTCTTTAGAATCCTAGTTGATTTGGTAAAGGTTGGACTAGAGATTTCAGGTTCATCTATAGGTTCGGGTTCCACAGAGGAAGATTCTGGAAAAAGTCCAGAACTGGATGTTTTTATTACAGGTTCTTTAGATTTTTCATTTAGGTCCAGAACAGATAAGTCTTCTTCAACATCTTCAAGAGAAGTTTTAGACTCATGTGGATCAGTCTCATCAAACTTGATGTGAACAGATTCTTCCACACATTTGGTTTTCTTATTGAACACTCTATAGGCTTTACTAGACATAGAGTAACCTAGGAAAATTCCTTCATCACTTTTTGGAGCAAATTTATCAAGATTATCTTTAGTATTCAGAATAAAGACTTTGCAACCAAAAACTCTAAAGTAATTAACCTTAGGCTTCCTATTATTCCACAACTCATAAGGGGTTTTCTTAAGAATCGGTCTAATCAAGACTCTATTAATAACATAGCAGGCTGTATTTACAGCTTCAACCCAAAAGTAAACAGGCAGGTCATATTCATTAAGCATAGTTCTTGAAATTTCTTGCAGGGTTCGGTTTCTTCTTTCCACTACACCATTCTGTTGAGGTGTCCTAGGAGAAGAAAAATTGTGAGCATAGCCATTGTGTGAGCAGTAAGATTCAAATTCTTGATTCTCAAACTCACGGCCATGATCACTCCTCAAGGTCTTAATCTTAAGTCCACTAAGATTTTCTACAGACTTAGAGTATTTAACAAAGGAAGAGCAGGCTTCACTTTTGTGAGCTAGAAAGTATACCCAAGTATATCTAGAAAAGTCATCTACAAGAACATAAACATAGTGCTTCCCATTTAGACTTGAAATTCTTGATGGTCCAAACAAATCCATGTGAACCAGTTCAAGTGGTTGAGAAGCTGAAACTTCTTTCTGTGGTTTAAAAGAAACTTTGTGTTGTTTTCCCTTTTGACAGGGATTGCACACTTTGTCATTTGGGAATTCAAGCTTAGGTAGATCTCTAACTAGGTGTTTCTTAGAGAGTTTTCTAAGTGAGTGAATGTTGCAGTGTCCTAATCTCCTATGCCATAGCCAAGACTCTTTATGAAAAGCATTTAAGCAAGTAACATTATGTTTAGCTAAAGTGTTTAAGTCAACAGCATAAACATTTTCATTTCTTAAGGCAGAAAATATTAAAGCATTTTTGGAATTATAAACATCACAAGAATTGTTTTCAAACTTGACATTAAACCCATCATCACACAATTGAGAAATGATAAGTAGGTTGTACTTAAGTCCATCAACAAATAAAACTTTGGAAATTAATACTGAGTCAGTGTTACCAATCTGGCCTAGGCCGATGATTTTTCCTTTTGAGTTATCACCAAAAGTGGCATATCCTCCATCAACCTTTATTAAGCTTTTGAAGCACGAATAGTCCCCAGAAATGTGTCTTGAACATCCACTGTCTAAGTACCATACCTTCTTGTAATTGCTTTTCAAACAGATTTCCTACAAAACAGATTAGACAAGAAATGACTTTGGTACCCAGATTTTCTTGGGTCCAGATATGTTAGCAATCAAGGATTTAGGTACCCAGATTTGTCTTATGGGTCCCATACAATTAATAGATGCAACAGATTTAGAGAGATATACTTTATTTGATCTACAACTATTTAAATAACCAGTTGAGGCATACTAATTTCCAAAACTGGAACTAACAGGATTTTTTTCAGAAGTGGAAATAAATCGGGTTTTAGTAAACTGTCTTTGTCCAGGTTGGTATCCCAAACCAGTAGAATACTTAGGTGCAACTTTCTTTCCTAGTAGTTGGGTTAGAGTATCTTTTCCATTTGTGAATGTTTCTAAGTCCTTTCTAAGTTGTTCATTAGATAGTTTCAGTTCTGTATTCTCCTTTAATAATTGAACATTTTTCTCTTTTTCTACATCAAGTGCAGACTTGACACTTGCAGTAAGAGCATGCTGTTTCTTTAAAGACTTATATTTATCCTTCAGTTCATTACACGTTTCTTCTAGCATATTACAGTATTCAGTCAATTCATCTTTAGACATATTTTCAGAATCAGAACCAGATTCTGCTTCACCTTCAGAATAATAAGAGTTTAAAGTGGGAGTGTCTAAGGTTACCTCAGATGTGTTTGTCATGAAACACATATTAGCACGATTTCTTTCAGAATCACTGGACTCTGATTCACTTGTGCTGTCTTCTGAAGCACTCCAGGTGGCCTTCATAGCTTTCCTATAATTCTTGTCCTTGTACTCATATTTCTTCTTGAATTTAAACTTAGGACAGTCAGCTTTGATGTGTCCTTTCCTTTTACATTCATAGCAAACTATGTCTTCTTCTTTATCAGTTTTCTTCCAATCTTTCTTCCACTTACCTTGTCTATCATACTTACCCTTGTAGTTTGGTTTTCTGAAGAACTTATTCTTCCTATAGAACTTCTTGAATCTCCTTGCTATTTGTGCCATCTCGGCATCACTGTCAGAATCTAAGTCTTCACTAGATGAGCTTTCAGTTGGTATATGCACTTTCTCCTTGTCTTTGCTCTTTGATGCAGTAGACTTAAAAGCTACAGATTTTCGTTTTGGTTCCTCATCTTCCTCTTTATTCACCTTTAGCTCTTCTTCGTACATCATCAGCTTACCAATTAGCTCCTTGACAGGCAAAGTTCCAATATCACAGGATTCTCTAATTGAAACGGATGTGCCTCTCCATCTGTCAGGAAGACATCTCAATAATCTCATGATTTGCTCCTTTGCTGGAACAATCTTCCCGAGTGAGCTCATTGTGTTGACTATCTCATTAAACCTGAGATACATATCAGAAATAGGCTCATCAGCTTTCATCTTAAAGTTATCATATTTGATAGTATAAGTGTTTAACCGCATTTCCTTGACATTAGTTGTTCCTTCATGAGAAACAGCTAAGGTGTCCCAGATTTCAAAAGCAGTTTTACATGCAGAAATTCTATTGAATTCCTCATCTCCTAGAGCACAGTAGAGAGCATTCACAGCCTTACAATTATTATTGTAAGCTACTTTAGTAGATTCATCCCAAGTTATTCTTTCAGTTTCTGGAATCTTGTATTGAGACTCTATAGCAGTCCAAATATCAAAACCCATACTTTCCAAATGAATCTTCATATTGAGCTTCCATTGGGCATAATTGACACCATTAAAGAAGGGTGGCCTGTTAGTAGCAACACCTTCTAGTCTATTATCCATAAGGAAATTCTAGAAAATATTTTAAAGAGATAAAATTTAGAACTAACAGAAATTTAAGATCTTTTAGATAAAAATACAATCACAGTTTAAAAACAGAGAGTTAAAATAAAACATTGAGCAAGTATAACAGAGATAAACACAACCTTTGATACCAAATGTTGGTCGGAGTGGACACTCAAGAGGGGGGTGAATTGAGTTCCAATTAAAATTTCTGTTAAAAACAATTTCTATTAAAATCCCCCAATTTCAAAAACAAATTAAACTGTAGTGAATTTATATAGATTATAAAGGTTCAATTAGTTTCTCAAAGATTGATTAATTCTCAGTTAACGTAATCTTATGATTAAATTAACTTTTGAAACTAACTTACTGATTTATAACAAATATAAACACTTGCGAATTTAATTATCAAAGTATCTTTGAAGATAGATTATATTTCAAAGTAATAGCAGCGGAATATGAAATAAATATGTATAGTATGGATATAGAGTATAACTATAAACACAGAGAGTTAACCAAGAGGTTCAGTCTCAAGCCGAGACTTAGTCCTCTCAAAAGTTTTTATAAAAATGATCCACACCCTGGATCGGGGTTAACAACAGTGAACACACTGTCCAGGTCACAGGACCTCTACCACAGTTCTTCGTGGGAAAACAAACAACAGCAGCAAGCTGTCCAGGTCACAAGACCTCTACCACTATCCACAGTGGGAAATGGAGTGCAAAAAGATTTGCTGAGGATTTACAGATCCTCCAGTGAAAGTACAGGAGTCAGTGTGTGTGTTTAATACAGCAAATAACACACACTGCTCAAAATGTAGAATAAATCACCGAACAAGAGATGTAGAGTTTAGAAGTGGTTCTGGTGATCTCAGTGTAGCTCTTGTATTCGATCAGAAGAGAGTTTGAGTCCTCTTCTCGTTTCTGTTTGAGAAACAGAGTGTCGTATGCTTCAGGTTCACAGGTAGTGAGAATGTAGTCGATGAAGTTCTTCAGGGTTCTTCTTGTATGCACAGAACACTTCTCGAGTATACTAGATTGTCTATATGCTTCTCTGTGTTCTTGATGGAACTCTTTTTTATCTTCTTGTGTTTCTGGTATATATCGTCCACCACGCACTTCTCTGGTTCGCATTATTTTTGGGCAGCGTAGTCTTCTCGTATTTATCTCCCGACAGGGGACAGAAAAGATTTCTTTTCAGCAGGTATGAGGTACGGGGTCCTGAAATCCGACAACCTTTATCAGATATTTGACAAATCATCAAAATGTATGATATGACCGTTAGATAAATTAAATGTAGGAAATAAAGAAATTAAAACAGTGAGTCCAGAATGTATGTCACTGTTGACTTCAACTGTGGTCTTCCAACTGTGGACTTCCAACTGTGGACTTCCTTCTGACTGCTGACTTCAACAAAGGGCTTGCTATCTGTAGGCTTGCAATGGTAGCTTTTACTCCATGTAGCTGTATCCTTTCTAACTGTAGACTTGTAACATCAAATTTGTAGAGCTGTAACCTTTGTCAACTGTAGACTTCGATCATCTGTAGACTTAGTAGACAGAAGCTGTCTAACTGTAACCTTGACTGTAGACTTATGACTGTAGGCTAGTTCGTCTGCGAACTTGTTTCAACTGTAGACTTGTTCGACTGTGAACTTGAGCAGAGAAAACTTTGAGCAGAAGTCTTGTAACTGTAACCTTCGTCTGTGAGCTTTGACAATAGATAGCAGTAGACTTGTAACTGTAAGCTTGTATTAGTCTTCGACTGTAACCTTGTAACTGTGAACTTATTGCAACAGTAGCTTAAGGTGACAGTTAACTGTAACTGTGACTTTGAGAAGAAAACTCTGACTGTTAGCTAACAATACTAAACTTATGTAAATACTATTGTAAGCTGTTACAGTAAAGTTATGAGAGTAAGAATATGAACTGTTTAGAATAAAATACGTTTAAGCATAGAATAATAAGATTAATGCAAAAGTATTAATACATCATAATTAATGTTTAAGCATGATTTGTGATTATCAAAACAGGTGATTCCAACAATTATTTTACTTCAGACTAGGACTTGACATTTTTATAAGGGTGAGAATTTACATGATATTCCTATAAGAGTTAAATATTTTTTTTTAATTTTTTCATATACTAATACGGTATATATTATATACTGTGCATTTCAATCTTATTTATGACTCAATATTTTCATTAATGAATGTTTATTTGGATTTTACCATGTAATATGTTATTATTGTCTCTATGTATTTCATTATCATCAATTTTTTATTTTATTAAATTATCTTCAATTATATTTAGTAGTAATCTAGACGGTATAGCCTCCATACTATACCACCATTTGAACTATACTACTAATCAATTGATTCTGCTGTATTGGGAGGAACACTTAAGGCCTTATCTTCAATCAGCTCATGGACCTGTTTTAGTGTATTCAGTGTCAGGATGTGACAAAGTGGTATAAAAGATTTATTTTTTTCCTTGAATTAATATTTTTTGTATGTTTGACAGGAGACTAGGAATATGTTGGAACATGGTAAATAGATCATGTCATGGTCTGTCAAACCCCCACATAGGGAAATAATAAAGTTTACATGGATGGGGTAGTTGTTCATGATGATACATTATTATAGATTATTATTATTTCACCTTCAGTGATTGATGTAATTCTGATGTATATTGATTTATTAATTTATGGTATTTACCTATTTTCCTAGTATGGAAATAGATGGGTTGTATTCATGCATCATTTTAGACACATAAGACTCAAATTACATTAGTATTCTTATCTATATACCAATGCATTTGTGATTTTTATATTACATTCCTATATTCCTTACTCTGGGATAGCTTGACATATTAGAGTTATGATAGTTGGTTGGTTAATAAAAGTGTCTAGATCATCCTAAATACTATTTTCTTGTATATCTTGACGGTGTCATTCTATTTAATCATCTTGAAACAATTTAAAGAGTTTAAAATATTTAATTTTTTTTGTTATATGATATTACAATTAAAACTAATATCTAATAGAACCATATAACTTTGGAATGATTGAGGCATCTAACTAAACCCTGATATAAATATATATATGTATAAACTATTAAAATTTTAATTTTTAAGGAAATGGATTCATGTTAAATAGGGTTCCAATTAGAACTTATAAAAGAATGTACCATTAAAACATTGTAATATTGACCATTGTAACTAAATCCTTATATTCAATACTCATCCATTGTAGGAGATTTTGTAATTTCGTTCCAATGTGAAAAAATAATTATGGTGTCATAAGAATTTAAGAATTATTTGTTTTACTTAAATGGGATTCCAAATTGTAATTTATTGACTTTTGAATATCTAAATTGTGAATGGGTACCCATATAAATGGGCCTAGATATGTATGAAAGAGCCCTTATAAGTTTCCATTATAATTTTTATTACATAGTACATTACCCAATGGGGGTATATTCGTTTTATATTTGATAGTTACGTAATGTTTTAATATCCACTTATATATTGTTGAATATAAATTTATGGGGGTATGTTATTTGAAAAATCCCCTCAAAATTAAAAGAGACCATTATTTTCATTTGATATTTATTAATATGATAATTTAGTTAATTAAAATTTTGGTTTCAATCTAAAGAATTTCTACCTATATATGTTGTGTGTGAAATTTTATTTAACTAAGCAAGTTATGATAATCTATGGATAGATCACATTACAAAAAATTGGTATATTATTTGTCTATAGTGTTGAATGGTGTCGGTTAAATAAAATGATATGTGTTATTTCATAATTCATTCAATTGTCACAGGTACATGATATTTCCTATGTATGAGCCACTATTAATGTTTTTAATATATGTAAATTTATAAAATGGGTAAATTAAAACCATTGGGCTATGTTGATAACAAATATCCCTCATATAGGGTTTAGTTACAATATTTTATTGATACATTTCATGAAAAAAGAATGTGAGAATTTACAATAGGTATTAGTTGGATCCTTCTTAATTTCATGAAGCAAAACTATATGTGGTAGATCCCAGTGATCTTGTTTGTACAACCCAATTTTTATAGTTTAAACTATATGATTTAGTGAGTTGTTAACCTATTTGGGTTGTACCATTGGAGATGGAAATATGTAGAATTTTTTTCTATGAACCTAGTAAAGTTATGTTTCATTATTTTATTGTTAGATATGGTTAAGAATATTAGTTAATAAAATGACAACCCATGTATATGGGTGGATTTCTGTTATGTTGATCAATTTGGGGGAATTACTATATGTGGATACCAGGTGAATTTCATCTCTGTATTCTATTCTATGAAAATTGTGACCCTCTTAGGATAACTCCATAAATAGGATTATCTGAGAGGATCCGGGCCTTATAGGTCGATCCTAGGAATGTGATTCCATTACGCCTATGTTGATAGGATTTGACCCTTGTAGGTTGATGATTTCTTTACCATCTTTATTTTATCTCTTCTAGAAATTGTATACATACACTATAGACACTGTTTAATAATTTATTGTAAGTGGAGTTTGGTTTCTGTGTAGGAAAACATAGGGCTTGGTAGATGGACCTAGTGGTCCTATTTTAAAATTGATCAATAGGACTATGTCAGAATCCTATATGCCCTTAACATTGACCTAGAAACACCTCATATTTTTACTATTTTTTTTAGAAATTATATGGAATAATTATAGACTATGAATTGGTACGATGTGTGATTCTAAGACTCGGTTTTCAAAGATAAATTGTTTAAATAATATTAAACATTCAATAGTAGGTGCACATAATTTTACTAAAAAAGAGGAATAAGATTAAGATGGGTTCACATATCAGAAATTTGAGGGCATCGTTGAGCTCATAATGGAGGGCCAACCATAGGAGGGACATAACCTTGGATGGTGTGGGAAATTTGCAGAAAAAGTCCACAAAGGGGTAACCATTAATAAAATAATTAAATAAAACTATTTATTTTTTAAATCCAAATAAATCTTGAATATTGGAATAGACTGGAAATATGATACCACCATTGAGTTAGTAATTTTTATTTTACCTTAGGCGTTAATTTTCATTTGTCGGTACTGGTCAACTGCAGAAAAATTCTCAAGGGATGTGACTATAAATAAAATATTTTTATAAAAAAACTATTTTATCCCAATGAATATCATTTTTATTAAGTCTTTTTCAGATATTCATGGTTTTCCTAATAACCATTGAATTTCTATTAGAATGTGTAGAATGAAACTCTAGAGAAACTGTTAGCGAACGACAACAGATCAATCGAATGACACCCCCCGGGTTTGATGAATTGGGGATAGACGACGACGCAAAAACTGTTATTCATCATCCAATGCACCAAATTGAGGTTGGATGGTTTTTTATATTTGGTGTCCCCATTATTTATTTTCATGATGAACGTTGTTCAATCCATGAATAGATTGATTCATGGTTTGATCATTGCAGGACAGTATATAATTGTGGGGATTATTACAATAGTTTTGATTATTCTTATACATTCATCATTCTAATGATATTTAATTGAGGACAACATGAACAAAGGATTAGTTTCATACATCAAGTTGTTCTTTGAGCTTTGATTTACCATTTTTTATGTGTTCTTTGTTGTTTCCCCCCTATGCATGTGGTTCGACTTTTCAGGTGGCTCTGAATGCGATCATACCATCGTATTATAAGAAAACCAAAAATAGAGGCTAGGTCTATATAGATATTGACCCAAGGAACTAAAATATTTTAAAATTATGGGCGTCATAGGGTGTTTAGTGGTCCCTATATGGGACCAACAGTTTTGGTCTGGCATGACGGTCTAGTGGGGTAAGGTGGTGGCATAGGCGACTAGGGCGACGATGACAGGAGATTATGACACCTAGAGGTGGTGGTGGTGGTCGTGTGGAATGGAGGTTGCATAAGTGTCATTGGGTTCCATGTGTGATTTCATAACCAACTCACTCATGTTTAGGTTTGGATAGGGTCGGCAGGGTGGGACGATTGGTTCAAACCTAGTTCTTACCTGGGGGCGATTGGGCCGGTGCTTGGGCACTGTTTATAGTGGTGGTCTACACTGATCCACAGTCTCTCCAGCCGTTGTGTGGCCATAGAAGCCTTACGGTAGTAGGTATGGATATTTAACAATTTCATATGATCACAAAAGTTAGTGGAATGACTATGTGGTTGGTCCACGAGTATAGTGACCCCTTCTGAAACCTCAAAACAACATTAACATTCAAATGGTAGGTCTGTTTGATATGTAGTCTATGGAGTTTAGACCTTGATATTGAGATTTTCCTTTTGAGATAATGTGAAGAGTGTATATATTTGTATATTATAGGTTTAGGGAATTTCCTTGTCTCCTTTCTTGAGGGTTCAGTATGAAATTACATCCACATAAGTGGATTCTAATCCCCTTGAGAGGCCGAGTCCCAGTTCGAGTTATAATATACCTCCATGGGACTGGAGTGATCCTCAATCACCCCTACTATAGTTTTTAGGAATTTATGTGAAAATTTGGAGCAGTTATTTTTTCCTCTATCTAGTGGGATACATTAGTCTGATTATTGGTATTCCCTAGGGGTACTAGAAAAGATCCACTATGTTGTGAATTGACCGAAATAGAGATATCGGTACTCCCTAGTGTATCTAGGTAGGATCTTGTCCCTATGTATCATAGTATTACTTGTACAATATATTCTATCTAGGTGGGGACCAAATGATCTAGATCTATTCCTGAGCGTCTCTGATGATATCATGGCTCGATGAGTATGTTATCCTAGAATAAGCAATGTAAATTAGAATCCTGTGGATATAAATTGGATGTGGATGATTTCTAGACTATGTTTCATGGACCTAGTATATATAGATATTATTTCTAAATGTGTTGTAGACATATACTTATGTGGATATCACTGGTATTTAATTTTGGGTATTTCCTTCATGGTATATCATTCATGGTATCTCTTTCTTGGTATTTCCATTGTGGTATTTATTTTGTGGTTTTGGGCCATCCTATAATGTATTTTTATAGTAATCCTTTCATGGTGTTTTCCCACATGTATCATGTCTTGTGAAGATGATTGACTGTTTGATGATGTCTTAGGTGGATCAGAACCAGGTGGAGCTTAGAGAGGCCAGAAAGACATGGTGTGTTCCTACGGTTTAGACAGTAGTCCCAGTATATATTTTCCACCAGGTTGGACTTGTGTTTCATAAGATTTTTGGTGGGCTTGTATTTTGGTCATGTTTATGTTTTGTTCTCTTAATGTACTACTCTATTGTGATACCTTGGTAGTATGAACTCATTTTCTACATAGTGTATTTACATTTTGGAATTTTGTGGCTTGGTTATGTGTGCATTTTTATATGTATATAGGCAAATTACTCCCATTTGTGGTATATGACTACTCGGTGCCAGTCACTACCCCATGGTCTATTGTAGGTGGGATTGGGGTAGTCATGAAATGATCCCATCTATGATGGGTCCTGACAGTATTGTGTCATAGGGGGTTGATTCTACATTATGACTAGGAGTCTATGAGATTGGTTTGGGGAAACATTGTTATGTGTTTCCAGTTCGTAATTCTTGATGGGGACTCCAATGTTGGTACGACGACTGACGTATCCATAAACCCAGACTCTAGGAACATATTTTTCAACTTAGGACCTGAAAACACTAGTTATAAGGAAAAACAATGGTAAATTACTCACATAAAAATGATTTTGTTTGGATGTCCTTATTGAGTAAACTCTTGAGATTTACTGAATTAATCATTTTACATATTGTTTTATTGTAATATTTATCCATGAAATATGCCATGTTGGATTCTGCATGTTGATCATTCAGATTATCTAACAATTTAATAGGATTCTATAGAGGGGAAAGTTCTCTAGATGTTACCTATAGTTGGCGCACTCGCCATACCACCACCTATAGAGAAGATCATGGTACTCATCGTACCTGCATATGAGGAGCACAGGCTGAGCACAATTTACATGTTTCAAAATAATATACCCCAACTGTTTTGAGGAGAGCTCTAATCACATGCTGTCGAAGACTATCTTGAGGGGTAACCCAAGTTCTTTGACTAGTTTTGACATAAATAGATCACGAGGTGGTCCAAGAAGTGAGACTTATACCCAGATCAGTAGGCTAGTGGCGGGGTTTTGGTTACCCGATCATATGATGAGGTAACTCTTCTCTGGATAGAGTTTGAGAAACATTTTAGAGAGGAGTTATCACCTTAAAATCTAAGGTCTATATATATATAGGTTCTTCTAAAGGTCTGGATGAATAAAATGTCAATATTTGAGCATTAATCGAGACATATCAACCTCTCTAGGTACTCTATAGATATGATACATGATCATTACATCAGGGCTCAGACCTTCAAGAGAGGTTTCACTAGGACATCTGATCTAGTGTTATCTCTATTGGCATTCCCGCTTATGATGGGGTGTTTGAGTGGAATTTTAGGTTGAATGATCCTTGAATGAATAATTATAGCTAGGGGTAGTAATAAATATGGCAGAAGGAGTGGAGTCCTACATAGCAGGTACAAGATGATAATCATAGGGATCCAAGTGAGTCATGAGACTTAAGAGGTGATCCCAAATACGATCAAGAATGCACATGGACATATGGTGTTACTCATGTAGTGGTTGGGGGCATCTGACATGAGTTTTCTTGACCCATCGTACAAATAACTATGAGCCATCCATGGGATCTCCATGGTAAAGATAATGATAGGATCATGCATATCTGCATGGAAGCAGTTGTGGAAGAGGAGTTGGGGGAGCAGCAAGATGTTGGAAATGTTTTGATTTTTTACCACCACCAACCCCAGGTGGTCCTTGCCAGACTCAGGGAGGTGGTGGACTGGGATGAGGCAATCAGAAGGAAATAGAGGCCTATGAACTTACATCACCATAGAGTATAAGAGGTATGATCTATGTATTCTTCAGCTTAGCTATATTTTGGATAGGAACTGGTGCCAATAATTCATTTCATTCCATGAATATTTTTTCAGACTCGGAGATTCTGGTTGAATAGTTGACTCAATCTTTATGCTTGATGAATTTATGGGAGGAGATTCGATTATTATATACTTGTGTGAAGAGTGTGCGCTGACTCTTGGAGGTGAGAGTTTCCATTGGGATATTTTCATAGAATAATTGAGGCCTTGTGATGTAATTCATGGTATGGAATGGGTATCGAAAGTTCATGACCAGATTGAGTATTTTAGGTTGAAAGTGTGGTGTGTCTGTAGTGAAGGAATCATGTAGTCCTTTTTTAGTGAAAAATAAATGCAGACAGTAGATGATGAACTTGCACCTAGGGGGGTGTATTTTATAACTCATCAGTTGTGTAGTCCCACCCTTGTTTTGGTGGATAATGTGAGTCCTCGATTTTGCTACATTGGTGGTAGAGTACAAGACGTCATCCTTGATGATGTCCTTGGGTTATCTACGCATAGGGTGATACAAATATACAATTATCTATACTCTAATATGACACCAATATATACACATGCAAATTATATAGCTCCTACATATCGTTGTGAGCAAAGGGTACAACTAGAGTATTTTTAGAGGAAGAGCTTCATGAGACCTAGTGTTTCACGCTGATTGTACCCAGTTCAATTTTCATGGAAGTTAGATGGGAGCGTTAGTTTGCGTGTGGATTATTATAACTTAAACCAATTGACCGTGATGAAAAACTATCCACTAATGAGGATTGATGAACTCATTGATTAGTTGAAAGGGGTGGGATTGTTCATGAATATTGACCATAGATCTGTCTATCACTATATATGAGTACGGTATGAGGATATATCGAAAATGGCCATCAGATATCATTATGTTCACTAAGAGAACTTGATGATTCTATTTTGAAATAAAAATTGCACAATAGTGTTCATGGGACTCATTAAATATATCTTTCATACTAACATAGACTGGTTGATGGGGGTCTTCATTCATGACATCATAGTGTACTCGGTTTCTGAGGAGTGTCACGCCAGACACATGAGGATGGTTATGAACTCTATATCAGATCTCCATTTTTACAGAATTTTTTCCAAGTTTCAGTTCTATAATATAGATGTAAATTTTATAGAATAAATCATCTTAAAGGATGGAGTTACAATCGATCCAGAGATGTATGAGGTAATTCCTTCTTGGGAGAAACCCAAAAGTGTTACAGAGGTGTGCATTTTTCTTTGGTTGGAAGGATACTATCAGTGGTTTTGACCTACTTATATTGTGTTTAAACACCCTTGAAATATTTTACATGAAAGGTAAATCCTTTATTGTGGATGGAGAAGTGTCGATATTGCATTCAAGAGCTGAGGTAGAGGTTGAAGATAACTTTTATCATAATGTTATCAGAGGAAGGGTTTTTGTACATGGTGTTTTGTGATGTATCAGAGACCATATTTGGTTGTGTCTTGATTCAGAGGAATGTGGTGATTTATTATGATTTTCCCCAGTTGAGACCACATGAGAACAAATTACATGACCCATGATCTTGAGATGGTAGTGGTAGTATTCTAATTGAAGATGTGGTGAAACTACCCAATTGGAAGTCGATATATCATCTACTCCAATAACAAGAGTATAAAGTATATATTCCCTCATAAGGGGATGAACTTGTGACAGAGTTGATGAATAGAGTTCTTCTAGGACTTTGTCTTTGATACTATATATACTCATGGTAAGGGTAACATGGTGGCAGATGATCTCAATAGGAGATCCAGTATTCTTTTGTTGAATGAGGAGTTAGAGCAGTTGGCCTCATTGGACATAACTTTTTTTGATGGATATATACCATATTATCTTCAATCTATGGTTTTAACCACTGCACTCATATATTGAGTCATTGAGGTATAACCTGGGGACACCAACTACGGGAACTTATGTGCTCACATGTCCATAACACATGCTCATGATGGATATTTGAAATGTATAAAGCACGTATTTATTTTTATAGGGCACACTTGGTACCTTTGGCATTATAAGAGGATGTTTTGAGTTAGTTCCATAAATCCTCTTTAGAGGTAAATCCCTATGTGACAAAGATGTACCAGGACCTATGATGTTAATTATGGTGGCATGGGATGATAAAGGGTGTTGTAGGGTTTGTCTCTTGATCCATAACTTGTCACCATGTGAAGGATGAGTACTAGGTTCCCGCAGGTTTATCTCATCCCCTTGAGGATAAAAAAGTGTGGTATAGAAAATTTTTAGATTTCATGATGGTTTTATCACATACGTCCAGGGAACATGATACAATCTAGTTGATTGTTAACTGACTCACCATCTCATCCAACTTCCTAGAAATCTTAGAGCAGAGTTAAATAAAGAGACGAGGATACCTTTATGTGTAGAATATAGTTCGACTCCATGGAGTTACATTGAATATTGTTTTATATCGTGATTATTTAATTGGATCCCAGTTATTAATGGTAGTACATCAGGAATTTGGGACTCAGTTACACTTGATCATAGTGTTCTCCCATAGACAGATGGAAAAACTGAGCATGCCATTTTGGTTACCAGGAACAAGTTGTGATCTTGCATGTTGGATTTGGTCGGGTGTGAGAAGCTATCTATAAGTTTCATTAGATATTTCAAGATACTGTGTATAGTTTTTAGGTGGATTAATACATGTTTCTACTACTGCAATTAGATCTGGTACATAATGTCTTCCACAAGTCACAATAGAGGTGTTACGTGAGTCACCCAATGCACATCATCACCTAGAGTGATTTGGACATCAAGGATGGGGTGAAATTTTCTAGGCAACGAATAAATATTGAGGATGAATATGAAAGGATCCTTTGTGGGTGGTTGATTCCTTTGGTGTTTGCCTAGTGGATGTACATGAATCTCTAGGAAAGAACATTGGATTAGGAGCCTCAGAATCATTCGCAGTACCCTCTTCTGTCTGAGTATCTATGGGTTTGAATTTTGGTCATGTAAATCCCCCAAGGAAGGGAGAATGTATCATCTTATATTTTACCTTGTTTTATTTTTGTAAATTATATGGAATGATTTAGAGATAATGTATTAAGATGGGATGTGATTCTGAGGCAGGGTTTTCACGGAACAGTTATTCAAAAAATATTAATATTTTAATAGGACATGTGCAAGGATTTAATAAAGATGTTTTAAAACTCATCAATATGTTCCAAGATACACAATTATAGAGAACTATTGATCTCATAATGATAGCCTTATCATAGATGTGACCTAACATTGGTCGGCGCATGCCATCTATAGAAACATTCACCACGTAAATAACTAATAATAAAATAATTAAAGAAAATTATTTTATTTTTAAATCCCAATAACTCATGAATGATGAATCAGATTAAAAATACCATACCACACTATAATTTTTAATGTGTTGTTTACCCTAGGAAGGAATTAAATTTTGGTGGTATGTGTCATCTCTATAAATTGTCCCATAGGATGTAACTATAAATAAAATAATTTTTACAAAACAATTACTTCGACCTAGAACCACTAATTTTTATTAAAGCCTTGTTATAAATTTTGGGTTATATTCATAACCCAAGAATTTATATCTTAACGTGGAGAAATAACCTTTAGAGAAACAATGGGAAATTGATCACCGATCAATTGAACAAAGCCCTTGGTTTTGAACAATCTAGATCGACAACAATGCGATAATCGTTCTTCATTATTGACTGATCTAAATAGAGTTAGGGAAGTTATTTCATTATGGTTTACCTGATAATGAATTTCAAGATGAATCATAGTTAATCCAAAAATATATTCATATGTGGTTCGATCTTTGTTGTATAGTATATAATTTCATGGATTATTTGGAGAGTTTTCATTATTCTTTTACATTATTCATTATGTTGAGAACAAATTGAGGTGAACAGAAACAATGGTCGAGGTTCATTCGTTAGATTGTTCCTTGTGAATTCCTTTCCCCAATTCTTCTTCTTCTTCGTTGGATCATGTGTGCACAATTTGACTTCCCAGGTGTCTTCAAACATGATCAGACCCCCCGGATTAGAAACAAACATAGAATTGAGGCCATGTCTGTGTAAATCAAGACACGAGGAGCATAAATCTGTGACCATTTTGAACTACAGTCATCTGAGGTAGCTTGGTGGTCCACAGAGGGGACCACTGATAGAGTTCTAGAGAAATGGTATAATGAGAAGAAGTGGCAGAGTTTCTGACTAGAGGCGTCGGTGATAGGAGATGGCGACAACAATTGCATGGAATGTAGTGGGTGGCCCCATGGTAGTTGGAAGGAGCTGACCATGGTGGCGACCATGTGGAGTGTAGGCCATGGGCAAGGCCAAAATGGCCAAATGTGATAGCCCATGATACGTTCATGTGATTTTCCCAATCTATGATAGATGGGACAAGCCTAAGAGAAGCACACAGAGCCCGAGATGAGAGAGTTGGGCCTAGGCGGGCTGGGCCACATGGGTCAGACTCGGGGCAGCTGGGCTGTATCCAAGAAATGGTCAACCACAACAGTCAACTAGGGAGGTCGGCCATAAATGATTTGGAGTGGCCAGTTTGGGTGGTGGACAGTGGTGATCGACCAACACAGTTGGTGGGCCAACCCTGCAGATAGTCATAAGGCCCCATAACCCCCATAAAAACTTCAAACTGCTACAACATTCTAACTATATGTCTATTTGATGATCTTTTTTGGGCATTGAGACACTAATGTTGAGATAATTCTTCTGAGAAAATTATGTTATTTTTTAGTTTGGACCATTATAAGTTGATAGAGTTTTGTGGGTCCTTTTCTTGAGGGTTCAATACAACATTACATCTACATTGCTGGATTGAAATCACCTATAGAGGTTGATTCATATATAGAGTTATGGAATACCTTCCTGGGACTGTAGATATCCATTATCACCTATAGTTTTGTTTTGTGGAATAGAAATGATCATCGAGAGTATAGATTTGGTCATCCATCTAGTTATCCACATAAGTAGGGGTAATGGTATTCAATATTGTGACTGGAAATGATCCTCTATGTAGTGAATTTATCCAGATAGGGAAAGTAGTATTCCCCAATGTATTTAGGTAGGATACCCTTTAATGTAATATAGTATTCCTTGATCAATATGTTCCTTTTGTGTGGAGCCCAAAATACTTATATCTCTTGATGAGGGTCTCTAATGATATCATGGATCAAGGAGTATGTTGTCCTGAAATGATCATTCTTGGAGTATAATTTTTATTTATAAATTGTTTATGGATTACCTATAGAATTTTTGTCTTGGGATGTGTATATCTAGATATTCTTTCTATATGTGTTTTAGACATACCAGTGTGGAGACGTCTTGTATTTCTTTCATGGTATTTCCATTTGGTATGTCGTTAATGGTATTTCCTTTGTGGTTTTTCATTTTTGTGTTTTGGGTGTCCTATTGAGTATTTTTTAACTCACCCTTACATGGTAATTTTCCAAATGTGTTGTGTCTTATGCAGACAATTGACCCATTAATGGAGTTCTAGGTGGACCAGGACCTAGTGGTGCATAACGAGGCCATTTAGATGAGGTGCATTCTAGTGGTTCAGATAGTAGTCTCAATACCTCTTTTCATATAGGTAGGACTTCTGTTACAGACTCTTTTTGGTGGGCATGTATTCTGGCCCCTTTTACATTCCAGTAATTTTTCTGTCACACTTTGTTGTTTGATCTTTTCAATATGCTTACATTTTTTACTCTGTGATTTTACAATTTATAATTGTGTGGCTTGAAGATGGGTGCATGTGTATATGTACATAGGTAAATGCCTCACATTTTTGGGATATTCCTACCTGGTGCTAGACATTATCCCATAGAATATTAGAGGTGAGCTTATGGTAGTCACGACAGAAGACCCTCTGGGATGGATCGTGGAAGGAAAAAAATCTAGAGAGTCATTTATTCATTTTTATAGATTGTAAAATGTGAGAGAGATTGGATCATGTTTTGGATTCCTTAATTGAAATGAGATTGGTCATATAGTTGTTCAGAGTCCAATGGAGGAGAGGTGCTTTGGTTGGGTGATATATCCATGAGGATTCCTTTTGTTTTCTAGAATCACCTTGAGTTATTGTGTACTTATACAATCTTTGAAGGTAAAGACTAAGTGAGTATCTAGATCAGATGACTAGTGGTTGTGTGTTTGATGCATTAAATTTTTAGAATGACTCCATGAGATGATTGGTTGTTTAACAAATCATATAACATGTTGGTGCTATATTTTGAATAAGAAGTCTAAGAGACCTCCTAGAATGTTATAGACTCCTGTGTTGAGTAGCACATTCATCTTTTCCAAAATGGTATAATTGTGGGAGTGTTAGTTGGGTCTGGAGCCAGGTGGTATAAGATGTACACCACTGCATATGGAATTTTTAGTTCATGCTTTTTACAAGTGTTATCTGGTTGATATAGGATGTTGGTGAGTGTCTAGGTTTGGGTTGATCATCGATGAATTCAAATGTTATTCTTGAATGTATGGTGACCCAAAGCTTTGGGTAAATTAAAAAATTGACATATAATGAGGGCTACATTGAAAATAAATCAGGTTCGATGAGGTTGTTAACCCATGGGTAGACCATGACATGTATGGTGTAGAGATGTGGTATTAGGGGTTGGTTAAAGTAATGTATAAACTAGATGGGTATGAGAGTAGCTCAAAAATAGTGATACATGATTATCGATGAAATCTTACTGTACTTTGAGTTTATAGGTGATCATGAACAATATTTTGACATATCAATGAGTACACTATAATGGTTTTGGATATTTAATAAGATAACAAGATTCCCATTCTATTTTGATGAAGATACTTCATGGGAGTTCCTCTTGAGGAGTGATTTTAAAATAATTCCGATTTTTGGTAGTACAGAATTGGCCAACATAGGGTGGTGACTGTCGTTATATTTGTAACTCAGTGAATTCATTAGGAACCATTCATGGAAAGCTGGAACAAACTATTGGTGACATTTATGCTATATTGTAGGGTTGAGTGGGGTTTTATCCATTCCAATCAATATTTCTAGGGAACAAACTATGGTTATCAGGAAATATTTTTTCTACTACAATGGAAAGGATGATCATAAAGTGTAGAGAAGGACATTTAAGCTAGTGGAAGTGTAACACCCCAGGTAAATAAAGAATATGAAATTTTCAAATTTATCCATATTTGTGAATAAAATATTAATATTACTTTAAAGAGGAATCTATGCTTGATTGTGTAACCAATACGCAACAACGAGTTTCTTGAGAATCTTAGGTTGCACTCTAATAATAAAATAATATTATTTTAAATTATCGTTAAGGCCTAGACGTTGTAATGGAGGGAATGAATATAACTAACTAAAAATTGATTATATATGTTTGTCAAATATTTTTATTCTTTACAATAAATGTTAGAGGATTAAAAATGTGAATGAATACAATTTTAATCACAAACATTCTAATATTCATTAAAAGGTCGATTAACCGCCTTTTGATGGAGAACCTCTTTTAAATCCAATTTTTGACAATTTTATGTTTTATATTTGACAAAATAAAATTCTTTTTTAGAATCGGGACATCAAAATTTACTTTATGAAAATTTTTGGTATTTTTTCGATAAAGTTCATTTTTTTTAATGAATAGTGAAAAATGTTGTATTTTAATTCAATACCTTGTGTAATATAATTTATTTATATTATTAGTTTATATTTTTAATAGGTTTTAAAGTTTAATTAGAATATATTATTACCATTTAATCCAATATTGGTCGTTGGAATTAATTTCACTTTGAAATTGGACTCAAACTTTTGTCAATCTTTGGATACTTCTTATTTCAGAAGAACACGCTATTTGCTCTTACAGTGGGAATTAATTTTTAAATTAATTAATATAACTTATATGTTTTGAATTTTGTAAAATATACATCATTTTTGAATTCGGAATATCAAATATAGCTTAGGGTGAAGTTTTGGTATTTTTCTGAAAAACATCAATTTTTGATGAATAGTGAAACCACTAAGTTGTACTTCAAAAACTGATTTTTCGTTTAAATGAAATTTTACCACCTCTGTGTTTTGAATTTCAAAAATCCAACATACATGGTTTTCATTAGGAAGTAAAATTTGGTTCAATGGGATTAAAATGATTTTTTGGTGAATATTAACTTTTATGTTTTTAATCGCGATTATAGATAATTAGTGTAGTTTAAGGTAAAAATAATGTTTTAATAATATGAAATGACCTAGACACATGTCCTATCCTATTTGGATGTGTCATGGGCAACCAAGACAACCCATGGGTCTATTTTGGGGTCCCCATGGAGCCACTTGGGTACGATAATGACATTAATGCCTTTTATTTAAAATAAAAGAAAAAATGACACAAACATGAGTTGTTTTTCTAAAACAATTTTTACATGGGGTTATACAAGTCATATTTTTGACTATAAATAGTAATTAGAAAGCTAAAAATATTTAATACATCATGATATTTGTTTAATGATTTTTATAGATTATATAAATTAAATTATTTGTGACACCATGATGATGCAGCGATTACCTCATTATTTAACGATTTAAATTAAATGAAAATATAATGTAAAATCTAAGACATACACTTGTCAAAAACCTATTGTATGGGATTATTTAGAACTATTATAACCTTATAATCTAAATATATAATTTTGGGACCTTTAAAATCCGAAAATCATATTATAATAATGTATTATTTTATAACATTCCAAGAGTGCCTCTTCTCTCCTCTTATAATAGGCCCCCAACTATACCACCATACCCACACTTCCAATTCCTTTGGCTCGGAAAAACCCTGCCCATTTCATCTGTCCACATCCCTCTATTAATCTTTGAAGCCTCACTTTGGGAATAATATTTTCCAAGGAAGCCTTTTATCTTAAATTAAAGAGAGTTACCCGTTTTAAAGGTAGTGTTTTCTATTGTCTTCTTATGTTTTATTTCGCTTCTCCAACCCCCCTAAAATATTTTTATTCTATTATTTTTTAACAACAACAGTATCTTGAATGTACTAGGATGTTGTTATGTGAATTATTATAGCTACACTTACACACAACATCGTCTAATGGTTAAAGAACATACTGTTTCTGTGGTTGGCGATTTTTTTCCTCACGAAACGATGATTGTTCAATATTTTTAACACCTTTAAAGGTGGACATTATGATGTCACTATATTTAATATATGATATATATGTTATTTATGTTTAATATATTCTTCTTTATTTTATATTAAAAACATAACTTTATTTTTTCCATGTTGTGCAAATGCGATAATTTAATATGAGGAAGTGTGTACTACCGCCCCACAAGTGATGTGAATCGTTAATGCAATACATGGAATGTATAAAGAATGAAATTAATAAACATATGGGACCTATATAACATATATATTATAATGTAATTATAATATATATATATCTCTCATTTATTTTTAATTCCATTAATATGACACAATGAAATGAAAGTAGCATTAATGCCTACGTACGACCTACCATCTCCATGACCGGTGCTTTTAATTTTTAACTCCAAATTTTTGGAATAGTATAAAATGAATATTTACTGTATATATATGATATTTTAATCATTAATACTATTCTTTAAATGATTTACTTATAACTACATGGGAAATCATTTTCAAACAAGTTCATTTTTTTTACTCATGTACCAATCATCGGCAAGAACATCTGATATGAACTAACATTATTAAAAAAACTATTAAAACATTATAATATGTGATATGAACTGAATAATAATCATTAAAGGAGTTCCTTAATAAATTATAAATTGACCAATGTTTATTATTTAGGAATATAAAAAAATGAACAAGACAAGTCGGACTTGAGGTAAGGGAACCTACGCCTCTCTTTCTTTTTAAGTACACTCTTTTATGTCATTCCTTTTAAGTTCATATTTAATAAGATTAGGGTGTTATTTTATATTCCTATTTCTTTAAATTTTATGTTAATATTATGTGAGACCCTATTTGATCTCATAAATCCATTTTTGGAAGTTTTAAGTTGCGTCGTTCGACTGCCGAGTTTTTGTAAGGGATTTTTCATCGTACTTTTATTCCCGTGAGATTTATGCTACTTTTACCACCATTTTCTTTGAGTCGTATATGTACTACCCATTATTCGACTCTTTGTGTATTATAATTTATTTAATGAGTATTTACATTAATTTTGTATTGTCCTTCTTCCATGGGGTGTGTGTTTTCAAAGATACCCAAGTCGGTAAGGAAACTTTTCACCCTGCTCTTTTTAAAAGACTTATTTTGTTGGGTATTTTAATTTACATATTGTAATGTTGGGATATGTTCATCTATATCATTAATGATGTAAATTTTATGTCTAACTGATGATATACCCTTTTTATCTCTCATCAACTCATTTTGTAAATTTTGAAGTGACGCCATTAGGCTGTCGAATTTTTGCAAGGGAACTTCTTAACCCAATTTTGATTCTTTGGGATAAACTTATACACCTTGAATATGTCATTATATGAATATGTGTGAATAACCTCTGATTTTTTTACACTTAATATCCACTTATATTTGGTTTATTCATATGTCAAGAATAATTATGTAATTGATTTATCCTTAATCCAAGGATACCGTCTTTGTATGGGACTTCGTCTCAATCTCCTTTCATTGAGGCATTTTTTGTTTTATACACAACCTTGTTTTATACGGTGTATAAACCCCTTTGAATATTATTTTTATCCAAAAAGAATATTTTTTATACGAAGCGTTTTACTAAACGACAAAAGGGAATGTTTTTATCGTACGTATGCAGCGACAACGACTTCTCCGCCGCCATGACCATTATTTGAGTTTTGGCTTCCTCTACAAGCCATACATTTTTTAAAAAGAAAAATAAATACCCTTTTTTACTTTTCTTTTATTTTGGTATTGAAAATGGTTTTCATAATGTTTTTATATAAATGTTTTGTATTGATATCTTGTGATGAAAAGTGGAAATGTTATGTTTCCTTTATGCATGTTTTATGAGATACAATTATGTTATGGTTCTTGGGCATTATTATGAAGACGGGTGGTTCCGTGATACACTAAGGGAGGGTGAGCCCGATATAGCTCTTCAATGCATTGGGTAACGTGAAGGAGTTAAACGTTAAGGTTTCTCCGAAAGGATTTAGGGAATATACTGGGACAGGTATTCCAAACATAACCAAGAGGGTTACTCCCTACTGAAAAGTCTTATGAATGCCTCATGTTACCTTTATGCCTTATTATTTCTATGATTTATTCATGATTTGATGAGGTATGTAAAAATGCTTATGTTTTATGGGTAAAGTATGATTTCATTCTTATGTACATGTGAACTCATGTTTCCTTTCCGTATTTTTTATAACCCTTACTGAGCTTTTTATGCTCATCCCATGTTTTTGAAATGTTTTCCACAGGTCAAGGGAATGGTACATGATATGATGATAGTGTCAAGGAAGTGTCAAGAAATAATCCATGTTTTATTTTAAATATATTTCCATTGATGGGAAAAATGATTACTATCTTTTATTGTAACCACTTTGTTTAAATGTGGGATGTAATGAATGTTTTAGTATATAATTCTCTAAAACTCTGAACCTAAAAAGATCCTCAATGTGTATTCTTGAAATATCTCAAGATTAAGTAATGTTTAAGGATGGGGCCTTATAGTTTGTATCAGAGGTCGTTTTAGACATCTTTAGGGATTAGGAGTTTTTGTTAGACACATGATTAGTCCATATATCTATTATTTCAGTTAAATACTTGTTTTATAACTTTTTTCAGGTCAAGTAAAGTCAGTTACGAATGGAAGGGGAAGGATCTCAAATGACATTCCTATCTCTTCCTGATGAAATGCTTGGAATAATTTTTGCAAAGTCATGTTTGGATGATTGTGAAAATTTTTCTAGCATACAACTCACTTGAAAGCAGTTGTTTGAGATATCAAACACCTCCACTATACCTTGTTATCATCGTGGATCATGGGTTGTATTTAGATAAATACTATTTTCACAATATTCTCATATTTTCAAGAAAGGTAAATATTATCAAGGTATTTTCAAATAGTTTACCTTATCACAAGAATTTGAAGCATGTTATGATTTTAAAAATGGTGCTGAGGTAGGAGACCCTTGCGCAACCTATTTATATTTTCTTTTAAAATATAGTCTCTCAGCACATACTTATGGTATTTTAAAAGGACCAATAATAGAATGTTTCAACTCAAATTCTGTCTGACTATTTTATAGAAATCAAGTTTTATCAGATGTTTTGAAATTATATGTCATACATGATTGTTTTCCAAAACTATTTTTCTATGAACACCCATATAACCCATGTTGTACAAGGTGTATTTGGATAGAGGATGCAAATGATTTTGAAGGATCTCTAAATCATTTTTGTAATTCATGGGACTTCTACCTACGTGAACAAGATGATGATGAAACCGAGTGGATGCCATGATCAAGGTATGATGTTATGCATTTTGGAAATCGTTTTATTTTATCTTATGGTGGTGAAATAAGACTTCAAGAATTATGATGTTGAGATCGTAACGAATTTGGAAGAAAATGAGAGGTATAAGGAAAATATTGAGGTTAAAACATGTTAGGGTTATTTTTGGAGTTTTATAAAACGAACAACACGCAGACCATGTGATAACCCATCACGTCGGACAAAGCTATGTGAATTGAACCCACAACCAATGTGCGACTGGTATTTATCGCCTACCGCTGGACTACGCGATGTCCCTGGTTAGTATAACATATTCTTTTTAGTTAGATGATTTTATGAAATAAGAGTATGTTTATTTTGGGTTATCTATAAAAATTATTAACCTATCTCAGAGGATAAGTGATTAGGTTAATTACTTTTCAATATGAGACTTTAAGAGCAACTGATGTTATTTGGAGATAAGTGTTAATTTGTACCTTGGAAGACCATGTGATTAAATCCTTCAAATATATGGGTTTCAATCTTAGTTTGGATTACTTTGAAGCATTTTATGGACAAATTGTTTATTGAATGGTCTTTGTTGAACATTGGGTATTGTTTGAAAAATTATGGAGATTAAGAATATATTTTTTATCCTTTTTGGGTATTATCTGATCTCATACTAACCTTTTAGGTTTTAGGATTGGTTAAGGTCTAAATACATTAGAAGTATATAGTCCTCTTTTGTGGATTTGGTGATTCTCTAGTAGTTGATTATAGCTCTCTTAATGTAAACAAGTCTTCCTAAATACTCATCATTTGGGGAAAGTACGAGTTTGTGTAAGAAATCTAGTAAAATTTGAAAGTCAAAATGACAAGTAAGTATGTTTCCTTAAGATCAAAAATAAATTCCTCAACGAAAAGTAACTTAAAACAAAAATTTTGTCTATTAACTTTTCCTATGAGGGAATAAAATACCGTTTAACCCACCACAAGTATGTGATTTTCTTGTGGTTAACATTCTCCTAAACATGTTTTCTATCACTCTCCCTCAGAATATGACCCTTTGTGTTTTCCTCTATATCCATGTTTTCCTACATGGAATCCTAGTATGGGTTAACTCGGGTGACCTTTTTTACTTCTCTTTCTTTATTTTAAAGTGATTGTTTTCCTGACTCTTGTTCCGATTTGGGATTTTCAATGAAGTTTCCAAGCCCAATTTTAAAATTGTGAGGACGAAATTCCCAAAAGGGGGAAGGATGTAACAACCCAGGTAAATAAAGAATATTACATTTTCACATTTATTCATACTTGTTAGTAAAATATTAATATTACTTCAAAGGGGATGCTATGCTCGATGGCGTACCCAATACGCAACAACAAGTTTCTTGGGAATCTTACATTGCACTCTAATAATAAAATAATATTATTTTAAATGGTAGTTAACGCCTAGCCATTGTAATTGAGGGAATGAACAGAAATAACTACAAAATGATTATATATGTTTGTCAAATATTTTTACTCTTTACAATAAATGTTAGAGGATTAAAAATGTGAATTAATCCAATTTTAAGCGTAAACATTCTAATATTCTTTAAAAGGTTGATTAACCGCCTTTTGATGGCGAACCTATTTAAATCCACTTTTTGACAATATTATGTGTTATATTTGACAAAATATAACTCTTATTTAGAATTGGTACATCAAAATTTACTTTGTGTACATTTTTGGTATTTTTCCGATAAAGTTCATTTTTAATGAATAGTGAAAAATGTTGTATTTTAATTCGAAACCTTTTTTAATCTAATTTATTTATATGATTAGATTATATTTTGCATTGGTTATATAGTTAAATTAGAAAATATTATTACCATTTAATCCAATAGTGGTCATTGGAGTTAATTTCATTTTGAAAATGGACTTAAACTAGTGTTAATCTTTTGATACTTATTGTTTCATAAAAAAACGCTATTTGCTCTGACAAAAAGAATTAATTATTAAATTAATTATTGTAACTTATATGTTTTTAATTTTGTAAAATATAAATCATTTTTTTATTTGGAATATCACATATAGCATAGGGTGATGTTTTGGTATTTTTTCTGAAAAACATTAATTTTTGATGAATAGTGAAACTAATAAGTGGTACTTAAAAAACTGATTTTTCGTTTAAATGAAATTTTACCACCTCTGTGTTTTGAATTTCAAAAATCCAACATACATGGTTTTCATTATGAAGTAAAATGTGGTTCAATGGGATTAAAATGATTTTTTTGGTGAATAGTAACTTTTATGTTTTTAATCGCAATTAGAGATAATTAGTGTAGTTTAAGGTCAATATAATTTTTTAATAATATGAAATGACCTAGCCACATGTCCTACCCTTATTTTATGTGTCATGGACGACCATGAAAACCCATGGGTTGATTTTTGGGACCCCATGGAGCCACTTGGGTAAGATAATGACATTAATGCCTTTTATTTAAAGTAGAGTAAAAATGTCACAAACATGAGTTGTTTTACTAAAACAATTTTTACATGGGGTTATACAAGAAATATTTTTGACTATAAATATTAATTATAAATATAAAAATATTTAATACATCAGGATATTTTTTTATGATTTTTAGACATTAAATAAATTAAATTATTTATGACACCCTAATGATGCAGTGATTACCTCATTATTTAACGATTTAAATAAAATGAAAAATACAATATAAAAGATAAGACATACACTTGTCAAAGACCTACTGAATGGGTGGATTTCGAACTCTTATAACCTTATACTAGAAATATATAATTTTGCGACCTTTAAAATATGAAAATCATATTATAATAAAGTATTCTTTTATATCTTTCCAAGAGTGCCCCTCCTCTCCTCTTATAAAAGGCCCCCACCTCTACCACCTTACCCATACTTCCAAAGCCTTTGTCTCAGCCTAAACCTTCCCATTTCATCTCTACACTTCCCTATATTCATTATTTAAGCCTCACTTTGGGCAGAATCCTTTCCAAGGAAGCATTTGAGTTTAATCCAAGAGAGTTACTTGTTTTAAAGGTAGTGTTTTCTCCTGTGTTCTTATGTTTTATTTTTCTTCTCCAACCCCCTAAACTATTTTTATTCTTTTATTTTGTAAAAACACCAGTATCTTAAATATACTAGGATTTTTTATGTAATGTATTTGAGCCACACTTACACACACCTTCGTCTAATGGTTAAAGAACATACTATTTCTGTGGTTGGTGATTTTCTGCCTCACGAAACGATGATTGTTCAATATTCTTTTAACACATTTAAAGGTGGCCATTATTATGTCACTGTATTTTATATATGCTATATATGGTATTTATTTTTACTATATTCTTCTTTATTTTATATTCAAAACATACCATTATTTTTTTCATGTTGTGCAAATACGATAATTTCATATGAGGAAATGTGGACTACTGCCCCCTCAAGTGATGTGACTTGTTAATGCAATACATGGAATGTATAATGAATGAAACTAATGAACATATGTGACCTATATAAAATATATATTATAATGTAATTATAATATATATATATATCTCTCATTTATTTTTAATTCCATTAATATGACAAAAAAATGAAATTTGCGTTCATGCGTACGTACGGCCTACCGTCTCCATGAACGATGCTTTTCATTTTTATCTCCAAATGTTATGGAATAGTATAAAATGAATATGTACTGGATATATATGATATTTTAATCATTAATACTATTCTGTAAATGATTTACATATAACTACATGGGAAATCATTTTCAAACAAGTTCATTTTTTACTCATGTGCCAAACATTGGCAAAAACATCTGATATGAACTAACATTATTAAACAAATTATTATAACATTATAATATGTGATATAAACTGTATAAAAATCTTTAAAGGATGTACTTATGAAATTATAAATTGACCAAAGTTTAGTATTCAGGAATATAACAAAAAGAACAAGACAAGTCGGACTTGAGGTAAGGGAACTTACCTCTCTCTTCCTTTTTAATTACACTCTTTTATGTCATTAATTTTATGCTCATATTTATTATGATTGGGATGTTATTTTATATTCCTATATCTGTAAATTTTATTTTAATATTATGAGATACCCTATTTGATCTCATCAATCCATTTTTGAAAGTTTTAAGTGGCATCGTTCGGCTGCCGAGTTTTTGTAAGGGATTTTTCATCTCACTTTTATTCCCGTGAGATTTATGCTACTTTTACCACCATTTCCTTTGAGTGTTATATGTACTACCCATTATTCTACTATTTTTGTAATATAATTTCTTTTATGAGTATTTACATCAATGTTGTATTGTCCTTCTTTCATGGGGTGTCTGTTTCGAAAGATACCCAAGTCGGTAAGGGAACTTTTCACCCTGCTCATTTTAAAAGACTTCTTTCGTTGGGTCTTTTAATTTACATATTGTAATGTTGGTATATGTTATTATATATCCTTATTGATGTAAATTTTATGTCCATGTGGTGAGATACCCTTTTTATCTCTCATCAACTCATTTTATGAATTTTGAAGTGACACCGTTAGGCTGTCGAAGTTTTGCAAGGGAACTTCTTAACCCAATTTTGATTCTTTGGGATAAACTTGTACTCCTAGAATATGTCATTCTATTAATATGTGTGAATAACCTCTGATTTTTTTACACTTAAAATCCACTTATATTTGGTTTATTCTTTTGTCACACATAATTATTTAATTGATTTATCCTTATTCCAAGGATACGATCTTTGTATGGGACTTCGTATCAATATCCTTTCATTGAGGCATATTTTGTTTTATACACAACCTTGTTTTATACAGTGTATAGACCCCTTTGAATTTTATATTTATCCAAAAGGAATATTTTTTTTATACGAAGCGTTTTACTAAACGACAAAAGGGAATGTTTTTGTCATAGGTATGCGGCGACAACGACTTCTCTGCCGTCGTGACCATTATTTGAGTTTCGGCTTCCTCTACAAGCCATACATTTTTTAAAAAGAAAAATAAATACCCTGTTTTACTTTTCTTTTATTTTGGTATTTAAAATTTTTTCCATAATGTTTTTATATCAATGTGTTGTATTGATATGTTGTGATTGAAAAGTGGAAATGTTATGTTTCCTTTATCCACGTTGCATAAGATGCGGTAATGTTATGGTTCTTGGGTATTATTATAAAGACGGGTGGTTCCGTGATAAACTAAGGGTGGGTGAGCCCGATATAGCTCTCCAATGTATTGGGTAAAGTGAAGGAGTTAAACGTTAAGGTTTCTCCAAATATATTTAGTGAATATACTGTGATGGGTATTCCAAAGGTAACCAAGAGGGTTACTCCCTACATAAGAATGTTATGAATTCCTCAAGTTACATTTATGCCTTATGATTTCGATGATTTATTCATTATTTGATGAGGTATGTTAAAATGATTATTTTTTATGGGTAAAGTATGATTTCATTCTAATGTGTATATGAACTCATGTTTCCTTTCCATATCTTTTATAACCCTTACTGAGCTTTTTATGCTCATCCCATGTTTTTGAAATGTTTTCCACAGGTCAATGGAATGGTACATGATATGATGATAGTGTCAAAGAAGTGTCAAGAAAGAATACACATTTTATTTTAAATAGGTTTCCGTTGATGGAAAAAATGATTACTATCTTTTATTGTAACCACTTTGTTTAAATGTGGGATGTAATTCATGTTTTATGACCTAATTCTCTAAAACTCTAAACTTGAAAAGATCCTCAAGGTGTATTCTTGAAATATCTCATGATTAAGTAATGTTTAAGGCTGGGGCCTTATAGGAATACCCTCATGTAAGAAGGGTCATATAACCATGAGATATATTTCATGATGTTCATTTTTCAATTCATATTATACTTATGAAATGATTCGTGGTACAAATGGATTCCAATAGAATGTACCAGTGCTTTGTGTAGTGGCATGAAAACATTTTTTATCAATAGATAGTTCGGTTGGGATATTCCACAAAAAGTTAGTTACAAAATTTAATGTGTGTGCCCAATATTATCTCAATATTCCTTGGGACAAATGGATTTGGAATCTCATTTTGTTGATGAGTTGGTTGTTGAAGCAGAGTGAATACAAAATAAGTCTATTAGAGATTAGTTGACATGATTTTTTTCTAATAGTTGGATATGGTTAGGAAGGAACCAAATTCGGTACACCATAGGGATTAGAAGGGTTTATTCATAATGTAGTAAATACCAATTCAAGGAAAATCTGGCTTACTTGTATGATCATTATTGATTGTATTTTTACTATTTCAGAACATCAAGGATCAGGGGTAATGTTATCAGATATAAATCTGTTAGACATTCTAGGAGTGACGTTAGTATGTAGAGGAGGAAATTTTGTTGAAAATTATCATGGTGATAAAATAGTGATATTTGATTGGTTGTCGAAAAATATAACCTATGATGGGGAGTTCTATAGTCCAATTATAAAAGAGGGGACAACAATGTGATAATGTTTCTAGTTAAATAGGCTTGGGTAAGCACCATATTAGTGTTTCAACTGTGGTTACGAGTGTTGGAAAAATATTTGGTGGTATAGAAACTATATTATCATGTGATGATTGGAGTCATGTTGGACATTCAAGAACCCAATATGACCATTAGAGAAAAAACATATTGCCAATGTTGTTCGGGCGATTCTTTCATTATGAGAAAAAATTATCATGGATGAGTAGTTCTAAGGTGGGGAGGTTTTAAGATCCGATATTATTAATTGGATGAAAATTTTTCACTATGTATTAGAATTATGCATGAGTTTAGAAATATTTTTGATTCAAAAACTCAATTTATTGAGTGACACCCCTTGGCACATGGTTGGTGCACGGTTAGTGTTAACTGTGTGGACAAATCATGAAACCTATTTTATAAAGGGGGAAATTTTTTCTATATGAAGAAAATTTCCCAAAAAATTGTTTACCCCTGAGAGTAAGGTGCACAAGTTTTCAAACCATTTTCCCAAGATTTCTAGACAGTTTAATGGAAAATTAGTTTATTATAGATTTGAGTTCATGGGTTGTGCTTTATATATACAACCAAGCACCTAGCACTTGTGGGGTGTGGATCTTAAGAAGTGCAAGCCACACAGTTTGGAAAACCATGCATCCAAACAGCTCAAACAATTAAAAATGGTTGAGATGGACATTTTCCACTTTATTCATTATGTTTAATTCCTCTATCTCACTCCCTCATTTCCCCACATCCGGAATCGCTTTGGGATCTACATTACTCCTCCTCTAGTCATTGATAGATCCCATTAATATTAAATTTTTTTCAATGTTTTTAGTCTGGTTAAATCACACTATATTATTCTATCATCTTACTTTTTTATTATTGTATTTTATATTTATAAATCAGATGTAATTTTCAGGTGAGCTCATATGCCCTAATTTCAATTAGTTTTTCAACTCTTCTAATTTCTCTTGTTCTGAATCAAATCAAAGCCTAATAACGTTTGATTAATACATCCTAATCATGAGGCACGTGGTCTAATTTATTTTCCATTAATGTTTCAAAATTTTTAAAATACGTTGTTGTTCCACACGACCGTCATTTCCCTGAATTAATTCTAAATTATATAGCTTTTTTAATTGAAGACTTAGTTCACAAACATGATTTTCATAGACCCATTAGATGGTTTAAGGTTTATAAACTCCACACAAGCCACTATAGAAGTTTATTTTGATTATATGGTAGCATATAATACCCATTACATGTGATAAAAGCACCAATTGGGTGTCTTTTTTAATGACATAACATATTTATAAATTCAGATACGACTAAAAAACATTAAGATGTTGGTTTTTATTGTTTATCAAGATATAAAAGAATAAACTAAATTCATTTATAAATTGTTTAATGATATATCTATGGATAAATTATATTATGTAATGGGTTCATCCCATGGACATCCTATATTTTTATAAATAAAATGGTCTTATTGTATAATTTGGTTTGATAAAATAAAGGATTATTATTTTTGTAATAAAATTATATTATTTCATGCATGTTCTCTTGTTTTTTATTTAATTGTTATATGAAAAATTAAAATGATATTACATGGAGCCTTGAGAGATTGTTGGGTTACTCATTATGAAACATCTGAATTATGGGATGATAGAGATAATGGAATTACATTATACCATATTGTTACTAAAAGACCATGTTTAGAGTTTTTTTGGATAAGATACATCACATCCCTTGGTCTAGAATATTATACATGGGGTTTCACATCATTTGGGTTCCAGGAAATGATGTTTCACACCCATTTATTAGGATTTTGGAAATGATTGTTCATATGATTAAATGGGATTTTAGGCGTGGTGCTATATATTCCCTATTCAGAAGCTTGTTATTATGCCCTTTATAAAGTACAAGAACCTTTATATTATAATTATGTGGATGGATTAGTCTTCCACCTTGGGTCATATCCCATGCATGAAAATAATTTCATATATAGGATTACATATATTAATTTATAGACATTATGGAAATTTTTTAAAGATATTACAGTTTGGATCAAAGTAGGTATGGTCATCCTATTGTCTTTTGATGAACCTAGGACAACTTAATTAATCTTTTTTACTTAATTTCTTGTTTATTATAAATTTAAATTATTTATTTTATAATCATGGATTGTATTTCATTAGATATCATCAATGGTGACTTAGTAGGGTTATCTTACACCCTATTCAAGAAACAAAATGATACTAAGATATATCTCTTAGTTATAGGTTAGGTTGGCTCATGCATCTTTAATGTGGTTTTACTTTGCATAGAGACTTGACATGGAGATGGGGGAGAGATTTTACTCCTGATGCTTATAGGATTTGTGTATTTTCATTATTTATTCATTTCTTCATTTGAATCATATTTAATAAATTTTAAACCATATGTTTCCAGCTTTTTTATGTCTCAACAAGTTCATGTATGAGTGTTTATTTGGATCTTTATGGGTTATCTATTTTTATTTTCTATCTGGGAGATCATTACCTTCAACTTTTTATATTCTTCTATTCTCTAATCCACTATTTAATACTGATATAGAGCTTAATGTTTTCCAAATATACCACCTTTATACCCAGAATTCTATTTGGAATCTTCCAGCATATTGGGAGGCACCCTTGAGGCCATGTCATTAATTGGATCGAGGAACCATTTTAGTAGATTCAAGGTGGAGATGTTACATAATCCATGGAAAATAATTTAGAGGGGATTTAGTGGGCAAGGATGAACCCTAGTAAGGGGGTTTCAGTCTTTTTTATTATGTTCTTTGTAAATTTTCATTCTTAGTGTCTGTTTTTTATTTATTCATATTTTTACAAGTATCATTGATTGTTCCTATTTATTTTATATATTCTTATTATTTTCTCATTTTTCATAACTTTTCTACTAGATGCCATTTTTTCATTGAATAATTAATTGACTTGGTGGTGACATTTTCATGTAGTAAGACCAAAGTGGTCTAAACCATATAATGTTCTTGGCATTCTTTATATTTCCGCTGTTTTCTTTTCAAACTTGTGTATTTTAGTTTCCTATTATCTCTATCATGTTAATTCTATTTTTATTGTTTTTATCTTCTTCTTGTGATGTTATTCATAGTACCTACCCACATTTATTTTCTTTGGTGAACCTCCCGATAGAAATGATTATCAATGCTAGTTATCAGGTTAGCGTTGAACTTTGTTATGATAAATATAATGATGATTGGCAGAGAAATGATATCAATGTGTAGAGAGATAAAATGAATTGTTTTATTGTCCAAAATAGACTTGAAGATGAATTAGAAGGATCTAATAATGAAATCCCTAATTTTTCAACCATTGGATAGAGTTTAATATATTTTGGGGATATGGAACCCACGAATTTAAAGAAAAAACATTCCCTATTATTATTAACCCTATGTGAAAAGGTTTTATAAGAAGTGGTACATGAAAAGTTTACCAGTTCTATCTAGGTGAATATATGGAATATTTACATGAATATGTCTATTCTAGGAAGATTACAATAAGAAATGAATCTTTATATTTTCTAAATGGTCCGAATCACTTCTATGTAGACTCATTTAGATGTCTTTAAAAAGATAGTGTCATATTTATACAATATATATGCTGAAATAATAAATGAGGACAATACATAATTATTATTTATGATCATATATGGATCATTTAATCATATTAGAGATATTATGATGAATGGAAGGGATTCCCTCACTTTAGAGATATTTAAGTCCTTAGTATTGTCTAGAGATTTTTAGATTCATGGATTCAAGATTGAGGGTACGAGGATAATGTATGGCCCTCTGTTGCTCAGTTTGGTTTTTCCAACAAAAGGAAAATGAACTAATTTATATATGTTAGTTATTTTATGAGTTTTAGGTTCTATTATCATGGAAATACTAACCACATTAATAGATAATATCCTGAGGATATGTATAGGTATTGTATGTCCTAGAAAAATGTGGTATACTCACTGGTGAAAATGGAGTTTTCACATTGTTTTTATGGGATTTTAAGAATACGTTCCTCATAATGTTATTTTATGTGAAATTTGAAATAATTTTTCTCATTTATTATTATTAAGGGACACTATAAATGTTTCTTATAGTCAATTTCCTAAAAAATGTCAAAGAAATAGGCTTAAAAGTACATATATGGATACAATTTTTCTTATTAATTATATCAAAACTGATGTTGAAAACCTATTATCTCATGAATTATTTTCAGAAAATTATAACTTCATAAATACATTATCCTGTTGGTTTGGACATAACCTACATGATATTGAATATTTTTTAAAAAATTTACAATAGTTGTAAAATAACCTATATGAAAAATTTATTTTTTAAAAATAAAATTTATATATTTTCCAATGTAATTAGTATAATAGTAGAATGGAAACAAAACAAGAGAATCATTAAAACTAGAAAAAATTCATAAAAATAAATATGTTTAAACATTACAATTCTCAATTTATCATTATCAATAAATATTACAAATAAAATTAAACACAACCAGACTTATGAAATAATCATCCTATTATCTTTGTATGTTTCAAAAAAAATTTAAAGTATAAGTAAATGGGTCATCAAATAGATAAATGATAAGAATAAGGCATTTAAAATGTATTTGTAATGTAATAAATGTAAAATTAATGGAAATGTTATTCTAAAATATTACATTTTTTAATTTTATAACATTCCAGGTTCAAACATTTTCAAACATAAATCATAAAAAAGATTATCCACATTCCTATACTCCATGAACATGAAAATAATATTAAAAAGCAATTATTCGATTTAAAATAACAATTTATGTTCTTGTAACCAAAATAATGTAATTATAAATGATAATTCCCCCTTTTTTTAAATATTTTATCTTTTCACTCTTATTGCTTATTATATCACAATAGTAATAACATGTCCTTTTTGAAAATAATATTTCCAAAATAAACTTAAATTTTTTTATAATATATAAAAGTAATCAAACAATCATACCTATTTTTTTCATAAATTTTTAAAATTATATACCCCATCACCATGTATACAACATAACCATTAAGTTTTTTGCTCTGTTGAATAAAAATAAAAAACATCCAATGGAAACTAATACAAAAATAGAAAAATGTGAGTGGTTATTTCGTTGAGAGATATAAAATTTATAAAATATATATTCCCTACTCATTATGATAAAAAAACATCCAACCCTTAATTTCATTATTTTGAAATCCTTTTGAACTATATATTTTTCTTTCTATATCTCTCATCATCATCACTAAAGGTGATATAAATAATGGGTCCAAAAATACATACACACATGTGGTATCATGCCAAATAAAAAGTTCATAAATATATCAAATGTAAGAAAAACATAAGTATTAAGTTTGAATAAATTAAAATAACTTAATGTTATATGATAATTGACTTACATGGAATATAATTTTTATTTTTTTGTTTCTAAAATGATATCCAGTTACAATATCAATGATATCTTTCTTTAAAATCAACACATTAATTTAATACCCAAAAACTTTTAGATCCATTAGGACATAAATTCCAATAAATAATACAAATTTGTTAACAATTTATCAAGTCCAGAATAAGTTGTATTTAATGTCATAATATCCTATACATGTTTTTTTCAATACAATATGTATTCAATTTTAATGTATCCCAATATAAAAAGAGATAAATAAATATATTTTAAAATATTAAAACAAATTTAACACCATTATAAAATATTGTATATAATATTTACATAAATCAATTGTAATTTTCTGAACATGTATAGATGAAAATCTAAAAAATGGATGCAAATTTTGTCCAAATATAGTGAAATAATAGAGAGGAAATGGTATTCTTGCTTATATATTAATAATATAATGTATAGTGACTATAATATTCCCTATCTCCATCAATTGACAATGATCAATATCCACAATATAATATATAATCCCATATGAAACATTATGATACTTTTCCTCCTCAAAACATTACTCACAAGAAATAGGAATTTTGGGAGGAGGAGGTGTTGGAGTAGGGTATATTGTAGGAGGTAGAGGATTGGGATTAGTATATGGAGGTGAAAAATTGTGATCTGAAACCTAAAACTATTTTTACATGTTTGCAAAAATTGACTATACAGAAGCTCTAATTCCATCCACCATCATCTCCCCCATATAGTAAAATTTATCTTCTAAAGATTATAATTTATATACTATATACAACCTCCATTAATAAATATTTAGAATGAAAAAAAATACTTTTTTACCAATGCACCATCTTCATGAACTTGTACATGAATCAGTTGTTATGTATTTCTAAATAGAGTAGCTAAAATATCCTTCAAACCCTCAGCTATAAAGGTCCCACGTTCCCTTTACACCTAATGGGATTACTATATAGATTATTTGAAAAATTTATTAGTGTAACAAAATTTATAAATATTTTATTTAACTTATATAACAAAAAAAATCAAATAAATTCTTACAATCCTATCAGTTAAAATAGTCAAATATTCCCTTGTATATTTTCCATTTTTATTAATTGAGGCCCTCTTACATTTTTCAATTCATGATAGGGGGAAGGAGGGTCAACATTTACACAGATTAAAGACTCAACACTAATTTTTTGAAATTTATCAACTATCATTTTTTCGTCCATTAACATATACCCTCTCTGAGATAAGGTATGAGGTTATTTTTTTATTGGATCTCTTAATGAGATCTCCCCATTTGATAAAAAATAAGAATAGAAGAATCATTAATATGATCATTAATATTTGAAAATTGAAAAATCTATCTTTGAAATTAACAAATGTTCTTTTTATAATATATTTTTGAAAATCTAATTCCATGTACCTTCATCTATAGTTGGATATCTATCACATTGATTTTGATTTTTTTTATCTCTGAAAAAAATCAAATATGATGGTTGACTTAAAATACATCAATCTTCTATAATCCAAAGATAAACATTTATTCTTGAATCCTCTAGTATTAGGTATATCATATGTTATCTGATAAGAAGGTATGAAAACTATATTAGTAAAAAATCATTATATGTAAAATAATAAAAATTGAAACTACCAAAAGTTTTTCCCATTATTGAGATTCAGTCTCATTGTCATTTATTCTCCAATTAGAAATCAAAATACTATATTCGAATTCATATTACACTATAATAAAAGATATTAAATTATTTTGAATTTGGATCAATAAAAATTTCATTAACATCAAATTCTATTGGTACCCTCTAGTCATGACAATGGGTAACCGATATTTTTGGGAAATGTGAGATGCCACAATTTCTCAGCCTCAAAATCTTATAAAACTGTATGGAAGTAGAAGGATCCTATATAGAATGATTATGAGGATCATTAGAAGGATTATGTGTGTGGGAATTTGTGGAGTCCTATTTTTCATGATTATTTTGTTTTAAAAATCTATTTTTATACAAATTAATTAATTACTTCATCTCATATTTTTTATGATTTGTGGGAGAATATGTATTTTTTTCAAAAATAAACAAAAATAGATGAATATAGTGATCCATAAAAACAACACATTGTGTCTCAAATTAGTGAATCATGAAAAATTATTTTTAAATAAAGAGGATGATGATTTGATGATTTATGAGATGGTCTGTGATGAATAGATATGTTTCAGATCAAGTCCAAAACAACAAAAAATGAATATTCATGCTGATTTGAAATGAAACTGGCTAGAAAACAACTTTACATGTTTTCAAAGTCATTCAAAAAGTATAACTGGAAGGGATAAATTTTTTGAATCGAAGACGGAAACAATTTAATGAGAAGATTCACGAAACCTGACATTAAATATCATGAATTATATCTACAATGTGAAAAGATATTACTAGAAAAAAAATTATGATTTTTCTGCCCCACACATCACATGTCATGTAACATTTAAATAATGTTAATTCTTTAGAATTCACTAAAAACATCATTTTAAGAAATGTTAATTATCATACACCATGTTTATGACCCCTTGAGAACCCGAGATCATGAGAAACCCATTTATGATGTAATTATTGATGTCTGAGTTTCATTTGATGCCCCTAAAACGTGCACAAATATAGGCTGTTAAAAAATGAGACCTCAAGGATCTACAAATACATTGAACAAAAAGGGGTGATGGTTCATTAGGATTTGTTTTATTTCTTTTATATTTTCAATTCTTTTTCTAATGTAACACATTTTCATATTTTTAAATCATGTGTTTCTCCATTATTCTTCTATGTCTATTTTTTGTCTAATCATAATCTCATTCACTATCTCTTCAATCTTTTCATCGTGATCTATTTTAAATTTACAATGGAATTTGAATAATCCAAGGCATAGCCATTGTAGTGGTTTTATAGTGTTCAGATTTATTATTCCTTAATTTAAAATTATATTAATTTATCATGTAGTGCATGAGAGGTAATTGTATAAGTGTGGCTGTAGTCCACCATAAGATATATATAAATGTCATCTCTATTTTCTATCAAGGGTATAAATATTTGGTTCTCAAAAGATTATTCCAAGGAATTCTAAAAATTCCACTCATGGTAGGTAATAATAGTCCTTCTATGAAAAGGATTGGATTTTAAAATTAATTTCAATAATGAAATAACCTGTGTATCTAAACTATAGGACTAAACCTTTCTTCCTAGTATGCATTCTGTTTTCATCTACATTTGGGATACATTTATTTTTGAATTTTATTATTTTATTAAAACCACAAACCAATGATTTAAAGATAAAAAAATAAAAAAAAATTAAGTAGAATAAGATAATTTGAATAAGTTATTGAACCAAATAGGGTGCTCCTTAAGTGAAATCGCCCTGTCTAGCCTCTCTAATGCATTCAAAAATTAAAATTATCTTTTTCCACACCCTATGGAATACATGAATCAATAGTAAACCCAATAGGTATTTATATGTTTCTTCATAGAATTACATGGTAAATCAGATGTTTGAAATACCATTATCCAAAAAATAAAAGTAACAATAAATTAGTACATAAATATAAAAATCCAACAATTACATATAATTAAATCATAAATAAAAATTCAACCAATAGAAAATAAACTAAACTAAAAACATTTTATTCATATTTGTTAAAGTCGTTACCTAAAAATATTGAAATAATAATGATAGATGATATGAAAAAAATAAACGAATACAAATCCATATTTTACATAAATATTAGAAAACCAATTTTAAAATCATACAAACAAAACAAAATAGTAGTAAAAACCCATGGGTTATCATATTTTTTAGGGAATATACAGTGTAATAGGCAGTTTTTCAGTAGAGTTACTCCAAAAATTGTGTGAGAATAGTAATAAATCTCTAATGTATTACAATATTTTCTAAACCAAAAATAGTATTACTTAAATATACTAATAAATGAATTGTTTTATTTTTATTGAATATATTAAATTAAGATTAATTGTTTTCCCATATAATAAAATAAAAAAAGTTATATAACTATATGAATAAGTTATGTATGGGTAAATTAAACCAAAATAACCTAATTTAAACTAAAAATTTGACTTATTAGTTATAATAATTGTTTCAAATAAAAAATAAAAAATATATATAACATCTTATGAAATTTTAAATAGTTAGAAAGAAATAAATATATGTTACTTGTGATATTAGGAAATTACAAATTTATTTTTACAAAATTTCTTCATCATGATCATTCTACAAGGAAAAACCCACTTTTATTATTTTCTCATCAATATTATATGTTAATCCTTTCATGGTAGTTTAGATCTCACATAAATTACCATCCCCATTAATCTTTTCATCACCAAAATATAGGGTATTCTTTATTAAATGATAGATCACTACTTATTGGATGGTTTAAAACCAATAAAATTGGTTTTACACATGTTTCCATTATAAAAGGATCAATTTTTTATTCAAATATATTTAGATTTACTAGTTACATTCCAAATTCACCATTTCCCACACTAGTTTTTACCAATAATCCTTTTGTAGCTAAAAAATTGAACTAAAAATTTAATGTAATCATCCTTCCATATTTCATCAATAACTCCATAATATGAAATTGACACTAAGATTGATTTTATGTATTTGGAACACGAAAAATAATTTCATATGTAAATACAAAGACACTACTATTATGAACCATAATTCAATTATACGGTCCTTTCGTAGGAAATTTATATCCATTAATTTCATACATATATCATGTTATCAAATTTAAACTTAGACCACTAGATAACTATCTCAATATTTTTGGTGCGTCAGATATACTATGCACAATCCCTTTAAACTACTGAAAATAGTTTTTCTATTCTCTTTCAAAATATTAATATCATTCTTCATTAGAAATCATTGTTTTAACCCATTAATATGCAATGTTATATAGGGATGATCATCATGTATGTCCTTCAAGAAGTATAAATTTATTATCATAATCTATTCATATTTCAATGATTTAAATTTCAAGCTACATATCCCATTTCCCCTACAATTGAGTCATTCATAATGAGATTTAGGAAATTCAATGTGCTCTATTGCATACTAGTAGCTTATACAATACTATTCAACCCCCTCAGAAAAATACATCACAATAATGGAGGATTCTATTTATTATTGAATCTTAATGTATCCCTTCAATATAATTATAAATCATTCAAAAGTATACATCAAAAATAAATATACATGTCCCCAATGCATTATTTATCACACAAAATGAACCATTAAATGCACCATGATAACAGAAAATATATTGGAAGATATATTTCTAGTTGATAGAGTATTGAATCTACACCATTCTCCAAGCTGTTAAATGAATTAAAACAAAACACTTTTCTAAAATAGAATTGAAAAAATAACACACCTTCATAATAGTTATTATCATATGTTTTGAAAATATTACACATAATGAAACTCATATGTTATGTTGCATCATGATATGATAATCATGAGACTCTATTCCTTCCATCTATAAATATTATAGAATCAATTTTTTTATAGTTGATGAAAAACATTGTTACACATTGCTACTGTGAAGATACTAACAAAATATAATTTTCTACCTATTAGATAAAGTATGGAAATATATAGGTAGTTATGTTCAAATTTTATTATGATTGGTAGGTAAATCCAAACATATATCCCTTGAGAGTAATTCAAATATTACATCCAACCCATCTTTAGTCCTTCCTTTAATGCCTAACAATGTTCCAATCATGTTGTCACAAATATTCTAGTACACAAGCATGAAATCAATGTTTTGTTTTAGCTCATGATATATCTAATATGAATGGTAAAAAATATTGATCCTTTCATTCCAATAACTTTCTAATTACATGATTATCAGGTCTTTTTAAATGTGACATTGATGTTTTTCACCCTTTCCAAATACTGAATGGTGGCTAACATTTTCAGAAAAATATCCTATTATTATGAGTCTTTTATTTCAATTATTATCCTTTTATACGAGATATCCATAGAGAAAATCAATTGATGATACATATATACTATTTTCTCCCATTGTTTAGTTTATAATATGACGTATGTTGTCAAACTAATAGACAAGCATTATGCCCCATAATGCTGTATGTAGAAAAAAAATCCATATTTCAAGAAATCATTTTTAGTGAGAATAATCATTGAATGTAGTTAAAAATATTCCATTTTTTAATAATAATACACTCTAATACCTTCTTCTGATAAAAATTTCAAATCATCAATTAATAGTGAAAATAAAACATCAATATCATTTACAGGATGTTTCTATCCGAAAATCATTAATGTCAAAATGAAATATTTATGCTTCATAAAACATCTAGAATAAAATCTGTAAATTAAAAAAGTAATGGGACACAGAATCTGTTTCTACAATGTCTTTGTTATAGAATCATTCTATATATGAAAAATATAATTCTAAAATTTCTAACATCATTTCTGAATATATTAAACTGGTGATCAAGTTTCTTCTGTTATGGAACATCAACTTGATGATATAAATTTCCATTAGATATCCACTCATATATATGCCATATTTTCCATTTTTAATCATTTTAGTACTCAAATAATCCTTTAAAATTATGAATTGTAGGATGATACCAAATTTTATTCGAAGGAGTCTCTGTAACTACTCAGTTTACATGTGATTTTTTCTTATAACATATACTATGATATATCACATTTAGGGAACTATGACCAACCTTAATATTTATTTTTACATAGTATATAGTCATCCAGGTAGGCATTTATCCTCTTTTATTAGTACTTCTACAGTACTTAGGTTGCTATTTAATTTCCACCACTACAGTGCCCACAACTAGTACAAGGTCTGCGATGCTATAGTCTATCATTGCTATAGTAGAACTAACGTACCTATATCCAATGGTTTATAAAAAACCATCATTGATGTAATTTTAAGGGATTCTTACAACTAAGCTAAACCACAAATACAATCATTTAATCAAACCTAAATCTAAAAATAACTATTAATTAATTTAAAAATACCTTTGATTCACGAATAATTGGAAAATAAAATACAAATAACAAATAGAAGGTAAAATAATGTAAAATATTATGGATAATAGGAACTACAACTAAATATTAAAATACATAGGAATTAAGGAAAATATAGAAAATAAAGAAAAAATGGAAATTTGTATTATAAGGGGTATGATTGATATGATAACACCAATGGGAAGACAACACAGAGAGAGGAAAACTCGTAGTTGACAATGAATGATGGTGGATGAATATGGTTATTTTCATTTAAGAGAGTGTCAAGGCCAATAGATTGTAAAAATATGGGTTAAGGTTCACTGCATGAGAGAAAACTGACTGCTACCTCATAAATAACTGAATAAAAATGACAGTTCTTAACCTTTCAGAAATGTTTTAATTTTTTTTTCACATTGGTTATTTGATAATACAAATGAATAATGGGGGTTTTATGATAGTTATTTGATAACTAATGTGAAAAACCAAATTTTAATTATTATTTATAAAATAAATGATATTTAATAGATACATCTCATAATTTCCACATAGATTATAAAATAATTAATGTGGTAAATCATTTTTGACATCATTTATAAATAACAAACATGAATAATGTTTTGCCTAAAATTAATTTTGTATTACTCAGCACTATTATGATAGGGATGAAATTATTTGAGTCTGTTCAATATCTGTTAATGTAGATTATATAGATTTTTAAATTTTAATTTTTATAGAATCCTAGGAATAGCTCTACATGTGACTTATAGGGGAACCCATTGGAATAAAAAGTTATATTTGTGAAATCTATCTATGTTTTTTGGTCTCAGGTAGATACATATCTCTTTTCAACATCATGTTATTTCTTATTGTGTGTTTTCTATAACATTTACTATATTTATTTAACTTATTTTACAATATAATTTTTTAATAAAATATACTAAAAGATTAATGATTTGTTTTATATTTTAGGAATTTGGTACTACACTATTTTTATGTTGTCTTGAACTCATAGGAGAGTTACATGACACCTCTGGTGGCATGTGTTCAGCTATGTTTTAGGTATGGGGATAGAAGCTATGATATGTAAAGGTATGTTATTTTTTTGAGGATTTTTCTTAAGATAAGTCATATGTGTGAGCATATTTCAGTAATTGTTAACAGTAGTTGTGTTGTTATAGGTCACATGTGATACCATAGTAATTATTAAGTAATAATAATACTGGTATAATGTAGATACATCTTATGTTTTTTTGTTATGGAAATCTATCCACACCTACTGCATAAAAATACTATTTTTTACATATTAGTTTGTAAGGTATAGTTTTGTGGAATCCATCATGTTTTATTGTCACAGAAAAAAATATTTTCTTTTTTACATGTTGATTCCTTGTATTTTCATCCCATATTTTCATGTTGTCTTAGTAAATCATACATTGTTATTTTATTTTCTTTTATGTTATTATTTTTGTAATTATTTTAGGTTTATCATTTTACCACTACATGAGGAAATGTTACCCGTACACAATGTATCATTACACTTACACAATTGGTGTTCTACCTATCACGAACCAGCCAGGGTCAACCCTGAACCGGTCACCTGATCCGGTCCGCGGAAAGTCCAGAGGGGTGTTCCCGATCCCACTGGGATGGAAACTAGTGCCGTGCATCAAAAGTAAAAAGGTGGGAATGGTTTGGCCCAAAGGAAAACTAGAATCAACAAAATAATAGAAACCGAACAAAATAGACAAACAAAAACTACACAACCAACGTACCTCCATGTGACCCCCACGGGTCACCACCCAACTAAAAACCAACCTCACTCCAACACTGAGAGACTAAACCAGGAAAACCAGTACACAAAGGAACCTGCAACTGAAAAGGTTAAAGATAGGCGTGAGTACAAAAAAGTACTCAGTAGGTGATCCCAACAACAATTCCCAAAGCACTTCTAGTAAATAAAGAATCTATAAATTCCAGGTTTGAACTACAATGTATAAAAGAATGCTTTCATAACGTTTCACATGATGTTCAAAACACCAGACATTACTCTTATAATTTTTCAAAAGTTGAATTCCTTTCATTGGTGCCAAATTCATTCTAAAAGAGAAAGGAGTGTTACATTTTCAAATTTCGCACAAAGAGAATAATGCATCTTCATTTGAAAACCATTTCCACAAGTATAACTGTATAAGCTGTGAAGAACAACTAGAAGTAAATAGGAATGGAACATCATGTTACCATGGGTGATCCTAAACATCCATAGAAAACCCCTGAATGTACTCGGGTTCAGACTACCTGCCGACATGGTACTCTACAGTCAATAACCAACTGGCCACCCTAATAGCCAACCAGTGGCACGCCCCAAAAGGCCTTACCTACCAAGGGGGACTAACCCGTCTAATCGGGGTTAGCCAGCAACCATCACTCAATTCTCTAAAAGACTCCCAGGAACCAACAATAGTTTAAATAATACTGTGTAAGTGGGAGGCCTTTGCACGCGTCACTCATCGCACCTCACTTGCCAACCCCTTACACGGACACCGCTACATGACAACCCTCGAAGGGAAGTCCCTCTATAGAGATGCCCCATAATTACGTATACATATATGCAGTCAATTCACAATCAATAAAGTGCCAAATGGGCTGCCGAATCAATTACATTTAGACCATTTAGTACCAAAGCGATTTCAAAAGATATGACACACACCATCATGTTGAAAACCAAAAAAACATACTTTGAAATTCATTTAAGGAAAACCAAACCACCACTAAAAAGTTCCAAAAATCCAATTTATAGGCCAAATAGTAATTTCTTCTATCCATGTTTTTCATGAAAATAACCACTTTCCATAAATGATACACCCGCCATTTCACACACACCAATCATTTCAAAACACTACTCAATAAGACTTTCACATTTCATTAAGTACTCATTTGACACCATCAAAATAAAGTCACACAATTAAATCCATGAAAATATTTTCAGTGCGATGCAAGAAGAAAATAGTTTTCAATTTAAACAAGTCACGACACTAGTAATAGCTATCCATTGCTACTATAATTTATTGAAAAATAATGAAATGACAAGGAATAAATAAATTTCTAAATTTAAAAGAAAGTGTAGTGGGAGACCTACCTCAGCTTGCAATCCAAATGCAACTGTGTTTCATGCCTCGCACAAACGTACAAACACATGCACGTCGATGACCACAGTATCACGAGGTTATCTTGCCAACGTGCTGCATCAAACGCACAAAAACTAAAATTACACCAACACAAACATAAAGAAAAACAAACAAGCAACCAATGTTAAAGAACCACCGAATTATAATAATTTATATAAAAGAACTAATATATATATATACATATATATGTATATATATATACACAAATATATAAATGTTGATATAAAATAATTTGAGTAAGAAACAAAGCAAACCTCACCTAAAATTGCAAACCAAACTTGATGACGCAAAACACCCCGCGCAGGCGCATACATGCACACAAGCTGAAGACCTCAACATTGCAGAAATATTCTGCTGACCCGCTGCAACAAACACCAAAACAACAAAAATAGAAAACGATAAAAAAAACTCAACCAGCAAACAGTCACGAAAGACTACCTCGGCACAGACGTGCTCGACCGCCGGGGTCGGGTGCCAGTTAAAGGGGCGGCGCGCACTAGTAGGGGGACCGCCAGAGGTTGCGCGCGGATTACCGACTGCACCAATGGCCGGCGCAAGGCGGCGACGACCAACCAGACCGAAGAAAGATGGTACGGGGCCGGCCAAAAGTGCGGCGGAGCCGACCGGAGTGCCGAAAAAGGTCATGGGAACGCCGACAGGGCGGTACCAGAGCAGTTCAGAGGCGCCGACATGGCTGGGGAACACCGACGGGGCGGACAGAGGGCGCTGGCCGGAGCGGTGCTCACTGGAGAATGCGGTCAGTGGGTAACAAGGTTGCTGGAGGTACGGCCAGCGGCAGCGGGGTCGCCGGAGGTCGGGAAGCCAGCGACAGGCGAGGTCGCTGGACCGGGACGGAGTAGCCGGTGCGGGTATGGCGAGGCGGAGGCACCACTGGCCGGAGGGGGAAGAGGCAGCCGGGTTGGAGGAAGTCGGCGCGGCAGAGGGAGACCAGAAACAGAGAAGTCGGGCGCGACGGTCAGGGAGGTCACCGGAGGGGCCTGTTGCGGATGCCGGAGGCCGCACGGGCGGATGGGCACCAGAGCGGGAGAGGAGTAGGGCACCGGTAGGAGGCCGTGGAAGAGGCCGGGACGAGGGGAGAGGAGCAGAAGCCGGTGGTGTGGTTCCGGATGCAGGATGCAGGGGAAAGGTAGGACGGCAGCTGGAGGTGGCCGGAATGGGAGCCAGACGGGGTGGGGGTGGCGGCGATGGAAAGCCGGGACCGTCGGGATGCTGTGTGAGGGTGCAACGTCGGGAAACAACGGAGGCTGGGGTGCAAGGTCACCAGAAGAGTCTTCAGATAGGAGGTCACCGCTGGAAAAGGGGGTCAGATGCAGCGGAGCGAAGCAGGAGGGCGGCCGCCAGACGCCGGAGCAGGAGGGGTGCAGCGGCGGAGCGCCTGGGCGATGCAGGGAGGAGGCAGCGGTCGGGAGGACGCTGGCACGGGAGCGGGGTCGGTGCGGTGAGGCGTCCTGAAGGCGAAGCGGGAGTGGGTTCAGGTGCGGTGACAAGAAGACGGGGCCGAGACGGCGGGTCGGACAAGAGGAGGGAGCCGCAGGGATGCTGGTGCGCAGAGGAATGGGAAAGAAGAGAGAGAAGAGAGGGGGAGAAAAGGGGGCACCACACAGCAGGGGTACGAGATTAGGGTTAGGGATTAGATTAGGGTAATAATATATATATATATATATATGATAATAATAAAAATAAAAATAATAATAATAATATTAATAATAATAATAATAATATTATTAATAATAATAATATTATTATTATTAGTAAAAGACTAAATAAAAGAATAAAAATCAATATTAATAATAATAAAACTTTATAATAATAATAATAACAATATAAATAATAAAAAGACAACATAAAGTTCTAAAATTTGAACTCCAGGTGAACACATTGTCATCCCGGGCCAAATGCACGGTCACCGCTAACGATGCGATGACCGCGCACTAGCGTGACACCCTTCAACACAAATAAACATTGAAAATTTCAGACCGAGACCAAGAAAAGAGTAAATTAAGGGCTTCCACGGTGGGGGTGTGACACTACCTTTACATGACTTGGTGATGTACATATTACCTTTATGGGGGCAGATTTACACTTATCTAGAAAAGGATCTGAGATTGCTACCATTTCAAAAATCTTATGAATACCCTTATGCAGTTGGAGTCGGGGCAATTTTGATTGGCATGGAGGGAGTATTACCTTGATGATGCACTTAATATTTTCCTCTATATGAGGATTCCTATATGACCCTTACATGTCACAACTTATGAATAACTTTATATAATGATTTATGATGACATTTACGTGATTTTTTTTTACAATTTCTCTAAGTTATTTACCATGGTTTCTTCCCATAGTTACATGATAGAACATGTGTCCCTGAGCTGTTTAAGGTTTTAATGCCATAGATTTATGTTCACAAGGAACTTTATTTTTTTCTTGATGAATGAATATCAAAGAGGGATGTTTTAAAAAAATTAAGAGGGAATGGGACATTCCAAGAGTGGTTATGGCCTATTTTTGGATCTATTAGTAATGATGCTAATGGGTGATTCTAGGAGTATTTTTTAAAGATATAGATCATGAATTTGGAGTTTTTAGGATGATATATGCAGTAGAAATAGTTTTTTAGGTCCTTTAATAGGTGAGGCAGCACTGTGGAAGATTATTTCGATCTGGTATTATGTGTTCTTATCAAATTACATTCCCGTTTTTCAGTATTACAATTTACTTCTTCCTATTAGTGTGATTATAATTGATTTTTACTCTATATTTAATATATTCTTATTATATTACACTTTATTGAAGTTTTTTTATACTACTATTTTTTTATTTTTAAAATATAAGGAGTGTGTAATGTCCCCTCCTTATAAAAATACCCATGTGGTCTAAACCATGTAAATTTCTTAGTGTTCTTTACATTTTTTTCATTTTCATTTCCTATTTTTTGATTTTAGTTGACTCTTATCTCTATATCATTACATCCATTTGATTTTTTTTCACATATTATTGAAAATTTATTCCTCATCCGAACCCATTTTTATTTTCCTAGGAATACCCCCCCCCATTAAAATCATTATTAGTGATTTTGGTCACAAATATGAGGGGGAGAAGATCATGAAATGAATCATGGACATAAAAACCACGGAAAAATAATGGGTAGATGAAAACCCTTTCTAATGTAGAAGTATTTTATGTTCCATATTTATGGTAAGGAATGGTATGTTAAGATATTTTTATATTAGTTGAAAATGGAAAATATAATGAAGGAAAATTAACTGAAGAAAAATGGGTATAACGATGATTGTATCACCACTATTACATGAGGGGATATTATTTTTTTTATTATTACCTTAATATTTTTTCAAAAGATTCTTGCTTGGTTTAAAAAAATAATTCTTTCTTTTATGTGATATCCAGAAAAAAAAATTCCATAATTCTTATTTTTGATATATTAAATATGGATAATTATAGTTATGCTGGCATTTTAGGTATAATGATAATTTTAATATATAATAATACTGTTGATTTTGATGATTTTCAACATTATATTGAGGATTTTTTGAAGTACATGTTTACCAGTGTTATAAATGATTTTGGTTTTGTCAGTACTCTTAGGGATGAGCTTTAGAATCATTGAAATGGTTCCTGGATAGTGGATCTAAATAATAATAAGTAATATTTGTACTAAACCAGATCTTTTATTTCTTTTCATACAACTTAAATTATTATATATATTGTTAATCCAGAAGTATATAAAAATAGGCTCAAATACATTACTGAGGATAGACTTAGTTTATTAAAAAACTAATATTTGAATCTAGTACATAAAAGGTGTTAAATTTGATTCATGTGATCATAGTATGGATGGAAACTAGAGAAATTCAGTTTCAATAGTGACCTTTTGCACAAAAAGTCATTGTTACTTGAGTTACTACATTCTGATTTTTTTAATACATTGATGTCTAAGAATTTTAGTGGAAGTATTTATTTTGTGATACTTGTAATTGAATTTTTGTGTATTGTTTTTAATTTCACTTTTAATGAAAATGTCAAGCGATCAATGCTATTAATAAGTTTTAGGTGTCAGTTGAGATGGAAACCTATATGAAGTTGAAATGTGGTCACACAAAAAATGAGGGTGAGTAACCTGATCCTTTTAGAAGTATTATAGGACAGAAGGTATTTAAAATTATAATATTTATCCTAATACCCCTTATAAAAGTGGTGTAAATGAGAGAATGAATTGAAATTTCATGTAAAAAATTCAATGTTTAATTTTAGGTGAAAAGATGTGTGGACTATTTTTAGGAGAGTCTTTATTTACTCCTCCATTTAGTATCAATTAATGAAGTTCAAATTTTTAGGTAGATAATTATAATAGGTTTCAAAATAAAAAATAGAGCATGTATGATAACTTGATTTATTTATTTGGTAATTCCTTTTATCATTTTCTTAGAGATGAGAGATCTAAGTGGGTTAGTAAGATATACATTATTTTCTTATTAGATATGAAAATAATGAGTTTGGTTATATTTTTTACAAATATATTTTGAAGAATATTTCTATTATTCATGAGGCAATTTTTATGGAGGATAAATCTATTATTGGAAATAATATAAAATAATAATACACTTCTCTAAATTCAAATATATTTATATATTTTTATCCAGTTTTAGATTCATTTTTACCTCATGTAATTGATTTTATATAATCATGTTGATATGGAAAATGATTTTCAAGTTGAATAGATTAGGGTTGATTCACTTATTGTTTCTAATGATCCAATTCTAGAGTTTAAAATGAATCAATAGTTCTACATGATTAATCATATCATCATCATAGAACTTCTATATGGTATTCACCTGATGAGTATGTTCTCTTCACTGAAGGGAGAGAAATAAAATATTTTGATGAGGTAATTTAAATTGATTTTAAGGATAAATGGTCTATTGTAATGGATAATGACATGAGATCATTGCATGAAAACAAAACTTTTGTGATTGGTTAAGTCAACTGAAGGTAATATAGATTTAATAATTTTATGGATTTATTATTTTAAAAGTAAATAAAAATGTTCAATTATATGATATTAGGATAGTTTAGTTGTTAGATGTTCATTTCAGAAGAAATATATTTATTTTGAATAATTTCTTTCAATTTTTTTCTCAAATTTTCTCCTATTTCATTGTTATTAGGTTGGATTCTTTTTTGGATTTACAAACTGAGAAAATCGATGTGAAAAAAAAAAATTTCTTCATAGAAATTTAGAAGATGTGATTTATATAGAGAATATATAATATTTTGTTGAAATAGGTAAAGTATATTTTACCTATAGGTTATATAAGAGTTTATTTCATTTAAAAAAATCTTTAAAAAAGTTGTTTAAAAAATTAGATTATATTATTATTTATCAAGAACATAGAAAGACACCTTCTGATCATTGTTCTTTTGTTTAAATATTTTCTGATGTTAATTTCATAGTGATTATGATTTGTGATAATCATATGATAATTTTTTGAAATGATGCTTCGAATTTGTAGGTTTTGGAAAAAACTTGGAAAATATGTTCTGATGAATGACTTGGAGAGGTTCCCCAGAAACGATCTCCTATATCTAGTGTTAAAAAACACATAAATTACAAACTATATTACATTGACATATATAATTACAAGATCATTCATATATAACATAGTATTTACATTCAATGTATTTTTTCTGGTTTATAGTTTTAGAGGATTAGTACAAATATTTTACTAGTAGAACCCATGTTCTCTGTATCATTTGGATTTTTTTTACCATTATATAATCAACTAGTTTTTCCATAAAAAGTCTTTAAAATATCTCATAAATCCTCCACAAAAGATACTATTCTAGAAACATCTTATATATTATATATCATCATAACCCAGGGAAATATAAACATAAGAAATGTTGTGATAAAAAACTTATTATGACTATTCATAAGCAATAACTATCAATAATAATTATCAAGAATGATATAATCATATGGATTTAAGATTCATAAGAAAATAATACCAAACAAACATAAATAAAAAACACCAATCATTTTATATAACATAAAATTCATCATCAATCAAAATTTTGTGGAAATATGATTCAGTAAACATGATCCTTGTGAGCATAACATAATAATATGTCCATGGGAGAATCACTAGTATTATAACCATTACATTCATGTGCGACATAGTGAATGCATAAGATAAGAATTCAAAAAATCATTCAAATATGGAATATACAAGATTATAGAGAAAATAATATTCATGAGCCATAACAATTGTGACCAAACATAATAGTAACTATAAAATACACATGAATTATTTATCTCATGAGATATAAAATTTTTCCCAAAAAAATGTGGGTGATATAGGACCCCTCCAATTATTCAACCATTATTATGTGCACCGTATTAAAATCATTCACTTTACACATCCTGAAGAACCCATGGAGGGAAAATTAGTTTCATTCAACACATCATAAAGAACCGATATAAAGAAAAAGGGTTTCATTTATCACATCAGAAATATACCCTGAAATTAAAATTGGTTTTATATTCCTTTTAAATGTATTAACATAACATAATTCTTTCATAATTCCATCAAAAATCAGATCATATTAAAACATTGAATAATAAATTTTAATAGAAATATAATCAATAACATTCTAGGTAATTACGCTTATATCAATATATAATAGAATATGGATTTTACATCATATAGATATAGGGTATACAATAATTTTAATAATTGTACATATTCCTTCGATTTATTGGAATCATGGTGAACATCCTTTAATAAATGGAAGGAAAAATTGACAGTTCAAAAATAAAATATATTGGAAGAAAACATATGCCTATTCATGGGGGATAGTCTGGAAATAAAAATGATATTATATACCATATCATTCATAGAAAAGAGAATTATGAACACTATCCAAATAAATAAAGAGTATGGTATCATTATAAGAATATTCTTGATCTTGCATAAGATATGATAAAGGATAATTACGTAGTTGAAGAATACATTTTAGGAGTTCTATAAATATAAACAATGAAATTATTATTATCCTTGATATTTTGGAATCATTTTAAAATAAATATTATATAAATATAGGATAAAAATAATTCCTTTTAGAGTAGATGATATTGTAAATATAAATAATTATATAAAATGAAAAATTTTGTGCAAGGATGTGTTCACATATAGAACATTAAAAAGATATTCTTCTCAAATTTTAATAAAAAAGACCCATACGGAAAGAATTAAAAATTTATTTACAAATTTTAAATAATATAAAGTAGTAAAAAATTTCCTTAATAAATTATAAGGTGATAGATATGTTCTTTTTCAAAATTATCCATTGAATATGAACATAGAAAGAGGTGTGTTCTCAACCAAGATGAAGATATGGGGTTAGTTTCACATAAAATAAATACTTTGGGAAAATTACTAGTCAAGTAGAAATTGAAATTTTTTGGGGACTTGTAAAATCCCATTAATATCAAATGAAAATTATTAAGGGTTTTATAAAAAATAAAAATTACCTACATTTATTATCTTTTATAAAAAATAATTATTTGAAAATATGATGGTACATTTGGACACTTATTGCTTGGGTAAAATTTTATTCAAAACCAATTTGTGCATTGATATCATTTGAAGTGTAGGGAATTCAATGAAATAAGACAATATAGATCTTCAAGCCCAATAGTTACATGATTTTGAGAAAATAAATTCATTATACAGAAATCAAACCATATCAACGAGGTCATGGTGTATAATAAGAAATATGACTTATGAAAATATTTTTGGGACATGAACCCCTTAAATTGTATTCCTTCTTAGTTGAATATGATTTAACCTATTATATTAAAAACTTCCACCTCCTAATAAATTTTTAAAAACCTTAATTATAACTACAATATTTTTCTATCCTTCATTTAAAATTATTCTCTACATGTATATTACATAGTTATTATTTATTTTTAATATTGGGGGTGGGTAGTCATTATCATTTGGAACATGTTTCGAAATGGTTGTGTGGTTATTTTTTTATTCTCCCAAAATTAATATTTCCTAGAATTTAAAAATTAATAAAAATGAATCATTATAAACGTTTATAATGTAATAATTTTATTCTATGGTAGTATTTGTTATGATCCTTAAATATGAATTCAGTGATGAACATGATTCAATGTTCTTTAATAAATAGATGTCGATGTATTAATTGATGAGATTATTATTAGTGTTACTATTTAGTAACCAAAATAAATCCAATCTTTAATTTTTGATCTCATATATCATCATTATTTTATTTATCAAAGTAATCAGTGATACAATTTTAGAGCATTTTCAAGAAGGTTGTTGAATCAACCCAAACATGAACAAACCTTAGATTAGTGGACGATTATGCAGTGATTTAGTAATAATATATTTTCTATAAAGGTATATAGATTTTAGTTTGGGATAATTATAAATATATATCAGAATTTAGTATAAATATAGTAATATGTGATGGATAGTAAATTATTACATAGTATGAATAAATTCTTTTTACATTTAGTATGCTTATTTTTTATGGTTGAATTTAAAATGATCATTTTTACTTATATCATTAATAGGTTATCAAATTTTATTCAATATAAGATAAATAATTTAATAAAAATAATATTGATATCTTATGCCCAATCTTATATCCAATTATGAAATGATGTATTGAATGATATAATACACTTTTCCATGGAGGTGGTATTCCACACGTACACATGGATGGGGATTTCTTTTCATACAAAATAGATAATATGAGTAATATTTTTTATAATGTAAAAATATAAAACATGTTACATATATAATAGCTATATTTTAAATATACCATTAGGATAAATGATGTATTTTGGTTATGTAAAATTAAACACATCATGTCATCCAATTGGTCGTCCATAAATACATACAATTGACATTTTCACTTTTCTTATGGGAATATGGGAAATTGTATATAATATTAATCCTATAAACATACCTCCATTTTATTATATATTTAAGACAAATGTTATAATGTTATAATGGATAATATAATTTTAAAAGGAAAATATTGAGATGGGAAAATATTAGGATGTGAGAAGTACATACTAAAGAGATTTTAAAATTTTATTTGATGTAATTCTTATAAATGGAGGACCTTGGAAAATATATTCTAGCCATAATATTAATGGAGTGTAATTGGAATAAAGTGGATTCAATTATGGTATATTTTTATGAATAATCATTATTTTTAGAGTGGTCTTGAAGGGGTGGTGAGAGGCTCATTTTAGAAATTATGAGAATGACTTTTGTAAATATTTTAACTTAATAATAACGGAGCACATGTTTCACATATTTGATGCTCCAAAATATAAAATAGTGGAGTATATGATGATATCAAGTTTTTAATATCTAAAAAACTAAATCATAATGATTTTTATCACGTTTATGTCCATTTCTTCTTTGATTTAATAATTTTAACGTATTAGATTTTATCGAATAACTTGTTTTTACATAAGTAATTTTTTTAATGACTAAAAATAAAATAAAACTTTCTATATATTTTTACCCACTAATTTAAAATATTAATTACATTTCATTATGTTGTTCCCCAACCCAAGAAAACTAGATCTAGTACATTAGTTTATTACATTAGAATGATTATAATGAATCATGTCCCAAAAAAATTGAATAGTTCATCACTTTTGGAAAAATAGATACATAAATGGAATCCATTTTAAATTATGATTAAAATAAAACAATAAATAATCAATTATAATTCATTGAAATCTTTTTATGAATTCCAGGAATTTATCTTCATATCTTGGGGAATTGGAATAAAATAATGGTGAGCTCAAATGGTCCGTAAGGGTAAAGTAAAATATAAGTAATAACTAATCAATGATAATAATCAAGATAGAATGGTAAAATAAACTAGAAAACATTCAATTTAATCTATAACGTGATAATTAAATAATTCCATATATTTTTTTCATAGTGAAAATACCTTGTATAATAATAACTAAAATAAAGGTAATGATAATTATTGGACGCCATGTGTCCTAGGTAAATGGTACCTTTACCATTATGACCTATTATAAATAATGTTTCAAATAATATGATTTTTGAAAATTATTCATCTCATGAGGCTAAAAATATATCGAGGGGCTTATATTAATCAGTCCCCAAGCCGTACCATACATGTATATTCTTCTCAGAGACAAACACATAGGGTTTGTTGCCAACAAATGTCGTCACATGAGACTATTAATAGATACTCATACAAAGAATTAATCATATATTGAATAACTTATTTATTTAATAAACAATGTTCTTTATGATCAAATATCTTTCATGGATAAAATATACAAATTTATCAAAATGTCCTCAATTAATCAAATAATTTTCAAAGTGAACACCATATATAAAAAAGGTATAAAGATTATTAATTAATAATATCCATCTCAAGAGAATATATATATTAAAAAAAATAGACTGATAAAAAAATGATCATATGGAAGTAGTTGTTTTAGGAGAACGTTAACAATCACAAATGAATATGAAATTGCAAAGATAGAATTTACCACTTAGTAATTTTCAAGTCAAAACCTTGGATGAGATAATTCAATGTGAAACTTAGAATAAAATAAAATATGAGTGAATATAGATATTAATGAAAAATCTGAAGTACATAAAACACACAATAGATGTAAGTGGTGAATATGACATTTATCTCATAGTTGTAAAAAGTGAGATGAAAATCTTATATCTTTCGACCCCATTTAAGTGAATACACTTTAAACCCCTTTATAATGGTTTTAATCATGTTATAATATTATAAAAAAATTATAAACATATTTAAAATATCAGATATTAACTTATTATAATATATCATTACATCTTTGTTCATAATCAGTCATTATTTTCACTATTTTTAGGTGTTTATTACCTAGTTTCTCGAGTATGTACTGACTAGTTACATATTGATACTATTAATTATATCATTATTTAATAATCTACGGAATTTGAAAAATATTTAAAATTATAAATATAATTTTTATATATGTATTTTTAGTAATATATAATATTTGGAGTTTGGAAATGAAATGCACTTATCATGGTGATGATAAGCTATACATAAGCATAGAAGCTACATCCATTTCTATTTTATATTATGAGAATGAAAATGTAATTAGATATATGTATATTATAATTATATTATCATATTTATGTCATATAGGTCATATATTTTAGTTTAAATCACCCTTAATATATACCCTTAATGGTGTGAACATATTACACACTTTAAAGAGGTGGTAGTCCACACGTCCACAAACCATGTTATCATATTTACACATAATGAAATCACAAATGAATTTTTTATATAAAAATTAACAAAGTATGAATAAAAAATAAATATTATATATATCATATTCAAATATGGTGTCCATCTTAATTCCCAACCATGAGAGGTGGTAATGGAAAAACGAATGACATCGTTTCGTGAGGTAGTAGTTCACCGTACATGAATGATTATTTAGTTACAAATTTTATGGAATTTTATGTAGTTTTAGGTAGAACCGATAACATAAAAAAATATTATTATATATATTATAATTATTTTACTATATAATTATTTAATGATAATAATTTAATTTTTTTAGAAGTTAATAAAACATAGATGCATGTTGAATAATGTTACCTCTATTTTAGACAACTACTTTTGGTCTTCACCAAAGGGATTCCATGGTTGTATTTCATCACAATGTGAGTAATCTAGGTTGATGTTAGGGATGCTTATATTTTATTGGGGTAATGTTTTGATTAATAAAAGGTGATTTATATATATAAGGAATGGGAATAGTGAATTTATTTTTATAGTGGAGGAGATGTAACATTCTTGTAAATATAGAACAGTAAACTGTGTTGGGAGGTCTATATTACCCCAGGTTACTAAAAAATAGAAAAATAATGTATTAAAGGATAATTATGTCCCATAAAAATATCCCCAATACTAAATTAATTGCACTTTTTATAATTTTTCTCCTTAACTTATAGGTTTTACACTTTTATCCTTTTTTTATTAAGGTAACCAATTTTCAAACTTAAGAAATTTAACCATTAAGAATAAATTAAAATTCTATTTATTAGAATATATAGAAACAATTAAGTATAAATATTATATCTAATTCACAAAATAAATACACCTTGTGTCTAGGAAATTAATTTTAATACAAGCTCATGTAATACGCAAAACAATACCTTAACCTGAACCATGTTAATAATGTTTTACTATCTATGATTCAGTTTGTTAATTATAAAATATCAATTATTACATTAATGAACTATATTTGAAATATTTGGACACATAAAAATAACTTTTTTGGATATCAGATTTTATTAATTTTAAATCATTTAATAAAATATATATTTATTTAAAATAAAATTAATATCATTTCTTACATTATTTATATAATTTTAGTTTAAAAATATAAATAATATGGGAATTCCAATATATTAAGTTAATATTTATGTAACTAGATTTATTAATCTAAAGAAATAATGGAACAAAATAATTTATTAAATATACAATACTTATAATTATTTTAGCTTCATTTATTTTATTTTATTATTAACTAAATATTCACTACATTGGAATTTATTAAGAATTAAATTTAATTATATCATCTATAAAAATTAACGTTAAATAATAATGATTATGAAAAATATATTAAATATCAAAATAATATTTATATCAAAAAATTTATAGCTTGTTTCATACTCTAAATCATTATAGGAATTAAAAGAATGTAAGGTACAATTTTTAACTTTTTTATTATATAAGTTATCATATAAGAAAATTTCATGAACATGTGTCCCAGTAAATCAAAAAAAATTTAATGAAATAGATTTTTTGGTCAAAATATTTTTAGAAACCGGGCTGTGGGAAAATTTATAGTTTATTTATCCCCTAAGATTAAATTTTACTCCATGGATATGATTAATTTTACGTTAATCAATATAATTAATTTTAGTCAATTTCACTAATATTTTAAGTAAAAAATTATGTTTATATTATTAAAAAAATATTATACTAATTATAACATTTTATATCCATTTTTGGAAATTAAATTCATATAATATGTAAAATTAAATTTATAGCTAATCTCCAAACGAGTTAAAAAAACAGATTTTTAATGTGAAAATGTTCAAAATCTCAATATTTTTCTTATGTAAATTCCATATTAAAGTGATTAAAATGACATATTATAGGTTAATAGATGTATAAATGATATATTGTGACATTAAAACCCATTTAAAATATAATTAATAATTAATAATTATTAAGACGAAATGGTAGTTTTTATATAAAATGATGTATTTTCACTATTCATTAAAAAATGAAACTTATCAAAAAAACCAAAAAATAACCTTAAGGTAATTTTTTCATTACACAATAATTTTTTTTTTAATTTTGATAATTAAAATTTATAGTAGTGTAAAAATTTAGTTTTAAAACATGTATTCCATTAAAGTGAGGTAAAACTCAGTCTTACGTATAACACAAGCTAACTCTATGTTGTTTATAGCATAAAAATTACATGGTTTTGTTTATAAATAAATATAGAAAAAAATTAATTTACTCTATAATTAAAATATTTGAATGTCTTTGGGTGTCAGATTATCCTAATTTTAACTAAATGGAATCCGAATAATTTAAACATGATCACTGTAATCATATAGTTGATACTTACAAGTACTATTATTGGAAAAAACCCATCATAAATAGGGTTAATAACCTATATTCATAATATTATGGACGGCAAAATGATAATAATACCATAAAAAGTAGGATTTTAAATAGGATTATGTTATTGAAAATATGGACATGGATGAAAGTTATAACTATCAAATTATGATGGTGAGTGATAGAGAACATGTTCATGAGAAAGTTTTTGACCACAAAGACTTAAACTACATCTGTGAATAAAGGTCATCGATATCATCAAAAATGATGACAATATGACACTATTTTTACTTCGAGACCGTTTTCTTAGTTTTTAAAAATTATTTCACACTCTAAAAATATAAGTAAATATATGATTCAATAAACATAATCATTTCCCCTAATTATGACTTGAACTATTTCTACAATATCTCTTTGAACAAGATGCTTCATATAGTACTACAGTAATCCCTAAAACCAAATTATAAAATCAACATATACAATTTAATAAATGGTTAACCTTCCCAAAATATTATGACTCATCACTTTAGAATCATTTCAAATGTTGTTAGTAGTACCCAACTTACATTATAGAAATACCTAATATATTTTCCAAACCTTATTATCCCATCATTTGTAACAAAGTAAGGGGTATATTTCTCTTAATAGTGGATTTTAAAAAAAAGTCTAAATTTGTACTAAATCACTTATCCTAGTACTATTCTATATATAATCGTAAATCCTCAACGAAAATGTACCATAGTACAATCCTCATATATTACGTAATTCTAATAACCTGTTGATCATTGATAAAATTCCCCGAAGACATAATTTTTGAATCCAAACAGAAACGAATTAGTCATTTAAATTCATCCGTGGTAGTGGAATAATCATGAAGTTGATCCATTAGCCTTTTTTGTCCTATTATCCTTTGCCACATGGTAAATTAATATTTATAGTCTCATATATCATCCGAGTTGAAACATTGTACGCTAGGAACCTTTTCTCATATCCATGTAATGAAAATAATGGTGGAATTTCATTCCAAATTTATAGAAAACTCCCATCCCTATTAAGAAAGTACCATGGTAATTATGTCATAAATTATTATTTATGGTAAAATAATTCTTCCAATATTCCCATTATCTATATCATTCCTATATTTCCTCTTGTTTTCATGCTTCCCTAAAAAACTGTGATACATATATTATTATTTTTCTATCTCATTATCAAATAAATCTATTTCCACATATGAGGAGAATTCTATAGAGAATAGTTCGCTTCAAAATATTGGATTAAGAGAATAAATGGAATGATCAGTCTTAATCTTTGGATAATGTGCATTGGTGAGGTCACATTCCTTCTACTTGGTTCCATTTATGAATAAAAAAATCTACTGGATTAGATCTTATAATTTAGAATCACAAAACATGTGAACGAAATAACATAAATAGAAAAACATATGCATAGATAATATCAAAATCATAAACATAGTTTCTTTGGGATGTTCATATATAATTCTCATCAATCTCTCTATTGGGATTATGTTTCCTAATCAACATATTATAAATATAGTTTCTATGGTTTCTATGAAACTTATTTTGATACCAAATGTTACACCTCGACCCCAGAAGCCCATAACCTGTGCCTTACTTTATTACATTGGCTTGAATATAGGGAATCAATTCCTAAAGTGCTGATTAGTTTAAAAGTTTAAGAAAACTAGATATATGCATGTAAACCATTTTACATTTTGGATAAATAACATAATTCATTACAAAATAAAATGATCTAAATCCTTGAATCTCATTCCAATATTTTATCTTCATACCCTGGGGAAAGGGAAAAAATATGGGTGATCTAAAATGCTTAGTAAGGGTAATGTAAAATAGAAGTAATAATTAATCAGTGATCATAATCAATATATAAAGGTAAAACAATATGAACACAAATTTTATATAGTCAATAAACAGAGAATTAAATGAATCAATTTAATTTTTTATAGTTAAAATCCTCTAGACAATAATAACCAAAATTAAGGTAATGATTAATTATTAGATTCCTCATTTCCTTGAAAATTGGTAGCTTTACCATAATGATCTATTCTGAAGAATGTTTAATATATTATAATTTTTTCCATATTATTTTTTTCATGAGACTACCGATGCATCTAGGATATTACATTAACTAGTCACAAACATGTATCATACCAGTTTATTCTACACGGAAACAAATAAAAAGGGTTTATTGCCATCTAATTTCATCCCATGAGAGTATCGATGCCTTGTGGGGTTGTATATAACTGACACCCACCTTTCTAAAAAAGTAACAATTAATATCTCATATATCCAATAATTAATTTAATTTATAATTAATGTTCCTTATAATCAAATATTCATATTGAATAAATGATATTGATTTATTGAAATATCTCCAATTAAACAAATAATTATCCAAGTGAACATTTTTTTGTTAAATGGGACATAGTCTATGAAATAATAATATCCATCACACGAGAATATATATATTTAATATAAATATAATGTAAAATAAAAATGATCATAAGAAAGTTATTATTTCAAGAGAATATTAAAAATAACAAAATAATATGAGACAACAAACATAACTTTTACCACTTGGTAATTTTCAAGTCAAACCAATTCAATGAGATAATTCAAAGTGAAACATAGAATACCAAGAAATATGATTGAATAATGATTTTGAATGATTAAGGAGAATTATATACACCACAAAATAGAAGTAAGTGGTGAATATGACATTTATATTATAGATGTAAATAAGTGAGATGATAATCCCATACTGTTTTTTTATTTTGAACAACCACTAAACAAATTAGTAATGGTTTTCTTCATTTTATAAATTTATACTAGAAAAATAATCATATATTTAATATCATATATTTAGTTGTAATATCTCATTACCTGTTTGTTAATAATCATCAATTTGTTTCACTATTTCGAGTGTTAATTGCCACGATTTTTGAGTATTTTTTGACTTGTTACTTGTGGTTCCAATAAAATACATCATGAATTAATAATATAGAGATTTTAATCCATGTATAAAATATTTTATATATTTAGTATATATGAATTTATAATAATACAAAAAAATTGGATATAAGAAATGAAAATCACCCATTACTACAAAACATAGTCTATCTTATGCTAGGGTTTTTATAGTACTAGATAAATTCACTAATAAAATAACCATTCGCACTACTAGAAATGGTGTGGTTAAAGGGGGAATTTAACAATGATAAAAATAATTGTTAAAGGGGTTCCTTTATCAGTTATTGTAAAAAATAACAAATAAAGCACCTCTATTGTCAATGCTAGTAAGAAATCACTTATAAAAATGGAATTTATCAGATCTTTTAAAAAATCAATGATAAATAGGGGCCTTTATCACTGATTGTAAAAATTAACTAATAAATCAGGGGTCTTTATCAAATTTATTTAGAAGCATTGATAGAGACCCCACATTATCAACATATTTTACTATCTCTAATGAAGAGCACATATCTAAAAATATATATAACTAAATCCAAAAAAACTCAAAAACTGCAAAAAAGTAAACAAACGATAATAACTCTAGAAACCCTTCAACCCCATAAAATGATATGAACCCCTTAAGACCATGAAATTATAATAACTTTTGATTTACGAATACACTTTATCTCCACAATCTGTAGAATTGAATCATATGAAATGAGATAATAATACATTAGATTCAAATCACGTGATTTTCAAAGGAAAAAATATATTATTGTTTTATAAAATTATGAAATCAAACTCAAACCTCAAAAGAAAATAACTTTTATTCATGTGTTTATTTTTTCTCCACCACATATGAAATCCAAGCATGAAATTATCCAAATGTCGTATAGGATTGAGAGTGCCTCTACACATCATTTCCCGATTTAAAACCCCTCAAACGTCCAAAAGGCCTCCAAAACGAAATTCTTATTCGGGGAATCTATATTTCATAAAATTAAAGCGATTATGACTTCTAATTCTAGTGTCTGTTTGGATTATACCACTTAAAAAATAAAATCTCACAATGATCTTTAGGCCTTTGTAACCTATGGGGACCCCTGATCACCTTTATCAAGGGAAAAATTGAGTCTATAGTCATTGTACCCTATTTTTTTCATATTAAATGGCCTTTCAAACCAACAAATCTAGTACTTCATGTGTCTTTTTGAACTATAACATGAATTTTTTTTGAAGATTATGATGTGATCAAATCCCCAATGACCCATGATATCCCCTAATCACCACATTTGAGGCTACAAAAGGTCCATAAGCCATCCAAAACTTTTTTCTAGCATTGTAATCCTATTTTGTTTTATCATTTTATGGATTTTATGCCTCATTTAAGGGGGTATTTTTTCCCTTTTTCAGAGAGGATTGAATTTCAACTGGTAATGGGGGGGGGTGGAAAAAATGACACCGTTTATCAATAGTTCCATTACAAGTTATTTGTTTTTGGTGTTATAGGGATCGTTTATTAGAACTAAAAAAATTGAAAAATCTGGCCTCTAACAGTACTAAAAAACATTTATAATGGAAACCATTAAAATCTCTAAAAAATCACCGATAAAAGACCCCTTTATAAGAGATAAAAATGGTTAATAAATGCCCCCTTTATCACCCATTTATTAGAACTATTAAAGGATGCATTTTTCAACAATTTTTATAAGAACTGATTTAACAATCCCTTAGCAACTGTTATATTATTAGAAATTCTATAGAACTAATGAATACATTTTTTTAGTTATATTAAACTTCCCATTATCAAAGGTGGCCATTTATAGTGATAGTAGGTTGTACGTATGCCTGAACACTGCTTCTATTTCTTTTTAATATTAATAGAATGAAAATTAAGTGATACATATGTATATTATAATTTTTTTTATCATATTTATGTCATACATTTCACATATTTTTATTAAAAACATTTTTAATAGATTCCATGTAATCTGTCAATGTATCACATCACTTTGAAGAGGTGGGAGACCACATGTCCACAAATAATGTTATCATATTTAGATAAGATATAATGTGTGGAGGTATTTGTTATATAAAAATTATAAAAGTATGAAATAACATCACTATTATATAAATATAATATAAAAATAGTTTTTCCATCGTATTTCTTAACCAAGAGAGGTTCTAATTAAAAAATGAATGACATCATTTTGCAAGGATGTATTTTACCACACACGAATGGTAGTTTCACAACCCATTTTATGGAAGTGTGTGTAGGTGTATATATAAATATTAACCAAAAAACATATTAGTAAATATAGAGTACCGAGTTTATTATATATTCCTGTAATAAGAATATTAATGGGTGGTGAAGGAAATACAATATAAATTCACATTGAAGAATGATACCTCTCATTTAGTAACTCCTTTTGGATTGCACCGAAGGGCATCCTTGGTTGGATTTCAACCTATAGTGACGACTCTATGTTTAGGGGATAAATGTTGGGATATTATTTGGTCAGTTTTTGGATGATACAAAGTGGATTGATATGTTTGAGGAAGGGGAATTGTGAATTCCTCTTTTATAGTAGAAGGAAGTGGTATTCCTGGAAATAAAAAAGTTAAACACTATTTTGAGGCCTCAATTACCGCATGATCGTAAAAATAAAAAAATAATGGATTAAATGGAAAAAATATCTTTAAAAAACCTCCAAAATACAAAAAAAAATTCATTTTTTTACTTTTTCCCCATAACTGGTATGTTTTTTTTATTTTAACCATTTTCGTTTTTATTAAGGTAACCAGTTTCCAAAATTAAGTAAAATAACCATTGAGAGAAAAATTAATATTTAATTATTAGAAAATATATACCTAATAAATTATAAATATGATTTCAAAATTTCAAAATATTAATCCCATGTGCTTTTGAAATTATTTTTTTAACAAGCTTATGTGACATGCAAAAACACCACTTTAACCAGAACCGTGCTAAATATGTGTTTACTATATATGGGTCAATATGTTAATTATAAAAAATAAATTTTTACATGATTGGATCATATTTGATATTTATTAACACTTAAAAATCACTTTGAATAATATAATATTTTAATTAATTTTGAATCATTTAATTAAATATCATTTATTTGTTATATAATATTAATTTCACTTTTGTCATTATATTCAAAATTTTAGATTAAAAATATTAAAGTATATTCTAATTTAAATATATTATGTTAATAGATTTTTAAAATGGTATTTTCATCTATAAAAAAATTTAACACAATAATTCATTAAATTTAAATCATTTTAATGGTTTTGACATAATTTATATTATTTAATTATTAAATAAATATTAATTATGTTGGTATTTATTAAGCCATTAATGTAATTATATCATCTCTAATAATTAATATTAAATTATAATTATAATAAAAAATTATTTAACATTCAAAATTATATTTATTACTGAGACTATGTAGCTTCTTCCATACCTAGTTCTTTATAGGGATTAAGGTAAAATGAGATAAATTTTTTGTCTTTTATTTAATTAATTTATTATCTGGGACACATTCACAAACATGTCTCCTAATAACACATAAAAATATTATATGGTTGAAATATGGACCAAAAAATGATTTCAGACTAGTTTTTGTGTCATTTGGACCGTTACTTTTATGGCTTATCCCCATGAAAAACATAATTTTACCTTAATCGTAGTAATTAATTTTAATCACTTCACTAATATTATTTAGAACAATTTAGTTGATATTAATGGACTACTGATGTTATACTTATTACCACTATTTATATCAATTTTTCAAAATTCTATTCACATAAGTGGAAAAATTAAATTTGAAGCTAATCTCATAGACATATAGAGAAAATAGGTTTTCAATATGAAAATGATCAAAATTTTATTAAGTTTTTAAATCTAAATAAAATATAAAACTGATTTAAATGACCTAAATTGGGTTAATAGATGTATAATTAGTTTATTTTGACTTTAAAACTCATCAAAAATATAATTTAACATTAATAAATATTTAAATAAATAATCTATTTTCAAATAAAATATTATATTATCACTATTTTTCAAAAAATAGAACTTGAATGAAAAATAAAGAACATTCACCGTAATATAATTTTTACGTTAGCCATTTAAAAATGAAGTTACTTTTTAAAATAAAATTTATAAAATTTTGAAGATTTTGTTTTAAAATAGGAGGTCTATTAAAAGGCAGTAAAACTCGGTCTTGCATGTAACACCAACAAAATCATTATTTTATATAGTGTAAAATTAATATGGTGTATTGTATAAAGGAATCTAAAAAAATATAATTTAGAATTAAATTATTGTACTGTCTTTTTTTGTTTCATATTATATAATATTTCATTTTTTAAAAAAATGTTAATTTTAACATGAGTGCATGTTACTTGTAATAACTAATTTTTTTAAAAAAATGTATTCTTATGATGAAAATTTATATATAGGATAAAATTATTAATTTATTTTATTTTCATGATTTAATTTGGTTTATTATAATACCAAATAACATAAATGAATTTTATTCTAATCCAAAAATTAATTTTTTAAAAAATACTTAATTAAAAGAAAAGACAGAAAAAATTTTGTTCAAAAATATTTATTTTGTTATTGAAAATATTTTTTATAATTGAATTGTAATATTTTGAAATTTATAGTATTACACCTTAAATAAATATATTACTATTAAAAATGTTTTATAATTTTCTATGTTAGGCTTAGTTTTTGATGTAGTCATAAATTCAATGATTATGAAAAGAAATAGTTTTATTTTTTGACCTAAAAATCAATTATTTCTAAAGAACCTAAATAATTAACACATGTATAATTTAGAATTGTTAAATTATTTTTTTTATAAAGTTAAAATTAATAATTTTATATATTTTTTAATTTAAATGGTTATAAAAAATATAAAGAAATTCTTTTTATTGAATTATATCTTTTTGAACATCAAGTGACTATAATATTATTTCACATAAATGTCTAAATAATTTAATATTTACATAATAGTTTATTAATTTAAATATCACCACTTATAATAATCTTTTAACAATGTTTAATTTAATTTATTAATTTAAATTACAACACCCCCTTTTTAAAAATGGCTCTCCAAAAGGAATAATTTTCTTTTTAATGTTATTAATAATGAAAAATAATAATATGTAATTATTTTAATTTATCATTATCATTTTATTAACTAGTTATTTTATAATTTATGTAATTTTAATATTTCATGGTTTCTTTTAGTCGTGTATTATATTTGTTTAGAGTTGCGCGTGACATAAGATACTGAACCTAATATGAATTTAAAGGGTCAAAAATCTGGGGTCATTTCATTCTACCACATTAAATAAATTTAATCCTCATAATTTAAATTATTAAACACTTATAGAATTTGGGGAGTGTATTAGTAAAATATAAAAAATTGGGATATAATTTCTAATTTTTCATATACATTACACTCTCAAGCTATAATAAGTCACATTTCCTTTATAAATAAACATTAACCTTTTATACAATAATATACTAAAGCTTTTATATAACGTAATCATATATTATCCATTACATAACTTTCCAAAAATATATTGAATCTCTTGTAAATTAATCCATAACAAAATAATATTTCATTATAAATATTATCTCATTATATAACCCTTAAATTTATAGTCTTACAGTTCATAAAGTCACACACTAGTCAATATATAATCTAATCCCAAAAATGAGATAAAATTTACCAAAAATATTATGCATCACTTTTTTGTTATATCAATAATCAATTTCAAGGATATAAATGAGATCTAACAATATTTTCTTAAAATAAATAAACCCTTTATTACATTAACATAAAAAAATATACTAAACACAAGAGTTATTGATACCTAAATCTTGTTTTCACTAATATTTCTCTTAAAAAATATGACCTTTTCATAGAATCACTTTTCATGGTTGTTGATACCATTTAATAAATGTTTCAAAACAATTGAAGAAAAATAATTATATATTTAAAAAAATCCTCATAATATTTTTAATATACCAGTATACCATCGATAAATATCAATCATTAATAAAAATAGATATGTGTGTCAATATTTAATTTCCATTAAGATGTTAACCTCACTGTCTTAGGTATGACTAAGACACTCACCATTTCCATCATAACATGAATATTATATGATTATATACTATTTATTCATTCTCCATTATTTAGTTATAAGACACAGTTGTTTCCATATACATGTCATTCTAAAAATCATTTTATTTTTCTTATTTTAACCAAATAATAAAACAAATATAGTATTGAAAATATTAAAAAATGAATATAAAAAGATAAATATAAATATTTCTTATATTATGTCATATTTGTTTTACAATGTGATTGTTTTGGTTCAACCTATAACTCTATTTGTTCAATTCATCTTTATCCATGGTAAATTTTCTATTATTTTCTCTATCCCAATTAGATAACATCATACTAATATCCTTTACAATGGTTAATTAGACAAAATTTTTATTAACTACAACATATCCCCAATGAGTGTCAAACCAGATGTGAAATTATGCCTCTTTATCATACACTATGTGAAGATATAGTTAATACCCAATCCACCCTTTACTGGTTTATTACCCCAAGGTACATCTATTCTAGATCCTACATCCACTTGTACTATCTAGACATGGATGTAACTTCTATAAGAACCACACAACCACTACATTAGTAAAACATTTTTCCTATAGACTTATCCTAGTGTTTTAACTAAATTTATCTCATCCTAATTCCCAAATAAAAAAAAATATTCAATATAACCATCCTTAAGGGTTGTTTATAACATTGAAACTATGAATAACCAAAACCAATCAATCACTAATTACAATTCTAATTATTAATTTATCTTTAATAGATAACAACTGAATCTCCACAGTCACCTAAAACTCTCCTTAAATCCAACTATGTTTCCCTTGACCTACACTCCAATATTAGGTGATAAAAATAATATACTTTATACACTGTAATTGATACTAATAATTAATTACAAGATTATTCCAAAATGGAAACATTTATGTTATAAGGACCATTAAATGTTTATATTTTTAGAGAATTAGGTGAAATATTTAAGAAATCATGTTATTTTTGTAAAATAGAAAATTGTATTACTATATAAGAACCTAATTAATACATAACAAGTATTAATAATCCCCCAAAAATCCTTTACATATATAGTCTTCTAGACACATTGTACATATTAATTTTCATCAAAATCTATTGTAATAAAATTATACAAAATGGTGAACTCAAAGGATTAGTAAGGGTTAAAAAAAGTGACAACAATATGTGATAATATGTGATCATAATATAAGAATGTAGGAACAATCAAGATACATAAGAAAATTATTACAAGAAGAAACTTATATCGTAAAACATGAGTCATGTAATATGACATCATATAAGGCATGAATCAAAAGAGTGTGGAAGCACGAGTTAATAAACATAATCCATGAAAGCATAACATAAACATAAGACTGTGGAATAAATATTAATATAGGGAAAATTTCATTCATGTTCCATATGGTGATAGAATATGATTTTAATTCAAAAATTATTTAAAATACAAAACATATATTAGTATAGAGAACATTACTTTTAAGATCCACACCATCAAGGATCACACTAAAGAGAAACTAAAACATTCTCTTGAATACATTATCTAATAAGATATAAAATTATATCAAATACATTAGAGGGATATTTTAACATCCTAGGTAAATAAAGAATATGAAATTTTAATATTTATTAATATTTTTGAATTAAATATTAATTTTACATGAAAGGGGTTGCGATGTTTGATAGCGTACCCGATACGCAAAAAACTAGTTTCTTTGAAATCGTACATTGCACACTAATAATATAATATTATTATTTTAAATGGTAGTTAAAACCTAGAAGTTATAATTCCAGAAATGAATATAACTAACTAATATATTATTGTACCTGTTTTTTAAATGTTTTTAACTTTATCCAATAAATTTTAGTAGCTTAAAATGTGAATTAATCAAATTTTAAGCATAAATATTCGAATATTTTTTTAAAGCTCGATTAACTGCCTTTTGAAAGAGAACCCTTTTTTTAAAACTACTTCTTGTCAATTTTATATGTTATACAAAATAAAATCCTTCTTTAAAATCAAGACATCAAAATTTACTTTGTGTAATATTTTGGTATTTTTCTAATAATGTTTTTTTAAATGAATAGTGAAAAATGTTGTAATTTAGTTCAAAACTACCGTTTAATCTAATTTATTTATATGGTTATATTATCTTATTAATTCGGATTAAAGTGTATTTAAAATTTATTTTTTCCATTTAATATAATAGTGGTCATTGAAATTAATGTCACTTTGAAATTGGACATAAAAAAGTGTCAATCTTTTGATAGATATGGTTTCTTAAAAACACACTATTTATTTTGACATCAGGAATTAATTATAAAATTAACTGATGCAACTTATATTTTTTAAATTTGTTAAAATGGACATCATTTTTGAATTTGAAATATCAAATATATCTTAGGGTAAATTTTGGGTATTTTTCTGAAAAACAACAATTTATTATGAATAGTGAAACTACTAAGTAATAGTTAAAAACAGATTTTTTTCATTTAAATGAAATTTTACTGCTTCTATTAATTGAATTTTAAAAATATAACATACATGGTTGTAATTTATATGTTACATTTTGTTCAATGGGATGAAAATAATTTTTGATGATTAGTAACTTTTGAGTTTTATTAACCACGATTAAAGGTAATTAGGGTAATTTAAGGTAAATATAAAATTATAAAAATATAAAAACTACTTGAAACGTGTCCTAACCCTATTGAATGAGTCATGGTCAATCGAGACAATCCATGGGTCAATTAGGGGAGCCCATAGAGCCACTTGGGTATGATAACAACATTAATAACATTTTATTTAAAGTAAAAAAATGTCACAAACATGTATTGTTTTACAAAAAAAAATTTACATGGGGTTATATAAATTACCTTTTTGACTATAAATATTAATTATAAAAATAAAAATATTTCCTACATCAGGGTAACTTGTTTATAATTTGTAGACATCAAATAAAAAAATTATTTATGACACTATGATGAGGCAGTGGTTACGTCATTAATGAATGATTTAAATTAATATGATGATAATGTTTAAAATAATATCCAAAACTTGTCCAATTCTTATTGGATGATTTTATTTCTAAAATGGGACACCTTAAATTCTGCATTAATGATTTTTGGATTTTTATAAACCGAAAATAATTATATAATAAAATAATATTTTCGAGCTTTCCAAAAGAGAACCTCCTCTCCCTTAGAAAAATCCCCACTTCCTACCCCTTTATCACACTTATAAAGCCCTTTGGATCGCCCAAAATCTACTAAAATAATCTCCGAAAATCCCTCTCATCATCCCAGAAGCCTTACATTAGGCATAAAGCTCTTCAAGAAACCCTTTTGGTTCGAACAAATGAGAGTTACCTGATTTAAATGTAATGTCTTCTCTTATGTTCTTTTGTTTTATTTTTCTTCTTCAACCTCCTAAACTCTTTTTATTCCTTTATTTTTTAATAGAACCTTTATCTTAAAAATACTATTACGTTTTTATGAGATGTATTGGAGCTAAAATTACACACACCTTTATTTAATGGGTGAAAAACATAATGTTTCCGGGGACAACGAACTACTGCCTCACGTAACGATGATTATTCAATTATCTCCTACCTCCTCTCATGGAGGCAATTAAAATGTCACTATATTTATATATGATATATATTATGTTTATTTTTTTCATATGATTCTTTATTATTCATTTATTTCATATCATTATGTTTTCCATAATAGGTAAACATCATAATTTCATTTCAGGAAGTGTGGACTACCGCCCCCGCAAAGTGATATGACTCATTCATGCCATAAATGGAATGTATAAAGAATTTAATTTATGAACTTATGTAACATATATGACATAAATATTGTACTGAAATTATAAAATACCTATGAATCACTATGTTTTCATTTCATTAAAATATGAAATAGAAATGAAAGTAGCGTTCATGCGTACGTTCGGCTTACCATCTCTATGAACAGTGCATTTCATTTCTTATCGCCAAATTTTATGTATAATTATAAATACATATATATACTGGATATAAATTATATATATTACATCTAAATGATGAATATAATTCGGGAGATAATGGACTCTTGACTACATGGACAATTTATTATTATAATAAGTTCGTTTTTGACTCAAGTTTCGAACATTGACAAAATGTCCATTATGAACACAAATAATTAAATAATTGTTATAGAAAGGTAGTAAGTTATATAAAAGTAATAATAATCAGGAAAAATATTATTAATAATTTAGAAATTTATTTAATTTTATCATTCAAAAAGAACAAGGAACATACGACCGAGTCAAGTCGGACACGTGGTAAGAGATTTCTTATCTCGCTTTTAATTCCGTGAGATTTCCATTGATCGCCACTTATTTATTTCAATTGGTGTATTGTGTACATAAATATGATATATATTTTTATGAATCTATTTATATTCATGGTATTTTGTGATTCATTCTATTCTTATTATCTTTTGGTCATACGACTCGATTTATTACAACGAGGTAATGGGTTTTATCTGACTTTTTATTCCCGTGAGATTCATGATATATTTGTCACTATCACCTTTTAGTGGTTTATATAAGGACCTTGATTCTACTATATGTGTAATATAATTTCATTTATTGGTATTTAAATCAACACATTATGGTCCTTCTTTCATATGGGGTATGTTCTGTAAGTTACCAAGTCGGTAAGGGAACCTTTCACCCTCTTCTTTTTAAAGGACTTATTCTTGTTATGTCTTTTAGTTTACATATTATTATGTTGGTATATGTTATTATATATAATTTTGATGTAAATTTTATGTACAAGTGATGAGATACCATTTTCTCTATCATCAACTCATTTTCATAATTTTAAAGTGATGTTGTTAGGCTATCGAATTTTTGTAAGGGAACTTCTTAACCCAATTTCAATTCTTTGTATGAAACCTCTACTTCTTGATTATTTCAGGCTAAGAATATGTGTGAATGAACTATGACTGTTTTACACTTAATACCCACTTCTATTTTGTGTATTAATATTTTTCATGCATGAATATGCCATTGATTTATCCTTAATCTAAGGATACCGTCTTTGTAAGGGACATCGTCTCAATCTCCTTTCATTGAGGAATATTTTGTTTTAATACAAGACTTTCTTTCATACGCTATATAAAAACCTTTTAATTTTCATTTCATTCAAAGGAATTTTTTTTCTATGAAGCGTTTTACTAAATGACAAAATGGAATGTTTCTTTTAATGTATGTGGTGACAACGACCTTTCCGCTGCCGTGAGTATTATTTGATCTGTGACTTCCTCAACAATCAATAATGTTTTTAAAAGAAAATAAATAACATATACTCATTTATTTATTTTGTTATTGAAAATGGTTTTGATAATGGATTTGTTATATTAATATATTTAAGTGATATATTGTGATTGAAATGTTGAAATGTTTTCTTTCCTTTATATTTGTTTTATGTCTTAAGATTTTATAATCGTACCTATGAATTTGAGTGGAGGTTACATGATAAACCAAATGACGGGTGGTGCTGCGAATAATAGGACAAGTGGTTATATTATAACCTTCAATGCATTTTGTATGGAAGTCAGTCGTATGGCTATTCAATTTAGTGACATGTGTGGATGTTGACCATATGATTATTCCATTTAAGTATGTTTATGTCCCATGTTAATTTTATATGTTATGTGTTCTTTATATGGTATTTAAGGTGATATTTTGGTTAAAAAGGGTAATAAATTATATTTTATTCAATGAAGAGTATTTACTACTTTATAAAGGTGAAACATATTACTTATGATTATGTATTCATGGTTTAATTTTTTTTTGAAAAACTAAAAATTTTATTCTTTGTTTATCCCTTACTAAGGTTTTTAGGCTCATCCTATGTTTTTGAAATATTTTCCACATGACTTAAAGCTGAATAGTATCAAGGATGAGATCATGTAAAGACGTGCTATCTAAAACATCGAACTATACATATTTCTTTTTAAGAGTTTTTATTTTATGAAAAAATGGAAACTGAGTAGATGTGTCTACATTGTAATCTTTTGAGATGTACTAGTTTTGTCCTAATTCTCTAAAACTCTAAACCTGAAAAGACCTTCACTGTGAATTATTCATTTAATTAAAAATTACGTTATTTTTTATGGCCGGGTCCATATAGATATATTGGACCCCAACTATCATGCATCCATAATTACATGTTCCACTTGAAAATCATTCACTTATAACGTCATAAAAAACCCACGGAATGAAAATGGATTTCATTAATGCACCATAAATAGCCCATGTAGAGAAAATAGGTTTCATTCATCAAATAATAAAAAACCATGATAAATGGGTTTCATATCCTTTTAAAATGGATTTACTATTTAAATAATTCCTAATTCCATCAATAATCATAACATGGTAAACCCATGTAAAATAAATGAGGATCCAAATTTATCCAATAAATTTATTGGAAAATATCCTTCAATAAAGATAATAATGCGTATGGTATTTGCACCATATAACATATGGTCTATTGTTAAATTGTTATTTTTCCCAATTAATTTGATGTATGGAATCAAGGTGAATATCCATAATTCAACAAACAGAAATATAATGTGTTGAAAAAGAAAATACATTGAAATAAAAAGTATGCCCATTAACAATGGATGGTTAGGTATGACAACTAATGTAATTGATCATATATTTCATAGAGAAGAACATTAAATAAGATATATAGAGAAAAAAGTTGTATGGTAATATTTCATTGACATCCTTGGTCAAGAATAACATATGTCAAAGGATTCATACTGAGATGAAAACAATATTTTACAATTTTTAGAAAAATAACAATGGAAACAGAAAATGTCCTTTATATTTGGATATAAATTTAAATAAAATAATCTATAAACATAGGTGAAAATAATCACTTCTATAACCCATGGTTTCAAAGATAAAAATATATATATATAAAACAAAAAGGTGGTAAAATGAAAAGTTCACACATAAAAAGTTAAAAAGAGATTCTTTTCTCTTTTTTTTGAAAACGATCAACATAGAAAATGTTAAAAAATTATGGATTTTTTAAAAGAAGGTAACATTGTAGAAAATTACCTAATTAATTTTTTAGGAATATATAATAAAATTATAAAATTATTCTAATGAATATGAACATAGAAAAAAGGATATTCTATATTGACAAGAATATATGGGGTCAGTTTCACTTACAAGATATGCATCAAGTAAAATATGAGTCAAGGGGAAATGAAATATATATGTGACATGTAAAAATGAGGAATATTAAAAAAATGATGATGTTTTTTAGAATAAATAAAAATCCACTAGATTTACTATCTTATAATAAGAATATTAGTGTGAAAATATGATTGGATATCAAAACACTTACAGTTTGAGAGACCATTATTGAAATCCCCTTTCATCTTCAGAATCTTTTGAATCGACTTCCAAACTAAATATGAAAATATATGGATCTTAAAACCCTAATAATTACATGAATATGGTAAAATACATATACTATGATGTAATCATGCAATATTAAAGAGGTATTTTTCCACAATAAGAAATATGTCTCAAGAAATTAAATTTTGGAGGAGAACCCCTTACAAAAAATTTCATCTTGGTTTAAAGTGATATAACCTCATGTAAAACAAAAATAAATCACTTAATCAATTATTTAAGAATAATACTATCATATTATAACCATTTTTACCGTCATTTATAATTATTCTCAAAAATATATAATATCTTTTTATTATATATTTCAATATTTTGTGTGAGTAGTCTTGATTGTTTTTACTAGTTTCATAAGGGTGGGATTCTTATTTATTTTTATCCAAAAACATTTTATAGCCATATCATTAAATGTAAAAAAAATTATACATTATAATTATTTATAAAATAATAATTCCATTTAATGGGAGTTTTGGATATGATCCCTAAAGTTGATTTCGACGCTGGGCATGTTTTTATGATATTTAACAAATAGATGTTGGTATCTTAATTGGTGAAAAAAATATTAATGTTAAAATTAAAAAAAATATAATAATTATTTTATTATTCATATGTTATATAGATAATATTTAAGTCCTCATAGTCATCCATGATACATTTTTAGATCATTGTTGATGTGATTTGTTAAACCACCCCTAACATGAACATACCATACTTTAGTGAATGATTATTAGGAGATTTATTAATAATTTAAAAATCCCATAAATATAATGATATTATTTAGGTTTTATTATAATTATATATAAAAATTGAATAAAATTAAAAGAATAAGTAATGGATAATAAATTATTACATTGTTTGAATAAATTTACTATTTATTATAAGTATGTTTTTTAGATAGTTAAATTTATAATGATCGTTTTTTCTTATATCTTTAATTAGATGTCTAATTTGATTTTACAGATCCATAATAATATCAGAAACACCATATATAACCTTTAACCCTAATACTATAATCATCTATGAAAGGAGGTAATGAAATATGGAATTCACCATTCCAGGGAGGGCGTAGTCTACATGTACGCATGGATGATGATTTCATTTTTCATAGAACCAGGAAAATGAGTAATATATTTTATAATGTCTGAATCTAAAAAAATTAATAAATATAATACTAGTATATTAAATTCTACATTTAAACATTTCTTGTTTTTTGGTGAAGGAAAACAAAACATGTTGCATTGTTGAGGCGGTAATCCACACATATGTGTGATTGATGTTTTCACTTTTCTAATGGGAGGATTAGAAAGGGTAGATAATTCATATCACAAAAATATAAAAACATTTATGATTTAGGTAATTATTATTTTATCATTTCATAATGGTTAATATATTTTAAAAAAAATTGAGAAGGAAAAATACTATAAAGTGGGATGTACTTTGAGATATTAATCATTTTCATGAGTGTTTCGTAGAAATAGAGGAATTTTTATAATATATTGTGAATAAAAGATTATGGGAGTGAAATATATTTATTTTGAAGTATATATATCATATTTATAATTTTTATATTAATTTTGAGTGTCCTTTTGAAGGGGTGGTGGGAGTCCCCATTTATAATCAACGACAATGGTATTTTTTCCATATTTCAACATAATATAAAGAGATAACATTTTTCAAAATTCAAATCATTCCAATAAATGGAAAATAATGTATGGAGAATATTATAAGTCCAATAATATCTAAAAAATAATATGGAAATAAGTTTTTATCATGTTTCAATCCCTTTACCACATATATTTATTACTTTTAGTATCTTGGATTTCCACAGTTACTATTTTTTACAAAAGTATTTTTTATTCATAAAAATAAAATAGAAAATAGTACATAATCTATACCTACTCAATTAAAATATAAAATAAATTTTATTAGATTAATCTTTAAAGTTAATGAAAAATATATTTTTAAATTACTGCATGTAACACGTAAAAACCCATTTTAAGAAAAGTGAATTTTTAAGACATAAAATTCTTGTATAGAATAAAACTATCAATGTTTTTAATAATAATTATTTGAATAATTTTATTATGAAAAATAAAATTTTTATGGTATGCGAACCAAGAGTAATTTTATTTTGTTTCGAAATTTGATTTAATTTATATAGATTTCTAAAAATATATTTTCTTCAAAAATATGAGTTAAATTGATGAAATTATGTTATCCCAATAAATAATATTTTTTAAAATTTATAATTTTACTCCAGAAATTCATATTTGATATAGAATTTTTTTTGAATTTATTTCTACTTCTTTATATTATCATAAATGCTATAATTTTAATAAAAAAAATCATAAATATTCAAATAAAAATCATTAATTTTAGAAGAATATCACAAATTAACACTACGATAATTTTGAAATTCTAAATTCTAAAATAATTGTTTTTTTAAAACAAAAATTATATGGTTTATTTATTTAGTTATTTAAATGAAAATATAATGACATACTGTTTTTTTAAATGACTTTTTAATCATTATGTTTCATTAAAAAGTTTCATATAATTTTTTAAATAATTTAATGTTTAAATAATTTTTAAAAAATATGAATACTAAATATCATAATAAAATTTTGATTTTTATTAATTTAATTTATTAAGGTCAAATACAATCCCCCATTTTTTAAAATGGTTCTTCAAAATACATATTATCTTTTAAAAATGTCAATCAAAGGAAGATAAAAATATGAAATTATTTTAATTGATTATTATAATTTTATTCTCTAATGATTATATTATTCATGTAATTTTAATATATTATTGTTTGTTTTAGATGAGAGATAAATTATTTATATGTTGTCTATGAAATAAACTATCAATGATAGTATGAATCTATTGGATCTAAAATCATTTCCCATTATACTTCAGGCCAATGAGAAGTAATCATTGCATGATTATCTTCATTGAAAAAAGGATAAGATATGATTAATATATAAAGAGAGATACATTGAGAAGGCGCTTTAAAGATTTTATTTGGAAAAAATTGAAGTGGTTAATAATCCTCTTCCTTAACATTTTTATCTCAATGATGGGCAATCACCTTATACTAATGCAGAGATACGAGAGATGCACCACATGCATTATTCATCAATTATTGGGTGTTTTATTTATTCAATGGTCTTTAATAGACCCAATAATTCTCATGCAGTCAGTGTAGTTTGTATTTTCATATCAAATTTATTTAGAGAAAATTAATGATAAATGTGGTATATTTTTCTATATCTCCATGGAACTTCTGATATAAGGTTGTTTTTTGGGGAGTGGGAATCCAATGGATTATGGATTTATACATTTACATAGGGATTTTTGGAATTTATCTTCATGATATTTGATCACTTTTATTGGGTGAGATGTATCTTAGTATTGTATATTCCAGAGATGTGTTTATTTTTCTACCACTAAGTATAACATTGTTGTAGCTATGAAGAATGTACTAAATTTTTTGGGATGATTAATTTCATTCATGAGAATAATTATAATTAGTACATGCAAGTTTTATTTTGTTGCAGTTATAGTGTGATTTGTTTTGGAAAGAATCAAAATTTTAATGATAGATCATTATTTTAGGTGTGATATCATTATATACATGAAGTCATTGATTTTATATAGCTTGAGCTCGAGAAGATTTAAAAAATTGACAATGGTTCAAACATATTGACTGATATTCTATCAAAAAGATAATTTGAGACCCCTCAAAAAATTTAATGGTTGGTGGTGATATCTAGTTAAGTAATATTGGGAATTGTATTGGGTACCTCCTTATATGGGGACCTCACATGATATTTTAAAAGGGGAATAAATATGATAGGGGTCAAATTTTTTCTTATTGATACTTTTTGTGGGGATACTTTTAGGTTTTAGAATGTATCTAATTTTATGAAGAACAAGGATTAAAATTTTCAGAGGCATGAAACATCTAATGTATAGAGTGAGATTTAAATTATTGATATCATTGACTGATGATGGGTTTTAATCAATTTTTGGGGATTTTTACACAAGTTATTTTTAATATTTGGTCATCATATATATATGGAATGATTTATCCATTGTTATTTTTTACTGTATTATAGAGTTATATTTTTAAAACCCCATTCAATTTTGGGAGTCTATGCCATGAATTCTTTGGTTTTAGTATACTAAACATTCTAGATTATGTCCCATATATTTTATCTTTTTAGTGTTTTCATAGTTAAAAATTCATGGTGTCAATATTTAGTTTCCATCACCTATATTTTGAATCATTGTGTATCCAATTAATTATCCATGATCATTTGGAAGAAATGTAATTTTATTCAACTACATGTTCATATTTTTTTTTCATTTTTTTCATCCTCTTCTCAGAAGATTTACCAACACAAACATCACCACATGCATATATACATTCATAATTTTCATATAAATAATATAATAAAAATAAAAAAATTAAATTCTTATTATGAAACTAATCAAATAAAAAATAAAAAATAGAATATAGTACATAATATTCATATAAAAATATAAAATCTAAAAAAATATTATTATATGATTTTAAAGCACAAAAAATATAATAATTAATTATATATAACAATTTTACTATTTTATTATATTCTAGTTGTATGAATACACAAAACAAGGAAATAAAATAATTTTAAACAATGATACCCGAAAATTTAAAAACATTAGTACACTGATTCATCTTACAAACTTATTTTTTATAATTTATTTATCTCAAAGAATATCAAATAAAGTAACACATGTGATCTATATTATATGTAACACATTTATTCTACTAATAATATAATCAAATGTTTTGTATAATTTTTATTTTCTATGATTTACAGATTCCATCACATTAAACTCAATGAAAATTTTATTAGTTATTTTTCCACTCAATAAAATAAAATGATTGTACAACATTTAATTATAAATAATCAAAGGGTTTCATTATATGGAATAATTAAAATAATATAGTAATAATACAAAAATATTAATATTTTTACTGTATAATTATTTAATTGGATTCTAAAAATGGATTAAAACATCATTGGAATGTTTTAATTATTTGTTTGAAAACTTTTACTATAGTTCAATATATCTGAAAAAATAAAATACCAAAAGGTATACAAGTAATTTTAGAACATTATTTACAAAATAAAATTGAATACAATATTATTCGGTAGATAATAAAGACTCTAATATATCCCAAAGTGATGTATGTAGTGAAAATACAGGTAATGGTTAAAAAGATTATATAATTATAATTTATAATTTATTAATAGTTCATTTCATGTTTATAAACATGAAATTTATTTTGATGGGTGAAGTGTTCCACATAGTTTATTTCTTTTAAATCCTAGTAAAATAGGGTTGGTGAATAAATAACCCAAAATAATTGAAGATGGAATCAAATACAAATAATGATGATAGATATCAAGATAGCTCAAAATAGGTATCAAATGGAAAATAATCCATATATAGTAAAAAAGAAAATGGGAATGATTTTTGAACAATGACATTTAATATTATTTCTATGGAAGAGAAAGGGGGTAAATGGATTTCAAAAATATGGTGATAGAAAAACCAGTTACTTAAAGAGGTAGTGAATTAGGGTTAGTGATAGAAATAGATTGAGAGGTTATCCTATAAATAAATTAATTAAAATACATTCATCATTATATATAAGGAATGATGTAAATAAAAAATAAAATTCGATATTTTGATTTGTTAATGATTTATAAAAGCTTTTTATGATTCGTCCTTTAGTTTACATTTTTTCACTCACTTGTGAGTCACCCTATATTTGTATGCACCATATGATTTTGAATTCAAAATGATGAATTATTTTTCATGGGAGAAAGATTAACACCTGAACCAATAAATAAATTAAATAGAGTAAATTCATAATTATTTATTAAGAAAATTTTAGATAGTAATTTTTTTATCAGTTAGCTATGTTAATTGAACCAAAAAGGTAATTATATCTTACATTTTTTGTTTTACCAATTAATGTTTCACCCATATGTAGTTCATAATATACTTAAAAGAAGTACAAGAAGCTTAATTCAATAATATAAGTGATTTATTGACGTAAATATATCAAGAAATGATTAAGTGAATAACTAAACAATAAGGAATTTCATTTTTCTTATTTTATTCGAGTTTGTATTGTTAGTTTTGTTAGTCAGTAGTTATTTTTTTCATATGGTAATAACACCGTTAACACTTAAGAGAGTTTTGATACCACCTCATCAGTTTATTTTTTATGGAAGTGAGTTGTCGTTTTATATTAATCGTTTTTGGATTGAGATCTTTAATTTTCCATCTAGTTGATAATGATACCTTGATTAGGATTTGGTATGTTCACGATATAGATAATTTGAAAATTTTCCTTTCATGGTTTTCTAGAGCTTTTTACCAGTATGAAAGGGTAAGATTGTTGGAATGAGACTATTTTTTTGGGTTTCCTTGAAAGGAGTAATATTTATAAGGTAATATTTATATTTTTGTTATATTTTTGTTTGTACATATTTACGATTATTAAATGAAATTTCTATTTTTATAAATGATAATTTTTAGTAACATTATGAAATTTGTATTTTTCAATATTATTAAAATTTTAATTAGTAATAATAATTTATGAAGAAAATTATGGTAAAACAATTCATCAATTATTGGATAATAACATGCTATTTTAAAATAATATATTCTACAAAAATATTAATAAAAAACAAATAAATTAAATCATCATATTTATTAGAGAATATATATTTTCACAACGTTTTTGTATGTTTGTGATATAGAATTAAAGACTACATATATGTCATTAAAAAATATCATATCCAATGATATTATTTATTATTTTAAGTGTATAATTCTATTTAATATGTCACTAAAATTCTATTATTGACATAAATATTTTATTAAAATATTTTCCCAATACATATTATATTTTATCCCATGATATATTACTATCAAAAAATAAGTATCATTTTTTAGTGCACACATAGAGAATATATTTTTAATAAATGTAACATTAATAGTGATAAAATAACCCCATATTAATTTCACTTTTATTAGTACTTGGATTTTGTTATTAAGATCCCACTTCCTGATTTTAAATATCACTATTGTAGTGAATTAAGCAAGAATAAACAAAATTTCTATAAATATAAAACAAAAATTTAGCTATAGATCATTACATGTAATTTTAAATGGTTTAATAAGTTATTAATAATTTATTAATAATACTAAAAAGATCATCAAAAGTCTTTATCACCTATAATATATTTTTTTCAATATAAAAAAAATACATTTTCAATCAATGTTATCATAACATTTCATTATCCATTATCCCATAAAAATTTATTTATTCCAGATTAAATTTCATAAAACCTCTATTTTATATTTATAATAAATATAAATAATAATAATTAAAGACATTCACCAAAAAAATGTATACATATATCGTTTGTAAATGAAAAAAATAGAGAAATCATATGTTATGATATCCCGGAATAATTTATGGAGATTAGCGAACCTGAATTCACCTATTTTAACACATAATCCCTTTTATCATAATGTACATTTTTCATGTGATAGATGATATTAAATTCATGAATTCATATACATATTTATTCATTTTACATTAGTCATGAATTAATATGATTGATTCATTTATGGAAATTCATGAATGATATATTGGTTTAAATGTTTAAAATATTTGAAACATACTCTAATGGAATTTTATTCGTGAAGTTTCCCATGAGCAGTAAACTATCTATATTATGTTAAAAATTACTATATTTAGTAGAGAGAGTTTATAAAAGAGATATCATCCATATAATTAATGTATACTTGATTCATGAAATAAATAATAATAAAATCTCTTCATCTCAAATCACCATATGTCTTTGAGAAGAAAGTGCTCGCACCGATTTCTGAATTGATTATCTTATCTTTAGTAATGATGTTTCATGCCCGATATAATAAACTTATGAGAAAGATTTATTTGGATTTTTATATGATTTTCCCCTTCAAGCATGGTATGTTCAAGAGAAAGGGTTATATCTCAAATTAATGAAGTTATGCTTATTTTTATGTTCTTCATTATGCATATTGCTTCTATTTATAATAGACCATGAATTTTATGGGATTTATTTCACTCCTATGACCATGATATGATCTCCCCAACCACATCAATGTTATATTATCCATGTTATTAAAGGGATTAATGTTGTTTTTTTCTTTTTTCAATGAACATTTTCATCATAAGGTGTTTGGGGAAATATCACATCATTCAATATAAAGAAATACATAAATTTTTATTATTCATAGTTTTGTAATTCAATATATCAAAGAGAATGATATATCAATATTCCATGTTTTTATACCACATTATATGTTATGATATACGATATTTCAATTAGTGATTCAATCGTAGATAACTCTAAAATAAATCATCACAGCATATCGATGATATAGAGTATATCCTAAAATGTGATATGATCCTTATGAATGTATTAATCATATGATAGATATCAATTTTAGATTAAAACTAATAATCCCAAAATCAGTTGTAAAATAAATTAACATCTTAAAATTTGAAATTATCAATATTTTTTTTAAATTCACATGGTTTATAATTTTTTTAAAAATGATTATTTTTTGGAATTATAATTTCATATTTTTCAAGGCTAAATTAAATATAAAATTTTTATAAATGTAAATAATGTTTCTAAATAAAGAAAAATTTATTTTATTTTTTCTTCACTTTAAAATATTCTGGTTTATAATGGGTTTATGAATTATTCATTCTGTGGATGATTTAATTTATGTGATAAATTACTTCTTATAAAATTGTTCAGCCATTAATTACATATTATGTATGATAATATATGATTATGTTTTCATTTATCATTAACATAATTTAAAAATAATGTAATAATAATAAATTTATTTATAGAGTATTGTTTATACTTATATTTTTTTGATTTATGATAAATTATAATCTCTCATGAGTAAAGTATCCTATGGTAGATAGACTTTGGGTAAGATCTCCCACTATCTTGGCAGATTTTGAATTATTCTATAATAGTGGGGGTTCGAAAATAAGTGGGTTGAATCTTAATGATGTAAATATATTCAAATATCATATTAATGACTACAATATTGATTTTTGGATACTATATATATATATATACGTGGGTTTCATCATAATTGAAATGGCGTTCCAGGGGTCGTAGCACCCTCTAATTAATATATTAAATATATTAAATGGGAAATCCATATATTTAGAATAAATTATTTTCCTATTTCTTGGAGTCTAAAATGGGAGATCTATAACCATGGTTGAGTCTACAATATATGATTTACCCTAGGAGAAGCTTATGTTTTATAAACATCAGGGTTCGAGATGATGCACCAACATGGTTGAATAAAAATGAATAAATTAAATCTATTAATTATAGTTGTTTAAATGACTAACATGTTGAAAACCCCTATATAATACTCTCTATATTTAATCTTCATAGATAACAACATATCATTGGTAGATTGAGAGGTAGAGGATACATCACCGTGGGGAAAACTGTTGATGATCAGATAAAGCAGGAATCAAGGATCAACAACATGTGATCATGAGGAATTATAGAATGAATGTAGAATGAAGTTTAATTTTTAGTGACATGGATAGATAACATGTTATTAACCAATGATCAATCTATTCTGGATTTATAGATTTTCATTAATGTTTTTCTGTAATTATTCAGAACTCTAGCATGTATTAAATTTTTTCTATGAATCCAAATATCAATTTTCATTCTCAATGAATAGTTCTATTAATATTTGGATTTAAATTATTTATGATTATTTTTTATCTTTTAATTGTTTTTTGAAATGATTATCATTATCTGAATAATTATCAGAAAGTAATGATTTATATGATGACATTTTTTTTGATTTCTCCCACTAGTCTTCATGTTCTTCAACATCATCCACAGTTCTAGCTATCAGATTTACTATTTCCAGTCTATTTTGAATCACAATAGAACTATCAAATTCATTTAGACATATTTTTGGATTAATATGGTGATTAGGGTGTGCAGTTATTTGAGAAATAATGGAAGAAATATGATATAATGATGGATTGAGTTTGGCTTCCCTGACTCTGGGTGTACGAAATCAACTTTCTCCAATAAGGATTTCATTCTGGTGATGTGAAGGCCATAAATTGACTATATGGGGAGTTAGACCTATAATTGAGGAGTTTGGAGGAATATATGGCAGAAATTTGGGTGATATCAAAGAAATAAAATGGTTTCGAGTAAAGGAGATGATTTTTTTCTAAATAACATGATTACACATAAAAAATTCTGAAGAACACAAATTTTGTATCATGGGTTCTTATAGAACTAGGTCTTCCTATTTATGTTAACTGTAACACATAATGTGGCAAGGCCCACACACCATGTGACCTTACTTGGCTAGTTGAGCCAAGTAAATAGTTTACAGAGTTGGTGTCTTGGGTGGTCCCACATAATGTGTACCTCAGACAACACACCGTGTACATGAACCTCAATATGTTGAATGAATCAGTAGAACATGAGAATGCTTGGACGTTGTCATACACCCCATCTACACTAAGGGACACACTATGTACTTCCATTAAAAAGTTTAATTATCAAATCAGTTTCATTAGGACTCATATTTGGGACCTAAAGTAGTCTCTTCTAAGATGATTTCTGCATAGAACATGATGGTGGCCTTTGTTTAGTTATGAGAGATATATCACAAGGTTATATAAGTGTGATGATTATTCCAGTGATACTTATCTAATGACAAGGCTATAGTGTGACTATGAAATACATATAGGGTCCAATAATCCCTTAGTGGTTTAGGTTTATAGGGTGTGGGTATCCCATATCACATGTAATGATAGATTAAATATTCCCTAATATTACTAGGGTGTGGGTCCTTTATATATAGATTCTATACATTCCTATCATGAATCTCCAGTAGGGAGTGGGTTCTCTACTAATATCAGTACACCCTTGTTTGGAATATCTTCAAATGAGGAGTGTGTCCCCCATTATATTATAGTGAGGTTTTGTTGGGACATTAACATCAGGTTAACAATGGATCTTGGAGCTATGGACATGCTCATCATACTTAATTGGCTATGAAGATCATGATTCCACTGTTTTTAATATTGTTTTGTGATTAACAAAATCAATTTTTATTTTTTCCTTACCATCCTATCTAATAGTTTGTGTGCACTATCTTTTTATTATTGATCACTTTATATTTTTTTATTTCCTACTGGGTATTTATATAATCACCCATGAATGGGATTTTCCTGCATGTGTAATGTCTTATAAAGATTTCATATTTCCTCAAAGATATTTTTGGTGGACCTAGATTTTTTGGTTCTTGGTCATACCATGAGAATATGGAAATGTATGGATGTTATATCACAAGATTGTTAAAAGGGATATCTCCTTCATATTCAACTGTCTTTTTAGGTTGAGATAATCTAATTTTTTGGGGTTTTATTTCCCTATCTTTGTACTTCAATTTAATTTTTGTACTCTAATATTTAATTATAAGATGTTGAATGTATTTTATTACACACTATAGGATACATAATTTATTATTATCCCTCAACTATTATTCAATGATGTGTGCATGTGTACATGGACGATAGGCCATAGCCTCCCATCATGTGAGTCATGCCTACTTGTTTTTACTCACAAGATTATAACCTATTGGAGGTGGGGTGGGGTTTTACTATCCACATATTTTTGGCATAGGTGTTCCCCCAATTGGTTGGGTTTTGATAGAGTGGTATTATAGAATGTGTTCCCAAGGTTTGGTTTTTGGAGATATAAGTTTCATGCCGATTGGTTTTGGAACATATGGAAACAATATTATGGTTTCTAATGATTACTTGATAGATGAGGGAACCAAATGATGGTTTATAGGTTAACATATCCACATATTAGGACCCTGAACAACTTCTTATCATCTCATAATCATGAGGCACTAAATATTATGAATCCAATGGTACATGCATCAAACATTAATGAGTATTTAATTTTATATCATTCTTGAGTTAGTCCCCTAGTTATTATTATCAGAACAAGGTACGTCTTGTTAAATGAAAATACGATTCCATGATGATATCCAGTTCTTATTAAGAGATAGGGTATTTATAATGAATATATAAATGTTGAGGCCTTACTATACAGACATTCTCTTGAGTTTTTCCCCCCAGAGGAGTTGATAGAATTAATTCCAACAATGAGTGGGGCATGGACGCACCTCTAGTGTTTAAGGAAGAAGTTATTATATATATACACAAGACGATTATACCCATGGGATAGGATTAAAATTTTAATAGGCTATTTGAAATGTTCTAAATTTATTAAAAGTGACTTATTTGGTTTTGAGGTGAGCCAGACCCTCAAGTAGTAGAGGATTGGATTGATTTAATGATTTGATTTTTCAAGATTGTTCGAACCTCAAACAACTAGATGGTTACAATTATGACTAATATTCTTCATTGAGAATCATGATGCGAGTGTAGTATTGTCATTTGGACCCATGATGAGGTGGTACTTTGAATGAAAGAGATTCAACACATACTTTTATAGGAGTAATACCATTCAAATTTTAACTTAGTGAAAATTCAAGAGCTTTTATAGTTTCATCTAGGTGAGATAATTGTTATGACGTATGTGATGAGGTTCACTAACCTCATGAACTTCTCTTCTAAAAATGTGTGAGGAGGATACTTCCGGGAATAGATACATGAGTATGGACTCCTCAAGGACATTTGATCTAGCATTGTCTTTCTATGTATTCTCACTTATGTTAGGGTTCTAGAGTGGTACATGTTAATAATGATCTCCCTAGAAGTAGAGATTTAGGAGTCTATATATTGTTGAAGAAATTATAGAGTATAGTTATATTTTCCATCTGAAAGATGATATACAATATTTTCATGGAATATGAGGCCTTATTATAAGCAGGATCAGTCATAGAGATTAATATCATATGGATACTACAAAATATCAATTCAAATAAGAGATGGATGGTGTTATTGTTGCACTGAGTGGAGTTACATGGTTCATGAATTCCAAACCCGACACTCTACACAAGATGTTCAAATAGTGTATGAACCTCCATGGTAGATGATACATTACAATTAGGAAATAAATTAACTCACACATATTCCAATAGTGAAATCCAATTTTCTGGGGATATAACATCACATGGAACTCCTTCAATGTTTTATGAAATTGTATAATTTTATTCTATGAATGGAATAGTTATGCATAGTGTCTTCCCTAAAAAACTATCACCATTAGAGAGTTAGATATATACATTATTTTAGGTTGATATTTTTCTTCAATGGAGAGAAGGACCTTCTAGTAAAATGAGTTATTATTGAGATAATGAAAATGAAACATATATCTCATTAGTTGGTGAGTTCAACCCTTTGTTTAGTGTATTCATAAAATATCACCTTTTATATTAGTGGATGAGTGAATTAATGTATAACCAAAATATGTTTTAGGAATACCTCCATATATATAGATTCATTTATTTGTTGAATTTCACCCTAGAGAAGACCAATATCTTATATGTCATCTCAGATGGCCCCTCAGAGCTCATGGGGATGTTGGTCCGTTGGCCTATATTTTTGTGAAAGGTTTTATTAGATAAAATAGTCCTCCTTGGGAAGAAATATGGATTTTCATCAAGAAGTATGATCAGATCATGAAGATACACATTGATTATAGATGTTTTAATGATGTTAAAATAAAAAATAAGCACTACATCCAAGGATCGATGACATCTTCATCATACTAATGGGTTCTATAAGGTTCTTGAATATTTATCTCATGTCTTACTACCAACAATTCAATGTTTACAATATAGATACTACAAAGATGAAATTCTAATTTTTTTATGGGGACTATGAGTTCCCAATGATTCTATTTGGTTTGAAAAATTCCCCTACTATTTTCATGGGATATATGATTTAGATATTTTATCCCTTCTTGGACCAACTTGTAACTGTATTCATGGAGAATATTCTCATATACATTATTTTAGATGGGAAGGACATAATGAATTGAAGAATTGTCCTTGAATTACTTTAGGTTAATCCTTTTTATGGTAAAGTATCAATGTGTATTTTATATATATTCATGTTTCACTTTTGATTGCATGTAATATCTAAACACGGTGTAACCATGGACCTACTGAATATTCAGGTAGAGTTATATTGGGACCCACCCAAGGGAATGTTGTAAGTACATTGTTTTCTTAGAATAATAGGGTATTACTCGTGGTTTGTGGCATAATTTTCTATTTTTTACCTCTTTAAATATTTTTACAAGGAAATAGCAACAATTTAACGAGACTAAGTGATGATATAAATAATTTTAGTATTTGAGGCATAAGATAAACAATTCTTGTATATTGAGGCTACCAGAGGAGGGTGTTGAGCACATAATGTTTTGTGATTTTTTTGGAGATATACCAAAATTCATGATGATGCAGAGGTCGATATTTATTACTTATAAGTCAAGGTTGGTGAGGACCTATTAGAAGAACTATGTGTCATGTAATAAACTAATACAAGTTTACTCAACCTATCAACTCAGCCGGTCTGACACAATGTTTGAAGCATGTTCTCGATCTCCCTAGGATAGAGAAAAGAACCATGCATAAAAAAAATTACATGGGAATGATATTTCTAATGGTAAACTGACATGATCCATCCATGAAATGAGATTTACACACCAATATAATCATAGTATTCAACAAATACAAGAATATCCCATATCAAAAATGTACATATAATAGTCAAAACACTCCATAACATGACATATATACATATATATATATATGTTATCACAATTAGAATTACCAAAACACAAAATAATGGGTAAAAGACCAAATAAAGACTATATATACACCCTTATAGATACAAAATCTCAAAATGACTCCACACAAGGAAACTCCATGAGACAAAATAGATCTAAAAAACATCGAATGATGGTAATCAAAAGATCTACCAAGGTAAAATGTTCCCATTTTTATACCTGTTTCTTGTGAAACAAAATTTACATATGCCCAAAAGAATATATTTGGGGTGAGGAACAAATCCCCATGAGATAAAATCATGAATATATTTAAGGATTTTACCCATGAAAACTAACCAACTAGTTTGAAACACATTTCAATAAATATGCCACTTAAAAAATTTCAATTTTTAATAATCTTTTGAAATAACATTACTTCTTTTTAGAAGAAAATATATTTTTAAAAGAATTTATCCGCAAAGTTCAAATAAGTAAAAATTCCCCAAGGAAAAACATTCTCTACAAGTCCAAAATGACATAATAAAGGTGATCATAACCATTATAATTTTAACATATAAATGGAAATGGGAATAAAAAATCATCATATCAAGTATGCCACTAATAAAATTTATAAAATCATAAAGACTAGTCTAGAATGATATTGTGTTCCATGGGGGATGACCATAATGTTTTAATGCGAGTGAGTATAAACAAGTTATTATATCAAGATAAACAATGTGGTATATCTCATGGCATTCCATCGTACCAAATACAAGATATCTCATAGTTTCTTGGGAAAAAATATATGCTCTCAGGACCTTCCTACACAAATAATCTTTTAGTCCCATGATAACCCAAATAGAAGCTCTCACAATCATCCCACCTAACAGTTATTATGTTCCCTCATATAAATCATTGGTCACACCATAATTAACCCACATTCTTATCTATTTAAATATAATGTAATAAAATATTTAATCCATGAGAAGCCATTTCACAAGAATATTTTATAAAAAACATCCCCAATTTTATTAAAAATAAATTTAGAATTGTAGAACCATTTCAAAAATCTTTTTAGAAATCTAGTTAAAGATATAAAATTTAATTGATCCATTTTATAAAACACTTGTGGTATGCACATGAGACCACAATTTTTTGAAAGCCCACTTAAATCATCAAATTTACAAACCATATAATATAACACATCAAACATGGGATATACATCAACCATAAATCATTTATTTAGATATTAAACAACCAAGGGAAAATGGTGATCCATATTTTGTATTGATGACCTGGAAAATGCAATTAAATAAATACACCTACATTGGAAATAATTCCCAACTTATATCCTTAAATGATTACAATCCAAAATAGGTTTAAGAAACCCTCATTCCCCTAAACTAGATTAAGACAAATCAAATACCCCATAAAAAGCTATGTTCAGACAACCACATTATCTTTTGTTTTACACTTCTATAGAAAATTAATAATATGTATATAGATGGGGAAATGTATAAGACATCAATAGTAAATGATATTACCTCAAGGAAAACCCACATTGATTCTAATATATATACACCACCAATGAGAGGGGTAATATTGATTTCTAAGGAGGAGGGTATTCATATGATGGGAGGTGAAAATGTGTGATAATGGGTATAAAATCGGATAAGAGAACTGGAAAAGGACACCTTATTAAGTAAGGATTATAGGATGCATGGTTTGGAAGCACAATTAGATAAACCATGCTCCAACCATGGGGGGATATTATCTCCCAAAGATTCCAGTTTCCCAATTACTCATGGCTGTAACATAGTTTGAGAACTCATTCTAAAACCATGAAAATCTCAACTAACCCATCCTAAACCACCATCTCTTGGTTAGTCACATTGTTAGAAAAAAATGAGGAAACTATACTCTTTTGTTTTACTTCCAAAAAACTCCTATTTCCTATCCCCAACACTAAAAAATTCCATGACCAAACGAAAAGGTAAATACAATACAAAATTTGATTTACCAATGATGCATAAAATGTCAAAAATTCTAACCAATTACACTTTATACCCCCCAAAAGTCATAAAAAATCCTTGGATGAAAAATAGGTGAGGAAACTATTCCCTAACTGAAGCTTCCATCTCCCATGTATCTTGGATTTTGCTACCACACTTTTAGAGTACATAGAAAATGAGATATACTTACCATAGAGCACCTCATTTGAATAATCTAAAATTCAAACTAGCATCTCCACATAGGTGGAATCAGGAAAAAAAACTAAATATTCTCACTCTAACAAGTGAAATGGATCCAAATGATAACTATTAAATAGCTTGGAAAAGAATACTTCATGGATTGAGGTTATCTATGTTAGAAACTCCAACCAATTGGAGTCCTTCCCATGATTCTCCAAAACACAAAATAGAACAACATAATGAGGCAACATCATTCCCTACTTCCTCAATCGACGATGTCCCAATCATGGGGATACCTGATGAAATACCTAATCACCATCCTAAAACATAGTTAGATGAAAATTATGATTGATATATGAATTATGAAACCCTAGGATATCACTATCATTTTCTAAATCAACCAATCAATCATATTCAACTATAGGATGAGACTCGGCCCTACTAAAGAACACTCACCCACTTCACCCCCATAAAATAGGGATTGGAATGGGTGTATATGAAACACATCAAAATGGGACATTAAGATAATATAATGATAACTAATATTATAATAATACACATCCAATAGTAGTTTCTATTCCCATAAACCACCAATTTAATGCACACACCCTCGCATCATAACCCTGAGATTTTGGATAGTCTTCTTAAACTGACCATTAGTTTCCAGGTGTTACATCGTGATCAATCTCAACTGGGTTCCCATATCCTCCTAGAGTCCCATCTAAAACTGGGAAGTGAAATTGGAATCCAATTATAACACAATCAATAATGGAACTCCATTAATCTGAATCAACTCTAAAATATACAAACATATAATGTAATCTACCTTTATTGGATACCTTAGATGAACAATGGTGGTGGATTTTTTCCAATGACGAATAATAACCCATAATACATTTTTTTCACCTGGAGTATGATGTAGTGGGATCATAAAATCTAAAGATATGTCATCTAAAATCCAAACTAGAATGGGATGTGTTTTCCATTACTGAGATCGTCTCTAATGGTCCTCATTGACCCTTAAGAAGGTCAAGAATTTTGAAACAAAATCCACAACTATGCATATCATTTTAGGTCACCAAAATTAGTTTATCAAGGTATATAACACCATGGGTTCTCCAAGGTGGAAGGAACAAATATAATGATGCCCCTAATGAATCATATAATACCAAAAACGTAGTGTAACCAAAAAATAATTCTAAAAATGGGGTAACCATAAAGATGTGGAATATAGTAAGCTAGGGTATCCCTAAAATTTACGGTACTACTAAAGTGGTGGATCATTAGGTCCGATATCTTCTCACTCATAATCCGATTGATAGAAGACGTCATGTCCTATACATTACCGAAGAACACCTGTTATCTATCCTCATGCACATATAACCCCAAATCAATAAAAAAACAATAAGATGCCACTCATCCACTAATTATTGACGATCATACACTAAATGATTCTGACATTAAGAATGAATTACCACATCCCCATTTCTAGGTGTATAAGAAATATCAAAATAAAAATTATTGAGATACTCCAACCAGGTTCGTTGTCAAGGGTTTAGGTCCCACTAGATGAAAATATATTCCAGGCTCTTATAATTTGAAAACACTATAAAATTTTCCTTGAAAAGGTAGTGTTTCCACATCTTCAACATGTGTATGAAATCATCCAATTCCATGTTTTGGGTGGGATAATTACACTAATGTGGGAATAGATTTCATATGACATATGCCACTATATAGACATCCTAAATAAGTACACATCCAAAAACCACACTAGAATGATCACAATCCCTAATATAAGCTCCATTATAATTAAGAATAATCAAAATTGCTATAGATTTCCTAGTGGAATAGAAATGATCCAAATTACTGTAGCACTTCTCATCCCACTCAAACATCACCACATTCCTTGTCATGGATGTTAAGGGAGAAGCTAGTTTTGATAACTCAAAAAAATTATTTATATAATATCCATCCAAGACAAAAAACTATCAATTTTGAACACATTCTTAAGATAGAACCAAGACATGAATACTCAAATTTTCCTAAAATACACTAAAATCCCTTCCTCAGAAATCATATGGCCTTAAAACCTCAAATAATGAATCTAAAACACACACTTGGATAGATTGGAATATAAAATATTCCCCATAAAACACTCAAAACTACTATTAAATAGTTAGAATGATCATCCTTTGTATTTGAATACAATAAGAGTTCATCTATTAACATGAGAATAAAGGTGTCCAAAACGTAGTGTAAGATCCATCTAATCAATTACATAAAGAAAAATATATCATTGGTAACCCCAAATTGAATAAAAAAATTATAAAAATGTCTACACATTCATCGAAAGGAGGTATTTGGAATAAACTCTGCACATACCCACCACTGGTGGTATGTAGAAGATTAGGTTTCTATTTGAAACCCAATGGGAACTGTTTATTTGATCAAATTGATCAATTATTCCAGGAAATTAATATTTTTTGCCCACATTCATATACTTACGCTTACTACATTTTATGAAATGTTGTAGGCTCCCATATTCCTTGTTTTTAAATAGAATCGGGGATGTTTATTGTTACATGCTGGGATAGATAAATTTATTTCCCTCAAGATCCTTTAGCTAGATGTTAAACTAAATTATATTTTCTAGAGACATTTGGTATAGTGAAATGGGAATCAGGATCATACATATAAGGACTAGGCATTAAACATTACTTATTATTTAACTAAATGAATAATTCGCACAGAGGATCTTTGCAGGTTTAGAGTTTTTGATAATTAGGACATAACTATTACATCTCAAAAAATTACAATGTAGACACTTCTAATAAGTTGCCATAAAATAAAAACTATTAAAATGAAACTTGTCTAGTTCCATGTTTTAGATAGGAAGACGTTTCCTTGTTCCCATCCTTGACCTTATTCCATATTAAGTCCTGTGAAAAACATTTAAAAAAACTTGTGGTGATCATAAAAAACTCAGTAAGGGATACAAAAAGAAGGAAAACTATTATTTTTTCAAAACAACAAGTAAACCATGAGTACTTTAACAAAGTAATACTTTTCACTTTTATGAAGTGGTATAAACTCTTAAATGAATAAAAAGATCATTACATCCCCCTTTTTAACCAAAAGATTACCATAAAACCCATATATATAACATATAAAGGTAACTTGGGACATAAACATACTTAAAATGAATAACCATACGGTCGACTTCCACACATATCAGTTAATGGAATTGCGATACAGCCGACTTCCAAACCCAATGCATTGGAGGTTATAATGTAACCAATAGTCCTGGTATTCACGGCACCACCCGTCATATGGTTTATCACGTAACCACCCATCAAATGTCCAAGTACCATTATAAAATCATAAGTTATAAAACAAATATAATGGAAAGAAAACATTTCCACATTTCGATCACAATATATCACTAAAATATATTGTCATAACAAATCCATTATAAAAAAAATTTCAATAACAAAATACATAAAAGAGTATACGGTTTTTACTTACTTTTATAAACATCACGGCTTGTTGAGGAATCCAAAGTCCAAATAATACTCACGACGGCAGAAAAGGTCATTGTCACCGCGTACGTTAAAAGAAACATTCCTTTTTGTCATTTTGTAAAACGATTCATAGAAAAAGATTCCTTTTGTATAAAATTTAAATTCCTATTGTATAAAATTTAAAGTCAAAGGGTTTTATAAACCATATAAAATAAAGTCTTGTATTAGAACAATATATTCCTCAATGAAAGGAGATTGAGACAAAGTCCCTTACAAAGATGATATCCTTGGATTAAGGATAAATAAATTACATAATTATTTGTGACAAAAGAATACAAAAAATATATGTGGATATTAAGTGTAAAAAAATGAGAGATAATTCAAAAATATTCATATAATGGCATATTCAAGTAGTACATGTTTATCCCGAAGAATCAAAATTTGGTTAAGAAGTTCCCTTGCAAAAATTCGACAGTCTAACGACGTCACATAAAAATTCAGAAAATGAGTTGATGAGAGATAAAAAGGGTATCTCATCACATGGACATAAAATTTACATCAATAAGTATATATAAGCACATATCCCAACATTATAATATGTAAATTAAATGACCCAACAAAATAAGTCTTTTAAAAAGAGGAGGGTGAAAGGTTCCCTTACCGACTTGGGTATCTTTCGAAACATACACCGCATGAAAGAAGGTCAATACAACATTGATGTAAATACCCATAAATGACAGTATATTGAAAAAAGAGTAGAATAATGGGCAATACATATACCACTAAATGGAAATGGTGGAAAATGTACCATAAATCTCACAGGAATAAAAGTGATATGTAAAATCCATTACCAAAACTCGGCAGCCTAACGACGCCACATAAAACTTCCAAAAATTGATTGATGAGATCAAATAGGTTCTCTTATAATATTAACAGAAAATTTACAGAAAGAGGAATATAAAATAACATCCCCCAACATAAAAAATAGGAGCTTAAAAGAAGTGACATAAATGAGAGTACTTAAAAAGAAAGAGAGAGGTTGAATCTCGGACGAACATTCGGCAGCCTAACGGCGCCAATCAAAACATCCAAAATTGATTGTTGAGAGAAAATAGGGTCTATCATTATATGAATATAAAAATTACATTAATAGTAATATAAAATAACATCGCAATCATAAGAAATATGATCTTAAAAGGAATGACATAAAAGAGTGTACTTAAAAAGAAAGAGAGGGGTAGGATCCTTTACCTGAAGTCTGAATTGTCTTGTTCGTTTCTTTATATTTCTGAATAATAAACTTTGGTCAATTTATAATTGATTAAGGAAATAATTTAAAGATTATTATTCAGTTCATATCACATATTATAATGTTATAATAATTGTTTAATAGTGTTAGTTCATATTAGACTTTTTTGCCGATATTTGGTATATGAGTAAAAAATGAACTTGTTTGAAAATGATTGCCCATATAGTTATAATTAAATCATATACAGAATAGTATTAATGATTAAAATATCATATATATCCATTAAATAAATTCATTTTATACTATTCCATAACATTTGGAGATAAAAAATGAAAATCACCGTTCATGGAGACGGTAGGCCGTACATACGCATGAACACTACATTCATTTTTTGTCATATTAATGGAATTAAAAATAAATGATATATATATATTATAATTACAGTATAATATATATGTTATATAGGTAAAATATGTTCATTAATTTCATTCTTTAAACATTCCATGTATTTCATTAATGAGTCACATCACTTGAGGGGGCGGTAGTCCACACTTCCTCATATGAAATTATCGCATTTCCACAACATGCAAAGAATAAAGGAATATTTTAAATATAAAATACAGAAGCATATAGTAAACATAAATATCATAAATATCATATATAAATTATAGTGACATCATAATGGCGACTTTTAAAGGAGTTAAAATAATATTGAACAATCATCGTTTCATGAGGCAGTAATTCACCATCCACAGAAACAATATGTTATTTAACCATTAGACGGATGTGTATGTAAGTGTAGCTCGAATCCTTCTTATAAAAACATCCAAGTATATCTAATATACTGGTTTTTCTACAGAAGAAAGTAATAAAAAAAGTTTAGGGGGTTGGAGAAGCAAAATAAAACAAAAGAACAGTAGGGAAGACTTTACCTTTAAATCGTGTAACTCTTTTTGATTTGAGATCAAAGGAATCCTTGGAAATACTTCTGCCTAAAGTGAGGCTTCTAGGAGTAATAGAGGGATGTGGAGATACAAAATGGGCAGGGGTTGTCTGAGCAAAAGGCTGTAGAGGTGTGGTTAAGGTGGTAGAGGTGGGGGCCTTTTATAAGAGGAGAGGAGGGGAACTCTTGGAAAGTCTTGAAAAGGAACATTATTATAAAATGATTTTCGGATTTTAAACGTCCCACAATTATATATTTTGAGGTTAATGTGATAATAGTTCGAAATACACAAATCCATATAGGATTTTGACAAGTGTAGGACTTAGATTTTACATTATCGTTTCATTTTATTTAAATCGTTAAATAATGAGTAAATCGCTGCATCATCATGGTGTCATAAATAATTTAATTTATTTAATGTATAAAAATTATAAAAAAATATCATGATGTATGAAATATTATTATATTTCTAATTAATATTTATAGTAAAAAATATTACTTGTAAAACACCATTTAAATTTTTTTTAGTAAAACAACACATGTTTGTGACATTTTTATTTTGACATTAAATAAAAAGTTATTAATGTCTTTTTCCTAACAAAGTGGCTCCATGGGGTCTCCAAGTTGACCCATTGATTTTCTTGGTCGTCCATGAGACATCCAATAAGGTTAGGACATGTTTTAAGGTCATTTCATATTATAAAAATTTTATTTTTACCTTAAATTACACTAATCACCTCTAATCGTGATTAATAAAACATTAAAGTTACTATTCTACAAAAAATTATATTAATTCTATTGGACCACATTTTACATCCTAATGACAACCATGTATGTCGGATTTTTAAAATTCAAATCACAGAAGTGGTAAATTTTCATTTAAATGAAAAATTAGTTTTTAAACTACCACTTAGTGGTTTCACTATTCATCAAAAATTGATGTTTTTCAGAAAAATATCAAAAATTCACCCTAAGCTATATTTTATATTCCAAATTCAAAAATGATGTCTATTTTAATAAATTAAAAACATAAAAGTTGAATTAATTAATTTAATAATTAATTCCCGCTGTCAAAAAAATATCGTGTTTTTAAGAAACAATATTTATTAAATGATTGACACTAGTTTAAGTCCAATTTCAAATTGAAATTAATTCCAATAACCACCATTGGATTAAATGGTAAAAATATATTCAAATTTTACATTAAATCCAATTAAAAATATGATCTAATCATATAAATAAATTAGATTAAAAAGCGATTTTGAATAAAAATACAACATTTTCACTTATTCATTAAAAACGTACTTTATCGTAAAAATACCAAAAATTTACACAAAGTAAATTTTGATGTCCCGATTCTAAAGAAGATTTTTATTTAGTCAAATATTACACATAAACGTTTCAAAAATTGGATTTAAAAGAGGTTCGCCATAAAAAGGAGGTTAATCGAACTTTTAAAGAATATTAGAATGTTTACACATAAAATTGGATTCATTCACATTTTTAATCCTATAACATTTATTGTAAAAAGTAAAAATATTTGAAAAAAATATATAATCATTTTGTAGTTAGTTTTGTTCATTCCCGTCATTACAATGGCTCGCTGTTAACTACTATTTAAAATAAAATTATTTTATTATTAGAGTACAACATAAGATTTCAATGGAACTCGTTGTTGCGTATTGGGTAAGACATCGAGCATATCATTCCCTTTAAATTAATATTAAAATTTTATTCAAAAATAGGGATAAATATAAAAATGTAATATTCTTAATTTAACAGGGTTGTTACATCCCCCCCCCCTTTTGGGAATTGCGTCCTCGCAATTTTAAAATTGGGCTCGAAAACATCATTGAATGTCCCACATCGGAACAAGACTCGGTAAAACAATCACTTTAAAAGAAAGAAAGAGAAGTACAGAGGTCACCCGAGTTAACCCATAGAGGATTCCATGTAGGAAAACATGGATATGGAAGAAAAAGCAAAGGGTCATGTTCTGAGGGATAGTGATAGAAAACATGTTTAGGAGAAAGTTAACTACAAGAAAATCAAAAACATGTGGTGGGTTAAACGGTATTCGGTTCCCCAGTAGGAAAATTTAATAGATAACAATTTTGTTTTACGTTAATTTTCATTGAGGAATTTATTTTTGATCTTAAGGAAACATACTTACTTGTCATGTTGACATTCAACTTTGACTAGATTTTTTACACAAACTCATACTTTCTCTAAATGATGAGTATTTAGGAAGACTTGTTCACATTAAGAGTACTATAATCATCTTCTAGAGAATCACCTATTCCACAAAAGAGAAATATATATTTCCCATTTCTTTAGAACCTTACCAAAACCAAAATTTTTAGAAAAAGATCAGATAATCGAGAAAAGGATAACCCTTTATAAAAAGAAAATCTATTCGTAATCTTTAAAATTTTTCCAACAAAAGCCAAAGTTGAACGAGGACCATTCGATAAAACATTTTTCCAGAAAATTCTTCAAATTAAACCAATCTAAGATTGAATCCCAAATATTTTAAGGATTTAGTCACATAGTCTTCCAAGGTACAAATTAACACTTATCTCCAAATAACATCAGTTTCTCTAAAAGTCTCATATTGAAAAGTAATTAATCTAATCACATATCCTCCGTGATAGGTTAATAATTTACATAGATAACCCAAAATCAACTTACTCTTAATTCATAAAATAATCTTACTAAATGGAATAAGTCATACTAACTAGAGACTTCAAGTAGTCCAGTGGTAGGCGATAAATACCAGTCACACTTTGGTTGTGAGTTCGATTCCCACAGCTTTGTCCGACGTGACAGTTTGTCACACGGTCTGCGTGTTGTTTTTTTATAAAACTCCAAAAATAACCCTAACATATTTTAACCTCAATAGTTTCCTTATACCTCTCATTTTCATCCATATTCATTACGATCTCAACATCTTAATTTGTGAAGTCTTATTTCACCACCATAAGATAAAATAATATGATTCCCAAAATGAATAACAACATACCCTGTTTATGGCGTCCACTCGGTTTCATCATCATCTTGTTCATGTAGGTAGAAGTCCCATGCATTACAATAATTATTTAGAGATCCTTAAAAATCATTTTCTTCCTCCATCCAAATACACCTTGTAAACATGGGTCTTATGGGTGTTCACAGAAAAACAGTTTTGGAAAATAATCATGTATGACATATAATTCCAAAACATCTGATAAAAATTGATTTCTATAAAATAGTAGGATATAATTTTAGTTGAAACATTATATTATTTGTCCTTTTAAAATACCATAGGTATGTTCTTAGAGACTATATTTTAAAAGAAATTATAAATAGGTTGCACAAGGGTCTCATTCCTCAGCACCATTTTTAATATGATAATATGCTTCAAATTCTTGTGATAATGTAAAATATTTGAAAATACCTTGATAATATTTACCTTTCTTGAAAATATGAGAATATTGTGAAAATAGTATTTGTCTAAAAAAAACTGATGATCCACGATGATAACGAGGTATAGGGGAGGTGTTTGATATCTCAAAAAAATGTTTTCAAGTGAGTTATATGCTAGAATAAGTTTCACAATCATCTGAACATGACGGTGAAATAATTATTGCAAACATTTCATCAGGATGAGAAAGGAATGTCATTTGAGATCCTCCTCCTTAAATTCTTAAATGACTTTACTTGACCTGAAAAAAGTTATAAAATATGGATTTAACTGAAATAATAGATATAAGGACTAACCATGTGTCTAACAAAAACTCTTAATCCCTAAAGTTGTCTAAACCGACCTCTGATACCAACTATAAGGACCCAGCCTTAAACATTACTTATTGTTGAATTAAATGAATACTTCACATATAGGATATTTTCAGGTTTAGAGTTTTTGAGAATTAGGACATAACTATTACATCTCAAAAAATTACTAAGTAGACACTTCTACTAAGTTTCCATAAAATAAAAACTCTTAAAAAGAAACTTGTCTAGTTCCATGATTAAGATAGCATGACGTTTCCTTGTTCACATTCTTGAACCTATTCCACATTAAGTCCTGTGAAAAACACTTAAAAAACCTGGGGTGAGCATAAAAAGCTCAGTAAGGGATACACAAAGAAGTAAAACTGTTAGTCTTTCAAAAAAAAAAGTAAACCATGAGTACTTTATCAAAGTAATACTTCTCACCTTTATGAAGTGGTATAAACTCATAAATGAATAAAAGATCATTACATACCCTTTTTTAACCAAAATATTACCATAAAACCCATACACATAACATATAAAGGTAACTTGGGACATAAACATACTTAAATGGAATAACCATATGGTCAACTTCCACACATATCACTTAGTGGAATATCCATACGGCCGACTTCCATACCCAATGCATTGGAGGTTATAGCGTAACCATACATCCTAGTATTCACGACACCACCCATAATATGGTTTATCATGTAACCACCCATCAATTGTCCATGTACCATTATAAAATCATAAGACATAAAACAAATATAATAGAAAGAAAACATTTCCCCATTTCGATCAGAAAATATCACTAAAATATATTTTCATAACAAATCCATTATAAAAAAAAATTTCAATACCAAAACACATAAAATATTATATGGTTTTTATTTAATTTTAAAAACATTTCGCCTTGTTGAGGATGCTAATGATTAAATAATTCTCGTGACGGTGGAAAAGGTTGTTGTCACCACATACGTTAAAAGTAACAATCCTTTTTATAGTTTTGTAAAACCATTCGTAGAAAAAGATTCATTTTTTATAAAATTAAAAGTAAAAGGGGTTTATACACCATATAAAATAATGTATTGTATTAGAACAATATATTCCTCAATGAAAGGAGATTGAGATGAAGTCCCTTACAATGGCAGTATCCTTGGATTAAGGATAATTCAAGTACATAATTATGTGTGACAAATGAATACACCCAATATAAGTAGATATTAAGTGTAAAACAACCAGAGATCATTCACACATATTCATATAATGACATATTAAAGGAGTACATGTTTATCGCAATGAATCAATATTTGGTTAAGAAGATCCCTTGCAAAAATTCGCAGCCTAACGACGTCACTTCAAAATTCAAAAAATGTGTTGATGAGAGATAAAAAGGGTATCTCATCAATTTGTAATAAAATCTACATCAAAAGGATATAGAAGAACATATCCCAACATTAAAATATGTAAATTAAGAGACCCAACAAAAGAATTCTTTTAAAAATAGGAGGGTGAAAGGTTCCCTTACCGACTTGGGTATCTTTCGAAACCTACACCCCATGAAAGAAGGAAAATACAAAATTGATGTAAATACTCATAAAAAAAAGTATATTACACAAATATTTGAATAATAGGAAGTAGATATACCACTCAATGGAAATTGTGGCAAATTTATCTTAAATTTAACGGGAATAAAAGTGAGATGAAAAATCCCTTACGAAAACTCGGCAGCCTAACGACGCCACTTAAAACGTCCCAAAAATGGATTGATGAGATCAAATAGGGTCTCTCATCATATTAACATAAAATTTACAGAAATATTAATATAAAATAAAATCCCCCATCATAACAAATAGGATCTTAAAAGAATTTACATAAAAGAGAGTACTTAAAAAGAAAGAGAGAGGCTGGATCTCTTAGGAAAATTCGGCAGCCTAACGGCGCCAATCAAAACTTCTAAAATGGATTGATATGGGAAAATAGGGTCTCTCATCATATAAACATAAAACGTACAGTAAGAGTAATATAAAATAAAATCTCAATCATAAGAATGATGATCTTAAAAGGAATGACATAAAATAGTGTACTTAAAAAGAAAGAGAGGGGTAGGATCCCTTACCTCAAGTCCGACTTGTCATGTTCGTTTCTTTATATTCCTGAATAATAAAATTTGGTCAATTTATAATTGATTTAGGACCTCCTTTAAATATTATTATTTATTTCATATCACATATTATAATGTTATAATAATTATTTAATATTGTTAGTTCATATCAGACATTTTGGCCGATGTTTGGTACATAAGTAAAAAATGAACTTGTTTGAAAATGATTTCCCTTGTAGTTATAATTATATCATTTCCAGAATAGTATTAATGTTTAAAATATCAAATATATCCCTTAAATATTCATTTTACACTATTATATAACATTTGGAGATAAAAAATGAAAAGCACCGTTAATGGAGACGGTAGGCTATACCAACGCATGAACGCTACTTTTTTTCATATTAATGGAATTAAAAATAAATAATATATATATATATTATAATTATATTATAATATATATGTTATATAGGTCACATATGTTCATTAATTTCATTCTTTATACATTCCATTTAATTCATGAACGAGTCACATCACTTGAGGGGGCGGTAGTCCGCACTTCCTTATATGAAATTATTGCATTTGCACAACAAGAAATGAATAAAGGTATATTTTAAATATAAAATACAGAAGATTATAGTAATCATAAATACCATATATATCATATATAAAATACAGTTACATCATAATGGCCACAGTTAAAGGTGTTAAAATAATATTGAACAATAATCGTTTCGTGAGGCAGTAATTCAACATCCACAAAAACAATATGTTCTTTAACCATTAGACAGATGTGTATGTAAGTGTAGATAGAATCCTTCTTATAACAACATCCAAGTATATTGAAGATACTATATTTGTTACAGAATAAAGTAATAAAAAAATTTACGTGGATGGAGAAGCAAAATAAAACAAAATAACACTAGGGAAGACTTCACCTTTAAATCAGGTAACTCTTTATATTTGAGCTCAAAAGATTCCTTGGAAAGACTTCTGCCCAATGTGAGGCTTCTAGGAGTAATAGAGGGATGTGGAGATACAAAATGGGTAGGGTTTCGACAAGCCAAATTCTTTAGTGGTGTGGGTAAGGTGGTAGAGGTGGGGGCCTTTTATAAGGGGAGAGGAGGGGCACTCTTGGAATGTCTTGAAAAGTAACATTATTATAAAATGATTTTCGGATTTTAAAGGTACCAAAATTATATATTTCGAGGATAAGGTGATAATAGTTAGAAATCCACACATCCATTAGGTTTTTGAAAAATGTAGGTCTTAGAGTTTATATTATCTTTTCATTTTATTTAAATCGTTAAATAATGAGTTAATCACTGCATCATCATGGTGTCATAAATAATTTAATTTATATAATGTCTAAAAATTATACAAAAATATCATGATTTAGGAAATCTTTTTATCTTTCTAATTAATAATTATAGTAAAAAATATCACTTGTATAACACCATTTAAAATTTTTTTTAGTAAAAAAATTGATTGTGACATTTTTATTTTAACATTAAATAAAAAGTTATTAATGTAATTTTCCAACCAATGTTGCTCTATGGGGTCCCCAAGATGACCCATGGATTATTTTGGTCGGATATGACACATCCAATAAGGGTAGTACATGTGTCAAAGTCATTTCATATTATTAAAACATTATTTTTAACTAAAATTACACTAATTACCTCTAATCGCGATTAATAAAACATAAAAGTTACTATTCACAAAAATTATTTTAATACCATTGAACCACATTTTAAATCCTAATGAAAACCATGTATGTCATATTTTTAAAATTAAATTCATAGAAGTGGTAAATTTTCATTTAAACGAAAAATCAGTTTTTAAACTACCATTTAGTGGTTTCACTATTAATAAAAAATTGACGTTTCTCAGAAAAATACCAAAAATTCACCCTAAGCTATATTTGATATTCCGAATTCAAAAATGCTGTCTATTTTAAAAAATTCTAAAAATATAAGTTGCATTAATTAATTTAATAATTAATTCTTGTTGTCAAAACAAATAACGTGTTTTTAAGAAACAATATCTATTAAAAGATTGACACTAGTTTAAGTCCAATTTAAAATTGAAATTAATTACAATGACCACTATTGGACTGAATGGTAAAAATATATTCTAATTTCAATATAAAACCAATTCAATATATTATCTAATCATATAAATAAATTATATTAAAAAGTGGTTTTGAATAAAAATACAACATTTTTCACTTATTTATTAAAAATGAACGTTATCGTAAAAATACCAAAAATTTACACAAAGTAAATTTTGATGTCCCGATTGTAAAGAAGAGTTTTATTTTAAAATTTATAACATATATAATGATCAAAAAGTGGATTTAAAAGCGGTTCTCCATCAAAAGGCAGTTAATCGACCTTTTAAAGAATATTAGAATGTTTACACTTAAAATTGGATTCATTCGCATTTTGAATCCTCTAACATTTATTGTAAAAAGTAAAAATATTTGAAAAAAATATATAATCATTTTGTAGTTAGTTCTTTTCATTCCCATCATTACAATATCTAGGTGTTAACTACCATTTAAAATATAATTATTTTATTATTAGAGTGCAACGTAAGATTTCAAAGGAACTCGTTTTTGCGTATTGGGTAAGCCATCGAGCATAGTATTCCCTTTAAATTAATATTAACATTTTATTCGTAGATAGGGATAAATATAAAAATGTAATATTCATTATTTACCTGTGGTGTTACAATACATGGGTGTAGATCTATTACAACTTGACCTCACATTAGGGAGGTAACCTTGAAAAATCATCAGAAAGTATATATGGGTACCTTTCCATTACTATTATAACTTCACCCATTATACTCTATAAAACCAAATAAAAAACCATTACAGCTTTTAATGACCCAAGATTTTTATACATACATATATTATCTTTTGGATGAATATTCAATACACTATAGAAACACACAAGTAAGAACGATAATAAATTAGTTTCTTTGGATACTACATACAACATCTTATAATTTGGTAAAAGTTATTCTTCATATACCATAAAGATCTTTCCATTTAGTACTGTTATCAGATATACCATACATAAAACCGTTATTCATTACCTTGGTAAAACGAAACATAGAAAATGGTGAGCATAAATGCTTATTAAAGGTAAGAAGTTATATATCAATGATCATATAAGAATGACATGAGAATATGGGTATTGGAACATGATCTTAACAACATACAAACATCCCTGTATTTCAAAGATCACAATCATAAGACATTACATAAATCATTGATGATCATAAGCCATGAATCATAAATAAGTTAGAAAACATTATTCCTGAAAGCACAAAATTAGCATAAGACATTGAATTTGTGAATAAACATATGTAGATAAAATCATTCACATTGTATTTAAGGATTATTTAAAAAACATATTAGGTCACTACATGGGTGGATATAATTCCTAGTAGAGACTCACCACCATCCGTAGTGGCAGACCATTCCTCATTGGGGAATAAGTTAACTCCCCAAACCATCATTGTAGTGGTGGTTCATTCCCCAGACCATAATAGCATAAAGATTTCCTTTCAAAACATGGTTCACTCTTTATTCCAGCCCCATCTATCCCATTAGATAAATTTATTTACCCAATGCAATTGGAAGATATCTAGTCACACTCATCACATAATAAAAAATAATATATATGTGTGCCACATGATTATAAAATATTCATCATATCATAACCCATGAAATAAAATGGGTTTCATAAAAAAAATTATATCATAAAAAGTGGATGATGTATAGGTTTCATAAATAATTCCTCATTTTATCATAGTATAACCAATGAAATGAATAAGGTTTCATATTCATTACATACCTGAATAACCTGTGAAAGATATATAGGTTTCATAAACATCATTCCATAATAATATTAAATCATTCAAATAAATAATATGAATGGTATACTTGCATCGTATCCCCAAAATGTCACAGATAAAATAAATGGTGGTCATCTTCGATGGAGAATAATTTTGAAAGATCATTTAGAACATTTCCTGATGAAAATAGAATTTCTTATTTGGATATTTTTAATTAAAAACATGGACTATTATGAAAATATATTTCTTGGAAAATAAGAGTGAATAATTTTAAATTAATATTTATAAACCATTTAATTACTATTTTGTGTAAAATAGCCTTTCCACATTGAAAATAACTTTTATAACATAAGACATTATTAAAATATATTTCATTTTGAAATTAGTTATTTAAAAAATAAAAATTACCCAAATATTAAAGAAAACATTTTATTAGAAAATTACTCTTTAATATTGTATGGTAATATTGAAATAACTGATAGGTCATTAAAATAGTAAATTTTATTCATGTCTTGCTGGTTAAAAAACAAGATTCAATTCACATTTCTTGTAAAATAAAAACAAGGAATTATTTTGAAAGAGGCATTATTATTACCTTTTTAAATTTTTTTTTGATAATTTAAGCATTGAAAAAATGTCATTTAAAAATCAATGGACAATAGTAAAACATTTTTTTATTTTTTTTATTATACATGATTTTGGAATAACGAATATTTTCGATCGAATGGAGAAATAATGTAAGATTTTCCTAAAAACGGTTTCTCATTTATTATATATAAAAAGAGTGTAAAAATAGTACTAATACATTAATATATCATTAATAACAAGATAGTCATAAAATTCATTAGAATTATTGAAAGGTATTTCATAATATTATAATATTCGATACTTAATAAAAATTAATTGGGATAAATGATGAGTTTGTAACAAAAAAATATTACCACATTAGTAACATTGAATTGAAAAAACCAGGAGGGAATAACAGTAAATGAAACTTTAAATTTCATGTAAATAAATAAATTCATGATATTAACTATAAAAGGGGATGTATATGCACCTCATAATATAATATAGACACATAATATAACTTATGTCTCATGGAAGGAAAATTTAGACTAAAATCCTTTATAGATTTGGTCACTTTTGAACCATAAAACCCATAAAAGAAAGTTCCTAAAATGGATATTTAAATAAAAATAATTTTCAATATAAACATCATAATGTAAATTCATGGATAGTATGTACCCGACATAAAATAAATATGAGGTGTATATGGCATGTTCCACATAGAAGTAAAAAAGTTAGATGAATATACCCCACCACTTTAGTAATTTTTTGAATAGTAAAACCCAATAAAGAATAGAATTTAATAAAAAAATAAATATCATGAAAAGAAAAATATTCATGATATTATATATAAAATTTAAATTTTATACAATACACAAAATAAAAAAGTCATAAAATAGAATATGTCTCCTAGAAATAAAAGTGAGACTAGAAATCCCAAACAAATAGTACTAAAATCCATTGTACACATTCAAACCTCATGTATAATAAATATAACATTATTTTACATATATTTTGTAACCATAATTAAATACATGATACCTTATATTATTTAATTATGACTACTATTTATCTTTGTATTAAAAATTACTTTTTAAAATCATGTTTTAGTTAATAACAACTTTGTTTTTCATATATGCATTGATTCTTTTATTGTTGGTCTTATTACTTTAATAATGGTTACATAATAAAAATAATAATAAAATTGAAATTATTATCATATTTATACCTCAATTATAATTTAATGGACAATAATGAAATAATTTTTTAGAAATGAAGTACATTATGATCATGCATATGGTAGGTTGTATATACAAATGAGTAATGCTTCCATTTATAAATGATCATTATAGAAAAGAGGTAAGTAATATGTTATATTTACACAATAATTATAATATTAAATTTAATATATTATTTATTTTAATATATATATTTATTGTATCATCCATTTGATTTGGTAATGAAATTTGAGAGTCACATCGCATCCCAAAGGCGGTTTTCAACATATATACAAATGGTGTTACCATATTTTAGTGATTGAAAATTTAAGAAAGAAAATGATATATTATATTTTAACAATGATAAAAATGTAATTAGTATCATAATTATATAATCTATATTATATATATATATTTTAAAAATATATATCATTATTATATTCCATAAAAATTATTAGTGAAAATGGATCACATTGCTTCATGAGGTGGTATTGCACTGTACACACGAGTGATGTTATCATATCCCATAAAGAATAGAATGTAAAAAAAATTAATTGATATAATTAATCTAGATATATAATTATGTTTTTAATAACATTTATATACATTATATACATCATCACATTCAACCGTGAGTGATGGTAATTAGAAAATGATTAACATCGGTTCACGTGGTGGTATTCCACATTACACATAAATGATGACGTTTTAACCCATTTAATGGAAGTGGATATGGTTTTAAGTAATCATCATAAAAAATGTATTTTTATATAATACGATGATATTATTATAACATAATGGTTTAAAAATAATTCATCGAGGTGGAGAAGAAATAAAATAAAAATTGTCTTTGAAGAACGTTACTTATTTTTCAAGGAACCACCTTAGGTTTTCACCAAAAATACAAGCCAATGAGGTTTTATACACAAAATAAGTACTATAGTATTATTTTAGAGAGTTTAGAATGTGATTTTTGTAGGTATTGGTTGGAACAATTATTTGATGATTTGAATAATGGAGGGGAAGGAGTGGATTTTTATACTTGAGGTGAGTAGAACACAAGTAATTTTTTGCAACGAAAATGGTACACCCACATTTTTAACATGAAACCAAGATAAAAATGAATAATAATACATTGAATACTATATATTTTATAAATATTTATATACATTATATTTTCATTGAATACTATATAATTTATCAATATTTCAATACATTAAATTTTAGGCATTTTTAGGTAATTTTAACCCTTATCTTTTCTGTTTAACCCCCAATAAACCCAATTTCACCTTAACCGGGTCATTTAATTTTTACTATTTTCATTGTTAATTTTGGTTAAAAATTATGTTTGATATTATGAGATGATATAAATTGTTAATATTATAATAATTTAATTCATTTTTCAAAATTCAATTCAGAGATGTATAAAATTTTAATTTATAATTTATCCCATAGATGCGACGAGAAAGCTGGGTTTCAAATAAAAAAGGTTAAAAAGAATATAAATATTTTATATCAATATAAAATATTAACATTATTCCAATTAAATAAATTATATAAAAAGGTAAATAATTGATGAAATTTTACTTTTGGAAAAAATATAAAATAATACATAACCTTATAAATAACATTAACAAAAAGGTTGTTTTCAATTAAATTTCTATATTTATCACTGTCTATTAACAAATAATCTTTAAAAAAATTTCTAGACAACTCAGCATAATTTATTTCTAATGTCATAATTTAAATTATTAATTTTATTTTTTAAAAATAATTTTATAATGTGTGACTAAATAATTTAATTATTAGTGCGCAAAGGGTAATAAAATTACATATTATAAAAATATAGTTTTGAGGGAAAATTTTAATTTATTATTATCTATTTTTTAATAACATGAAAGTTAAATGTTGAAAATTTGATTAAATATATAATATATTAATTTATAAAGAATTACATACCAAAGGACATTTGTTTACATTCGTCCTCATTAAAATGAATCTCACCCTAAAAAATCGTTACATCAGTTCAAAAAACTTAGGATAATTTTAGCTCATTACATCTTTTAGATCCCATGTGGAATAATCAAGTTGGAGGTTTCAACACACAAAAATTTCTATGTGAGTTGTCTTGATTTTTAAAAATTTCAATATTCAATCTGTAATATATACCAAATATTCCTCATAAGAAATTTCATGCACTAGAGGTATGACCTATGAGTTCAGTACATGTGATTGATCAGCTATGTACATCCTTAAGAGATATACAATGAACACATCGTGAATGTGAGTGTGGTTTGGTGGACATTCTAATCTATGGGATACCATCTTGATATAACAAATAATTTCAATGGGATGGATATACCTGGGGATTAGCTTTCTTTTATATCGTAAGAATAATTAAATACTTTGTTTTTTCTTAGATCAATTTTCACATCAACTCTTACTCTAAGAAATGAAGATGATTTTTTATTCCTAAATAACTAATGGATCATAATATCCATAGTAGAATTATAATTCATTCCTTCTATATGTACTTGTAACAAAATGAATAACACCTACTACCAAATATAGATAAATCCTCTTATGGTTAAGTAATATATTAATCTTTAACACATTATCCAAAGTTAAAATTAATCCATTTCATATATGGTCATCCTTATAACCCTTCAAAAAGATTAAAATACAAAAATTTAGATGTAAAGTATCTAAATATCCTAACTAATCTTATCAAAAATCCCCCAATGAATATGAATCATCTCTTTATGGTCACCCACCGAACATGTGAATAACTTAATTATATATTCTCTTGAAACATTTTAATAACCTAAACTACCATAAAACCTTATTGAAAATATAAATTTATCTTTATTCCTTAAATAAAAAATAGATTATTAAAAATAATCATTAAATACATAAATTTTGTAAACTCCCTAAATGATAGCAAAAACCAATTTTTCAAAAAATTAATTTTTACTTTCAAGTTAATCAATACAATTCAAATTACATTATAAATATCAATCATATATTTATTACAATAACATTATCTCAATATCCTGAAAATATTATGGTTTATATTTCCCTTTAATCATTTGTTTTTCATGAAATATAACCTTTCTATAAAATCTATTTTCCATTGTATCACAACCATTCAACATATTACTAAAAATACTTAATGAATAACTTATAAAAAAATACTTATGTATATTTCTATTTAAATAAAATAATTTCAGAATTAAAATATATAAAAACATCAATTGTTCCACCTCATACTTATTCCATTAACTAATCTTCAATATGAAATTCCAAAATACCACAGTCTAATAATATGAGATATGAATAATCTCTTAAAATCTACCATCATTAATATAATCATTCTTATCACATTTAACATAAACAATACAATTATAATATACAACTTTTTTCATATGTAGTTTGGTTTTTCTTCATCATTACCAATATAACCATTTCTCAAACTACCTTACTAATTATCTTTACAATATTTCTATTTGAAAATTTATTTTTATAATACCCATACACACCACATTTAAAACATTCAATAATAAATGACACCTTATATGGAAAATTAGTTTGATCCATTTCATTTACTAGACCTATCAATTTTATTGGGAAATTAATTGACCTATGTTCTTCTTTTCCACACTCAAAACATATTATTGTTCATTTGAGACATTATCATGGGAGATATTTTCCACATTCTCAAAATATAGAAAATTGAATCTTCTCTCTTCCATGGTCTCGACTACCGGAACTCTTAGTGAACCCCACACTTCTTTTATTTGGTGTGATTGAAAGTTGATTATGCTTCACATTATTAATCATAAATTATTATTAATTAATTGGAATAGTAACTGTATCCTTTAGTCCAGTCATCATCCTATTTGTTTCCTCATCCAAAAATTTCCCATCACATTCAATGTTTACACAAATCCTTCTAGTTCATTTCATTGACTAAAACCAAAATTAATAGTGTCAGTATTAATAATCATATTGGAAACAACATAATCATGAAGTTGAACTTATTGGATGACAAAATCATGACTCATTCTATTCAATCTATGACACCTTAGGCACAACCTAGGACATGCATGGTCATTATTTAAATACTTTGTGGTGGTTCATAAATAGTTTTTGAATTTACAAAACACATCTCTTAGGATATTCAAACCAAGTGTGTGCCATGACTAATTGTCATGCAATAAATAACGACCAATTATACATTAATGAACCATTTTTTGGAGATATGATACCTAGGCACCTTTGTGCTAGAGTAACATCCACTTATAGTATCTAGAAAGAGATATACTTTCTTGGGAATGATGAAACCTATCATTTACTATGATAATATGAAATTATCCTATACATTGATTCATCCTTATATTTATCCTTAAATAAATACCTAGAAATAGTGATATAACTATATCTAGGGATCTCACTAACGTTTTATCACCCTAGTATCTAACGGTTGACTAAATATTTCCTTGAATACAATATATAATGACCCTATATATTCATGCATTGAAAATATAACTTTTTAAATGTTTATTCAATATATTAAACACACATATGTTTGATGACAGAAATAGTTTAGTGTATTTGGAGTCTAGGTACACAATATTCCAATTTTATGAAAGATCATAAACATTTCCCATGATGATGTTCCACATTAGTACTCTTTATAGACATACCCCCCTATAAAGCCTATATCCATCTTGTAGTTAAAAGGAAACATAATAAAGGCTATGGTTATATGATCGGTATAGGTAATAAAGTGAGATAATAACGATGACATAATCATGACATGATCATAGGGGTATGTGAACATGAGTATCTCAATTGAATATCATACAATAAATATAAATGGTCATAATATTGAGACACGACATAAATATTGGTAGTTCACAAGAAATTAATCATAAATAAATTATGGATCATGAGTTATAAGACCATACAATTTCCATTAGACAATATATTTTGGAAAACACATATGAATATAAAATCATTTCATTATTTTTCAAGGCTCATTTCTAAAATATATTAGGGAAATCCCTAGGTGGATACACCACCCGAGTAGGGATCACTTCCATCTCTAATGGTTGTCCTTTCTTAATAGTACTGTAGGATTACTCTGAAAACCATCGTAGTAATCAAGGTTCAATCCCCAAAACGTTATAATTAACACATTAACTTACTAAACTGATTTCACAGCCCATTTTATTCCTATCAATATCATGAGATTTAAATCATTCACTATTGCATTGGCTGGAGATATCAATCCCACCAATAACATAATGAAAATCATACATATGTGTTCTAGAATATAAAAAAACAACTATCATATCATATCCCATTAAAGTAAATGGGTTTCATAAAAATTTCATCATATTATAACATATGTAAAACATATAGGTCTCATAATCATTTCATTATTTCATCATAGAAAAACCCATTAAAATAAGTTGGTTTCATAGTAACATCCTTTTATTATTACCCATGGAATAGAATAATATTTCCTAAAAATAATTCTAACAAATCATAAACAATTTCAGGAAATAATATGAATATCATATTTTTATTATATCACTATAAAATAACAAGTAATATCAAAATATTTCATCTTAAATGAAAAATAATATTAAAATACTATTTAAAAAATTTCGTATTGAAAATGTCAATTCTAATTTAGGAAAAACTTTTCATTAAAAAATTAAAAAATTCAATTATAATATTATTATAAAATAACCTTCAAAACATATGAATGATCCTTTAAAATCATTTCAAACAGTTATTTATAAAAATATTATGTCCACTTTGAAAAACGCATTTCATAACATAAAATAGATTAAAAAACATTTTTTTTGAAATCATTTATTTAAAATATAATTTTGTTTCAAATATTAAGGAAAATAATATTGTTGAATACATTTTTTAAAACATGTAAATAAATATTTAAATCATTGAGTGATTATGATAGCAGGAAATAATTTGTATGACTTGTATGTTAAAAAATATTCATTTCACATTGTTGGTAAAATCTTTATTTGAATTGGTTGGAAAGAGACATGAATATTATATTATTTTTAAAAAAATTATAAGTTATAACATGGTTAAAAATTTGTTTTTAATATATTAGGATTGTAGTCAAATATAAATTTATATATTTTTAGAAAGTTGGTTTTGAAAAAAATGACTTCCAACCGAAGAGAGAAATAAATTCATAATTTCTCAAAACAAATCTCAATTATTTTAAGTAAAAAATAAAAATAAATTGTATTATTACATAAAAATTTCATGAATAACCATACGAGTAAAAAATTCCATTTAATTATTTGGAAGATGTTTATAAAATTTAAATATAGGATTATTAATCATAAACAATCCCTATAAATGATGAGATCAGAACCTAAAATCTTTACGACTTTGGTAAATTATATTTTGAATCCCCATGAAATAATAACTTAAATTAAACATAAAATATCATTAGAGAAAAAAAAATTCATTACAAAACTCATCAAAGGGGCTGTATATTCACTTCAAAAAATATGATAGATTTATAATATAACATATATTTCAAGGAAGGAAAATTGAGACAAAACTCCATTACTAATGTGGTAAATTTTGAACTTTAAACCCCATGAAAGAGATATCCTCAAATGGATATTCAAATAAAAATAATTTTTTTGGATAATAATCATAAAATATATTAATGGGAAGTATATATACCACATAAAATAAAAATTTAGTGAATATGGCATGTGTCTCATAGAAAAAAAAATGTTAGATGAAATTCCATTACCGATTTAGTAATATTTTGAATCATTATCTCCAATAAATTATAAAAACAAGTAAAATTTTAAATATAATTAAAATAATCATATAAATGGTATGAAATTTAAAATATCTAGTATATACGCAGAAAACAATGAGTGGTGAATTAGTATATATCTCCAAGAAATAAAAGAGATACTAGAAATCCCTTTCCTTACGTATCAAATTCATTCGTATACAATTGATCCTTATGGATAATAAATATAAGTATATTAAAAAAATATTATAGAACCATAATTTATTATATAATATCATATATTATTTAACTATGATGATTTATTACCTTTTTATTTAAAATTCCTTGTTTTAATCACGTTTTCGGTAATAACAAAATTGTTTTTTGTATATGTTATTATTTTTTATTTGCGGTAATATTAAATTGATTATGGTTATATAATATATAAAATAATATTGGAGAAATAGATATAATATTTATACCTAAATTATACTTTTATGTCCAACCATGAATGATGTATTTGATAAATGAATAATGTTACAATCATGGAGATGGTATATCGTTTGTACACATGAGTAACATTTCAATTTTTAATGATCATTACAGAAAAGAGTTAGGTAATATTTTATATTTATATTATGATCGTAATATCATAAATAAATAATTTTTTAAAATATATTTATATGTATTTTCCATATGTTGTGGTGAAAAAAATAGTGAGTCACATCGCTTCGTGAATGTGGTAGTCTACATGTACATGGATGATGTTATCATCTATCTATGAGTGATAAGGCATCACATAAAATGATATGTTATATTTTAATGATGAGAAATATTTCATTAATAACATAATTATTTCATTTTAATCATATATATACTTATAGACATTATCCTTATTTCTTCTAGGTAAAGCGTTAGTGAAAAACAAATCACATTACATCACGAGGAAGTTGATTTCCATACAAAAGAGAGACGTTAATGCATCTCTTACATAATGGATAGTACAAAAGGTATATATTAGATAATTAATACATAGGTATAATTAGCATATAACTATAATAAATATACTTTATATATATCATCATTCCCAACCTTGATATTTTGTAATGGAAAAACAAATGACATCGATTCATGAGGAGGTAATATTCTGTACACAAGAGTGATGATTTAATAAACCATTTGATGGAAGTTGATATTGTTTTAGGTCATTAAAATATCATTAAAAAAATAAGTATATTTATGATACTGATGTTACGATATCATAATTATTTAATTATAATTCAAGGAGATGGGGGAAGAGAACAAAATAAAAACACTCGTTAAAGAACGTTATATATTCTTCGGGCAACCTTGTTGGGCTTGAACCAAAAACCATAATAGGTTGGATTCATTGAAAACATAAGTATTTAAAGATGATATGATGTAATTTTTTAAGTTAAATGAGTAGTTATTAGAACAAAATGGGTTTAATGTGTGACTAATAGAGTAGAATGGGTGGACATTTATAAGTGAGGTGAGTGGTGCACTTATAATTTTTCGCAAATAAAAACGTATAATTTTTTTACCATGAATAAGGCTCTTAAATGTATTAATTATGAGAATATAAGATATAGAGATGAGTTATTTATATCCAAAAGTTTATTTTAATGGTTTTATGTTATTTTATTACTTGACTTTTTAGTTTAACCCTCGGCAAACCAATTTTCATTTTTACGATAGTAATTACTTTTTATTGTTTTCAACATTAATTTTTGTGAAAAATGATATTTATCATATTATATAATATATATGATTATTATATAAAATATTTCATCTATTTTTACTAATTGAATTCACATAAGTGAAGAAATTTATATTAAAATTAATCTGGTAGACGCGATGAGAAAGTGGGTTTTCAAATGGGAATGTTCAGAAGTTTATATAGTTTTTTAACTAAATATAAAATAAAAATGATTCAAAGGATATAAATTTCATTAATAGATATATATTTTTATAAATTATACATTGTATTTGATATTAAATAAAACTTAAATTTATAGGAAAATAATACAAAAAGGCAGACTTCAATTAAAATTGAATATTTTTCACTATTGAAAAAAGGTTTCTATTTTTAGAAAATAATAAAAAAGATATCCTATGATAAATATTATAATATTATTTTTAAAATTATTTTAATTATTTCAAATTAATATGGTAAATGTTCGAGAATTTTATTTTATTTTAAGCGCAAAAAAGGAGAAAAAAATATTTTTTAGAAACAAATAATTTTTATCATGAAATCAGATTTATTCATATCTCTTATGTAAAAAAGTAAGATGAATATTAATCATTTTATTGAAAATATAATAAAAAATTAAATTAAAAAAATTCACCAAAACTTATTTTTTTTAATTTATTGGGGTAAAACGTTTTTTGTGTGCATAGGAATAGTTTTTTAAGAAAAAGATTACCTATGTATTTGAATGGTTGTTATTTTCATTTTTAATTAATTTTTCATTAATTAATTCGTTATAAATACATATTTATATCATATTTTCATAAATTTTTAATCATATTCATGCACCCAATTCCAAAAGTAATGTGGTAACTATTATATAAATTAATAATATTTTAATATTATGTCATGATTCTTTTAAACTCAGCGTTTCATGTATCATAAGATAAACTCAGTGTCACATGTAACTAAAGATAAACATGGTGATTTAGGTAAAAAAATAGAAAAAAATTTTATTCTAAATAAAAAATTCAAAATATCTTGAGGTGCTATATAGATAATATGAAATCGAACACAAATCTGATACAATTGGTCTTACCATTCTAGATCGTATATCCTAATCCCCCTATGAAACATGATTTCTCCTATCAGGAGTAAGGAATAGTAACCTATAATGGTAGCAGTCAACTATCTCCCTGAAGATAATGAACTAGGTCGTGATAATAATAAGTTTGAAAACATCCATGTCCCTAACAAGGAAGTCCCAAACAACTTCTCTATTTTCTTTTAAAACATGACACTTAGGGCCCTTAGAATCTTGATCATACTTCTGACCTAATTGGAATTGAAAATAAATAATATATATAATAAAATCAGCTCACTTACGTATATAATCAATTATATTTAATGAATTTATGGAATGATATGAAGTATGGTCAAATAAATAGTTGACATAAGAGAATAAATAAACATCATACCTCTCACTGTAAGAACCTAGAATCTGAGTCCTCTTGCATAAAATCAGATGCCGGAAGATTCCCAAGTTCAGACCTAACCTAAATCATTTTCCCTCGGTGAGAATCTCCCTTTCCATAAGTGTGAGACTCTATACCCTCAAGAAGCCTCTGACTATACCAGAGATCCCTTAAAAAAGGGGATCATACACCATTACTAAGAAAATCAAGAGACAAACCATGCATTCCTGTCGGTGGAACACCCATAGAGTATCTAGAAAATTATTCATAATGTGTCCAATCTTCTGACACTAAAAATAAATGACTATAATAAACCCTAAAAAGGATATAACAAATGAACTTGATGATTTCATGACACTTTGTCCACTTCCCTAATGACGCTCATCCCATATCTACATTTATCGTGATGAAGAACTATGGAAACCAACAAATAAATGTATTCCACTTAGTCATATCTTTCAAGTAAAATATGTCTCTAAAGTAACTTTATATTCAATCACCTATAATTAATTCATTAGATAGGGAATAATAATCACATTCCCGATATCTGGCCTCTATCCCATATCTAAATACTGATCCTTAATGTAATTATTCATAAGGGGATCTGGAGAGATTTGCAACAATTCAGTAAGTCAAGAAACATACACCAACACCAAATGGTCCCCTTTATATACATTTAATAAATCATGAAACTTCACTACCCTTATAAAATCTTTGTATAACTACTTATTGAAAGCCACATTTAAAGTAGTCTATGTGAGATCTGTATGCCTCCTCAAAAAAACCATTAGGTCCAACCACATTCTACCATGTACTTCTAGAATGTATGTGGAAAATGACACTTTAGAGATCTTAGGGGACCTGAAAAACACAATAAACATCTTGATATTATCCATCCACTCCTTATGATCACTATGTCATATATTGACATGAAAAAATGATGGGTTTTTCCCATATACTACTATTCATGGTCTACTATATTTTTATGCTCTCAACCGCTCACTTGACTCATGGATTGGATCTTATTAGCCACAAATTATACTATATTTTCATCAACGTGAGGAGTTACCAATCGTGTGTTCTCCAAAATACCCGATCTACCCCTATATTAGTTTCATATAAGAGTATGTTTTTAAAAGGCACAAGACAAAATCTTTTATAGGCACAATTCAATATCAGGCCACATATTAATCCCAAAGATAACATCTTTATGGGTATAAAAAACCTTCCCCAATAGAGTCTCCAAATGAAAAAGGATAATCAACATCAATATTTTGAAGAATTTGACTCTTAGAATGGTTATACTAACTACGATCCAACCATGTGGGTTTCATTAGAGTTGGTAGAAAAGGCTTCACAGGCTACACACAATTACTACTAATAGTGTACACTAATCATGCACCTCTTTTATACCTCTCTATTTAATCATAAAAATTAAAATGAACCATATTTTCAACATCATACTCATTGTCTACTACAGAATACCTCAAAATCTAATAAAAACACCATAAGATGTCTCCAAACATAACCACAACCCTCAACCACCCATGGAGATTCAAGGTTTGACCTAAATAATATCTGGAAATGGCACTTATATTACTATAACCCAATCACTGATGGTCCTATATCTAGTTTACCATTTAATCTGATGTATATAACCTAATCTCACATCATTTTTTAAGTAACTGGAATTATTTGACACAACCCATCACCCAAGACTGCCCACCATACAACCCAAAGTGAATTCATAATCATAACGGTCTAGAAATAGTCACTAAGGATAACTGAAAATCTCTAAAAAAAAATTTCACCAGTGGTAAACCAAAATGAACCATCCATGAAACAGGATGACCACACATATATAATCATATTTCCGAATGAAGATGTGATGGTCCCATAATAACAAGTTATAAATCATAAAAACCATTAAATTAGAATAATATATATATATATATATATAAATACATGGTACATCAATTCAAAATCCCAAAGCTCAAAATAATGGTTACAAGAACCAAAAGGGACTATACATCCATCCTTATGGATATAAAGTATAAAAATGTCTCAACATGATCTAACTCAATTGAGATGACTAGTTTGGGATATACCTAACATTGAGAGGGGGTGAATCATTGTTGGGGACCTTTTAAAACAATTCCAACATTTATCCCTATACCTATAAACCTGTTAGGATCTTGACTCTCTTATTCTCTTTTCCCTGTCACATGCAATAATAGAAAGTAGTAAAAAAATGATGACGATATTTTTACAAGGTTCACCACTAAATAACAGTAGCTACGTCCTTTCTATGCATGGGTATGACCAGGGCATAGATTATCCATTATAATGTGATATTATTTTACCATGGAGTGGATAAGAAAACAATCCACTAGCCAGTGTGAGTCCCTACACTTTGGAGGGTGGTGGGAAACAATCCTCTTATTAGACTGGTGATGGCCTAGTCCAACTTGCAGCCTCTAGCTGGTTCTTTATACTGCCTATAGAGATAGTCATCCTCTTTCTTGATAAGGTAGGTTCTGCTTTTGGTCTTCATTAGTTCTCTTCACTTGATTACATGCAAAGTAGTAGGAATGTAATTCTTCTTTCTTTATTCCTATTCTTCTCTAGTTCAACACTAACTAAACTATACTTATTTTTTACTTCTTCTTAGTGAAACAACCAACAGCACTAAAACATCTTCTCGCTTCTTGTCTAAAATCACATACACCAATGCGATTATTCAGACATTGAGAATCTGCTCACATAGAATCATCTGAATTTAACTGCCCTAAATAGTTTTTAGCATTCAATTAGGCATACTATGTTATTCTTCTTCTTATCTACCTACTTTGATACAGAAGAATGTGGAATGGAACTGTAGTGTCTTAATCTCGTTCTTCAGTTCTCAATACCAACATGTAAGTGTGTCGGTATACTACATTCTTCATTTGTGCAGATGTGATTTAGATTGCATGTTTAGTTCTTCTTTACATTGCAAAGTACAACGAGGGTGATAAACACCAGTTGTGTCAGTGCGGTTCAACTTCTCTTTGCGAAACCGAATGGTTTAAAGTTCTTTCTTATTCACAAAGCTGGTTCAAGAGTGTTATAGACCTATCGAATGCCCGCAGGACCCCCAAATTTATAGTGAACCCTTCTAGGTGGCTTGCAGGTAAAATTCACACCCTGCGCATAAACACATCTTGGCGCGATAAACCATTTTCGGGAAACTCTTCTTTTTCACGCAGAACTTCCCTTTTTGGCGCATCACTTCCTTTTTCATGAAACACTTAATTTTTTCATACAATACCCTATACTTCAATTTTTTCGCACATCAGAGCTCCGGATTTGTCTAATTGTTGAGTCTTACTAAATGAGAGGGGGTCACCTCATATTTATATGAATTTTTGACCCTATGTGTAAAACCCCTTCCTGTGCAGAAAACTCCTTCCAGCGCATAAAACTGTCTCTCACTTCCTTAATTACGCACACCTCATGACTTTTCCATTTTTCATCATTCTAAGCATGAATCACTAATTGCATGCAAAATTCCACTCCACGTTCCATATTTCGCGCAAACCCAGCCTTTCATGTGACATCATATTTCGTGCAATGATCCAATTTTGAGCGCACCTTTTTATTTGTCACGCATCCTGCTGCTATTTCATGAATCCCTCTAATATTTCTCACAACACCTTATTTTTTCACGAACCACGCAAATATTTCACACCCCAATTTATTTTTCACGCACTCCCTTTTCCAAAAACACATGTCTTCATTTTCCTATTTTTAGGCCCTAAAATTTGGCAAACACTGGAAAACGACACCACCTTAAACTGGACTTTTGTGCTGCCTTCAGATTGTCTGTTCCTTTTTCATTTCTCTTCATTGCTTCCCATAACCATTCTTCAGCTTTCATCACGAACTCCTCTTTCATGATATATATCCTTTGATTGATCATATTAAGCATCGTCGGAGTTACAATGGATAGTATTGAACCTTCCATATCTTCCAGCCGCATAATTCCTTCCAATCAAAACTATATATGACCGGCATCATCATTTCTCCTGATTTCCATAATAATGCTTGCATCACATGTTCTCCCAAATTATGATATTTTTGAAATACAAATCATAAAAGCATCGTCTAATTTTTTCCATTCTTTTTGGAATATTAATTCAGAAGTATTTCTCCATACTCACCTCAAATCCTTAATGCCTTTTGGAGTGTTAATTCGAAAGAACTCCAATCACCTATCTTCATCCAAAAGTGGAGGCTTGAATATTCTTAAAATACCTTCAATGTTGCAGAAAATGTATCACCTTTTATACATGTATTTGGAACTTTATGAACAATGCAACAATCATTTGACTTCAAGGAAATGTGTAATTCATGACCTTCTTTGAATTCCAAGCCCTTCAACACTCTCTCTTATTCTTCGGCCATCATTCTATAATTCATTCAAATCATATGATTCTTTTCCACATGTAAGCTCATGCATCATTCTCACGAAATCATGAAGCATTGCGGGTCTTTTTAACTCCTCGTTATTCATTAATCATCGTCGGATGGATGATACCTCGCCATTTTTCATTGTTGTAAACAATGTGTCACCTTTGAAAAATGTTCTTTGAACATAGGATCAGTTCAAAAATCGTCTGATTTTACTTCATGGAGAATTTACCATGTATTACATTCAATGCTATGATTTCATAACAATTCTCCAGGCATCCTCACTTCAGCCAATCTCCATTAACTTTGGAGTCCTTCATCTCTTTCTTTATTTTGACCAGCATTGAAAAGTGTTGACAAAAAATACAGTCTTCAAACACAAAGTGGTCCCAACATCAATGAGAGCAAATCTCCCTACAAAACACCATATGACAGTAAACAGGAAGACCCACCTGTGTAATTAGTGACATTTTCATTACCCCTATCCTAAAAAATTAAATCTATATATGATTAGAAGAATATGTATTGTGAAAGGTAGAAATACCATTAGGATACCACCATGAATCTATTTAATAATATTACCCATACAAACCAATTTTCTAGTTTTAAACACTTTTCAAAACTAAACTGCTTGAAAAACATCACTTTAAAATAATAATTTTTTCTCCTTTTGGATTCTTTAAAAAAAAACGTTTCTTAAAAAATATCACCATGAATAAAATAAGGAAATCAGACCCAATTAATAACATAATCAATATATCCAACACAATATAATAATTTTTATCATAACCATCATTATATAACTATATAAATGGATATGGGAATGAAAATTCATAAGATCAAGTATGAAACTAATAAAATACAAAATGGTATACAAAAAAATACAGCAATATTTAGTGAAAATGGGGATCTAACCATAAGGTTTTAATTTGAGTGAGCCTAAAAAAAGTATGATAGCCAGCTAAACAATGTGGAAGCTCTCCTGACCTTCCATGAACCCAACAATAAATGATATGATGTTCTGTTAGAAACCAAAAGGAAGCTCTCATGGTCTTCCTACCCAAATTCCCTCATGGTATATTAGAAACTAGAATAAAATATCTCATGTTATCCTTCCCCAAATGATCTTATTATCCCATAGAAAACCCCTCACACTATAGATAAACAATTTTCTACTACATAACAACATAATCAAAAAAAGTTATAATCTATGAAATGTGATTTCTCAATCCAATTTTAAAAAAACATCCCCACATTAATTGAAATATCTTTTAATACGTAAAACCATTTACAAAATTATTTTATAAAACCATTTTAATATATACAATAAAATTGATCAATTTTATCATATATAAAGGGTGCATACATGCCATCACTTATTTTTGAAAAACCCTATTTAAACACCAAATTTTTAAACCATGACATATAAAAACTCAAACAAGGGATATATATCAACCATAAATAATTTATTTGGAAAATAAATAAAAAAACAATGTTTATACAAAATTTGAAGGTAATCCTTGGAAAACACCTTTTAAAAAGATACCTACCCTGAAAATGGTTCCTAGCTCATCTCATTTACTTATGACCACCCAAGATTGTTATTAGAAGAACTCCCACTCCAAAGTCACATGGAGAAAAACCAAATCCCACATAGTAACACTTGGTTCATCTAACCCCATATAATGGGTTCCAAAAATTTATTTGAATAAGGAACATTTATGAAGAAGGGTGAATGAAGAAAAATTCTAGTGGAATGGTTATTACCTCAATAAAAACCACCATGATTCTAATAAAAAGACACCACCATGGAGAGGGGTATGATTAATGTCCAGATATGATGTTATTTTTTTTGGTAGGATAAAATGATGTCCAAAGTGTAAAAAAACAAATATATAAAAAATAGTAAAAGGACACTTTTTGGAGTTGGTTATACACTATGGTTTGGCCACACAGTTAAGCGAAATGTATGCCAACAATGTGGGGATACTGCCACCAAAATATTTAAGACACACAACTACTCTTAGGTGTAATATACTTGAAAAAAAAATCTCAAAACATGAAAAATCTACAATTACCCAACATAAAACACCCTAAAACAGTTTGAAAAAGATTACACTAACTATTCGCCCGGTTCAGAATTTGAAAAGACCATAATTTATAACCTTGACACCGAGGAACTTGATGAACATACCATAAGGTAAATAAAACAAAAAATTAAACATAATTGAGACCCAACATTTATTAAAGGTCCCATTATTGGTATCTACTATTATTATTATCCACCATGAGGTTAGGGATAAATTATCTTCTAGACAAGTGATTTTTGGATTACTCAGAGAACCATAATCTCAGTTATATATAATCCCATATAGATGTTAACCTGAGATTGATTCCATTAATGGAGTTATATTAGGACTATGAAATTGAAATAGTCTATACTCTTCGTAAGGTAAATGTGGTGGAAAATTATCTTAGCTATAAATCATTGGTATTCATAATGGTAGTGGATTTGTGAATTTTTCATCTTTCTAGGTTACCATGATGTATAAGAGAAGAAATAATATTCTTCATCAGATGCTAATAACTCCACCACATCTCAAACATGTGTGGGAGTCTAAGTTTGGATGAATTTTTTATGTAGTTATGTATGATTGTATATCTTCAAAGGATGAACAAGGTACATTTTTATGATTGGATGGAGCATTACATCCAATTAATACTGTGGATAAAGAATCTGATTTCATTTTATATACCTCTACCTTGGAGGTACATCTGAGAATTTAAAACATGTACCAAGACCTAAAAAAGAAGTATTTTTGTGGTTTTATAAGGGGGATTAATGTCGAGTATGCATCTCAATTCATTAAATTTAAGTAGATGAAGTGGTAACATCATTTTCTAGAAATATTGAATCAACCTCTTCAGCAGAATTGGGAAGATATATTAGTGGTTTTTGTGATGTGGATTCCATATATCGTGAGAGGGCATAAAACAATCTTGGTGGGTTTCTATAAACATTCCAAATCATCACAATTCCTCAAAATCAAGGAAGTATTATTATGTTGATACACTGTCCCTGGAGAATTAAAACTATAACGACCCATAATTTACATAAATTGTTATTAATTTAGAATTGAATAATACTTATTACAAAATATAACAAAACAATGATAGGACCATATATGTATAGTGTCTTTAGAAACTGGGAAACATAAACAACTGGTTCTAAAATCAACTACATTGTCACCCATTTATTTCATCATATCTAGAGTCCCATTTGGCATATCCAACATAATTCCCATATTTCTGACCTGGGGAAAAGCAAACATACAAAATGGTGAGCTCAAATGCTCAGTAAGGGTAAAAAAGAAAATATCAATCATATCATATTCATAAGAACATAAAATTTTGTAAATCTTAACCTGCAAATGAGATCATAATATCATGACATGGGATAAATCATAGTAGTGAAATGTAATCCCAATAATCACAACAAAAATCTTGAAACTTTGTGGAATACACACATTATAATATAAAATCATTTCATATTAGTGCAGACTCATTTCCAAGACCGACATAGCGGAAAAAGTATATTACTAAACCGAGTTCACTCTTCATTCCAGTCATTTATCAATGAACTAGATTAACTTGTCGTTCCAGCCATGTCAATCTCATGAGATATAAATTTTACCCAATGCATTGGAGGGATATATAGGTCCCAACCATCTCATAATGAAACCATTATTATGTGTTCCACAAAATTATAAATCATACATCATAGCATAACCCATGTAATAAAAATGGGATTTTGAAACATCATGGCATCATAACATAATCCATATAAGATAAAAGGACCTCATAAAAATAATTCCTTCATAACATAATAAAATCAATGTAATAATTAGGATAGGAACAAAACCCTATATTATAATATATGGAAAATAATTTTGATAAAACAATTGAACTCCATTCATGAGGAAATTATCCTTTCTTCTTCAAAAACATTTTTACTTTCTCAAAATGTCATAAAATATTAAACTAAAAGAAGTTAATTGAAAATAATCTTAAATGTAGGTAAATGAATATTCCTTGAAATAATGTTCTATGAAATCATAAAAATACATTCTTTCCAATATAAGTTAAAAATAAACATTTTTCTCGTACTTTTTTTGGAAAAGTCAATAATTATCTTGTACTAAAAAAGACAAAATATTCCTTTCATATGATTTAATAAAAATTCACCGATAAGTAAAATTTGATTTAAAAAATTTTAGGAGTATAGAAATAAAATTACATATTGAGGAAACATGGATGTGGATGATAAATATGCCCCAGCAAATTCTGATGTATAAACAATATCGGATAAAAATGTGATTAGGTGATTTTCCCTTACCTTAGGTCCAATATATTTTTTACATATCTGAAACTCTTGTATAATTATCTAAATAATATCATAGACTTATTACTGAATCATATTCATTGTTATGATATCATATATGGGCATATTCATATCTTCATATTAGTAAAATTTCATTGCAACTTGTTATTCAAGTGTTCATTGCTTTATGTTCTTTTGTGTGTTTTGTCAAATAAATTCTTATTCCTATTTTCAGGTTATAGATACATCATTTTAAGAATGGTATTAGTATAATATATATCATATTTATTCATTCAATTAGTTTATATTATCATTTTTTAATGAAGATCTTGTAGAATGAATCACATCGCACCATGGAGACGATAATCCATACGTACGCACGAGCGACAATATCATTCCCATAATTATTTAATGCTATTGGAGTGGATGATAGAATATCTCAGAATTAGTATATTGTTATAATAATAATATATTGTTATTATTTACACCATTATACACATCAAAGTAAGGATGTGGTGGAAAAAAATATACCATGACGTGGATATGATATTCCATACATATGCACGCGTAATTATTTCATTTTTCGTAGGATGGATAGAAGGTCAAATAAGGTTGTTTCATATTTATAATAACATATAATAATATGATTGGTATGTATGTTATTATTTTATAATGAAACAATTAAATAAGAGGAAGTAGAGTAAGAAATAAATTTGAATGAATCGGTAAAGGATATTCCCTCTTCTTCAATGCACATCTTCAAAACCACCGATTTGGGAACTAAAGTTAGTCTTTGAAGAAACAAAAGACATATAGTATTGTTCTAGGGAAGTGTAGAAGAGAAATGAACATGTTTTGGATGGGAATTATGGTTTAAAACATTGTGAAGAGGACATGGAGGAGGTGACCTTTTATAAGGGAGGAGTGGGGCACCTCTGGAAACCTCAAAAATATTAATTTATAAAAAACTCAAACCCCACTTAAATACATCCAAAATGTCTCAACAAATATTATTAGATAAATAGGGTTTTAATATCATCAACTACTGAAATTTATACATATTGGAAATTTATTTAAACCTTATCAACTCGATTTATCCTTGTTTAATCTATTTAATTTTATTTAGGGTAATAATATTCTAAATTTAAGCTTGTTATAAATAATTACCTATGTGTTGTGTATTTCATATAATTGGATATTTTATGATATTTTAGACCATATAAATTTAAATTTATAAATTTTAAATTTATATGTGATTTTTAAACAATTTTTTAATATGTTATTTTTATAAAATAACAATACTGTCAATTTTGACATTATTCATTTATTTTTATTTAAATAAAATTCACATAGATAATATAATAGAAAAAATATTTAATAGATTACTAACATGTCATATTCCTCTATAAAAGTTTTGGATAACATTAATTAGTTCATATAATATTTATTTTTATATTTTTAAAACCATTTATTTGATATTTCAATCAAAATAATAATTTCTACCTCACTATTGTGTCATTTTTAAGGATAATTATTGAATCCTTAAAAATTTGAAATAAATTCTCATGATGTATATAATTTAATTATATTTCTGGATACTATTTATAGTCGATGTTTTATGAAGTTTATCACTAAATTAAAATTATAACACTTATAAAATATAAGAGAGTGACATGTTCTCACTTTCTTTGATTTTAATAATAATTATATAATTTTCATGGTCAAAAGTCCATGAAATGAATCTATTCTGACCATTAGGTGATATGGGTTGACTTTTATTCATCCAATAGAATTTTGGTAGGTTTTAGGGTATTTTTATAATCTTATTTTTACCCTTTATTACCTGATTTACCTTTAACTGTAGTAAATAAAACAAATTACCGTAGTTATTATTCATAAAATGAAAAAAAATTAAAATTTACCTATAAAAATAATTTGGACCCACTGAATACAAATATGGATTCCATATTTCAAAATTAAAAAAATAGAAGTTGCAGTAATTAATTTAAAATTAATCTCATTGTTAAGAAAATGAGTTTTAAAAGGTAAAACATTGTCAAATATTGAAATGTTTTTACAGATGAATTAAATTTAAAATTAATGGTAATGACATAAATTATATTAAATGGTAAAAATATATTATATTTATACATTAAAACCATTAAATTGTATTATTTATCTTTATAAATTATCCTGATGAAAAGTTTTTTTAGGAAAACGTTTGCGTAATTTTACTATTCCTCAAAATATGAAAGATATAAGAAAAGTATCAAAAATTTCTCCAATGTAAATTTTTATATACTAATTCAAAGGAATAAGATTATTTTGTAAAATTGAACTTATAAATATTTCAAAAATTAGAATTAAAATGGGTGTGCCATCTAAAGGCGGTAAAATTGCATTTTTTTAAAAACACTGCTTTTATCCGAAAAATTGATTTAGTTATCATAACTCATTCAAGAAAATGGCTAACATAAATTATAATTTCGTAAAATTAAAAATTCATTTAATTATATTCATACTAGCTATTTCATAATAATATAATAATATATCATTGTTCAATGAAACTCGGTATTGCTTACAACAGAAGCTATCGAGGAAGGTTGTTCTTGCGGGTAACACAAGATATGTCAGTGTTGTGTGTAGTGAAATATTTCCTTGGTGTTTTATATAACATTAGACATAAAAAATATTTCACATAAAATATCAGGGTGTTACATTATACACAACTTAAAATGAATTTCACCCTCAAGATGCATCAATTTGTAACAAACAGATGAGGATACCTCTCCCTCATCATATCCTCAAGTTCCCATGTAGCTTCTACTAGCGGGTGGTTCCTCCATAAAACATTAACCAAGTGAGTGGTCTTGTTTCATAGAATGATTTTGCGAGGATCCGTAATCTCTATTGGCTATTCTTCATAAGAATGATCTAGCACTAGCGGTAAAACTTCTGAGCGTTGTACATGTGATGGATCAGGTATGTACTTTCTTAGAAGAGATACATGGAACACATCATGAACATGAGAGATTTTTCGTGTAAGTTCCATTCAGTAAGCTACCTTCCCAACACGATCCAATATTTTGAAATGATCGATATACCTAGGGGTCAACATTCCCTTCTTTCCAAATCACATTACTATCTTCCAAGGAGCTATTCGTAAGAACAATTTATTAACCACATAAAACTATAGGTCTTTTCTTCGGTTGTTGGCATAACTTTTTTGTCGACTCTGAGCAGCTCTTATGTGTTGTTGAATAGATCTAACATTTTCTGCTATCTCATCAACAAGATCCGGTCCTAATATCTTTCTTTCCCCAACTTCATCCCAGCTAGTTGGAGCTCTTCTTTTCTTTCCGTAGAGTGCTTCATAAAGAGCCATCTGAATTCAAGAGTGAAAAATATTATTATAATAAAATTCCACCAAAGGTAGGTGTGGATCCAAACCCCCTTTGAAATCCATAGAGAAAACTCTCAACATGTCTTCTCGAGTTTGAATTGTCTAATCTGACTGACCGTCTGTTTGAGGATGATAGGAAATGCTGAAACTCAACTCTATATCTAGATCATGCTAAAGACATCACTAAAACTTCATGGTAAACCTCAGATCTCGATCAGATATAATGGAAAGTGGTACTCCATGAAATCTTACTCTTCCTTTATATATATCTTGGCAAGATGATCAAGAGATAAATCTTCTTTAATAGAAATGAAGTGTGCCAACATCATAAGACGATCAACTATAACCCATATAGAATTATTGCCTTTGGATGTTTTAGGAAGTCTAGTAAAAAAGTCCATAGTGATGTTTTCCCATTTCCATTCTGGTATGGGTAATGTTTGTAACATCCCCTTAGGCTTTTGTCTCTCAGCTTTAACTTGCAGAAAAAACAAGCATCAAGAGACATATTTAGCAACATCTCTTTTCATGCAATCCCACTAGAAGAAATCTTTCAGGTCTCTATACATCTTCGTGCTTCCAGGGTGAACAGAGAATGAAGAATTATGAGCCTTATCCAATATTTCCTTCTTTAATTTTGAGATGGTGGGAACACAAACCCTATTCTGGAACTTTATTATTTCATCACAACAAATGTGGAATTCAAGAACATTTCTCACCTTCTTCTGTAACTCTACATCTTATTAATGTGCCTCTTTAATCATCACATGTATAGATGGTAGAAAATTCATTTTATAAAGATAATATTTTCCCCTTCCATTATAATTCCAAGATCCATCATTTGTAAATACATAAATATTGGATCTTTTTTGACCCACATCATGGATAAGATAGCACGATCTTGTTGACATAATTCATCAACCACCATGTTTCCTTTCCTTGTGTGGTAATGAATTGAGCATTCATAATACTTAATTATCTCTAACCATCTTCTTTGGTGAATATTTAGCTCCTTTTCTGTAAATAAAATAATTTAATATTTTATGATCAGTCTAAATATCACACCTTTAACCATTAATATAATGCCCCCAAATCATTAATGCAATGATTACTACAGCTAACTCCAACTCATGAGTTGGGTAATTTTTCTCATGGATCTTAAACTGTCGTGAGGCATAATATACCACCATATCATTTTTCATGAGATCACACCCCAATCCCTTCTTGGATACATTACGATAGATCACAAACCATTCTCCACTACAAGGCAGTGTGAGAACAGGTGCACTGGATAACCTTGTTTTTAACTACTTGAAATTTTCTTCACACTCATCTGTCCAAATGAACTTAACTACTTTTCGAGTCAACATGGTAAGAGGATTATATAATCATTAATAATCTTTCACAAAACGTCGATAATATCTAGTAAAACCAATAAAACATCGAATCTCAGTTATTGTTGTTTCCCTCGACCATATTTCGATAACCTCTTCATTTTGCAGGAATCAAAGATATCACCTCTATTGAGATTATGTGACTAAAAAATGATACTTTTTGAAGCCAAAATTCACACTTGGTAAATTTGGAATAAAGCCTATCATTTATCAGGGTCTTCAATAAAATTCTTAATTGATCTTCATGTTCTTCCTTTTCCTTTTAATAGACAAGAATATCATCTATAAAGACTACCACAAATAGATCAAGATTGTCTCTAAAGACTATATTCATTAGATCCATGAAGATTGCAGGGGAATTAGTGAGACGAAATGGTATCACTATAAATTCATAGTGTTCATACCTTTTACCAAAAGAATTCTTTGGTATATCCTCCATTTTTTCCCTTAATTGATGATACCCAGGACAAAGATCAATCTAGGAAAAGAATTGAGATCCGGTTAGTTGTTAAAATAATTCATCAATGCGTGGGAGAGGATATTTTTTCTTGACAGTGATGTTGTTATGTTCTTTATAATCAATGAAAAGGCTCATTGATCCATATTTCTTCTTAACAAAGAGAATAGGTGCTCCGCAAGGTGACGTACTAGGGAATATGAATCCTTTATCAAGATTATTTTGGAGTTTCTTTTTCAAATCTTGCAACTCAATAAGGGCCATTCTATATGATGTCTTTGAAAGAGGCAGAGGACCTGGTATGAGTTCTATTGAAAACTCAACTTCACGATTTGGTGGAAGACCTAGCAATTCCTCTAGAAAGACATCATCAAAATCTCGTACAATGGGAATATTTTTAATCATGAGTTTCTCTCCAACAATTTGAGATAAATAACCTTCATTTATTGGAATCAAGACCCATAAGATTAAAGAAATTTCCACTGGAAGGTTATATTCATCATTGCATCGATAGATGATCGTAAATTGATATGGAATATGAAATGTGACTTCCCTTATTTGGAAATTGATATGATATTCATATAAAGAAAGGGAATACATACCAAGAATCACATCAAATTCCACTATAGGAAGGATCACAAGATTTGGAAGAATCGCTTCCCACAAACATCAACCAGAGATGAATTTTAAACTTTTGATGCAACTATTGGGACAATATGGGTTGTCACAGCTAACTCAATATCAAATTGCTTAAGTAATATGGAAATACCCTTAGAAAATTCTTCAGAAATAAAAGTGTGGGTCAATACATAATGAAATAAAACATTTTCTACATTAGAGTGGATGATATGTTTACCTTTCTCCACTTCGTTTTCACACTCCACATCGCCAATAGAAATTGCATGTGACATTCCTTTGTCTTGGGACTTATGAAATTGTTGAAATTGATCATCATCAACAACCCTTGGATTATGCCAAATATTGTCATAATTCCCCATTTCCATGTACTTGTAACATTGATGTTTAGGATGTTCATTCTGTATAGCCTTTTCATTATTCGCATCACTAGTCATCTTTTTACCATCACTGTTGAATTCAATTACCTGATGACCTTCTTTTCCACACTAAAAAAATTTACTTGTCCCTTTAAGAAAATTCCCTCCATGTTTCAATCCACACTTTGAGAATAAGGTAAAACCCATCTACTTTTCAGTATGGTCTTTATATTTCCCTTTGAATTCCATTTTACTTTTCTTATCAAACCCATATAACTGATGGGTTAATCCAATCTCCATATCACCCTTGAGAGCATATCGAACAATTACCTCATAGCTATTGGACTCCCTTATGGATAATGCCCTTCTTAGACTTGGTTTTAATCCACTAAAGAATCGATTGATCTTACACTCAGGTTAGATAATAATCTTAGAAGCGTACCTTCCAAGCCTGGTAAAGTTTGCTTCATAGGTACCAACAGATTCTTCATCATTTTGCTTCAGTTCAAGAGACTCCTCCTCCATCTTAGTTCAAAGAATACAAGGGAAGTACTTATTGAAAAATAATTTCATGAACTTGTACCATTCCATGGACTCAATTTCATCCCTTTTCCCAGTATTCTTGACAAGATACCTACATTTATCAGCTTCACCTTCCAAACAATATACTATTAAGATTACATTATCATGTCCATAACATTGCAGAACTAAAAATATCATTTTAGTGGTACTGGTCCATTGTTCAGCCACTAATGGATCGAATGAACCACTGAATGAAGGTGGATGATGCCTCATGAATGATTCAACAAAATGTTTCTCCTTAATTTGCTCATTTGGAAGGCCTGCATGATTCATAGGATGATAAATTTGTGTGAGTGTGGCTACAAAAGCTTTCATTCCATCTCCCATAAGGTTTTGTTGCTCAGGGGGACAATCATTGCATTGCCTGCCGCATTAAAAATTAACATGGTCCCTTCGGATTGCAGTCATTGACTAAAACCAAGAAGCATAGTGTGAGCATTAATAACTACAAGAGTAAAACCACATAATTAATAATAAAACATCACACTTTAGGTATTATGATGCATTATTCATGGCCATTTCTAACACACTAATAATGTGTTCTATGCTTAGAAATATTTTTAGGGTTCTTACTAAGGCTTTCACATCCGAGTTTCCAAAGGTTATCTATACCTGTCCTCTGATACCAACTATAATGACCCGTACATTACATACATGGTTATAACATCAAAATTGAAGCATACTTATTACAACATATAAAAAAACCATGATATGACGTTATATTCATAGTGTCTTTAGAAAACGGAAAACATAAACAACTGGTTCATAAATCATCTACATTGTCTCTTGATTATTTCATCATATCTTGAGTCCCTTTTTGAATATCCAACTTAATACCGTACTTCTAGACCTGGGGAAAAGAAAACATACAAAAGGATCAGCTCAAATGCTATGTAATAGTAAAAAAAGGAAATATAAATCATATCATATTCATAAGAACATAACATTTTGAAAATATTAACCAGAAAAAGAGATCATTATATCATGACATGGGATAAATCATAGTAGGAAATGTAATCAAAATAATCATAACTTAAAACATGAAACATTGGGTCCTACACAAAAAATATTATAAAATAATTTCATATTAGTCAACACTCATTTCCATGACCATCATAGCGGACAAAGTCTAATACTGAACCAAGTTCACTCCTCGTTCCAGTCCTGTGTCACTGAACCAGATTAACTTGTCATTCCAGCCATGTCTATCACATGAGATGTAAATATTTATCGAATTCATTGGAGGGAGATATAGGTCCCACCCATCTCATAATGAAACCATTCTTATGTGTGCCACAAAATCATAAATCAAACATCATATCATAACCCATGTAATAAAAATCGGATTCATAAACATCATGCCATCGTAACATAATCGAAATAAGATAAAAAGACTTAATAAAAATAATTCCATCATAACATAATCAAATAAATTAAATAATAGGGATAGAAACAGAACTCTATATTATATTAGATGGAAAATAATTTTGAAAAAACACTTGATCAACATTCCTGAGAAAAATATCCTTTATTCTTCAAAAACATTTTTCCTTTCTCAAAATGGTATAGAATTTTAAACTAAAAGAAGTTAATTGAAAATAAACATGAAAACTTGTAAAGGAATATTCATGTAAATAATGTTCAATGAAATCATAAAATTCCATTCATTCCGTATAATATTAAAATAAACATTTTCTCTTAATTTTTTCAGATTAGTATATAATTAACTCATTCTAAAAATGACAAAAGATTCCTTTCATATCTTTTACTAAAAATTAACCAATAAGTAATATTTTATTTAAAAAATGTACGAGGATATATATAATATTAAATATTGATGAAACATGGATGTGGATGATAAATATACTCCAGTATATTCTGATGTATAAACAATCTCGAATAAAAATGAGATTGCAAGATTTTCCCTTAACTTAGGTCTGATATTCTTTGTACATATCCAAAACTCTTGTATAATGATTTAAATAATTTAATTGACTTATTCCTGAATCATATTAATTGTTATGATATCATATATGGTCATATTCTTATCTTCTTATTATTAATATTTCATTGCTACTTGTTATTTGGGTGTTCATTGCTTTATGTTTATATGTGTGTTTTGTCGAATAAATTATTATTCCCCTTTTTAGGTTATAGATACATAATTTATAGAAAGGTATTAGTATAACATATATCAGATTTATTCATCCAATTTGTTTATATAATTATGGTTTATTAATGATCATGTAGAACGAATCTCATCGCACTATGGTGATGGTAAGTCGTACGTACGCACGAGCGATGATATCATTCTCATAATTATTGAAATGTATTGGATTTGATGATAGAATATCTCATAATTATTATCACGTTATAATAATCATATCCATTTATTATTTACACCATTATACCCATCCATGTAAGGTGGTGGTGGAAAACAAATTACACCAAGGGGTGGAGATGGTATTTCGTACGTACGATTGCACTGTGATTTCGTTTTTCGTAGGATTAATAGAAGGTGAAATAGTGTTGTTTCATATTTATAATAAGATATAATTATATGATTAATACTAATTCTATTAATTTATAATAGAACAATTAATGAAGACGAAGTAGAAGAAGAAACAAATTTGAAATAATCGGTAAAGGATATTACCTCTTTTTCGACGCTCCTCTTTTAAACCTCCTCGTGGGGCACTAAAGTCGGACATTAAAGTAGATCAGGACCTATATTATGTTTTTAGGGAAGTGGATAATGGAAATGGATATGGTTTCTCCGATCATGAACCCTAAAAATGTTGTGAAGGGGAGAGGGAGGAGGTTCCCTTTTATAAGGGAGGAGAGGGGCTCCTTTATAATCTTCCAAAATATTAATTTATGAAAAACTCAAACCCCACATAAATACATCCAAAATAAATAAACATCATATATTAAGAGATACATGGTTATAATCTAGTCAACCAATTAAATTTAGACTTGTTGGGAATTTATTTTAAATCTTATCAACTCGATTTATCCATATTAAATCTATTTAATTTTATTTGTGGTAATAATATTCTAAATTTTAAATTGTTATAAATAATTACATATATTTTCTTAATTTTACATTATTGGTTAATTTATGAAATTTTAGAAAATATAAATTTCAATTTATAATATTTAGATATTTTTTTTGATTTTTAAACAATTTTATAATATGTTATTTTTATAAAATAAAAATTGTGTCAATTTTGACTCCGTTCATTTATTTGCATTTAAATAAAATCCACAAAAAAAATATAATCAAAGAAAAATATTTAATAATTTACTAACATATCATATTACTCTATAAAAATTTTGGATAACATTAATTAGTTCACATAATATTTATGTTAATATTTTTGAAACCATTTATTTGATATTTTAATCAATAAAATAATTTCTACATCACTATTGTGTCATCATGAATGATAACTGTCTAATCCCTAAAAATTGTAAATAAATTCTCATGATGTAGATAATTGTATTATCTATCTGTAAAATATTTATTTTATATGTTTTATCAATTTTATCACTAAACTAAAATTATTACAATTATGAGATATAAGAGAGTGACCTCTTGTCACTTTCTTTGGTTTTAATAATAATTATATCATTATCATGGTCAAATGTCCATGAAATGAATATATTCATACCCTTAGATGATATGGGTCAACTTTTATTCATCCAATAGAATTTTGGCAGGTGTTAGGGTAATTTTATAATCTTATTTTTACCCTTAATTACCAAATTTACATTTAACTTTAGTAAATAAAACAAATTACCTTAGTTACTATTCATAATATCAAAAAAAAAGTAACCTATTAACATAATTTGGACCCAATAAATCCAAATATGGAATTCATTTTTCAAAATTAAAACCATATAATTTTTAATAATTAATATAAAATTAATCCTGTTGTTTAGAAAATGGGTTCTAAAAGATAAAACATTGTCAAAGATTGAAATGTTTTTACCTATGAATTCAATGTAAAATTAATGGTAATGAAAAAAATTATATTAAAAAGTAAAAATATATTTTATTTATAGTTTAAAACCATTAAATGTTATCATTTAACCATATAAATTATCTTGATGAGAAATGTTTTTTTATGAAAATTATAGCGTATTTTTAATATTCATCAAAATATGGAAGTTATCAGAAATGTATAAAAAATTTATCCAATTTGAATTTTTATATCATGGTTAAATGAAGAAGTTTATTTTGAAAATTTTAACTTATAATCTTGTCAAAAATTAATTTTAAAATTGGTGTGCCATCAAAAGGCGGTAAAACTGCATTTTTTGAAAAATACTTCTTTTATCCGAAAAAACTGTTTTTGTTTTCGTACTTCATTCTAAAAAAAATTTAAGATGAATTATAATTTTATGAAATTAAAAATTCAGTTAATACTATTCATAATGACTAGTTCAGAATATAGTAATAATATATCATTGTTTAGTGAAAACTCGGTATTGCGTAAAATTCATGCTATCGTGGAAGGTTTCTCTTGTGTGTAGTGCAAGTCAAGACAATGTTGTGTGTAGTGAAAGATTACTTTGGTATTCAATATAACATATCACACAACAAAATATTTCTCATAAAATCTCAGGGTGTTACCAAAATGAGAAAATTAATTAAATAATTTTATATATTTTAAATGATTAAGCTATTAGTGATCCCTTTATAAACCGATTTATATCCAATATCTAGGGTTTAAAATACAACCCTATGATATTGGGAGGTATAAGAGAAATCACCATGGGTAAGGACCTTTGATGATCAAAAAAAGATGGAAATAAGGACTGAAGTCATGTTATTGTGGGGAATTATGGAATGAATTATAAATTTAGTGGATTATTTAACAACACTAATAACGAATTATTTCATAACAAATTTTCATTCACTTAATTAATATAGGTATTTTTTACTATTTTCCACCCCATTTTATCTTGAATATTTTAATGGATTATTTTATCCATGATAAATCTTGATATATCTCTTATTTTCCATGTATCAATAAGATTACCATTTGGATTTACAATGTTCATGAAGAATTATTTTTCATTATTTTCTTTATGAAATGAATATAATTGGAGGGATATATATCATACAATAATGATTTTCACTATGATATTTTTTTTGGTTTTCTACCACCATTCATCACATTCTCTATTGTTAGCTCCCATTTTGGGTGGTGGTTCAAGTATTGCTGGTCTAGTTTAAATCATGATCGATCCCAAAAATCAACATTGACCTAAGTGAAGATGAATTTATAAATTTTTTTGAATCTATATTCAAGAAAAAACAATGAAAATTATATCTACTAATTTATTAGGATTGTTTTCCCAAAATTTAGGTTTATAGGAAGTAAAATATCAAAAAAAAAAGATTTATTTTTTAGTGATTTAATGGTCAGAAATCAATGTTATAGGGTTGTAGATTTGTGATTGATGCTTCTGGAGGCATATCCTGCATTATTTTGGATGAGATCAGAAGAAAATAACATGTTTCTAGTGAATGATATTATTATGGTAAAAAATCCTAACTACATTCCATGTATTTCAAAGAACACATGTTGTGTATCAAGGTTTTATATGGTGCTAGGGATTCCTGTCTAAATAAAATATCAAACACCCCTTTAAAGGTCCCATTTTCCAATGAATTCACCTCGATAGCTCAGATGCGTATATAGATTACACATTTTGGACCTTAGGTTATCCCACACACTGTATGCCTTTGGTAACACATCGTGTACATGACCCTCCACATTCCCAGTGTACCAGTATGACAGAATTAGGTTTTGAATTGAGAGTACACCCCATATACACCTAGAGAAATTCCATGTAATTCTCTTAAAAGGATCCACCTATTGTAACTCCTTCTATATGAATCTTACTATGGACCATGAGTAGTTCCTTTTGAGATTATTTCCATATAGAAAATGATGATGGTCATTATTTATATATCAATGGTATATAGATGGGTGATGTGATTGGGAAACATTATCTAATGATACTAAATAGATGTAAGGGATCGAGAGTGATCCATAGAGGGATTGTACATTAGGCTCCATATTAGTTCATTTTTATAAGGTGGGGTACACCATATCATATGTAATCATATATTATGAACTCCCCAACAATACTAAAGTATATTTCTTCTATATACAGAGTTGGTAATCCACATAATAGAGATCTGATAGTGTGTGAGTCCTCTTATATAGTTTAATATCCCTAAATTGATGCAATTTCTATTGAGAAATGGATTATTTGTTATATCCTGTTGAGATTTTTAGGATTTTAGAATTGGATTTTGGATCTATGGACAAAATAATCTTTCATACTAGGATATAAAGATTGATTTTCCTCTACTTTCAATAGAGGTTTCTTATTTAGAATATATGTTTTTGGGATTTCCTTCCCCTCTTATCTTTTGTGTTAGGTAACTATATTCATGTTATTTATCCCTTTACGGTGTTCTATGTCTTATATTGGGTATGTATCTACCCACCCCTTAATGGTATTTTCATGCATTTGTTGTTTTTGATACAGATGATGGGTATCTTGGAAGAATCTTTTGGTTGACCCAAAGTAGGTGGATCATAGTTTTAGAAGGTGACTATTACCACATACAATGGTAAGTTCCTTATATCGTGAATAATACTATCTCCTTCATTATTTATAGTCATTTCATGTTGAGATACCTTCTTTTGTTGGGTGTATATAAACCCCCTTTGTACTTGGATTCATTTTATGAACTTTCATGTTCACCTAGAAGTTATTTTATGAATTTGATTAAACATTAGATATTCCAAAAATTATTATTATCCCTACAAGGTTGTGTGGTGATGTGTTTATGTGTATATGTACCATAAGCTCTGGACACCAGGCATATGATATATTCCAACATGGTGCTGGTCGTCATCCCCTGACATATTGGAGGCGGGCTTGATGTGTCAGTCTTGACATACATCCAACCTAGGTGGGCCCCTGGTGGTTTGGGTCATGAAACTCATTTAATTTAAATAATTTCCATGGAATTATCATATAAAAAAGCATGATATGCATTTTGATATTTGTAAATATTTTTTATTTATATTTTTTGTCGAGTTACATAAATTATTGGTTGTACAAATAGTTATAGATTAATATGGTGTGAAAATATTAATTAGGTGTTTGGAATATTGATTGTAAAACTAAATAATTTTAATAATGAATATATAAAGGAATAAAACATGAGATAATAAACATTTCAAGAGATGAAATGCGTTTAAATTAGTGATATTATACAATAAAACCCATAAAAATAATTAGTGTGAGATGTCTTCCAAAGGGGAAATTTTTATAAACTCAATCAGTTGATTGTATAGCTTCAAGCCATCATCAGATGCCCTTATATTTTATTATGTAATGATATCAAGTAATAAGTTCTCTAATAGTAAGGTTCCAAGTTCATGTTGTGGTATTTGGGTTACACATATATGGGAATCTCTAATAGTTATGTAACTATAGGAATGGAGATAAATTTATATATATATAATTGATTTTTATATACATATCTCCACTCAACTATATAGGATTCATATATGATATTATTGGGGTGATTCCCTACCCATACAAGTATGCGGTGGGATGAATTCCATAATAGTATCATTACATAGAAAAATATAGACCATGGGTTACTAAAACGATATGATATATGGGATCATCATTTCTAGTGGGAGTATATTAATTAATAATCCTTGATTAAATGATATAAAAAATTATACTCACCCATATAAATATCTTTGTTAAAAATTACGGACTGAATAATTTATATGATAGTGGGATATCTTGTAGTTAAAAACTCTAAAAATATTATAGATTGGTATCTGACATTAAGAAGTCTTCTCAAATAGAAGTATTCAATATATTTGAATGTGAATTTTTTTGAAATACATATCTCCAACTATGAATCATGGGAATTTTATATCTAGAATGCTTCATTATATTTTTTTGAGAAAACAATACACAAAGATAATAGTGAATTGATATAATAGTGATGTAGATCCTCGTTTTGGTAATGAATCAAAGTTGTTTTATTAGAGATCAGAATTTATATTCTATGTTTAACATGTGTATTAGTACTGGAAATAGTTAATTGTTATTATGTTTCTAATAAATAAAATTATTTATGAATCTTTTCCAGATAAGAAGTGATTTTCAATCATAATTATGAAAAATATTAAGTCTATATATTAGAACCAAATGTGTCATCACATCGTGATTATAGTTGACATATTAAAAATTCTTGATATGGACACTCCTATAGGTAACATTGAAAATACTAATTTAATGGTATATCCCAATACCATAAACATGTGGAATTTTCATGCTGAAAATATAAATGGAAAACACATCTAAAGACTCTAGGGAGATAATTTTTTTGAACAAATTGTTTATGAATTGATTTGAACTGAGGAATCATGTTTATTAGGGAATATTTCCAAATAACCTTTTAGTATAAAAGTTGAAATGGATTGTTCAATATTGGATATTATACATTGTTACTTATATGGACCAATGAGCACTGATGAAAATTTAGGGTTTAGGTACTGAATTACTTTAATCGATGACTTTAGTTGGTACGGTTATATGTCACTATTGAGATAGAATTATTAAAAATTTAAAAAATTTAGGGTCTTTGGGAGTAAATTACAAAATAAATTTGGAAAAAGAATTAATATTCTGTGATAAAATCATGGTGGTGAATAATTTAGATCATAATTCACTAATCCATTGATATATTATTAAATTATTCCACAACCTAGTCATCTGGAAACACTATAGTAGAATGGTGTTTCTAAAAGGTAGAATACTACTTTTTTGGATATGGTTCTAATGATGATGAGTTAATGTGACGCTATTTGTTAAATATTTGGATAATATTTTTATATTACCACATTTTTTAATCATTTATCTATATCTAAATAAATTATAATAATACCATATAATATATGGGGTTAGAAAACTCATCATTTTTCTTTTAGGAGGATTTGGGGTTATGAAGAACTAATATAATGATTAGATTCAATTAATGTACTCCATAATATCAGTAATGACTTATTATTGGGTTATATCATGGATATTAGTAGGTATTATTTATATAGTCCCACTAAGAAAAATGTGCATGTGGATTAACATAGTTTATTCCTTGAAAATAAATGTATCAATTAAAGAGTCAGTGTAAGGAAATTTAAAATTGTAAATATTAATGACAAAAAAATAGGAAGTGTTCTTGGGATATATGTTTGGTTGCTTCTATAAATATATGGGTAAAAATAATGGAATTAGTATAAAAAATAACATTGAAATTATGGTAAGATTCATCACAAGATAGAGTGATATAGGTTTATTGTGGAATATGATGATGTCTTAATGTTAATAAGTTATTAAATTACAACATAATTGGAGGACATTGTGTGTTTTGTTTCCTATAAATTGTAAAAATACAAAGAGTATAAAATGTAATCAATTTATGCTAAATAGTTCTGAACATAGTGGATACACCTGAAGGGTTGATACTTATAGGGTTAAGGTGGGGTTTTCATAATATTATTGAAATTACTGGATGTTTTTCTACTAATAAATTATTCCTGTGGGAAAATGATGTAATAATATTCACGGTATTGACTATGAATAATCCTTTTCACCTAATATGATAATAAAATCTACTAAAATTCATATTTTCATAGTTACAAATTTAAATACTAATATTTTTAAAATGTGTAAAAAACTAATTTCATTAGTATGGATTTATTTAATGATGTGCACATGATAGAGTCAAATGTTTTGAATGTGATTAATGATTCTGTTAAGGGTTTCAAGTCACAATAAACCATTTATGGATTGAGGAAAACATCATATAGTCGTAATATCTATTTTCATAGTGGAATAAAATATTTTGGTTTCATTAAAAAATATATATGATTCTTTTATATACATGTTATTTATTGGGATTCTTGTGGTATATACTATTATATATTAGGATGAGGAACAAATTACCAAAAATGATATCCTAGTTTTACACATTATAAAGAATTGATTGGGTAAATAATTTTTGGATGAAACACACAGGAGAATAAAACTACATACTAGATATGGATATTTATAGATTGATATATATTACGCTTCATATATTTTGTAGTTATATTGGTAAAGTTGAAATGAGTTTCAACATGGTGACCTCTAAAAAGTGATCCATAATAGTGTCACATGGCATGAATCTTTAAAATATTCAAGATCTTTTTAAATAGTAAAAAATGATAGATAAAATTAATTATCTATCTTTTGTAGTGTCTATGTTGTATTCCCTGTTGTTTACTCAATGCAATGAATCTTATTATTTGAGGCATAAAAAATAAATACCAATTTCATATGGGTGGGATTCAAATTATTTCTATTAAGAAAATACTTATGTACTTGAGAAGAATGAAGGATATTTTTTTTCATTAGATGAGAGTGAGATACTAGTGTAACGGATTACATTGAATCAAATTTATAATCTAAAAAATATACCAAGAGATCTTAAACTAGTTTTATATTTCCTAACGAGTGTATATATAAGTTTGATGAGATACAAATAATACACCATAATAGAATCTCAAATTAAGGCCTAGTACATCACTCCATCAGATGTTGTAAAGGAAGTGAGTTGGATAAAAATTTCCATTTATGAACATTGGGTGGTTATTATAAACAATGGATAAATCACAATTTTCTATGAAAATGATTGATCCATTAACCAGGTTTAGAGACCCCTATCTCACCAAATGACCAAACACTTCTTTCAAAAATAAAATCTATTTCGAGATATAATTGAGAAGGATGATGTAATGATTTTTTGATGGATACATATGGAAATGAAGAAAATTAATTGAAAAAATTATTACCACAATACAAAAATGAGGATTTTTTGATAATCTAGTAGTATAAGATACACGAGTGATCGGATATAACATGTGTATAATGTTTTATGATTTTATAGTAAAGGATTTGTTTTTCGTTTCATCATGAATTCCAAAATTTATATTACATGAATACTAGAATGATAATAACCCCTCAATGTATGATTTTGAATTTGTAAATAAAAAATTATCTTCAAAAAATAATATGGTATATAATTATTTTTTAATATCAATAACACTAGTAAGATCATGAGATAATAAATGGAGTATTGTTATTTGAACTAAACCACTGTACTATAACTCAATTTAAAAAATATAGTAATTCATATTCATAGGATTATATTCATATTATAAATTATTTTTACCTAATGTTTGTGAGGTGCCTAGAATAAGTGATTTTATACATCGATAGAATTCTTTTACAACGCATTAGTCTTATAAAATTATGTGTGGTTGGGTATCTTTTTTATCATGTTGTCAGTTAGGTCACAACCACACAAGATTTGTCTGCATATATGATAAGTGAATACATTTTTTCCATAAATTAAATATTTTAGGTAAATTCATGACCAAACTTAGATGTTTATCATGTTGTTGACTTAAATAGTAGGATGAGGGACATGTGATATTCTCATCTATTATAGGAGTGAAATATAATGTATTGATAGACTCGATAACTCTTTTTTAGAGAACCAAGAATTTTTTTGATGGATTTTAGTTGATTTAAAGTTTTATATTTAATGGTATTTTATATCCATTGATAGAGGGATTATATAGGTATTCATATAATGTATATGATATATATTCTGTTAGACATGTTCATATAGATATATGTGTTTGTTGGGATGATATCACATCAAAACCATTTATAGCTTTAGTAGCCCAAATTATTTCTTAGAAGTTTCAATTTTCATAACATTATAAAATCATGATTTCATGTTTGTTTTAAGTGATAAAAATTATTATATTTTTAAATAGTTTGGAAATAGGATATATATTAATGTTTTAGATATAATTTTCATTCAAAAATGTATATTTTTTATAGACTGTATCTATAAGATGAAATCACAATGTAATATTATTTGTAAAAAAATTACTTATGGGATGTTTGTACAACTGATTGATTTTTGGGGAAAAAAATAAATTGGTGAAATTATTTTTTATGATATCCTCATATCATCTCTGTTGATTGGGTATATTTGGTGCACCTATCATAAAAAATGATTCACTTCTATTGTATTGTGATATGTGAAATTGATATATGATGTTGCATGAATTTTTATGTTTCTTTAGTTTGTTTAATGTTATGAATCGATAATATTTATTAATTTATGTCCATTAATGTAAGATATATTAATTTTTATATTCCAAAATGAATTATAACATAATATAATGAATTTTAACAGATGATAAATGTCTTGATATTACAACTAATACACCTACATTGTGATTCAATTATTTTAATAAAGACAATATGTAAAAGGGATTTGACCCCACCTATTTATGGAAACTTGAGTCATGAAAGCCAAAAAACAAAAATATATCTATCCATAATCATACATTTTCATTGATAATAAGGGTCTAGAGCCTATTTTGCGGTTTATGGTTCTCTCATTATAAATGCAGATCTAGGTCTAGTACAATCCCCTTTGATGGAAGAGTTATTTTTGCAGATGATACTATAAACGCATCATGCATTCTTTATGAAAGAGTCAAATATGGATGCCATCGTGATGAAGGTATTCACATTTTTTTGTTATTTATTATGGATGATACTTTTTTTATGATAGATCATCCATTTCATAGGTTTTCATACACTTTAAATATTATTAGATTATCACTAAAAACCCATCAAACACAACATCCATTATGTAAAAATATAAAAAAAACATTTATTTTTATTTAATTAATGAGAGATGTATTTAAATTACATTTTTTCCAATTATTTTAAATATCTTATCTTTATGAAATATATGATTATGATTGAATCATACTAATAAAATATATGATGGTTAGATTGACATACCTAAAAAGATTACTAAAATAATTATGACTATATCAAAATAGAATTGTTATAAAAGGAATAAGATTACTAAAATATAGAAATAAGTATATGAGATAGAATTAATGATGAATATACAAAGTGTAAAGATGATATGAGTAGAACCCACAAATATTTTTTAAATAGCACATGGTTAACCACATAGAATGATCTTCGAAAAAACTCTTTTTTCATAAATATTTATTTGTATATGTTTTTAATGCTACATAATGTAATGTTTCCAAAATCCATTTATTTAATATATATAACTAGAAATATATAATAATAATAATAGAGGAAAATAGATTGGCGGTGTAAGTCAAAAGGATAATACACACACATGCACGCATCTGTTGATTCTAGATAGACCATACCAGCACCCCCCCTTAAATGGATAATGAGTATCCAATTATTCTATCCATAAAAATATCAAAAATAAAAAACCTAACAAGTACACATTTTTAAGATAGATTCTACTAGAGTGAAAAAGTCACCACTATAGTTCCCATCCATAATAATACTACAATTCTAAGCCACAATACTACAATTATGTTCCCATTGACGCCAGATCCATAGCACACATGATGTAGCTTACTAATAAGTGTACCAATACAATGCCCCACTATAGATCCCACTAAATTACCCACCCAATAACTCACTAAAATGACATTGCTGAAAGTCAATCCCTAGATCCTTGGGATGTATGATAGGTATCCCAACCCCTAGGTTGAGGCATACCAATATAATAATAATAATTATTATTATTATTGTTATTATTAATTATTTTCAGGGTGGAAATTACAAACCACAGATAAAAACACACACTTAAGGCCCCCATGTTGGTGTATCCACATCCTTACACACAAGTATTTATAAGAACCCACTAGGACCCTTAAAATTATATGGCCCAAATGCCACATGTATTAAAATTTAATATCATACCCCAATGGACCATTCGGGGAATAGTACTACTATAACAATCCCATTAATATATTATATGAAACAAAACTCACCCTATTATAGTACTAATACGATAATGCATTTATAAAATCTCCCAAATTATTGAACATTAGTGGTGGAACCCTTCATATCATTGATGTTGATCAGTAACCCATACTATTTAACAACATTCCAGAATGTGTAATAATGACAATGATGATTATGATGATGATAAATATAAATATAATTATAATGATAATGACAATAATAATAAATATGATGATTAAGATGATGATAAATATACTTATATTTATGATGACAATGATGATAATAATAATTATGATGATTATGATGATATTGACCATTAATCTCATTTCTCCACCAAATACCTCAGTGGATTTATAGAATTTTTTGGGTTTATGTGTTGTCAGATATTGATGTTGGAAATAAATCACTAGAACATGGGGATACTTCATCATTATAAAACCTAGTGATATATGACTTATTATTAGAATGGTGTTGTGACTTTTTGGAGTCCTAAGGATGTTTTCATTAAAAGATAAGTGGTAAACATGTGTTTTACATCACCGGATGGTTGTTAAAAGATATTTTCATAAAATATAGATAATAAAATATTCTTTATAGTGTTTAATTTGAGTGGTGGAATAATATAGTGATATCAAAACCATATTTGGTGATATATCTAGTGTTAAAAGGCTATCATGGGTGGCTGTGTGGATGTGTACAATGTAGATTTATAGAACCCATACATGGGAGGGGGTGAAAATTTTGGAAGGAATAATAATGGGACATGTTATTGTTCATTAGACGAATATATTTGGTTAGGCTGATGCTTAACATCTTCAGTGAAATGGACAGACATGGATGAAAATCACGGGGGCTTTAAAGCAAAAAGAATATGTGGGTGGGTTTCATCAATCGAGTGGGTGGGCTGGTATCACTACTGTATATTGATATTTTAAATGACTTATATATAAATCATATCAATTCTAAAAAGGAACTCATTTGTTGAGTACCCTTAAATTTTTATTTCTTTTATCGATGATTGAGAAAGTTTTTGTAAATGATGCCTTTATTAGTACATTTTATTATTGATAAAAGAATGATTTATTTTCATTAATATAAGTAGTGATGAAATCCATTTTTAGATACTATTGAATGTTACAATATATATCTTGAAAACATTTTGTATGGAGATAAATAATTATAATTATAATTATAGTGAAAATATAATATTAAACATAAGAAAAAATTAAATTTACATATCACCACTATTCCAAAAAAATTTATTACATTATACTATTTTAGAACATAGAATTACAATGACTCGGAAAAAAAATTATAACTAATACAAAATTAACACTCTAATAGTTGGCCTTCCCCAATGATCAACCCATTCTTTTATAAAAAATGTGTGTTCCTATAATAATAAAAATATATTTTTAGAAATAGTATAGAAAAAATAAAAGTAAATTAAAATTTAAATGTTATATAATCCAGTATAAATAAGAATTTGAATGATATATGATAACTTCTTGTAGGTCAAAAATGAAAAATAAGTTAATTTTATAATTTACTATTATGATCTAAGTGTTTTTACGTGGTTTTGATAATACGATGAGCATTTTGAACTAAAATGTAACTTTTTAATGAAGTCACACACTTTCATCCATACCAACCACTTCATGTGTCAGATTGATGTGTGGTTAATTCCTCCACAAAAAAATGAAATATTGATTTTATCTTAAAATATCTGGACTACATGAGTATTTTTTCTTAGTTTTTAGAGTGTTACTCGTGTTTCAAACTAAGGTGTCTATTTTAGATGACAACAAACACTTTGAGACACACAAGAAACATTTGGTGTCTGATTTATTTTTAGTTTATTCCTAATCATCACTAATCAATTAAAAATTACATTCTTAAAGTATCAATATAATACAAGAATATTTTATCAATTTTGAGTATGTAATATGTGTTTGAAATTAATATATTACCTTCAAAAATGAAAATAAGAACATTTAGTCATTCCAGTGAAAGTTTGAGATGGATTAACACAATGTTAATATCTATATGTCAAACAATAATAACAGAAACATTTCCTAAAATATATTGAAAATATAATAATTTTTTCTCTATTTGAGTATGGGACTACTGTTTTGATCTATATTTCATGTTTAAATTAAAAAAACACATTCATTCATATAATACAAACCATGTGATGAATTGACATATAGTTAATTTTTATACACCATAAATGAATAAGATATCAATTTTAATTTAATTTTCAATGATGAAACGTTTATGAATGAGTTGTAACTAGCAGGATAAAAATATGACCAATTAAAAAATTGAAAATCAAAATCCAAAAAAACATAAAAGATCACACCCCAGAATTACATGTATATAAAATTTCTCATCTCCTAAATCCCTCAAACTGAATCTATAGTCATTGTCACCATCCAAACACCATTAAACATCATCAATCGAGAAACACACCAGATTCCCAAATACAACAAGAGTTTATTAAGTCACCGTAAAAAATCATCACCATTTTTTCATCATTCCCCATAATCCCAGAAACAACACAAATAATAAAACAAAATGAGCACAAAACATCAAATTAAAAAACCCCATCAGACCAACACCCTAGTGAACTACATCGATGGCCATAAAAAAATGAAACCACACCAATAGTAGAATGAAACCAAAATAGAAACAAATTGGAACCATGATATTTTTTTCACCACTAAAGGCCACCCTGCAACACATTCAAGGAGTATCATCATCCAAAAAACCCAACATCCATACAAAACATCATACCCATAACACTAGATCTGACCAAGAGTGGGGTAGGGGGATTAGAGGTCAACACATGTATTAGAATGACCAAGGGTTTCAAAAACAGTGAACTAGAAGACAAAACCTAGAGCAAGATGATTAATAAGATACAAAAAAATCATCATCCTCCACCCCAGAAATCCAGAAATCTCAATGGACCATCGCCCCAAATCCAACTCAGAGATGTGTGGTAAAATGTATGGTCAGAGTGGGAATAGTGTGTCCAAGTCCTTTATCAAAGATCAACATTTATCAAGGGTTTCCAAAACACCCTGTAAGTCAACAACTATAATGTATCACCAGAAAAAACAAGGCCCATATAGGAAGACTGATGTAATAAAACCAAAGATAGAATGTGATGTGATGTGCAATTGGAAAACAATTCCACTTTTAAAAAATAAACAGAAATAATTTATGTCATTGTGACCACACTATGTGTCATATTGGTATGTGTTCCATTCCAAAAATTTTCAATTAAATCAAATTTCTTTTCCTAAACTGTCATGTTTACTCAATAATGTTTCCTGGTTATGGGTTTGTGCTATTTTTTTGAACTATAATGTTATATTTGAATGAAAAGACACACTTTCAATAATTTCAAACACAATTGGTTTCATATTTAAGTGTAGTTAATTCCTATAGATATAAATGATTTATTGATCTTTTGATTAAAATAATAGGGCAATTCATGTGTGTTTTCTATGTTTTGACTAAGTGATGTGATTTTTGTCCTAAAATGTAAATTTAAAATGAAAACTTGAACTTTGAGACATAGTAGAAACATAATGTTTCTGATTGACACATGGTGGATTTTGAAAAGTCACAAATGAATACTAGATCATCTTTATAAGGAATGGATACAATATAAGTTAATTTTCTTGGTTTTGAGTTTGTGAAAAGCATTTTTAAATAAAAAGTTACTTTTAAAAATTAAAACATGCACTTTCAATGATTTCAACCACCTAATATTTAATATTGGAATGAAAATAAATCATATACATAAAAATGAATAAATTAGAAATTTTATTAATTCATTAATGAGATTCAAGTGTGTTTTATCAATTTTGTATATGTGACACAAGTTTTTAACTTAAATTTCAGTTTTTAAATGAAAACACACGCTTTCTGTCATGTCATCCAGACCATGTGTTGGATTGATGTGAAATTTATTCCTAAACATGATAAATTATTCATCATTATTTTACATAAAATATCATAACCATTTATGCATGTTTTTCATGGTTTTGAGTATGTGATGCAAATTTTGAACTAAATTTCAATTCTAAATGAAAACATGTTTTTCAATTCATACCAGAAACCATTCATGACAGATTGATGTGAGGTTGATGCATACCCACAAAAAATGAATTATGAATCATTTTACTAATGTATCTTGACAACATGAGTCCATTTTATAAATTCATAGTTTGATTCACATGGTTGGAACTATAGTGTCAATTTTGAAAAGATGGAAAATAGAGAATTACATTCATTCCAGCCACATCGTGTGTCATATTGACATGAGGTTAATTTATACATGTCATAAAATAATGATGGATAATTGTAATAATGTATGGATACAATTTAATATATTAATTGGTTTTAGATTATGTGGCACCAATTTTGTTCTAAAATATAACTATTAAATGGAACAAACACTTTTAGTCATACCAAACACACCATGTGAAATGTTTATTTTCATTAAATTAAAAAAAAAATTAAATAAATTATTAATTTTCCCCCAAATATAATGTCAATATAACTGTCTTTTATTAATTTTGAGTAATTGGAATTTTTTTAACTAAAATATAAATTTTAAATAAAAAAATGTAATTCGATTCAAATCTAGAACACCATGTGTCAAGTTAATATGTGGTTGGTTCCTACATGTCAAGAATGAATCATTGATCATTGTAATAAAATATCAAGATAATCCAAGTAATTATTTTCTATTTTAATCAGGTGAGATATGATTTTGAGCTAAAATTTCAAATTTAGAAATACAAACATTCACCTTCAACCCTTTGGGACCCATATTATGTTAGATTAAAGGGTATTTAATTCATAAACATCAAAAAATAAACCATGTATTATTTCTTTGAATGTATCCATAAAATACAAGTTAATTTGATCATTTTGGAATATACAACAATAGTTTTGAACTAAAATTACACTTTTATATGAAGACAGAAACTTTTATTCATATTGTCCACATCATGTGTAGGATTGTTGTGTGGTTAATTCCTAAGCATCACAAATGAATTATATACATTTGTACTAAAATATTAACCCAATTTGATGGTGTTTACTTATTTTATAGTATGTGACGCATGTTTCAAACTAAATTTCCAATTTTAAAATTCAACGCATAATTTATATCATACGAACAGCAATGTGAGTTTGATTGATATTTTGGTTGAATTGTATTCATCACAAAAGAATAAAAAATAGTTTTATCATGGTATGAAGAAATATCGAGTCCATTTTCTAAATTTTGAGAATGTGACAAACATTCTAAACTAAAATTTTACTTTTAAAAATGAAGATATGCACTTTTAGTCATTATAGAAACAAAATGTGTCAAATTGAAATGCAGTTAGTTACTATATAGAAATAATTAATAATGGATAACTTTACTAAAGTATCAAGATTAACTAAGTGTATATAATCCAACATGAATATGAGTCAAATATTTTGAACTATACTGTTAATTTTAAAGGAAAAAACCTCAAAACCATCTATACTAAGCCAACCATGTGTTGGATTGGAATATGATTAATCATAAAAATAAAATATAAATTTTCTATCATTTTCATATAATATGAAGATAATATGAGTCTTTTTTCACAATTTTCAATTAATGATTCATGTTTTGAACTAAAATTTTAATTTTAAATTAAAAACCACACTTTGATTCATATATATTACATCAAGTGATGGATTAGTGTGTGATGGATTGTTACAGATTAAATATTTATCATGAATCATTTAATTAAAGTATAATGACAATGAAATCATGTTTACTAGTTTTAATCATGCTTCATTAATTTCAAATTAAAATCCATCATTTCAAAATAAAAACATGAACATTCAATCTTTTTTACCACATTACATTTCAAATTGATTTGGGGTTAATTACTATCCAAAAAATGAATAACATACCATTTTACTAAAGTATGAAGTATACCTAATTTTATTTGATCAATCTGGAATTTGTGGTAGATTTTTTGAACTAAAACAACACTTCTAAATGAACATATGAAGTTTCATTCAAAATAAACACACTATATGTTGGATTTATGTTTAGATAATTAATATTAAGAAGACAAATCAAGGATCATTTTCATAACCTATTATGAAAATCTAAGGGCATTTGCATAGTTTTTATATTATGATTCTCATTCTAGACTAAAATGTCAATTTTATAATTAAAAAACACCCTTTGAGTCAAAATGAATAGACTATGTGTCCAATTTATATGAATTTGATTAATATAATTCAAAATTGAACAATATTTTCTTTTAATAATGTATCATGACAACAAATGGGTGTTTTCTAATTTTTGATTACGCATTACATGTTATGACCAAAATATGTCACTTTAAAAAAATGCAATTAAGGTTAAACCATCCACACCACGTGTTATAGTAATTTGTGAAAGGAGTGGGAAAAATGTATAATACTAATATAAAGTGATTAGGCATAAATTTTAGAAATGATAGTTGCATTCCAATATCACCCACAGTAGTAAAATCAATAACTTCTTTTTCTATCAATAAAACAAAAATTTGTCTCACTATCATGTTAATAAAAGGTCTTACGATTAAAAAAGAATTTTATACCCTTGGATAATTTAATATTTTTTCATTTAAATAAATATTATCTGTTGGAAACATTTATCGATATGCAATGCCAAACAAAAACGAGCCCAAAAAATTAAATGAAAGTTATTTAGAGGATAAATAATTTACATGGTTTAATAAAAAAGGATTGTTCTTTAAAAAATTAATTTCATTATGCATTGAATATTTTATTTTAATAATTTATTTTTATCAAATTTGAAACATTATTATAATATATGAACTAATATATTATATTAATTAAATTATAAATTCACATGCAATAATATTAAGAACACATAATGTTAAAACCCATCATTATTCTATCAAAGAAGTTTTTATTTATAATTTTAAATTCATAAAAAGAAAAATTTATAAATTATAGATCATTAATTTTATAAAAAATAATTCATTTTCAGGTTCATCATGTAAAAATTATCATAGAGTTATTTTTTGATGTTTTTCTTAAATAATTTATTTTTAGGTGAATAATGAAAAATAAAATTTTACAAATAAATTAAATTTTATGATGATATAATTATATAATAAATACAAAGAAGTTTATAGACCCTTTTTATTTACTCAGTGGTTTTTTAATAATGGAAACTATATAATGAAAAAAACCTTATTTAATTTAGAAACCTATGATAAAATTTGATGGACTTAATTATTATTTACTACTAAATAACTATTGTTAGTATTTTATTTTAATTAAATATTATTTTGGTAAAATTATGAAATGGGATTTTTTAATTTCCACATAGCTATTTTTATAATAAACCAACTAATTTCATTAAATTAAAATCAATTTAATTTTTTTTCATAAACATACCATTTATTCTTAAAAATAAAGATTAAAAAATGATTTTTACACATTATGTATTCTAATGTTTAAATTAATTTTTATTTATAATATTTATATATTTTTATAATATTAATTTAATAATTATATTTAGTAAAATAAATATCTAATTGGGCCCATTTTATTTTTATGCATTAATAGTAAATATCATTGCTAATAATTTATTACTTTTGTAGAAACCAACTATGGTAATAGTGAATAAAATTAGTGTAAAAGATTTAAAAACTTGTTTAAAATATGTGTCATAATTAATGTTTGATATATAATTCACTCTAACTCATCCCCACTCCAATATTTTCCACTCTTACTTCACACTCTATGTGAAACATGCACACTCTTTATATTAAGAAGTTATATTTTAAAGAAATCAATTTCCTTAACATATAACAGGATCTCACCTTCATACCATTTATAAAATCATTATTAACCATTATCTCAACATAAATTTTACCCTAGTAATTTATCCTTTATCTACCCATGTACCATAAAATTTTTGTTCAAAATTCCATGCTAACGAGACTTAAGGTGATAACTAAGGGAGAACATCCAAATAGGAGCTATTGTTCTCAATAGAGCTCTCTTAATTATCCTCAGCTTCTATCCATTAAAAAATATTCTACCAATGAATGTATGATTAAATTTTTATTGTTAATAATATTTAATTATATTATACCATTGTTCTAAATTTATGAAAAATTGATGATGTTATTATGTGTACCTGAGATATACCACCTCTATGAATGACATGATTGATTTATAATCATTTCTATAAATATATTATTATAGAAATATTTAAAAAGTATTAATATTACATTTGTAATTTTATTAATATTCTGAAATTATATTCAATTCCTTACCATCCTCCCATTTTATAGAAATGAACGTGTCTCATGTGCTTTCATGCGGATTAATGCCACCATAAAGTAACATATTTCATTTTACATCTTGTAATTTTACCTTTATATAAAATTTCAGATATTATTTATAGAATATAATCATTTATATAATATCATTATGAATATAAAATATTTGTATTATACCAAAATAATTTCTTTCTATACCATACTCATATATTTTAGTTTGATCTTTTTTTGGACCCGTTTAAACACATACATGAACAATTATATAAATTTAAATAATGGATAATTATAGAAATTTAAATAAAGGTTTTATTATAAATAATTGAGAAAATAATGTTTAGATTAAGTTTATATAGTTAATATATTAACATTTAACATTTTATTATTTTACCATACTTTTATTTTTAGAAAATTACAAAAACAAGCTCATCGCTAATATCCTCATCATGAATCATAAACAAAAAACATAGGAAATAAATTCAAAACAAAAAAAATTATAATTTTTTTATTCTACTATATATAATGATATTTTAATTATGATAATTTAATCTATGAATAATAATAGGTATCAACATTGTGATCCTAGTACTAAAAAAACAATCAAGGCTAATAACATTTGTTGAAAAATGAAAAATAAAAATAAATAATATATTTATAACTAATGATTATAAATTATGCTTATAAAAATTTATTTGGAAAAATATGTTTTTGAAATATTTAATAAGGATAATTATTCTTATTACAAAAGAGGATATAATAGATTCAACAATGTGACATAAAAGGCCACGGTGTTTCATCTCAATTTACTTTCTTTGAGGAATTTTTTATTTATACAACTAATTTTAATTAATTTGTTTGAATACTCATATTGGGATAATATAATATAAAAAATAATTTATTTGTTTAATTTAATGTTCAAATTTATGTTATCTCTTTCAATTGGTTTCAATTAAAACAATTCTTAAGTGATAAGGTGTTTTTCTTGAAATAAATTAGTTTATTGGGTCATAATTATTTTCCATTGAACTTGGTTTTAATATATGGTTTTATTCTATGATGATACTAAACATTATAATTTCTATAGGGAATGTGACGTTTTCATTCAAATATTTTACCTTGATGAACTTCTTTTCCAAAAAGTATATCTTTTTCATTTCCCATCCTCTTTAACGATGATTTTTCCTCGATGACCACATTTTTTTCTTTAGAAAATGCTATCCTTTAAATTTGGAAACCCAATTATGAGTTATCTAAAATTAATTTCATATTTCACTTTTCTTATATTCAAAATAATGTTTTGTTATAACTTTTTATGATGTATGTAACACCCTGAGATTTTATGAGAAATATTTTGTTTCTATGTATCATAAAATGAATCTTTACTACATATAACACTATCTGGGCTTGCGTTACACGAAAGAGCAACATTCCTCGATATCTTGCATTGTATGCAATACTGTGTTTCACTAAACAATGATATGTTATTAAAATATTATATAAACAAGCCCTTATGAATGATCATACCCACTTTTTAAAATTTTATAAATTTTATATTTCAAAATGGACTTCATTTTTGGATTTGGAATATCGAAATTAGCTTAGGGTGAATTTTTGGTATTTTTATGAAAACATTCAATTTTTGATGAATAGTGAAAAACACTAAGTTATAGTTTAAAACTGAATTTTTATTTAAATAATTATATATATTATTTAAATTTATTTTAGGTCATAATAAATACATAATACCTATATATGTTAAATGTAATTAATTGGAGTCATTTTATAATAATTTTAGATATATAAATATTTTATTGAACTTTTGACCGTCTTTTACCCACCTCCTAGGAGAATTTGCTAATTTACATAAAAAAATAATTTTACCACTTCTATGAGTGGAATTTGAAAAATCTAAGAGACAAAGTTGATATTATTAAGTAAAATGTGGTTCAATAAGATAAAAATAATTTTTTGTGAAAAATAACTTTTTACTTTTATTTACCACGATTAAAAGTAAATAGGTTAATTGAGGGTAAAAATGATATTATTATTATTATCCTAACACAAGTATTAATTCTATTGGATAAGTTTAACTTGGAAAAAAATAACCTTTGGGATAAAATATTACCCTTTATGTCTACTTGGATTAGATTAGGAAATTTATTATTATTTAATTCAAAGAAGAGTAAAAAGAGTTAAAATCAAAGTTTAATAATAAAAAAAATTTAATATAGGGTTATACATAAGTAAAATTTGACTATAAATATTCATTAGTAATATAAAATTATTTCCTACATAATGGTATTTTATTTATAATTCTTAGACTATAAATAATTTACTTTATTTATGACACAATGATGATGGAGTAATTACATTATTAATGAAATATTAACATAATTGATATTATAAATACCCCAATAAATGTAATTTGAGACTTTTTATAAATTACACTAATTTTCTAGGATAATATAACATATTAGGGTAGGATAGATGAATTGTTTCCGAATTAATAATGTAGTTATGAATTTAGAAAAAACAAAATACGAAATAGTGTCAAAATTTACATAGAAATTTTTTTAAAACAAATATTAAATTATTAATTTATATTATATTCTTAAAAATCTAACGGTTGGAAAAAAGACTTATATAATAATATATATTACATTAATGAAACAATTGGTGTTTTTTGGCTGTTTATAGTACGTTTATTACCATATAGTGTAAGAATACAAGAAGACACAGTAAATGTTCAATTATTTAAATTGGAGTTAAATCTAAATGATAATGTTAAAATGGTAACATAAACTTGTCTAAAACATATTGGTTGAATGGATTTCGACCCATACCCACCCTATACTCTAAATAAGTCTCTTTGGAGCCATTATAAAATGATTATTTATTTATTATAAAATAATATTGTATGTTTTTCCAAAGGTGCCCCTCACCCCTCTTATAAAAGGGCACCTCCTCCCTCTCCTCTTCACTAAATTTTGAGCCGACATGCTTGGCCAAAACCTACCCATTTCTATTCTAAACATCTCTAGGTATATCATATAGGTTCTGGTCTTCTCAAAAGACCAAATCTAGTGCACTAAGAGGATGATTAAAAGAGGCACGTCGAGGAAAGGGTAATTTCTTCTACCGATTCATTCATGTTTATTTCTTCTTATACTTTATATTATTTATTTATTTCATTATAAAATAATAACATCAGTATTAATAATATACTAATATGTCATTATAAATATGAAACAACCCTATTTCACCTTCTATTAACCCTATGGAAAATGAAATCACCACATGTGCGTATGTACGGAATACCGTCTCCACGCCGTGGTGTAATCTGTTGTCCACCACCACCATACGTGGATGGGTATAATGGTTTAAAGAATAACTATATATTATTATTATAAAATTATACTAATTATTGGATATTATATCATCAACTCCATTTCCATTCATATAATTATGGGAATGATATCATCGCTCGTGCGTAGGTATAGCCTACCGTCTCCATAATGTGATGTGACTCGTTCTAGATGATCTTCATTGAATAATGGTTATATAAATGAATTGAATGAATATATATGAGATGTATTATACCAATGACATTTCGTAAATGATATATCTATAATCTAAAAAGTGGAATAAGAATTTATTCGACAAAATACACATAAGAACATAAAGAAATGAACACTTGAATACCAAGTAGCAATGTAATAGTATTAATTAGCAGATAAGAATATGACCATATATGATATCATTATAATTACTATAATTATGGAATAATTCAATGACATTATTTAAATCATTATAAATGGGGTTCAGATACATACATAGCATATCAAACCTAAGGTTTGGGATAATCTCGCAATCTCATTTTTATCCGAGATTGTTTATACTTTAGCATTTACTGGGGAATATTTATCATCCAAATCCAGGGTTCCTCAATATTTAATAATATTCCTATCATCCTATGATTTTTTATTTCCAATTTTACCTATTTCTGAAGTTTTATTAAAATATATGAAAAGTGTCATTTTTTGTTTTCAGTACGAGATACTTTTTTGACTTTTCCAACCAAAGTACGAGAAGAATGTTTTTAACATATATGGCATGAATGGATTGTTATGATTTCATGGAGAATTATTTACATGAATCATCCATTACACGTTTTCATGTTTATTTTCAATTAACTTCTTTTAGTTTAAAATTTCATGAAATGTTGAGAAAGGAAAAAAAATTTTGAAGTAAAAAAGTTATTTTACTCAAGAATGGAGTTGAAGTGTTTTATCAAAATTATTTTCCATCTAAGATTATATAGGGTTTTTTATCCATATTATTAAATTTATTTGATTATGATATGATGGAATTATTTTTATGAAGTCCTTTATCATATATGGATTATGTTATGATGACATGATGTTTAAGAATCCCATTCTTATTACATGGGTTATGATATGATGTATTATTTATGATTTTGTGACACACATAAGGATGGTTTTTTTAGGAGATGGGTGGGACCTATATCTCCCTAAAATGCATTGGGAAAATATTTATATCTCATGATATAGACATTTCCATAACAGAAAGTTAATCCGGTTAAGTGATACAGGACTGGAATGATGAGTGAACTCAGTTCAGAAATGGACTTTGTCTGCTATGATAGTCTTGGAAATGAGTCTTGAATAATATGAAATGATTTTATGTTATTATTACTGTATGGAACAAAGTATCATGTTTTATCTTTTTATTATTGGGATTACATTTCACTAATATGATTTATCCCACGTTATGAGATTATGATCTCTTTTGCAGGTTATGATTTTCAAAATGTTATGTTCTTATGAATATGATATGATTGATATTTCATTTTTTAACCCTTACTCAGCATTTGAGCTCACCCTTTTGTATTTTTTATTATCCCTAAGTTAGGAAGAAGGGTATTAAGTAGGATATTCCATAAGGGACTCTAGATATGATGAAATAAACAGCAGACAATGTAGACTCTTTATGAACCAGTTGTTTATGTTTCCCAGTTTCTAAAGACATTATACCTATGTTGTCCTATTATGGTTTTGTTATATGTTGTAATAAGTATGGTTCAATTATGAGGTAATAACAATGTGTGTAATGTATGGGCCATTATAGTTGGTATCAAAGGAATGGTATAATCAACCTTTGGAAACTAGGATATAAAAGCCTTAGTAAGAAACCTATGGTTATGCCTAAGAATAGAACACACCATTAGTGTTTTAGAAATCTCCATGAATAACCTATGATAAGTCCTAAAGTGTGAAATTTTATTTTTGATTATGTGGTTTTCCTATTAGGATTAGTGTTTCTCACAATATGCACATTGGTTTTAGTCAATGATTGGAACCAAATAGAAAACTGTTAATGTTAAATGCAACATGTAATGCAATGATTGTCCCCCTAACCACCCATAAATTATGTTATCTAAAATGAAAAATCTTGTACCCATGATCACAAAACTTTCTAAAGCTATAAATCATGTAGGACATCCCAAATAGAAAAGAAAGTGGAAACATTTTGTTGAATCCTTCAAGAGGCAGCTTCCACCCTCATTCAGCGGGTCTACTAATCCATTAGTGGCTAAACAATGGATCAGTACCACTGAAAAGATATTTTCAGTTATTCAATGTTTATAACTTGATAAAGTCATCTTAACAAAATATCGTTTGGAAGGTGAAGCTGATCAATGGTGGAATCTTATCAAGAAAACAAGGCAAAGAGATGAAATTGAGTCCATGGAATGGGATGAGTTCAAGAACATATTTTTAAATAAGTACTTTCCTCATATTCTTAGAACAAATATGGAGGAGGAGTTTCTTGAAGTAAAAAAAAGGATGATGAATCTATTGGTACCTATGAAGAAAATTTTACAAGACTTGCAAGGTATGCTTCCAGAATCATTATCCAATTTGAGAGTAAGATCGATCGATTATTTAGTGGCTTAAAAACAAGTATTCGAAGGGAATTATCCATAAGGGACTTCAATAGCTACGAGGAAATTGTTCGATGTGATCTCAATGTTGAGATAGATATTGGAGTAACCCATCATTCATATGGGTTTGATAAGAAGATGAAAATGGAATTCAATGGGAAATATAAAGACCACACTGAAAAAAAGAAGATTTTTCCCTTATTCTCAATGTGTGGAATGAAACATGGAGGGAATTGTCTCAATGGGAAAAGTAAATGATTAAAATGTGGGAAAGAAGGTCATCGGTCATTTGAATTCCACAATGATGGAAAAAAGATGTCTAGTGATGCAAACAACGAAAAGGCTACATAGAATGCACCTCCAACACTTAAATGTTACAAGTGAAACGAAATGTGGAATAATGATAATAAATTCCCTAATCTATGGGTTTTCGATGATGATTGACATAAAAAACACTTATGGCCAAAGACAAAGGAATGTCACATTCACTTTTTATCAGCGATGTGGAGTACGATAATAAAGTGGTGAAAGGTACACATACCATTCACTTGAAAGCAAAAAATGTTTTATTTGATTCTGGATCCACCCACTCTTTTATTTATGAAGAATTTTATAAGGGTATCAAAATTTTACCTCAATAATTAGATGTTGAGTTAGCTGTGACAACCCCTAATGGCACAATAGTCGCATCAAAAGTTTACAATTCTTCTCCGATTGATGATTGTGGGAATGTTCATCCTGCAAATCTTCTGATCCTTCCTATAGTAGGATTTGATGTGATTATTGGCATGGATTGGCTTTCTTTATATGGGGCTCATATCAATTTCCATTTAATGGAAGTCACATTTCATATTCCAGATCAATCAACGATAATCTATCGATGTAGGGATGAATATAATCTTCCAGTGCAAATTTCTTCCATATTATGGGTATTGATTACAATAAATGAATGTTATTTATCTCAAATGGTTGGATAGAAACTCATGATTAATAATACACCCATTTACAAGAGTTTGATGATGTATTTACAGAGGAATTTCTAGGTCTTCCACCAAATCGTGAAGTTGAGTTTTCAATAGAACACATACGAGGTGCTATATCAATTTCAAAGACACCATATAGAATGGACCCAATTAAGTTGTAGGAGTTGAAGAAGAAACTCCAAGAGAATCTTGATAAAGGATTCATACGCCCTAGTGCATCACCTTAGGGAGCACCTGTTCTGTTTGTTAAGAAAATAGTTGGATCAATGAGACTCAGCATTGATTATCGATAACTGAACAAAATCACTATCAAGAAAAAATATCATCTACCATGCATTGATGACTTCTTTGACCAATTATGCGGAGCTCAATAATTTTCCAAGATTGATCTTCATTCAGGGTATCAAAAATTAAGGGTCAAAAGGGAGGATATAACAAAGACAACTTTCTGTACAAGGTATGGACACTGAATTTATAATGATGCCATTTGGTCTTACTAATGCCCCTACTATCATCATGGATCTAGTGAATAGAGTCTTTATAGTATATCTTGATCTTTTTTTGGTATCCTTATAGGTTTTAATCTTGTTTATTCAATGAGAATGGAAGAACATGAAGATCACTTTAGATTTGTATTAAAGAACCTAAGAAAGGAGAATATTTATTCCAAATTTACCAAGTGTGAATTTTGGCTTCAAAAAGTTTCATTTTTGGGTCACATAATCTCAGAACTGGGGATATCTATGGATCCAGCAAAAACAGAGGTTATCAAAATATGGTCCAGAACAACAACAGTAACTGAGAACCGTTGTTTTCCGGGTTTGGCTGGATATTATCTACATTTTTTGAAAGATTTTTCACGATTATCTAATCCACTAACCAGGTTGACTCATAAAGGAGTTAAGCCTGTTTTGAAAGGGGAGACTGAAGATAATTTCAAGGAGTTAAAAAGAAGGTTATCCAGTGCACCTGTTCTCACACTGCCTTGTAGTGGAGAACGTTTTTTGATCTATAGTGATGCATCCAAGAAGGGATTTGGATGTGTTCTCATGAATAATGATATGGTGATAGCTTATGCATCATGATAGTTGAAAATCCAGGAGCAAAATTACCCAACTCGTGATTTGGAGTTAGATGCAGTAATCTTTGCATTAATTATTTGGAGGAATTACCATTATGGTGAATGGTGTGATATTTATAATGATCACAAAAGATTAAAGTATATTTTCACACTAAAGGAGCTGAATATGTGACAAAAAAGATAGTTGGAGCTGATTAAGGATTACGACTGCTCAATTCATTACCACCATGAGAAAGAAAATAAGGTGGCAGACACATTAAGATGACAAGACCGTGCTAGTTTATCCATGATGAGGATCCCAAAAGATCCAATATCTATAGATTTACAATGGATGGATCTTGGAATAATAATTGAAGGGGAAAAATCTTATCTTTCTCAAATAAATGTTCAACCATCTATACATGTGAAGATTAAAGAGACACAAAAAAAGTTATAGAGTTACAAAAGATGGTGAGAAATGTTCCTGAATTCCTCAATTGATTGTGATGAAATAATAAGGTTCCATAATTGGGTTTGTGTTCCCTCAATCCTAGAATTAAAGAAGGAAATATTGGATGAGGCTCATAGTTCTTCATTCTCTATTCACCATGGAAGCATGAAGATGTATAGGGCCCTGAAAGTGTACTTCATAGTGGAATGTCATGAAGATAGATGTTTCTAAATATGCCTCTCAAAGCTTGGCTTTTAAACAAGTTAAAGCTGAGAGACAGAAGTCTAAGGGGATGTTACAACCATTACCCATACCAGAATGGAAATTGGAAAACATCACATTGGACTTTGTTAATTGAATTCCTAAAACATCCAAAGGAAATAATTCTATATGGGTTATAATTGATCGTTTGACGAAGTCGACACACTTCATTGATATTAGAGAAGTGTTTTCTCTTGATTAGCTTGCCATGATATAGGTAAATGAAGTGGTAAGAATGCATGGAGTACCACATTCTATTATATCTAATTAGGATCAAAGGTTTACCTCGATGTTCTAGTGAAGACTTCTGCATACTCTACATACAGAGATGAGTTTCGGCACTGATTATCATCCTTAGACAGACGGTCAGTCTGAGAGGACAATTCAAACTATAGAATACATGTTGAGAGTTTTCCTTATGGATTTCATAGGTGGTTGGGATCAACACAAACAATTAGTTTAATTTTCTTATAATAATACCTTTCACTCCAGTATTCAGATGCCTCCTTATGAAGCTCGCTATGGAATGAATTTCTGAACACCCACATGTTGGGATGAAGTTGGGGAAATAAAGGTATTAGGACCTGATCTTATTGATGAGATGGAAGAAAAGGTCTGATCTATTCAAAAAAACATAAGAGCAGATCATAGTCAACAAAAATGTTATCCCTATAACTGAAGAAAAGTCCTAGAGTTTGATTTGGGTGATAATTTTTTTTAAGAATATCTCTCTCGAAGAGAGTAATGAGATTTGGAAAGAAGGACAAGTTGACCCCTAGGTATATTAGTCCTTTTGAAATACTGAATCGTGTTGGGAAGGTAGCTTACCGATTGGCACTTCCACTGAATATCTCCCAAGTTAAAGATGTGTTCCATGAATCCATCCTAAGAAAGTACATACCTGATCCTCTACATGTACTAATCCCAGTAGTTGTACTGATGGAGCAAGATATTTCTTATAAAGAAAAACCAATAGATATTCTAGAAAGTAGCAAAAACGTTATAAGAAACAAGACCACTCTCTTGGGTATAGTTTTATAGAGGAACCACCAATTAAAAGAAGCTATATGGGAACTTGAGGATATGAGGAGGGAGAGGTATCCTCATATTTTTGTTACGCTGTGATGAATTTCAAGGAAGAAATTCTTTTTCAGGGGGGTAGAATGTAACACCCTGAGATTTTATAAGAAATATTTTTTTTATGACATATCAAAGGAATATTTCATTACACAAAACATTGTCTGGTCTTGTATTACATGAAAGAGAAACCTACTCTGATAGCTTGCATTGCACGCCATACTAGGTTTCGCTAAACAATGAATATTATTAAAATATTATATAAACTAGCCGTTATGAATAGTAATACACACTTTTTGAAAATTTATAAATTTTAACTTTAAAAATGGACTTCATTTTTGTATTTGGAATATCGAAATTAGCTTACGGTGAATTTTTGGCCTTTTTCTGAAAGTTATCAATTTTTTATAAATAGTGAAAAACACTGAGTTAGAGTTTAAAAACAAATTTTTATTTAAATAAATTATTTTATGTCAAAATAGATACATAATACCTATATAACTTCAATGTAATTCATGGGAGTCATTTTATAATAATTTTAGTTATATAATATTTTTATTGAACTTTTGACCGTCTTTTATCCACCTCTTAGGAGAATTTACAAATTTACGTAAAACATAATTTTACCACATATCTAAGTGTAAAAAAAATATGAGAGACACATTTGATATTATTAAGTAAAACGTGGATAAATAAGATAAAAATAATTTCTGGTGAATAGTAACTTTTTATTTTTATTGACCACGGTTTAAAGTAAATAGGGTAATTAAGGGTAAAAATGATATTATTATTATTATCCTAAAACATGTCTTAATTTTATTGGAAAAGATTAATTTGACCAAAAATAACCTTAGGTATAAAATAATACCCTTTAGGTTCCCTTGGATTAGATTAGGACATTAATTATTATTTACTTCAAAGAAGAGTTAAACGATTTAAAAACAAATTTTAATAAGTAAAAAAAAATTAATATAGGGTAATACATAAGATAAATTCGACTATAAATATTAATTAGAAAGATAAAAATATTTCCTATGTAATGGTATTTTATTTATAGTTTTTTGAATGTAAATAATTCAAATTATTTATGACAGAATGATGATGCAATAATTAACTTATTAATGAAATATTAACATAATTGAAATTATAAAACCCAAATAAATGTAATTATTTGACTTTTTATGAATTACAATAATTTTATAGGTTAATATAACATATTAGGGTTGGTTAGATAAAATTTTTCTATGTAATAATGTTGTTATGAATTTATCAAAAACCAAATGCCAAATAGTTTCAATATACACATAAAAGAGTTTTTAAAACAAATATTAAATTATTAATTGATATTCTACTTTTAAAAATATAAGGTCCATCCAAAATTATTATATTATAATATATATGACATAATGAACCAATTGGGTATCTATTGGTAGTTTATTATATGTTTATAAACCATATTGTGTAAGATTTCAAGAAGACTGGGTAAAAGTTAAATTATTTAACTTAGAGTTAAATCTAAATGATAAGTTTAAAATGGGATCCTAAACATGTCTAAAACATATTTCATGAGATTATTTCAACCCATCCACACCCTATACTAGAAATAAGTCACTTTGGAGCCATTATAAATCGAATATGAATTTATTATAAAATAATATTTTAAGTATCTCCTAAGGTGCCCCCCACCCCTCTTATAAAAGGGAACCTCATCCCTCTCATATTCACACAATTTTGAGCCTTAAAACTCAGAAAATATAACGACCCATACATTACATACATGGTTATTACTTTATAATTGAAGCATACTTATTACACCATATAATAAAACCATGATAGGACCGTGTATGTATATTGTCATTTGAAACTAGGAAACATAAACAAGTGGTTCATAAATCATCTACAATGTCTCCCATTTATTACATCATATATAGAATATCTTTTGGCATATCGTACTTAGTACCCTTCTTCCTAACCTGGGGAAAAGAAAACATACAAAATGGTGAGATCAAATGCTCAGTAAGGTTAAACAAATGAAATATCAATCACATCATATTCATAAGAACATAACATTTTGAAAATCATAACCTGCAAAAGAGTTCATTATATTATAACATGGGAAAAATCATAGTAGTAAAATGTAATCCCAAAAATCATAAAATAAAACATGATACTATGTGGAATACAAACATAATCATAGAAAATCATTTCATATTAGTCAAGTCTCATTTCCAAGACCATCATAGTGGACAAAGCCCATTACTGAACCAAGTTCAATCCTCGTTTAAGTCCTGTATCACTGAACTAGATTAACTTATCATTCCAGTGATGACTATCTCATGACATATATATCTTTACACAATGAATTGGATGGAGATATATGTCCCACCCATCTCATATTGAAACCATTATTTTGTGTGCTACAAAATCATAAATTATAGCATAACCCATGTAACAAAAATGGGATTTTTAAAAATCATGACATCATAACATAATCCATATATGATAAACGGACATCATAAAAATAATTCCATCATAAAATAATCAAATAAATGTAAAAATATGGATTGAAATATAACCCTATATTATCTTAGATGGAAAATAATTTTGATAAAACACTTTAACCCCATTCTGGAAGAAAATATCCTTTCTACTTCAAAAACATTTTTCCATTCTTAAAATTCCATACAATTATAAACTAAAAGAAGTTGATTAAAAATAAACATGAAAACTTGTAAAGGATGATTCATGGAAATAATGTTCTATGAAATCATAAAAATCCATTCATGTCGTATATGTTTAGAAAAACATTCTCCTTGTACTTTTAAAGGAAAAGTCAAAAAGTACCACATATGGTAAATGAAAGAAAGATTCCTTCCATAAGACAAAGTAAAAGTCAAAGAGGGGTAAAAATTACTTTATACATACATGGATGAATATTAAACAATTTATGAAAAATATTTTTTTATGGACATGGATGAAAAATATAACCCTAGTAAATACTTACGAATAAACAATCTCGGATAAGAACGAGAGTGGAATAGTTTTCCCTTACCTTAGGTTTGATTTTCTTCATACATATCTGATCCTCCTGTATAATTATTTAACTAATTTTATTGACTTATTACAGAATCATATTTGTTGTTATGATATCATATATGGTAATATTATTATCTTCTTATTAGTAATATTTCATTACTACTTATTATTCGGGTGTTCATTGCTTTATGTTCTTATGCATGTTTGGTCAAATAAATTCTTATTCTTATTTTTAGGTTATAGATACCTAATTTCAAGAATGTTATTAGTGAAATATATATTATATTTATTCATTCTATTCCTTTATATAATCATTATTCAATGAAGATCATGTAGAACGAGTCGCATCACATCGTGGATACGGTAGGCCGTACATACGCACGAGTGATGATATCATTCCCATGATCGTGAAATTGTATTGAAGTTTATGTATACTATATCAGAATCAATATCAATTTACAATAATCATATAAAGTTACTCATTACACCATTATACCCATCTAGGTATGGTGGTGGTGGAAAAAATATTACACCATGGCGTGGAGATGGTATTCTGTACGAACGCACGCATGGTGATTTCATTTTCTGTAGGATGGATAGAAGGTGAAATAGGGTTGTTTCATATTTATAACAACATATCATTAAATGAGTTATACTTATTTTATTACTTCATAATGAAACAACTAAATAAGAATAATTAGAAGAAGAAATAAATTTCAATGAATCAGTAACAGATATTACCTCTTCTTCGACACGCCTCTTTTGAACCTCCTCTTAGGGAACTAAAATTGGCCTTTTAAGAAGACCAAGACCTATAGAATGTTTATAGGGGTGTTAAGAAGGTAAATGGGAAGGGGTTGGATGAGCTTTAAGGCTCAGAATTGTGTGAGGAGGAGAGGGAGGAGGTGCCCTTTTATAAGGGAGGAGAGCGGCACCTTAGGAAAAGCTAAAAATATTTTTTTATAATAAAGTCATATTCGGTTTTTAATAGCTAAAAATTGATTAATTTCTAAGATAAGGTGGGGATGGGTCGAAATCCTCCCAACCAATTGGTTTTAGACTTGTTTAGTTTACTATTTTAACCTTATCATTTAGATTTAACTCTAAGTTAAATAATTTATCTTTTACCATGTCTTCATGTTTTCTTACACTATATGGTTATTAAACTAACTATAACATGTCAAACGAACCCCATGTGGTTCATTATTAATATATATAACCATATCTATGCCATTTGGCCAAACCATGGATTTTTAGGAATAAATTAACAATTAATAATATAATATTCGTTTTAAAAACTATTTTATGTCAATTTTGATACTATTTGGTAATTGATTTTGTGAAAATCATAACTGCATGATTAGTTTAAAAAAAGTAAATTAAATCAGTACTAACATGTCATATTATACTAAAAAATTAGTTGAATTTATAAAAAGTCTCAAATTTCATTTACTTGTGTATTTATAACATTAATTATGTCAATATTTCATTAATATGGTAATTAAAACATCATCATTGTGTCATAAATAAATAAAATTATTTAATGTATAAAAATTATTAATAAAATAATATAATGTAGGAAATATTTTTATCTTTCTAATGAATATTTATAGTCGAATTTATCATATGTATAACCCAATATTAAAAATGTTTTTGTTATTAAACTTTGATTTTAACTCTTTTAACTATTCTTTAAATAATAATAAGTCTCCTAATCTAATCCAAGTGGACCTAAATGGTCATATTTTATTCCAAAATTTGATTTTGGTAGAATTAAACTTATCTAATATAATTAGGACATGTGTTAGAGTAATTATAATTACATTTTTACCCTTAATTACCCTATTTATTTTTAACCGTGGTAAATAAAAGTAAAACGTTACTATTCACCAAAAAATATTTTTATCTTATTGAACCACATTTTAATCCTTGATATTAACCATGTCTCTCGGAATTTTGAAATTCTACTCAAAGAAGTGGTGAAATTATGTTTTATGTATAATTGCAAATGCTCCTAGGAGGTGGGTAAAAGACGGTAAAAAGTTCAATAAAATTTTTATGTATCTATATTATTATAAAATTAATCCAATGAATTACATCGAACTTATATAGGTATTATGTATCTATTTTGACCAAAAAATAAATTTAAATAAAAAAATTATTATTTAAATAAAAAATCAGTTTTAACCAATAACTTAGTGTTTTCACTATTCATCAAAAATTGAAAATTTTCAGAAAAATACCAAAAAATCACCCTAGGCTAATTTTGATATTTCGAATCCAAAAATGATGTCCATTTAAAAAAAATTTATAAAATTTGAAATGGTGCGTATTACTATTCATAACAAATAGTTTATAACATTTCGTTGTTTAGAAAAAATTGGTATTTCGTACAACGCAAGATATCGAGGAAAATTTCTCTTGCATGTAATGCAAGTCAAGACAATGTTGTGTATAGTAAAAGATTAATTTGGTGATACAAACAAAATTTTTCTCAGAAATTCTCAGGTGTTACATTCTAACCCCACTAAAATAAATTTCACTGTCAAAATTCACCACTTTATAAAAAACTGATGAGGATAACTATCCCTCATCATATCCTTAAGTTCCCATGTAGCTTCTTTTAATTGGTGGTTCCTCCATAAAAATTTCACCAAGCGAGTGGCCTTGTTCCATTGGCCTTTTTCGCTACGATCCAGAATCTCTATCGGTTGTTCTTCATTTGAAGGATCTTGCTGCAGTAGTACAACTTCTGACCTTAGTACATGTGAAGGATTGGGTATGTACATTCTCAGGAGAGATACATGGAATAGATCGTGAACTTGAGAGAGATTATGTGGAAGCTCCGATCAGTAAGCTACCTTCCCAACACGATCCAGTATTTCGAAAGGACCGATATATCTAGGGATCAGCTTTCCCTTCTTTCCAAATCTCATCACACTCTTCCAAGTAGATATTCATAAGAACACTTTATCACCCAATTTTAACTCTAGGTATTTTCTTCGGTTGTCAGCATAACTTTTTGTCGACTCTGAGCTGCTCTTATGTGTTGTTGAAAAGATCTGACCTTTTTTTCCATCTCATCAACAAGATCAGGTCCTAATGGCTTTCTTTCCCCAACTTCATCCCAGCAAGTTGGAGTCCTGCATTTCTTTCCATAGAGATCATCATAAAGATCCATCTGAGTACTGGAGTGAAAGCTATTATTATAAGAAAATTCCACCAAAATAGGTGTTGATCCCAACCACCTTTGAAATCCATAGATCAAGCTCTTAGCATATCTTCTAGAGTTTGAATTGTTCTCTCAGACTGACTATCTATCTGTGGATGATATGCAGTGCTGAAACTCAAATTTGTATCTAACGTATGCTAAAGACTTCGCTATAACTTCGAGGTAAACCTCAGATCCCGATCAAATATAATGGAAAGTGGTACTCTATGCAATCATACCACTTCCTTTACATATATCCTGGCTAGCTGATCTAGACATAAATCTTCTCTAATAGAAATGAAGTGTGTTGAATTCATAATATGATCAACTATGACCCAAATAGAATTATTTCCTTTGGAGGTTTTAGGAAGTCCGGTGGAAGAGTCCACATTTTTGTTTTTCCATTTCCATTCGGGTATGGGTAATGGTTGTAACATCTCCTTAGACTTATGTCTCTTAACTTTAACTTGTTGACAATCCAAGCATCGAGAGACAAATTATGCAACATCTCTTTTCATACCATCCCACCTGAAGTACTCTTTCAGGTCCCAATACATCTTCGTGCTTCCAGGACGAATAGAGAATGAAGAACTATGAGCTCCATCCAGCAGCTCCTTCTATAATTCTGGGATGAGAGGAACCCATACCCGATTACTGAACCTTTTTATCCCGTCATAATCAAGGTTGAATTCAGGAACATTTCTCACCTTCTTTTGTAACTCTACATCTTCTTTTTTTTCCTCTTTAATCTTCACTTGTATATATGGTTGAACATTCATTTGAGAAATTAAAGATTTTTTCCGTTCAATTATAATTCCATGAACCATACTTTGTAAATCCATAAATATTGTATCTTTTGTGATCCTCTTCATAGATAAGCTAGCATGGTCTTGTCAACTTAAGGCATATGCTACCATGTTTGCTTTCCCAAGGTGGTAATTAATTGAGCAGTCGTAATCTTTAATAAGATCCAACCATCTTCTTTGGTGCATATTCAGCTCCTTTTGTGTGAAAATATACTTTAAACATTTATGATCAGTATATATATCAAACCTTTCACCATAAAGACAATGCCTCCAAATTATTAATGTGAATATTACTGCGGCTAACTCCAAATCACGAGTTAGGTAATTTTGCTTATGAACTTTCAACTATCATGAGGCATAAGAGATCACTATATCATTTTGCATGAGAACACACCCCAATCCCTTCTTGGATTCATCACATTAGATCACAAACCTTTCTCCACTACAAGGTATTGTGAGCTAAGGTGCACCAAATAACCTTCTTTTTTACTCTTTGAAATTCTCTTCACACTCCTCCGTCCAAACGAACTTAAATCCTTTTTGAGTAAAACTGGTTAGTGGATTAGATAATCATAAAAAATATTTCTCCAAATGTCGATAATATTCAGCCAAACCATGAAAACATTGGATCTCAGTTACTTTTGTTGGTCTGGACCTTCTTTCGATAACCTCTGTTTTTGCTAGATCAACAGATATCCCCTCTTTTGAGATTATGTGACCCAAAAATTAAACTTTTTGAAACCAAAATTAACACTTGGTAAATTTGGAATAAATATTCTCCTTTCTTAGGGTATTTAATACAATTCTCAAGTGATCTTAATTTTCTTCCTTGCTCTTTTAATAGATAGGAATATCGTCTATAAAGACTACCAAAAACTGATCAAGATAGTTTCTAAAGACTCTCTTCATTTTATCCATGAAGATAGAAGGGGCATTAGAAAGACCAAATGGCATCACTATAAATTCATAGTGTCCATACCTTGTAAGGAAAGCCTTCTTTGATATATCCTCCTTTTTGACCCTTAATTGATGATACCCTGAACGAAGATTAATCTTGGGAAAGTATTGAGCTCTGCGTAGTTGGTCAAATAATTCATCATTGAATGAGAGTGGATATTTGTTCTTGATAGTGATCTTGTTAAGTTCTTGATAATCAATGAAAAGTCTCATTGATCCATCTTTCATCTTATCAAAGAGAACAGGTGCTCCCCATGGTGACCCACTGGGGAATATGAATCCTTTATCAAGATTTTCTTGGAGTTGCTTCTTCAATTCCAACAACTAAATTGGGTCCATTCTATATGGTGTCTTTGAAATAGTCATAGCCACTGGTATAAGTTCTATTGAAAACTCAACTTCACGATTTAGTGGAAGACCTGGAAATTCCTCCAGAAATACATCATCAAATTCCCGTACAATGGGAATATTCTTAATCGCCAGTTTCTCTCCAACCATTTGAGATAAATAACCTTCATTTGTTGGAATCAAGACCCATAAGATGGAATAAATTTCCCCTGGTAGGTTATATTCATCCTTGCATTGATAGAAGATAGTAGATTGATTGGGAATATTAAATGTGATTTCCCTTCTTTTTCAATTGATATGTCCTCCGTATAAAGAAATCCAATCCATGTCAAGAATCACATAAAATTTCACTATAGGATGGATCACAAGATTTGCAGGAATCACTTTCCCACAAACATCAATCGGAGATGAATTTTAAACTTTTGATGCAACTTTTGTGCCATTAGGGGTTGTCAGAGCTTACTCAATATCTAACTGCTGAGGTAATATATCAATACCCCTAGAAAATTCTTCAAAAATAAAAGAGTGGGTGGATCTAGAATCAAATAAATCATTTTCTACATTAGAGTGGAAGGTAAGTGTACCTTTCACCACTTCGTTATCATACTCTACATCGCCAATAGAAATTGAAAGTGACTTTCCCTTGTCTTTAGTGTTAAGAGTTTATTGACGTCGATCATCATCAAAAACCCTTGGATTAGGAAATTGATTGGCATAATGACCCATTTCCTTGCACTTGGAACATTGATGTGTAGGAGGTGAATTTTGTGTATGCTTTCTTTGTTCGCATCATTAGACATATTTTTCCCATTATTTCGACATTCAACAGCCCGATGACCTTCTTTTCCACACATAAAACATTTACTTGTCCCCTTAAGACAATTCCCTCTTTGTTTCCTTAAACACTTTGAGCATAAGAGGAAACTCATCTTGTTTTAAGTGTGGTCTTTAGATTTTCCTTTTAATTCCATTTTCCTCTTCTTATCAAACCCAAATGATTTATGAGTTACTCTAATCACCATCTCAACATTGAGAGCACATAGAACAATTTCCTCATAGCTATTGAATTCCCTTATGCCTAACGCCCATCAATGAATTTGTTTTATGCCACTAAATAATCGATCGATTTTACTCTCAGGTTGGATAATAACACCGGAAGCGTACCTTTAAAGCCTTGTATAGTTTTCTTTGTAGGTACCAAAAAATTCATCATCCTTTTGATTCAGTTCAAGAAACACATTCTCTATCTTTGATCAAAGAATACGATGGAATTACTTATTGAAAAATAAGTTCTTGAACTCGTCCCATTCCATGGACTCAATTTCATCCCTTTGCCTTGCATTCTTAATAAGATTCCACCATTAATCAGCATCACCTTCCATACTATATACTGCTAAGATGACTTTATAAAGGTCAGATCATTGTAGAACTGAAAATATCTTTTCAGGGGAACTGATCCATTGTTCAACCACTAATAGATCAGAAGACCCGCTGAATGAAGGTGGATTCTTCCTCATGAAGGATTCAACAGAATGTTTCTCCTTCCTTTTCTCGTTTGAAGTCCAGCATGATTCATAGCATGAGAAAGTTGTGTGATCATGGCAACAAGATTTTTAATACCAGCTCCCATAATGTTTGGTTACTTAGGGGGGCAATCATTGAATTTCCCGTCGCATTCAGCATTAACACAGTTCCTTCAGGTTCTAGCCATTAACTAAAACCAAGAAGCTTAGTGTGAGAAACACAAATCATAAAAAGAAAACCACATAGTCAGGAATAAAATTTCACACATTAGGTCTTATCATAGTTTTTTCATGGACATTTCTAAAATACCAATATTGTGTTCTATGTATATACATATCCTTAGAGTTTTTACTAAGGCTTTATCATCATCATTTCCAAAGGTTGACTATACCTTTCCTCTGATACCAACTATAATGACCAATACATTAATACATGTTTATTACTTCAGAATTTAAGCATAATAATTACAATATATAAAAAACCATGATAGGACCGTATAGGTATAGTGTGTTTAGAAACTGGGAATCATAAACAACTAGTTCATAAATAATCTACGTTGTCTCTCATTTATTTCATCATATCTAGAGTCGCTTTTGGCATATAATATTGCATACCCTTATTCCTGACCTCGGGAAAAGAAAACATACAAAAGGGTGAGCTTAAATTCTCAGTAAGTATAAACAAAAGAAATATCAATCATATCATATTCATAAGAACATAACATTTTGAAAATCTTAACCTACAAAAGAGATCATAATATCATAACATGGGATAAATCATAGTAGTGAAATGTAATCCCTATAATAAAAACATAAAACCTGAAACATTGTGGAATACACAAATAATAATAGAAAATAATTTCATATTAGTCAAGGCTCATTTCTAAGACCATCATTTCAGACAAAGTGCATTACTAAAACAAGTTCTCTCCTCGTTCTAGTCCTGTATCACTGATCTAGATTAACTTTATGTTTTATACATTTTTATTGCATGTAATATGAATATTTACCCAATTAATTAGAGGGAGATATAGGTCTCACCCATCTCATAATGAAATCATTCTTATGTGTGTCAAAAAATAATAAATCATAGCATAACCCATGTAATAAAAATGGGATTCTTAAACATCATCCAATCATAACATAATATTTATAATATAAAAGGACATCATAAAATTAATTCCATTACAACATAATCAAATCAATGTAGAAATAGGGGTAGAAACATAACACTATATTATCTTATATGGAAAATAATTGTGATAAAACACTTGAACTCCGTTGTTTCCGAAAATATCCTTCATACATCAAAAACATTTTTCGTTTCTTAACATGTCATACAATTTTAAACTAAAATAAGTTTATTAAAAATAAACATGAACACTTGTAATGGGAGATTCATGGAAATAATGTTCTATGAAATCATAATAATAAATTCATTCCATAAAAGATAAAAAATCACTCTCCTCATACTTTTAACGGAGAAGTCAAAAAGTACCTCATATGGTAAACCAAAGAAACATTCCTTACATAACAAAAAATAAAAGTCATAGAGTGGTAAAAATGACTTTAAAAATACATGGAATAATATTAAACACTTTATGAAATACATTTTTTATGGACATGGATGAAAAAATATAACCCCAGTAAATACTTACGAATAAACAATCTTGGATAAGAACGAGATTGGAATAGTTATCCCTTACCTTAGGTCTAACTTGCTTCGTACCTATCCAATCCTTCTGTATAATGATTTAAGTAATGTCATTGAATTATTACAAATCATATTCATTGTTATGATATCATATATGGTCATATTCTTATCTTCTTATTAGTAATATTTCATTGGTACTTGTTATTCGGGTGTTCATTGCTTTATGTTCTTATGCATGTTTTGTCGTATAAAACCTTATTATTCATTTTAGGTTATAGATACCTCATTTCTAGAATGGTATTAGTGTAATATATATCATATTTATTCATTAAATTCATTTATATAATCCTTACACAATTAAGATCATGTAGAACGAGTCGCATCATATCGTGGAGACGGTAGGTCGTACGTACGCACGAGCGATGATATCATTCCCATGATCATGGGATTGTATTGATGTTTATGTATACTATTTAAGAATAAATATCACATTAAAATAATCATATATAGTAATTATTTACACCATTATACCCATCCAAGTAAGGTGGTGGTGGAAAATAGATTACACCACAGCGTGGAGACGGTATTCTGTACGTACGCACGTGCGATGATTTCATTTCCCATAGGATGGATAGAAGGTAAAATAGGTTTGTTTCATATTTATAATAAAATAAAAGTATATGAGTAATACTGATGTTATTACTTCATAATGAAACAACTAAATAATATAAATTTGAAGAAGAAATAAATTTGAAAGAATTGGTAATGGATATTACCTCTTCTTTGACATACCTCTTTGAATCCTCTTCTTAGGGCACTAAAATTGGCTTTTGAAGAAGGCCAAGACCTCTAGTATGTTTCTAGGGGTTTTTTAAGGGAAATGGGTAGGATTTGTCTGAGATTTAAGGCTCCAAATTGCATGAGGAGAATGTGGAGGTGCCCTTTTATAAGGGAGGAGAGAGGAACCTTAGGAAAAGCTAAAATTATTGTTTTATAATAAAGTCATATTCGGTTTTTAATAGTTCCAAATTGATTTATATCTAATCTATGGTGGGGTTGGGTCAAAATAGTCCCAAACAACAGGTTTTAGACAATCATTGGTTACTATTTTGACCTTATCATGTAGATTTAACACTAAGCTAAATAATTTAACTTTTACCATGTCTTCTTGTTTTCTTACACTATATGGTTTATAAACATACAATAACAAGTAAAACGAACCCCAAGTGGTTAATTATTAATATATACATCCTTATATAAGACATTTGGATGAACCTTATATTTTTAGGAATAAAATAATAATTAATAATATAATATTTGTTTTAAAAACTATTTTATGTCATTTTTGATACTATTTGGTAATTGATTTTTTTGAAATCATAACAGAATTATTTGTTCGAAAAAAGTTAATTAAATCAAATATAACATGTCATATTATACTAAAAAAATAGTTTAATTTATAAATAGTCTCAAATTACATATATTTGGGAATTTATTACATCCATTATGTTAATATTTTATTAATAAGGTAATTATTTCATCATCATTGTGTCATAAATAAATAAAATTATATAATAAATAAAAATTATAAATAAAATGAAATTATGTTGGAAATATTTTTATCTTTATAATGAATATTTATGGTAGAATTTATCTTGTGTATAACCTTATATTAATAATGTTTTAGTTATTAAACTTTGATTTTAACACTTTAACTCTTCTTTAAATAATAATAAGTGTCCTTATCTAATCCATGTGGACAGAAATTGTAATATTTGATTCCAAAAGTTGTTTATGGATGAATTAAACTTATTAAATATTATTATGACATGTGTTAGTGTAATAATAATGTAATTTTTACCCTTAATTACCCTATATATTTTTAACTGTGATAAATAAAAGTAAAAAGCTACTATTCACCAAAATTATTTTTATCTCATTAAACCTCATTTTAATCCATGATATTAACCTTTTCTCTAGGATTTTTTAAATTCAAGTAACTTAAGTGGTAAAATTAAGTTTTTCATACAGATGCAAATGCTCCTAGGAGGTGGTTAAAAGATGGTAAAAAGTTCGACAAAATTTTTATATATCAATATTATTATAAAATTACTCCAATGAATTAAATTGAACTTATATAGCTATTATGTATCTATTTTGACCTAAAATAAATTTAAATAAAAAATTATTATTTAAATAAAAATTGGTTTTTAACTAATAACTCAGTGTTTTTAGTATTCATCAAAAATTGAATGTTTTCAGAAAAAAACAAAAAATTTACCCTAGGCTAATTTAAATATTCCAAATCCAAAAATGAAGTCAATTTTGAAAGATAAAATTTATAAAATTTCAAAAAGTGGGTATTACTATTCATAACATCTAGTTTATAACATATCGTAGTTTGACAAAACTCAGTATTACGTACAATGCAAGCTATCGAGGAAGGTTTCTCTTGCATGTAACGAAAGCCAAGACAGTGTTGTGTGTAGTGAAAGATTCCTTTGGTGATAAAAACAAAATATTTATCATAAAATCTTGGGTGTTACAAACAACCCATAAAAATTTCTCTTCTCAACATCTCTAGTTATGTCATAGATGTTCTGGTCTTCTCAAAAGACCAAATCTGGTGCCCTAAGAGGAAGTTTAAAATAAGCACGTCGAGGAAGAGGTCAAGTTTATTTCATCTTATACTTATTATAATTTATTTATTTCATTATATATTAATATCATAAGTATCAATAATATACTGATATGTTATTATAATTATGAAACAACCATATTTTACCTTCTATCCATCCTACGAAAAATGAAATCACCACACATGCGTATGTACGGAATACCGTCTCCATGCCTTGGTGAAATCTATTTTTCCCAACCACCTTACATGGATGGGCATAATTGTATAAAGAATAAATATATATTGTTAGTATAACATGATACTTATTTTAAGATATTATATCATCAACTCCAATTCCATTCATATAACTATGGGAATGATACCATCGCTCATGCATACATACGACCTACTGTCTCCACGATGTGATGCGACCCATTCTACATGATCTTCATTAAATAGTGATTATATAAATGAATTGAATGAATATATATGATATATGTTATACTAATACCATTATGTAATTGATATAGCTATAATCTAAACAGTGTAAAAAGAATTTCTTCGACAAAACAGACATATGAACATAATGAAATAAACACCTGAATAACCAGTAGCAATGAAATATTATTAATAAGTATATAATAATATGACCATATATGATATGATAATAATTACTATGATTCTGGAATAAGTCAATGACATTATTTAAATCATTATATAGGAGGTTCTGATACATACAAAGCATATCAGATCTAAGGTAAGGGAAAATCTTGCAATCTCATTTATATCCGAGATTGTTTATACTTCAGCAATTTTTGGGGAATATTTATCATCCACATCCATGTTTCCCCAAAATGTAATATTATTTATATCCTCCTATAATTTTTTATGTCCAATTTTACCTATTGATGAATTTTTAGTAAAAGATATGAGATGAATATTTTTTCATTTTCTGTACGAGATACATTTTGACTTTTTCGACCAATGTATGAGAAGAATGTTTTTTTAACTTATACGACTTGAAGGGATTTATATTCTTTCATAGAACATTATTTCCATGAAGCATACTTTATAAGTATTCAAGTTTATTTTCAATTAACTAATTTTAGTTTAAAATTTTATGACATGTTGAGAAATCCAAAATGTTATTGAAGTAAAAAGGATATTTTCATCAAGAATAGAGTTCAAGTGTTTTATCAAATTTAATTTCAATATAATATAATATAAGGTTCTTATTGATCCCTATTACTACATTTATTTGATTATGTTATGATTGAATTATATTTATGAAGACCTATATAGTATATGGATTATGATATGATGGAATGATGTTTAAGAATCCCATTTTTATTACATAGGTTATGCTATGATGTATGATTTATGATTTTGTTGCACGCATAAGAATGGTTTCATTATGATATGGGTGGGACCTATATATCCCTCCAATTCATTGGGTAACGTTTTATATCCCATGAGACTGATATTGCTGGAACTACATGTTAATCTGGTTCAGTGATACAGGACTGGGACGAGGAGTGAACTTGGTTCAGAAATGGACATTGTCCACTATGATAGTATTGGAAATGAGTATTGACAAATATAAAATGATTTTATATTATTATTGGTGTATTTCCCAAAGTTTAATGTTTTATGTTATTATTATTGGGATTTCATTTCACTACTATGATTTATCCCATGTTTTGATATTATGATCTCTTTCACAGGTTACGATTTTCAAAATGTAACGTTCTTATGAATATGATATGATTGATATTTCAACTATTTACCTTTACTGAGCATTTGAGCTCACCCGTTTGTATGTTTTCTTTTCCCCAGGTCCGGAAGAAGGTTATTAAGTAGGATATTCCAAAAGGGACTCTAGATATGATGAAATAAATGGGAGACAATACATATGCTTTATGAACAAGTTGTTTATGTTTCCTTGTTTCTAAAGACACTATACATATACAGTCCTATCATGGTTTTGTTATATGTTGTAATAATTATGCTTCAATTCACAAGTATCAACAATGTATGTAATGCTCGGGTCGTTATAATGTAGGTTCTCAATAAAAGAATTTTAAAAAATATTGAAATTGGATTTCCTTTCTAGATCAGATATTTTATCTTCCACTACTCATTTCCTATAAAAACCATTATTTAATTTTAAATTATCTATTATAATTTTTTTTTTAAATTAAAATTTATAAAAAGTTTTCAATTCAACTTTTTTAAAATTAATTTTTAATATGACCTATGTCTTCTTGTTTTATGATTATGGTAAAAACATTTTTAAATAAAAACATTTTACTATTTTTATCATTGTCATGTGAATTATTCATTATGAATCTTAATTTCTATGATTTAAATCGGTTTACCAATTGAATTTTATTATTAATTATTTTTAAAATAAATTTTTTTTTTATATTTTTCAAATTTAAAAGTGTGATATATAAAATTAATATTATGAGTTTCTAGTGGATTTTGATATTCCATGTTTTTAAGAAAAAAATATTCAGTGATTTTATGTCATCTCAAAGAAAAAATTTTAAATAATTTTTCCCATATAAATCTTTTCACTAAATACTATTTTGGGTTTTAAATGGTATTTTTCAAAATTATTTATCAAACTCAATGTATTTTATTTTATATCTAACACTATTAAATGGGATTTTAAGAATTTCCAATAGGAATATTTTTCTTGTTTCTTTCAAAATTATTTACCCAATGATCTTGAAATTTATTTGATATCTATAAAATAAACCTTAATGGCCCTTAAGATACACAAGGGATATGTTATTAAAACAATATCCAAATTTTTTTCCTATATCGATTAAGAAATGTTATATGAATGACTCCATAAAACCGATCTCTTTTACAAAGGAAAATTTTGTTGGCTATTGAAAAATAAATTACTATTTTAAAGTGGAACACATATTTATAAATGTGTTATGGGTATTATAATAAAACCAAGTGGGAATATGATTAGTTTCATATAACCAAGAGGGTACACAGGTAATAACCCAAACCTATGTGGGTATGTGGGTGGAAGGCCAAGATAAAGAGTGTATACGACTGGTATCCCAATACCAAGACAGTACAAGGGTATTAACTTAAGTTTAAAAAGTTAAATGGGTAGTATCTTAATCTCTTGAGTGTTCACATAGAGTATTACAAGCACAAGAGTGTACATGAAATGTATCCCATGCCTAAGAGAGTATACATGGTTTCAGACCACGCCCATGAGGGCACACATGTAGTGTCCAAATCCCATGTTGATACACAGGTAGTATCAAAATCCAAAATATGGTAAATAAGTAAATTCAAAATCCTATGTGGGTACTCATGTTGTTAGAATAATCCTTTTATTTTCTATGTTTTATCATCCTAAGGCCACTATATTATGAGAATCGGGCAACAATTCAGGCTCTACTAGGTAATGATTTTAATGATTTTTTATTCCAAATATCTATGAAATATTTCTTTATAAAAATATTATGTTATGATTCCAAGGATAATGTTTTCTATCTTATGTTTCTATAATCCTATGACATGGTATAAGTATGATCATTTGATATTATATCTTATTATATTATTTCATATATGTAATATTATTATTTAATGTAACTTTTAGTAATATATTTCTACCAAGATAAGGATTTCTAATATTCCTATATTATAAAAGATGAAAAAAATATTTTTTAGTTTTTTCATTTACAGAGTTCTTGAGCTAACTGACTTCGTATAAATTAACTATTCATTTCCATCTATATACATCACTGTTAAACTAATTTTGAATTGTAAATTCCAATTATAATAAAAAATTGAACATCACATTTGAATAAATTAGTTTATTTTAATCACTATTAAAAAGGTAAATATAACTTATGGATGATTATATTTAAGGTAGATGTTATTTCAAGAGTTGATGATGAAATTCAAGAAAAATAGGCTAAACTACGCAAGATTGAATTCACATATATAGACTAAAATTCACACCATGTTCAATATATGCATGATATTAGGTTGAAATTTTTGTATTTGATGAATATTTGTATAGAATAAATTCTACATAAGAGTAAAGATCCCAATTTTTAAGAACCCAGATCTTCATTTATTGTATGTTTTTATTTTTCGGGAGTTTTTGAGAGAAAATAGGGTTATTGGAAATTTTTGATGTGCACGCCATGTACATTGTGGGTACACATCGTGTACTCTGTTACCAAGGGTAGCCATGTGCTGGCCATGTAGCGGCCTTGCACACGGACATGTGGGGTGAACTGGAGGCTACCTAATGCATAGTATAGAAACTACAAGTACACACCGTGTACTCCAAAATTACACGGCATGTATTTAGTTTTTTATCATTAAACGCACCAAGGTCACGTCTAACAGAAATAACTTACTTATTCTAGGTCTGGTTCATCTAAGAGTGAGGGTAAGACCATGTATTTGCTGTGAAACCCTGATCCTCCATCCGCCCTCCGAATAGAACAACGTTGGTTATGTTGGAATTGCATCGTTGAGTTCTCTCTTCTACTGTTGCCTCATTTCATGATTCTTCTTCATTTCCATGTTATCATGGGTGGAATGTTCTAGAATTTTTTTGTAGATCTTTGACATTTTACGGAGATTCATGCTTTGAGGTTCACTTATAGTGATCTCTTAACCCCGAGGTAGGAGGTTTGTGCCTTTCTATGGAATGTCTTTGAGTTTCATGTGAAACTTTTCCCAATACCCATGAACGGGTTATTACACATTTACTGTTTAGCCCTTTTTGATTCTCTGCTATGTTTTATGCCTGTTTATATGATTATTGATTGTGAATAGGGTGGATTGTTGTGTTTGGATGTTTTTCCTATGCATGTTTTGCTTGTTTGGACCTTTGAGTCTTGATTTCCTATTAGGCTACTATTTACTTTCCCATACCTATTATTATAGGATGGTGTGAATGTTTTTCTATTATGTTGTTATGCTATAGAATTATAGCCAAGTAGTTCTTGAGGTTTACCTTGGATGATATTCACTTATACACTTGCTTGACATACATGGGGTCCTGAGAAAATGGTGTATAGATTATAGAGATAATGGACGTTGAGGGATTTTCCCGAGTTTCTTTATTTTTTTTATGATGTGAGACCATAAGGGAATTGATGTTGAGTTCTTCCTCAGTGTGTCTTTACTTCCTCAATGCAGGCCATAGAGGGAATGTGACGTAATAGTTTCCCTAGAGCGCTTTAGTTACGATATGAGACTATAAGGGGAATTGATAGTGAGTGCTTCCTCAGAGAGTCTAACCTTACGCTGAACCAGAGGGGTTAGACTGAGTGTACTATCCAGAGGGTCGCTTGTACATGTTAGGTAAGACAAGAGGGGGTAGACTGAGAGTACATCCCAGAGGGTTACATTTTTGTTTACATATTTGTTGGTTATTGCTTGATACTGAAATGTGGAATGTTTACTGTTGAGTACCGTCCTTTTTAATGCATTTTTTACATTTGCCTTACATATACTGATTGATTGTTAGGAATAGATCTCGTGGTGTTTTACTACAAGTATTATTCTCACGCCCTATTTGGGCCATGCTTTTGGGCCCAAACAGATTATATTTTTGCATGTATAGACATGGGAGACAGCCTTCTACATTTCGTACTTGAAATGTTGTAAAGCTGGAGAGCAAGGGACCAAGCTTAGGCTTGCGATGATGAGGAGATGGATTTTTTTTCTTTTTTACTTGGTTTAGTACTATATTTCAGTATTATTCTTTTTTTGGTTTCTTTTCTAGAAATATTTTTATCATGCATCATTATATTTATATGCTCTTGTTCTTTCTTTATCAGTATTCCACTGTTAATGTTGTTTGGTATTATTACTTCTTCTGCTATTTTTTATCTGTTTACATCAACTGATTACTCTACCAATGAGGTCATAGTTTCCCCACTATCACACCCTAGGCCCTCACTACTAGTCGGATGCCACTTTAGTTCATTTAAATTCACTTGAGGCCATGTGACCAATCGGGAACGGGGTGCCTCTAGGTGGCTTCTAAAACCGGTACATTTCAAAGTTGTGTTAGAGGAATTATTTTCACTTGACATACTGTTTGGAGCCTTTAGCCAAGGATAGAAAGAAATAGTTACATGGTAATAAGTTATTCCTAGAAGTATCTAACCCGTGTATAGGGAAAATCCATCCTACCTCGTTTATTGATATTTTCTAGTTTTTCTAGATTACTGTTGATTTGATTTCACCTTGAGTGATTCACATAATTTGTGCTATTATTGATGCTGTTATTGAGGTACAATTTTTGTCACAACCCGATGATATGAGGGTATGACATCTCATGCATCATATAAGAACTTTTTATAAATCACATGTCATGCATTCTTGTCATGACATTTAGGGTGAAACTATTTTTCTTAAGTACATTCCATGTACTTCATGTACATGACGTGTAGTCTCTAACTGTGTCATAAGTTGTGTGGGTAGAGACATGGGATGGGGAAGACACAGTGGGACCATGTCGTGTACCATAAAAAAACTCCGTGTCTTGTCGACCATGTGTATTCTAGTGTAACAAAAAACACAGACAAATAAGACCTTATGCTATACACGTCGTGTCCTCATCGAACACACCGTGTAGTCTGCCCTAGGTACCCGGCTGTGTCACGAACAACACAGGTCAGTGTTATCCTTTCTCATACACATCGTGTCTGTCTGTATCACACCGTGTAGTGAGATCCATGTGATAGTCCGTGTCACTAACAACACGGGCCAGGTGGAGCTTGTCTAGTACACGCCATGTCTATCTTGAACATGTCGTGTAGTCATTTCATTAGGAGATCTATGTGGCTTGAATGTGTAGAAGGACATGGAAAGGGGAAGATGATTCAAGTACGTTCCATGTTTCATGGAAACACTCCTTGGGTTTGTGGTGTTACCCGACCAGTTTAGGTAGGAGTACGCGCTCATGTAAATGACTTAAGGGAACATGTCGTGAAGGAAATGCACATGCCATGTAGTCTTGTTTTGTAAAACATGAATGCTTTCTTTCTCCTGTTACCATCATACACTCCTTGTTTTCAGTCCTTGATAACCTTGATCTAAAGTGTTCATTTGTCCTTTCTTCGTCATACCGCAATGATGTTTTCTAGTTGTGTGCCAGTTGCAGGGTAGTGATGGGACCCTGGATGTGGCTAATCAAGGACTTCCTGTAGATCCTCTTGTTGTTCCAGTCATGGAACCAACCGTTATTCCGGACATATGTTTTGATGCATATTTCAGGGAAGGCTTTATGAGGATGATGAATACCTTTCCAGGAGCACCTCCACCTACCCCGTCGATGGCTGATTTGACGCGGGTCTTCCAGAAGCAGCATCCTCCCACTTTCTCAAGGGATGGAGGACCTCAGGATGTAGAGTCAGGGTTAGAAGCCATGGTGATGATCGTTGACCATCTAGAGATGCCTCTAGAGACGAGGGTCAAGGTTGCTACATATATTCTTCAGGACTCCACCAAGAGGTGGTGGGATGTGATCTCATAGGTAGGACACCAGTAGGTTATGGGATGGGAGGAGTTTCAGCATGTCTTCTATGATTAATTCTATCTAGAGACCATGAGGGATGATTTATCCAATTAGATTATGAGTCTGGAGCAGGGTAATCTTTCTATTATGGAGTATTCCTCTCACTTTACGGATCTGTAGCACTTCATGCCAATTCAAGTAGTTGATCAGTTGTTCATGGCAAGGAAGTTCGAGGATGGTCTGTGGCATGATATCTGGCCACAATTGAACATCATCTGGTTTACTTATATCACTTCTATTGTCAACCAGGCACTGGTCACGTAGTAAAATTTGATGGATTCCAAAGTTGTGAGCTAGGGTGTCTCGACATCTGGAGTTAACACCCCTCCTACATAATGTAGGAAGTTCCACATGGAGTCTTCATGTAGTGATTAAAGGAGGAGAGACAATTCTTCTGGAAGTTAGGGGGTGTGCTTCTAGTGTGGAAGGTGTAGGAATATTAGGACACACTTCCTGAGATACCTAATAGAGTGCCCATCATGTGGTAAATTGGGTCACCTTTAGTGATTCTGTCAGATCTTCTCAAAAGCTGCTGGTGATGGGGGTTCTTCTATGACTCCTCTTTCGGGAGAACCACCACCAATTTCTCACCAGTCAAGGAACTGGAGCTCTTCTACCTCTTTAGGTCGAGGTGGAGGCCGTGGCTATGATGTTCAATCACCTGTCTTTCAGCGATAGCAATGTGGATCAGCTCAGAATGGTCAGGTAGGGTCACAGGGCCATGGAGCAGGCCAAACATTTGTAGTGGAGCTGACCCAGTAGGAGCAGGATCCCGAGCCTTCTACAGTTCGACGTACAATCTTAGTTTCTTCGGTTTTAGCATCTTATCTTTTCGATATAGGAGCTTCCCATAGCTTTATATCCGTTGTGGTTATGGGGAGCCTGGGGCTCTACATCTTTTCTTCTACTGATATCTTGACACTAGACACTCCATTGGGGACTAGAACGGTGAGTTTACGTTAGTGTAAGGAGTTCCCTCTAAAGGTTGGTGGGTGTCACTTTTTTTGGGACCACTATGTCCTAGAGATGGGAGTCTATGATGTCATTCTTGAGATGGACTGGATGGTTCCCTTCTGGGTATTCATCGGCTGTTATCGCCGTAGGGTGAGTTTCCCATCACCAGAGGGCATATCATTTCTTCATAAGGGAATGTGGGATATCCAAGAGTGCACAGCGGGTCTAGAGCATCATGGGTTAGGAGAAGTTATAGCCCAAATTGCTAGTTTATATCTGGGTGATGGAGGGACCTTATAGTTAGACATTCCTCCAGTGGTGGATCATTTCAAAGATGTCTTTCCAAAGGAATTTTCAGGTTTTCCACTAGAGCATGAGGTAGACTTTTATATTGATATTGTGCAAGGAGTGGCACCGATTTCTATACCTCCTTATATGATGGCTACACCAGAGTTGTAGAAGCTCAAGAATCAGTTGGAGGAGTTGTTGGAAAATGGTTTCATCCGACCCAGTACTTCTCCATGGGGTTCACCTCTCTTGTTTGTGAAGAAGATAGAGAGTACCCTTAAGATTTGTGTGTATTATCAGGAGCTTAACCAGTTGATGGTCAAGAACCGATATCTGTTGCTGAGGATTGAGGATCTCTTTAATCATCTTCGAGGAGCACGAGTGTTTTTGATGATTTACATGAGGTCCGATTATCACTAGATGCACGTGAAACCATATGATATACTTTTTATAGCCTTTCGGAGCAGGTAAAGTCTATACAAGTATATGGTTATTCCATTTGGTCTCATGAATGTGACTTCAGTTTTAATGGAACTGATGAACCGAGTGTTCTATCCATGCTTGGATTCATTCTTCATGGTACTCATGGATGATATCTTGGTGTACTCTCACACTCGAGACGACTATGATTCCCATATTGAAATTGTTTTGAGTACATTGATTGAGCATCAATTATGTGATATGCTCTGAAAATTCCATTTCTGGATGGATCAAATTCACTTCCTGGGTCATGTCATCTTAGAGGAAGGAGTATCCGTAGACCTAGAGAAAGTGAGAGCAGCTATTTCCTGGGATAAATCAAAGAACAAATTTGAGGTGTGTAGTTTTCTAGGGTTGTCTTGATTCTATAGACATTTTATAAAAGACTTTTCATGCTTAGCAGCACCACTGACAGGTCTGAGTAAGAAGGGTGTGATGTTACCACGATCAGATTCTTGTGAGTCAGCCTTTTAGGAGTTGAAAGGGAGGTTAACTTTTGCACTGATACTAGTCTTGCCAAAGCTGGTCAAGATCTATACTCTTTTCTGTGATTCTTTAGGTATCAGGCTGAGATATGTGATTATGGAGGGAGATGGAATCATTGTGTACAGGTCTTAGCAGTTGAGTCCACATGAGAGGAACTACCCGACTCATGATTGGGAGTTGGCAGCTGTTGTTAATGCCTTATTTTATGAGAGACATTATCTTATATGAGATCACTTTGTGGTCTTCACCGACCATAAGAGCCTCATGTATATCTTCACTCAGCTTGATCTGAATTTTGAGACAGCATAGGTGGGTTGAGTACCTATAGTCCTTTGACTTTGAGCTTGCATATACATCGGGGAAGGGCAATGCAATGGCTGATGCATGGAGCAGAAGGACTCTGATACAAGCAGTTCTGGAGGCCAGTAGTAAGTGGATGCTTATGTCTATGTTCACTAAGATGCATTTTGAGGTTCACGACAAAAAGGGGAAGACATTTCTATCTTATGTAGCTGTTACCTCTAATCTTTTTGGTCGATTTTGAATGAGGATAAAATCATATTATAAAGGCCTATTCCTAAGGGAGAATGTGTCATGAGAGGACCCTATTCTTGTAAGGACCATAGGAATGGATGATATCTATTGTTTCTAGTGGTGCATATGGGTTCCAGTAGACATATGTGAGGAGCTGATGTAGGACTCTCATTCCTCAGTTTGGGATGTTCATCCTGGTTTCACCAAGATGTATCATGATCTACACCATCCGTATTTGTGAAAATGTTTAAAGAGATATGTTGCAAGTTTTATCATGAGGTGTTACAATGGTTTGCTGGTGAAGGTGGGGCATCAGCGACTAGAACGGCTCTTTTAGTAGTTACCCATTCCCAAGTGGAATTGGAACAACATTGTGATGGATTTTTTGACTAGTTTTCTGAGGTCACCTCAAGGAAATGATGAAGTTTAGGTTGTCATTGACAAACTCATGAAGGTCGCTCACTTCTTACCGATCAATTAGATCATTAGTGTTAATGAAATGGGACAGTTGTACATCCGAGATATTGTACGTTTGCATGGATTTCCACACTCCATTTTTTCATATAGTTATGCACGTTTTACTTCTCGGGTGTTGCAGGGGATTTATAAGGTGTTGGGTACATAAGTAATTTTGAGTACAGCTTACCATCCCCAGACTGATGGCTATTCAGGGAATACAATTTAGGTGCTTGAGTATATGCTTCGAACATGCATTACGGATTTTGTTGGTTCTTGGGAGAAGCACATACCTCTTGTGGAGTTTTCCTATAAACATAGTATTGAAGAAACTATTCAGATTGAACATTATGAGGCCCTGTATAGTTGGACATGCCGATCACCCTTATGTTGGATGGAGGTAGGAGAGACAGGTTTGCTTTGACCTCATCTTATTCAGGAGACCACCGAGTGGATAGAGCTGATTTGGAAGTGGATAGTTACTTAAAAATCTCGTCAGATGTCTTATGCTGATCAGCGGAGATGACCTCTATAGTTCGAGGATGGGGATCAGGTTTTCCGGTGTGTCACAAAGAGGTTGGGACACAAGAGGATTATGAGATAGGTTAAGAATTCACTGAGGAATGTCCGTCCATTTGAGGTGTTTGAGAGAGTTGTGCCAGTTTCCTATCAGTTGCAGTAACCTCAGAGGTACCGAGCTATGCACGACATCTTCCACATTTCTCAGCTCTGACATTAATTCTCAAACACGTCTCATTTCTTCCAACCCAAGAAGGTTGAGTGGGATGTTGTTGCATCCTTTGAGGAGCATCCTATCCAGATTTTCCATCACCGTACAAAGGTTCTCCATGTCCCGTCTGTTCCTCTGGTATGGGTGCTTTGGCATCACATGCATGTACATGATGAGACTTTAGAGAGGGAAGACGATGTATGAGCCTAATGGCTGGAGATATTCGAGGTTTCTTTTTCTACCCCATGCTAGTGAAATTCATGGAAGAATTTATTTATGGGGGGAGGTTTTTAAGAACCTGAATCTTCTTTTCATGCATGTTTTTCATTTTCTAGGATTTTTGAGAGAAAAAAGGAGTTTTTAGAAATTTTTCATGTACATGTCGTGTACTCAGTTACTACGGGTATTCGTGTGCTGGTCGTGTATCATCCATGCACACAACTATGTGGGGTGACCTTGAGGACACCTAATGCAGTGTACAAAAACATAAAGTACATGTAGTGTACTCCAAAAGTAAACGCCTTGTATTTTTTTCATTAAACGCACGTGGGACACGTCTGAGCATCCAAACCAACTTCTTCTAGGTCTGGTTTGTCCAAGAGTGACGGTACGACCATGGAACATTGAAGATCCCCCAAGCCTTCGTCTGTCCTCTAAATCGAACACTGTCATTTGTGTTGGAATCACATCGGTGAGTTCTCTCTTCTTCTAGATCCTCGTTTCATGATTCCCCTTCTTTTCTATGTTATGTTGGGTTTGGAATTTAAGATTATTTTGTATATCATCAACGTTATAAGGAGATTCCAGCTTCTAGGATCTCTTATAGTGATATCCTAACCCCGAGGTAAGTGGTTTGTGCCATTTTGTTGAAATTTATTGAGTTTCATGTTCAAATTTTCCCAATACCCAGGAATGGGGTATTGCGCGTTTAACGTTTTAGCCCTACAGTTTCCCTGCTATGATGCATTATTGAGTCGATGATTATTGATTGTGAATAGGTTGAATTTTTTTCTATGGATGTTTTAACCATGAATGTTGTTCCTGTTAGGACCTTTGAGTCATGATTTCCTATTAAGATACAGTTTACTTTCTCATGTCAAGTATTGTTGGATGGTGTGACTGTTGTTCTGTTATGCTGTTATGCTATAGAATGATATCTATGTAGTTCTTGAGGTTTAACATGGATAATACATGATGCTACACTTTCTTGACTTGCACAGGGCCATGGGAACCTGCTTTATAGACTATAGGGAGAATGGACGTTGAGGGATTCTCCAGAGTGACATTATTTTTTTACGATGCATGATCATAGGAAGAATTGACGTTGAGTGCTTCTTCATAGTGTCTGTAGTTCCTCGACATGTAAAACAGAGGTAATGTGAGGTTAGTTTTTCCCTAGAGAACATTTAGTTAGGAAATGAGACTATAGGGGGAATTGATGATGAGGGTTTCCTCAGAGATTCTTTACTTAAGCTAAACCAGATGGGTTAGATCGAGTGTACTGCCTAGAGGGTTGTTTGTACTTGTTACGCTGAACCAGAGGGGTTATACTGAGAGTGATTCCCAGAGGGATACCTGTTTTTTACCTCTTTGTTGGTTATTGGTTTATACTGAACTATAGATTATTTACTATTGAGTACCTTCGTTTTTACTGCTTCTGTAGTTTTGGCCTCCATATACTCATTAACTGTTAGGCATATATCTCATGGGGGTTTCCTACTAGGATTACTCTCTCACCGTATTTGTGATATGATATTGGTCCCAAACAGATTATATTATAGCAGGTATAGTCATGTGAAAGCGCCCTTCAACTTCAGTTACTTGACATGCTGTGGAGCTAGAGAGAAATGGACAAAGCTTAGGCTTGCGATGCTAAGGAGATGGATTTTTTTTTTATTTTTTACTTGGTTTAGTACTATATTTCTGTATTGAGATTTTTTTGGATTATTTCCTAGAAGTATATGTATCATGCATCATTATATTTATATGATAGAATTTTTTCTTTATCAGTCTCCAATTGTTAATGTTTTTTTGGTATTGTTACTGATTCTGCTATTGTATATCTGTTTACGTCCACTGTGTACTCTACCAATGAGTGCATATTTTCCCCAATATCACACCCAAGGCCCTCATTGCATGTCAGCATCCTCTGGCGTTTGGGGAAATGCTTTTGAGGCCATGAGACCAACCGAGAACTGGGTTCCTCTAGGTGGATTTCAGAACCGGGACGTTACACAATTCATCCATTTTGAGGTCAAAAATGAACCATCAATGGGGGGAATCTTCACTGTTCATTTCCTTGAGGTATCCTATGTAATTTTTAAATATATCAATTAATATACCAGCAATTTCTTCCAAATTTTCCGAGGAGATATAAAATAGGTCATGAAACAACTTTTTAGTTTATTAAATATCACTATAAATTTGTATTCTATCCGAGATCCATGATCCAATCGGTTTTAAAAATGTAGAGTGACCAAAACCACCTTACACATTACTAATACATTAAAACCTTAGGCACCCCATTCAAAAATTTGAGAGGGAGGAACTATTTTTCTAATATGGAGAGTCTAAGGTTTCTTATCACCCCTTAATATGTTTTGCAGTTCCCAATCATCATAATGGAGAACAGATAAATTCAGAGTTATAAATGAGTTGATCATTTTGAGGGGGATACATAATTTAATATAGAGTTGAAACACATATTCATTTCTATTTTGGTGTATATTTTAGATTATAATTGTTCTATTATATGTATCTTTACTTTTTTGATGTATTTAATTGAACCAAATTTTTTATTTCATGACTGGTTGATGCGTAATTTTATGTGTGTGATATGTGTTATATTAATTAGGAAACACAACAATCAAATTATTTTAAAAAATATATATATTTTTGTATTCTTCGTAAAAAAATAAAAAATTAATATAGAAAATTACATAACTAAATAAATATTTTGTAGAGTTCTAGTATTTTCCACATCATTTTAGAGGCTTTATGGGTAACCATGATCTCGGATAACCCTAAAATAAAGGATTACAACAAATAATAATAATAAATTATAATAATAAAATTTTCATGTGGTTTGGTAACATAAAAATGATCACATACATATATTATACTATTCAAAATCCACTTGTATTATGAACTATTAAAGTATTTAATTAGTTTCATATATTTATGAATATTATAAACCCCCTCTTATGTTCTATTTTTGTTGATATTATTATTGAAAATTCACACTCTAATGTCATCAAATATCTTTGATAGATGAACTAGGATATTCCATATAAAATATAAAAAATCATCAAATGATAATTATTTTGATGTGTCATGATAATGCTGTCAAATTTTAGCGTCATTTATGAGGAAAAATTTGGTTTTTATTATTTATTTTGGATAATATATTTGTGAATTTTTGGAATATTTTTTTGTTAAATATTATAAATTTACATATATTTTTGTTCTCTAAATTATTTCTTCATTAGGATATATTCATGATGTGTTCTTCTCTAGGTGATCTACCCCATTTAAAACCCAAACCAAAGAGGATAAAATCTCATTAACCCAAATGAACACAAATAATTCATTTAATGGATGTAACCTAACCCATTGAAAAAATTTTAAAATCAAATTTCTTTAAATACAAAAAACAAAAAATGTGGTTCCTTTTGGATTGTATACCAATTTCCTCAAGGAACCTATTATAAAACATGAAAAAAAAACACAAAAACCTAGTACAAGATCTATTATACCAACCAGTGGAGTCTGTGAGGTTAGAATTTTAGACATAGAGAAGAAAGAATATATTAATATTGATGATCATTTTACCTAATAAATTTATCAAATCCAAACCTACTACCCCTATTCCTTGATTTGCATATTGTTTTCACACCCATTAGTCTAACAAATTCCATCAATTGGGAAAACCGTCTATGATTTCTGAGGAAATCATTCCAAACCATGCATTTTCATCCCAGCCATTTAGAATTAATCAATACAATCCGTCCAAATCTAGGGGGAAAGAAAAAAAATATTGGAATGGGGTATTAAAACTAACTATAGTAATCCTAGAACCATCCATGGATGAGTAGTCATCGTCCACCACCACCAAAAAACCCACAACAACTATAATGGATTTTCCAACCCCCCCCCCAAACCAAATATTATATAACAAATGATAATTAAAAATGGACTCAATGAATATCTAATTCCATAAAAAATCTCAGCATCCACAAATTACCTAAATACTAAATTAGGAAAACTAAATAACACAATGGATAAAATCCAAATTCAAGGATTAATTAAACTATATTCTCAACTTAATTTCAATTAAAAGGATATTGAAAATTTTAGAGACATCATTATTTATAGTGGAACACAATTTATAAGCTAATTACCCCTCTATTGGGGTTATCTCCTATTGAGAAAACCACCATTCCCACCATCACAAATGATATGAGTTTGAAAAATACTTATCTTGAGAGAAACCCAAAAATATAAATAGTGTATCCTTTGAGGATCATTGAAGCCCCACCATCCTTCTTGTATTTTTACAAAGAGACACCTGAACATGGAAATCAATAGAAACCAATTAAGAAAAATAAATATTGGAATCATTCAAAAATGTATATGTTATCATCCATTTGATTAATTTCCAAAATAAAGTTCCCTGATATATATTTTTTCTAAAATATATGTGTACACATTGAAGTAAACTGTATGGATATGAAGAAGAAAAGTATCATGAGGATTTCTCACCAATGATAGAGCCATAATTTTCTAACAAATGCAATGATTCATGAACATTCTCAGTTCCATGCACTATAAGATAGTATCTAATTTCCAATTCAATGATTGATTTGGAATCTTATATAAATGTTAATCCACACTCTATTATATATTAATTATAGGTTGGGTAGTTTAATCCCTTTGGAATAGCTATTCATAGGCAAAACCAATGTACCGCACACCGTGCTAGTATGTTAAAGAATGTTTATATATGGGTTAAAAACTAAATTTTTCTGGGATATTTTTATATTGTTAATGTGGAAGAATATTGGATTAATTGAAACTATTTGATTATATTAGGGAGGCCTTTTATGAATCTTCCAAAATCGTAATTAATTTTCCTAATGGTATTTTATCTATGGAGTATGGTGGTGTTGTTTTCCCATTCAACATCCTTTACGCCATGAATCACCCATTGAAACAACATTACACTCCATAAATTAATTATATTAATTTCGTACCTTTATCTAAAAAAACTCCCTTCCTTTCCCAAATACAGCATATAATTTTCTATTGGTTTAAAAATTTTAGTTATTGTATAATGTATATAATATTTTAATGGTTTATAAAAATTCCATGATATATCATTAATTAATGATTTCTAGTGAACCATGGGCATAATCTCCATTTATGATAATATCTATCTTATAAAATATTACTCATAAGATGAGGATGCCATCATAGATTAGATACATGAGATCATGGACCCATATATTCTTAAATCCTTCTAATAAATCCAATATCCCCATAAATTAGAATTAAATCACTGCCTAAAAAATTAAAATATTCATATCATGAAAATGTATAGAATCTTCCTATCATAATTTGTTGTTAACCCCATAATGAGAATGACTTATGATTTTGTAACCATTGAAGAGAGTATAAATAAGTAATGGGATGTAAAAAATCATTAATTAGAAGAAACTTTTTATTCATTTTATTATATCAAGTGATGACGTTGAATTGATTATGTTTGCATAACATAAACTAAGCTCAAACCACCTTGATATTGGTAAAGATGAGGTAAGAAAATAATGGGCTATTGGAATCATTTAACTCATATCATAAATGAAATGGGTTAGTCTATTTTAGGTACTACCTAAGAAAATTGGTCATATGGTAATAGAAAAGTAATGTAAAGAATTGGTTTCAATCCATGTGTAAAATTTTTGGTGTGTCTGTATTTATTATCACTAACTAAACTGTGAGAATAAAAAGTAATATTTCTTATTATGGTTCATTTAATATATTCTACAAAGGATACTATAGAATCCCCATTGTTGTTCCCCTTATGCGTATTATATATACCTTCAAATCTATATTTCCTCCATGGACTAGGAAAAAGTCAACATTCACTTTACCATTCCATAGATTTTCATGTAGGATGGTACAATTCATTCTATCCAATTATCTAGGTACATTAAATTTTAGTATGATTAGTATTTTTGATATTACCTGGTTAAATTTAAGGAACCATTTAAGGATGATTTAATTATCTATGTTTCCACTTTTGGTGAATGTTTGAGTATACTAAGTGATGTCCTATTGTTAATATATAAAAAAGGTTTTTATTTTAAATTATGATAAATTCCATTTAATGGTGATTCAAGGGATTGTGCTCATAACCAACATTTTTCGAGATGGTATACAAGCTGACCAATAAAAATATGTGTAATTTATTTCCATCAATTCCATTAAAATGTGTAGGTTTTGTGTTCTCTGTTACACCACACATGATTTTATCATTGTTTTATTTGTGAATTTAAAAATATTTCAGTCCCCATTTCAACGTTACTCTAGAAATAAAAATAATTTTTGTTAAATAAATACTTTCGTTATTCTTTTAAAAACTGAAATCGAGTCTCACATCTCCCTCTGTGATCCAACCATGTTGGTGGGATTTAACATTTTTTCTCATGTGTGATGTATCTTACTATACAGTTGGGGAATTATTATCATAATAAGTTGATCAATACTCACATGACATTTATTATTCATTATGAAAATTGTACCATATACAAGAGAACTACAATATAACTAATAATAAATTCCTTTCCATTGACTTTTCCTTCGATAAATTTGGGTCATAACTTTTATGGTCTAATTTAATTGTACTCTATAAAAATAAATCCTTCTAGATTATACAAATGAAACTAGAATCTAAAAGATGTGTTATTAATTATTTTCTCATCTTTTAGATATTTAATCTAGAAATTTGGGAAAAGAGAATTAGAGGATGTGGTGGTAGTCTATATATGTAGGATCCTACAATACTCATAAAATAACTCTTCCCACTTGATTCTAAAAAAATTTGTTTTTCTTGATGAGAAAGTGTATGATGTAAAAGTTGATATTACATGGTATGGATAAATTATAAATTATGTTGTACCATATTCAATTCAAAATAATTTCAATAAAAACTATTCTGATAATCTAAAACATGGTTATCATTTTTACATTTGTTCACATGTAGTGATCAAATACATAGGAATTGAGTTCATGATTACAATTTTTAGACCATATTTAGTTTATAAAATAATCATTAATTTGGGGGACACTTTGGTCCCCAATACACTTCTCGCAAGATCCATAATTCTTTTCTATTTTCACCAACCCTATTTTGTGATTCAAATGGTTTCTGTAGAGCTTTTCCTCATTTTTGAATTATAAGGAATACATCTAAAAGAATTTAAATTCCAAAAAAAAAGATTTATATTTCATGAAATTTGTAAGGCTTGTGGAATTGAATTTATGGCTCAATTTCCAAATTTATTTAGTAACATGTACATTTATATGGAATCATATTATCTATAATAATGAGTATCTAAACATGCCTCAATGACTAATGATTCATTGATAGTTGTTTAATTTTTGGGATCCCATGTTTTCAATATGTTTGGATTTCCTAGGTACATCCTCATAGACTCAGGTTATCATTTTTATAATAGAAAAATTGAATAACATTTGTGTTGGTATGGGTTCGGGAAACATGTTTTGACTAAATATCACCCCCAAAATAAATTCCAAAAAAATGTGTCAAATGGATAGTTCATAAAAATTCTAGGAAAAATTGTTTACCCAATAGAAAATATTTTTTTCATAAACATGATTATTTTTTTCGGAATTACCTTACTCCTTCCAAAACTCCCATATTCATATCGACTTATCAGATAGTTTTCAAAAACTATTTTTACCTCCATGTTGATATAATGCTCATGTCCTACTTATTCATGAAATAATGAAATTCTAATCAATATGGAGTAGACGTTCAAAGGAAGATACCAATTTAGAAGGTGAAATAAATGTGAAGAGACTCTTATGAGAAAAAATTTAATATATATATAGAGTTCAATAAGGATTTACATGAACACCACATCCTTTATTATTTACTCTATACCAGGAAAAGAGTCCTTCATTACTAGTAATGGTTGAATATTCACCCATGTAATCCTTATTACAACAAGTTTTTTCTACACACTATTACTAATTTCTATCAATTTTTTGTTTTGAAGGTTTAAAATGATGAAAAAAATACCATCATTGGATGTTGGCTAAAGCACTTACATGAAAATATTCCAATTTCCCTAGGAGAGGAGCTCCACTGTGAAGAAATGATTTATCAGTGAAGCCCACCACGTAATATCCCTTCTTCCAATGTTATCTTTTTATTTCGGTGAGGAAAACACACAATATATTTTGTGACCTCAACTTCAGTAGCCAATTTCTAACATCATACTGTATTACATTGGTATAGATACAAGGAATCAAATCCATAAGACTGTTCAATTTAGCGTTGTTATAAAAATATATATATATATATATATGATACCTATTTTATATTTCGAATAGAAAATAAAAATTAGTACAAAAAAATAAAATGAATTGATTCCATGATTACATATTCCAAGAATTCTTGTTCATATCTTAGAGAAAGGAAAAAAATATAATGATGAGATCAAATGATCAGTAAAGGCTAGGTATAGTGGAAGCTATCACAAATACCAATGCATAATCAACATGGAAAAATTAATGTCTAAACAAAAATTCCATTTAAATAACATTAAAATCTTGGTAAGATGTGGAATAATCAATATAAAATGGTATATAACTGAAAACATGTGCCATTTAATCAATAAAATTTGAATTAAATGCATTGAAGAATAATAAAATTTTGAAAATATAATTGTTAATAATAATAAATGAATAATCAATGAAAAAAATTCTAAAATATTTGAAAATATTATCCCGAGGAGCATGATGATACTACCTTTATGATCTAACCTCAAGGCATCATAAAATTAATGGGTAGAAACCATTCATATAAAGATAAAAAACTAATTCATTCCATGAGACTTCAGACAGATAGAGGTATTATCCAAAATTTAGTGTCACCCATTTCATTTCTATATAATTTATTCATCATATAATGAATAGTTGGTTTATTTAAAGAATAAAATTTCTTTTCATTGTGTGCCTGTATTCAGTAAAGGAAACAGATATATCAATATTTCCCTAGTTAAGCACATAACTTTCAAGGGTAAAACCATACGTAGAGATGTTATAGGATTTATAAAATAATTATATCCAAAATATATAAATATTCAAAATTATGATAAATGTTATTTATAGTGAAAAATTATTGTAATAAAGTTATTGTTTCAAGATAAAGTTAACAATTGAAAAACAAAGTGATATTTTATAATAGCTTTTACCACTTGGTAATTTTTATGTTAAATAAAATTGGATGAAATAATTCTAATTAAGAATTAAAACAACATGAATTATTAAGTAATATGATATTACATTTCACTGGGGGTAGTATATGCACAACATAAATGTAAATTTGTTCATAATAACAAATAAGTCTAAATGAAATGCAGTTTGAGATGAAATCATTTACCTCATGATTCATTTTTGGTTGAACATGATTTAACCTATTTTATAGTGGTTTTGAAAAAGTAATTTACTTATACCGGAACTATATTAACATTTATAATATCATATATAGTATTTTATAACAATGTATCACCAATCCATTAATAATAATTCATTATTTTAATTGTTTCCTGATTTAATTGCCTTGTTTTCTCATGTGTGTCTTGTCTTGAATGATCTATTTCATTCACATATAATATCGTTTAATCATATCCATAATATAAATCATGTAATAATTATCAGATATTTATGTAACATATAACTTTAAAAAATCATTAATGATGGTTCTGAAAAATATACTATGTGACAATCATGGAGACGTTAGGTCGTACGTACGCATGAGTAATATTCCCATTTCCAAATGATAATTATGGAAAAACATAAGAAACAAATTATTTTTAAATAATTATAAAAATATTATATATACCATATTATTCCTTTAAATTTACTTATATATATCATCCTAGTTATGTGGTGGTGAAAAGAAAGTAACATCGTTAACTGGAGCTGGTAGTCCACACGTATACGAACGATGTTAACATCTATTATTGTGTAGAAAGGAAGAAATAAAAATGTTATATATATATATATATATTTATTTGAGAATCATAATATATACCATTAAAATAATAATTATTTTGTGTATATTGAAGATAATCATTAAATTTATCCTTATCATCTTCTATGTAATTTGTTAGTGAAAGATAGATCAAATCTCTTCTTGAGGCGGTAGTTCGCCATACTCATGGGAGGAGTTATCTTATATTTTAAAGTATGGAAATAAAAAAGGTATATATGATCTAATGAATCAATATGTATAATTATTTTATAAACATCATATTTACACATTATGTATATCATAATACCTAGTTGTGAAAAGTGGTAATCCAAAAACGAATTACATCTGTTCCGAAGGCGGTAGTCCTCCGTACACATGAATGATGATTCCATAACCTATTTGATGTAAGTATAGGTGGTTTTAGGTAAGTTTATACATATTATTATGTTAAATATAATATGTATATTTTATAATCATGGCTTAAAAATAATTTACATTTGTGGAGTAAGAAATAAAAAAATAAGTTTACATCTTCATCAAGTACTATTATTGGGTTCTCACTAATGATTTCCTAGGAATACTTTTTTCGCAATATAAGACTCATATGATGTGATTATGGAATTTTGAGTTTTATTTAGGTATGGTTTTTATGATCCAAAATGGTTTTATGTAGTGAATAATATAGGAGTGTGGGATGATTTAATAGGTGAGGTGAGTGGCAGTATTTTAATTAATTTGAAAAGAATGTAATTTATCCACAATTTTTACATAAAAAGTCTCAAAATAATGATACATTATAAATATTATAAGGTATATGAATTAAATATTTCAATAAAATGGGTTTTTGACAAGTTAGTAGGTCATTATAATATTGAACTTTTTAGTTTAATCCATGAAAAAATCCATTTTACCTTAACCAGACTAATTCATTATTATTGTACTCACATTTAATTTTGTTAAAAAGTGAAGGTGAAATTATTATAAATTATAAATAATTTTGATTACAAATATTTAATAATTTTTTTAACAGTAAATTCAAATACGTGGAAAATTTTGATTTAAAAATAATCATGTAGACGTGACTAGAATGTGGGTTATCAAAGAGAATTTTTTCCAAAGATTACAAGTTTATATATCAAAATTCATTTTTAAAATTATTGAAATAACCTAAAATTGATTAATTGGTATAATATTTAAATAATTTATTTTTAAAACCAATTAAAAACATAAATTAACATTATAAATTTTCTAAATGAAAAGGTAGTTTTCAATTAAAATTCAATAATTTTTACTATTCATCAAAATTGAATATGTTAATAAAATACCAAAAATTACCACTACGATAATATTGATGGTTTATTTAAAAAATTATTCTCATTTTTTATATAAATTTTCTAAAATTGTTAAAAAAGAATTTTAAATTATGTGCGTAGAGCACGACTAAATGGCCATTTAGAAAAAAATATTATTTTTCATAAAACATATCTTCTACTTTTGAATGATTAATGTTTTATTTCTAATTAATATGCTTCCAAAATATTAATAATTATTATGTTCTATGAACACCCACCAAATTAAAATCTAGGTTATAATGGTCACCATTAAAAATAATATTTTAATAGAGTATTGTGTTTCTTTCAAACGAACTGTTGCGTGCATTACAAGCCATTAAAGTGATTGAATTTATTTAAAAATAATTATTTCCTAAAGTATTGTGGTGTTATATTTTATTTTATTATTATTGGTATATACTTCATAATATATAAAATATAGTTTTCTTATTTTATAATTTGAGGGTGCTACATTATCTGCACCATAAATAAATTGCATCTTCGCAATTTATATAGCATGTCTTTAATCATGCGATTGAATGTTGGAAATATCTTTTTCAAATACATTATTGAAATAATTAATACAACATAATAAAATCATTATATAATGGTAATTACATAGTTCATATGGAATAACACATACTAGGATTCCAAATAAAATAACATTGGTGAAAAGTGAATACATGGACATAGAAGCAAAAAATGACATCTAAATACCGATGGAGAGGGATAGAAAACTTGGTTATGATGAAGATAATGACCAAAAATACATAAATGAGGGGTGTGAAATTTTTCATTGTAATCATAAAAAATTATGATTCAAGGATTTTTTGGTTTTAAGATTATTTTCCCATATTTGTGTAACTCGTTTACTCTCTAAGAATATAAGGAAATATACATACTTGATACATTTTTTCTTTTGAACAATCTAATAATTTGGTTGTGATTTGATCAATTTAAATGTTATCTCCTAATCTATGAAATAAATATCCAAAATATTTATTTTTTATGCATGAAGCACTAAAATTCACATTTAATTGATCATAATACCCATAATATAATGACAATTCATTCCTTCGATATGTAGTTACTACTATGAAATAATTATTAGCATAAGTTATCCAATATGCATAAATCTTCAAAAACTGACATAAAACATTAATAACCAAAACCTATTTCAAAGTTCCAATTAAACTATTTCATTAATGGATGGACCAGCCAAAATATTAAAAAACAAAAAATTATAAATAAGGTCACTAACATTCCAAAATGAGATTATCATTAATCTCATAAATAATATGATATATCTTTTGATCATCACATACCAAACATCTTAACACCTTTATCATGTATTCTCTTAAAATGTGGTTATAAAATTAATTACCATAAAACCATATTGAAAATAAGAATTATTATTTATCACTTAAGTAAAACATAGATTATTAGATATAATCCTTAAATCCAACTATGATGTTACCTCTATCATTGATAGGATAAACCACTTTTAAAAAAAATAAATAGTTCAAGGGTTGTCAGTATTATCCAATTTACATTTTCCATATAAATCACATCTTTATACTAATATAATTATCTCAAAATAAAGAACATATTAAGGGTTATCTTCCCTTAATAACGTATTTTACAAAATGTTCTACTTTTCACTAGACCAATTTTCTTAGTCTTATTTAAGACATGATTTCAAAACCTTTAATAAATTTTACTACAGTACAGTCCTTATAAATTTCATAATTCTTATAACTATAATATCATCCAAAAAATACTTTTACAACATATTTAATGGATCCAAATACACAAGAACATTTATAACTCCACATTGGTAAACTCTAGAAAATTACCATAACCCTGAAATTTTAGCTTCTTCTAAGGTATATTCCTCTGATGTTTGGGGAAATATTTTTTTATTATTCCAAATATTCTTATAGTGGAGGAATTTTAAACTAAATTTTTATTCCTTTCCCATGAAACAATGAGTATAATGTCCTTTCTCTCAACACTTGAATAGAACTACAATTCCCTTCAAACATATACCAGAGTTTTTGATTCCACAATTATTATATGTGAAAAAATACTAATTTTTCATCTTACATTTATCTAGTTTTTCTATAAAATTTTCTAATTATATTTCTACTTTTATAAGCTATAAGAATTTGAGAATTATGTCTCTATATAGAAATCATATAAAACTATTTCATCAAAAGAATAATTTTTTTTGAGAGACCAACACCATTAAGATACTTGATGTAATACCTTCAAAGAAATGATAAATTGTGCGATCCATGTAGCTAATGTAATCCATAATATACCTATATAACAATGTAATGGTACCCTCATACTCAGTAATAATTCGTTTTTGATTTTTCTTAATGATTTATAAAAAGTTCACTTTATTTTATTTTTCTTCTCATGGGAAAAATATTTATATAATATTTTCTATTTAAAATATTTCACCTATATGAGTTTTATTTCCACTTTACCTATTTGAATTATGGATCAAAAACCACCATTTACAAACACCATCCATGATAAAATATACAAAAAGTGTAACCATTTACTTTTCACTACATCAAATTTCCACAAATTGATTTTCTAGAGGCTTAATCCATTATTTTGATACTATTGGGTAGGTAGTACCACTAAATTATGGGGTCTTCTGTCGTATAAAATGATTAAAAAGGATAATCTCATTATGGAACATACTTTTTCATCTGATAATGGTTATTTCTTATAACTTTATTATTCTTACCTAATATATCTATAATGTTATAAGTTCTAATACTATCTATATTGGCTTCTTTTAAAGGGAAATATCAACATTGTCCGTGAGTATTAATACCCTTATTCCTTCAATATTCCATTTATAAATAATGAAATTTATTGTATTATTTCACAATATGAATTATTTTAAATCATAATGTATCATTATAAATATGGTGTAACACATAATATAAATTTAATATTTTATGAATTTTTAATTTTGGAATAATCAAATTTTTTCGTAAGGGATGTCTTTATTTTCAAATCCATCATAATGGTTTGTAACAAAAATGTCAATTATCCTCATCATACCACTACGGAGTGTTAAGCCATGTGAAAATTGATTCTTGATTTCATTAACCATGTGATTATTGGGTTAATCCCAATCCACCATTTTCTGATTTATTACTCCTAGGTACCTCTGTGTTATAACTATATCCAATTTTAGTGTCTAGATAGGGATATATTTTTAAGAAATCCCACATATTATTTTCCACAGAATACCATAATGATGCTATTATATACTTATCCTCAATTTACACCACAATGTTATGTTTAATAATCTATATTTTCTTAATTCTAGGTCCTAATTTTTCTACTAAACATCCTATAATACAAACTATATCAGCCCCGACTCCAGTATCTGAGAGCCAATGTCATACTTGATAACATTAGAATAAATATAAAGAAAAAATTATGGATTATTTGATTAGTTTACCTTTATTAAGGATCATGATACAAACATGACACCAATTTTATGTTGATAAAAAATAATACGTAATATATATAAAATCAATTGAATTGCATAGTTGAAATCTATTTACAAGAGTTCATCAAATCATGGGTAGTAGGAAAAAAATAAGGGTGTTCTCAAATCCCCAAAATGTGATATGTATAGAAAAAGATACCACGAATAATTAAACATAATAAACATTAATTTTAAAATAACATAACATATATAGAAATTAAATAATGTAAATATCATGGTATGATAGGGAAGAATAAATACGACATGTTAAACAACTGAAAACACAAGCCATTTAATTAATTAACAGAGATTGAAATGAATAAATTGATAATATCATAGGGAAAATAAATTGATTAATAATAAAAGCTAAATTCCAAATGAAGGAAATAATTATATATTGGATGTCATGTTACTTAGTCACATGAAACCTCTGTCGATAAGATCTATAAATATGATGGTTTAAAATTTAGGGGTAGAAACCCATTTAACTAAGGCTAGCCAACAGATTTTTCCAATGAGACTATCAATACATCTTGGGGATATCTATAAAAAACCCACCCTTGTCTTTAATTTCCAAATCATTCCTCATATATATTATTAAATCAATTTAACTCATTAATAATGTTCTAAATCATCACATATTTATAATAATAAAACGATGCAGATTTGTCAATAGTTCCCCAGTTAATTAATTAAATTTTCAAGTAAAAAGTACATTTTAGAAATAGTATAAATTTTAGGAAATAATAATATCCATCCTATAATATTATGTAAATTTAATTTAAATGTAATTTGTAATGAAAATTATTAGATTAAAGTGATTGTCTTAAGTGAAATATAATAATCACAAAAGGCATTGGGATTATGACATAACTTATACAACTTGGTAATATTAAATTAAAATCACCTTGGATGAAATAATTTAAAAAAAACATAAAATACCATGAATTATGAATATATAATGATATTTCAAGTCAAAGGGAAAATATATAAACCACATAGACATGAATTGGTGTATAATGAGAAATAAGTCTCAATGGAACATAAATTGAGACGAAATCCCAAACTACACAATTATTTTTTGTTTAACATGATATAACCTACTATATTGTTTCCTTAATCGTGTTATTACCTTAATCATAACAATATTATTATTTATAATTTCATATATGATCCTTTTAGAACATCTTATCATCATTATATTAATAATCATTCATTTTTTTCATTGTTTCATGTGTTAATTTAATTATTTTTTCATGCGTGTTTCATCATGAATGATATAATCCATGCACGTATTATATTATTATATAAATTCAATAATATTAATACTGAAATAATTATCATAATTTTTTTCCATAATACCTTTAAAACCATTCTTGAAATATGGTTATGAAAAATAAACTATGTTATAATGAAGAAGAAACTAGGACGTACGTACTCATGATTAACATTTTAATTTTTCAATGATCATTATGAAAAGAAGATAATAAATATTTTATATATCCAGAATGATATTAATATAATATATTCATTTTTTTACTTTATATATACTTTTATATATATCATCCTTGTTGTGTGGTGATGAAAAGAGAGCCACATTGTTTTACGAAGTCAGTAGTCCACCCAAACACAAACAACGTTATCATCCCTCATTGAGTGAAATGGTAAGAAAGAAAATTATATGTATATTAATTTATTATATAATTCTAATGATATGTCTTTCATGAATATAATAATTATTTTATGTATATCACATATAATTATTAAATTTACCTTTATCACATTCCATCTAAAGTATTAATTAAAAATGAATCACATCGCTTTGTAAAACAGTAGTCCATAGTGCATGTGAGTAGAATTACTATATCTATTATGGAAAAGAATTTAAAAATGTATATATTATTTAATGAATAAATTGTAATAATTATCTTAAAACTAGAATATATATATATTTTTTTCTATTTTAATTATCATACTCAATAGTGAATGTCTGTAATGGAAAAAATGAATGGCATCGAATCGTAAGCAGGTAGTCCTCCATACAAAAAAAAATGATTTAATAACACTTTTGATGGAAATAGTGGTGGTTTTAGGTCATGAAATAAACCTTAAAATATATCAGATTACGAATGATTCTAGTGTTATAATTTCATTAGGTTTGAAATATAATTTAATATCGTGGTGATTAGTGGGGTGGCCTATTCTATGTGAGGTGAGAGACATACTTGAATTTTTTTTGAAGAGAATTAATTATAACCACATTTATTTCTTGTAACAAGGTCCCAATAATGGTAAATTATTGATCATAGGATGAATAAGGTATAAATATGGCCGTAAAATGGGTTCTAAACATATTGGTAGGGCATTTTAACATTTACCATCTTTGTTTAACCACAAAGTAAATCTATTTTTACATTAACAATAGTAAATAATATTTTATATTTTCACTCTCCATTTGGGTAAAAAATTAATTTAAACTAATTATAATTTATAAATTATTTTTATTAAAAAATATGGGATCTATTTTTTAAAATTAAATTCCTATAAGTAAGGAACATTAATTTAAAATTATACCTGTAGGAGGGAAGAGAAAGCATGTTTTAAAATGGAAAATATTCAAATGTTTATAATGTTTTTATATTAAAAAATAACATGAAATTTATTATGATGGAATATATTGTATTTATTGATATAAAATTGAACAAATTTTAATTTAAAACTAAATAAAAATATAATTTAACATTATATATTTTTTAAATGAAAAGACTGACTGAAAATTGTATTTTACTATTTTGAAAACACTTTTGATTAAAAAGTGAGAAATCATACATGACTTCACAATTTCACCACATAACCACTTCCCCACTTCCCCCATTATAACAAAACAATCCTTCACAACAAACAACATTCAAGCATAATGGATGAATAATCTATTCAATAATTAAATGATATTGTGAACTGTATGTTGTGGTGGGTAATTTATTGAAGTAACCCTTTGTGTACTCAGTTATTTCTGTCTACCAACAATTTGATCGTTCATGTTGGAACTATTGTAATTAATTTGGTTTCATTTTAAAAGAGTATGTTTGGTTTAGTTTTGTGAGTTTTTGATTCATTTTATTACACTTATTTAACATTAAATAAGCTTTTCATATAAATAATAACACTATGCACATAAGTTGATTAGAACCATGTCATAATAATCTAAATTCACAGTGAAATGGTCCTAAAACACAATTCAAGCATAATTAGACATATTAAATTTTTCACTAAATAACACCCAAACAGAATTCATGGAAGACTAATAATAAAATAGAACATATTTATAATGAAATTTTTAATAATTAGTTTTAAAATGGTTCTAAAAACTATTTTAATCTAGTTTTAAAAATATATTTTTTGAAGAGGGTTTTAATTAAATATTTTTCAATATAAAATAAAATATTTTTTAATAAACAATTATTTTTTTTAAAAAAATTATTTTCATTTAATTGTTTTATATTTTTTTGTTAAAAGTTGGTTTACAATTATTTTCTAAAAAAAGTTTTAACTAGTTTTTGAATAAGTTGATTTCATAAAAAAATAGTTTGTAAATTTTGGAAATACTTTTTAAAATTTTTCAAAACAAGTTGAAAAAAAATATTTACTCAAAACTATTGTTATCATTCTTAAAAACATTTCAACTATTCTAAACCTGTTTTATAAAACTAAATTATACCAATTTTAGGTTAATGATTTTGAAGTGCACAACATAAAATTTTCTCCAAAAATGTACATTTCATTCTAATTATTTTATTACATTATAATAACATTTCTTCTTTACTTGACTTTTAATTTATTTACTTTGGTTATTCCATGTCACTTAATTTTTCAGTTGAATTTCCATTTAGTAGTCCTTAATTATTACATTCCTCATTTTATACCTCAATCATCAGTAAATATTTTAATTTAAATCTTAAAAAATTGTACATTGAATTAAAATAAAAAATATGAAACATATCAAATAACGATGAATGATGTGATTGTATCATAATGATCAATGAATGTGATAGTTTTGTCATACTTCTCTACTTAACATAGTGAGTATAAAGGTTTTAATATTTATCCACTATAATAAATAGAATGAAAATTTCTTATTATTTTTAAATTTTATTTTCATTCAATTTATCTAAGAAACAAATGATCATTAATTGGAATATATATAGGTTTTTGTATCATGGAAAATTGAGTGGGTGTGATACTGGAGTTCTTCTAATCACCCATCAAACCCATTCACACATAGACCCACAAAAATATATCTCATCTAATGAACTTTATTATCCTTTACCTCGGCAAGGGGCTCCTAGGATGTTCCCATCTATTCCTTCATTATCATTTCAGTCGAGCACTATATATTATATAACATTTTCATATCCTATGATGCCTCCTCATCCCAATTATCCCTTTAATACCAATATTATTATAACTCCATTTCCATCTCCATTTTCTTCAACTCCAAAATATTTATATGACCTAATGCATGTGTTGGATCATGCTCATACTGTGTAGATTTCTGATCTATATAAACCCCTATATCAATCATATCTTAATGATATTCCAATACTAGGTATATTATTACATGTGAATAAAATTTTATCATAATAATTTTTTTAGTTTTAATGTATTTGAATTCAATATTTTTCATATATCTTTACCATTAGGTTATTCAAATATGATATGTCATCATTATAGTTCAACTAATAAAACATATTCATATCAATAATCATTTTAGGGAAACTCATGGAATAGTATATGGGTAAAAAAATATGTTACATTGAAATCTATGTTATGATTTTAATTATTTGATTTAATATATTAGTACTATAATTGATTTAAATTTTATGACGATGAACCAATAAAGATGAGATTCTTAATGTAATTGGTTAAATTTTAGCAACCATATAATCATGAGTTAATTATTTGTTGGATGAGTGGACTTGACAGCGAGTTAGAGGATATACTTGTCATCAATTACTATCCCTTCACATCATATCAGTAAATGAAACTTATTGAAAAAATAACGAGTTTAAGGTTTTATTTCACTTTAATATATATTGAGTGAAACCAAGTATATTTTCTTACTACCTGAGTTCTATTAATTCCCAACACAATTGAAATAAGAAAATCAAACCTATCAGCTTTTCATGAGTTGCTGTGGTAGTGGATTTTCTCATCATGGTGGTGTGAGATCTGTTTAAATTTGTTTGGATGGGTGGGCGATGAAAGTTCTGTTGTTGTTCTCGAAGAGAATGGGTTGCAATGAGTGGTATCATCATGTGTTTGGAATCTACATGGGCGTTGTTTCATAGTGGTGGTTATGCTTTCAAATATAGGGTGCAATATCTTCGGAATGGTAGTCCAATTCCTCAGCATCTATGACTAGGTCGGTGGCTTGTTCTGGTGGCTTGGAGGTAGTGTCGTGTAGCCTGATTTCTTATTCGATAAGGTATTGAAGTTGCGGTTATCATTGTTCAGATGATGTTAGATGGGTCAAGGGTGGATATGTAGGAATTTGGTTGGGCAGTACTATTGCTGGGTGAGCCGATGGGCTCTCTAGGATTTGTATTTTTGGTATTGGTTTCGAAATGGGATTTGTTCCACAAGGATTTCAGGACACTTATTTTTAAGGCCTGTGTGTCTCTAAGTCTACAAGATTGCAATTAGACCTCTAGGATTTCAGGACGCTGTAATGGGTTTTGTTCTTGGTTTTGTAATGGGTTTAACCACTCTTGTCCTACATGCTTGTAATGGGTTTTCTGTTACCCCGTTAACAAGGGGGTCATGTTGTCTTTTTCTTTTTTTTAAAAAGTTGATTTCTCCCAACCCTTCTTGCTGGTTGTTCTCATCAATTAAATGTAGTTTGTGTTAGTTTAGATTGGATGAAAACAATCCCAATTGAACCAAATAAAATTTTTATAAACAAAACTGATCTAATCATGGGAAATTAAACCAAAAATAATATGAATTAGACGAAGAAAAACAAAGCATACCAAAACGTAATTGAACCAAACTATGTAGAAATAAAGACCTAAAAAAATATCTGAATATATTTGAACAATACCAAACTAGATAAAAATATATTTTATATAAATTACCAAAACCATAGTTAACTATAAAAATTTAAATCAATTAGGATCTAAATAATGATATTAAAATAGATAATTTCAAATTGAGTTCAATGGAAGTGAATACAACTAACACATACAAAACCAATCCAAACAAGGCTATATAAAAATTTATTTAACAAAAATGAAAAACAGCATCCTAGAATGATCATCATTTAAAAAACAAAATATACATAACCTAAATAATCATTTATGTGGTTTCCCCTCTAACTTATTTTACCAAACTATATAAAAAATTCTTGATGAAAACTAAATATATTTTTTAATATTATTAATGAATTTATCGGAAAATATTGACACCAACCAACCCAAATCTCTAAAATATTTCAATAATTATGAAATATAACATTGAAAAATTTATTTCAACCAAATTATAATTAAATATTTAAAAACTCTAAACTTGTGATATTATTTCATGTTTTATATAACCAATTACATGAGTATTCACTAAAACAATAAATGTTTACTCCATGAATGATCCACTCAAAAAAATAACTATAAAAAATTATTACATTAAATTATCATTTCCAAAACCAACTTATATGAAAACCAATTCATTAGATGGGTTTATCTTGAATCATTACATATGATGCCCATAATTTATAATCTTATACACTGAAAAAAAGTAACAAAACATTTATAAATCACTTCTAAATTAACTAATATTATTTATTATAAAAATTCAAATGGTTAAAAAAAATTCACTGAAGTAAAATTCATAAAAATTTTATCAATAAATACCAAATATACTATAAAACTGTGAACTAATTGGCCCTCAGTTAAATTTTATTGAATCATACTAAACATAATCAAACAATAACTAAACTAAATTATAATAATAATTATGAAAGAAATTCTAAATCATATTATATAAAATTGATCTATAATTAATAGAACCAAAAAACCCCAAAAATTATAAAATTCCATTGAACCCAACCATAATTATTTTAATCGATCTTTAGAAATATTAATTGAAATGAATGACACAAAATAACCATAAATTGAACCAAATATTATAATCTAATATAAATTGATTTCAAATAAATAGTCACAATCTAAACAAAACTATATTGACCCCAACTAAACCAAACTAATATATTTTATTCCTAAGTAAACCAAATAAATTACTAATTACATATAAATGTGAAAAACTATCATAATAAACACTTACTCAAACTAAACTCACCCAATCCTAATAGAACAAATAAAAAATGAAAAAAATGATATGAAATAAAATTTATACAAAAAATACAACATGGGAGAATAAATATATATAATTTTTTAATATAAATAAATCTAAATTATAAAGGTTAATTAATTTTTTCAATTTATACTAGTTTCTCTCTAATAAGGATAATATGAATCATTTCAATGAATTTTAGTTTAATTTGATTTGGTGTTGATCAGTTAAAAAATATGATAGAATCAATTAATTTTCTTTATATATATAATATTATTTAATAATATGTTTATACATTCATTTTCATTTATATCATGTGGTATTGAATATTTATGGCCATTTTCATTGAGTAAAATGGTTTTATTATAGTTGGAAGAATACAAATGAGAGTGTAATAAATGGATTTTTTGTACTTAATCGATATTTCCTATGATGGTTCCTCGTCCCCATTATCCTTTTCATACCAATTTTATTATACCATCACTTCCAACTCCTTTTACTTCATCACCAAAATATTTTGATGACAAAAATAATGTGTTGGTGCATACATGTACTGTAGATATTTATAATTTAGAACAACGCACATATCAATCATATCTTAATGATATGCATGGATTTGGTATATGATTACATGTGAATTAAATTTTATCAGAATAATTTTCTTAGTTGTTATGTGTTTGAATTCAATTTTTTTCATATATCATATCTAGTAAGATCTTATAATAGGATATGTAATCATTCAAGTTCAACTAAAAAAATATATTCATACAAATAATCATGTCATGAAAACTCATGTACTTGGATATGGGTAACAATAAAGGTGAGATTGCTGTTAGAACTCTTAGAATTGTAGCAACCATATAAGCATGAGTTATTATATTATTGGATGAGTGGACTTCACACCGAGTTATAGGATATAAGAGTCATCAATTACTATCCATTCACATAATATGAGTAAATGATAACTTAAATGAATGATAATGAGTTTATGTTATGATTCCAATTTAGTAGATCATTATAGATAAAAACATATTTTATAACTACCTTGGATTTATTTGGCCCCAAAATAGTTTAACTAAAAAAATCAAACCTATAAGCTTTCCGTGAGTGGTTGTGGTAGTGAATGTTCTCTGCATGGTGGTGTCAGATATGTTTTGATTTGTTTGGATGTGTGTTTTCTGGTGGTTATGTTATTTTTCTTGAGGAGATTTGGATACAATGAGCGTGATCTGAATGTGTTTGGAATCAACGGGGGAATTTTTTCAGGGTGGTAGTGATGCTTCAATATACTGGGTGCAGTCTCTTTTGAATGACAGTCTAATTACTCAACTACAATGACTTGGTTAGTTTCTTGTTCTTGTGGCTTGGATGTGGTGTCGTGTGGCCTGAGATCTTCTTAAATAGGGTATTGAAGTAGTGGTTCTAATTGTTCGGATGAAGGTTGATGGGTCGTGGGTGGAAATGTAGAAATTATGTGGGGCAGTACTATTGCTGGTTGAGCCAATGGGATCTCTGGGATTTGTATTTTTGGACTTAGTTTTGTAATGGGATTTGTCCCACTTTGTTTTTAGGCCACTGATTTTTAAATAATTAGTGTCTCTATTTCTACGGGCTTACAATGGTCCCTCTAGTATTTCATGACACTATAATGGGGTTTTTTCTTGGTTTTGTAATGTGTTTGATCACTCTAGGTCTACATGCTTGTAATGGGTTTTTTGTCACCCTGTTCAAAAGGGGTTCATGTTGTCTTTTTCTCTTTTTAATAAAGTTGATTTTCCCTAACCCTTATAGATGGTTGTTCTAATAAATTAAATTTGGTTTGAGTTAGTTTAGTTGGGATGAAACCAATCCCAATTAAACCATATAAATTATTTATAACCAAAACTGATCCAATCACGACCAATGAAACCCGAAAAAAATGAATTAGGCAAAAAAGAGTACCAAAACATTATTGAACCCAACTATATAGAAATAAATATATTAAATATATCTGAATATATTTGAACAGTACCAAACTAGATGAAACTAAATTATAAATATATTAATAATAACATATTTAACAATAACAAATATAAATAAATTTGGATCTAAAAAATGAGTTTAAATAAAATAAATTCAAATTTATTTCAATAAATGTGAATACATGTAAACCATAAAAAACTGAGCCAAACAAGGTCACATCAAAATTTAGTTAATTAAAATGAAAAAATCATCTTAGAATGATCAAAATTAAACAAAACTAAATATACCTAAACTAAATAAATATTTATGTTGTTTCCCCAATAACCTATTTTACCAAACTAAACAAAAAATTCACATTCAAAACTAAATATATTTTTTAAATTAATAATTAATTTATCCAAAAAAATTGACACCAACTAACCCAAAACTCCTAAAATTATATATAATTTTGAATTATAACATTCACACATTTATTTCATATATATTAGAATTAAATATTTAAAAACTCTAAACTTTTGAGATTATTTCATGTTTTCAACGAACAATTACATCAGTATTCACTGAAAAATAGATGTTTACACCAATAATGATCCACTAAAATAAAATTAATATATAAAATCAATCCATTAAATTAACATTTCCTAACCCATTTTATATCAAAACCTATTCATATGATAATATTCTATAGAATTATTACATATGATGCACAAAATTTATAATCTTGTACACTCATTCAAAACTAACAAAACATTTATAAATCACTTCTAAATTCACTAATTATATCTATTATAAAAAATCATATGGACAAAAAGTATTTCAATAAAATAAAATTCATAAAAATTATATCAATAGGGATCAAATATACCATAATAATTTGAATCAATTGGGCATCAGTTAAGTTAAACTGAATCATAAAAAACATAATCAAACCATAAATAATGTAAAGTACAAAAATAATTATGAAAAAATATAAATCATATTGTATAAAAATGAACTATACTTAATAGAACCAGGAAAACCAAAAAAATTTAAAATTCAGTCGAACCTAACAAGAATTATTTTAATCGATATTTCTAAATTAGAACAGAAATAAATGAACAAAAATATGAATTAATTGATCCAAAAATAATAATCCAATTTAGATGGATTTTAACTAAATAGTCCCAAACTAAATGAAACTATATTGACCCCAACTAATCCTAACTAATATTTTTTATTCGTAACTATAACAAAAAAATTAAAAATTGCATATAAATGTGGAAAACAATCCTAATCAATACATACTAAAAAAACACAACCAAAAATATTATAAAAACTACAAAAAAAATTATTAAAAATAAATATAATACAAAAAATCTTACATGAGAGACTAATGAATTAATATAATTTAACCAAAATTATACAGGTTAATTGTTTTTTTCGATTGATACTATTTTCACTCTAATGAGGATAATAAGAATCATTTAAGTGAATTTTAGTTTTACTTTATGAGGTTTTTATCAGTTAAAAATTGGTTATAATAAGTTGATTTTCATTATATATAAAATATTATTTAATAATATGTTCATACATTCAATTTCGCTTAATATTTTAAGACTTAATGTTAATGAGAAATCAATTATACTTATAATTTGATTACATTAACCACATAAAATGATAATAAATGATTATTATATTATGAAACTATATAGTATAATATATCATATACATTTTCAAATTACTTACATGATATTATTATCGAAAGCATCACAGTTAAATTAGACTGTACGATATTCCGTATCTTGTTTTCCAAGGGTTAATGTAGCCAATTTATATAAGACATGTGTTACCCCTATATGGGGAAGATATTGAAAATTGGGATATATTTTCTCATACTACTCATATTTATATCTCATTGGTAAGGAATTTTTCATCCACACATCAGCTATGTACCTTAAATAAAAATATAAACATTCTTGATATAGATAACATTTTATAATAGAAACATCATGATGATTTTTAATATAAGTATTAGATATCATTGTGTAAATATTTTTTAATTAAAATAAATACATTATAAATAATTATCCTCTTAATATGTATTTTAGATGAAATAAAAATAGTTTGATGGAACATGCAACTGAATAAAAGGGAGTAAATCTTTCTCTAACTCATTGAAATTTAATGGTGCCTCTTCCTATATTTTTATCAATAAATAAATGGAAAACATTTTAACATAATTTTCTCTAAAAAAGTGGAACAATATAATCATTTTCATGCTCCCATTATTATTCAATTAATGATATATAGAAATAAGATTCAATTCATGAATAATGATGTTGTAGTCATGAGTTTCAAATGAGTTTATATTTAACTATGTTTTGTTGAAAAGTTTATATAACTTTATTAAATATCCATATAGAATGTTGATTGTATCTAATAATAAAATAAATTTATTTTATCTAAATGTGTAATTAAAAATGAATCAAAGGGTACTTTCCATTTATTTTCATTAATACCCATAAGATATAATTCTTGTTTAAAAACATAATCCACCATGTCACCCCAAGATTAAAATCATCTTTGGTCTTCCCCATGATATTGAGACAAATTGATAGTGTTATACACATATATTTTTCTCAATTTTCATTATATCCAGGTAAATAAATAATATATTATAATAATTATATGGGAAATCAAATTGAATATTTTTCATTTTTCAATTGTCATTGGATTCGACGAAACATTCTTCCTCTTTCTAGATTTGATATATCCTTTGAATAATAAGAAACTAATATATTACAATTTATTAAATATATTAGTTCCAAAAATATGATGAAGTGGATTCTCAGACTCAATACTATTTTCAAACTTTAAAAGATTATTCCTTTATACATGATTTATTTAAATGAATTTTCAAAAATCAATGATATTATAATGAAAAAAAAATATAATAATTTATTTTAGATTATGTGTTCATTAAAAAAATTGAACGGTAGATTTACCATTGTACTCCTACTTGAAATTATTTCATAATCTTGGAAATCATTTATTATCCACATTATTACAAAACACATCTCTTTTTTTGTAGAATAATTGATGAGAATGCATCAAAATTACAATGTTTCTTCAATAATTTTATTATTTTTTGTGAGTAAAAAACTATAAAATTTCAAGGATATGGAATCCCCTATATGAGTATACTTAATAAGGTGACTCTTTTTTTATACACGTCTATGAAGCATGGTTACAAATGAGAAAAAATGGACTTGTGTTGTGAGAACTAAACATATAAAAAAATTGACTAAAACATAAAATGATACACCCCAAATGACATTAACCATATCAACTAAAAATTATAGATACTAGGCATCAAATGACTAACATAATAATTCAACTTCCAAATTATCCAACTCATCATTATATTAAATTATCTTGATAATATTCTATCACATATTTGCAGATATTTAATTAAAAATGAAAATATTCCAAAGCCTAGAAATCAATGAAAAGTGGAACATTACATAATTTGGAACATGAGATGGTGTTCCATATGAATTTTTATTTCATTGATATATACTAATTTCTCTATATTAGTTTTGTATTATGGATTCCTCAAATACTAAAATGAAATACTTTGGGAAGGAATACATTTTATTAGTAAAAAATCTATGTTGGTGAATTAACTTATATTCCATACAATTGTCTGAGGAAAAATATATATCATTATGAAGTATGTCATTCAAAAATATATAAATATAATCAATGGTATTATTTTAAATCATAGGCATTTTTTCTCATGATAGATCCCCATTAAAAACCCAACTTTTTCATTTGATTACATTCTCGATCTACACGAGTCCAAAAAACTCCTATAATTTTTTTCACTCTACCAACATCATAATTTTATTTAGTTTCTCATGTTTTCCAATATAGTTATCTCATTTAATTGGATGAAAATCATTCTCATGATGATACAAAAATAGAAACATAAAAAATGTCATATTCCCCATAAAACCCCTTTAATTTCTCTCATGGAAAATATTAGATTTACTTTTCTATACACGGTGATTCCAAACATAAAATTTTATTTGAAATTGAACTTTTTTTAAGTTAAAAACATATTACTTATATAAAAAAGGTATTCCACCACAATTATATTAAGGTAGACATATATGTCCTATATCCAAATAAATTTTAATTATAAAATATTAAAACAAATCCATCTTCCCATGAAATTCAATTGAGATTTAATCAGTTTCATACATCCGTATTTTATCAATTAGGGTAAATATTTTTTTTGATAATATAAAAATATTAAATATTAAATACATAATTAATGGAAAATATGAATATTTTGAAAAAATATATAGAAAAGTTTTATTTTACAAACTAAATTTTGTTACCCACTAATAACTTTATTTATTTAAATGATATGTGTTAACTATAATTTGAGAAAATTGAATATACTTGAAATAATATTGAGGTAAAATACAAGTTATGTATCTCTATATTCCTATGTATAAAAAACTAATCAAATATATATGAATTTGTCATAATAAAAAATAACATAGTTCATCATGAAAAAATATAAATTTTTAATGAAAAATTCCCTTTAGAAATAATTGAATGTTTATGTTTACCACATATATCCTTAATTTCATCAATATATCTCAGAGATAACTCAATAACAAATATATAAATTCATAATATTGAAACCCATTATATCAATGAGAAATAAATATACACAATACCATGAAAAAACTCTTATATACTTAAAAACATATTTATTATCTCATATTGAGCATTTAATATCATATAATATCATTTTTTTACAAAAAAACGTCACATAATGGTATTTCAATCAGGTCATGTAAAAATTTATATTTTTTGAAAATGAAATTTAATTACTATGTAGATTTTTTAAAAAAAAAGAAAAATATTATTTATGGAAATATACAAAAACCAAAATATTAATTGATATTTTATTTTAACCAATTTTAATCATAATGAATACATTAATATAATAAATCATATTAAATATTAATTAAAGTCTGTAATAAAAATTTATTATAACCCTAACTGACCAAATATTATTATTCATTACATGAAATCATGAGAGATTTTTTGTTTTAAACCATGATATGAAAACCTAAAAAAACATTGAAACACAAATTTATTGACAAACACCTAGACGTAGTGAAATGAATTTTTTCAAAAATAATGTTACCATAGAACCTCGTAAACACATTTCATTTGAAATAAATATAAAACACTTTTATAATATAGCACATCTATAACTCTTATTTTTCAAATAATTTCAAAAACATTTACAAAAAATATTCTTATAAAAAATGTCATTGAAAATATTTATAAAACTTTATAACTGAAAACATGGTAATTTTATTTTATTTTAGGTCACTCAAAATCATGGGCATTAAGATGAATAAAGCCAATGCCAAAATATAAAAAAGGTGAATAAAATAAACAAATCATGATGATAAAATGAAATAATCATTATAATAATGATTAATCATAGTATAAATCTATAATAATTGAAGTAATTGAAAAAACTAAATATGAAAAAAAAACCTCTCCATAGGAAGGACTTATTTGGGGGAGGGAATAAGGGTCACATGACCTAGTATATATTCTATCATGTACCAATTTTTTTAAACATATTCTAGTACAGAATACATAAAAACCAACCTAAACCAATGGTTATTTAAAAACATTGGTTTACTCCATTTAAAACAAGATGAAACAATGGTGTTATCAAACCATTGGTACAGGTCAATGGGTTTATAAATAAATTCATGTAGTGTTGTTTTTCAGTCAGTACATGTTGATTGGGTCTAAGACTGTACACCTATCTAGAAACTCCCTAGGCTTTTTATTTGGTTAATTTAATTGTTTATTATAAAGCCCTATGAGGGATATGAATAGCGTTTTAGCATATAATATTTTACAAGAGACTTTAGAGAAACTAATATGAATATGATCGTAGAAATCATTAGTCAAATTGGAGGATACATTATATTATCCAATTATTATATAGTTGAAATAAAAGTGTGATTGGATCGAAAGATGTCATTATTAGTGATGAAATCATATGATTGATATTTCATAAGGATATATACTTTTGTTTTATTTTATAATAACAAAAAAAAAATTGAATTTATAGTTATTTAGGTAAAAGTGCAATGAAAAATAATTTGTAAGAGTCATGTCCCTAAAAATTCATACAACCAAACTATGGAAGTATATTTGTAAATTTTAATGAGATCAAGGAAAATCAAAATACATTCCTACTATGATGGAATGAAATGTATCATATAATATTTAATTTTATTGTTTATATATCAACATAAAATATAGGCCATGTTTCTTATAGATCCCATATCTTCTTTTATTAGTGATTAATAAATTGAAATTATGAGGAAACATGTTATTTATGGGGATGCAACACCCTATGATTTTTCAATATATATTTAATTAAAATAAATATGATGTGTTTAATAGATAAATCCACTAAAAACACTAAACGAAAACAATAAAAGACATAGTAAATAAATATCACTAAGAATACTATAAGAACATTAAAAACACTAGAAAATAAAAATTTGTTAATCAATTAAAATATTATATTTTTATAGGATAAATGAAAAAAATGTTTTCATACTAAGAAGGATTGTTATATGTAAAATAATTTTTTAATGTGTTGAATATTTTATAAAAAAAATTAATATGAAAATTTTATAATATATGAAGTCATATATTAACAGAAATTAAATTAGAAACTGATATAAAATAATATTAAGAACACATAATTTATAAAATCATCATTTTTCTATTAAATATGTTAATATCTATATATTATTTGTTCATTTATAAGATAAGATAATAAAATTTTTAACATGATATTATGTTAATTTTTAGACTCAACATGTCAAAATTATCATAAGGTAAATTTTTGGTATCATTCTTATATAGTATAATTCTTTTATTGAATAGTGTAAAGTATAGTTTTTTACAAAACTATGAATTTTATGACTTTATCAATAAATAAGAAATCCATAGAAGTGTTTAAAAATATTATATTGGTTCAAGATGTATTTAATAATTAAAACTATATATTTCAAGAATACTATTTGGAATTTAAAAAACCAATTATTATCATTTTAAGAACCTAATTAATATTATTTTTGAAAAAAAAATTATCCTTTTATTTTAATTAATTGTTATTTTATAAAAATACATTTTTATCTTAAATGGAATAATAATAAAAATAATTTTCTGTAATAAACCAATTAATTTCATAGAAATCAACAAAATTGATAACTTGTTTATAATAACAACATTTATGCTTAAAAAACTATTTTTCTATAAATGGGTTTTTCTGTTTTATATGTGAAAATGTTAAAATTAGTTTTTATGACAAATCTACATTTTATTTTTTAAAATGTATTGAATATTTATATTCATTATTTACAATTTACTTGATGAGTCCCATTTTTTTGTTATGAATCAAAGTAAATTACATAGGTAAAACTTATTGCCATAGTAAAAATAAAAAAATGGTACAAGAGGAAAATATAAGTGTAAATGTCCTAAACTTTTCATTCAATATCCTTGTGATTTATGTTATCTCTTTAAATTCATAGGTTTAATTTACAAAATATCCATTTTCCTCACCAAGAAAAGGATGTCACCAACACTCCATTTTCTACTCTTTATAAAGAATTATGTTAAACAAAATACGGACCTAATATCTCTTAATCTCTTTCTAAACATCCTAAAATTCTTTATATTTCCAAAAGACAAGGCCGAGGAGCCTTAACGTGGTACCCAAGGGAGAACATTTAATGGGATAGGTAATGTTCTCAACATAGCTCTCTAAATTTTATTTTTATTATACCCCCAAAATCCTATTCTATAAATTAATATATGAAAAAATAATTGGTAATAATGTTATGGAATTTTAATAATTTAATACCCAATTTTTATGTTCCGTCAAAACCATTATAAAAATGAAGACACAATCATACATACTTTCAAACAACAGGCTCCATGAATAGTGTATTTATTTTCTCAACATCATTTTATATATCTGGTAATAAAATTATATATATTATATTATTATATTATTTATAAAATTATTTAGGTTAGTATATTATTATTTATACACAATATTCCTAAAATTTATGGGAAATGAGAGCATCGGTTGTGGATATGTGCGGGTTACTGCCTCTATGAAACTAATGGGGTTTTATATAATCCTTTATTTTTTATAAAAATATATTAAAATATGACTCAAAACCTGAAAATTGAAAATATATATCATTATAATAATGTAATAATGATATTATTCCAAATAATAAATTTCTGATTCATTCTCCAACATAGATGACAATGTTTTATTATTTGGGTTATTTTATCTATATAAATTAATGATGCTATAAATTTCTACCATGGATTAAAATTGAAACATAAATAATTTAGTTATTACAATTTAATAAGAATTAAAATTTTATAATGTTCTTATATGGTTATAATAATATTTAACTTATTATTATTATTATACCACCTTTTTGTTCTTTAAAATTACCGAAAACAGCTCTTCATCAACTTCATCATAAAGAATCACAAATAAAATATATATGAAATGAAATTAAAAAATTATAAATAATTTTAATACATATAGTAAAGTAAAATTAATGATATCATAATAATTATCATTCAATATATAAATAAGAATTTACATCTTTATTACAAAATATGTGTAAAACAAATAATCTAATCTAATAACATCCAATTATGAGCATAGAATTTAAATATCTGATATATTTGGGATTAATTATTATAACTCGAGTGGATTTATGTTTATGGTTATTATTAAGATTTTTAAATAGGTCACTAAGATTTTTTTTGGTACAAGAGGTAATATAATGTTTAGCTAAGTGGGATTAAAGGTTTGAGTATTTCATCTCAATATCCTTTCATTGAGATATGTTTTATTAATGTCATGAATTACATTTAAAGGTTGTGTATACTACCTATTCTATATATAATATTATGATTAATCTTTTATTCATGGTATTTTATATTTAATATTAATTTATAATTTTCAATATGTTTTTTAGAAAATATTTTTTGAGGCATAAGTTTTTTTTCATTAATAAACATATTTTATTGAGTAATATCTATTTCACATTGACCATGGGTTTATAATATGGTTTTTATAATTATTGTAATATAATTCGTTTCATATATAGGTAATGTGTAATTTTTAATTCAAAATCATTACTATGATGAATTTATTTCTCAAACAATGTATATTTTTTTAGAATAATTCACATCCTTAATATTGTTAGTTTATTTTCCATTTCCATATTTTTATCTTCCCCCCAATGTTTTCCTTTATATTTTGAAACCTAATTATATTTTATCTCATGTGATAATTATATTTCCATATTTGAATTTTCAAAAATATTTTATATTATTATTTTTTTATGGGCTTCCAATAATGTTTTTTAAAAAGATGGAAAGGTTTTTTCATTTCTAGATTCTAAATTTTTCCTTCCACATCACATTTCGATTTAATAAAAATTTATGTATTTTCAAAGGTTCCATTGTTGGAGATTTTTTTTAAATGTAAATTTTTTCAATAAAAATCACATCAACATTAATAAAATGACATTTTTATGTGGCCCAAAACATCATATATTATTATTAATGGAAAATATTTATAAAATAAAACAATTTTATATTATCTATCACCATTATAAGAATACTTCTTTAACAGGATTCTATTATATTTTTTAAAATTGGTTTCCAAAATATTTTTATTCATAATTATATATAAAACTAATTATAATTTGGTTGTAATATTTTGAAGTAAATTTTTTATTTTAAAGAAAAAGTATTTATTTTGATAGGTATTTAAAAGCCTTTTTCTGTGAATTAATAATCGATTAATATTTTTATCTTTTTTACAATAATTTTTTTAAAAGAATATTTAATATTTAATTTGTTTATGAATGCTATTTTTGGAAATAAATGATAATTTTTTAAATGATATACAATTCTCAATATATGTTTTTTAGAGAAAAAACATTTAAGGGGGATTTCAAATATCTCAAAAAATGAATATTTCTTCTGGTTATTTTTTTAATATTATTTACCGACTTAACAAGAATTTTTGGTTTTCATATACTAAAAAATCATTTGTTTTCCTTATGTTATACTAGGGATATATTCTTATACCAACATCCACCTTCTTTAGCTGTATGGATTATGAAATGTTATATGAATGCCCACATGAAACCCATATCTTATATAATGGTTAATTAAAAAATTATTGATATGTTATGGAGTAATTCCTAGTGTAATATATAAGAAGGGATGAATTAATGGGTTTAGCTTATGAAACATAGGATACATGGGTAGTATCCCTATACTATGAGGGTATACGAGTAGTATGCCTAGCCGAAGAGGGAAAAAGGATAGAAGGGATGTACATACATTTTATGATTTTTTAGACATTTATATATTAAATATTAATATAATTAATCAGTTTCTCCCATTAAATTAATTAATTTATTTAAATTTGGAAGATTTTGAATTAAATTATTATTTTGGAAAAGGGTGAAATTTTTGAATTTGAATAATTTATAAGATTCTTGAGTTTTTATTTACCCTTACGCATTTACAAGTGGATATGTAAGGTTAAAACGAATATTACCATTAAAAAATAGTGTTTCTCAGTCACTACGTAAATGTACAGTCTGAATTGATGAGATGAGTATGGGTAAAACTCTTTTTATATTTGTGGAAAAGTGAAATAAGGCACTATGTAAAGGTAAAATCAACACTGTGTAAGGGTAGAAATATTATTGTGAAAGTGTAATGTATTGGATCAACCCAACAAAGCCTAAGACACCACTCCCCAATCCCACCTTTAATAGGAAAATGGATGGTGAATAACACCAAGTAGGCATATCACTAACAGAGGAGGCATTTTCTTTTACATGAAAACACACACACACAACTAATTGATTAAAAAATAATGAAATGTAGAAAATACTAAGTAATCAATACATTCATACATCTATATCCCAATACCAGAGTACAACATGATATACTCAATGCATATAAAGGAAAAATAATTCCCAATAAAGAAAAATATAAATGTGTCTAACCTAGTTAGAAGGAGGGGATCACTATCAATTGTAACTGACAAAATGATCCCAATCATATTTTATGTAAACACCTCTATTTCTATAGCTCACTATGATCTAGTTTTCTTGGGTCCTCTATGGACTTCATAAAATGTAGCTTGTTCTACACAAGATAGAAAAGTGTGTGGGAAAATCACCTGCAAGGGTGAGTAGAAAAATACTCTCTTGGTTCCCTAAAACACCAAAATTAAAAGGGATCAACTAAAAGGAAACAGCCCACTCGACCTATCCAGAGAAAACCCCTATCGGGAGAGAAACTACATCTCGAACCATTTCTAGTGGTACATGACATTCCATGTCATTCTATAAGAGGTTTAATCCCATACACATGACTACACCATAAGGAATCCAAGATAACACTTAAGAATAGCCCATAAATCAACCAGGAATAACATAGAAATCACCCAGAAATCATGAATATATACTCGTCTCAGACTCCAAGTCTCAAGAGGGTCTGAACTCGTAGCTAGAAATAAGAATCTCCTAGTAGGCTCAAACTGTAATATTAATATAGGATAGAACAGTCCTCAAGGCCATCCATCCATGATCGAATCCGTTTAAGAGATATACTCCATCCGGAAAAATATACAATTTCTAATGGTACATGTGAGGTAATGTGCTACATCAGAAAAAAAAAAATTCTATTTTAAATTGTAGTACATACCCAAAGAGTTCATGTAATGATTTATTGGCACCCCACAAAAGATAAACAAAACAAAATTAAGAAGCGCTCCCCTCACCACTACACACTAGTTGAGGGAGAACTACTCTAGAATATAAATTTTGTGCATCCTCTCTAATAAGAGAGAATGGAGGGACCCTCAAGTCACAACTGCCTCACTATCCAAGGATTCGTTCTCCTAGAAACCACGCAAAAACTCTATCGCTCTGGTCTAGAGTGGCCTACACCACAGTCCTTCAAGGGAGCACAAACTCCATACTAGGTATTGTTCATATCAACTGGATGAGATGACTCCTCATAACTATATACAACATCTATGATATATCTTACACCAATAGAAGAAATGTTCGACATTTCTACATGGAGAATGGGGAGTGCCACTCTATAAGTGAGCACCTATTCGCTGGAATGATAGGGTAGAATCAATCTGTGAGTGGAGGACCCACACCCTATTCTGATATGGGAGTATGACTTCAATGATTGAGGTCCCAAACCCTAACCCAGTAAGGGAATAACGCTCAATTGGTAGATTACCCAAACTGTTCGAAGGTAGGGGAGTACCATATATGATAGACCATTCACTATGGGGACCCACACCCTAATATGATAGGGATTACATACCGCATGCTAGAGGACCTGCTACCTGTAATGAAAGGGGTGACCCACCTTTTGCAGAACAACATATATGGAGGACAATCAACCCTGAATGATAGGGGAGTATGGAATCAATGTATATATCACATATAACGGACACATTCCCAAGTACAATATGTGAGTCCAAAATCTATAGTTATAGGACCCACAACCTAGTCCGACATGGGAGTGTCTACACTACCTTTGAATGAGTGTGGAGGGCTTTCTCCCTAACATGGTACATGCGATCTATCCAACATTACAAACATCATGGGAAACCTGCACCCTAGTCCCTCGAGGGAGTAACATCCTTTGAGGAAACTAGAAAAAGGTAACGAACCCACTCCCATGAAATGGGGTGTCCCTCTCTACCTATGAAGTGAGGTAAGGGAAACCTGCTCCTAGAAGATATAGGGGAGTACCTGTCCTAGAATCTCCCTTCAAAAACTACACTGATCTCTTGCATCATCTCAACATATATTCACAAGAATCATTCTCTATTTATTCCACCATGTATCTCATAATATTTTATTGATTCCACCATAATGTTTTATGTGAAAAAAAACACAGGATATTCTATTCACAAGCTTGAATCTCAGTACTAAAATAAAGAGGTACAAAAGGTGGAAGATCTCATGAGGATCTCCTAGGAGTACACAATCTGCACTAGGGAACACACAACATGTGAGCCTTCCTGAGAACCTGGACTTGTATCCTATATATATATGGTTGTCCAAACCTTTTAGGGGTACATAGTGTGTAAATGTGGCACATATCGTGCCCTATTTCACTCATACCCTAACCTTGTCCCTCTTCCACATGGCCTGACAAACTATGTCCCTTAAACGCAGTTAATCCCATATTACAAAGTGTGTTTTGGATAAATATCTACCTCCTCATGCAGGTTTCCAATGACTGTATAGTGGACCATATGTCTATGTACCATTTTTAGTGTGTTCATACATGACAATGAAGTTTTACATGGAAAACATGTGTCATGTCCCATGGTCTCATGGTTTGGGGAACTACACATCGTGTAACAACAGAACAAAATATGTAGTTTCCAAATTCCAACTACACTAAATAGAAAGGTATAAATTGTGTGTAAAACTGAAATTCACACCATTTGGATGGTAATTCCAAACAGTAATTTCCTGCAAAACTCCCTAATTCATTACGTTTCTCCCCAAAACTCATGGATTTACCTAGTAGGTATCAATATAAATTTTATTTAGGCACTAGAACTATAAAACAATGAATAATGAAAGAATTAAGGCCCAATACTCAAATAATCCTACCTAGGTGGAGAAAATTCGATCATTAAGATGAAGAGTGTTTCTCTACACATTCTTCTATTTGATCTGATGCTGGTGTGAGTCAAAAATGTGGATCACCAACACATTTTTTTGTCAATTTTGTTTGTTTCAGTCCTTCAAGAAAAATAGGAAAATAGGGGAGGAGGATTCAGTCTTCCTTAGGTGTTTCAAACATCTAATGTGTTGGGGTGATAAATAGTTCGTAATCAATTAAAACCAATAAATTCCACATTCAATTCCATGCAACCAAAATACCCCCGAATAGAAATATCGGTGCAGATGACCTTAGGTTGAACCTAGGGTAAGAACAAGGATTTGAACTCAACCACACCATTTGAAATATAATTTGAGACTCCATTCAAGATATATTTATATTTAAAGATAAACTGTGTGCTCACGTGAAAAATATATTAACTATCATTAATAGCATCTGACCAAGTCTCCTCAAGCCCTGACATCCCACACTCTCTCATCACCTATCTTCTGAAATATTTTACAGAATATGCATTTTCATATTGTTCCAAAACTGAGTCACTATATTCACCCCGCCTTAGAGATTTTTGTCCCTAAAAAGTGAAAGCCCAAGAGAAGGGAAGAAACTAAGCTCCCCACTAGAATCCCATGACAATGAGCTCACTGAATGTTCTCAGGCTGCATATAAGCCCACACTCAAGTGAACCACCTACGTCAACAAAATCATTTATCTAGAGTCTACCAAGCCATAATTAGGAAAAAAATGGGCACATGTTTCCACAGTTATGGTAGGTGGGAAAGAATAAAGCACCATGGCCCCTCTGCAATTATGGGGTCTAGGGACACAACACCTTGCCAGCCTGATAGATATATTGAAGGAACCTCATAGTTCACACCCACCCCTATATGGACTATAAAAAAATCCTTAAGAATTTCTTGTTCAAGGAATATTCATAACACATGAGGGTACTCATGAACGAAACAGATTTTCCCAAGATTAAATAATGTGTATTACTAGGCCCTTCATCAACAAACCTCTAGCTGCAACAAAACATGCCAAAATAGAAGAACTATACTAACACATAGGGTAATCCCAGATACGTATGGATTATAGGAAACAAATATGGACTGTGGAAAAATTTTATATTATAACTCTACCACTATGGAACTATTTTAAGGGAGGATCTTCCTCTCCCAGGACACCAAATATAATGGGGCTTGGCAGTGAAACTCCACTGCCAAGGCCAGGACCTGCTCCGAAACTCTATCACATAACCTCACCCTGGAGAAACAAGTATAAATAACTCATCCACCTCCATTTGATACAATTTTATGGGGGTGGAATGGACTCTCACAGTTGTTTTTGGATTCATCATATAAATTCATCTCTGTGGGGATATCACTACTCTTCCTTTTGAGTTAAAAGATACATCCAAATACACCACATCATTCTATAGTGTGTCACATACAAAGAAGACTCATAACAACCAAGGGTACCAATGAGAAACCTAGGGTAGCCTAAATTAATTCCATGTCTTACTCGGCCCATGGTAACATCTACTAACCCATGGTTCTACTGATTCACTACATCACCCGTGTTCACGCTCAAGAAAGAAGAATAAAGAAAAAGAGTACCCCATTATAGTGTCTTGGAATTACTAATAATGAAAGTAGTAAGAAAATAGATCATAAATTTATTTATCGTTAGAGAATTTGGGTCAATGGATTCTATGTCCTTCAGTTATCCTCTCCAACATCATCCACCTCTCTAAGCTGAGGTAGAATCCTTGGGCATGTAGACAATAACACCATGAACTTCCTACCACCTCCTTCCACTCAACCATCTCCTCTTCCTTTTCCAACACCTTACCAAACTACATCTTCTAAATGATATCTCTACCAAGGAGGCCTACCATCCAGCACCTTCATAGGATCACTATGGGTTAGACAATATCTAAAGATATGTCCCAAGACATTGAATAAATAACACCACATCTCTTATGGTTGACCTGATCCTTAGTGATTCTCCATAGTTATAGGCCCAAGTTCCTGATTTTTAGAATGCTTATGTCTGCTAATTGAAGATCCAAGAACCTTCCAACTTCTAGATCCTGCAGATGCATCAGCCTCATGACCAAAATTGTGGGCCATGTTTTTTTTCATTAACCAAGATATTTTCTAAAACTATATGTCAGTCTAACATTATAGCATATGTGGGAATGAACAAAAAAATCACAGACACCCTTTTCTCCCGGTGAAAGCCCAACTCAATGTTTAGTTCACTTTAAAATAGATATATAACCAAATATATGTTGTATTGTGATAGGTATTTGAACCCATCAAAAACATTCCCAATCATGCTTCATTCTGAGGTTGTAGATGCTTCATGATGCACACTACTCACAACATGGTGGGATATTACTCTTCCCTAAAGAGTCTCTCAAACTCCACCCATGTGAGTGTCACAATTTTATAGTATTTCATCACAAAAATACACCGTTTCATGGATGAACCATGAAGAAAGATTGTTCATAGGGACACTATTTGATCATGAGGTTTCCTCAATAAGCAGAAAACTCATGTGGCTGCCTCAAGACCGTAATATTTTTCATAGGGTGTCTTGATCACCCCAGTTCCTCAGAGGTAACTATATATGGATGTTTTTTAGTTCACTCAACATGAATAAATCCATTAGATGAACTACTATTAAATCCTTCTTCTAAACAGGTGGCGGCACCGCCTGTAGACCACCCGAAGGTAACACATCAGAATCGGTTCTATGCACAGAAGCCTCATCACGGGGTGGATTTTTATTATAATCATACATAAAAATCATGTTTGGATATCATCATAGAGGAATTATAAAATATAATCAATACACATGATGGTCAAATAGTATATCTGGATAGTGGACTCCAGAACAATGGGAAAATCCAAAACCATGTCCTTTATGATACATGTACCATTTATTTCCTAGTTAACTGTGACATAATTTACCAAGTTTAAATTTAGGTGATCAAATTCATGGTGAATGGATACATAATAGAACTCACCAAAACTGTAACTACTGGTCTGAGGGCCAAACTGGAAACATCATAACACAATCGCTACACAAACCAAACCATAGATCACAACTCTACTGTCCCAAAGTCAAACCAACTTTGACAACACTCTATCATGACCCTACCCAACATGGCCCAGGCTGTAACTCCCCAAGGATTCTTCATATATTCTATGGGATGGTGAGTATTACCATGTAGGAATATCTAGAACATGTGAGGCATTTCATATGTACTTGAATACACATAGAAATATAGAAGCACACAAAATGATGAAATGTAAAAACCACCATGTATCCAAAAAGTGAATACATCTATATCCCACAACCAGAGTAAGACAAGATGTATTGAAAGCCTAGAAGTAAAAAAAATTACCACAAAGGAAAACTATAAAGGTATCCAAAATGCATTGAAGCAGGGGATCACTATTAAATGCATCTACATGAGTGTTCCTCATCCCAATTTCGATATACACCTCAGTCATTCTTGCTCACTGTAATCATCTTGCCTCAGGTTCTCAGTGGGATCTGTCAAAAGGAATGCAGTTTTCATTAGACAATGAACATGTATGGCTAAGGGATATATAGGTTTGAGTATAAAAAATAGAGTAAGCACTCCAAAACCATAAAAAACTGTTGTAACTGAAAGGAAACTGTATGCTTGGCCTACTAAGAGGGAACCCAAAATAAAGATAAACTTCGTCTTGAACCATCTTCAGCTTTTGTCATCAATGTCTAAATTGGTTTTGAACCCATACATGTGAGAAAACCAAAATAACTCCTAGAAATAACCAAAATATCACACAGAAAACACCGAGAAATCAACTAGAAATCACCCTGGTATACTCTTATTAGACTCCATGCCTAACGAGGTTTTGATGTCATAGATAGAAATTGAATTATATTAATAAGCTATGACCATAATATGAAACCATTATAACAAACTCCATGATTATAGTAATCCCAGATGGAACCCATCTGACAGATACCCTCCATCAGGAACAATTTTACCATTCTTAATGGTACATCCAAGAGAACATGCTCCATCAAGAACATATTACTAGGTCCAGCTCTAGTGAAAATAATTATGGGTCCTACCCAAATTAATTTTAAACTAGTGAAATAATAATAAACACATGTGAAGAGGACCACCCCTCAGCAAAGCACAGAATTGACGGAGCACTGTTTTTAACTATACACCACGTTCTTCCTCTCTAATGAGAGAGAACATAGTGACACTTTTCTCGACACTACCTCACAATCGAGGGAGTAATACTCCTAACTATCCCATGAAACCTCTTTTTCTCATGTATGGATTGGAACAAACATAAATCTACCAAGGTAGTACCAACTCTTAACTAGGTATCAATCATATCAGGTAGAGGGGCCTTACCTCACAACTATATCCAACATCCTTGGTAGCTTCAACTCTAATGGGGAACCTGATCCCCAATACTAATTGGATTTGGGGAAGTACTGCATTAAATGTAAGGAACCACACCCTATAACGATAGAGGAGTTCCACTCAGATAATGTGGTACCCACACCCTGATATGATAGGGGAGTAAAAATCCATAGATCGAGGGCCTGCACCCAAACTCAATAGGGGAATACAAATCTGTAGCTAGAGGAACCTCACCCTACTATGACATGGGAGTACCGACTATTTTTTCACATTCAACATGAGGGGCCCACACACTAATAATATATGGGAGTAAAATCCCCATCCAAAGGAACCACTACACATAACCAAAATGGAGTACAAACTCTTGTAGAATAACACGTATGGATGACTCACCCCTTGGAACAACAGGGGAGTGCCAACTCTATCTATATGTCATATATAGAGGAACTACACCCTGGTCAAATAGTAGATTAGAAACTCCACAATTAGATGAAATGGAACCAGGTATAATAGGGGAGCACCTAATCTACCATTCAATGAGTATGGAGGGCTCCACCATAACTGAATATGGGAGCACTATCCAACATTATTAATATCTAGGGGAACCCACACCATAGTTCATCTGGGAAGTAACAACCCCATGAGAAACTACCCAATTGTAATTAACCCATTACAATGAAATGGTGTGTCATATATGTACCTAATATGATAGGTAAGGTAATCCTTTTCCCTAACTATACAAGGGAGTACCATTCCAAACACATATCTTCAGGAACCAATATGATCTCGAGTGTTGGCTCAGCACAACTTCAAAGGTGTATTTCTCTATTTATGCTAAATCATATCTTTTAGTCCATAATAGTGGCCTAAATCACATTATAAATGATGAAACACTTAGGATAGTCTTTTCACAATCATGAATTCAAGTCCTGGAGAAGGGGTTAGAGATAGTGGAAGATATCAAGAGTATCTCATTGGAATACACAACGCGCACTATGGCGCACAAGGTGTGTGAGACCACATGAGAACTTGGCCATGTATCCTATATGCACTATTTACCATCCTATATAGGGGTATATAGCATGTAATGGCGGTAAATATGATGTCCATTTTCAGCTACCCTTGGTCATGTATCTCTTCTAAACGGACCGAGAAACAATGTCCTTTATTCGTCATGCATCCCATACTACATGGAATGTTCATGAAAAGTAACCCTATTCCCATGAAAGATTCCCATTTTCATGTAATAGACCATAAGTATGTGTACATAGGCTATTTGGTCAAACATAGATATGTTTTTTCCCTTGGCTAACCAATTCCATGTCCCATTGGGATACATTCTGGGGAACTACATAGTGTATAACCCCAATAAATGATATATAGTATACAAAGATTAACTTCCCAAAACACGAATGGATAAAAATAAAGGATCATTGAACTACACACCTTGAAGATGGTAATTGTAGTTGGGAATTACATGAAAAACATCCAATTCATCAAGTTCTTCCCCAAAATGCATATTATACGTAGCTGGGACCAAAAATAATTGTATTTGGTCAATATAACCATAAAAAAAGCATAATAAAAGGGGATGATACCAAAACAAAAATAAACCTACCTTGATGGTGAAACACTTATTTTTTAGTTTTTGAATGACAGCCGGTTCATGATTCTTATCGATCCTATGGTGATCTGTATGAAAAAATGGAGATTAGTAGCACATGGATTCATCGATTTGTCTTCATTACGATCGTTGTACAAAGAGGGGAGGAGAGAGAGGAGGAAGAGTCACACCTAAATTGTGGTATCATACATATATGTGTATGGGGGGGAGAGAGATGATTTTCAATATATTAAAACAAATAAATTCCACATTAAATGCCATGTCACCAAAATTACCCTAAATGAATCTCTTGGAATGGATGACCATAGGTCACACCTAGGGTAAACACTAAGTTCAGAACTCAATCATGACCTTATAAATTTGATCTGATAAACCATACAAGATTTATTTTTGTTTCAATCTAAATGGAATATGATTCTTTTTTAATATTTGTAATATCATCATATTGAGGATCCCTAGGCCACAGATTCCCGCACAGACTGAGTGCCCAACATCAGTAATATTTTATTGAATATTTCCAATATATATGGGACAAAACATGAGACCCTATAGGTCAACCTTCGATTCCCTTTGTGTAATGTTCTGTTACCACCACATTAGCATAAGAGATAAGCATTGTAAAGGTATCCATCAATGCATAAAGGGAATCATAATATTGTGTAACGTTATACATCAATGCATAATGGTAAACCTAGTGTTGCTTAAAGGATTCCACAACTCTTTATGAACTATGTAAGGTTAATAGAATTCTATGTAAATTAAAAAAAATTGTGTGTGGAGATTATAGGAACCCATGTAATGGTAAATAGTTTTGTAGGGCGAGAAATTGTTTTTAATGGATAATTAAGGGCAACTCAACATTCATAAACCATATGAAATGGTGAACCGTTCTTTTCATAGGTCACTTAATAGTATTTCAAAATACATTTTCTATTATATAAGGCCACATAGAGGCATGGGATCACCATGGATATTATTTGGGAGCTCGAGAGATTCAATGAGAAACCATGTTGATCACAAATGAAGCTCTCCTAGAGAAGAAAGTTGTGGTATCATCATTTAGATAACACTGCCTTCAACTACTAACTATGCATGATACATCTAGGGAAATCCAATTCTATCGATGCTTGATTTTACTACTACTCATGCATCCTTCATTCACCAATAGTATGATAATTCCAAAACTTTCCGATATCACCATGCCTAGTGCTACCATTTCTCAATGTAGCTACCAGTATATCTCATACCGCAAGTATACTACCATATTGGTTTTTATCAATCCTATTTTTATACCATGCTTAATCCTATGTTTCACACCCTTAAGCTTGGGTTTTCAAATATAGTAATAAATTGAATTTTCATCAATCATTCAATTCTCATGTGAGGTAGGGTTCCCAAAAAGAGAAATAACTAAGGATGAGATATATTCACTATGCATGAACATACCAAAATGATTCAGTAGTTTCAATGCGTAAAATTAAACATGGGAATCATGGATTTTATGATACTAATTTATGAAGGCTATTCGACCGAAGGATAAAATACACACAGATAGAAAGTTAAAATAATGTACTTTGTCTCTTTATCTTGGTTAATGTGAGGATAATTAAGAAGTAAAATTTATTGTGGAATTGAAATGAGGGAAATTATGAATAAAGAGATATCAAAATATACGAATGAATAAGAAATATATGATAATATTTTGTTTATCAATAAAATGTGATGTTACCACATTCTAGAGGATATCTGATGAGAGGGGAGTGTGATTCTTCTAGGTGATTCATTGATGTTGTTGTTTAGTGTATTTTTATATGTAACTGTTGCATGATTATTAATAAATTTTGTATACCATTACATCCAATATATCTTTTCTCTCACTCTAATTTCTTTAACGGTGATCTTTTTAACCTCAATAATGAGTGGCTGGTGATAAAGTTATCCATTGGAGATTATTTTGGTGTTCATGAAAATTTCTCTAAAATTATTATGTTTTAATTTTATTTATTTGGAATAAGAAAGGATTGTATGACTCTGGAAATTAATCACCAAGAAATGAATCTAAAATTCAACTTTATTATTTAGTTTATAATATTTTTATCCCTTTAATAAGAATAAAATCATAATATTATAGTGTCGATATTTTTCAAGGGATAAATTGATATTACATTTTCTGATCCTAAAGGGTTCTAATATCTTTATTGAGGTGTGTAAATAAATATTTTTATAAAAATAAGTGAAATTTGGGTTCTAAAGAGATCTCAAATTAATTATAAAATCTACACTCATTAAATTTATGCATAATAATTCCTAAATAAAATTTCAAATTTTAATTATGAAATAGAATAATTAATATAGATGGAACCTTAGTAAAAACCTATAAAGAAATAGAAATATTTTCTGACATCATTATATTATGCATCCACATGATATTTTAGGTTTTGGATAATTGTTATATTTCTTTTATATTTTAAATTATTTTCAAAAGACAAAAAATATAAAAAAAATTAATCAGTGATTTAGGATTATTGAGTGAACCCCTATGAAGCTCCTAATGTGTGACGACTCTGGACATCCACTATGCTGAACAAAGTAAAATATTGTTTCTTTTTTACCACCACATGACATGTCTTTAAAAACGTTAAATCATTTTAAGAGAGACAAAAAGTTATTAAATTAAATTTCTATTTTATTTTTTAAATATTTTTAGATTCTTTGAAAAAAAATTCTTAAAAAATAAATATTTTCCATGATGTTTTCAAAAGACTGCTATTTTACATGTACTTATTACTCACATGTGAATGAATGATAGGTTAGCTATGATAAGGATACCCTTAAATAATGAGATGATGATCAAATGGTACTGTTTATGAAAATGGGAACTGGCTATGAAATGGATCTCTCACATCAAGAACTACAGGGAATATATACTAAAATTCTAAATTATTATCAAAGACTAAAGGCCCTGAAGGAAGTACCACATGATTTTCCCAATTATTCTAAATATTTTATAGAGTTTTATGCATTATTGAAGAATGTATACGTACAATAAAACCCAAGAATAAATTCCAAACCTACCACAATAAGATATAGAGTGATGATGAAAAATCATATGCTGATGTACATATGAGAGATCACAAAGATCATAATCAATTTTAGTGTAAATTGTTACATGAATAAATGAATCATTATTTTACTATATATAATGTGGAATAATCATCACCATAATATCTATCTCTAGATTTAAGGGATGTAAAAAAGCACACGAGTAGTGGATTTTGACGAAATAAAAGAGGATCCACCCTACCCTCCACCACCCACTACCACATGACTCCATGATGCACCTTACACTGAAGATGACATTGAATCCAAAAAAAATTATATACATTACAATTTCTTGAACTCATTCTCATAATGTTTTGTTAAAAATTAAATGTCTATCACCCCCAAATATTCTGAATCTTTACATTTGAATAAATAATTTATTGATTAGTAGGAGGATGAAGAAAAAGAATATGAAAAAGATGAATAACATATAAATATCCCAAAACATAATGAATGCTCGCGGGAGGGAGTCTATGAGGAGATTCAAGTGTCTCTATCAAAGGATATAGAGACCCATATTTCTCACACAGGAAAGAAATAATTTGATATTGATTCAAAATTATTAATCATTGTTAACATAAAAGTATATTCTGAATTTTTCACAGAATATTCTATTGAAAAAATATATCATTAGAAGACAATGAAAAATTAAAAAAATTATTGTGTAATAAATAACTAAGTTGTACAGGGACTCATACTTGATCCTACTCCACTATAAAAGTTTCATCTCATTTATATGGGGGTTGATTTAGTTTCCCTTGTCTATGGAGTCCTCAACAATAAGGAAAAATTAATGAAATATAGAAGGAATAAGGGTTAGTGGTCAAAATCAAAGAACCTAACCCCACCATAATACATTGGATAAAAACTGGTACTACTCATTTGGATGTAGTAAAAACCTAGGTCCAACATGGGGTATCAAACCAAGAAATATATTTCATTAATTTTATTTTATTTAAAGGTATATTGATTTATTTATTATGAATTATTTTTATGAATATATTCGGATGTATCCAAATGCCCATTACTATTTATCAACATTAATGGCATAGTCCTTATAATCTAATAAAGAATTATCTTTTCTCGTAAATAATGATGGTATACCTTAATGTAACAACAAATTAAAAGGAACATATATCTATTGAAAAAGGGGGATTTAATTATTAAATTAACTATCTTTTAATTCCTTATAATTTTGGTCATGAATATATATTTTGATATTGAAATTGGAATTTTCATGACCATACATAGAATTTTTTCTTTACATGACTTCTCTGGGAGACATGAGCATCATTGGAATCCTATTATCACATATTTTATATTTCTATTATAATGAGATTAAATGATTAATATTGAAACATTAATGATTAGTGTGAAGAGTAAAAAGGTAAATTGATGAATAATAATTTTAGGGAGTTGGTCAATTCATTAAAATGACATTTTCCTTCCAGTTTTGATTTTTTAATATCTAAAACCCATTTGGATTTAATTTTTATTATTACTACATTCCATGAGTTATTATCCAAATTCATATTTTTCTCTCTTGAGAGTATTTCATAAAAAAATTATTTCCATTCTATCTTAAGCATATTTCTTATGTGATCATGATACGTGTAACCTACTAGAACATACATTGATACATTTCAAATTCAATAATATGATATGTCCAATTTGAAGTTGTTGAGGTATTTTTATTTATTTTTACTGTATACTTGAGAATACCTTTCAAATATATCATTGCTCATCTCACAAAAAAACATTAATTGATTTTTTTTGAATGAGTCACATTAAAAGGCAATTATTTCCATTTAAACCCTAATATATTTATATTTAATGATATTTTAATATTGTATTGGGCGGGAGACGGAAGTAATGGAAGAAAGGATATACAATTTTGAAAGTTATAACTATGGGTGAATATTTTTTGGTATTGGTAATGATTTTCAAATCAATCATTGTGTTTTTATATTATCCCTTCTTGAAAATAATTGAATAAATAGAGTGGGTTGTACTTGGGAGGGTAAAAAAACATCATTACCTAATCGGTGATTTTTATTAAATTGGGTTTGGTGGTGGATGTGAGATTCAATACAATGATAAATTTTGAAAAAGTAAAAAAATATCTGAAAATTTATCTTGAAAAAGAAATAAATGTTGAAAAAATCCTATAATTTTTAATTAATTCATTGATCTTTCATTTATCATGAATTTACTTTGACTATTGGGATGTGGGTGTTGTCACTTTTTTAAGGGGATTTTCTTATTACACATTTTTTTTATTTCACACATTATGATTTAGATTTATCATTATTTTCAAGAATTAAATTTTGAACATCAATCCTACCGACATTAATCCTCATAGTTATCATGACCATAATTTCATTTCCTCATGAATTTATGTATTTTTTCAATAAAAAGAATTGGAATTATATACATTGTAAACTTTTAGAAAATGATCTTTTACTCATAAAATAATCATAACACTACATGAATATATACCATGATTGATAGGATGATAAAATAATTTTCACTAATGTAGATCATGACTTGTAATAAAAGATAATAGTGAATTAAAAAAAATGAATTGAACGGAGGAGAAGAACCACCATCTTCCTATGAAAAAAAGGAAATTACTTAGGTTGGTTGTTCTTTTTAAAAATGTGACTTTTAATTGATATATTATATGGAGGTAGAATGTTTAGTTTAATATTCATATTCATTTTAAAATAATTTTAAATTTAAATATTAGTTCCACTATTTTTTCTATTTAATTTAATGTTGAGATTCAATGCTTGAGGAAAAACATAGTTCAAGTGTAGGAGTATTTGATGTACATATTTTTCATGGATTTTTTTAAAATTTAAATAATTAAATTAAATGTTTTCTATAATATTATACCTGAAATTTATTGTTTTATTTAAATATTGTTGATTTTCAATTAAAGGATTAATTTGGAGAAAAGAATGAAAATTGATTAATTTGTAGAAATTGTTTATTATTTGAGTTTTAATTTACCCATTCACATGGATAAGGGGTCATGTAGGGGTTAATGGTATTTTAAAATTTCACATGATAGTTTTTTGGCCACTATATAAATGTAACCTATGATTTAAAGTGATACATAAGGGTAAAACCCATTTACCTTAATGAAATAGTGATAGAAGGTGCTATGTAAATAAAAAATTAGAAATTTATAATGGTAACAAACAAATTACATGAGGTTAAACCTCTATTATAATCATTACTCCATGGTTATTATACTCTAAATAAAGATAGGAGGGAATCTATGTAAAGGTAGCTGTTACTGCGTAAATGTTAACATAACGCTATGTAATGGTATAAAAAAATTCTTATTGGTAAACATAGTACTATTTTATGTTAACTATTGATATTTAAGGAAATTGTAATGTAATTGTTACATATGATAAATTTAATGGAAATGGTGAGTAAAATTAGTATGAGTGTATGTAATGGTACCCTAGGTTTTTAAAAAGCCACATAAGGGAAGACAATTAGTTTTAATGGACACGTAAGGGTATCCACATGAAAATAAATGATGCATATAGGAAACCCATTATTTTCAATGGTTATTTAATGGTAAATAAAAATCCATATTTCCCCAATTAATGGACATTGAAAGACCTAGGATTACTATGTATATGATTTGGGAACTTGGGAGAATATATGAAAAACCATATTGATGATGAATAATGTCCTATTTAAGGAAAATGTTGTGATACTGATAGTCCTAATCATGATATCCTTTAACCTGAACACTTTTAGTGCATGGTAAAACCCTCGCAACCCCATGATATAGCTACATGATATTTCTATCACCAGTGTAACCACTATTCTATGAATTTCCCACTACAACTATAAGTGTTTACGACCACAATTCCTAATGCTAATATCACTCAAGTATTTTGTCGTTGATTCTCATATCACCATCATGTTTTCATAGAGTTTTGCTACCAAATCCATTTTTATTCCACCAGAAATCATGTACTCTACATCAATGAGGTAGGGTTTTAAAATAAAGGATGGGTCTATTCTAGACACATTTTCACTTGCACATTTGAGTTAGGGTTTGTAGACATAGATGATTCAAGGATCAGATATTTTCACTATGAATGTATATACTAAATAATTCAAGGGGTTCGATGAGTCATATACCATGTGGTAATAATGGATTTTTTAATACCATGATATAAAGTCAATTCATTAATAGGAGAATATATGGAAATAGTGAATTTTAGAACTATATACTATATCTCTTCTATAATACATGGATAATTAAAAAAGAATTATTTTTGTGGAATTAAAATATATAAAGTTAGACCATATAGATTAAAAATATATGGATGAATAATGGAGATATGATAATTCATTTACAACATATTAGAGGGGATGTTTCAAAACTTTGGGGGATCTCTAAAGAGAGGGTAGTGGGAGGCTGCTAGCGTTTTTTATTCTACTTAAGATTAGTTTCATTCTCCATATATGTCTTGTATTCATTATAATAAAGTTTTTATTAAAATATTTTCTCTCTCTACCTCCCTTTATCCATTATGATAACTCACACATAATAATGATCATCTGACCTGAGGTTTGGTCTTGGGATATGATTTCAGTGTTCCAGAATTTATCTCTTATATTAATATGTTTGAATTCTATTTGTGATGAATGAGAGAGAACTGTATGATTGTGGAAATAACCCACCATGAAATGAATCTAAAATTAATTTATCTTTTTTAGATTAAAATATTTACCACTATATTTTAATATAAAACTCGTTATATGATGTATTTGAGATTATTCAATTGATAAAACGATAAAAATTATAACCAGGTCCTAGAAGTATTAAAACTATTGATTGAGGTGTTTCATCAACCAAGATTATAAGAACAGTTGAAAATTTTGTTCCAAATATTTATATTTGGAATGAAAAATTTCACACTCAATAAATTAAAGATAGTAATTCATGAATGAGATTTCATTATTGGATTATAAAATAGTATAATGAATAATTAAAGAACTATGGTAATCAACCATGAGACCAAGTCCTTTAATTTATAAGATCATTATATTTTTCATCTTCATGATAATTTTTTATGAGTCATTTTTCTCTTTCTCCCATGTTTTTTTTTGTTTTTAAAAACAAAAAAAATTCAAAAAGGAAACAATAAGTTAATTAGGACCAGTGATTGAACCACTATAAAGCCCCTCAAGTTAGCCGAACCAGATAAACCATTATTCTATACTATAAAAAATATATTATCATTCATACCATCATTTAATAAGTATGTCAAGTACCCTATTCCAAAGAAGTTACATGGTTATTAACATAATCTTTATAGGGTATGTAGTCAATAGCCTAATCCTAAGAAAGAACAGTAGTAGTATCCCAAACTTTTCAATGGTACAAGGGTAGTAGCCCAATCCGAAGAGGGTACAATGGTAGTTAACCCATGAACAAGAGGGTATATAGGTTCTATGTCAAGCCCATGATGGTATATGAGTAGTCTCAATAACGAAGACTATACATGTGTTGTTGACCAATCCCAAGAGGGTATGCAAGTATTATCCCAATAATATATGGTTCAAAGGTTTTCAGAAGAATCCCATGAGTTTAAAAAATTTATTATCCCAAACCAAATATATTATTTGAAATATCTAGAATTAATACTCTACAATTTTATGATTTCATATATTTTATATCATGTCACATATCTATGATATATTCTTATGTCATGATCCAATAATTATATTTGTTTTCTAAAGTTTCTACGCACTTATTAAATCTTATATGTTTAATCATTTGACTCTACATTTCATTAATTTATGACTTCTAAGAAAATATTATCGATCTATTTTCAATTTAATATGATATTTCATCCATGATTATTATTTCCTATATTCATATGAACTAACTCTTGAAGAAATATTGTTGAGTTTTTTAATTACCGAGAATTTGATATCACCCTTTCTATATGTTTCAATTCCCAAGGTTATGAATAGGATTATAATATATGAGTACTATATTAGGTACACTAGAGTGGGGAAACTAGACGAAATGTTTTAATGTTTTGTTAAATATTTATCTTATGCACCTGATCCTTCAAGAAACTAAACATTCTTTTCTTACTATTGTGTTATTATTATGATATTTAATGTTTATATTTTTCAATGATATAAGATAATGATATGTTTTTTTGATATTGTATCAAATCATATGTTTAACCATCTTTTTTTATCTCCACATGAAGGACTCTAGTATTGGGTAATCTCAAGGAATTCATTTCACAACTATTGAACCTATAAAAAATTAAAATATATAACAACCGTTCCAAATGAGATAACATTAAACAATACCTCATTGCATCATCATTAACAAATAATATTTTATGAATTTATTTTTAACTAAGAATTCTGTGAAATTAAAGGGACTAAAAGGCCTCTATATATATTATTGGATCATTCTAGAAGGTAAATTTCATTTCCCCTACAAAACACCACTTCATATCTGGAAATCATTCCACCTTCAGAGTTCATTGTTCTTATCAATATAAATGATTTCAGTATTCCATGAGGAAAATGAAAGTTGTATAGAGTCCTTTTGCACTAATAATAGGATCAAAATCATTAGATAAAAATTAGTTCAAAATCATCTTTTCCCGATCTCTATAGAAATTAGCCGAACATAAAGTAGATAGAAAAGATAGGAAAATAAACAAATAAGGAGTTTATATAATTATAAATAAATTAAATAAATTTGAGTTATATAAAAGAATAATTTAGGATCTCTATGAAATAATAAAATAATAAAATGATAGGAAATCTCATCCATATGAAGTGTACAATAATATAACCACTATTTATTCCACCAACTCATTTCAAAATAAATATAAATTCAATTTTGAAAATATATACTCTGAATTTTCATAATAATATTGAAAAAGAAAAATAATTAAATTATTAAAAAGTAATTTAAATAAAATTTAAATTATCATTGAAAATAACAATTTAATAATTCTAGTTTATTGATAAATATGATATATTAAATTAATTAAAGAAATGTAATAACAATAGTCATTGTTGTTATTTTTTATTATTAAATTTCAAAAACATTGATAAAAATATGTAATCTATTTTGATATATTTTATATTGTATAATATTAGTATATATACCATAATTATTATATAGTGTTATAAACCTATTATATTTTTTTTCTCACTTGGCATCCTCATACCATTAATTTGGTGATATTTAAAATTATCATATTATAAAAATTTATATTTTAAACATAACATAAACCATATTATTTGATGTTTATTTATTAAATGTTGAATTCATTGTATTAAAACATGTTAAATGACATTATGTGGGGCCAAATGTTTTCATAATCCATTCATTAGATCTATAATATATATCTCTAGGGTATCCAATTTGATTATAATAAGAATCCAATGCCTCCTAAAAAAATAAAAACAACTAATTAATGAATAAAAAAAATTTACTTTGTAATATTTGATTGTAGATTTTTCCCTTGTATTATTTGTAATAAGAATATTATATAAATTATCAGTTTATTTTAAAATTTTATAGCTATGTGCATCACATTTAATAAAATACCGTCTTTCAATTCATTTTTTTGTGTAAAAGGGAAATAAGGACTAATGAGTCCGAATTTTTTCTCACTGACTTTCCCATTACGTGTTATATATGCATGTAGAGAAAAATATAAGTATTGAAGATTAATTAACATATATTATCACCTATTGAACATATACATTATGAAAATATGCCACATTTATACATTATAAACTAAGGATCCAAATCATTCATGGTTGAGAATTTCATTTACACTCTCAAGACAACAAATCGTCTAGAATGGACTTATTGTACATTTGGTATTGAAGTTTAATGGATGTAATATTCTTATAGTGGAAAATTGTATTCAAAATAATTTTTAATATATGTAAATGATTCAGACGAATTTTTGATATAATGGTTCTCCCAAAGGGTATTATAAATTTTTTGGTTGTTCTTATAGATTGTTTTGATTAAAAATTTTGTTTCCCCGTAATTTTTATAAATGTAACAACACTATAAATTTATTATTTTTCTTTAGTTGTTAAAGGTTTTATATATATAATAAATTGGAAATAAAATACCTTGTAATCATCATATATCATTATTACATTATAAGACCAAGATATAAATGTTCCAATTGTATGTTCAACCATTTTGAAATCTATATCATCAAGGGGAACATGTCACTCGATGATCAAATAGTGAGAAATCTGATTATATAATTCCACATGTCCTTTTGAATGTTTTTAGTATAGAATATTTCCTTGGATATTGTACATTTTATCCATCAAAAAAAGGATTTCTGTTTATGCAGATTGATATAAATCAGAGTCAATTTCACGTTGAATAATTTATGTATAGGAAATGTTTGAGTACCTATATAATTCAATTTTATTATAAATATTAATAATAAAACCAAATACCCTAGGTAAAGTATAACACTTAGGAGAACTTATTCACTAAAATATAGTGGGAGTGTCTTATCATGTTATTTTGTTGTTGTAATGTTTCTTATACTTTATCCCTTCCCATAAACATGTTTAACAACTTGGAATTCCAATTAAAAGTTTCTTTTAGGGAAATCATTTTGTGCATGAATATCATTTATTTTATTATATATACCCCATGTATCTTTGATTTATTAAAATATGATCATGGTTCCTCTCCAAAAATCATATATGTAACAAGCTGATATTTCTTCCCCACTTCAATCCCATGAAAATGATTTGTTCATCAAGTTCTTTCGAGGTTGATTCTTCTATCTAAACGAGATAATATATATAGAAAAAAAATTTCTGGTATTTATTAAATAATGATTTATAGTATAAAAATTCATCGTATATCAATCATACACATGGTTTATATAATCATTGAATGTTTTTATATATTATATCCCCTTTTTTATTTACATGATTCTCTTTACACTACACATGATATGGGATGGAAGAATATTTATATTTTGATTTAGAAATCTATATAAAAGATAATGATAATAATGATAATAGTTTTCATATAATATAAAATTATAACTATATTTTTTTATCAAATTCCTATTTTTCAACTAATGTATAATATATCTTTTATTTATGGTATGGTTATGTTGGTTTCGATGCAAACTTATTTTTTATCACTATTTTCCCTTTTCATAAATTAATTAAATTGATTCAATGTGATTACTAAAAAATATAAAATAATATATTACCAATTAAAATGTATATAAATTGATTCATCGTTGAGATGGAAAATAATATAATTCAATGTTTCACAGTTTATCATGTACACATACATGGATGGTGTTTGGGGTTTTACCTTCCCCTCATTATCATTGATATTTCTCTTCATAATATGTTTTTAAAATAATATATGATACTTTATATTGATTATTCATTTCATTTTTATTTCAAAAACACCTTATATAAATCTACTCCATGAGGTTTAATGAAGAGTAAATCAATGATTAATTATTATATTTTTTTATAAAAATTGAGAAATTATATCAGAATTTTACCCTAATGACTACCCACATTATAATCTATAATAATGGAAAAACATTAGGTCATGTATCTAAATAAATTTTAACATGTATTCTATTAGTGAAACCAATGTAACTAATGAATATTAAACTATTGTGGTCTCGAGGTTATCCATGTTCATTCTATCAAATCTCGAATTTTATTTCTTTTTATTCTCACAATAATATTTTCTTTTAAGGATTTTGTGCTATAAAACATCCCTTTTTTCCAATAAATATATCATTATCCTTGTACTATTACCTTAGTTTCATCAGTGTTAATATTTTTTCCCTCATTTTTTCTTACATCAACATGTGGAGAAACATATTGTTTTTCAGGATTGGTAGAATCAATATATGAGAAAACTTCTTTTTTCTTTGGGAATGGTGGCATCACCATGTGGAAGAACCATTATCTAAATGAATAGTATAATATTTAATTTATATTACTTAAATGAAGTATTGAACACATATTATAATGTGGTAACAAATTTTATATTATAAATCATAACATAATTTTTAAAATCACTATTTTTTCATTAATGGTTAATAGAATTTTTCCCCTCACTAAATTATCCAAATCAAATCATTTTGGTACACTCTTACATATAAGATTATATCTATATATTTACCACCATGAAATGATCATGGGATCTCAATTAAAGTTTCACCATCAATGTAATTGTTTTACCCTATAGTGATTTTAGCTACCTATTTAAAAACTGAAAAAAATTACTTGTAAGATATAGGATATAAAATAATTATACTTCCTTTGATAAAATTATGAATAGTTTTTCCACATGCCAATCCTTTATAACATTAACTTTCATGAATTCCAATTCATTTATTTTCCATACTCTCTTATTATCAAATCATTTTCATTGAAAAACAGACTATTAGAATGTTGTATAATCTAGCTACCATAAATGTTTGACGATTCCAAATTATGAAATAATTTTATAATATAAATTTCAATCCTTGGTACAAGAAACATGAATCACATCCACTAGAAGAGAAACTATACTATTTTATAATGTATTATGTTCATCATGTAACATTATATAGAACATATCACTGTAAATTTTATATCTATTATAAGATCATATATGTATAAACGGTTCTATGACAAGCCATCAATGCCATTATTAAATTGAAGTTGGATTTTTTAGATAAATCTATTTAAATAGGGTTTCAAAACCATCTTATAAACTGTTTATAATGTGTATTTAATAACCATATTTCCCTTCATAAGGGTTTCTAATGATTAAAAATTACTTTGTGGGTTTTAATATATTGTGAAACCTTTATAATTTTATATTGAATGTGAATGTGAGAATACTCTTACTCTAACCCATAAAGAATCCACTGTGATCATATTTTTGTAGACCAATGTTATCAACATCAAATAGGTAGTCAGCATATATTTTTATGAATTCATCAATAATATATCATTTTGAAATACAACCTTCTAGTCAATGTTTATTTTTGAAATACCCTTTCAAAATATTCATATACAATTAAATGGAATACAACCATTTTATGGTATAAAACCACAAATATTGATCTATATAGTAATGTTAACAATCATGTGAACCATTATATATAAGTATAATAGTTAGGTGAACTTATCTAATTCACTTAATGTGATTGGAAATTCCATTTTCAACGCTGGAAAATTCACATAGTACATAACATTATATTATATATCTTTGAAAAATAAAATATATTGGTTAATTGATGTCATACATTTTGAGGAATAATGAAATTTAATATAATTAGAATAAAATATTTCATCAAAACCTGACACTAATGTGAATTTATGAATTTTATCTTCAAATCAGTAATCAATATGACATTTTGGATATTTTAGTATTACCATTCTAATAAATTTACATCAATATGGAAGTTAAAAGAATTTAATTTTTTTCTTGTAAATACTTTAAGCCTCCAAATAATGAAAACTCCACCATTCAACCTTCATTGGTGCAAAATATTTCCTTATCTTGATGCCAATACTGTCCAAAACAATATGAATGTCATATTTTGTTTTCCTAGGAAGAATTTAGTAATGTTCTAATGATACCAAAACATGCATTTGTTCTCATGAATCATTACAGGAAAAATAATGATATACAAATAATTAATTCTTGGTAATTCAAGGTGAAATGATCTATTTTTTCTCCCCATTTTAGGAAGGTTTTCCCAAAAGTTTTTAGCAAAAATGGTAACAAAATACATAACATTATCAAACTATTAATCACCTACTAGTGGATAAGGTATTGTATATTCTTTTTAATTAACATATAATGATATCTTTAGGATTATTATTTATATCACTTGGGAAAAAATTTGTTATTTCATTGGAATATATTCTTAAAAGAATATATTAATTTAACAGAATATGTACCTTCTTTATAATCATAACACAATTATATTCCATTAATTATATACACTAAAAACATTACATAATAAGGAATTTCATTTATCATCCTGTATAATACAGACACCATCTTGATGTATACATTTCTATGAGTATCATATGATTTAACCCCTAAACCCCCCACTAATTATATATCTTTAAATAATGGATCCAAATAAATATCAATACCACTAAATGAATATTTTTTTTCTTGATATAAATGGAGAAACATAATATATTTTTAGTTTATATATAAGGATGGAGTAAATTTATAATTTGAAAATATAATAATCCAAATACTATTTTTGATACATTTTATTCTGAAAGGATACATTTTATATGAAGATAGTGCAAGATGAAGGTTTCTTAACTCAATCAAAATTTAGGATACTAATGATCAATTTTATTCCACTTGGGAGAGTCTAGTAGGTGTTAATGTTTTCCATATTAAATAATTATATTTACATGTCATGTTAGATTCCTTTCAAAATCCTCCCATCTATATAAGTATATAAACCTTGTAATGATTTCAAAGTACCATAAAATTCATGAATTACTTGATTCATCTTTAATGTATTGATACAGACCACTCTTCAAGAAATGTTAAGTGATTCATGGTCCTTGAAAAACAATATACTATCATTTTCAAATACATGTATTATTTCAAATAATAAACCCATTAAATATATAATTTTTTATCATTTTATGTCTGACCAGGATGATCGTTATATTTTGGTAGCATATGATTCCAAAGAGAAAGTAGGACTACAATGCTAATGTACCTTGATCCATTTCTTGCTTTTAATATATGGTTTTAGTATGATTTATAATGTTCTATATATAGTACTACCAGTATACACTAATATATTTTTACAAAACTTTAACATCTCAAGAATATTTAAACAATCATGGAGTTCATTTTCAACTACCATGATTATTTACACAACATTAAATCTATAATTGGTTACACACCAAATCATATCATATGTTTATTGAATATGGTTGGTATCTCCATTATAATTTACACTTTTAATCCAATTAGATAATCCCAAAATATTACTATTAAACCAATTTCTAGTAACATTATGTTCCTCCCTAGGTTTAGTCTAATATATTATAACTCTGAAATATTATATGATAGATCTAGTGTCTTTCAAAATCATTTTTTTGGAATTATTCCTGAATAAAAAAATACATAGGAAAATGATTTTAGGGTGATTATATACAACATCTCTTGCAAAATTTATGGACAATATAACTCCATCCTAAATATCCTCTATCATTTGATTTACATCTATCCATCTTCAATTAATATCGATTATTTTTGTGTAATTTTTTTTTCATATTTCAAATAATATTAATAAATACATTGAAGGTGTGATATTAAAATCATTATAAGAAATTGTTTACACACAAACACACCCAAAAAATAACCATATTTGATATAAATAATTATTTCAAATACAACATGTTAGAATATATGAATATAGAGATTTATATGAATAAAAATTATATCTACACTTATTTTTAATTCCAATAATACACTTAATAAACTATTTTTATTTTTGAAATATAGTCATGAAGGGAAATAATTCACTCATCTTCACTATCAATGTAGATTAAAAACTTATGGATTTCTGAAACAATAGAAGTATTAGCGTATATTTAGGAATATTTTAACTATCCAAACATATATAAAGAAAACATAATTTTCAAAATATTTCTATTTTTTAAAACAAATTAATAACATCTTTTCAGGTTATTACATTTGGAAATGTTTTCGAGATATCATATTTCATCTACAAACTCACATACTCAAAAAGGTGTCTCCTGAATTCATCATTTTAACTTATCCTCATGATGCGTAAAACATTTTTTCATCAAAAGTTTTTATGGTTTTCGAATTTAAAATTTATTATATTGTTAAAAACATTAAAATTATAAAAATTACATTAGAAATAAGTTGTAAGGTGTAAGAAAAAATATTATTAATCCTTAAAAAATAATTTATCAATCATTTAAAATCATTCTAGATAACATAATGTCATTGAAATACTCATAGAAGTATGCAAAAAAAAAAAGAAATAATGCATCAAGAATAACTCAAATAAAAATTCCATGAAATTTAATATAAACTACACTCTCATGCCTTCGAGATCCCAATGTCTTCCAAATGAATTATTACCCACAATTTCATTCCCACTTGTAACATATACCCTAAAAAATATTATAGTAGGAAAAAATTTGATTTTTAGGAAAAAAATGAAAAATATATCAATTTGAATTCATTATATTGCATCATCGAAATTGTAGTCATCAACCACTGATTAGTTTAATTTTTTTATTTAAAATACTTTAGGTCATTATATATAATATCATGAAAGGTTAATTTAATCCATATAAAAAAGAGACCGAACCAAAAAAGGTTTCAAAGAATAAATGATCGTAAAATAATATTTTTAAGTAAAAAACCTACTGTTTTCCAAAAAAAATATTCAAAATCAAGTTAGTAAAATAAAATTATTAAAATAAAGTTATTTAAACATAAACATTATTTTCTTAATATAATTAGAGTAATGGGGATGTATATTAAATCACATTATGTAAGTAATAAATGAGAGAGAGAGGGGTGATGGGGGCCGATCATGGTTCAAGGTGCAGGGAGACCCAAAAAAATTGAAATAAGGTATCTTCTTTTCATGCGATTTGGTGATTTTTTTGAGAAATAAGGTATTATGGTGTTTGAGCATTATGTATAATGGGAGAGAAGCCGAAAAACAAGGAAATATATATGAGATTGATTGAAACCCATTAATGATTGACGAATATACTATCGGTAGAGGGTTATTTTCCAAAAAATTTGAAGGACGAGACCACAACATTATTATTTCGGTAGAGATTGAATGAAATGAGGAGTAGTGAGCTCTCTTATAATTTTTTAGATGAAAAAAAAATGGTTTTAACAAATATAGTAAAAAATTATAATAAAACATATATTTATCTACCCAAAAACTGATTTTTTTATCACTCCTCAATTATTGCTTTTTGTGTGTTAAATTCAGTGTAGATAACAGATTTGATTTATCAAATCTAAATTTAGCATAAGTAAATAATAGTTTAAAAAAATTAAATTTAAATGTTACAAAAAATAAAAAATTTGCAGGTGGGAATAATTGAAATTTCAAAATTACATCATCAAAAAGAATTGTTAATAAAATCAATAAATTATAAAAACATTAAAAATGCAAAATTAAAACTAAATGAATAAATGATATTATTTAATAAATTTAAAAAAATATAAAAAATGAGTAAATAATACTATTCTTCTAAATTCATCAATAATAAAAATGAATAAATTATATAAATTACATATTTTTTGAAATTATCATAAATGAATAAACATTAAAATAAAAATGAGTAAATAATATAACTTGTTTTTAATTAAAAAAATATAAAAATCTACTAATTATAACTAATATATGATAAATATATAAGGATTTTAGTATTAAATATTAAAATAATAATGAGTAAATATTAATTACGTAAATTAAAAACATATTAAAAATATTTAATTTCACTAAATAAAAATGAATAAATTAACAAATTATTCAACATATAAATATTAGAAATGAATAAATTGAAATGATATTAAAATTTAATATGTGTTAAAAATTAAAGATAATATTAAATAAATAAATATAAAAAATTATTACTATCTAAAATTTTGAAACTCAAAGATGTAAATTTATTTTAAAAAAATTAATAAATTTAATTGTCAAAATTAATGAGATATAAAAAATGAATAAGTATTAAAATAAAAAAATTTATAGTAAAAACTATTGTTAATAATAAAATATTTAGAGCACATTACAAATTAATACTTCATAATTAATAATTCTACAAATATGGAAATACAAATATATGAAAAAATGAAAAAATATTAATTATATAAATTTCAATAAAATTAAAAGTATCAAATATTAATATTATAAAAAAAGATTAAATTATCATAATATTAAATATTTAAATAATAAAAATGATGAAATTGAATGTTTATAAAAGGTTGGGGTAAAAATACATTTATTAATGAAAAAAGAGAAAAAAATAAAAATGGTCAAATTTTATAAATATATAAATATTATTAAATTAGTAAATTTCAAAAATTAATAAATTTTAATCTTTAAATTTAAATAAATTTAAAAAATATATTTAAAAATGAATAGATAATATTAATTATAAGAGTTAAAAAAATATTTTAAATGGATTAATATTAACATTGAAAATGACTAAATAATAAAAAATTATGAATACAAAAGATTTATAAAAAAATAATAATTAAAAATGAATAAATAATAATTACATAAATAAATAAATATAAATTTATTAAAATGAATTATGCAAGATATTAATTTAACAAATTACATACATTTTAAGAAAATTAAATATTAATAAATAAAATTGTATAAAAATGTTTTAATAAATAATTAAATAAAAAAATTAAATATCTATATGTATATACATATATATATATCAATATCAATTTTCATTAGTTACAATTGAATCCAAATAAATTTATATAATGACATATTCTGATACATGGACAAACATACACATTATATACATACGAATACAAAAAAATAAACACATATATATAGACATACATAGACATAAAAACTCATAAATAGACATAAATAAACATACATACACATATATATACATACCTATATATGCATATACATATACATGCACAAACAAACACATTTATAAGAGTCTTTAACATGAAATCCTTTAAATGTTTATTTATTAGATAATCCCATTTTTAACTTCATTTAGAGGGAACCCTAATATAGCATAGAGGACCATAGGAAAATTATCTTTTTAATAGTTTCCAAAATGGCCAATATTTTAAAATCTATAACATTACCAAATTCCCTGACCCAACAATACTTGAACAACCCTTCCCCAGCACCTCTTCACGATTTCACCTAACTCACCTCATAATGTTTCTACCCATATAAAATTCCTCTGTGCAAAGCAGCATGACCCAATGACTTGACTCCCACAATACTAATTTAATCCAGTGATTGGTTGGATACACCTGGTGGCTTCTAAAACACTTATCCTTTAGTGGGTTGATCAGATTTTTAGTTGTGTCTAATTTTCTCTTTGGCCCGATGGCCCTATGGCATGGAGGACTAATGGTTCCCGGGATTCCCTATGGTCCGAAGGCCCTTCCCTACATTTTGAATAAAAGGATTAATCACTCATAGGCCTTTTATATCCCAATGTCCCTATGGTGTGAAGGCCCGAATTCATGGTTCCAAATCCCAAATCAGATTAATATTTCAACTACTATTGTACTAAAAATAACCTACTTTAATACCGTTATAGTAACATTCGAATTACTCCCCAACCCAAAATGTTTCTTCAGTTTCATGTGGGATTATAGGATTTGTTAACACCTAGGATACCACCCCGTCCACACACACATATATATGAATATATTGACATACTACATAAACTCACACACACACACACGTCCACATACATTGGCATACACGAACTTAATCATATACCCACACACATACACACATATACACATACACATACACACACATATATGTACATCCACATACATACATATACATAAATGTACAAATACAAATACACATACACATACATAATACATACATCCATAGAGACATGCCTATAAACATACACAACACATAAAGTGTACAATCATACACATAATACAAATACATACACACAAATAGACAAACATATCCACACACACACACACATTAAAATACACATATATCGACATACATACACTTCCATGAACATAAATACAATTATATGCAATCATTTTAAAATAATTTACATGAAAATAAATATAAAAATTAAAATATAAATTATATTGATTGTTTATATATACATATTTATACAGTTCATATCATTATATTTTAATACGTGCACATAAGTGTAATTAAAATTAAAACTATTTTCAGAAATTATAAAATAATAATTAAAATTCTATATATTTTCTGTTATATAAATCACATTTATGATATTATTAATTAGTATATAGAAATTATATATATTTAATTGTTTGCATTTATTATAAATATAATTAAACAAATATATATTCATTTATATAATTATATTATTTTTCAAAAAAATTATATTATATTATAAATAATTATATATTTCTCAATCTATTTAAATATATTATTATAAATTTTTGTTTATTAATAAAAATTTGATAATTGTTTATATAAAAATATTGAAAATAAGATTTAGAAGAATTTTGTTATTATAATATAGTTATATAAATCATATTTATATAGATATATTTTTATATTATTATATATTTTATAATATATATATATATATATTGTATTTATATTAACATATATGCTTATTCTTATATATATCATATTTAAAAATACACAAATATGTATGTATAAGTAAAATTATTCAACATAAATTTTATCAATGAATTATTACCACGGTTCATATTCTCATATTATTTGATGTAAACAAAATTATGAATGGAGATATTTTATTAGTGATTTTTAGTTAGCACAAATAATAGGATCCCCTTTCTTAGTGTTTCATAACATAGATAAAACAAAACACTTAATAAATGTGAATATTTAAAATTGTACTGAATTTAATTATTTTTTAATATATATATATTTCTCGTTTTATAGGTAAATATAATGGGATGGAATCCCACATCGAAAAATATGGATTTGTGGGGATATATTTTCATGGGGAGTACATCATCATTAATTGAAAAATGATTATGTGTGAGATTAAAATCTTGGGTAATGGTGCATTGAACCATCTACATGCTTGTGAACAAAAATAATCTCACAACTTGTCACATATTACATTAATGTGTGTTGGTAAGAGATGCCTTTATTTTATGATTGATCAATTAGGGTGTGTTGATTTAAGCATAAGGTCAAATATATGCGTCTATCAACCCAATTTGTCATAAAAATAATTTTATAGAATGTATATCTGATTGGTTATGTTATACTTGACACAAAGATTCACATGGGGGATAGATTAGATAATTAATCAGTTAGGTCTGATCTTATAGACACAATTAAATTTAAATAAAATTTAAATCTCTAGTATATATGTTTATCTAAAAAAAATGGTATGATAACTAATTTGAAGGATTAAATTGATGAATTTAATATATAGGACCCATTATGTTGGAAATAAATTCTTAATTCATTTAATATTAATTTCCAAAACTTACAAGTACATATTTCATCTCTTATCCTAGACATGTATCATAGAAAACTTTGGGTGGCATAACAATAACATTCATTCTTATATCTCATATTTCTAAATCATATTCAAGGGTTACTACAAATTATTTAAGAGTTTTTTTTGTAATTATGCACCATTTTATAATAAATATAATTCACTTGAAACCCATATTATTAATATTTTTTTGGGTTTTAGGTACACGGATCTACTCTTAAAGAGAATAACATCATAAAGTTCCGTAAAAGTCTAATTTACAATAATCCAATTTTATCATTAAATTTTATCATTAGAAACCAATGATTTACAAAAATATTAAAAGTATAATGAAAAAACATGGACATAGTGGTTTTCAATAAGTAAATTATTTGGGAACAATTTGATAACAAATATTTCATATGATAGAAAAATGGATTAATTTACTCCTTTCAACTCTAAAAGTGGTTTATGTGCTTTCAACTCCAAACCACCCATATATGAAGATGAGTAACTGATATTTTCACAAAAAAAATGCATTTATGAGATAATTATAATCTAATGTATCATGAAAACATGATATAATCATTTTAATAGGATAAAATTGATATACATATATGTATATAGAAATTATGATAAAAAATGATTTTCCATCGGACATAAAATAATGAATTCATATAAATAAGTCTTTTAGAAAACGTTTATAAATAATTATAAATTGTAGGATTTTTTATACTGATGGGAAATTTCATGATTTTAAATTAAAGGGTCTATTTTATATGAAATAAGTCATTAATTAGTTCCAATTAAATTTCACATCTCACAAATTTGAGAAACCACTCTTATCCCACACAAGCAATAGAGAGATTTTATTGGTGTAAAATAAAAAAAACATTCATTAATATCATTTTAATGAATATTAATCTTGGTTTAATTTTCACTATGTTTAGGTATTTATTAACTATCTACCATTGTTTCATAAATAGGACTCTATAGTAACACATTGTTTTTCTAGTTTTTTGGGATTTAATATACTCTTAAGGAGAGAGACATTACAATGTGTCTGATTGGTATTAATATACAATCATAGAATTTGATTTGTCTATTCAATCAATTTTCCCCCTCATTTTCCAATATTGTTAAAAATATTATGAAGGGATATGAACATGGTGGATCCCAATAATATAATTTAGGTGGAATAATTTGATGATAAAAAACGTGAAATAGTAAAAAAAATAGGATTCCCTTATTCTTAACAACTCTCAATGTGGTGTACCTGATTTGAACTCCACAACACCCATAATTTAAATATGGTACACTTCATGTACACAAAAAAGAAATAAATTATATAATTATGACTTCATGATTCAAGGAGTCATACTCAACCCATTGACCAATGATCACTATGATATATATAAATATATATTGATTGTAGACTAGATATTATATACTTTTGAAAAAATCTATCATTAATGTTTTCTAGAGATATAATTTCCTCGTAATAAAATTAAATTCATACAAATGGTATATATTATATCAATCATATATTTTTTTGAGGAAATTAATTATATTTCATAATATTTAAATCCATGGAAAATCAATATAGATAATTACAATATAGTCACATCCATAATAGATAAAAACCATAATTCATGGATGAATATTTTACCTTATATAAATTATAAAAAAGTTGATATTTTCATAAATTACTTAATCAAATATATTTAAATAGTTATGAATAAAAATATAATAAGGAGGTTTAAAAAATGAGATAAGAAGTCCAAATTCGTCCCAGTGGAGGGAGTTGGAACATTTGAGTTATACAAGGTGTATAAAAATAAAAACCATCTTTTAAAAAAAAGATATAATTTAAAATAAAAATGGAAATTTTACTTATTGGGAAATATTATACTTCAAGAAATTCTGATTTCTTTGTAAAGGGAATGATTGAAACAACAGTATAAAGGAGCAATTTGATGTGATTGTCTTTGAAGCTAATGTATTTGAAATGGAATTTATTCTTAGAGCATACATTTTTGAAATGAGTGTAATGTATGAAACAATTAATCACTCCATAAAAGGAATAAATCAATAATTTAGTTGAAAAAACTCTATAAGGGGAACTAATTAATCCTAAACACACAAGGGAAGGGTGTGGTTTATCTCAAGTATACCCATAGAAAAAATCATACTAAAATTAAATTATTATATATATAAAAATATAATATAAACGTGGTTATGTTTTCTTATTGAATAAACATTTGATTTATCTATTTTTAGGTAAATAATTTTTTCTCGTCCATGGGTGGGATATTTATTGTGAAAAGACATCTGTTTGAGGGATGTTTAAAATAAAATAAAAAACTTGTTTTTGCTTATTTATCAATGTAATATAATTTAATATATTATTATTAAAGACATAAAAAGAATAATAACATGTATGGTATAACAAATTTATTAACTTATTAACAATAAATTAAAATTATTGTAAATATATTACATGCATTGAATGTAAAATAATGAGGAAACCATTTCCTACAATATAAAGGAAATAATATTTTTTTTAATTAATATATAAAGATATATGTGGTATTCATGATACATAAAGCATATATAAAAAATTTAAATTGTAACTATCAATTATTATTATTATACATTTTTTATTTTTATATATAAAATTCTAATGATAAAGTTATATAAAAATTTATGGAATAAGAAAATGAAGTAGAAAATCACTATGGGATTACAATCAAATGAATTAAGTCCAATATAGGAGGAGAATATTGTATTACATTATATTTATAATCCCCATGGTTTATACATGAAGTGAAAACTAATTATTTTTCTCAACCAAATGGTGTATCTAAAATAATGAATAAAATATAAATGTAAGTGGTTAATTCTGTCACGACCCGTCCTCGGGGCCCATGCCGTGACTACCCCAAGCCCGCCTTCTATAGGCCAGGGGCTGGCGACTAGCACCAAGGCGTAAATCCCAACAAAAAGGGAAGGCATTGCCTTTGAAAAGTAAACAAGCACCACAGAGCAAGCAAGCGGAAAAGTAAACACTAAGTAAAACTGTACAAGATGTGCTGGAAGTAAAAAGGGGCCGGAAATAGAATCCCAACTGTAAAGTACAACTGAAAGGAAAAACAGCAACTAAAAAGGGAAAACTGCAGCGACGAGCCGTCCTCCGGAAGTCCCACCTGAAGGGTGGGTACAGATAGCCTCCACTGCTTCTCGGGTCCACCTAACCGCTCCGAGTACGTCCCGCCCAGTGGTCCACCTCCAGGTACTGTCCTGCTCCGCACGCCTCCTCCACGATCAGCGCTGTCCGTCGTCTGCAACCAACACCACGAAGTGCGGGCATAGCCCGTGCAGGGGTGAGTATAAGCTACTCAGTAGGGACCCCGAGACCCCCGAAGGTCTCCCGAAATCCACAAAGGATAATCCACAAAGGAAATATACAATCACGAAGTAACATCTGACACGGCTTAGGTATATGCCCATACATATACCTAAGTCTTCAATTCCCGTTCGGCTCCAACGTCCGAGCCCAAGCACAACCCAGTCCACACAGGAAAGTAAAACGTATACCCACGCAGGATAGAGCAACACAATCCACAAAGGAGAGTAAACAGTAAATCCACAAGGGATAGCTCAACACAATCCACAAAGGAGAGTAACATAAGATTCAGCTCACACAGGTATACTTCTTCGGATGACGATAAAGATGATCATTGAACCATCTAAGTCGTCGGACCCACGAAGGATCGATAGGTACTAACCTTGCAGTGACCCACACGGGATCGGGCCCACACAGGACCTGTAGAAGTTGGCTCACACAGAACCGCTGAGAGATGACCCACACAGGATCGGGCCCACACAGGACCGGGCCCACGCAGGACCTGTAGGCGCTGGATCACACAGAACCGCTGAGCGCTGACCCACGCAGGATCGGACCCACACAGGATCGGGCCCACACAGGTCCGGGCCCACACAGGACCTGTAGCACTGATCCACGTAGGATCGCTGAGTGCAGTAGTCGTCGCAGTCCGCTGAGGATCTCTGCATAGTCGTCGCCGCAGTCCACTGAGGATCTCTGCATGGTCTTCATCGGAGTCCATGGAGGATCTCTGCACAGTCGTCACCGCAGTCCACTGAGGATCTCTGCACGGTCATCGCTGTCGAAGTAGCAGTCGCAGCCAGCACTAGGGTTCCCGCACACAGCAAGCTCGTTCGGGAAGGTCCGCTCCACGAGCCGAGAGGCTGATACATCAACTGACACGAAGTCCGAAGTTTATGTATCCAAAAGTTCCGTATCGTCAATAGGAACTCAACGTCACAGACGGCGCGTCAATCGGACGCCCGGTCTGAGAGATATTGGCATTTTCGTCCCAGGGGCCCGGTTGGTTTTTAAGGCAAAACCAACCCGACCGCACTCCACCTGCATCCAAACCTCGGGCGGAGTATGCGATAAGATCCGTCTCACTTAGAGGAATTCAACAAAGCTGACGGCACGTCAATCGGACGTCCGTAGCTCGAGATATGAGCGTTTCCGCTCCGAGGGCCCGGTTGGTCTCGTGTACGAACCAACCCGGCCGAACTCAAAGTATTCTGAAACCTTGAGTGCGATATACCGAAACGACCGTCTCGATCCAAGGATCGCGTTGCCGCTAACGGTGAGTCGTTTGGAGGCACGAAGCTCATGATACTGGCGTTTGAAAGAAAACGTCCGAAGATGGGGGGTACGGGCCCGGGCCGACCCGGCTGGCCCGGCCCGGCCAGGGCCGAGCCGCGCGGGTGGAAGCCGCGGGCGCTGACCCGCGGCTTGAGGAATGACCGCGACCCGTGTGCGGGTCGCGCTGGCGAGCCGCGGACGCGCTGAGCCGCGTCTGCCCGGATGAACCGGACCCGCGCGCCGCGGGTCCGTTTGGCCGCCGCCGTTGCGGCTTCAGCCGCGGCGGATTTCTTCCGGCGGCGCGCCGGGGCGCCGCCGCGCCGGTGACCCGCGCCGCCGGCAACTTCCGCGGGCCGCCGGCGTCGCTCCGGTGGCCCATTTTCTTTCCCGTCTACGCCGTTGCTCCTCCCGGGATCCGTTCTTTACGTCCCCGTAAAGATACATCAAAAACTAGGGAAACAAATGTGGGTACTGAGCACGCATCTGAGCCTCCCGCTCCCAAGTGCTCTCCTGGAGGTTCCCGTGCTGCCATCTGATGCGCACAAGAGGAATCAATCGCCCACGTAGGACCCGCTCCTGTCGATCCTCTATCTCCACTGGGACCTCCGTAAAAGTCGCTCCATCATCCACGTCTAGCTCCCCATAGTCAATGATGTGCGTCGGGTCGTGCACGTATCTCCTCAGCTGAGATACGTGGAAGACATCGTGCACCTGGTGCAACTGAGGTGGCAGAGCCAGGCGATAAGCCACCTCGCCAATCCTGCTGAGGACCTGGAAAGGCCCGATGAAGCGTGGAGACAACTTGCCGCCTCGGCCAAATCTCCTCAAACCACGTCGAGGTGAGACCCGCAAGAAGACGTGGTCACCATCCTCGAACTCTAGTGGCCTCCGCCTCCTGTCAGCATATGACTTCTGCCGGCACTGTGCTATCCTCATCCGCTCCTGGATGAGCTGGACCTTCTCTGTCGTGGCCTGGACCATCTCTGGTCCCACAAGTGCTGACTCTCCAGGGTCTGTCCAGCACAAAGGAGATCTGCAAGGCCTGCCGTACAACGCCTCGTAGGGTGCCATCCTGATGGTGGAGTGGTAGCTGTTGTTGTACGTGAACTCCACCAAGGTAAGGTGGTCCTCCCAGCTGTGACCAAAGTCGAGGACACATGCACGGAGCATGTCCTCGAGAGTCTGAATGGTCCTCTCCGTCTGACCATTTGTCTGAGGGTGAAAGGCGGTGCTCAGACGTAATCGCGTCCCGAACGCCTCCTGCAACCCCTTCCAAAGCCGGGAAGTAAAACGAGTGTCCCGATCGGAGATGTTGGTCGATGGCACACCGTGAAGTCGTACAATCTCCTGAACGTAGAGACGCCCCAAGCTCTCCACTGTGACCTGCTCTCGGATGGGTATGAAGTGTGCCGACTTGGTGAGTCGGTCAACAATCACCCAAATGGAATCGTGACCTCTGGAAGTGCGTGGAAGTCCAGTCACAAAGTCCATAGATATCCCGTCCCACATCCACTCCGGGACCTCCAAGGGCTGTACCAAGCCTGCTGGTACCTGATGCTCTGCCTTCACCTACTGGCAGGTGAGGCACCGCGAAACGAACTCTGCCACAGCCTTCTTCATGCCCAGCCACCAGTGCTGTCGCCTGAGTTCCTGGTACATCTTCGCCACTCCAGGATGTACCGCCAAGGGAGAAGTGTGAAACTCTCTCAGCACCTCCTCTCGTAAGGCGACTGGTACCAAGGTACGTCCTCTGAAAAGGACATCGTGCTCTGCTCCAAGGGAGAAACCATCAGGTGCCTGTCCCGAGGATATCTGTGCACGCCGCGTCTCACAGTCAACATCCCCATGTTGTGCCTCTCTGACCCGCTGAAGAAGTGGAGGAGAGACTGTGAGAGACTGAAGGAAGGCTGCTCCGTCTCTATCCACGAAGGATATCTGCAAAGCAGCTAGCTGCTCTGTCGCCTCCTCAAGTAGCTAGATGCCCGTCCTCCTGCTGAGGGCATCAGCCACCACGTTCCCCTTCCCAGGAGTATAGACTATCTCAAAGTCATAGTCCTGGAGGAACTCGAGCCATCGCCGCTGTCTCAGGTTCAGGTCCTTCTGAGAGAAGATGTACCTGAGACTCTGGTGGTCAGAAAAGACTGTGAAGCGCTCGCCCATCAGATAGTGTCGCCATGTCTTCAGGGCGAAGACCACTGCTGCCAACTCCAAGTCATGGGTAGCGTAGTTCTGCTCATGCGGTCTCAACTGACATGATCCGTAGGCAATCACGGCCTGCTCCTGCATCAGGACACACCTGAGTCCGGTCCCTGATGCATCGCAGTAGACTACGTACCCAACTCCCTCATCAGGCAACCTCAAGATAGGTGCGCTGGTCAACCTCTGCCTCAGCTCCTAGAAGCTCTGCTGACATCCGTCTGACCACACGAAGGGTTTCCCCTTCTTCGTCAACGCTGAGAGTGGGGCCGCAACTCTGGAGAAGTCCGGCACAAATCTTCGATAGTATCCGGCTAGGCCCAAGAAACTCCGCACCTCTGTCACGCTCTTGGGTGGCTCCCAAGCTAGCACTGCCTCTATCTGCGCGGGATCCACTGCAACTCCCGCCTCAGAAATGACGTTCCCCAAGAAGTGGACCTCACGCAACCAGAACTGACACTTCGAGAGCTTTCCATAAAGCTGGTGCTCTCGGAGTGTGTCTAGTACAACACGCAGGTGGTAGGCGTGCTCCTCCTCCGTCGTCGAGTACACCAAAATGTCGTCGATGAAGACCACGACAAATCGATCGAGGTATGGCTGGAAGATCCTGTTCATGAGGCTCATGAACACTGCTGGAGCGTTGGTCACGCCGAAAGGCATAACCAAGAACTCGAAGTGGCCATACCGACACCTGAAGGCCATCTTCTGCACATCCTCGTCTCGAACTCTAAGCTGATGATAGCCTGACCTGAGGTCTATCTTCGAGAACCACCATGCTCCCTTGAGATGGTCGAAGAGATCATCAATCCTGGGTAGCGGATACTTATTCCTCACTGTCAAATGATTCAGGCGACGATAATCGACACACAGTCGCAAGCTCCTGTCCGCCTTCTTGGCGAACAAAATCGGGGAAGCCCAGGGGGAAACACTGGGTCAGATGAACCCCTTGCCCTGCAAGTCCTCCAACTGTACTCGCAGCTCTCGAAGCTCAGCGGGGGCCATCCGATATGCTGGAGTGGATATCGGGGCTGTCCCAGGGTACAGGTCAATATAAAAGTCTACCTCTCTGCGAGGAGGTAGTCCTGAAACGTCGTCGGGAAAGACGTCCGCGTACTGATCCACCACTGCAGGAAAACTGGGACTCCGCACGTCAACTGCTCCCAGGATGAGGCTAGCGAACTGATGAGTGATGGGCTGACCTCTCCTCTGCGTGAGTCCATCCTGTGCTGCTAAGGCTCCCTTCTCGCCGGTGAAGGTGAACCTGCTCCCGTCGGTGCGCACACATCGCACCTTGCGCCTAATGCAGTCAATATGAGCATGGACCGTAGATAACCAATCCATGCCCAAGATGACGTCGTAAGGCCTCGACGCCGCTACAAGAAGATCCCAGCCGAAGCTCTCGCCTCCTAGAGTAAGCTCACACTGCCGGCACCAGTGCGTAATCGTCGAGTCTGCTCCCGTAGGAGTCTCTAGCCGTAAGGATCGAGCCAACAGCTCTGTCGGAATCTCCGAGCTCCGAACAAGGGCAGTGGCTATGAAAGAGTGACTCGCTCCTGTGTCTATTAGAATTGCAGAAAGGGTGGAATAGACACAGATCGTACCTCGAATCATCTCTGGCGCGCCATGGTCGTAGGCCTCCGCTGCCTGGAGCTGAGCCTTTCTCTGCCCGCCAGCTCCCTGTGGTCGGGGCGGGCCTCCTGGTGGTGGTGTTGGCAGAGCCTCAAAGCGTCTCCCACCACCTGCTGCTCGGCCAGCTCCTCTGCATCGTCCGCCTCCTCCCTGCGGACCGCCACAGTCGACCCTCTGCCTCTGCCTGGGTGGCCCCTCCACCGTCTTCTTCCCCTCGGTACGACGGGTCGGGCAGTCACGAGCCATGTGGCCCTGCCCGCCGCACTCGTAGCACTATCTGCCTCTCGGAAGGCTGGCTCCGGGCCGGGTGCCCTGCACTGCTGAGCCAGCGTCCGGAGGTCGCCTGCCGGAAGGTCTGGTCCGCCTGGAACCCTGAGTCATCCGCCGGCTACCAGCTGCCGAAGACTCCGCTATCTGTCGCCCTGCGGTGGGTCTCGCTGTGGACTCAGCCAGGAAGCTCTCGATCAGGAGGGCTCTCTCCAGTACCCCTGCCTGGGTCGGGATGCTGAGGGAGATCAGCGATGCCCTGATCTCATGTCTCAAACCCTGCTCGAAGGTCCGGGCCCGGAAGAAGGGGTCCCGTACCATGTCTGTCGAGTACCGAGAAAGGTCGGTGAACCTCGCCGTGTACTGAGCGACCGTCAAGCTGCCATGCCGCAGCTGAAGAAGCTCCTAGATGCGCACCGCTCGGAGGGTGGCCGGGAAGAACTCTGAGCGGAAGAGGCTCTCGAAGTCCGTCCAGATGAGGGAGGCCTCATCGTGTACCTGGAGCATCAGGCTCCACCAGCGTCCGGCTGCTGCGTGCAGTAAGCTCGCTGCGAGGATCACCATGAGGTCTGCTAGCGTCCTCACTAGCCTGAAAACTCGGACGACCACCTCCAGCCAGTCCTCGGCTGCCTGGGGGTCCGACTCCCCACGGAACCTGGGTGGTCGCTGGCGCTGGAACTCGTGCAGAGCTCCGAGGCGTCGTGCGTCGTCAGCTGCCAGTGCTAGAAGCATCGGGGGCTCGGCGGGTAAAGGTACAGCCGGTGCCTCTGCTGTCAACGGGCCCTGTACCGAGGCCTCGTCGCTCGGCGGGCTGTCGTCGCGCCCTACTCTGGGAACCCTAGCTGGCTGCTGTCGTCGTGCCATCCTGGAAAGGAAACAAGTATGCCATGGTCAGAACAGTATACCTGGTGAGCTGACACAAGTAATCACAATGAAAACTTGAAACACACATGCAAACAATGTTTTCGTACATTAAGTCAGGAATCAGAAGTCAGGGTCATGGTGTATGGATACGTCGGCGACCGCACCAACACTGGACTCCCTGGACTGATAACCACACTCAATAAACTAGACACTTTTGCTTCACATAGAAGAAATATCAGAGTCTGCGGTAGAACCGACCACCTCTGATACCAATTTTTCACGACCCGTCCTCGGGGCCCGTGCCGTGACTACCCCAAGCCCGCCTTCCATAGGCCAGGGGCTGGCGACTAGCACCAAGGCGTAAATCCCAACAAAAAGGGAAGGCATTGCCTTTGAAAAGTAAACAAGCACCACAGAGCAAGCAAGCGGAATAGTAAACACTAAGTAAAACTGTACAAGCTGTGCTGGAAGTAAAAAGGGGCCGGAAATACAAGCCCAACTGTAAAGTACAACTGAAAGGAAAAACAGCAACTGAAAAGGGAAAACTGCAGCGACGAGCCGTCCTCCGGAAGTCCCACCTGAAGGGTGGGTACAGATAGCCTCCACTGCTCCTCGGGTCCACCTAACCGCTCCGAGTACGTCCCGCCCAGTGGTCCACCTCCAGGTACTGTCCTGCTCCGCACGCCTCCTCCACGATCAGCGATGTCCGTCGTCTGCAACCAACACCACGAAGTGCGGGCATAGCCTGTGCAGGGGTGAGTATAAGCTACTCAGTAGGGACCCCGAGACCCCCGAAGGTCTCCCGAAATCCACAAAGGATAATCCACAAAGGAAAGATACAATCACGAAGTAACATCTGACACGGCTTAGGTATATGCCCATACATATACCTAAATCTTCAATTCTCGTTCGGCTCCAACGTCCGAGCCCAAGCACAACCCAATCCACACAGGAAAGCAAAACGTATACCCACGCAGGATAGAGCAACACAATCCACAAAGGAGAGTAAACAGTAAATCTACAAGGGATAGCTCAACACAATCCACAAAGGAGAGTAACACAAGATTCAGCTCACACAGGTATACTTTTTCGGATGACGATAAAGATGATCATTGAACCATCTAAGTCGTCGGACCCACGAAGGATCGATAGGTACTAACCTTGCAATGACCCACACAGGATCGGGCCCACACAGGACCGGGCCCACGCAGGACCTGTAGGCGCTGGCTCACACAGAACCGCTGAGCGCTGACCCACGCAGGATCAGACCCACACAGGATCGGGCCCACACAGGACCGGGCCCACACATGACCTGTAGCACTGATCCACGTAGGATCGCTGAGTGCAGTAGTCGTCGCAGTCCGCTGAGGATCTCTGCACAGTGGTCGCCTCAGTCCACTGAGGATCTCTGCACGGTCGTCGTCGGAGTCCACGGAGGATCTCTGCACAGTCGTCGCCGCAGTCCACTGAGGATCTATGCACGGTCGTCGCTGTCGAAGTAGCAGTCGCAGCCAGCACCAGGGTTCCCGCACACAGCAAGCTCGTTTGGGAAGGTCCGCTCCACGAGCCGAGAGGCTGATACATCAACTGACACGAAGTCCGAAGTTGATGTATCCAAAAGTTCCGTATCATCAACAGGAACTCAACGTCGCAGACGGCGCGTCAATCGGACGCCCGGTCTGAGAGATATTGGCATTTTCGTCCCAGGGGCCTGGTTGGTTTTTAAGGCAAAACCAACCCGACCGCACTCCACCTGCGTCCAAACCTCGGGCGGAGTATGCCAAACGATCTGTCTCACTTAGAGGAATTCAACAAAGCTGACGGCACGTCAATCGGACGTCCGTAGCTCGAGATATGGGTGTTTCCGCTCCGAGGGCACGGTTGGTCTCGTGTACGAACCAACCCGGCCGAACTCAAAGTATTCCGAAACCTTGAGTGCGATATACCGAAACGACCGTCTCGATCCAAGGATCGCGTTGCCGCTGACGGAGAGTCGTTTGGAGGCACGAAACTCATGATATGGGCGTTTGAACGAAAACGTCCGAAGATGGGGGGTACGGGCCCGGGCCGACCCGGCCCGACCCCCCCTAGGTCGGCCCGAACCGGGTCGACCCGACCCGGGTCCGACCCGACTGGCCCGGCCCGGCCCGGCCAGGGCCGGTCCGGCTCGGCCGGCTCGGCTTGGCCGAGCCCCGCGGGTGGAAGCCGCGGGCGCTGACCCGCGGCTTGAGGAATGACCGCGGCCCGCGTGCGGGCCGCGCTGGCGAGCCGCGGACGCGCTGAGTCGCGTCCGCCCGGATGAACCGGACCCGCGCGCCGCGGGTCCGTTTGGCCGCCGCCGCCGCGGCTTTAGCCGCGGCGGATTTCGTCCGGCGGCGCGCCGGGGCGCCGCCGCTTCCGGCCGCCGGCGCCGCCGCGCCGCCGACAACTTCCGCGTGCCGCCGGCGTCGCTCCGGTGGCCCGTTTTCTTTCCCGTCTGCGCCGTTGCTCCTCCCGGGATCCGTTCTTTACTGCGGGATCGTCAAACGTCCGCTGCGGCACGTTCCGTCGTCGACCGTCAAATCCGCACAAAAAAAATGAAGAACGGCGGAGGGTCGTCGGGCCGTGTTCATTCGGCCCGCACCCTCCGCGTTAGAGATAAACAACTGGGAGAAAAACGATCAACACATGATCCAACAATTTTAATTAAAATAAAATTGTTCATTGAAAACCGGCTTTTTAATTTTCAATAACGTTCACGAGAAAATTAAAAAGGGGTAATTTTCCAAAATGAATTCCTACCTTGATGATCGTCGTGCGCGGGCGTTCTTCGCGGAAGAGACCGTCACAGAAGAGATCGATCGTCGCGTCGTCACGGGGAGGCGTCGCGTCGTCGCGGATTCCGGCGTTGAGTCGGCGAGCTCAACGAATCAAGAACAACAAATTTAAATTATTAATATTTAAATCTGTGTTTCGTTTAAAACCAAAGAAAAGAACATGAGAGGAAATCCGAAAGCACTCACCTCGAATGGTCGGTGATCGGAGATCGGAGATCGGAGATCGGAAGAGCGTCTCGGGCGAAGGCGTCGTCGATTTCCGGGTTCGGCGTTCTTCGCGTTCTTCGCGAGGGAGAAGAAGTTGCGAGGGTTCTCCCAAATATTCTCAAGCGCAAATAACCAGAGGTTAAGCGTTGGTCTTATTTTATTATTACGCCAACGAATTTGAAAAACTGGTTAAGAAACGATCCATCAATTCGTTGAATTAATTCAACGAAAGAAACGACCCATTTAATTCACGAAAGAAACATCCCATTTAATTCACGAAATAAACCGCCCAATTAAATGGTCTGCTAAGAATTTAGAAAACGCGTCAGTTGACTTTCATTAAGACGGGTTTTCACGGGTGCGTTTCTTAGCGGAAAGAAACGGCGGGGCTCGTGCGGGCCCCACCACACAAATATCCTACCAAGGGGGTAGGATATTTCTGGATAGCATCCTATCCAGTTCAACTCAGTTCAAGCCTCCTTTATGTGGCTTCAAGTGGCTTCCAAGTGGCTTAAGTGAAATAAAATAAAGTTGTCGCAAAATTATTTTATTTCTTAACTTTAAGCCCGAAAATTAAAAACCACACCCGAGCAAACGCAACTCCGGAAGAGGCGTTTCTAAGCGAATACCGGCGCTGCGATTTCATCGGTGCCCTCAGAATTCGATTCCGGGCACCAGTTCAAAAGTTAGAAAAACCCGCTCGTCTGTTCACTGAACGTACCCGAGCCAAACTTCAGAAAATGATTCCGGGCACACCGGGCCTCGGAATCAGGCGCCGTCAGAAACTGCGTTCTTGTAAAATTCCAAAGAAAATTAAGAAAAAAATTTCCTTGAAAGTTACGGGTCTTTACAAATTCCAAAATAATTATCTCAAGTCTATCATGGGGTTTTTTGGGAGCCACATTATTAACTATGTGTCATATTATAAATATGGTTCCCTTTAAATTTAAATCTAAAACTCCATATTAATTATGAAATAATAGGAATCAAAGCATAAATTATTTATATTATTCAGGATGTTAAAAAATTTTAGGAGTAGCAAAATTGAAAAAGGGAATTTTTGGGTAAAAGAGGATTTGTTTTTTTATTTCCAAGATATGAATAACATGAAAATATTATAAATTAATTGTTTTAGAAGACAACAATACATTATATGTTAATTAAAATATTGAATTAAGAGAGTCAATATTTTTTGAATAAAGGTTTATATTTATTCTGATGAAAATATAAATTTAAAAATCTATATCAAATAAAGTATTATATCAATAATATATGATTTGGGAGTTTTATAAAAGGGAATCCCACGAAATACAAAATAAATATAGAATTGGATTCAATATAAAATATTTTCTATATATAATATGAATGAATTGTTTCAAAAATCATTGGTTTTTCATTATATCGACTCAGATATAATGTAACACCGCAAACATCCATGGTACGCTTCTCTTGGAATAATACAGTAGCAAGTGTTATACACAACTTCAAGTACAAACACACCACAACCAATCAAACTAGCCATTATGAATAGTAATACCCAATTTTTGAAATTTTATACATTTAATCTATCACAATGGACTTAATTTTTGGATTTTGAATACCAGAATTAGATTACAGGGCATTTTTTGTTCTTTTATGATAACATTCCTATGTTTATGAATAGTGAAAATTAAAAAAATTTAATTTTAACAATCTTTTTCAAGAGAAACAAATAATAGTGATAAATTATTCATTTGAATTATTTGGAAGTATATAATTAGATTATAATTTTTATCATTTAATACAATATATGTCATTATATGTAATTTCACAATTTGATTTGACATAAATAAGTTTCAATCTTATGATAGTTATTATTTCATAAAAATAAGTTTTCTGTTTTGACAATGAGAATTAATATTTTATTAATTTTTCTACTTCTATGTTTTGAATTTTAAAAAATGAATCCCATATTTGGAATCAGAAGTTCCAAATTGTGTAAATAGGTAACTTTTATTTTTTGACATTTGATATATTTACTTTAGTAAATATTTTATTTACCGTGGTTAAAGGGGTAAATCCAGTAAATAACGTGAAAAACTAATATTATAATAACAATAAATTATACAAAAATGTGTCCCAACCCTATTTTATGATACATGTATGACTATGGGAATCCTTGGGTCTATTTTCGGACCCCATTGATCCACTTGGGAGTGGTAATGACATTTTTTATTAAATATTCTAATATAAAGTCTAAAATAACAAAACCAAATATTTTTTAAGAAAACTATTTATATATGAGGTTAAATAATTTATCTATTCGACTATAAATAGGGATTAGAAATATAAAAAGATTTCCTACCCCAGGATATATTATTTATAATTTTTAGACAAAAAATATTTATATTTATATGTGACACAATAATGATGTAATAATTTTCTTATTAATGAAACAATCAAATAAATGATATTTTAAATAATAAAATAAATATAATATGAATGTTTTGATGTCATTAAAAATTTTTATAGCTTAATATGATATGGTAGGGTTTATTAAATTTATTTATCTATAATTAATAATGTTTTTAGGACTTTATCAAAAATAAATTATTAAATAATCTCAAAATTGACAAAAATGAGTTTTTTAAATCAAATACAATATTAATGGTTGATATAATTATCCTATAAATCTAAGGATCGTCCAAAAGACTTATATAATGATATTTTTATCATTAATGAACCTCATGGGGTTATATTGGAAGTTTATTGTTTGTTTATTAACCATATAATATAAAAATACAAAGAGGAATGGTAAATGTCAAATATTTAACTAATAATTAAATCTAACAGGTATGGTAATTATAATGACCCAAACCCATATGAAACCTATTGGTTGAGTGTTTTTCGACCCATCCTAACATTATCGTATAAATAATTAATTTTTGAGCCATTATAAATAGAGAATAATTTTATTATAAAATAATATTTTGAGCTTTTCCTAAGGTTCCCCTCACCCCTCTTATAAAAGGGTACTCCCATTATCTATAATTCACAACTTAAATGACTTTTGTCTCATCTAAACCCTACCTAAAAACCATTTCAAATATCCTCCCATTATCTTATAATACATCGTTAGTTAGAAATCCATCTTAAGGAGCCCTTTTGATCAAATCAAAAGAAAGAACCTGAAGAAAAGGTAAATATTTCATCACCTCTTTCAAGTTCCTTTCATCCTCAACTTCCTTTTTATTTTTTATTTCTATTCAGAAATAATAACTCCAGTATCATATATATATTGTGATGTTATTATTAATGTGGTGTAACCATATTAATTATTCTATCCATCCTTTTAATGACGTGTCAATATACGTGCGTACGTATGGCTTACCATCTCCACGTCTTAGTGAAATTGTTATTCAATACAATATTATTTTGATGGGTATAATAATGATGTGTAATTTATGTAAATAATAAATATAACATGATAATGATTCTTTATATATTATATAATATCCAATTATATATTATTTTAATATCAAAATAATGATATTGTCTCTCGTGCGTACATACGGATTACCGCCTCCACGAACACGATGAGATTAATTCCGCATCGTACCCATTCAAGACTAATTGCCATTAGAAAAATAAAGATAATTTTTAAATACATAATATCATTATTAATATGAATATGATACATCCTATCCATAAAAACATTACCAATGTAATAAATGAAACAAAGGAAAATGAATCAGTTAACACCCGGAACAATAATAATACTAAGATATTATTAACATAGTAATATTAAAAGATTATATATGATTTCATATGATTTCATATGATTATTTTATAATTTAATAAGAATTATTTCACCATTATATAGTATGTTAACGTAACCAATACCAAGTAAAAGTAAAAGGTAAGTGTTAATTTCACAATCACCTAATTATTCGAGGTTTCTTTTATATAAGTATTTGTTGGGACCTATTTATCATCCATATCCATGTTTCTTAAAAATGTTTTACAAAACATTTTTACTATTTAATAGACTATGGTTTAAAGTCATTTATACTCTTTTTTGACATTTTATAATATTGTTTTAAACTAATATTTTCATCATTTTTCAAACAGGGTACTTTATTACATTTTCTACAAAATTTAGGTAATAATGTTTTTTTAACTTATACAGCGGGTGCAGCTATTTTCCTCCATTATGACAGCGTCGAATCTTACCTTACAATCTTCTAAAATTATTTTCAAGTAAAAAAATTTTCTTTTATAAATACTTGACCTTTAATTGATTTCAAAATTGAAATATTTATTTCTCTAAAACGGTCTGGATTTCATCTATGTCAACATCCTTTGATGGATTTTATGTTTTTTTGAAGTTGATTTATTATGATAAAAAACTTCTATATTGTATTAAAGGTTTTGTGATATGTTAGAACATGGATGTGTTATTTTATACCATTCATGGTTTACGGATAATGCATTGAAATTTCGTATGCTAGATTTAATATGAATGTTTATGTATGTTTAAACCTTTTCATAATCAGAATGCATTGGAATTATTAAGTGATGTGTGGAGCCCGCTATAGCTCCTAAATGCATCGGTAGGTATCATGAGAGAAACTTGTGTCTTGGCCCAAGACCCTAACAAAATCTTATTTTTAGTCTTGGCATAAGGCCTTGGCTATGTGGTTATGAAATTCCGGCATTACGCATTCCATCATTATGAAAGTGGCTATTGATATTGCATGTGATTATTCGACTAGTAGAATATTCATGTGAGTAAGTAAATGGAATTATTTTGATTTATATATTCCTAATTATGATGAACTTTATATTGAAAAGGATTTTTTTTTAGTTCTACACATTACATTAAATGTTTATAATTATTTATGACAGTTTTTTTATATTATTATCCTTTCTGAGCAGTTGTACTCACCCCTTTCTATGTTTTATTTATCCCAGGATGTGAATAAGTATATTATAACAGACCTGCAGGGATAATCAGTGGGATATTAGGGTTGTCCATGGAAGCAATTTTGATGTATTTTTTCATTTTATGATGTAATGTAAACTTTATGAATGTATCTTCTACTTCCAAGGCTATTAAACTAATCGGCCTTTTGAGACAAGATCTTTTGTGATCATCCCAATGTTATGTAATTATGCACCGACTCTGGGTTACTAGGGTCAGGGAATTACAGTTGGTATCAGAGGATGTTTAGTACAAACCTTGTAAACTAGATTTAGATAAACTCTTATTGGAGCACATAACCCTAAGATAGACATTGAGGATTGGAATAGAAGAACATCCATGATTTTTGGTATTGTAGATATTTTGTGATTTTATCCAAGAAATACATCCTTATCTAGATACGAGCATGTATATGCGGCTCTAAAACAGATGTACCTAGGGGTAAAACCCAAAAACACTGTTTTGAGCTTGACTCGAACGAGAACTGGTGGACGAAAAAGGGCCTTGCTGCACTCTTGGTTATGACACATCCCAGGGGACATTCTTAGAATAATTCTCATTTTCTTTAAAAACAATTATAATGGGTTTATGAGTATATACATCCGGAAAAAAAATATTTTTATGATTATGGATTATATCCATAAATTGTTAAATTTTTGTTAAGTGTTTTACAAGTTTGGAATTATGTATTTCAATTCATAAACTATTCTAGTTTATGCCATTGTTTAGAATTGGAGTCTAGTTGAAGGAATGGAAACCGTATCAATGAACGCTCTCCATGTAGGGATTTCCTTCCTTATGAAGATAATTATTGTGGAGCTGGTGATATAACTGGTTCTGATCAGCTAATCACCATACTAGGACAACTCACTCAGGTTATGAATAATAACCTTACCCGTATAGAGCACCCTGATCCACAGCTTGGAGGATCATTGCTAGATCGCTTCATGAGTCAACAACCACCAAATTCAATTGGGGGTAAAAATCCACTAGTAGCTGAGCAATGTGTAAATTCTTTAGAGAAAATATTCCATGCCTTCGGGAGTAGTGAAAGGGAAAAAGTTGTCATGGCAGATTACCGCCTCACTAGAGATGGGTATCAATGGTGGACATTGATTCAAAACATAGAGGAAGATTATGAAGTATCAAATATGGAATAGAGTGGATTTAATAAGCTTTTCATAGATAAATACTTTCCTTGTGACCATCGATCAGATATGGAATGGCAATTTCTGAGTTTGAGACAAAAGGATTATGAGAATGTCAAAAATTATGAGGATAAAACTAGAAGGTTAGTGAGGCATGATACTGATTATATAAATAACACAAGAAGTAAGATTGATCGTTTCTTGGATGGGTAAAAACCATTTATCCCTTGAGCATTAGTATCACAATTTTTCTCATTGTACGATGATAGTGTCTCCTTTGCTATCAATACTGAAAAATAATTCCTTATGACTTATGACTTTAAAGTAAAGAAAAAGATGAAGAGATCTGTTGAACACTCTAGAAATATAAATAAGTGTATAAAGGGAAATGTTGAATATCTTCCCTGTACTAAATGTGTAAAGAAGCACCCTGTACTTTCCTGAATGAAATTAGAGTTTGTAACAAGTACGGCCAAAAATACCACCAAGATCATGATTTCACGTGGAAGAAAGAGGCAGTCGATGTTGAATACTACAATTATAGAGAAAGGGTCCATTATGGAAAATAATTTCTTAAGCGTCAGGGGAACATACCTTAGAAAAGTCTAAGGGATCATGTCCAAGATTATGCTATCACTACTACTGAGTTTGATACTCCAAAAGATGTTGTGGAAGGTAATTTAATGGTTTCCTCAAGTTTAGACAATGCATTATTTGATTCTGTATCATCAGATTATTTAATATCTTCCCAGTTTGCAATGAAAAATAGAAATTTCAAATTTGATTGAACAAGGGAGTTTTCAGTCAAAACTCTTAAGGGAAGTATCATTACAATAATGTTTTCTGAATCAGTCCCCATTACAACATATAAATGTTCTTTATCTGCTGATCTCATCATCTTACCCTTGATTGAATTTGATGTAATCCTCACTATGGATTGTCTTTCGGACAATGATGCATATAATTATTGTATGAAGAAGGAGGTCACTATTTTTTATGATAATGATAAAGAACACCATATCAATAGTGGAGAATCGTCACCACCAAATTCTTTTCTAGATCCACCCCTAGTAGCTCAACTAAATTCAATTATTGGGGATGAAGGGAATGAAATAACTATGGACAAGGAATGGAATGTTAAAATAGAGGATGTACCTATTGTGAAAGAATATGTTGATGTGTTTCCAAAAGATTTACCTAGACATCCTCGAGAACAAGAAATTGAGTTTTCCATTGATTTAATTCCTAGATCAAGGTCCATATTGAACACCCATTATAGAATGGCCATTGTGGAATTAGTGGAACTAAAGAAACAACTAGAGGAAATGAGTAATAAGGGATTTATTCACCCTAGTGTTCTCTATGGGGAGCCCCTATTCGTTTTTATATAAAGAAAGATGGATCTATGAGGTTGTGCATTGACTACAGGGAGATCAATGCTATAACAATAAAGAATAAGTATCCCCTTCCTCACATTGATGATTTATTCGACCAAATTCATGTTGCTAATTACTTTTCAAAAATTCTATTTCGATCTAGATATCATCATTTGTCTGTGAATAAGGAAGGCATTCCAAAAACAACATTTTGAACCAGGTATGGGCATTATGAGTTTACAGTAATTTCTTTTGGATTGACTAATGCACCCTCTGACTTCATGGATCTAATGAATAGAGTTTTCAATAAATATCGTGATTACTTTGTAGTGGTATTTATTGATTATATCTTGGTATACTCCAAAAGCTACAAAGATCATTAAAATCACTAGAGCATTATTCTAAAGACTCTTAGAATACATGAATTTTATGGGAAGTTTAGAAAGTGTGAATTTTTGATTTAGGAGATCTCATTTCATGGCCATATTGTCTCAAAGGATTTAATCACAATGGATCCTTCAATGACCAAGGAAATCCGTGAATGGCCAACACCAATGAGTATAATTGAGGTACACAGTTTTATTGGTTTAGTAGGTTATTATCAGCAATTCGTCCATAATTTTACCTGATTTTCTAACCCATTAACCAAGAACATACATAAAGGGGTTAAATTTGGTTAGGAAAAAGTGTGTGAAGAATGTTTTGATAAACTAAAGAGAAGATTAGTTGATTCTCCAAAATTGAATATTCTATTGTGGATTTATGGGTTTGTTATTTATGGTGATGCATCAAAGAAAGGGCTTGGTTTTGTCCTTATAAAGTATGATAAGGTTGTTGTCTATGCATCATGACAGATAAAAATTCATGAGCAAAACTATCCTACTCATGATCTTGAATTAGCAGCTCTAATCTTTTCTTGGAAGATATGGAGAAAATATCTCTATGGTGAAAACTGTGAGATTTATACTGATCACAAGATTTTGAAGTATATTTTTTCATAGAAAGAACTAAACAAGAGGAAAAGACGATGGCATGAAATACTCACGAATTATGATTACACGATTCACTACCACCTAGGGAAGGCAAATATGGTGGAAGATGCTTTGAGAAGAAAATATCATGGAGTTTTGAACAAGATGAGAGTTAATAGGGATCCTATATTAATGGATCTACTAAATATGGATATGGGAATCACCATGGAAGCTTAAACACCAGAAAACATTCAAATGTTTTCCAAACCCTCTTTAATAGAAAGGGTAAAGAGTTATCACACTGGTGATGAAGAGTTTCAAAAGAAGATTAATGTTCTAAATAATGGAATATAGAGTGACTTTGTATATAACGATAGAATTTTGAAATTTGGGAAGAGATTTCTTGTTCTCGGTATAACTGATCTAAAAAGGGAATTGATGGATGATTCTCATAGGTCTGATTTCTCTATATAGCAAGTGAGTAAAAAAATGTAAAGTGATTTGAAAGAACGTTTTTGGTGGGAAAACATGAAGAGGGAGAATTTTTATTTTGTGTCAAGATGTGTGGTTTTTAAGAAAGTGAAATATGGAAGGAAATAGCCTATAAGAGTTATGCAACCCCTTCACATACCTGAGTGAAAATGGGATAATATTATGATGGAATTTATCATGGGAATTCCAAGGACTCCTAGAAGGGGCAATGCAATATGGGTCATTGTTGATTGTCTTACCAAGTCATCACAATTTCTTGCTATAAGAAAAGATTTACCACTTGAATGTCTAGAAATAATATATATTAATGAAGTTGTGTGACTTCATGGAGTACCCATATCGGTTGTTTCTGATCGTGATCCACATTTTACATCCTGATTATAAATCTTTTTTCAGAAATCCCTGGATAATCAACTTCATTTGAGAACTTCCTACCACCCTCAAACTGATGGAAAATCAGAACAGACTATTCAAACATTATAATACCTATTGAGATCTTGATCACTTGACTTTCAAGGTATGTGGGATCAATATTTACCTCTGGTAGAATTTTCTGATGAAAATAGATTCTATTCAAGTATTCAGACGACACCATATGAAGCATTATATAGAAAGAGATTTCGCACACCAACCTGTTGGGATGATGTTGGTGAAAGAAAAATCATAGGCCTAGAACTTGTAGAGGAAACAATTGAAAAGGTGAAGGTAATCCCAACCCACTTCAAAGGAGCTTGAAGTAGGAAGTAGAGGTATGCTGATAATTGAAGGAAGGATTAAAAATTTCAGGTTGGAGGACATGTTTTCTTAAAGGCATCTCCATGGAAGGGTGTCATACCTTTCTGTAAAAAGGGAAAATTGAATCCAAGGTATATCGTACCTTTTGAAATTCCTAAATGAATTAGGATTGTAGCTTACCGTATGGAAATTACACCATGTATCTCCAAATTTCATTATGTGTTCCACGTATCACTGTTGAGAAAATACATGCCTGACCCCACACATGTACTCACCTTTGAGAAATTAGTACTAGATCATGATCTGTCTAATTGGGATGAGCCTGTCAATGTTCTTGATACAGGACAACAAGTGCTGAGAAACCAGACGACTCGTTTGGTAAATGTTCTGTGAAGAAACCATGAGATGGAAGAGGCAACGTGGGAACCCTAAGAAGTTATGATGAAGAACCACCCATGTATTTTTAAGCAGAAATATTATACAAATTTCGAGGATGAAATTATTGGAATTAGGGGAGAATGTAACACCCCAAGATTCCATGGTACGATTCTCTTTGAATAATATAGTAGCGTGTGTTGTACTTGACATCGATTTCTAACACACCATTACCAATCAAACTAGACATTATGTATAGTAATACTCACTTTTTGAAATTTTATACATTTGATCATTCAAAATGGACTTCATTTTTTGATTCGGAATATTGAAATTATCTTCGTGTGAATTTTTGGTACTTTTCAGATAACTTTTACATTTTGATGAATATTGAAAATTATTAAATTTTAATTAAAAACATTTTTTTAATTAAAATAATTAAATATTGATAAATTATGAATTTGAATGTTTTAGAGGTATAATTAGATTATATTTTTATCATTTAATACAATTTATGTTATTATAAGTAATTTTACATTTAAATATGACACAAACAACTCTTAGTCTTTTGATATTTATTATTTCATAAAAACACACCTTTTATTTTGACAACAGAAATTAATTTGAAAATAATTTCTTCCACTTATGTGTTTTTAATTTAGAAAAATGTATCCCATATATGTAATAATGATTTGCATATTTTAAAAATAGGTAACTTTAATTTTTAAACATTTGAAATATTTACTTCAGTAAATATTTTATTTATCATGGTTAAAGAAGTAAATCCAGTAAATAATGTTACCAAATAGTAATATAATAATATTAAATTACCCTAACACGTTTCCTAACCTAATTGGATGATACAAGACTGACCATGGTCATCCTTGGGTTGATTTTCGGACCACATGAAACCACATGGTAGTGATAATGGCATTTTATATGAAATAATCTATCCTAAAGACAAAAATAAAAAAATAAAATTTATTTTAGTAATAAAATTTTTATATGAGGTTATATATTTAATCAGTTCTACTATAAATATTTATTATAAATCTAAAGGAATTTATACCTCAGTATATTTTATTTATAATTTTTAGACATAAAATAAATGTATTTATATATGACATAATAATGATGTTGTATTTTTATTATTAATGAAACAATCAAATAAATGATATTATAAATACTAAATTAAATATAATTTGAACGTTTGGATGCCATAAAAAACTTTTATACGTGAATATCACATTATAGGGTTGATTAAATGTATTTATTTCTAAGTAATAATGTTTTTTGGACTTTACCCAAAATAAATTATTAAATAATCACAAAATTGACATTAATAGGTTTTTAAAAACAAATACAATATTATTGGTTGATATAATAATCCTAAAAAACTAAGGTTCGAAAAAAGACTTATATAATTATACTTTTATCATTAATGAACCACTTGGGGTTCTCTTGGATGTTTATATAATGTTTATTAACCATATAATATAAAAATACAAAGAGGAATGGTAAATGTCAAACAATTTAACTAAGAATTTAATCTAAAAGACATGGTCAATATTGTGACCCAAACCTGTATAAAACCTATTGGATGAGTGGTTTTTGACCCATCCCTACATTATACATTAAATAATTCATTTTGTTTCAATTAAAAACCGAAAAGTATTTTATTATAAAATAACATTTCTATCTTTTCCTAAGGTTCCCCTCACCCCTGTTATAAAAGGGAACTGCCCATATCTATAATTCACACCTTCAAAGCCTTATGGCTATACCAAATCCTGCCAAAAGACCCTCTAAACTATACTCCATTCATCTTAGAGTCGTTACTTTGGTCATAAAGCCTTCAAAAAGATCCCTTTTGATCAAATCAAAAGGATGAACTCGATGTAGATAAAAATATTTCAGCACCTCCTTCAATTTCCTTTCCTCTTCCACTTCCTCTTTCTTTGTTATTTATATTCTAAAATAATACATCTAATTTCTTCTATATACTATGATGTTATTATAAATATGGTACAACCATATTCATTTCTCTATCCATATTTTGAATGACATGTCACCATAAGTGCGCACGTACGGCATACCGTCTCCACGTTGTGGTGTAATTGTTATTCTATACATTATTATTTGGATGGGTATAATAATGATGTGTAGTTGATGTAGATAATAAATATAAAATGATAATTATTCTATATATATGATATACCATACAATTATATATTATTTTAATATCAAAATAATGATATTGTCGCACGTGGGTATGTACTGATTACCATCTCCACAAACGCGATGAGATTCCCTTCCCATCCTATCCATTCAAGACGAATTTTCATTAGATGATTATAGATAATATATGAAGACTTAATATCATTATGAATATGAATAAGATACATCCTATCCATAATAATCATTACATAAGTTACTAATCATACAATGTAAAATGATTCAATTAACACCCGGAACGACGATAGTACTAAGATATTATTAACAAAGAAAAGTTAAAAGATAATATATGATATCATATTATTTTTTATGGTTCTTGTATAATTTAATAATAATTATTTCACCATTATAAAATAGGTGAACCTACAATTTACCAAGGAAAAGTACAAGGTAAGGGTTAATTTCACAATCTCTTTATTATCCGAGGTTTCTTTTACATAATTATCTATTCGGACCTCTTTATCATCCATATCCATGTTTCATAAAAATGTAATCCAATTTTTTTTACTATTTAATAGACTATGGAATAATTTTATTTATATCCTTTTTTTACTTTTTATAAATGGGTTTGTAAGGAATCTTTTTGTTGTTTTCCGAATAGGGTACATTATGACATTTTCCACAAAATTAAGGTAAGAGTTTATTTTTAACTTATACGGCAGGTGCGACTATTTTCTGCCATTATGACACCATCAAAGATTCCATTAAAATATTATAAAAATATTTTCAAATATAAATGTTTCTTTTATAATTACGTGACCTTTAAATGATTCCAAAATTGAAAGACATATTTCTCTAAAAAGGCTTTTAATTCATCTATGTCAACATCCATTGATGGATTTTATGTTTGTTTGTAGTTGATTTATTATGATACAAAACATTCATATTGTATTTATGGTTTTGTGATATGTTTGTGTTTGGATATGTTATTTTATACCAATCATGGTTTATGGATATTTTATTGACATTTCGTATGATACCTTTAATACGAATGTTTTAGTTATTTTTAAACCTTTTCATATGGGGAATGCATTGGACATAGTATGTGACAGGTGGAGCCTACTATAGCTCCTAGATGCATCAGTAGGTCTCATGAGACAAACTAGTGTCTTGGCAGAAGGCCTTGACAAAATCATTTATTAGTCATGGCACAAGACCTTGACTATGTGGTTATGATAGTCTAGTATTATGCACTCAATAATTATGAAAGTGGCTATTGATATTGCATGTGATTATTCTAATAGTTTAATATTCATGTGAGTATGTAAATGGAATTATTTTGATTTATATTTGTCATATTATGATGTAGTTTATGTTGAAATGGATTTCGTTTTAATTCTATACATTTCCATAAATGTTTATGCTTATTTATCAAAGTTTCTTCTATTTTGTTATCCTTTATGAGAATCTGAGCTCACCCAATTCTATGTTTTATTTTTCCAAGGATGCAAAGAAGTATATTATGAATAACATATCGGGATAGTCTATGGGATATTAGTGTTGTCCATGGAAACAATTTTTTTTAGCTTTCCATTTTACGATGTAATGTAAACCTTATGAATGTATCTAGTACTTCTAAGTCTACTAAACTAATAAATCATTAGAGACTTGATCTTTTGTAATCACGATAATGTTATTTAATTATGCACTGACTCTGGATAACTAGGGATTCAGTGTTACATCTAAATTATTTAAAAGAATCTATACTATCCACTAATGTATCTATTTTATGAGAATAAATAAATGATGAACTATAATCTATATTCATGTAAAATTCATGTATATTAGTGGACAATCATAATTTTTCTCAATTGGTAGGTTATAAACTAGAATATTGAAGTAAATGAAATTTTGATGGAGTAGTTCATAAATATAAATCCAAATTAGCAGTCAATGTGTTTTCACAAAATAGTGGAATTTATAATTCTAATAAGGGTTCCCCTATATCTAGGACTTCTTCTATTAGAACATTTCCCACATCAACATACATTTACCACATAAAAATTCATAAATTGAATGTTAATCAATAATTATTAAATTTTTATTTATATAAATAAATATATAGTGAATAATTAAAAGGGTTCATAGAATTTGGAAAACAAAAAAAAATTCAATTGAAATGATCCCTACATGGTTTAAAATCAGCTCCAAAACCATGGAATGGGAAATTTAAAGAAGTATTTTCTAAAATATTTTTGTACATAATTAAGATAATAAATTGTATTATATTATTTTTTATAATAATAATTTCATTTTTATTTATATATATTTTGATGAAATTTAATTTGTTTTGGAAATGATACTAATCATATAAATGATTCCAAGTCAATTTTATCAAGAATATTTGACATTAAATACATCAGTGAGTAACATATTCTATTAGGAAATAAATTTTTTATTAAGGATAACTCTATTTAAATTTCACAAAATATTTAAAGTAAAAAGATTTTAAATAATTTAAAATATTTTTATTTTTAATTGGTTTGAAACCGATTTGATTCTTGGAGTAGGATAATTTCATGTTTTGGGGTGGTTTTTTCTCTACTGAAATACAAAAGTTCTATTATGTGACTATGTAATATATGACTAGTAAATGATTTGATATTTCACATTCTATTTTAATGTTGAGTAGATATACAAGTAATCTATGTTATTATCAATGTTATGGGGTTAAAACAGTAATCACATATCTATAGAGTAATATGGATTATTCTATATGTTATAGTGGGGAATCAAGTATATTTTAAGGTTTTTATGATTGATATTGGATTACTAATCCTATAGATCAAAGTTATCTAACTAGTTTTGTTTATATACATAGTAAAAATCTAATTTACTAGGAATTGAATAAATATAATTTTACAATGGAATGTACAATGGATTATAAGTTGTTTACTTTGAAATTCATAAATAAAATTGGAAAAACTTAGATATCTATCAAATCTTCCATTGTGTCCTATTCAAATTTGACCTATTATTATAAAATGTAATAGTCATGAAACATTTTATAGGGTATATAGAAATACATAAAATTAAAAATATAGACATATTGGTTTAATACATAACAATGTGACGTAGTTAATATGTAATATCTATAATTTTTTATAGATTACACCAGAATTTTAAAGATCAAATAAAAATGTGCAATTTAAGGGAGTTGGCACACAAAACTCGCTTATTGATTGGTTCTAATTTTCTTTTCAATGATTCAATAATGATGGTAGTTTAACATAACATGTCACAACTTCACATATCTATGTTCAATGAAGGTATTTTTATTATAAGTATAAAGGAAATAGTAAAAGATTATTTCATCCAAAGAGAATAGTGTTTGATCCGAGTTAAGAAAAGAGGGTAAGTTTTATAAAATCTAAAATATACCAAAGACACAATAAAACTGTTAAAACATGTAAAAACATTTTAGTTGAACTAGTTTAATGTAATAGCAGGTATTATCTAATGATAATATGACTTCATCTCTCTAATACCCACAAAATAAAAAGACACATTTTCCTAATGGCGTTTACGAGTCAATTAGGAGTTGTAAAATTTGAACATACTTATATAAGATGAATCCAATTCGTAAAAATACAAACAAGTTCAAAAAAATTTCTAGATGTTTCTATATTCAACTTATATTTATCCATATTATTTAAGGAATTAAATAATTAGATAAAATTATTTTTGATATTTTTTACCAATGTGTTTTGTGACATATTTTCAAAATTAACATTTCATTATTAATTATTTAAAAAAATGGGGAAATATTTGATTTAATTAAATTTTTATATATCTAATTTTTATTTTTATTTTAATATAGAAGATAAAGATATTGAATCAACCACATAAAAATATGAGAGTGTTGGGATACCATTTATAGTATATCACATTATCATTATTTTAAAATGATAAATATTTATTATAATATCCTATGGTTATGGAGCACCAAAAAATTCATATATGAATGTCGAAATGTGATTAGGTAATGTGAAGCAATGATAATAACTTTTTCACTTCACTTACTTTAATATAGAGTGTTCTTAGAGGTGTGATCTTGAAAAATTATTACATCATGTGAGATATAATGTATTTAAATAAATCATGAAATATTTTACATTCAATATTAGTTGACAATATAATATGGAATAGTAGGATATAATATCCAATGGGATACCTTGAAACATATAAAATCAATTTACCAGTGGATTGAAAAAACATTATAATTCATTATATATTAAATATCACATCTACGAAATTCAGATATCCTTCCTTTTTATCAACAAGCATCGAAGTGTCATTTTTTGGTGTAGAAAACTAATAATATTTTATTACCCACTTATTAACAAAAAATATAAATGGGATAAACTCCACTCAGTAGATGTGTGGAGTAACAATCATACATTATATCCAAAAGATGATTAGATGTTGACCAATTACACAACTAGTTTAGTGTATGTGAATATAATAATAGTGAACGTGATTTCACTATATTTTGATACATTTTTTCATATTTTTATTTTGAGTTATAATTTTTTATGATAAAATATTATTTACTGTTATGTACTTTGATTATTGATCATTCTCAATTCTAAATGTAATTATTTAACATTTTTTATAAAAATGAGGTTTTTTATTGTCTTATTGTTCAATTAATTCTTTGATATATTTTTTGTACAATTTAAAAGAAATATTTATTATTTTTTTGAAACATAAATTGAAATTTTATTATAATAAAATGTTTAATGGTTTCATTTTTCGGAAATGAAATATTCATGTTTGATAGTTTTTATCTAAATTGTATTTTATTGGAAGACTTTTTAACAATTTATCGAAATATAGAAATTTTTTTTTGTTTTTTAAATATTTTCTATTTTATTTAAATTAAATAATATGTTATTGGGTTCAATGTATTTACGAAAATGGTTCAAAGGAGAAGTGAGCCCCATTGACGCTTCATTTTTAATTATTATAGAGGAGGTGTGAGTGGGGATCATGCCTCCCACTGAAAAATTTTATAAATGGGGCCCCACTCTCAATTTAAATTATTCCAATAAAAATTTTGTAGTGATGCTCTTCTGATATCCTTAAAAACGAATATTTAATGTTTTTTATATGGTAAAATTTCTATTTAAAAATTATAAGGATCAAATTACATTATTTATTATATTTGAATGATTTATTTATTTTAAATGTATGATTCTATTAAGGTATGAATTAAAGTTTCTTTAATGATTTATTTTTTGAAGGAATTATATTTTATTATATGATTTAATATCTATATATATAACGATTTAGAAAATTTTAATGTACAGATTTCATAATTTAAATTTTATGAATAAAATATAATTTTTTTACAGGATGATAATTGTTTAAAAAATTTAAATATTTTAGCTTAAATTTTCAATAATTTGACTTCAATATTTCTATTTTTATATATTATATTTGAATTAATGTAAATTTTAAATATATTATTCTATACACATAGGTAAATATAGAGAATCTAACTAAATATGTTAAAATATAATATTATTTTAAATTATTTATAAAAAATATTAATAACATTATTTGAATATAATTATATATATGTTATATTATTTATCATGTAGAAATTTATTTTAATATAAAATATATTAGTCAATATATATAAATAATATTATTTTGTTAATAAAACTAAACAATGTACAAATAAAAATAATTTTAAAATTATATTACTTATAATAATTAATTTTCCAAGTAACTTTGATTAAAATTTAATTATTTAAATTTAAGAAAGTATAATTTCTTCAAAAATGTCTAAATATAATTAACATATTTTATTATATTCATGGATACAAAATCATACAAATATTTTATTGGTTATTTAAGCATAAATTATTTTATTAATGTTAATTAAATTTTAAAGAAATTATTATTAATAATTTTTTCAGTTGTTACGTTTAAAATAATAATATACTTCTTCAAGAAGCACTATAATTTAATATATATATATATATATACATATGTTTTAATATATAAATAAATATGATTGAATATATTTAAATAAATAAATAGGTAAATATATATATAATATAGATTAAAAATTAAATAAATTTAAAACATATTGGAGGATGTATAGAAAAATAAAACTAATTCAGTAAATAATTTCATAAAAATATATTGCAACCAAAGAAGTATATTAGATCATAGTTTTAAAAATTGAAACCATTAATGAGATTATATATGTTATATTATTTGAATATAATATTTGAAAAATAATATTAGGCATACATAATTTTTTTGTTGAAATATAAAAATGCATTTATACTTATTTATATTTACAAGTAGATAATATAATTAAGTGTCCAAAAAACATATTATGAATATACATTGGTGACTGAACTTGGGATGATCGACAACTGTATGATTAAAATTGTAAGTCGTGTTTGTTTTGTATGTGATTTTTTATTTTATAATAATTTCTTTTTTTATTGATGACCTTCATTTGATCCCTCTCTATAAGCATGTAAGGAACTAATTTTCCTTATAAAAATGTTATGTATCAGAAACCCATACACCCCCCTCATTTGAATGGGAGAAACATTGTAATAAATGGGTGTTTGATCTGAAGAATTACTATTCTATGTGATATTTTTACACCATTAGTAGAATGAGACTAGTAGTTTCTGAAATATCATATAGTAGAGTCTTTAAGAGTCCATCCAAGGTTTAGGTTTGGTTTTCAAATAATTATAATCTGATGGAATGAAAATGTCCCAATATCATGTCACAGTTATTTAATCATAACCAATTAAAACTTGTTAAACATTTTATGATGTAGTATATAATTTTTTATTAAAAAAATCAAATTAATCATGTATGCATCAATATACTTCAATAGTGAGGTCATTTATATTGATCAGTGTCTAAGTTAAAGTTGTCCACATACATGAGTGGGAAAATATAATTAATTTCATAGTATAAATAGATATAAATATATATTGGATTTATTAGATATATTTATTTGTAATTCTATAATATATAGTTCATAGTAAGTATAAAAAACAGGTTATCTATATTGTATAATGAATGATCTTGAGATTAAAATAATCAAGATTGAAATTGAATTTCATATTTTTTTTTGTATTCTATTTTGAATTTCTAATAATTGACTGATATTAGGATGATTAGACAATGTATTTTTGAAATTGAATGTCATGTATTTCTTTATATGTGATTATATATTTTGTACTAATTGTATTTTAATTTCCTCATTGATGGTGTGTGTTCGATCACTCTATTTATGTATGTAAGGACCTATATTCCCATGTATAAATCTTATGTACCCCACACCCATATACCCCATCACTTTTATATGAGTAACATTGTGAAAATGGATATTTCGACATGAGGCACTATTGTATGATGCTGGATTTTTACACCAAGACTGAATAAAGATAGGTGGTTGCCGAAATATTAGATTGTAGATTATCTAGGAGTTCCCCTATAGGTTTTGGTTATTTTCTCAAATAATGATAAATCAATCGATATAAAATGTCTCAAGAACAAGTCATAGTTATTTATTCGCAACAAATTAAAACATTTTAAAAGTTTGATTATATATTACAAAACATTTTAATAAAAATTTGTAAGTAATCATGTATGTATCAAAATATTTTAATGGTGACGTAATATAAACTTGTCATCATTTTAGATATATTTTACCACCTATAATAGTGGAAAGTCTTCAAGAATGTGTCACATTGTATTATTTTTTTGGTAATACTTCTAGTTGATTAAGATCGAAGTCTGATTAAGTGGTTACATTTATTACGAATTGAAATATTTGATATACTGATTTTCTATGGCACATTGAGTATCCCCTGCACAATGAATAGGATTAGGTAGTGATGTCATCATTATATTAGAAATATTAATGTATTGGTATAATTGGATTATATGGGATTGTTTCTATTATTGATGATGTTTGACCTCCTACTACATAACCATGTTATGGGAGACTTGTTCATGTCGGTCCTTTACAACATTATATGTCATTGTATTCTCACATGATTCCGATAAAATAAATAAATAATAAATAAAGTGATCATAGTAAGTAAATAAATACATGGGACATCCCTATCCATACAATTGATTTGATTAATGTGACTTTATCTGATGAGTAAGTATTTTATGATGTAACATGAGATATTAATGGTGAGGATGATATGTGGAATAAAACGTCTGATGTTATTTTGATAGATATGAAACAACTTGTTAGTGATAATCATCATTCATTATTGACTTACTTATTAAAAATAATTTCATCTTTAAAACAATATGATTTGGAATTCGATATCATAATTATTAAATTCCCTTTCATTATAAGTAACACATTTGCATAAAAAATTAAACCATATATATTGGACTTGATTTTGAAGGAAACAAATTTAAAATTTGATAAATAATTACAACATAGAATAACATTTTTCATTTATGGTTGATAATTCCATGAAATAAAAAATAACTTATTTGGTGTGGAAAAAACTGAACAAAATAAAAAATTTATAATCCTGTAAATATATGTTCTATTTTTTCATATTGTATGATGAGAAAGATGGAAGGACCACATACTTATATAAAAAAAATATTGTTATGGGATTACTCCTAACTTGAGGAAATGTTTATATTGAAAATTATTGTAGAAATGATATAAAAGTATAAAGAAGTTAAATTTTCCCTTGCCTAGGATGGGATAAAACAGATTTTCGAATACAAGATATCCTATAATAAATCTTTAAATGAAAGGATGGAAATTATGAAATTATATGGTGACTGGGATGAATCATATGTAATGTTTTTACAACTAATGGGATATTTATCTCTAAAAAACGAGGTTATTTATTATCTATAGACTATTTAGTGTATATCCCTATATCATTGAGTTGACTAAACATATGTGAAGTTCCATAGGCTATTTTGGGAAATATGGTTATGTATCACTAGATTTCTTTATAGAAATAAATTTATTCATATCAACAATACTTTTCATTATAATAAGTATATATTTTTAATACTTATTTCTTCTATTAATGATGGTAGTCATGCCCCTCTACCTCTTCCAATTTCCATTTTAAAAAAAATTCAATTTTTAATATAGGAGTTGGGTTTTAGCATGTATACACATTCATGTTACACAAAGACAAAAAGTGGGTCTCATATCTGATCAATATCAAGAAATTATAGAGGTTGTTAATATTGATATAGTTATAGGATGATAAATAAATACTTATCACTAGTATTACATCATATATAATTCTTGTAATGTTAATAATAATTTTAGTGGTAAATAAATAAGGAAGGTGAATATGAAGTTGGGTATGTTTTCAAAAACATATATTTCTTGGAGTATATTGTAATATCTATTTAAATACAATTTTCTATTTTCCATTCAACATACGATCCAAAATAATGAATGTTCAATCATTGAATTAAGGAGATATAATGGAGAAAAAGAAATGAATATGAATATATTATATGGAATTCAATGTCGAGATGTTCATTTTAATGTGGTGGGGTCAAGATATATGGCTATATGAACACTAATATTGTAGAGTGTATAAATGTGGTATCTAATGATGTATATAAACTACCATTCATCGTGTTAGTACAAGATAAATTTTATAGATGTGTAAAATACTTTATTTAATATTCTCAGTATGCCTATATGAGTATGCATCATGGAATGTATTTTGGTAATAATTTGGAGAGATACATTGATAAGATACTACAAGATGAATCATAATTTCATTTTGGAACCTTTGATTATGTAGAGATTCACTTTCAGGTAACAATGTTCTATGAACCACTCCAAGAAAATAATGGACATGTGTTGTTGGTCAAACAAGAAATTAGACATTGTGGTTTTTGATCTTTCAAGGCATTGGAATATCCATGAGTACATGTCATTTTAGCATATAAACCAGTGAACTCATCATGGGAACTGATGTTGAACACTTGTATCTTGTGAGGACTCTAGTTAACTGTAATAGTGTAACTTGGATTCCTATTGGTGATTTCCAAACTATTACATTTCCTAGTGATCATCCAATTGGGGACACTTATATTACTATTTTTCGTATTCAAGATTTATAATATCTGGATTCATTCAATTTTTTATATTTTAACTTGATACATTTTTAGATTGAATTAAAATATTTCATTTGTATTTTCATACTATTACATTACATGCTAATCTACATACTGTGGTTCTTGGTTTTACCAAATTGTATTCATAGAGAGAACCAAAGTCTACTCAAATTAAAAACGAGATGGAACAGACTCATAAATAGAAGTGGACTACGATGCCCAATTTGTTAAATAGAAGGGTATTCTCATAAGTAAATATCTCAAAGTGGTAGTATGGGTATATACATCAAAACATCATCGATCTAGTTTATTTATTTCATCATGGTTTTGATTTTTGTATTCAAGATTTTTAATTTATGGAATATTTTATTTATAACTTGTTTCATTTTAGACTTGTTTCATTTATGGTATGAATCGGAAAAAAATTTATTATATTTTAACAATTTATAAATTTAACACACAATAGAAATGAATAAAAATAGGATAAACCTATAAAGGAACTGTCATTAAATTAGTCCTTGAAATCACATGATTGATTGAATATATCAGGCATTCACATTAACTGTTAATGATTTTCATCATATTTTATATACAAATAATTATTTAGAGTTAAATTAAACATGATTGGATATCAGTAAAAGAAGAAATTTCCAACATCAGTCAAATGTATTTTTTTAGTGCATTTATCATCACAGTGATTAATTATGAATGATAATTACTGACCTGATTTTTGTTTTTTTAAATTGTGAATACAAATTTTATTTAATTAACTATAAAAAGTAATGATAATATAAAATTCAGTGATTGAAGGCCCTTAATTACTCCCATTATTGGAAAAACGAGTTTAAAAATAGTTATAGAGGGATTTCAAGTTCTTACATTGTATATAAAAACATCTCACCATTTCCATAAAGTGGCACCACATTCTATCACCATATCTTATCATTGCCATTTTGGTTTCTATGGTGTAGCGATACATGACATCACATTCATAGATAATCAGCCCACTACTACTCTAGTAGAGAGATGGAGGCCAGACACCTAAATTTCATTTTCCATAAAGAGAGATGATTGTTAGTATTAATGATATGTCAATTATATTGGGCATGTCCATATGGGGTACTTCTATGAAGATCCATGATGGTGTGGATTTGTTTTATTTAGTTTACATACTAATAATTATTGAGGTCTCAGATGATGGCATGTCTATCAGTAGGATACAATTATGTCTGCCATGGATAGACGAGAACATTACCCATCTAGATGAAGTTATTGATGAGATCACCATGATCATATTTTTACATCAATATATATTGAGACTTATTTATGTCAGGGACCTGTTGATCATTCCACTATATTTTTTTAACTTGATGTATTTAATATTATTATAGGGTTTGGACTAGGAAGGGAGGTAGAAATATCAATCTTCATTTCTTTATTATATATATAGACTTCAATGCAGTTCATGTCACATCGATAAGATGTATATTATAAGATATGTTATTCTTTTATAGATGTGAATATGGGATAAAATCATCATCTTAGCTCAACATGACAATGTATCATTGCGTTCTGATATTTTATGGGAGTCTCCACATGGAAAAAAGTATGTTTTTTAATCCGTATTATGAGAAAATAAAATGTTTAAATATCTATTATCAAATATAAGAATGTATTTTAAATACACATGTGGAGTCCGACACATAGATATTTAGATACAACCCAATATGATGTAAAAACTTACAGAATAATCTTGGACAATATTTTATGAAATGACATAAATTATTATTAATTATATATTCAAGTAATTGTTCTATTATACATAAGTCTTTATTTATCATTTTTTTTTGATATTTCAGGTTTCAAGGGTGCCATATGATGTGTCTATCGTCTAGAGTATCTCTTCTCAATATGTGACGATTCTTTCTACCCACTCATTAATTTTTCATATTACTCATTTTCATATTGGTGAGTGTCATCATGTTGATAGTGTAATGTGGTAGTTCAGATTTTATCAACCCATTCCTGAAAAATATAGGTAGTTGACATACCATCATTCCACGATGATTTTCGGGATGTGAGACTTCTACAGGAGGGAATATCATGCATGCTATATGGACATGTGAGACACAAAGTGTGAGACCTGATTATAAGGGGATGATAAAGTATTAATGCATCTATTAGGTCTGATAGATTATTATCCCTGGTACTGCATGTCTGCATTTATGTGAATTAAATGACACAGATGTGGCTATCATCAGTTGTTAATAATTATTTATTCTAAAATGAACTATTTATTATAAACATTAGTTTATTGTTTAATTTTTTTATATGATTATCACATTTCACAACTCATTCACATCATTGATCCCTTATAGGGAGGTGAATTTTACTAGACCTATATTAATATAGCAGTAAAAAAACTAATTCTCCTAATGAATGATATTTATCAGGGGATTATATTTAATTTTTCACATGATATTGAGGGTGATGAACCTAATATATTTGTTTAGGGGGTGATGAGACTATTATGGATAAAGATGTGACATTGAAGGACGATGTTCATCATGAAATGTCAGATACTCATCCACTTTTTATTTAATATGAGATATAACCACAATCATAATGAGGGGCACATACACAAAATCAACCATAGGCGAAGGCACAAACACAACAACATGTTATTCTTCTTGAGGTCCAAGATGCATCATATCCAGTTAGTGTGTAACCATTTTCTATAGTGATAGAGGTTGATTGCTCTACGCTTCATCATTTATTTTCCATTGATCTGAAGATATCCACTACACAAGAATAATCTCTTTCATATGTTATGGAGATTTCTAGTTTTTTTCCACTGTCCTTATAAATATAATATGGATTGTGCGGGGTGACTGTTCATCCAATGTTTTTCACACATGATGAAATGGAAGTAGGTTCCAAAGATACTACATAAGTGGTTCACATGTAAAATCATAAACATCGACCAAAACAACATGAACACATTATTTATACCCATTGTTGTGCAATAGAGGGGCACCAAAGACATCAATGTAGATTGGCCAGATAAATTTATTTTAAAATCATTACTTGTCCATTATTTAAGAACATACTTATATATTATATTTTTTACATAAAAAAATTAAATAATTAGAAATTAAAACAATTTTTTATGAAGGATTAAGAAACATTTATATTAACAACGACATTAGTAAAAATAATAATTAATATTTTTTATATTAATAATTTTTTTAGTATATGTATTATGTATAATAACTAATAATATAAAATTTATTATTAAATAATAATATTTTTATTTTTATTTCTATAATAATAATAATAATTAAATTTTATATTAATAATTATATATCTAATTCCTTAATGACACATACTATAATATATTTAAATATTTTATTTATTAAAAAATAAAAGATATATTTCAAGAAATAATTATTTATATTACTAAACAATAAATATATGTTATTATATTATTAATTATTTTAAAAGAATTATAATATATTATTAATTAATTATATATAATTCATTTTATAATTAATAAATATATTACCTATTAATAAATAACAAAAATTATATCAATAAAATTTCACAAAAAATTATAAATAAAAATTTATAAAAACTAGTTAATATTATATTATTAAAATTATTAATATAATAATATAATAATAATTAATAGTAAATAAAATAATTGATTATTAATAAAAATGTTACCTAATAAGAAATTATTAATTATTATGTCAAAAAAAAATTCACAACAATTTACAAATTAAATATTATAAATATTAGTTATTATACTCTTAATTGATAAAAAAATTATTATATTTTATTAATTAATACAAAATATTAAAATTGATAATTAATAAATATATTATTAGTAGATAAATATTTATAATAAAATCAATAAAAAATTCACAAGAATTTATAAATATATTAATCACCCTAATTAGTTAATAAGTGATAATATATTGTATGTTATATAAATTTATATAATTTAATTTAGTGATTATATTATTAATAATTTTTAAATAAATTATTTTTTAAAAGCTGAAATTAATTATAAACTAATATTGAAGAAAATTTAAAACTAAAAAAATATATATATAAGGAGATGTGAATCTCATTAACACCTCTTGTATAAATTATATACATGAGATGTGAACACATTTCACTTATCTTCCATAAAACTAGTGGCTCTTTAATTGGAAAACACATGTCCTTTTCTCTGAAATACCTCTATAATAATAATTACCAATAAATTATCCTTTTATTTGTTTCCATTCTCAATACTTGATTCTTTTTATAATTTTTTTCTATAAAGAGGTAATAATACATTTAGAGAATGTAAAACTACATTAAAATCATAGTCAAGTGCTTAGATGGAAGGAAATACAGTTTCTAACATGAAGTAGATAATTGTAGATCACCACATTAATGAATCCTAATCCTGAGTTCTTGTACCCAAATTTATCTATATATAAAATTATATTCAAGGAGTTAAGACACCTATGTAGCTGAATTTTCATAGGATACTTCACGTAGCTGATTTACCTCATGCAGAACATTTATTCACATAGCAAAATTTCACGCATCCAATTTGTTTCATGTCATATTTTTTTACATTAATTAGCCTAAATTGACATATCCATTTGTAAATATATAGATTATTTTACAAAATATCTGATTCACATAGCTAATTACTATATGTAACCAACTGATATTTGTAGTTGATTGCTCACATAACTAATTGACCAATATAGGTGTTTTCCACGTAGTTATTTTTGTGATGTAGCATATTTATGTAGGTGAATGCATCATATAGGTTATTTACAGATATAAATTCTCATGGAGCCATTTCACTGTAGAAAAATGCCTTATGTAGCCAATATTTTCACACATAAGAAAATTTTTGGCTAATTGTCCAAAATTGTTGAATTAATACATTTATATTAGAAACACATAAAATAAGATAAAACATGATGAACACACTGATAAAATATTAATTTTTATATGAAATAGTTTTTGAAATCATGAAAACATAATGTACGAGGGAAATATTAGAACACCATTACTAGTCCAAAAATTAGAACTAGTCCCTTAGAGAATAATGTTATCATTATTAATATTTCAACACAACAACATTTTTTACCTAAATTTTTACATGAATATCTAACTAAATAAAAATGTTTTTTTGTTGTGATATTCCCCTAAAATGTAAAAAATGATGATCCTTTTTCAAATAAGCATAAAAGAATATATAGGAACAACCTCAATTTATCCGGAAAAGAAAAATGAATTCATAGATAACATACTTCTTATGGTTTCTAAAATAGAAAAAAATAGTTTCCAAATACACCAAGGTATGAGTACCCAAATTATCACGGGGTATGTTATTTGATTAAATAGATGAGAAATAAATTTGACTAACATGAGGTGAAAATTCAAGCAAATAAAACTGGTATAGATTATAGGATTCCAAAAATTTAGTTGCAATTGGAAAAATTAGCTAGTTACCATACATCATGTGAAACGAAAAGATTCCAACCACTATGAAAACCAACAACATGAAGAAAATAATGATTTTTTACCTATATGAGTTTTTCTAAAAATCATTATAATGATATAAATATTCCTAGGGATTTCAACATCTAATGGTCAAAGAATCGTGAATTACAAAACTAGATAAATGAAGTCTATGAATTTGGATAATAATACTAAGATTAAATTAACACCAACAATCCCACTTGAAAAGAAGACATAAAATACTTGAAAATGGAAATTAATAATTGTAAGGAGAATATAGATGAATAATTTATGGTTTCAAAAAATATTTTGAGATACTTTTCACCACCGATCCCATTTCCTCAAATAATTTTTTCGAGGAATCAAAAACTCGAACTACTAATGTTCATTGAATTATTTAAGAATCCTCAAAATAATGTACAATTGAATAAATATTTGGTTCAAATACTATAATATTGAAAATAATTAAATAATATTGTTTAAAATAAAAAGAACATTTAATAGTTTTCCACTAACAACATGATAGAGGAGTGTAGTGATGTTCTGTACAATGGGTTCATCCGAAACACCAAGACCCAGAATTATTTTCCATCCCATATACCTTAAACTATTTATGTGAACTTAGTACATGAATTTTTTTTATCCCTTTATCATTATCTCACAATATTAAATTAGTATAATTACAACACTCTATATATTTGTTATAATTGGAGAAATGATACTTTACTCACCCCATTAGAAGAGTGTATGATACATTGGTTGGAGTAGGAAAATTATATTTTCTGATCATGAAATACTAGATATATTATGTTGAAAGGAATCCCCTATCATAATTGGTTGGCTATTAATAGACACTGGTGTAGTAATTATTTATTATCTAAAAGAAAATTTGATATTTAATTTTGTTGATGAAAAAGAAGAATTTAATGTTTTAATAAGGTTATAAACATATAAAAGAAAAATTATTATAAAGAGATGAATTTCTTGAATTTGAGGAACTTATTAATATGATTGAGGAAAAATATATAATATTTGTTTCTAAGATTAATAGTTAACCCATTTATTTAGAAACATGTGTGGGCATCTATTATATTGTGGAGTAAAATCACAAAGATGAGTATGTCATAGAGTTCAATGAATACATTATTAATTTTTCTAAAGATAAAAACCTCAATACAGATCTATAATCTTAGTGTGAATAGAAGACCACAAAGGATAGTGTTGAAGAGGATGACCCATTCATGAACCTAAAATCTAATATAAAGATAAAATTTTATGACATATGGCCACCAAGATAGATTAATATATCTTATAGATAAAAAAACATATAGTAGAGCATAAACTACTTTTATACCTCATGAAATATTCGTTTATAATAAATAATCCTTCACTTCCATTTATAATTTCATCTGATATTGTAGAAATCCTAGATAATTTTTTAATTTTTTTTGAGAGAGTTCAAATATTACATTGGTTGGACCATTTTTATTATGATGGAAATTAGTCCATCATTATACATGCATAATATTTTTATGAATCCTTAACATACTTTGAGTGTCAAAGGCTAAATAAGACTCAATCCCAATTTTATGGAAGTTGCATGGTAATAATTTATCAATATTTTTTGATTCTATAATCAAAAATTATATATTATAAAGTCCATGGGTCAATCCATTCGAAGTAATTACTAATATTAAGGTGCCACAAATTCATCTAATGAGTAAATTGTTGAAATATAGTTCAAGGTTGTGATAGAGTGGACGGTCTAAATTTATTATAGGACATTAATTTTTTTAATAAAGAAATATTATTTTCTTATTTAATTATTATATCAATTTCTTGATCGGTTGACATGATGTTAATTCTATTATATTACATAATACTATTATGGGTACAACCAGATTTTTGTAGCACATGAATATTAAGAGAAGACCACTTTGATATGCCCCAATCGAACTATAATGAACCTGAAATTTTCCTATGGTTTCTATAGAACATTATCCACTTATCAAAGATGTGTTATTACTATATTTTTAGATATTTTAAGACGACAAATGTTTTTTCCTTGATGAATTTTCTCTTTTTTGGAACAAATTTGAGAGTTGTTTATTAGAAATTCTATTAATATTATAAATGTTTCAACTGAATAATATTGGTTTAAACTTGGAGTGATTCCAATTTTTTTCCTATATGGGGATATTTTTGGGATAATAGTTCCATTAAGGGGAATATAAGTCAACCATTCCTAGGGTTAATTGATTCAAAAGATACCACTCCTTAAAATGCTAATGTCATTAGAAGTATTTTATGGACTACCCCTTTTTTATTGAAGGTTTAATAAGGATTTTTCAAAGATCAAAAGGATTATATGTTATCACTTCATAAAAGAAAAACCCTTTTCATTGATGTTTTTTTCCCTTAATCATTCAACCATCTCAAAGAAAAATTTAATTATTCACCCCTTAAGAATAACCATGATTGATAATTTTTGTTGGAAATTTTGTGCGATGGACATTTTATAGTTTTGGGGGTAGTTTTTGGGTATATAAAATAAATTATAATAAATGTGGGGATTTGTCCTAGTATAATGATATATGAAGCATAAATAAATAATTCTACTACAATGAAGATATTTTTTTCTATTGTATTTTCTATTGAAATGATTAGGTAGTTCTAGATTGGATCCAAAGTCATTGTTATCATTGATTATTCTTATATGAAAAACCTATTCTATAATTTAGTATTTAATCAAAGACTCATTAAATGGATAATTCTTTCTGAAATAGTTTTATTCTGAGACCATGTATAATAAAATTTATTTGATCATATTTAGAGATTTTTCAATACTAAAAATATTGATCATAGGGAAATAAGTTCTTAATTACCAAATAAAAACTAATTTCTTTTGTTATGTAGATTCCATAGTTTGCAGATTTTTTTTTATTTTCTTTCATCAAGAATCATGAATAATAGTCAAACCCATTACCAAAGAATGAAATAACAATTTATATCTAAAAACCTATTTTTAGAATGACCCAATTCTATTAAAGTGATGTGATGATGGAGTTTTTAGGTGAAATTTTTTCTAGATAGTGATAATTCCATTTCATGAGAGATTTAAACCATCATAATTGGGAGTCCACCATGAGGAAAAAAGAAAAACATAACTTTTTTCTATTATTGAATCTATTATATGACTCTCATAAAATATATTATAGTCCCAGTGGTTGGTTGTGATAAGTGTTAATATATGGGAAATGTTATAATAAAGAAAGATTTACCTCATAAAATAATAATTTATGTTGAAATTTTTTATATTTGGGGATTAATACATATGGGAGAATTTACATATTTGTATGTGAATGAGTATATCATGGTAGTTTTTTACTTAATTTTAATGTGGGTAAAGGCTATCACACTTCGGAATAATTACACTAACATTATTGTTAAATTCAACAATGGGAGTTTTTTTTATATGAAATAGAAAAAGCATTTATAAATAAGAATGAAATAAAAATTATGAACACTATATTAAAATAATTGCAATAAAAATTTAGTGGGGTGAAAAAACATAAACCAAATATCTCCCTTGTCCTAGAGGATATGATGTTGTTTCAAACTGATAATTGAAACAAATTGTTAAGAAATCTATTTATAGATATATTAAATAATTGTCATTAAATACCAATGAAACATTTTTTTTCTATGTAAAAATATTTTTGATACACTCATAGTGATGTATCCCTAAAAATAACTCTTTGGAAAATAAATTCATATTCCTATAGAATAATACATTAAAAACTTCTGGATAGAAATGGTTGTTAATTATGTTTTTTGACTACTAGTAAGAAAATATTATTGGATATATGTGACTTGGACCATATTAGAAGAGTGTAATATGAAAAATAATAAAACATGTAATGAAATAACAAATTCCTATCCTGACTTTGGGAGACTAGGGAGAAAACCTATCCATAATTTTCTTCTCTTTGTGAAGGCGGAGGCCATTGCTCCGGTCCCTCTCCCACAATTGGGGGAGGGACCCTTAATGTTCACCAAAGGATTCACTTTCACATTCATTCCCTTTTAAGACCTTATTTCCTTCCACCATTCCCTCATGTCTCGCCCTTACTGAATGTTTCGATCATTCTTGATGGTTTCCCTAATCTCCTGATATAAATTGCAGTGTTCTCATAATCTTCATCTCTCTTGAAGATTACATTGGTTTCCAGGAATAAATTGTGAAATCCATTGGTTGACTCATTCAATATGTATGTCTTCTATGCTTATGATATTTGGAAAGGACAAAATTTGGTCTTCTAGACAACCACAATATTATGATTAATTTTTGTTCAGAGGGAGATATTATCAATGACTGGTCAATTTCCCCTGATAGCTTCAATGGTTTCTAATTTTACCAATTCATATGATCTTTTTATTTTAATGAGAAGTGATATACTCATACAATGGATAACTGGGTGAGTTTTCCCAATCTACCCATGAAGTTCCAAAACCATGCTATTATTAGTATTCTCAAAAAACTAATTGGTAGACATATATATTCAGATAGTTGCACTGAGTCCCTTTATCATCCTATTAATCCATGGGATTGTGTTGAAATGAACATGCCAAGAGGTCTATTGAGTATGTTTGTATTACTTTTGGTGGGGAGTATCATTGAGAAAAATTACATGGTATATGAATGCTGGACAAACATCTTCTCTATCTGCAAGTGTCTTGGAAACACTACTTACTATTATAGATGGGGGTATGAATTTCATACAATGAAGATGGTAAATCGTAGTGAAATGGAGTTATAGGTTCCTGTGGAGGAATTTCTATTGGAATATATTCATACTATTATGGATGGTAATAGTTCAGGTGTTCACTGTCTAGGGGTTTCACTGAAAGACCATTGCATTTCTTCGCAACTTCCTGCTTCTTGGGGGAAAGAGGTGTCTATAGAGGAGGATAGTCCTACTAGTTCATAAGTGGGTAATGATGTGGCATCTGTGGTTCATGATGGTTTTTATGAAAGTGATGGAAAATCAGTATGTCTGGGTTGGTCAGATGCTGTTAAGGGTAAATATGTAGGGGTGTTTTAGGATAACCCAACGGTCTCTGTAGTCTTTGGAAGATTGAGAAAGGATCGAGGCGACCCCTCCATTCAAAATGATTTTTATAAAATTGGATATGAATGAGGGAATTAAGGATCAGTATAAATAGATACTGGAGAGTGAGATTTCCAAATGTATTTGAGTAACACTATTGTGGTTCCAGTGGCGTGCAGTGACAAGGACTTTACAAATGCTTCTTATACCAAGATTGTTAGCTCAGGTGGTAGTGTCTTACACAAGGGACATCAAGGGTCTTCACCAGATGTGGATGCTAATATTTTATTTGGTAAAGCATAAGGTTCCAATCCATGGAAACCGAATCCGATTCAGTTGAGAAATATATTTGAAGCTCTTGTAATGGAAGGTTTGAGCACTGACTAAGAATAATCGGCCAATACAAATGGGGTTTATGTGGAGGATCCCAATGATGTCGATATAAACTTTTCAGTAGGTAATGTTGCAAATACCAGTTCATAATGTCTTTCTTTTTAAATCCAAACATTATTTATTTATATAAAACTCATGCCTAAATAGTCTAAAACCTTCACCATCTTTTGGGTGTCAGTCGATGGAGTTGTTGAATCAATATTAGAAAGAAATTTATTGATTTTAGTTAATTGTCAAAGGATACATTCTTATATTTATTTATAACGAAAGGTATTGGTTTATGTTAATGTCATTAGAAAATTATCATACTTTATGTCCAACTAATGGATTTAAATTTAGATCATTATGGGATTTAACCAATATTCATTACATAAATACGAATTGAAACAATTTTGAATAGATGTTTCTGTTTAGATATTCTAGGTACATCATTGTAGTCATACTTTGGGTTTAGGATAAATTCAACTGATTATTCATTTCATTAGAATATAAAAATCATAATAAATATTTGGTTAGAAAAAAAATGAATTTTAAAGGACCATGAGAAGATGAATTCTAGATCATCTTTGTATCAACACCTATTTAACAGAAACTATGGTCATTTTCAATTTCAATTTCATTTCATATAATATTATGTCATTTTTACTTTAATAGGAGTTGAAATTAAAATAATAAAAATAATATATATAGGGGAAAATATGGGATGTGTCCATTAATATATTTAAATTTCTATAGATTCTATATCAGGGGACTTTTTATTTAATTTGTTACTATTTTATCTACATTATTTATTAAAAAATACATCATTGTTTTTTTCACATAATTTTATGGATATTATTTAAAGGTCTTGATACATGATGAAATCACTAGTAAAATAATGAATATTACATAAACTATTAAATTGGATTTATTTACATTAATTATTTAATCAAATTCTTGTTTTTAACTTCACTGCAATTTTTTTTTGAACGTCATGAGTAGTCATGAATATTTCATAAAAGAAAGTATCTCTTCTAAAAATATCATGTCGAAATTTACCATAAAACATTTTTTAATCTAAATTTAACATTAAATTTTATTTAATTGAAAATATTATTTTTGAAAATTCATTATAACACTTTAAAAAAAATTTATTATTGAATTTGAAATGCATTTTTACATAATGTTATTTAATTATTCTGCCATGTTGAAGTTTAAAAATGGGGATAATATTCATTTTAATGTGTATGGGGGAGGTCTCAGTTTTGTGGAAACCTAAATTTCATGATGTATATTAATAAACAAAGATAAAAAGTTTCAAATTGACTATATTTGGGAATCAGTTTTCATGAAAAGTGGTTGATATATTCTCTAAAATATAAAGTATATTCTCCCAAATAGAGGGGGTTAATTGTTTTCATTTATTCAAATGTAGAATTGGGGAAAACAATTCAATTATCTATGAAAAATAATTTATTAGTGTAAAATTTTGGGAGTATATTTTATAATTTTGATGAATCTGAACTTCTATATTGGATTTAAGTAGATATTATTTCCATTCAAATAGAAAAAATTGAATTATGAGTCATGGTTAGTATTCTTTTTATAAAACTATTGAATATAGTAATTATTAAATCATTTTGATTATTAAACCCACTATTCCATCAGCTATGTGTAATTATTCTATTTTATTCATGTACATTTCTATATTCACTATGATGAAAAAGTGAAATTTGAAAGAGTTCATAAATAGAAAATGAGGCTTCTTAATTCAATTTTAAAATATTCAAATACAATCTTATTTTTAAAAACATGAATTCATCTTTTGGGAAGAACGATTGTCTTTGGTAGAATAACCATGATTCCTAACATTACATAGATTTTGGTGGAAAATATAATTGAAAATAACCTCTTGGTTGGCATTTGAAATATTTCATTTTAAGCTAAATTTCATTTCAATCAATACATTCAACTGATTAAATGACTATAAGAAATGCATTATTATTGTAAGATTTTGATATGTCAATATTTTGATAAATGTTTTATAGATATTTATTATATAAATTCTATTATTTTTATGAGAATATTCACTTTAAATAGTAATAATTATAATCTTGGTTAATCTCGATTGAAAATTTATATCATTAATTTTTTTAGTAAAAATGAATTTTCTAGTGCTAAATTTGTAAATTGTTTAATTACTTTAATATATATACATTATATGATCAAATACATTGGAATATTTTAGAGGAACATAAATTGAAATATTATTTAATAAATTGTTTTAATGTTTTTTGGTTTTGGAATTAAAATTTTCAAATTCCATGGGTTTTAAATCAATTATATTTCATGGAAGAAATTTTTTTTAAAATATTTTTCAATATGGAAATTAATATTTCATTAAATATTGAAATTATTGAAACTATTTTATTTTTACAAGGGTTTTTCTCTGATGTAGTTGTGTAAGAGTAATTTTATATTGTTGAGGCTCTAGGTTGTTGAAAATGATCATTTTTAGAAGGGTATATGTGAAGGATAAGAGTGTCATTTTCATTTTAATGGGGTATAATTTGGAAAAGAATGTTTATATAAGGATAATTTTTTAAATTTTTTTAAGGGTCACCCCATTCTCTATAATGGTCACATCAACCTACCATAATACTGAAATTTGTTTAATTTATGTTTTCATAGCATCATTTTTTAGTCTTTGTAATGATCACCTCAATCCATGTAAGGATTATTTCCCATGTCCATATTTATGTTGGTCAAAATATGATAATGATATGGAAAGGTTTCATGGCCTCTTGAGAATGATTGAAGAAAAAATGATGTTGATAAATATTTATTACATAAAGATCCACCTTGTGAAAATGAATATTATTTGGGCCCAATAATGTTCAGGGGTCATGTTTCATGAATTAGAATCAAATATATTGTACTAATCTAGTGATGATGGACTATGTAAATCTAGATTCACCTCAAAATACAAGATTAAATGTTATTCTAAGAACGTAATTATTTGGTAATATATTGTCAAACATCAATAAAATAAGAATACCAATGATAATTTGTTGTTATATGTAATTTTATTGTTCAAATGTTTTAAGAAGAAAATAATTTGGATTCTAAAATTATAAAACATCTAGTCATGAGATCATTGTACACCATCTGATTAGAAAATTTTCAATCAGACATTTTGGAGATAATTGAGTCTAATTTTGAATAAAGATGGCAATACTAAATAGTTGAAAAAATAGCCACAAGCATAATCCTATCGACATTTATGTCAAATGGAGAAACTGAGTGAGTTCATTTAGAATTATGTTTTGAGAAAATGAAGTATGTTGAGGACAACCAAACAAAAATTAAGGAATTTAGCTTCTTTTCATCCATGATCCTATAACAAAGAATCCTTAAATTTCCCAATGAAAAATATGAGTTTTCAAATTATATATGAATAAATTTATTCCATAATTTAAAATTTTGAGGTTATAATTTATAGGAATATCTAGTTCCCAAGGGATTATCCAGAGATAATTCACTTGATATTTCACATGAAATTTTTGAATAAATTCCCAAATTGATTTCTTGATAGTTAACGGCAGAATCATGCATGGTTTTTTTCACATATATTTAGAAAAAAATACTAATAATGGAGATTATGTAATTTTATAGTCTAATCAAAGTGATCACAAACATATAGAAAATTTGGATCCTCTTGATTTCATGTAACCTATTTGATGATCTCAACTCATATTGATAAAGAATAAGGCATCATAGTTGGGGATAATTTTACATGAGTTCAAGGATGAGGGAAATGTCAATCATTCAATCATATGAGTTAAAATTGAACCCAAATTCAGAATAATAATTAATTGGGTTTGATTAAAGTCATAATTTTTATATGGGGTTAATATTATTAAAATTAATTCTCTTGGAATTAGAAAATAGTCTAAATGTATCCATTGGTGATTTTACAGATGCTTCTAACCATGGGTTATAGAATTGATATAAGGGAAAAGTTAGATGAATTTATGTTCAATAGACGATATGATCTTATTATTACAGATTATATTCAATAAAAAGTAAACATGTATATTAAAGAAATAAATATACATTAATGAAATTAAATCCAAATAATTATAAGAGAAATGATTTTTTTAAGAAACTAGAATATGAGTGTAATGCGTAGTTATAAAGAGAGATCAAATAAGAAGATTATTAAAGAATATTATAAAATTTATTTTGATTTTATATGAAAAGATAACCACATGTCTAGTTAGATTGGTAAACTTTTAATAATATCATCCAAGGGTTGGGTGGGGAAACTGGAGGATCTAATAAAAATACTAAGCTGGTGTGAGATTGATTTTTAAAAATGTGATAAAAATAAAATGAAAAAAATATATTCATTTTCGGAGTAGGATTTGATCATAAATGAATCTTTAGGAATACAATTATGAGTACATATAGGGTGGATTTATAGGATGACTGAGTTAATAGAGTGGATATTTCTCAACTGATAATATTTTTTGACTCTATATTTTTTTCCTTTATCCCCCTTATTTTGAGATATGATTATTATAATTTAATGAATTGAAAATATTGATCAATTAATCTTTTTTATAAAACTAATATTGATTTATGATTTTTATTTTGACTAACACACTCTTGGGTTTAAATTTAGTATTGGGTCGCCAATCATATGGGGTCATTTATTTATATCGTAGAATCCATTAACAATGATCAATAATTATAAATAGATAAACATGATCCACAATTAATCAAATAATTTTTCTTTTAAATTAATAACAATTTAACAATAATAAGTTTTCAATCAGTGAAGAGTGTAATTTTTTGAATTTTTTATAGAAAATTCTTGATAAAGAACCCCATTTTCATTCCCATTGATCATGGATGTTCTCTTGAGTTGACAAATTCAAACATCATATAGTAGAATCCCCTTATCAATAGATTTACTTAAACTATTTTTGTTGTTGTTGATCCAATACATATATTTATTTCTTGTATTATTGGAAAAATTTTCATAAAACATAAAACAATCCAAATTCCCCTTGTATCTCTTCATATTTCCTCTATATTTTGTTAGTTAACCCAATTCTATTTTAAATTAATCATTTTTCATACTTTTTTCAAAACCATTTCACTTCACATCACTTTTCATGACCACATTTTCTCAATTTTTATTTATTTTTCATAATTGTTTATAAAATTTATTTTCTAGGGTCACAAACACATAAAAATTTAATTTTGGATTAAATTAACTTACTACTTGATATCAAAAAAATTATATATAATACAATTTGTTTTTATATAGGTATTCATTAAATCTTTATTGTATAATATAATTTTTTTGACTGATTATTTTTATTGTTATTTTATGGAACGACTAACCTATCTGTGAAATTTATAGGAATCAATAGAAAATTAAGGGAAATGGTATAATGGGAATCATCAGATGGTGGTCAGGTCATGAAATTACTATTCACAATTTAATCATGTTTATTTTGAAGAACCATTTAGGTGTCCGTAGTCACTTTGTTCCCAGACATGTATTGTCGTAACAAGGAACAACATGATGAAGTAGAGAAAAAATGAAGAATTTGAGTTAATTTTTATTTTCCCCAGGGTTAAATTCCCCACATTGTGTATCATTATACCATTTCACAAGATGGAGGTATGCAAACATTATTCACACAGTGACTTCGATTTCCATCCTCAAACCATATGTTCTATAGTATAAATAAAACATCTGTTGGCTGATCCTCTTGTTAGAAGCATAATGATTTGTGGATAGATTCAAAGGATATAATAGGTACTAATGCTTGTCACAAAAATTCAATATATTAGATCGTTAGATGTTTAAAAAATGATAATTATAGAGGTGTCCACATTATTCACACTTATGGTCACTTGTCACATCACTAACAATGAGTGATAGATTTAAAGAGATTTTATTTTTAACTATCTTTGAGTAATTTTATTCTATATAAATAAAAAATTAGAGGAATTACTAGGAGGGAATTTAAAAAAGTATTTTTTACAATTTTGGAGGGTTTATGACCACCTATGAGTATCTTATAGGGATTTGATTTAGTTAAAAATCACAAATTACGTTTTCATATATGTTTTTTCTATTTTTTCCCTTTTGTAATTAAAAATATTTTATTATTTTTATTAAATTTTATATTTATAAAATATCTACATTTCCATATTAGATGTTACTCGATTTACATTCATTCATGATCACTCAAGGATGATTTGGTATATGATGAATGATTATATTATATTTTTTATTGGACCATTTTAATCATGTGTTTTATTATAAATAATATCCAGAACAAATGAGGTGATTAATCCATGAAATGAAGAATAAATTATCTTTCTATTATGATCAACTTAATGTGAATTAATTATTATGGATTCACAGATCATGAGGTCCCAAAGACTAATTTAATTTCAACAGTAAAAAAATGATGGCATTGCGTAAAATTATTATCCTTCACGTATTTAATATTAATTTTTTGTCAGTGTAAACAAGTCACAGTTCATAATAAAATATAATGTGGTAATCAATTCCCCTCCAATCATCTTTTATATATACTTTTTAATCCACTTTTTGTTGACTTCCTTCTAATTCAATAACTTAATAATTTATTATAAGAAAATTTTATGCCATAATACTTATAATACCATCATAACATAAAAATTATTTAAGATTTTCTTCTAGGATTACATGTTTCTTATGTGTTCAATAATAGTAGACATAGTTATATACTACTACTTATTTTGTTTAGTTATTTGTCTTATCGTAGACTATAATTTCGAAACATGATATCCCATAGGGAGATAATTACTATCCATAGGATATAATTACACTAATAGTTCTACGTAGATATAAAAAAATTATTTGTGTCCAATGGAAAGAACCAGAGTGAAGCATCTTAATCTTACATAAAAGTCTCAATCTATTATCATACGACATGAGCATCCAATTCGACCATTATCCACCAATATTCACAAATTTTATTTACATTATATTAAAATTTATTGATAATGGAGGATTTTAATAATATGATGATAGTAGAATAACTTAATGATATTAATTTTACAAGGATTTGAAAGATGATACACTTATTCTTTTTATCTTTAAAAGTGATGAATGTAATACCATCACCAATACCCCACCAAATCAAAAGATGAGACAATCAAAGCTTCATCAAGTATGGTATAAATGCGGTAATTATAATCTAATTATTTGGAGAAACATAATTAATTAATTTGTATGTTATCACTTTTATATATATAAGAAACATTCAATATATAAATAGATGTTAAGATTGATTGATGTAAAAATGCATCAACAAGGATTTGGATAGTATGATGATACAAGTATGAAAATTTATTAAATGAAATATATAGGATAATAATTACATCATAGATTAATTTTATGTAATTCATCATATTATAAAGAGTTTAATGTAAAAAAATTAATATGGGTGATACCATTATAGTCACATCAATTATATACAAACTCCCTCCTTCATGGAAAAATGATATCAATTATATAAAATATAAGCGAAAAAATATATTTATCAATAATTTCCTAAATTAACATCATATTGTGGATGAATATAAAAATAATGTGGTGGAAAACAATCCTAAGAATGATAAAAAAATCATCAATGTGGAGGGAGTCATCCCATATCAGTCCTAAGAAGGGTGTATATTTCAAAATAATTTTAAAAATGTAAAGTAAAATTTAATAAGTGAAATTGATTATGTTATTTTCATATAAATACCTGAAATATCTATTAGGAATATTATATCTATAAGAATGAATATAAAAATTACCACCCTATGAATTATTGTATGGATAAGATTGTTATAGATAAGTTAGAACCTGGATGGATTGCGTAGGGACACTAAGATGGGGGTGGGTGGGGTGTGATGAATTGGTGAAAAAAAACAATTTAGAACTTTAAAATTCATATTAATTAGCCACTCATTCACTTGAACTAATCACATTTTAAGGGGAATGGATCAATATATGTACTCTCTAACATCACCATACCATGACATGCCGAAATAAACAAAAAACATAGAATATTTATAAGGTATGTTTTGAATATGAGAGCATACTCCTTTCCATGTTTGAATATTGTTAGGTATATATATTTTATTAGCAATTTTAGATTTATGTTTTTAGAAGTTTAACTATATAATTTATATAATTGTGTGGCTAGAATCATAAAAATCCTATAAGGCATAAAAAATCAATCATTATGAGTGTATGCCATTGTTTATTTTGAATCCACTCAATCATCAATAAAATTGTTCCAAATTGTACCAATTATTATTAAAATTTATTCTTATTATCTTTATTAATGATTATATTCAAAAATTAATTGGATATAAATACAATAAGAATACAATCTTCTTATAATATACTTCGACCACTCGAATGAATTTATATTTATATAATAAAAACAATCCTTTCCTAAATATCTTCACTATGATGTATTATTGAATTAGGAAATGAGAGAATGAGAAAAACTCTTTCATATTCAATAAAATTCTCAATAATAATATATTTACCTATAGAATTATCAATTAATTATCATCAATATCCTTTTTCCTTCTTTTTTAGATGAAATATTCATCTCATTTAGACAATATCAAAGGCTCTCTATTATATCCCCCATACTTTTGTGTTAACAAAATAATAAATATTATCATATATGAGACTCAATCACTATTTTTATATTTAACATAAAAATTATATATAAAAAATAATAGAGGTTAAAAATTCATATCAACCAATCTTTATATATTTAAAATTCACAATCATGCATGAATATGTTTCTCATTTTCTTCACATTTTATGTTCCTTGAAATATTAGCATTCAATTCACTATATTCATAATTTTAAGGAAGGTAATATTATATTTTCAAGTATTATATTCTTACCTATATACATAAATTCAATATTCAAGGCTAATTTTGGAAACACTATGGTTTCCCCACCTGAAAAACTAAAAAATTGTCATATTTTAAATCTATTAATATCTCCATCAATATATTTATATAAAATTAAATTCTTGGTATTGAGTTGTGAGACATACAAAATGTGGTAAGAACCTACCTTATTATCATCAAAATATTTGATAACATATGACATTAAAGTAATTACTTACCAAATTCATACGATCATATGTTTAATGATTTAAAGACTTATGATGCCGAGACTTACAATCAAGTCATATAGAGAAAAGTCATACACATTTCATTTCCATTCTTATTTTTTTGTTGAATAAATAAAATATAATTCATCATCAAAGATAAAATAATTTATCATTATATAGATACATAACACAATTATCGATATGCAATTGCCTTCAACTATTACCCCTGTCAAAATTTCATGTATGGTGGTATTAATTTCTACATCATAGATAAATTATATAATAAATCGAACTATAACATAAAACATAATAATAATATAGATTTCCCACAAAAAAATAAACATATACATAAAAAGCTGAAAAATATTATATAACATTTATATAGGTACTGAATTACCTATAAATAGCTTGTTGTTCTTTGGTGGTACCATTTCACGGCATTCAGAATCATGCAATGTTAGCTTTAAATGAGTTCAATGCTTACCTCTACACACCTAATGGTACCCATACATAGCTCAAAATAAAATTTACATGGGTCATTAGTGTCTTTAAAACTATTCATTATCTCCTTCTATCAGATTTTACTATTTGTCATTCATTTAGCTTCAACCCACTTCTCCAAGTACAGAATGTAAAACATTATCATCATGTTTTGGAATATCATTTATATTTATTTCTCTACTAAATGAATTGAAATAAATTCAAATTCAAATCAAGAAATTTATTCATTTAATATGATTGAATTAGCTGTGGGAAAAAACATTTCACCCATAAATATATAATGTGTAATATGGAATCATATGGCACCATTTATGCTAGTGTGCACCCACAGTTTTATGTTTGAGTAGTGTATCACATGCAACACAAACCACATATGTTTGTTACTCATTATGGATAAACATAAAAAGAATAATTACACCATCACTAGATCAATGGAATATATATAGATTTGGTTTTATCATCTATTTTTCTATGACAACATGTAAATATGATGCAAATCATCCTTCCATAAACTTGTTTCTTGTGTTATCCTCACAAGGTAATTACAAACATTCCCTCACACATTCATACCCTTCTACTCTCAAATATATCAAATATTTGATATGGGATTTACGACACTATGATTTCTAAATTTTTTGTCATGTTGAGTTATCTGATAGTTGATTTAATTTATTTTTTACTCCTAGAAATTTAAGAATACAAAAAATCAATCCAATGTGTAATATACCGCCAACAAAATGTAGAAACCAAAAATACCTCTTTGAATATTTTTTTTAAAATCACCTTTTTCATAAATATTCAAATATTTTAACCGAAATATGGTAGTAATAAACATTATCATCCTTTGATTTTTCATATGAAAAATTGCCATGATGAGTCCATCATAGTTAGTCCATCATAATATGGTATGAAATTATTATGGGAAAATATAACACCTTCCAATCCTTTTACTTCTTCAATACACATTGAAATCCTTATTCACACCATGGTAGTCATCATTATTATCAGTAAGTATAACAATTGAAATAGTATTTTCAATCTCCCATGGTGTTTCTATTTTCAAAACCCTATAATACCATTATTTTAATATGTGTGAATACTATTACTTTCATCTCCCCCTTCTTGGTAATAAATAAAAGTTGTTTTTTGGTCAATAAGTTATCATGTTCATCAAATAACGTATCCTACATCATCTGAATTTTAATTCATCTTAAATCAATATTAAATAAGGATTGTCATCATAAGTATTATTAGTAATAACCCTCTAGTTAGAAAAATATTACTATATATGGGATAAATAAGTATATAAAAAAGGGTGAGTTTCCAAGTAATTCAAATCTATCAATTAATCATAATACATGTGACACCACTTTCAATTAATTACTTTATGGATTGTAATGTTAGATTTATCTTGAATATTTCTACCTCAAGTCATGCCCAAAACCAATAAAAACCCCTCAAGTGTATACATGTTTTCTCCCCCTTTTGTTATTCTTTCCATTGAAAAAACATTCTATAATTTTTTTAAATAACATAATAATGTGTAATAAATTTGATTGTAATTCCCCATAATTTAAAAGTATTTGTTTTATCAAGAAATTCAAGATTATTGAAATTAATGTACTTGACATATTATATTATAGAATATTCCATAGAATATTCTCCCTAATTTACTACAAATGATTAACAAACATGCCTAGGATTAAACGAGTTATCAAGGGAAATTAGTAACACAAAAATTACCACATAATATCTTACACTAAACTAACCACATGGGTTAAATGATTCATGTATACATGGAAGAATTTAATTTTATGAACAATCTTTTAATTCTTGAAGGAAATTTATATTTTATGTAATTTATTTAAAATAAATTTATTCCCCATTATTTTTTGATTTAATTCGAACACCCAAGGATAAGAGAATATGAACCCATACGATTTCGATGACATTACGTTATGTACATTTTAGACATATTATTTCGTTTTCATTGACTAACTCTAAACACTTATTATCACCCTTCTCACTCTTATTCCTTTAAATGAGACTCTCTAAAACATAATAAACAATGTGAGTCTCTTATATTGATGAGTTTCAAGGTGTTTTATGTTGATAAAACACCATGATGGGGCAACCAAATCTTTCCGCACACATAGAGTAGTAAATCTAGCTAAACTCTTTCATTATTAGATTCATGTTTTGACATGTATCACACATACTAGCCTCCCCATAAATTCTCTACATTAAAATATAGGATAATATTACAAACAAATTAATTGAATATGGGGGATATATTTTTTATTTAATTTAAATAGAACAGATATCATGTTTCTCTCAACTAAGATCCTTCTTTTACTCAAGTATTCATGTTTTCACATTTTATTTTCAAATAATTACATGATTTGTGGATCATTGGAATTTTCATTGATTTATCTACTTTATGCAGGATTTTCTTCATTTAATAATCCATTAAAGAACATGCATCTCCATGTTCCATGTTAATATTCTGTAATATCTATTACTGAGTTTTAAATATGGTGTAGAACCTTGTACAAATATGTCTAAAATTATTAAACCTCCCATACTTCTCTTTTGAAACTTTTGGAAATTAATTTTCTAAAAATCTAAGGAATAAAATATTATACATATAAATAATTTATTATCTATTTATAACATTATTTTCCTATAAAAATTATATCATTATTTACTTTTACAAATCTATTGGCTATACACCTATAAATGAGTTTTAAAATAATATATATTCATTAGAAATCCTCCTGGTTTTTTTATCAATTTTAGACTACCACTCTTGGGTAATGTATTCACCTCATCCTATGGGATATATTCCATCACAATCATAATCATTTTATCCATATATTTAGATTATTCTCCCTATTATTATAAGTTTATCTTTAAATTATTCTCCATGGGTTGATTTTAGTAGTCCAAGAGAGAGCCCTATTTCCCATAAAATAATCATCTCAAAATTGTCCTGGATAATGTTAAAAAATATTATTATACATCATTGGAGTGGGTTTTCTAAATATTTTCATTTATTAAACACCTTCTTTCACATAATTTCATCCTTATGATTCTTTTTCTTATTTTCCGCACTGCTTTATATTCTATTCTGGTCTTTCATTCTAATTAGAATTTGATTTGTTTAGTATTGGAACATATATACAGTCACTATAATTTTGAACAAGTATATTGAAAAATTCATTGAACCATTCCAAACAAGAAAATATATATTTGATAAATATATTACCCCCTTACTATGAAATATAGATTTTCCCCTGAGCCTCTCTTTTTTTCATCAGGTATTCTCTCCATCAATTTTTTCATTTAATTGTGATTTAAGAATCAGTATATTGTTCTAAAAATATAATTATCTATAGAAAAACATATATCAAAATATTTAATGGAATATTACATTTTTTCCCTTATTAGGGTGATTGTAACCCAAAATTTTGAAAATAGGGTGAATTTATTTTTGGAGTGTTTTCCAATGATTTTTGGGAATTTTTTGGGGAGGCCCATCTTATAATTACTCTTACATATTTCATTGAAATTTTTAAAGTCTTATCATTATATTATAAATCCATTTTTCAAAAAAATTATTTAGAACATGAACTATCTAAAAAGTTTTATTATGATCAAAAGATTTAGATATTGATGGTACCTTTCACTGAGAGCTTCATGATGGTAGATTAAAGGATTACACCAAGAACAAATTTCCTTGAAATTAAGTAATCAATGATTCATAAATATTAATATAAACTTGTGTGTAAATATCTCTACCATCACATTCATCAAATGATCTAACTTAATTAGTTTCTAGATTATTAAATTTCCTCACAATATCATGATACATCATATCGAGGGAATATTTTTCATAATCAATTATTCTAATATTTTCATACAATTATTAATTTAACTTTTTAATTTTATATTTAAATATCTTAGTTTATTATTATAAATATTTATCAATATATCTTATTTTTTTAATTTTAACACAATATGAACATGTTTTAAATTCATTAAGGATTTTTTAAATTTCCTAAATTCATGCATCACCAATTCAAGAAATATTTTAATTAGTACATTTTAACAAGCATAAATTTTCAATTATTATTCATATAAGGATATATTTTGAATGCAAATTTCCATATATTAATCTTTGGATTCAATATTTCTTATGTGACAACTAAACCATATTAATTTATCGCATAGTACATTCTATAATTTATTCATCTCCTCTTCAAGATGTTCTTTATAATTTTTGAATCCATTGAAAAAATGTACATATTTAACCAATTAATTCAATAAATTATTAATATACAATTAAAATAAATATTAGATGTCATATACAATTTCAATAAACACTTATTCTCAAGAGTCTTTATCATTGAATATTGTTTTAAAATGATCTCTTTTGACATATTTGATATATGATCATCTTTTAAATTCATTTGAATAATCTAGTGATAAATCGTTCATATATATTGAGAATTTTTCAAAAATCATTGGCTCACCATTAATCCTATTTTTCATATATTTCGAATAAAATATCTTATATGATTAAATAATGGTGGATAATTATGATACTATATGAGAAACATAAAAATTTTCTTCAAATTCAAACTTCCAGAAGATCTTTTAAGAATAAATTGTATTTTTTAATACATTTACAGGTAGACCTATACTATGATAACATATACATATCCCATAAGGATTATTTAGGGACATTGATAGAGGATTTAATCATTATGACCAATTTTTTACCAAGTTGTTATTTCTATTAATTATATCCTTTTCAATCAGGCCTCTTCCTCAGATAATATGAATAGATCAATTAATGTTCTCTCTTATTACACATCACTATTAAATATTAAAATATAGAAATAAATAAACAAAAAAAATTATAAGGTTCATATTTGATGTTAGAGGCCAATCATTGTGATTTTCTACTCCCATCTAGTAAACATATAATATTAAAATTGTAATTTGAAAAGCTGGACTTTTTAGATCTATGATACACATAGTAGTTGAGACTATATCACCCAAACCCCAAAAGATATGAGTAAAAAAACATTCTAAATGAATGACATGAATTATACTAGATCCATTATCTAGTTAATGATGTTATATAGACAGGTACAAATTGTTCTTCAATGTTTCATCAATTCACTTGAATTAAACATATCTTAAAAAGTGGTTAATATAAAAACATCAAAAATAATATCTGATTTAGAGAGACTTAGAATCTTCAGATGTCTTCATATGTATACCATACACAACTTCCTAACTAAAAGATATTAAGGGTGATATATTAATTTATAAGATAATGCTTAAGTTAACATAATTTCCTTCGTACATGTTAAAAGTCATGATAGTAAGATATTAAGTAGAATCAACTTTCTATTCTTTCTAACAATGTCTATTTTTTCTTCAAAAAATAATAAATTATTCATTAAGTGACACTATCAAATGATATATTTTATCCCATATTATTTAGATTCATATAATATTTATCATCACAAGATTAGTCAGTCTCTGTCTTATTCTTAATTATGGAAAATGTACATCAGAAATAATAGAGCTGAACACTAGTTATCAATAATTCTACATATTTTAAAAACCATGAGTGATTCCTGAATATGTATAACATATTTTTAAAAATTTCCAAAATATTCATCATTATATTCACTAAAATATCATATTTTGGAATTATTTTAGAATAAATATGGATTCCTCCATTTTTAAAACTTTTCTAAATCAATTTCTCTAAATGATATTAATATCAATATCCACCTATGAATACATATTAACATGTATTTGATTATGATGTGGAAAAAACATATGGTGATGTAGAAATATCTCATTCTAATCAACATAATTGATGTCAAATGACATTAAAATATGTTCAAAATAAATAAATATTATTATAAGTCTTATGATCTAAAGTCACATGATGAAAAAAATACGACTAATTCACTTGATGAAAATAAATATGGTCAACAATTCTATTTTAGTTTCTTATTTATTGAATTAAAACACAATAATTTAACATTAAAGATCCCATAATTCAATATCCTTTGAATAATTTCCTTAGTTACCCTATAGAGTACCCTCTATACATTGTTCATTTCATGATATTTTGTAATGTTGGATCCATTTTTTATGAAATAGAGGAACGTTAAATTCATGTAATTATAGTATGTAATATAAAAATACTACAAATAACACAAATATAGATTCAAAATAAACTTAAAAAACTATTAAATCAAAGATGAACTTTATTTGAGTACTGACTTACCTATATGTGGATCATTAATCTTCGGTGGTACACTAAAAAAACAATTCAAAAATTTATAATTATACCTTTTTATGAGTTCAGTGATTACCTTTACATATATAATGGTATAAATAATTACCTCAAGATGACCATTACCTATTACATTAATGAACATTATATAGGTTATCATATTCAGCACATAGATTTAATAAAATTTCATGTTCTTAACATCGAACCACTACTCCGAGTATTGTATGGAGAAATATATCATCCAATTATATAATATATTTTTTAGTTTTTTTATCAATTAATTCACATAAATATTTTAGAATTATTCAATTTTTTTTATTCATGATTCATGATTTAATTTTCAGTTATTCAAGATTCTCAAATATTAAAAATTGATGTAGAATATGACCTCATACATCTCTATTTAATCAAGAGTGAACATTTTTTTTATGTGTAAATAATTTAGAATATAAAATCTATCCTGCATGAATTTGAATCGTTGGATGGAAAAAATTAATAATATAATTCACACCACCACTAGTTTAATGTAATCCATATAGATCCACTACTCTCCAATTATTTCCCCTTCTAACCAACATGAAGGTGGATAATCACCCTTGGCTCGACCACATTTCTTTACTGTCTTAGGCTATGCTGTCCCACACTACCTCATGAATTCTTCCAGTCCATTCTGGATTTTCTCTAATGATTTTTAGTTCCCATATTCCATTATGGTGGCTAGTGGGATTGGTATTCTGATCTAGATTGAAGTCAGAAAAATTTTATTCTTTTTTAACTATTTAGAATTTTATTATCCAAAATATCAATCCAAAGAGTAATATATATATATATATATATATTAAATTCAACCAAAATAAACATACCTCGATGAAACTATCATATTAAGATTATATTTTCTATAAAATTTGATTCATATAAACTAAAACTGGGTTGTACAAAAAAAATTTAATTACATTTTTCATCAAACAAACTTCCATAATGTGTCTTCCAAACCTAATATATCTTAATAAATAATAAATCAATTCAATTAATCATTAAATCCATATAAATAATTATATCCCACAACAGATTTTGATAGCATTATTCATATCAATGTGATTATAATTATTGAATATAGTGACAACCATTAATATGAGCTCTTTAGATAACATTCTTGAGGACATTAATTATTGGTAGATTGATTTTGATTCTATACAATAAGTGAAATATTTCAATGTATTGATACTTATATATATATATATATTTAATTTTAAAGACATAAACTTATAGAGGAGGTATATGATCAATCTTTATATTACCTCTTGAATGTATCTTACAAAAAATGATATCTTTCATATACCAGAAGTTTATAGGACCTTCATTTTACGAATAATTTTAATTAAAAATGGTTACAGAATATATTTTTGGTTAACATAATTTTTTATCCCAATGGTAAATTTTTTACTAGAATGCGACAATTGTATAATATTTTATTTAAATTAAATTTTTTTGTTATTTATTTTGTTCTTTGATTTATCAAATTTTAATTAATAAATATAAATTATAAAAAAACAAATGAAATGAAAAAACTGAACTAATATATATCCTGTATAAAAATGATAATAAATATGTTACATTCATGTAAATGGAAATAATTTAGAAATTATTTACTAATATATATTGTAAATAGAATTTTTTTGAACTGATACATATTTCTATAAATTATTTTATGATACAAAAAAAATTATAAAAAAACAAATTATAATAATATTTTATGGCTATTATATATTTAATATTACTTAAAATTTAGATGGAAAATAAAAATTATTCCACCCAAATTAACCCTATGGGTATTAGTGGCCACTGTTATCAAAATTATTGTGTTGATTACTTATATTCCAATTATGAAAACAATAAGACATGTGTAATTTATAAGGGATTTAGAAAAAAATGATGAAATTTTAGTATTTCATAATTATTGTGGAAAAACATCACTATGATTTAAATTAATGTATCCCTAGAATATGGATATACCCTGGGTTGTTTCTATGGTTATAATAGATGAAACATGCTTTAAAGGAATTTTTATTCAATAATTAAATAATTATCCAATCAATGGGAAAATTTATTCTTCATGAATATCTGATATAAGACAAACACAATTCAACGTTTATACAATTAAACACTAATTGGACCACATTAATGATCCATCCATGGTATGGGATTTTACAAGGGAACAAAATATACTTTTATTAAATCCAATAAAGATGAAAAGAATAATAATTCCATGAATGAGACCCTCAAATGAAATAATCAATTTTGATATTTAATATAAATAAAATAACATAAAGTCCATCCCATTAAACATTGTAATGTAAACCTATAATAGGGTAACATTAAATTTATAAAAATATCTCAATGTTATTTGAAATAAAACTCATAGGACTGGGATTGAATAAAAAATAAACAAATCACTCAATTTCATTTTTTTGTTAATTGATTAACACCATAAAAGTAATCACATTATTGTGATGAATATCAAAATATGAATAATTTGTGATAAATGAGGAATATTTTTATAAAATACTAGAGAGTATTGAGAGACATATAAGTGAAGAACAATGATTTGACAAAAAATTAAATATCAAATTAAAATTAAAGGAAAGAAACCAAAAGATCCCATTTTCTCAACTAAATCCACCACATATATATATTGTATATTTTAGTCTAAAAATTGACATAAAATTATTCTAACATGATAAAATATAATGGCAGGACAAAGGGTGGTGGATTACATGTCGAAAATTAATTTTCTATATTTAATAAGCTTTAAGTCATGATTTTCTATTTACTTATTGATTCAAATGAATGAAAGTCATATTTAGTGAATTAGGATTGGTTATTGAATAAAATATTTTCCTAATATATCTTCTAAAATATAATAAAATTTAGGCCCTTTTTATCATTCATTTTGATGTTTGTTTTTTGAAATAGTAGTTTTTCTTTATTAGACTGTTGATGCAGAAATATTTGAATATGTTTTTCACATAATTTTAGGGATTTTTTGGAGTATTTAATGATGAAACTGTTCATATAATATTGAATTTTTATATTTAGGACACTTTTAATCTAAAACTATTATTTTCATTAATTTAATATATTAAAATGTAAGTCATGGTGTTTTAATAATCAAATTTTTAGTATAATAATTTTTAAATTATATTATGAGAATTATGTCATTGATTTTGAATAAAAATAGTTGGAATTTATGAATTTTTGTGACCCTATATTTATTTATTTAATTAATATATGTATTCATTTTAATAAAAAATTATTTAAATATTTCCATTGATTTTTTTCAAGAATTCAGTTGCATGAATTGATATATTTCAAAACATTATGGAGTCCTTTTGTTTTTGTGGATAATTAAAATTCATACATTTATGATATTTCAAGATACTATAAAAACTGTTTTGAATTATCAATATACTATGGAAATTCTACCATGAAGGAAGGTGTGGCTGAAGTCTTCAACATACCATGTAGAAGTTACCAAAAAATAGCCTCCAACCTACTATGAGACCTTGAAATTGAATGTGGGAATGCATAGACCAGAAGATCAATGGATTAGGTGAATATTCCAATTGATAATTTTTAACGTTTCATTTATCCATTCCTCCCTATGTAACCTAAACATGTGAAGCTACCATGAAATAATGTTATATCAAATTTGAACTAGAAAACTGATCATGAGATCTTTAGTCTTCAAAATTGTAATTTAAATACATAAAAGGATAACCATGAAACCAAATATCTCATGAAATAATAATGTGATCTGAGAATAAAAATTCTTGGAGTAGGTAAAATATAGATAGATGATGAAGAACAATAGATTTAAGAATGTTGAAATTGATTAGAGGAAGGACTTTTAGATTAGGTTGAAGACAACTAATGCTTTATAAAAGTGAGTAAACAGATAATATTTAACTCGACAAAAAAAAAACTAATATAACCATTACGGAAATGAGTTCAAACATCATCAAAATGCAACCAAAGACCAAAAATTGAAGAAACATTTCAAGAACTCATGAAATATCTAATTATGATGATCTAATGATAAAGACATTGAAAACACTAATTTTAGGGTAAGATACGTAGAAATTAAAGAGTGATTAAAGGAGTATTTGGTAATGAAGAAACAGGTTCCTAGTTGAATATGAGAACCCAAGATTCAAATACTTGATGAATCTCATTGTTTCATATTCCCATTCTATAATAAAGTGTCAAATAATGTTTTTTCATTGGATATTTTTTGATGGATTTATTAAAGAATAGTATGGAGACTTGAATCTACCTAATTCTATAGATATGTGTATCTAGATATGTGAGTTCTATGTGATAAATAATGAAAATAAATATTTTTTCATAAATTTGTATGTGGAGATATAGTTGATGGTTGAACGGATCTCTTTTTCATGATAAATATGATAGGGTGTACATGTTTTTATGAAAATTTTCAACCAAAATTGGTACACATCATAAGGATTCCAAAATCAGATGAATAATAATCTAAACTAAAAGATTATCCATTTTAATAAGATGAATTATTTACTATGTTGAATGAAAATATCAAACAAATGATGAAGAATTAGTTCATGATCGACCCAATAAATAATGATAAGATCATCCAACAAAGGATTATTTTATGCATCCAACATGATGAGATTGAATAGAATCATCATTTCCATCATAAGATAAAAGAATAATTAAATGATATTCTAAATAAAGAAATAAAATTTTTGGGTTAATTTATGTATTGATAGAATATGTTTAATAATGTTTTGAAATATTAGGATCCTTGGTTTTTGTTTGTATGGTTGATGAATATGGGGGAGGGAAAGGAATATTATCTCTCCAAAGATGCTATGTTGAAGGTTGATTCACACCAATTTCTATATAAAAATCCATAATAAAGATCATTGGGAATCAAAAAATAATCTAAATGGACTCTTGAGAATACCACTAAACACGCATCCCATAGCAGGTGGTTACATTATTAAATTTTCACATGATAATATGGATCATTTTCCATGGGAATAATAAATTTATAATACTTGGTAAACTCCTTACAAGAATGAATCTAAAATTATATTAAAAATAAAAAAAATACTTTATATTAGAACATCCCAAATGACTCTATAATATCCTTTCTTATAAATCATAATACACTTCCTGGAATCCTAGAGAAAGAAAACATAAGAATGTGGTGAGCTCAGATTCTCAGTAAGGGAGTTTGTACTGTAGAAGCAGTAGTATATTAATTACGGAATGAGTAATATTTCAAGAATAAAATATGATAAAATGTTTCTATATTAATAACAAAATGATTTTGAAACATGTCTAGGGAAGATATAACCATTCAAATAATCTCATGGACATCAATAGATGATTTCATAATGAAATAATTTTCGATGTAGGATATCTGCAACTTATTGTCAAGGACTCATGAAAATACATCATACATAAATTTATAGGGAAATGGAAAATTAATCACCTATTTTGTCTCATGAAACCTATAAATACATTGAGGGAATGTATAATTATGATCCCCAGCATTCACATAATAATTCCAATGCATCCGTAATACAAATAAACAATAAAACATAATCAATATGCCTTAATAATAAATAACTATATATATATATATAATTATCATCTAAGATTTGAATAATTTTTCCTTTACTAGTGATGATATTAAATTCTAGAAAATATGGACATGGAAGAAAAGTATTCTGAACCGAATAGAAAAATACTATAATTTTTCCTTAAAAAAATTCTTTCGATATCTTGAGTACTTAGAGATGAAAATGTGAGTAAAAAATTTAAATTCTAGAAATAGCTATAGAAGATTAAAATAGATTTATTTTAATATATAATGATCATATAATTTTCCATATATAAACTTAAACATATACAATCCAGAATAATGATGAGATTGTAAAATAAAGACTTACATCAAGTCTAACTTGTTCATTATGTGATTTTAACCTCTGGTATAATAAAAATAAATGTATTGTAATTAAATAATATAAATTAATTAAAATATATAATATCATATATCATAAAAATAAAATTTCTCAATACCCATATTTTAATAATTCTTTATAATTGTTTTTGTTTATGAGTGATAATTATTTTTTTATTATACTTTGGTTTGTTAGTTTAGGTCAACTCATCATTATTATGGTTTAATTATCTAAATAATGTTAATAACTATATATATATAACATATTTTCATTATATAAATATAAATAATCACCATTAAAATGCCGGAATTAAAAATTAATCACATCTCTTCGTGTTGATGGTAGTCCGTAGGTATGAATGAGAAACATTATAATTTTTTATGAGTGAATGTGTTTGAAGGTATATGATATATTATTTTTATAGTTTCATAATTATGACATGAATATAATTAATATTAATTAATTAATTATCTATAATCATCTATGTAAAATGGTGATGAAAAAAGAATTACAACAGTACGTGGAAGCGGTAATCTGTACATATGAACGAGTAATGATTTTTTCTTTCCGTAGTTTGGAAAAGATGTGGGAAATGTTTTTATAATAATGAAAACAAAATATCATAATATTTATGACACTAATTTCCATATATTTGGATAGTACAGAATTATAGGAATTAGAATAATATTAACATTGAAAATAAACGGTCAATATATATTTCTCATCATTGATAATCCTCCATCGACATAGACTCTAGAACGTGAAAAAGAATGTATTTTGAATTGAAAATAAATTATAATATGTAAATAATAGATATAATATGGTATTAGGGTAGGTATTTTCTTAAATATTTTTTAATATGTTGTGAATATAAGAGGATAAGAGGTTCCATTTTATTTGGGAAAAAATGACACACTTGGAATTTTTTAAGTGATTAAATAATATAAACATGACAATCATGTAAATTAGAACAATGGAAACACATATTAGAATATAAGGTGTTATAAGGCGTTAATAAAATTTAAAAATTGAATTTATACAAATTTTTTATACATCTTCGTCCTTACCTTCTAGTTAAACCACTTTAATCCAAATTACCATTAACTGTGATAACATGATTTTATTCGATGATAACATTATTATTTGTCCAAAAAAAGTGATATTGGAATAAAATATCTGCATGTTGATTAAAAATATTGAATACATTTTATCTTATTCAATTTCAATTTGTGTAATAAATTACTTTTTAATAATGAACAGATAATGAATAAAAATTAGTTTTTATGAAAATACTTGATTTAGGAATACAGACAATTTTACATTGAAATAATGAAATAAATTTATTTTCATGATTTCTTAGTGAAATAATTAAAAAATAAAATATTATAAAATATTTTTTTATTAAATAATAAACAAATTAAATCTTCACACCATGCCATTAAATGAAATGACAGAAAAATAGTTTTTAATTTGAATCAAATACAACTTATCCTCTCAAAATTATAGATTCAATTCACAAAATCAATATCATTTATTAAAATAAATTATTTAAATCCTTAAATATATATTTGGTATAAATAATAATTTAATAGGATATTGTCATGTGTTATAGAGTCTTTAATTATTTACCTTATAGTATTTAGCTCATTTTACCTCCTTTACAAAGTTGAAAAATAATTATCAAGATTTTTATTCTTAATAACCAAAATTTAAGAAGGAACTATTATATTATATTAATTATTATAATTATAAAATGTAAATTTTTTAATATTAAATTAGTATATGTTTTAGAAATCAATTTTAATATAAATGTGTAAAACATAAGGAAAAACTGTTTTTTAGGAAAATGTGTTTAATGTCCAAAAATGATCTTATACCAAATTATTGTATAATGAGGATTATTAAGTAATTTACTATGTAATTATTAATTAAATGAGAATAATTAAAATTCAAGAACAAATATACAACATAATGGTGATTTTAAATTTCCTTTCTAAATTAAAAAATGTCAGTTTTATAAAAAATGGTATTTTTTGTATTCACATAAACATATATCATTTATGAAAAATCACTAAAATTCAAACTAATATAATATTGACACGATAATTTTAAAATTGAAATTAATTAAATAACATATAATATATAAATATTGAATAAAATAAATATAATCATCTTTCACAAAATAAAATAAAATCATATTTAATGAAAATATATTTTTCGAGCAGAAAATTTCATTACCAATAATTGATTAATTTTTTATTATAAATTAATCAATAAATTTTCATAATATAAAATATTTGTTAATAATTTTTGTAATTTGGTTTCTCATATTCACACCTCCAAATTAATTTGTAGTTTATAATAATCACTTTTATATAAAACTATTTTTATTAGTGTTTTCTTAAAGTTCGGTATTGTATGTTAAATGTGATATTAAGAATACTATTTTCATACAAATAAATTTTATGGTGTCTAACTATCCCCATTAAATAAATATATCCTTTTATTATAGTAATCATGTTCACAATATTCCAAATATTAAATTGTTGAAATACCACATTTTACCAAGGAATAATGATAGTTCATTTTGAAAAGGGGGAGTAAGAAACGTAATGGTTTCACAAATCCAAAAATAATAAAGATCTCAGATAAAATGAACATTAGACGATGGTTAAAATATGACTATATTAGTGAAATATAAAATCTAATTAATAATAATGATTTATAAATAATAATATCATTATATTGTTAATTATCGCAGAACAATAAATCAATTTGTAATAAAGAAGACCATCATTTCACCAGAAATGATGGTAAAAGTGTTCCAATTTTATTTCAACACCTTTTTCAATATTATTTTATTCATAATCTACTATTTCATAAATCATAAAAAATAAATCAACAACAATGATCAATATTATTTCAAAATATGAACATAATTATAATAACTATGTCTAAAAATATTGAATAAATTGTCATCTTAATAGAAAATACTCAATATATTTTTACAAGATTCATACAAGGTGTCTTGAATGAAAATTATTTCATTACATTTTCAAGAGTTGATTTAATATTTGAGAAAAATATAAATAATTGCATATATTTGGAATAAAATAATACATGATTTTATTATCAAAGTACATATTAATGGATGGATATTTCTACTTCACAATTAAGTCCAATATTAATTATTCATCCTATAAGGTAATAGTTTTATATACAAGGGAAATTTTATTAGTCATAACCAGAGTAAAATATCACAATATAGTCGAAATATTGTTAGCTCCAACACTAGTCATGTTGAATTACTCATGAGGTAAATAATTACATTGATTATGTTTGTTGACATGTTAGGAATTTTTTGTTAGGAACCTTTTCTAAATAATTCCACACACTAAATTATATAACTAAATTATGAATAAAAATATTTAATTCCTAAACTAGTGATACAATTATCATAAATTTAAAATTCATTCATAGATAATCTCAAATAATATGTTTCGTTTCCTAGGTAATATTATAAAAAAATTATAATATTTTTTTAGATGTTACATAATTTATTATAAAGAAAATATAAATAAACCCAAGAATATTATATGGGAGTGTCAAACTAGGTACACATTAAGGGGACCTTCACTGTAAACTAGAATGATTGTCGATATATACTTGACTAACTATATTCAATGTTATTACCCCTAGATGAATCTATGCCAAAAAATGTACACATGATATATCAAGACATGGATGTAAATCCAGGAAAACCACATAATCTCTACATTAACAGAGACAATATGATATTATATAATAATTAGACATATCTTTGGGTAAATTATATTGTTATACCCCCTAATATATGTTTTCATAAATCTAATTACAATTGTTTTTAAAAAAATTCCATTTTAATCAATAATATATATCTCAAACCTATTATTCCAGAGCCTATGCTTACATTATTACATTTTCACCAAATATAAATGATCCCACCCAGTGTGACCTACTAGTTTTGTAGTCAGGAAAAAATAAACGCATTCTCGAATCTCTTATTAAATTTTAAAACATTAAATAAAATAGAGTGTTTTATTTGGGAACAAATTTATTCCCTCTAAAATATCCTTTCATATCAATAATAATATACTTCCTTGTTTCATAAGGAAAGGAAGCATAAACAATGTGTCATAATAGATTCTCATTATGTGAATGCATACAACAAAAGCTATCATAAAATAAATATAGAATGAAAAATATTAAAGTGATAAATGATGATCTAATAATGATACATAAATAATCACATGTGGTTTAACCTTATTGAATTAAAACTTATTTTTTAAAATAATCACATTGAAAATAATAAATTATTTTATAATAATGGTGTGTATAATAGGGGACATATATAACATACCATCAAAGACTCATGTCAAAAAATTTAACATTAATGGTTAAGGCCTAGGAAAAATACCAAAACAATTTTATATCATGGGACATATACATTCAATTAGATTATATGTAATTCCAATCCCCTCAAATAGTTAATATGTCCAATAAATTCACTATAATAATAAACAATTAAAATTAATTGAGAAACCATAATAATAAATATGTTTCAGTATTAGATTAATTAGCATGTGTAATGTCAATAATTTATTTAGTAAGAATGATCCTGATCCTTCTATATAAATAGTGTGGATGGTATAAATATACTCTAAACTCATTAAATCATGTCATTAATCAATGGATATTTATATAGATTAAAAAAATTGAAAAATATTGCTGGATAATTTCTTGAGGAAAATACACCATTCATTTTGAAATAACATATTTAAAATAATTTTTTTTACAAAATATAATGAAAAAGTGATTATTTCGAAAGAAATGGGTATTTTTTTAAAGACACCTTCAATTAAAAGAACAGTTCTGACATTGAGAAAAGATCATTATATGGTAAACATTAAAAGAAATATTTTTCTTAATACTATTAGTAAAATATACCTTGTTGAGAAAATGACTAAAAGACATCCTTTTAAAACCATTTTTATAAATTTATGTGTGGGTAAAAATTTCTATAATAAATTATTATAAAAAAAAATTAAAAACCTTTTTTATGTTTTTTAAAGGAAATATGTAGATTGTAGAAAAATAATGCCAAAAGAATATTAAAACAATCCTCGTTTTGTATAAGAATATTGTTACAATATCATGAATAATTAAAGAGTAAAATTAAAGGAAAGATTGTATTTTTAAGAAATAATCATTGAAAATGAAAATATATTGGATTCAATATTCAAATATAAAATAATTTTTCTAATTAATACTTTAACCCAAAAAAATATGAATAGTGAGGTGATTGTGAAGTAAACTATCAAAACTAGTATGACATAATTTACAATTGATTTTAATCTCATTTATATTAAATTAATTTCATTTTTAAAAATCTATATTATAACCAAAAGTATACTTATAAGATTATACATAATCCACTTATAATATGTCATTACCTATTTATTAATAATTCATGAATAAAATTGACTTTGATTCTTAACTACTTAGTTTATCATGTAGATTTGGGTTCGGTAGTTTTTGTGTTTCCATATTTATCATGGTCTCATTATATGAATAATGTCAATATTGATATAAATATTAAATATATTCATTATATAAAAATTTTTAATCATCATTTTAATGCTGAAATGAAACATGAATCATATAGCTTCATGGAGGTGGTAGTCCAGACTTACAGACAATCACAATTATCATTTTTTAACTAGTTGAAGGGTAATAATGAAAATTATACATTATATTTATAATAAAATATTTATGTTATAAATATAATATATTTTTACTAGTCATTCATTTGTAGCCATCAATGTGAAACAATGATGAAAAATTAATTACACCTCTACGTAGAGACATTAAACCGTACATACACATGAGTGATGTTTTTTTCATTCCATAGGATGGAAATGAGGTGAGAAATGGTTGTAATATAATAATGATAATATTGAATTATATTTAAGATAATGTAATAATAATTTTATAGTGGTTAAATAATATTTATAAGAATTATAAGAATAAATAATATCGAAAGTACTCTGTTAAGAGTAATGCCTATTCATTGAGAAATTTCCATTGATATACAACTTAAGTCTTGAAAAGATAGTGTTTCAGAAATACCAGAGGATTAATGATGTGATGAAATATTTTGATATGTTATTATGTTAGTAATTTGTTTATCCAGAGTGCTGGAATATTTTGAATGAGGTAGGATATAAGTTTCCCTTTTATATGTGAAAAAAAGACATGCTTGGAATTATTTATAAGATTAAATAATATAAATATATTAATCTTGTATAGATGTGGCAAGGAATCCCAAAATAAAACAAAATTTAATGATACGGTTGAAATAAACTCAAAAAATAATATATAAACATGTTTTGGATACATTTGAAGCTTTATCACCAAGTTAAACAACCTTAAACCCATATTAACAATAACTGTGATAAGTAAACTTTTTAACAATGAATAATTAATTCTAACATGAAAAATAATAGTGTTTCCATAATTTTTTTAAAAATCACGATTCAAAATTTGGAATCAATTTTAAAATATTCATCTAATAGAGGTGTAATAAAATACCTTTAAAATAAGAACACAAAATTCATGAAAAATAGTTTGTAGGAAAAATACTCGATATAAGAGTAAAATTTTTTTAACTTGAAATAAATTAAAAATTTACGTTACACGTATATTTTGTTTCAAATAATAAAAAAATATTTGTTTACCTTTTCACAATTAATAAAACATAATTTTACCTTCCAACAATTCCATTAAATAGAAATACTAAAAAATAATTTTAGCTAATAATAAAATACATGTTATTTTATCAAAAGTCCAGTATGGATTCCCATGTTATAAAGAATGTTTTAAAACACATTAAAAATCACATTAAATTTATTTTTCTTTCCAAAAATAATCATTAAAGTCGGTAAATCCATGTGTTAGATATATTTCAATGCATTACCCTGTATTTTTAACCTTGTTTACCTTATTTACCAAGGAAAAACATCATTATCATGGTCACTACTAAAAAAGAAAAATAATAAATTAATCATATTAAATTTTTTTAATTATGAAAGTAAAAAATATAGAATACATTATCCAATATTAATTTTTTAGTGAAATAAATCGATTTTAATATAATTATATAAAATTTAATAAAAAATATTATTTATAAAAAAATTGTTTTAGTCACCAAATTGATGTTGTAACAAAATAATATATATTAATTATTCTTATTTAATTATTATATTATTTAGAATCTAATAATAATTATGCAACATCAATATAAAAATAAAAAAATATTTTGAATTTGAAATTACTTTTTTTAATGAAAAAATTATAGTTTAAAAATGATATTTTCACTATTAAAATAGAATTAAGCGATTTTCGGAAAATACCAAAAATTCACCCCAATGTAATTTTTAAAAGTTTTTCTCAAAATTTATAATCTTGGAAGAAAATAAAATATATAAATGTTTTATAAAAAAATTATAATGTCTTTCAACAAACTACTATAAATCCATTTGTTAAGGAAACATTTTTTTGTTGAAGATAATGACTTCAGGGAAAATTTAATATTTATTTATTATAAATTATTCCGTATATTGAAATATATTAATCCCTTATAATTTCTTTTCATAAATTGATTATTCTAACACATAGCACTAATTTAATAGTTATGTTATAATGACCACATTAATATTACAATTTTTTATCGTAGTTCCATTAATGATTGGTGTTGCGTGTTCAATAAGTTGTCTAGCATAATGTTATTTTGAAGAAAAATTAGGTGTGGAAATTTTTGGGAAATAAACCATGTTTTTACACAAAAGACATTAGTTAAATAGATGGTTGAATAGTCTGGGGAATATGATATCGATTTATGATTTTGAAGGAATCAATCATATAATTATGTTTCATGGGGAGATAAATAAAAATGTTATAGATTGTTAAAAGAAATGTTTGATTTCTATGAAAAATTATTTAAAATATTGAATTGGATTTTGGAAGGGTCATCTTGGGCCTCTAAAATCTATACGAAGGTATAAAAAATATGTGAAAATCCAATCCCCAATTTCTAAAACAATTTTCATAAATGAGGAATTGATCTATGGGTTATGTTATAGATATATTCGGGATGATTTTGGATCATGATTTATGTGATGAAATGATTTAATGAATGAGATGAGATTTTACTCATGTGTGATGGAGAACATTATTTTATGAGGGAACATCATTTTTCACTATTTCTTTGTTCCTTGAAACATGTGTTGAAGTTTAATAATCACTACATATATGCAGTTTCCATTACATTTATTCATTAAACTGAAAACATACAATAATTTTTATACAAGAAGACCTTCATTCCAATGGTAGGGGTTTGTTATGTTTGAACTGTATGAAACTTCAGACCATTGATTAGTCGATAGGATGGGAGGTCAGACTCATCACACCATTTTTGGGGGAATTATTATCTAATATCAGACTCTCTGAATAAATTTAATATATTTTCAAGAATACATATTAACTCACCATGTATTATATAAGATCCCTTGGAATTTTCAATCATTTATTAATAAGTTTGAAATTTAAGATCATCTATATGTATTTTAGTTTCTTCATTACTGTAAATATCTATATGTATTTGAAGTTCTCCATCAATGGTATCCTATCATATACTATTTAGAGATAATTGTAATCATCATTAAGATGTTATTGGGTTTTAATCCACTAATTATGGAACTCTAGAAATTATTGCCGTCTAGAGAGACGAAGGTTTGTCATGATATTGGGATCGTACCCAAAAAATGAGCTACCTACTTATCATTGTGAAAATAATCATAACCCTCGTAGTTCAATTTCTATTAATGGGACAAATGAGACCTTTTATGGAACTGTGATAAGGACATCTAAGAAAAAATTGCATATTCAAGGTTTGGTGTGGTACTTATGCCTAAGAATCCCATGGAACATGGATGGAATATGTGTTTCTATATAATATTTGACGTTATTGGGAAAATTGCCCATGGATAAACGGGTTGATTTGAAGTGTCCAGTTTTAACCTATAGAGGGCTTCCTACATATCCCATTTAGATAGGAATCAAAGAACATGTAGTTCAATGAGTCTCATAGAAGATTATAATTCTTTTATAGAAATGATTCTGGGATTTCCTTCTATAAATAATTCCATGATGATTTTGGGGTTTAATTAGGGGATTCTTCCTACGGAGGATCCCCAGATTAATGGAATTCAGGTTGAATTCCTAAAAAGGATTTCCAATGAAGGAGGGCCCAAAGAAGGAATCCTACATATCCCAAATATGATGGGAATTAGAGTTTCCTTGGTTCAAGTGTTTTTGCAATTTTTGTGATCATTACGTATCTCTAATCCCATGTGAGTCATGATTGGTGTGAGTATAAAGAGATGTCAAAGATTCAACAAAGGCACTCCAACTTTTCCTCCTCTGCTGGTGGAAGAGGGTGCACCTATCAAGGATAGTATTGACAAGGGAGAGGTGACCGTGGAGGATAGAGAGTCAAAAAGCCTTCCATTTGGTCACATTCCATTTGAAAAGGGTCCAATATAAGGAAAGAGTGTAGGTGAAGGAAGTAGGGAGGAAAAAGACGACAACCTCCTATTATAAAGGTTAGGGTAATACACTTGGGTGGATGCTCGCATGGATCTTGGTAGGGTAGGGAGACTTCTTTTTTCCTTGATTTTAAAATAAAGTGTGAACCATACATTCCCTACTAGAGACATGAGGTTCTTGGTCTTAGAGATGAAAAAGGGAGCATGAAACCCAATCCCTAATCCTCTAAATCGAGAACTTCCCAACACTATTCTAGGAGAAAGTTCCACATGACTGTGGATATACCGACCCATAGACACTCCATGAATCCTAAAACCATTGTGATACAAATATGGGAAACCTCTACCTATAGATATACAAACCCAAATAGGAGACAAATTGATGTGCTTTTCCCAAACGTTTGATAATTCAAGAGGTTTTGGTGGAGGTCTCAAAAGAATGCCTTTAAAAAAAGGGAGACGATGAAGAAGAAGCATTTCCATTAATGGAATTGAGGAATGTCTGATGGATTTTGGGCTGAAAAGAGTACGCAAATCAAAGAGAGGTTCCCAAGTAGATACTGGCGCACATGTATGGACGTGCAAGAAGGAACGAGTGACCTAATGTTCACTTAAGTTACAAATAACCCAGATGTTAATACTTGCAGAAGACCTAAATAAAATCCTTCAAAAAGTATTGATAGGTATTCACTAAAGTGGGGTGATCAAGTTCCTATGAGAGGTATATGTGGTACTCAAGTGTTTTTGATTTAGTGAGGTGGGGTTCTTTAGGGAGGAAAGTGTTATGCTTTCCAAACACTAAAAGGACTTATGTCCTATAATCCTCCATCAATTAATCCATTTATGTGTCAAATAACTATTATAATGTTTCGGAAGACTTGGGGAATGAACTAGGGAGACCAGTGCAACAATTAAGATTCAGGGAAATTCATCCATACAAATGTAGGCCACATGGTTCTATTTATAAGCAAAAATAATACCCTAGGGGACAAGAGTTTGGGTGGGAATGTTGATGTCACGTCAAATTGTGGTGCGCATGTACTTTTCCCACAGACGGTGTTATGGCTAGACAGAGGCACTTTTTTGAGGACTTATCCAAAATAATTTCATTATACATCTCTAACAAACTGGCATACAGGTGTTTTCGTGTAGGTACCTTGGGTGCTACATTAAGGACACAACCCAATGTATTACTCTATAATGTGGGGTATGTGCCCCCACATCCCTGCTTCAGATCTGTACATGATTTCATTCATGAAACATTGTTCATGTTCCTTCACTATTTTCACTAACCCCCATGAAACATAATGAATTGCAACATGAACATTTCGAGTAGGGTTGACAACATTTTATGAAAAAGTGTACATAACACATTTCAGGGTATCAATAAAATTCCCTGTTTTAATTTGATTCATTCATAATGAAATGAATATATTTCTGAGTTAAAATTAATTCACATTGATGCATTCCAACATCATTTGGTAATATTTTAAACTACTTCATGTTTGGAAGGATGCTCTAATTTTTTCCACATCCATGGGACCTATCATGCATAGTTTTATTTTTAATATGGGAGTTAAGAAAACCCCACAAAAATTATATGTTTTTGACATTTTTATTTCTAAATATTACCTAAACCATACAAAATGTATGTTTTGTGTGTTGGTACTTGACTATTGTCCGGAGTTCCCTTTCTGGGTTCCCAATCTAGTGAGTACCACATATCTTGTTTTTGGCAGTTTAGAGTCTAACATATTGGACTATAAATGGATAGTGATTAATGTCAAACTTCATAGACCATTAATTTTGAAATTAAATCCCAAATATGGATCAATGGATAATAAATGATCTAACATTATTTAAATATTTCCAATGGGAATCTTGAGTCACGATTTTATGGTTACTAAATATAAAAGTTGTATAATCATAAAGGATGTCACTTCTAAGAACAAAGTTATCTTTATTTGAAAAAATATTTATGGGGGTTAAGTTATATATGGCCAACTAGGGCATATGATATCTTTAAAAATATTGTCCTCTTTTGACTGACAGGTCTATTATGTAGGCAACTTATGTAAGGGCCCCTAATAGAACATAATACATTGTCTAAGAAAAGGATTTCCGAGGAATTTTACATTTTATTGTTAATAGACAAAAGAAAATAAGAGTTGGGTAAATCAAGACCAATATGTGTTGTTTTTCAAAGTAAACGTATTTTAATAATAAATAGTCACTTATTCCAAAATATGAGATGAAAAGTAAAAACAATTATACAGAAATTTGGTGTAAGAGGACTGGTAAAAATCTATTAGAAATTGGAATTTCAAATATCATGTTTTGTAGTTTTATGACCTGCAGTGAGGGAATTGCACTGTGTTGTTTTATGTTATGTATTGAGGACATTGTATTGTGCAGTTTTAATTCATGCAGTGAGGACACTGTACTATATAGTTTTATGTCATACAATGAGAACTTTGTGTGGATTTAATTTAAGGTCATCAGATTTGAGAAAAGGTACGAGAGTCACCCAATTTATTGATAAGTTGTTTGCAAATCTAAATCCATATTTAGGTATGGATGGAATGAATTGGAATCTTTGATTTATGAATTTATGAATTTCTAAATTCGATAGATGACATAGGAAAAAAGGTCTTAAGGAATTAGAAGAAGTATTTTCCAAGAAAATAGTTACCATTATTTGAAAAACCCATTATGGAGGTTATGATATGTATGGATGACTATGACATTTGATTCAAAACAAATAGTGAAATATTTTAAATTAACGACTTGTTATATGGGAAAATTTTTCATAAGGCCACCTTAGGGAACATACTTCATAGTCAAGAAAAATTTATCTCAAATAATTTACATTATATTACTAAAAGCTGAATAATGATTATGGAGATTTAGATTTTCCAAAAAATAATGTTCGATTTATGAATAATGGTACCTAAATATGAAGAGGGTATATCCAATCATTATTTCCAAAAAATCAGAGGAAAAAATTTCTACAAAGGTATAACCCAAACATAGGGAGTATGGTTTTTTTAGTTCTAGGCCATACAACTAGGACCAGAAATGGAAACACTATATGATAGGTTGTTAAGTGATCCCATGTTATTTAATATTTATTTGAACACATGGAGAGGGAAATGTGTATACCATATTCTTGGGGAATATCAAATTTAAAAAGGTAAATGGGATAATTATAAATTAATGACTGATTTAAAATAAATATTTTTGTATATTTTTATCGAAGCATGAAGGGGGGAACATTTTAACCAAGAAAAAAATTTCCATTATTTGAAAAAACCGGTATGGGGGTGGTGTTATGCAAGGCCAACTAGGGAATATGATTCATAAATAAATAGAGGAATCTTTTGACTAACATTCCAGTTATATATGAAACATATGCAAGGCCACCTAAAGGCACTTACTTCATAGTCAAGAAAAAGAGTTCTCAGATATTAACGATTCTATCACAAAAAACCCATAATAAAGATTATGAAGATATAAAAATATTCAAGATTAAAAGTTTTAAATATGGATTTGGTAATTCTCATTGCACATGATAAATATTTTAATCAATATTGGCCATGAGTCTGTATTCCTTTACATAGAACTAACTCACAAATAAAATGGAGACTTTCTTTGTTTCATTTGAATCAACATTATGTAGTGTAGTTTAGAGTCAGTTAGCGAGGACATGAAGTGATTCCTACGTAAAAATGGAATATTGTGGCTAGACAAAGGAATTAAACACTGGTGTCACTATGTGTCTCATATGGACAAGAATCATTCCATATAAAGTTCTTTGAACATTCCCAATGCATGTTTGATTAATACATAGTGAATAAATAGGAGTTTTTTTATCCAGGTTGGGCCTAGTATTAGATATCGTGGTGTCTCTATATATCTCATATGGATGATAATAATTTCAAATTAAGTTTTTCAGCAATCATTTCCCACAACATTTGAGTTTAATGTGGGATGTGGGGGATTTAAACCCATTCAAGAAGAATGATTTAAATTTAAGACACATGATGATATGAAAATCAAGTCATGTATCTTAAAAGAGCACTCTGTATAGATTTGGTTCATATATATGAGGAGGAAAGGAGATTTGTTTTGTTTTCGTTGGTCCCATAATTGGAGATCCCAACATCTCTACATATCTCATATAGATGAGAGTCAAGCTACACATAGTTCTTAAATGGAGGCCCTTATGCAGATCTCTCCCAAACATAGGGAGGAGTGGAACTTATGTTCCAATAAATAGTAGAAATGAGTTAAATGATTTTTTCATATGGAAGCTCTTAACTTCAAATATAGAATGTGTTGGACATACAATTTAATGTTGTGTAACGAGGAAAAATGATGTCATGTAGTTTAACGTCGTGTGACAAGGTCAAAGATGTTGTGCATTTTATCATTGTGCAAAATGGATTCTTATAGTTGTTATGCAGTTTAATTTATTGCAACTAAGAATCTGTGTTGTACAGTTTAGAGACATGTATCAAAGACATATAGTTCAATTATAAAATTTTTTTATTCAAGAATCTCACTTTGAATGGGGTTTTAATAAGATATCAATCCATTGATATTAGGTAATAAGGACAATTTGAGTAGACCTTATATATGGACTAAATATTCCCCACATTGGTAAAATCTATAGAGGATTCATTACTCATATCATTGGATTCCAAATGAAAAATACCAATTATCCTTGAAGAAATTAACGGAGATTAACTTTATTGTTAACGGCTCCTGCTATTTTGTTCTGATGGACTTCTAAATGAATAAAATTATGCAATCATTTTCATCTAGTTGTTCCAACTCATAAAATCATTTCTGAGGCTTTTCATATATATAAAACATATCATAGATTTCAACTCAAAGTGAAGGTAATTGAAATTCAATTGGAATCACTATTTCTATTTCATACACTAGTGACTATGGATTTTCTAGTGTAGTAGTCAAGGTAGCAGTGTTATAACCCCATAAATCACGAAAAAGTTTTTCAGTCCATGATTTCTTATATTTATCCAACATCTTCTAATGTATAATTGATAAGGTCTTATAGAAGGCCTCTATCTATCCACTAGCCACTTCATGGTAGCAAGGGGAATGGTCAAATTTGATATTGTGCGCCGGATATAACTTCTTTACCTCAACAGAATGGAAATTACTGCCATTGTCCAATAATATAGGAATAGGGAAACCAAATCTGGTGATGTTGTTATTTTTGACAAAACTAACAATTATTTTGGAACCAATCTCATTGAGTGGTATTTCCTCATCCCACTTGATGGTGAATTTAGTAGTAGTAAAAATATACTTGAACTACCTAGCTGTAGCCAGAGGATAAGGTTCTATGACAACTATTCCCCATGTGGAAAATGTCCAGGAGTATTTAGCTATATGTAGAATCTCAGGGGGTTGATGAATGAAGTTTTCATGAACATATCGAGGAAGAAAATTCTTATTGAAATCTGTGAAATCATATGTCATTAAAGGCCAAAATTATCCTAGCCATCGAATTTGACCAGAAATTCTATGCCCGGACTAGTGAGAACCACAACCTCCAGAATGTACTTCATTCATGATTATTATAGTTTCTTCTCCATCAATACATCTCATAAGGATTCAATCAAAGCCTCATTTTAAGAGGATATTATGGTGAAATGTACTATCATAAGGAGTATAATTGGGCAATCATCATAGGATCTGTTCCTTTTCAGCTCTATCTGATGGAAGGAATCAATTATGAATGTATTCCATAATGAGTGTCATCCATCTGGTGGTATGACCATATAGCTAAAAAATAACGATATTTTAATTAATTTACTTCATTTTATTTTGAATAAATGGTGAGACCACACCACGATGGGATACTGTGATGATTGTCTTATTCTAATTTGGATCTACCACAGTTGTGGCTACATTATCTATTGCATCCCATTGAATTTTTTTTGATCGTAGGACATAAGAAAATTTCTACTCTGAGAGAGATTTGTCCCTTAAACCTCTGACATAATCACTCATTCTGATTAAATACTCTTTTTTGATATCATAATATCTATTTATTTGTTTTATTACCAACTCTGAATCACCATTCACATTAAGGTGATTCACTTGAACATGGAGTGAAAATTGTAGGCCCGTGAGAAGAGCTTGATATTCTGCCTCATTGTTGGTACCCCCTTCTGAAAACAAAAAGGAATATAGAAACACTACCCTTTCTAAGGAGATATGTAGAATTCCTAACCAAACATTGTTGAGTTTTGGGTTTTCCATTCTCTCCCCTATTAGACTTCTGGAGGTACCATTGAAGTATATTTCCAATATTTGGAATTATATTGAATATAGAAGACCTGTTCATCAACACATTCAGAATTAAATGATGTATCTTCCATAGATGTATGTTTATCAATGGGATATGACAAATCATGGCCTTTTATTTCATTTAGAGGAACAAACCAAATATCAAATTTTTGCAAAATAACTACCATCCATTCCAAATACCCTAAAAGCGTACGACGAATGAGGATAAATTTTAGCTGGTTTTTGAAAGAAACCAATTGGAAGTCATGATGCTGCAAGTAGTGTCTTGATTTATGAACTGCAAAGATTATTTCTAGACATCTCTTCTCGATAGTTGTATATCGATTATCTGTGTGAAGTATAGTTCTCCTGGGAGAGTAAAGGCTATTTTCATTCCAAGTTCATTCTTTTGGGGAAGGAAGGCACCTAGTGATTCACTAAATATTTCTTATAGAGAATAAATATTCATACATCAACATGTGGCATTAATACTAGAGGTCTCAAGAGATATTTCTTGATAGTATGAAATTCCTCTTAGTAGTCTTTAGTTCATTGATAAGTGGTTCAATTCTTTATTAATATAGTGAAGGAAAATAACTTTCCTATCAAATTTTCGATGAAGTGAAAAATATAGGCCATGTATTATTGGAATCCTCTTAATTCAATCAAATTTCATGGAGTTGACATGTCATTGATTTTATTTGTTTTCTCAGAATCAACTTTGTAAACATGATGGTGTACAACAAAGCTAAAGAATTTTCATGAGGTTACCCCAAAATCAAATTTCAAAAGGTCCATATTCAATTTTTTTTGATGTTTATTGAATATGGTATCTATATCATCCTTGTGATTGGAATTTGCTTTGGATTTAACCACCAAATCATCAACAAAACATTAGACAAACTTTCCAAAAAGGTTTTGAAGATATGGTGTATGGAATGTTGATATGTCGCACATTCATTCATTAAGCCAAAGGGAATTACCCGATAGAAACTAAAATGAGGGGTCTGAAAGGTGTATAATCTTTATACTCTGGGTCCATGAGAATTTGACTATACATAGAGTATCCATCGATGAAGGAAAGAGCATCATAGCCAGCTATTGATTCAATTAAAATAATTGTGATCTCCACTAGAAAGTCATTTTTATGACAATGATTGTTATGATTATTAATATAAATGAAATGTCTAATTTTCCCATTCTTATATTACACCGGGAAAATGTTGGCTAGAAATTTTGGATATTAAACCTCCCTAACAAAGCTAGCCTCGATTAGCTTATAAACGTCACCTTCAATTTTAGAGGAATGAGTTGGGTGTGTTCTTCGTGCTTTCTTCTTGAATCCTCAATGTTCTTCTAGAAAATAAAATTGATGAGTGGATACAATGGGATTAATAAATGTAATTTCCGAAGAATTGGAATAAAATATATCTCGATGTTGCTTTAGAAATGAGGTAGACATCTATTTATCATTAGAAGTAATGGCCTCGCTAATTAGAGTGGGGTGTGGATATTCTTATGTACCCATATTTATATCTCTGAGCTCATCCATAGTTGTAGAGACACCTTCCTCAAATGATAGAGGATCATCCCTGAGATTTTTCTCTTCCTCATTATTACATTTCAGTTGTTATTATTATCTTGAATTGTGGATGATGAATCAAATCTTTCAATGTTAGGGGATGAGTCTGTATTTGGACTTCCTGAAGAGGAGGCCACCATTTCTGACCCTACTGATAATAAAGGGTATTCTTGGAGTAATAAAGAGATGATGATGGGTTGGAAATCAACATCCTTGTATTCTTCTAGAATTTCTACAAATTTTCAAATATTATTGATAATGGAAAGGATTGATGATGTTCTTTGGATGAAATGAAGTCATCTTCATTTAAGCTTTCATCACTACTCAGTAAATCAATAATTTCTCCAATGTTATCAGGCTCGATTGCTTGTATTAACAATATGTATGTCCCTATATGAGTGTTCATATTTCATTATATACTTTAAATTTTATTGATTGGTAACACAAAATCTATAATCAAATGATTGAATGGGTTTTCTAGGATATTTTGCAGACCATTTAGAGCATTGATTCTGGTTACCTACATTATAAAGGTCCCTATTCCCAATGTGTAATAAAATTATTCCCCAATGTATTGAGATTCACATTTTTTTAATGGGGCCTTGTAACAATAAAATTTTCAAATTTGAACACTAAAACAATACATGATACATTGTTAGTATGATGAATAATGGTTCAATGTTGGTGTATCCATGGACTTCCTAGAAGAATGTAAAATGTTGTGTCTTGACAGACAACTATAAAATATGTATTAGACAAAAGATCTCCAAACTGAATTATGGGTGTAATCTATGTAGATGTTCTTTCTAGTTTATTTTATAATATTTTCACATTAATTTGGAAGTAGATAAGTTAGATTCAGTGAGGCCCAATCGATGAAGCTTACAAATAGGAATTATGTTGAATCCTGAGCAATTATCAATGAAGTCTTGTCGTATATCTATGTAAATAAACCTAGAAGATAGATACTGGGGCCTGAAATGTCCATGTAGAACATCATTATCATCATCATTCATAAATTTTATAAATTAATTACATTCTATAAGACCATTATCTATAAAGAAAACCTTAGAAGCAGAAACATTGGTTTCAAACTCATGAAGACATGAAAAAGTCTAAATAAGTGATTTTTGAAGATATTTTGAAAAATTCAAGGGATCAAAAATAGACAAATCGTCAATCACGTCGGCTAGTTATTTCAATACATCATATTTTTGTCTAGAGGTCTGTATTTCCTAGCATAGTGATGTGGTTTTGTAGTTTCCATATAAATTGATGTTGTTGAGTTATATGTACACCGTGTCAGAGTAGAAATAAGAAATACTCCTGGCATTGGTAGTTTAGACTGACTAGGTCAATCTAATTACTGAGAGATAGATGGTGTATCCTCTAATTAGACCTCCAACATATTCATGACAGGCCCAAACCTATCATACATGGAAGAATATCATTGTTCTTGTTAAACCCGTAGAAGGGATTTCCCACATGTTTCAGCCGCATATATGGTTTGAGCAGTGGTAGAGTTAAAATAGTGGCTTCTATAATACCCACATCTCTTCCAATATCGCTGACCTTTGTTTCTTTATCCATCACCTTATTTAGTTATATGTATTATAGACTCATGATAACCTAAAGCATAATTTTTATAGGGATCCGTTATGTGAATAATGTTGATAGTACCAAAGATCAATTCATCATCTAATGATGATTCATCAAGATATGTCAGTTTTGATTGTGTCGTTTGGTGGGGCAATGCCTGTGGTTTTGAAACATATGGAATGAAATATTTAATAGTCAATGAATAAATTTTCCTTAATATGAGAAATTCTTCTTTTTAACATCACTTTGTACTTATGATCATGTCACTTCTTTTAGGATTGACCTTTAGAGGAAATATCTTTTGATAACGGTGGTTTTGATGTGACAAGAGTGGAAAAAGAAATAATAAGTTGTTTCAACTATGTCCGTAGAATGGAAGGAGTTTGGTTGTTCATTTTCTTGACTATCCAATCATCATGTTTCTATGCATTTTTACCTTTGACATGCTTCAATTCACCTTCTCTCTCTAGATCAATAGTATTATCACATGATACATGGGATGATAAACTTTTCTACTTCACATGTCCCGAGTGTACCATTTATTACAGGAGGACCATAAAAACAAAACACTCCCGAATGAGATGCCCCAACATCTTGTGAAAGGGAAAATAACATGCAATATCTTCATCTAATTCTTTTTTTCTTCTTCATCCTTGGGAAAAGAAAAATATTATTTTCTAGTGTTGAGATGAAGTAACTGAGAACCTTTTCATTTGGAAATAATAATCATTGTTCATTAACTCCTCAAATTGTTTCTTCCTTTGATCTCTTTTATCATCATGAAAAGGTGGATGTTGCTGCTAATGATTGGGAAGCAGGTCGATTGATATGATGAATTTTTTGAAGTTGAATTTGGTATAGTTTCTTTCTTGAGTGTGACTGTAGAATCCACTTCTTTCCATGTTCTCCTTCCCAGAGTTAATCGAATTACATGAGATTTATATTTATTATCCATTATAGATTCATCCACATGTTGGGAAATTGAACCAAGTTCTAGAAACCCTCATGTGTATTTCACAGGGATCTGCAGGGTGTGTAACTCATCACACAGTATTTACACACAAATTAGAAGCTACATTTCATGAGAGAGTTTTAGATTTAAAGAATATCTCAATCCGTTCCATCGAGAAATAAAATCTAAAACACTTTCATTTTCCCTTTGTTAAAAATTTTTAAGATAATTTTTTTTTTCTTCTGCATTGTTGCGATGAATTGAGTAATATATTTCCGACTAAGATCTTTCCATCCATTAATTGATCAATATTGTAATATTTTATACCAAACAAAAGCTGGTCCATGTAATGACTACACAAAGCACATAATCATTACTGCTTCTTATTGTTGAGGATTTCCCATCATTGAATCACAAAGAGAAATGAAATGTGTTAAGTTTTGGTATGGATATACTGAAGAATTAGTGATTTCAAATGTAGTATTCACAAAATTTGATGGGGGTCAGATCCACTCATTCAGGGTTATCCCTCTTTTCCAATTAAACTAGCGCACACCATTCTTCTATAGCATCTAATTGAGTTGTTAATTCCATAGATGTGTTCATAAAAATTTAGGGAATATATAGATGAGATTGGACCATTACAGGTATAGTTGTTGGAGCTTGAACTGGTGCAATGACTAAAAAAACCACTAGTGGTGGGGCTCATATTTGTCTTGGATAATCCACGGGGACAAGCATAAAATGAAGTGTTTGATCATGCCCTGAATGTGTACCCAATAGAGGGAATTCATTATCTTCATATGTAGTTTAAAAAAATCCAATTTTTTGAGTATATCTTATAGGATGTGTAAATTTAGGATCTTTCTGGCCAGTATGTCTAGCAGAAATGTTGCTTCAAAGTAACTCTATATTGACATATTTCAACTCTTTCATCTCGTCTCCTTGTTGTGAAAATATTTCTTCACGTGAATGATATTGACCTTATCTAGTGAAAAATGATACATGATTTATGTTTTACATTTCCACTTATTATATTCCTTTTGATGGGGTGGGAGAATATTATTGGAGGTCATACCAAGTTTCTAGGTATGCCTCTGATTTTTGGTATACAATCCTCCTTAATTTTTATTAGTGTGTACCATATTATGGATAAGAAATTCATCTTCTAATTCTCCCAATCTAGACTCATTTTTTGGTGGATCAAATTAATTTGTGTTAATTATATTTACTAATTTATAATGCATTGATTTCATTCTATCAGTATCTTTGTATGATCGTCTCCTTCTGTATCTTCCATGAGACTTTCCTCTCCAATATGATGAATTTCCAAGAACTGTTTGACAAAATTTTACCTAATGTGAATCCATGGAGATTTCAGTTGTGCTTTGTCATTGTGGATTATTCTATCTTTGGGATAAAAATACATTCCATTGAGGAGGATATTTTAGATGTGAAAAAACCCCAAGCACTATTGGTTGGGGTTGTCGCTGTTATTCTTATTCAAACCAAGGAGCATTGTTTATTTATCATACTCCCTTTTTTAATTTTATTGAAAATCCACACTAAGGGTAAGTGGATAAATAGAACTCCATCATCGAGACACACCCTCATAAACCATCCATTATAGAGAAAAAAATCAAAATATGAAACAAGCATTCACATCATTTGACTATCAGATAGAGCCTGTTACAAAACTAAAAAATACCAAAATGAAAAACCCACGTAGACTCACTAATACCGGCACTGAAGGAACCATTTAAAAATATGAAAATCAAAAATCAGTAAACATTCATCATGCCTCTATCATTGTCACCTCAAGACACACACACTGGATTTGATGCCAAATCATTGTACCACCATAAACCCCCATCATCACCGTTTAAAGAAACCATCGGAGACCATCAACAATGAGGAGTAGTGGTCATCATTGCCAAAGAAAAGAAACACATAGTCAAGGTCGAAACAATACCTAAACCAATAATTAGAACCCCACTGAAGAAAAAAATATATATATTTACTATTGGGAATAATATTACAAACTATCACTGATAGCTGAGGAGGAAAACAAAAAAAACCATAACCAACATTGAGGAGCTCGCGCCTGGAAAATTGACAGTCATCTAACCACACATTCCAAAACCCCATTGTAACAACCACTCCAGATTCGACCTGGATATAAACATCAGAATGTGGGGTCCAAGAAAAGGTTCAAGTGAAAAAAGGGATCTGAATGATGGCTTCATCAACGATGTAGAAAAAATGGGGACCATCAAAGTTGACGTGAAGCAACCCATGAAAAATACTCCATCGATACGAAGAAGACCAAATAAAATGCTATCAATTTGTTGGAGTCCGAATAAGATGATGAAAATTTAAGGAAGGCCGAAGAAGACATCATTGATTTGAGGATGGCCGATGTGCATTCACCAGAGAGGAAGTTAAAAATAATAACAAAGAGGAAGAAACATGGAGAAGATGAAGGATATGGGAAGAGGAACCGTGGTCACTGAGAGAGAGAAACAAGGCTAGGAGGAGTGTATAAGAACAAGAAATTGGGATGAGGAGGAGCACCAGAGAAGGACCTTCACTACAGGGGGGTTTGGGAGGGAGTGGCGAGAGTGACACTGGGAATAAACTGTATCACGGAGGAGAGTGGAGACCTTGAGTGTGGGGGGATATTCAAGAAAATGTAGAAACACAATACAATAAAAAAATATTGATATATAACATTGTTTATTGAATTCAATGGTTGAATTAAACAATCCCCCATCCTTGTAGGTTGGGGTGGATCATGAACTTTTATAACTATGATTTGTGCATCTTCTTTTTGAATTTTGAAATTTTTGGTTTGGATATTATGTGGGTGAATTATCTCACAACTACTCAAATCACATGTTTCAGAAGATCACAATGCTATTTCAGACATTTTAACCATCTGATGGATTAAATCCTTCAAGAGGGAATCCTGATAAAGATTCAAAGATACTTGGTGCAAAAGTATCTCGACAAATATCTTTTTTTGGGCCTAGCATGTATGTGATCTAGTTGAGGATTCCACTTGAGTGTATACTTGATCACATAAAAAATTTGTAGATTATATCCAACCATGGGCAATAAAATTCCATGAGATCACTTTTGGACAACATTTATAATTATAGAGTTCAGTGAAATTCAATTCTTCATGTGCACCCATCCTCTAATAAGAACACCAGATGGGGTATCATAAATGAACTACTATAGCCTCTTTAAAGAATTGATGGATGCACACTGAAGGGTTCTATACATATTTTCAAGAGTTAGTTATCGGGATACTGAGATAGATTCCAAATCAATTTGGTGTTTCCACCCATCAATTACTATTACATGATTTTTACATTCATTATATGGTAATAATTTGGATTTCTAATGATGAAGAGTCTTCCAAAATTTGAGGGAGACAGCATTAATGAAATTGTCGACCATAAATTCTGGAATGTTGTATTGAGAATTTTCCAAAGGCCATAATATGACTTGTACTTTTCATTTATCCAATTGTTTTTTCAGGTTTAATATATATTTATCATATTTAACTAGATGTTTTCCCACATGGTATGACCAAATTGAAAACTTCTCAATTGTATTATTAAAAACAATGGAATTAGTCGCTTTTTATATTGTTTTATTGGATGTCAAATGACCTACAGAAGGTTCAAAAATTGATTGTTCCCTCAAAATTTCATCTATTTTAGAATTTATTTCACTCTTTAATGACAGGGTATCTAACATGATTGGATGTGTGTTGGAATGTTCCTCATGATAAGAGGGATTCCTCATTACAACATTGTCAAATATAGAATTATCATGACAATGAGAAACACTACTATAGAGAAAACGTTCACGACAAATTCCATCATGAGGAGGACCACCATGTTGGATTATAGAAAGGGAAAAATCCTCTTTTTTCCTTTGTCTACTGTGAACACAGATGGTTACTATAGCTCTCATCCGGAGATAGGCTCTCTAGATTGACTGAATTTTCATGAAACAAGACTTCATGAAAAGTGTTTGATGGGGAACATCAATAATTCTGCTACTAAATCCATAATTTGGTAATGAGAGGGTAGGATATTAAGATAAAAAAGATAGATGCCTGAAGGCATCAATAACTCCATCATTAAGAAGAACTAGATTGTAGCTTTGCTCAAGATTTTCAAATAGTGTTTGGTAGAAATTATTCATTAATGATCTCTTACACTTATATGGGGATACTTTTTGTGGCAAGTGTCTATTATGGTTAGATTTATGTGTCTACCTTGGAGTGGTCATCATAACGGGCCAATTATATCCACATGGAAATCATGTATGTTCATGATCCTGTTGTCTGTATGATATTGGGAAGTATACCCCATAACCCTTCTGGACTGGAACAAAGGTATATATCTGCTCTGGGATGGCATATCTATGAGTCATACCATGTGTGGGGACAGATTTTTGTGTTTATTACTCAGGTACTACTAATGTTATTGTTATTATATTCTGGAATGCATCCAGAATATGGGTATAAATGTTTTTTTCCCTGTCCCCATTGCTATGATGTGTTTGGTGACTCCAACTTCAGGAAAAAGAATACACATCAATTCCGTATTGACTGGAGGTGTATGTGCTTGCTTCTTTCCTCATTTTCATGTCAATGGGTACTAATAGTAGTCATGTATTAGGGTGAGAGTTGAGTCTGCCACATATTTTTCATTGGAGCTATCAGAATGTCATCTCCGGGTGAAACTAAATGAGACTGTTGGAAGACAAGATGAATGTTGGAAGGTGTATGTAAATGGTGGTTGTTTTAAATCAAACATGGTTGATGAAATTATTTCAACACTGGAAGGCTAGGAACCTAGAGTAATTGGTGAGTGTAAGCATGTGTGTGATTCTATTTTCTAGTTTCCACCACATTTGATTGGTGGGATTCCTTAAATGTAGTTAGATGAGGCTACTGATTGGCTGATAATTTGAAAACAAGTGTATGTGCCTATTAATTGTATTTCACTTTACTTTCCTAGTGGGATTGGTGAGTCGCTGCCAGAAGAGTCTATTGGGAAGGAAAATTAGGACGGATGAGGGTATATGCCCCTCATTGTTTTCAATCATGATAGGATGATGAAATTCTCTAGAGGGGTAAAAGGTAATAAAATGCTCACTTATAGCCGTACGTTTTCCCAAGTAGTTTGTCTTGTGTGACCAGGTCTGGGGGACCTAGTACAAACATCCAAAGGAAACACCCCCCTCATGTTAAAGGTTTACTGCCACATGATTCTACTAGGGGAGATTTTTTGTGGGAGTCCTCAAGAAGAACATCTTCATCTTTGAATTGAGGCACCGATTGACCTCTTTATCCACCCCCTTTAGTGTGAGAGGGAATGATTATTTTATTCCAAGGATAAGGACCCAAAATGGTTGAAGACAGTGGTTAGAACCGTCTTCTTCTTGACCATCAGTCATCTCTAACTAGATGATTTAGGGTTGTTATTAACCTAGAGATCCAATCAGGAAGTATCCATGGTCGGGATAATGTCATGATGAAATTACTCCTTTAATATCACATTGGAGACCTAGAATTGAAGATGATGAGTGTGTGATGTTGTCTTTCCCATGTATGAGGATCCTTCTTGAGCATTAACTATGAAATATGTATGTGTCATCTTGAAGAAATCCATTTTGGTGTGAAGGCAGTTTTGAGAAAAAATTGAGAAAAACCATAAAATTCGTTAAAGAAACATATTTTAGATGGGTACATGCATGATTTATTCCCTTATATAGGCTTCCATTATAAATTTATAGAGGCCTTAAAGGTGTGTAACATTGTAAAATTGGTTATGGATTCATGTTGGGTTCACCATTTTTGTTTCGTAGTTCATTGAAACGTGTGTTCTAGTTTACAAATCACTGCTTCCAAGCAGCTTCCATTGTATTTATTCATAGAACTAGAAACATCCAATAGTTTTCCAAAAGGTAAATTCCTCCCAAAAGTAAGAATTCATTATTTTTTAACATTACGATACTTAAGAACATGCATTGGTCGAGAGGATGGGTGGTCAGAATCGTCACACCCTTTTGAGTAGAATTATTTTCTACTATGGGATTATCATTAAAAATTTAATATATTTTCATGAATCATTATTAATTCATCGTGTATATCATAGGGTTTCCTTGTAATTTGCAATCACTTATTATCAAGTGTGAAATTTAGAATAATCTATATGTATTAGAGGATCTTCATTAATGGATATATCTGTATGTATTCGAAATTCTACATTAATGGTATCTTATCATATACTATTTTGATATTCTTTTATTCATTGTTATGATGATACTGGTTTTTAAGCCACTTAGTTGGGAACTCTAAAATTTATTGTCGTCCAGGGAGATGAAGGTTTATTTTGATATTGAGATCGTACCAATAAAATGGGCTACCTACATATCCTTGTGAAAGGAATCAAAACATTCATAGTGATAATCCCCTTAATTGAATACATCATAACTTTTATGGTCTGGTGATAAGGAATTATAAGAGAAAATTTCATATTCATTATTTGGTGTGGGACATATGAATTTTTAGCATAAGGAACATTAAAATAATATGGATTTTCAAGAAATATTAGACCTTGGCCCAAGCGAAACATGGTTGATTTGAAGTGATGGGTTTTAACCTTATGTAGGATTCCTAAGTATCCCATTTGGATGAGAATAAATCCCATGATGTTCAATGAGTCTCATAGGAGAGTATAGTACTTTTAGAAATATACGTTTGGGCTTACTTAATAAAAACGAAGCCTTAATAATTTGGGGAATTAATTTGGGGGTTTAATTTGGGGCCTATTCTTAAGGAGGATGCCCAGTTTAAAGGAATTAGGGTTAGATTCATGAATAGGATATCAAATGAGATGAAGCCATGATATGGATTCCTACGTACCCCAAATATGTTTGGAATTATATTTCTCATACTTCAAGTTTTTTTGAAAATGTTGTGATCATGAAAAATCTCAAATCCCACATGAGTCATTCTTGGGGTGAGAAAAATGTGGATGTCAATGATTCAAAAAAGGCACTCATACATTTCTCCCTCCATTGGTGGAAGACGTCGCGCCTACGGTGGTGATGAAGGATGAGAGAGAGGTGACTGTGGAAGAGGGAGAGTCAATAAGCCTTCCATCAGTTTATTTTAAATTGTAAAGGGGTTCAATGTAAGGAAGGAGTGATGGTGAATGATGTAGAGAATAGAAAGATTGAAACCTCATACTTGAAAGGATAATGGCTTACACAAGAATGGCTTCCCATATGGATCTCAGTTGCTAAGGGAGACTTCTACTTTTCTTCCACGTAAAAGAATGTGTGAGCCGTAACTTCCCTATAAGAGGCCAGAGGTTCCGGGTCTTAGGGACAAAAGTTGGAGGAAAGATCCCAAAACATAATCCTCCAAAATGGGAACATAAAAAAACTTTTCTTTGGATAAAGTTCTATGTGACAATAGATATACAACCCTGAAGACACTCCATGAATTCTAACCCCATTGGAAAAACAATGTTGGAAACCTCTTACTGCAGATATGAAAACATAAATAAGAGACTTGCTGATGTACCACTCAAATTTTTTTGATAATTAAAGAGGTTTTGGTGGAGGTATCAAAATAATCCCTCCCAGATAATGGATCTAAGGAAGAAGATTCCATAACATTAATTTATTTAAATAAGTCTTGATGGCTTGTAGACTGAACAGAGTGGGTGAATCAAATAGTGGTTTCGAAGTAGATACCAGCACGCATGTATGGGTGCGCAAGAATGATTGGGAGACAGAACAACGTGGATGTTAAAACCTGGGAGAGACCTGGCTCAATATATCTATAGTATTCACAGGTTTTTCCATTATTGGGTGGCTTATGTTCTTGTGAGATGAATTGGTGGCATGTATGTTTTTCTAATTTATAGAGGTTGGGCACTTTAGATGCACAACTGTTATAGATTTCAAAAACTAAAAGGACATATTTCCTATGATCCTCCATCAATTTCTCTATTTTTAGTGTTAAAAAAACTACCTTCAATATTTCAGATGACTCAGTAAAAGAACTATGGAAACCAGAGAAAAACAATAGGCCTCCAAGAAATTTTCGGTACAAATAAAGGCCCCAAGGGTCTATTTATAGGCAAAAATAGAACCCTGAGTGGAAAGAGATTGGGTGCGCAAGTGGATTGTCCACCAAATTGTGTTGTAGAATTACTATGAATACTGACGGTGTTTAGGATAGTCATGATTAGAGCACTGAGGACATATCCAAAACAATTACTTCATTCAGCCCCAACATAGTGGTGCGTATGAGTTTTCATGTAGGTTTAGTGGGCACCAAATTATTGATTTAGCCAAATGTATTACTAAATAATGTGATGTATTCACCCACGCACCCTTGATTGGTATCAGTTCTCGGTTTCGATCCTAGTCATTCAGGCTGGTCCCTTCCCTATCATCATTGAACCCCATAAAAATGCATAGTCACACCATGAACTTTTGAAGCCCAATTGACGACATTTTCCCAAAATGCTCATGGAACCAATTTAATGGTTTATACAGTCACCTATGAGGATGATGATATACATAGAATGTTCCACATTGAGGCCTTAGATATGGTTTTAGAGTTGTGACACTAATATTATAAATAAGAATTAGCATGAAAAGTTATTTTTTGGGTAGGGGGAACCAATTAGAGAAATCATCATCTATTCACCATCCAAACACACTATTGGGAGTGATCATTTGGGTACTTGGTTATAGGGATGTATCACGACAGGTTATAAATTGAGAAATTTTTTGACTAAGAAGAATTCTTTGATCCATTCCATGAAAATTTCCCTCTATGATTAGAAGGAATTTAATTAATATGATTAAATAAAATATAATCATCAACTAAAACATCTTTAGGGTAATGATATTTTTCCTGTAATATATTTAATTTCTTAATGTATTCAATTAAAGATGTTACATAATATCATAATATTTTTTAGAAGAAATATATTGTTATGAATTTTCAAGAATCAATATTCACTGATCATGATTTAATTACATTTTATAGTGCTAAATCATCTAATGATTAATCTAAATAGTGTTCTTATCTTGAGGGTAACATACTATGATTAAATAGAATGTTTATATTGTGATGAATATGTGTTCTTAATTGTTTTTAATTAGAGTGTTCTAAATTTTAAGGATTATAAGAGTAACACACTCACATTTTGATCTAATAGAATAGTAAATCAATCATTTATTATCAAGATCTAATGATTTTTGTACAAGGAATATAAAAATTATTTGTAAAACTAGAAAATTAAATTAACATGTCTCATCAGTTATTTGTTCTTTCTTGTTATTTGAAGAGTTTTTCTGTATTGATTTTACCCCACTTATTTCCATATAGTTTCATCATAATCATCCCTCCCATAATATACTATTGTTTTTTTATGTTGATTTTCTAATTTATTGAGTGTTCCTATTTATTACCTTGGATACACACTATAATTTACCACCCCAACTCACTATGAAAAGTAGCAAGACCAGAGAACCACATAACATAAGGTGTGCCTCACTATAATCTATTGTTATCCAACTAACATCAGGGGTCTATATGGATATAATAAGTATACTATTCCACGATACCACTATGATAAATCCTAAATGAAAAAAAAAGAAAACTCATCCATCAATATAATCATCCATTAGAGCATGTAGAAAAATTAATAAGCTGAACATTCTATAAGAAAAATGAGATGATGAAACATGTGCATACAAGAATTATCTCCCACTATGATGATAAAAAATATAGTAATGAAAAAGGGGAAATACACAAGGGCTTCACTACCACTCTGATCCATACCTCTTCCATATCTCAGAATCTATCCATGGTTCCCTACCTTGATCACATAATACCAGACTCTATCCCTAACATAAACATAGAACGATGTAGATATACATGGGTACTCATGTTCAATGGAATTCTAAGTAGCATATGAGTACATAAGTCAAAAATATACTACCAATGTTGTTCCATTCTATATGAAAAATATTTTGATATGTTCTCCTGACACAATCAGAATAAATAAGTAGCTGCCAAACATTATAAATATATCCATCCACAATTCCTACATCATATAGTTCCATAATGTCTCTCAGTACATTTCATGAACCATGGTAAACACAACATCACAATTTTTCCATGTATATACACATATAACCCATGACAACCCTAATAACCTTCATTAATCCTCTCTTCGGAGACCCTGAATGACCATACCTAATTCTGCCAATGATGTGGTGTCTCTGAGAATTAGAATCACCTCATGAGAACATATATCCACACCCTAGGGTTCCCACGCTCACACTCCATCAGGTGGAGTGGAAGATCATTGTGTTCCCCTAGGAGTACCTCATCCTCAAAACCTTTTTTTTGAACTCTATGGTAGTACCTGGACATTCATTATTATTTGGGCAATGTATGATTCATAGGAGGGGAACACACTAAGAATGCCTATATTTCCACGCATGGATGATTCCTTGTTAACCAATGAAATCAAGTGGAATAACCTCTTGTATACCACAATCACTCGCCAAAAAATCCACATCTCACGGATCCTCAACTAATACATCACTAGTGTGTCCACCCAATCAAAGGGGGTATCCAAGTTATCGATTGAGGGATCCAAAATTAAATATTGAGAATTAAGGAAAAAAAATTGGAGATATATTCCCACCCAATAGCATATACTATCATTCGAATCCTTAGATTCCCAAGAAATTTGAATGGGAAAAGGTAATTCCATTTGAGTCACCGACTCTCCAAACATTCATAATGGTCAAATCGGAATAAAGAAATACTTGGAAATATTAGACATTACTATAATAAAAATATAATATACAATGATTCTATACCATAGGATCGACTTCAAGGAATAAAATACTTCATCATCTATTTTGGATACTCACCTGACAAAGAATCGAACCTCAAAATCCTGTAAGAATATAACCTAGAAATTATGGACATCCTATGGTCTCATCCATATAATTAGGCGATTCATAGGTATCCTAGTAAATCAAAACATTTTTGTGACGATTGTAAAATTCCATGGTATCCTAAAAATTTACATATAATAACATAAATAATTAAAATAAATCATAAAAAGGGTTGGCCAAATGTCAATACAAAAACATTCCATCACAACCCTCTGGATCATAACCATTTCTTTGCGTTCTAGGGTGATAGATAAAAACTTTTCTACCCATATCCATATAGACATTAATATAGATTTTTTACATCGTTGCACCTAATGGACCCTCATATAACTACATAGGCAGATGCACCATATTGGGGTTCCTTGGTCTCTGTAAAATAACTTGAGTATAGGAAATCTCATAGAGAATGCGTAGATCCATGAGATTTTGTAGGATTTTCGAATTAATTTAACCTTTTTTATATTTCTAATTTTCTGAAAGATTTAAAATTGTTTATTTTATATTAATGAAATATTTATTTTCTTACATGGACTATGGAAAACATAAATTTTTGCTTTCTGTAAATGGAACAATGAGGTTATCTTGTGTTAGATGCAACAAATACATTCATCGATGGCATGTGTAACATGCAAGACCGATGCTTAGCGAAGAATATTATATTATTAAAATATGATGTAACCTATAAGTTAAATTATATATTATGAATATTATTATCTAAAATAAATAAATATATGGTTCAGAAAATATATAACATGAATTAACTAGTTTCAAATTATTTAAAAATAATAATAGAACAAGTTGAATATAATGGGAGTATTTTTTAGAAAACATATATTATGATAACAATATTTTTTAATCCCAATAAAAAAAATAATTAGAATTATGAGGTAATTTAAATGTATTTAATATTTTATGTATCGAATTAAATGTTTTTTATATTAATAAAATATATTTTATAGTTATAAGATATGAATGAAACCAATATAACTCATAAAACCCAATTCTTTTATTAAGGTTGTTTTACAGCATTTAAATGGAGATCCATTTTTAATAAAATTTTGGGATATGTATAGATTTAATTTTTCAATATAAACTCCATGTTTGAAATAAAAAACAAAAATATTAGGTTATTGTATTTTTTTTATATTTTCTATAAGGTTCCATTTTTTAATCCGTAGTTAAAAATTAGGGATTATTATTGAAAAAGAATTCTTTATCTAATTTTTTTTAAAAAAGGTAAATTTATACATTTAATTTTATTCAAAGTTTAATGAGATAAGTTTTCTTTCAATTTATTCAATTAAGTTAATTGGAATAAATTTCTCCTTGAATCTATATTTTGAAAACATTTCAATGTTTAAAACATTTCACATTAAAAACCTATTTTTTGTTTTGTTTGTGGAATTAATTTTAAATCCATATTTCCCAATTTTTTGATTTGAATTAGGTAAAATAGATTCCATATATGGAATTTTAAGATCCATATTTGGTAATAAGGTTAATTTAATTGTTATTTATAAAAAACCTACCATGTAAAAAAATTATTTACCATTGTTTAGGTAAAATTGTGACCCTGGTTAATGTTAAAATGTAAAATGTTAACATAAATAAAAATTGGAACATATAATGGTTTTTTGAGGTCTGTTTCCACCATATCCATCCTAATATACATTATTATAATATAATTTTTTTAAATTAATGTCACATCAATGTGGTTATCTTTAAATATAAAATAATCATTAATTTAATTAATTGTACCCACCTCTCCACATGTATAAATACCACCATTCACCAACCCATTTCGACCGAAAATGAATTTTGGCTCCTCAAATCTATGACAAAACCACTCTTAATCACTCTTCCCACGCCTATGTTATTATCGTATCATATAAAGTCTAAATCCATGGGCCTCATGGGTCATTCAACGATGTCATATTCAATAGATAATATTCTCAAAGTACCTATCATTGTCTCATTTATTTATACATTACCCTCACCTCATTAATCCATCAATTCGTGATTACTCTAGAAGAATGTATATAATGGAGCATTATGTTTCTAATGGAATATATCAAATCCAAGCCATTTTTCACCTACACTTATTTAAATAAATGGAAATTTTGTCCAAGTAAATCCAGTTAATAAAATCTTTTAATATTGTTTTTGTTTTTTTCCATTACTACCATAATGGAAAGAATTAAATCTCTTTTATGGGTAAATAATATTTTCATATAAAAATTATAAACTATTTCATATTATTTAAATTTTATATCAAACATTCCATCATGCCTTCCATATTGTGGATATATGATAATGTCGCTTGTGAATGTGTGCACTACCACCCTCTCAAATCGAAGTAATTCATTAACAATATACATGGAATATATAAAGGATAATTTTAATAAACATATGGAAAATATATGACATATATATGATATTTTAATTATAATATACATATTTATCATACACATATATATAATTTAATATGACAAAGAAAACAGAAAAAAAGTTCATGTGTACTTACGACCTATCGTTTTCATGAATGGTGTGTTCCATTTCATTTATCTATCTATTATATATATTTATATACTAAATATATATGAAATATAAATATTGTTTTACATTATTTAGGTAATTAAGTAATTATCTATGTAATAATATCGTGAAAAATTAAGTCAATACATGTACGATAAACCAATCGATTATTCCCGAAAATATATCATTATCGTGGAATTATTAATAAATGGGTCAGATAAAGACATAAAAGAATCATATATGATATCATAAATAATATTATGATTCTGGTATAAGTTGATAATATGTCGACAATCATTATTTTGGAGTTTCAAACATGTATAGAGATTATGACACTTAATGTAAGGTAATTTCATCTCACCTTTAATTTTCGTGATATATAAGACAAGTTCACCACCTATTTCTTATGTATGTTGTATGTACATCCCCTATTATATTTGATATCAGTAATAAATTTATCTTAATGTTATTTAAATATTTATTTGAAGATATCAGTCTTATGATTTAAATGTTCTAAGTTGTATGAGACATTGTGATTGTTTAAAGAAATAATCCCTTCTTCATTTAAATATACTTTATATTAAATTACATAACTATTTATATTTATATAAAGTAATAATAAAAGAAATTTTATTTCAATTATTAGTACATTAAAATGTTTTTGGAAATGAATCTTTTTATGTTTTTATGTGAGTGGTAATTGTAGAATCTCATTATTATCTGAGATTGTTTATATATATGTATTTACTATGGATTATTTATCTCCACATCCATGTTTTCGAAAAAAGACTTCATAAAATGTTTTACTATTCTCCTATGTATGTTTAAATTCATTTTCCCATTTTTTAATTTTGACTATATGGATTTAAAGGCTTATTTCTTTCGTTTTTTAAATGAGGGGATTTTTGACTTTTGTGAAAAAAGTAAGAGAATTATGTTTTAATTTAACTAATACAACATGAACATATTTTAAAACATTCATGATGACTTAGTTTGATGAATATTACCATAAATTTATTCATATTTTAATTTAATGAAATATGTTTCCTTTAAAATTTCATGATGTTTTAATAAAAAAAATGTTTTTCTAGAATAAAAGATATTTTCCTTATGACTCAACTTCAAATGTTTTATCAAAATCATTTTTCATGTAAGATTAAATTCTCAATTAAAATCCCAATTATTATTAAGGTTTTATTATTTTTATTCTATTTATGAAATACATTGTTTTACCATTGAATATTTTATTATGGAATTATTCTTAAAATACCTTTTTCATCCTTGGGGTTAGGCTGTGATGAATGATTTATGTTTTTGTGGAACACATAAGAATGATTTTATTATGAGATTAGTGGGACCTATATCTCCCTCCACTACATTTGGAAAAAAAATGTATAACTAGGGATGTTTTTATTCTATGCATCAACCTGATTTTATTTTCACAATAATATGCATGGACCTAGTTTTCCTGACCATAATTTTATGATTTGACATTGTTTCCATGTCTATATGTTTATAGAGGAGCATCAATTCATATACATTATTTTAACAGTGAACCTGTTATTATTTATAAATGTTCACAATGTTATAAAGTTATTTTCATCCCATAATTTCATGTTTTATGTTAATGTTATGATCTTATGGATTATAATATTGGTTTTCATTATGACTCAATTAAGCAGTTTATATGAAGGGAAAGATCATATAATGTTATGATCAATTTATCAAACCCATTATACACCTGTTTATGTTTAATTATCGCCCTTTTTTACCCTTTTTGAGCATCCGATCTGACCCCTTTTATGATTATTTTCCCAAGGATGTTAAGAATGGTATTAAGTAATATGAGTCCAACAAGGGGATCTAGTTATGAAGGATACTGAAAGAGATTATGTAGATGTCTTATTATATACTTTTTTATATTACCCAGTTTCCCAGTACACTAAACTAATACAATATATTGGTTTTCGTTTGTTAAATGTAATAAGTATTTATAAAAATTAATGTAATTTCCAGGTACTCCAAGTTAGGGTAATTACAATTGGAATCAGAGTGATGGTTTATTTACCCTTTGGAATGTATGGTGAGAAAACATCGTGTGGTTACTATAAATATTTTTAATTAAATTTCTAGGGTTGTATGGTAGGATAATCTAATGGTGTTATAAATTTAATATTAGGTGTCATGATTTAGGTATCCTATCAGTAATTTTCATTTATATGTGGTCCCTCATTAGGATAATTGTTTATAACTATTTTTATTTGGAATTGGTCATTGTTTTGAACCCAAAAAAACCACATTAGGGATGGATGTGATGGGAAATGCAATCATTTTCCTCTTGGACAACTAAATGATATGGGAGTTGGGATAAAACATCTTTTATCCAGGACCATAAAACACTATCAATCCATAATTCCTAATAAGATACTTAATGACCAATGATAGGAATAGTGTAATTTTGAATCCTTGTTGAGGAAACATCTACATTCTATTAGTATAATGGGGGATCCATTAGTTGATGATAAATGGATGTGTACAATTGAAATGATTTTTTTAATTTTTCATTATTCAGAATCTGAAAATGATATGTTGCACACATATCTCTTGGAAGGTAATGAAAATATGTGGTGGAACTTTATTAACAATACAAGTCAACATGATAAAATTGACTTCATGGATTAAGATGAGTTAAAGAACTTATTTTTCTCTAGGTAGATTCCTTTTATTCTTCTTCAAAAAGGGATTTTGAAGTTCCCCAACCATAATATGTTTTTGATAAGAAAAGAATGATATAATTAAAATAAAACTCAATAAAATATGAAGGAAATAAAATTAAATTTTTATTATGCACAATGTTTGGAATGATACATGAAGTGAGATTTTTTAAGATGACCAATAAATTATTTATATGTTAGATAGAAGGTCAATGTGTATTTTACTGCCAATGTAATTAAAATAAATAGAAATATCCAATGGGTGAAACTCTTATAAATTAGTGTTTTAAGTGCAATTAAAAAATGGTCAATATGATAACCAAATCCCAAATATATGGATTAATATTGATGATCGACATCAACAACCTCTTATGGAATAAGAAAAAGGAAAGTCTCATGTGATCACTATTGGCGATGTGGATTATGGGAAAAATGTTACGAAATGAGTGAGTATTTTAAGTAATAATATTCAACAATAATGTTTTCAATTTACATTCATCATAATTTTTAATAATAATTTTTTTTTATTTATCCAATTTAGTTTTTAATTTTTAATTTGAGAGCATATTCTGAATGGTAATTATATCCATGAAAATAGATTGAGGTTAAAAAATTCATTTTGGAAAAAACGTGATTAATAGAAGGATTACGCTTAATATGTGAAATTTGTTGATAAAATGATATTTGGATAGAGATATGTTATATTATAATAGGTAAATTGGATTATACTAGTTACCTTGAAACTAATTAAGGATTTATTGACATAGGGGTTATGCTATCATGGATGGTGTTTACATCATTTCTGACATTAGAACAATGAATCTTGCCTTTTTTCAATAATGATAAATGGTAACTCTATTTGTTAACATGAATCAATAGAATACATTAATTTTTTTCACATGTTTAGAATGTCACTAATAAGAAGTACATTATAAAAATAATGGATATAAATTTTAAGTAAATTTAGTTAACCTCTTTCTAAAATACTGGATTTTCAGTTTTTAGAAAGATTGTAAGGTTATTCATTTATAGATAATATAAGGTAAAATATAGATGAATTTTTTTATAATAATGTATTATATCACTATATACAGACATATTCATATTCAAAAACTTGTGATAACCTTTTTTTTTGAAAGAAAGACAGATGGAATGACCTATTATTCTATTTATGGACTGGGTGATATGATAATCCATTGGAAATAAAAAATTCAACTTCATTACATTGAATAAGTGACGAATGGGAAATTGTAAAAGACCTCACCAATTTTGAGATGTTACTGAAAACAATTAATTTTATCTTCTCGTTAAAAGCCTTCGACAGTAGGAAATTGTATCGTGATGTTAAAGGGTGTCTCATTATCATCATTTTGATGATATCAATGCCATCTTTCATGCTACATTGATTTATGGTGTTGTGATTGTTAAAATTCAATGGATCACCATGAGTTTTATGATCTGTTATCTTTATCAATCTGTATGATTGTTTATTCTTTTCATCTTTCTGTAATCTTCCCCACTATTCTTCTACATAGAGACCCAGTCATTATTTTCTTTGGGATATTGTTATTTTCAAAATATTCCTTTTCAAAAGTAAGTTTTACAGTTTATTATTTTGGTGTTAGTTTCTGTAAATGAAACATTTATGTAGAAAACCATTGATAAAATAGATGAATTTTGAGTTTGAAAATCATTTTAAATTAGGGGGGTTGAATGTAACACCATGATATTTAGTGTTTTTTTCTAAATTTATTTAATATTTTTGATATTTCACATTTAATGAAACATTGAAAATAGTTTTTTTTATATTAATAAACTATGTTTGGATAACATGAACTATAGAAAACCTTAATTTTATCTTTATATACCTTTAACTCTTTGTTTATCTTCTGTTACATACAACAAATACATTCCACGCTAGCTAGCGTAACACGTATAGCCAAGGCATAATAAAGAATAATATATTATAAAATATGGTGTGACATAGATGATAAATTAGATTTTATTAATATTATTAACTAATACATATATTAATATAGGGGTTTCACAAAAAATTTAATTAATTAGTTAAATATTTTTTTTAAATGAGTATAATAACTAAATGATTATAATGGGAGTATTTTTATAGAAAACTATTATTATTATTATTATCACAAGTTTATTTAGTCCAAAAAATTTAAATTACAATTACTAATTAATTTTATTGTAATACATATTTTATATAAAAATTTAAATTTTTTTGATATTAGTCCAATATATTTTATAGGCATAGGTTATGAATAAAACCAATTTAACACATAGAACAAAATATTTTTTTAGGGTAGTTTTTCTATATTTTAGTGGATAACCCTTTTAGCATCCAATTTTTGACACCGTAATAGATTTAATATTTCAATATAAACATCATATTGGATAATTTAACATAAAAATTAAGTTAGGATAATTTTTTTTAATATTTTGTATAAGGTTTAATTTATTAATAAATTGTTAAAATCCAAGAATTTAATTAAAAAATACATTTTCATTAAATTTCGTTGTAAGATTAAATTCTTTTTTTAATTAGTTGAAAAGATTAGTTAGATATTATTTAATTCATTAAATCTAATTTGGTCTATTTGAAACAATTTAACTTATATAGTATATAAAAAAACATATCAATCTTATTAATGATTAACTTTAATAACACACATTTTCATTTTGTATGTAGATTTAATTTTGAATTCAATTTTCCCAAATCAGTGAATTAATCTAGGTAAAATAGATTCAATTTTTTATATCATTAGTTCCAAATTATATAATAATTTTAATTTATTTTTTATGTATAAATAATTTCCCATATTAAAAAAAGTGTTTAATATTATATAGTTAAAAATTTTACAATGGTTTTTGTTAAAAGTTATAAGCATAACAGACCAAAAATTTGCAACATCTAATGTTTGTTTGAGGTGTTTCTCAACCCTAATAAGCCTAAAAATATTAAATGAATTTATATTGAGTTTGAATAAATTCCACCTCAATGTGGAGAACTTTAAATATTTAATAATCAATAATTTAATCACTTGAACCCACCTCTCGTCCTGTATAAATACTAAATTTCACCTCCACTTCTTAACCCAAAAATCATTTATCTCATAAAATATCTACCCAATAGTCTCCTCCTAACTCTACCCAAGTATAATTTCTTCTTCTCTCACTAAAATACCAAATATAAAGTCCTCAGGATTCATTAAAGGATGTGATATTCAAGAGGTAATTTTCTAAAAGTACCTCTCTTAATTTCATATCATTTTATACTTTATCCTCAGCTCCTTCAAACATAAAATATTGATAACTACAGAATCATTTATGTTATATAGTTTTTTGTTTATAATATAATATATCATATTCATTTCTATTTTCATCTCCGCTTATTCAGAAAAATAAAATTGTTGTCCATGTTTTTCATGTTAATCAACTTTTTGAATATTATTTTTTTTCTATTTCTGCAACAAACTTAATGTACTGTATTAAAAATATTTTTATTATAAAATAACATTTTAATATTTAAATTATATCCTATTTAATATTATATAAATTTTAAGTTAATCATACCTTCATTCCATCCGTATTGTGGATATACGATAACATCGTTTGTGGAAGTGTGGACTATGCCCCCACCCCCAAAGCGATCTGATTCATTCAAAATATACATGGATTATATTAATGATACATTTAATAAATATATGAAACATATATGAAATATATAATGTACTATAATTATAATATTCAAATTTATCTTACCCTTATCAATATGTTAATATGATAATGAAATCAGTGACATCATTTATGTGTACGTAAGACCTACTGTCCCCATGAAAGGTGTCTTCCATTTCATTTAACTATCTATTTAATATATTTATATTCATAATATATATTATATTTAAATCATGTTTTACATTATTGAGGTAATAAAACTATTATCGATGTTATATGATCAAGAATAACAATTCAAAACACGTAAGAAAAAACAAATCCATTATTACCCGAAGCGTTGTTTTAACTCGGAATTATTAATAAAATTGTAATAAAAAGGAATAAAAGATTCATATATGATATATTAGATGTTATAATTTTTATTTTACATTAAATTAAAATGTTATAAACCATTATATTGGACTTCTGGACACAAACAGAGAGTATCTGACCAAAGGTAAGGGAATTCTATCCCACATTTAATTATCTTGAGATATAAGCCTTGTTCACCACCTATTTCTTATGTTTTATGTATGTTGTTATACTAATATATTTCATATAATGAATATATTTATCTTCAAGTAATTTATAATTCCATTTGGAAATATCAGGCTTGTGATCTGAATGTTCAAAGTGGTATGGGATGCCTAAAATGATTAGAGAATTAATCATTTCTCCATTTCAATTTTATTTATTTTATTTTACATAACTATTTGTAAGGATATTATAAAATTACAAAGGAAATTTTATGTGTATTTTTGTGTTCATTAAAATGTTTTCAAGAAGAAATATTATTAAGGTTTAATTAATATATTATTTATCAATCACATTATAATCTGTGATTTTTTACATGTCAATGTTTACAGGGCAATATTTATCATTCGTGTCCATGTTTTGTAAAAATGATTTCATAAAATGTTTTACTATTATACTATGGTTGTTAAAAGATAGTTTTACCCCTGATGACTTTCAACTACATGGTTTGAAAGAAATATTTCATTCATTTTCTAGACAATGTACCTTTTTAACTTTTTTGAAAAATGAACAAGAAGAATGTTTTATGTTAACTTATATGGAATGAATGGATTTTTACAATTTCATTATACCTTAGTTAAATTAAACTTCACATAATCTTTTTTATTGTTATCTTCGATGAAATTATTTTTATTTCAAAATTGTGTGGATTCTTAAGAAAATAATGTTTTTTCTAAGGAGAAAGGATATTTTCCTCATGAATCAATTTCATGTTTTATTATCAAAATAATTTTCCATCTAAGATTGCATTACTTTTTAATATCCATATAATTAATATTGTTTGATTATGATGATTATATTTATGAATTCCATTTGTTTAAGCTAGATTATGTTATGATGAAATGATGTTTAAGAAACCCAATTTATCCCTTGGGTTATTCTATGATGATTTGTTTTGAATACATAAGAATGATTTCATTATGATATTGGTGGGACCTATATATCCCTCCATTACATTAAATAAAGATGCATAACTAATGAGGTGTGTATGTTATGCGTGAACCTGATTTCAGGTTCGTAACTATTGGAATGTATAAAGTTTTCATGTCTATAGGTGGACTTTATTTCCATGTCTATATATTTTTTAAGGGACCTACTTTCATGTCTATAATTTAATGAGAGAAACTGTATTTATTAATACATGGTAAAAATTTTATAATTTTGTTTGTATTCCTCAATGTCATTTTTTTGTTAATGTTATAATCTTATGGATTATGTTATTTTGTTTTCCTTATGATTCAATTAATCCTTTGATATAAAGGGCATCAACATCTAATGTTATGATCACATTGTCATACCCTTTATATTAATGTTTATGTTTAAATATCACCCTTGTTTACCCATAGTGAGAATTTGAGATCACACCTTTTATGTTTATTTTCCCTATTATCTGAATAATGGTATAAATTAATATGTGTCCAAAAGGTTCACTAAGAATGAAAGATAATGTATAAGATAATGTAGTTGTTTTATTAATAGTTTATTATGTTTCCTACTTTCCAAATAGTATAAACTAATACCAGATTTGTGAATTTTTTTAATATATAATGTAATTTGTAAAATTAATTTAATTTCTATGTACACCGAGTTATTTTATTTACATAATATACCACATTACGTTTGTTTAATTTTAAAAACATGACCCCATGGTGAATACACACCGATAATCACGAATTATTCATTCCTAAAGACATTGGGTTAGTACAAGGACAACATAACTAATCTATGAAGATTTGAATTTTATTTTTATAATGTCTCATAGCTGAATCCAAAGCCTATCATGGATCTCCCTTGATCAATGAGTTCATCCCAATGACCTGATCTGTAGATACAACTAAAAAACCCAAAACATTAGTCATAAACTATTGAAATTAATTAATCCATATACTTTTGAGTAGAATAATTTCATATAACTCACCAAAAACCCTCATTGCACCAGCACTTTATCTAATAACCCATGGGAGGTTTGCTGAGGACCCTAGACACTATCCTGGGAAAAGTATCTAACTTGCATCCCCATAATAATTAATTATCTAAATTAAATTTCATGAAATATTATTAATAAGTCCATGGGATGATTCTCCATTTTTAAATGGTGAATGATGGAATGTAGATGTTGTCTTGGGATGTCATATCCCATGGATAAATGAAATCCCCATTGAATCCTATCAATTTCACCATCCTCTATTAAAATATTAATTGTTTTCATGGAATAAAATTATAATTAATATGATCAATGTTGGGAATGATAGATACATGAGAATGTTTTAGTGGTTTTAATTCAATCCACCGATAAAATTACCCAAGAAGAACACCCAAACTAAGGAGGGGTAGGTGAGTTGAGGGTTAACCATTTGTCCCTCCCATGTGAACTTTTTTAGCCAACAGAATGGGGGCCAAGCCTCCTATATTTGTTTTAAAAAACTTACACCCTATTACATGATATGAAAATATGGTACAAACCATCAAATTTCATGAAACAGACCTATATCCCATGTCTCCATAATTTTATATATTTGAAACCATGATTCAAGACATGAAAGACCTACAACAGCCTCTAGAAGCTTCCCTTCCACACCATACTTCCTTATAATTTCTCTTGGGTAGCAATAATTCCTATATACCATTGAATCATATTTAAAAACACCATTTATTAATTCTAAAAATCTCTAAACCTTTGTTTGAAACTTTTTTCTCAAAAAAGAATCATGATCCAAATGAAGAATATGAATTATCTCTACAACATTTATGACTATAAAGACACGAAGAATTACAAACTCCCCACTATAATATTTATAAACCTTGAAAAGTCTCATTGGTCCTATAACCAAACATTCTGACATGTCTTAATAACCAATTCTCATTCAAAAGGCTTCATTCTTTCACTAAACAACAAATGTGCTTCCCAAATACCACTTCATAAATAGTGGATTTAAAGTAAAAACCCATTAATAATTATATTAATCACAACCAAGGTATCGATATAAAATCCATGATTCCTATCTATAAAAACACCAATGGTTTCATCAATAAACTCATTAAAAGATGAATTTTCTCCTTCAACTATTAAAAAACTACCAATACATTGCCAGTTTCAACCATCCACCATGAGGTGTCATAATGAGACCAATTATTCATCATAAGGATCATAAAACAATCCACAATGGAAGATAATCCATAATGTAAATTACAAGCCAAAAACCATCCACTATTGGTATGAATTACCTATTCATTATTCTAAAATTCAAAGGATTATTTTAATTTATTTTTCTATTCATGCACACGAGCACAATAGGAGACACAGATACAATGCTATAACCAACATTCCCTTCAAACTACATAGACAAAATAAAAGTTCTACCAACATCCTTGTTTAACAGAAACAGTATGTATTATGGAAATAAGTCATAAAAAGTATCCATTATAATCCTTTGTATCTAAATTAGAGAAATTGATGTGGTTTATTGATGACCATATCTAATTAGACATGAGAATGGAATTCAGATCTCCTTTGGCCAACGCTTCCAAAAAATGCTCTTCTGTAACAACCAAATGATATATCAATGAAATTCACTTATTATAATTATTTCATATAGTATATTCATATAATATTACATATTTAACACACTACAAAACATAAAAGTGAATAATTATTAAAATAAATGGTATCTCTAGATGTTAAATAACACATTCTGATGAAATAATATCTTGACCATTAGAATAATAATGTGCCCCTTATGAATCGAAAAATAAACAATGTAATAGTAACCCCAAAAATGAACATATAAATTGAATTTATCTATGTTATATGTGATAGTATTATATAATTATATCATATTATAAGTAAATAATTTTATGAAATATTATTAACAAAGTTAATGTATTTTTTAAGTCCTGTACATTTTATATAAAATTTTATGATTACTATTATAAATTAAAAGAAAATTTATTTCCAAAAAATTAAATTATAAATTATTATTTTTTGTCTTAGGATCATAATTTTTTTTATGAGACAGTATTTAATTTTTCAAAGTGTTTGAAAAGCAGTTTTAATTTTAAAAATTTAATTTTTCACGTAAATTAAGATTTTTATTAAAAATTAAAATTTTCATATATAGAAAATTATTTTCATAAAATGGAGTTAATAATTTAATTCTAAACATTTTAAAATGGTTGGGGTTATTTTTGGGATTTTTCTAAAATACATGAATGTTTGGTGAATTGTAAAATAAAGCGATTTTTTATAAATTAAAAAAAAAGATTTTTTGCATCATGACTTAGTCATGGATGATGTAAATGGAAATTTTTTCAAACTCACAAGATCAATATACTATTTTATGTCACAATAATTAATATTATTCACAGTATTGAGCAATAATTTTATAGTAATGATTATGAAAATTGGAAAACCCTCCTCTCCTCCACTATAAATACGACCCCTCTTTACTGCTTCTCTTCACTCTTCTAAAGCCTTATGAATTGTCTATATTCTCCTAAAATATACTCCCATGATCCTACATGCATCCATTAACTCTGGGTCTCTTCAAAATACATAATCCTATCACCTAAAGAGGTTCTCATGCAAGATATATTCAAGATGTATGTTTTCCTTTTCATTTCATTTATTTTCATTCATGTTCTTTTCATTCTATTTCATTCATCACATAAATTCATCCAAATGTTATGATAACTACATTACCTTAGATTTTCTATACTGCTGTTATGATAAAGGATTAATTCATAATCATCCATCTTATTCCCCCATTTTATACAAGAAATGAAAACACCATTTGAGATGTGTTAATTTACCACATGGTTTTCAATTTTTATTACCATCGTAAATTATGGTCATGAAAAAAAATTATGGTAGAACTATAATATGATATATGTTATATTCCTAATTTAAGTTTATGTAATACCTTTTACAAAAGATATTAACTTATAAAGAATAATGTGCTCGATTTGATCTAAAACCACCAATTAACCACGACTATTATAATTAATGTTTTATATAATGATTCTCCATCACCCCAAATAACCAAATGAATTTCATAACCATGTAATCATTATTATGTTCACTAATAACAGAAAAATTCAATTATGGAAAACTATTCTCATCTTAAATGTTTATCCTTACATGAATAAGAATACAAATCTGGAAAACTAAAGAAACAAATGCTCCCAAATATTGAACATGAACCTCTTAACCCAGCCAAAAGATCACTAATGATCTTGATAAGTTTATAATTAATAAATTTCATGGATAATAGGTTATTGAAATATTAATCAAATAATCTCATTTTTTTATCTAGGGAATTAAGGCCATCTGAGGAACATCATCAGATTTAATGTAACATATTCTACCAGAACCTCCATTATTCAATTAAGTTGATTTTTTTAAAAGATGGTGCAATGGAAAAAAAGAAAAAAGAACAAATATTATAAAAGAAAAAGGATTCATGAGTCTAAAATAGGGAATCATGTTATAATAAATATTATGAAAAGGGATAAGATCAATATAGTGATAATCGAGCCAGATAATGTCTTGATTTAATCTATTGTTTTCCAGGCCATCTGTAACCGTGTTTGGTTCATGATAAGAATGTATGATGATATAATTGATGTTGAAAAGTGAGTAGGTAAAATTATTGAAAATTGTATTAATTGGCCAAGAAAGTGGAGTCTCCCCTTCTAAATTGTTTTCACAATTGTGGTCGAGTAACATTCAATATAAATATTATTCATGCGAAAGAGCTTCGGAAAGGTAATGGCATGAATCAAACTCATCATTTAGGACTCCAAAGAGGAGGAAGTTTCCTAGATACCAAGTAAAAATCCATGATTCTTACTAGTTTGATTCCTAAGGAAAGCACCACAACCAATAGGGCTTGGATTCCCTTTGGAGGCACCATCTGCATTTATTTTAACACATCTAGGAAAAAAAGAAATCTAGAACTATTCTAAGGCGCGATGAGGTTGTTATAAATTTACATCTATCTGAAGACATCTCATGATTCCAATGTCATGATAAGAGTTATTGAAGTGGCCTTATTGCATCGAGACAACTTCACATATAGATATAAGGATCCTCACCTAACCTTCATTTTGATTAAATGAGTAATTTTTATGAATAAAATCATTTCTATCAAACTAGATCACTTGGTGGAGTTCAGCAAAAAGAACAAGGAAAATATTTATAATTTGTTTTGAACTTTCCATTTATTTTCATCTCTTTAGTTGAGATTTAACGGAGTCCAGAATCAACCATCTACAAACAAATACTTCAATAATATAGTTCTAAAGAGCAGAAGTAGTGGCACTATAAAGAGAATGAATGTTAGAATTTTATCTATGTTGGTTACAGAATCTGTATTTATAGAAGAGTTGGATTCCAAACAACTGAAGTCAACATTCTATGGGGACACTTTTGTGAGAAAGATTCCAAATTATATTGAATCTTGATATCATAATCAATGGTTTTTTAAAGTCATATTTCCATGATAAATTAATATCAAAAATTAATAATTAGTTTTTATATAATTTTTCTGAGTTATGCATACCATTGTTGGTTTTATCCAAAGTAAAAAATTCTTCATTGTTTTAGAAATTATTATTTTCAACGGTACACATAATTACATAAAGAATATGATAATTTTGAGATTTTAACATAGCAGTAATTTATTTGTTGTTAATTTTAGGGGTTTTATCAGTTGGGTTCATAAAAATTAGGGGTCTTCCAGTATAGTTTTCTAACCATAAATTGATTGATTATATCCCAGAAACAATCTATCTAGAATTATTCATAATACTCAAAAAATATAATTTAATAGAAGTCCAAATGAAAGAGTAGAAGAAGATCATGATTCCGAACATATGTTTTTCAAGAAATTTTTTTTTATGAAATTCATTAGAATTGGAATTGATTATAAGAATAATCCCTATGATCATGGTTTTTAGGGCGTCATTAAAGTACATAATATTTTTATGCTGATACGAAATTTTTTTAAGGGAATGAAAAATGCCGAACTAGGGACAGTGAAAAGATTTTATTTTCTAGAGTTCTACCAGTCCAGATAAAAATTTTAATTGATATAATAATTTTTTTTATAAGACTAACAAGACATTTTTAGACCATCATAGAGTAAAAAATCATAGAAATAATATCACATTTAACTAGTAGAATTATTCCTAACAAGGTGAGATATTTTCCTTTCCATGAAGAGGGTTAGTTGACCACTTTGTCAACAATGGTAGAAAAGTATTAGGCTTTGGGTATACCCCAAAAAAATGGAACACCAGGATAATTAAATGTAAGAGAACCATATTTCAGACCTAAATCATTGATAATGATACATTTCATGTTGGAAAAAATGATTTACCAAAATAAGATACAATATTTGTTCCAACTAATGGTCTGACCAGAAACAATTTCATAGTGTGTGAGATAATTTCTAAGGATTGTAATTTTTTTAATCACCTTGTAAGAAAATGATGATTTCATCATTATGTAATATATGTGTGGGAGCATTCACATTTCCATATACATAAATGGTCTAGATCTTATTCTAATCCAAAAGATGGGTGAGTAGGTAACTATGATATTCTTCCATAATTGATAATAGAATGGAAGATAGGGTATTAAATTACCTTATTCCTTTGGTAATTTAGAAATAGACCTTGGGATAACCATTGGCCAAAATCGAAATAGAGGATGAATTGAATAATGATATTATTGTAGTGATAAATGTTTCACTAAATCCCAAAACCATAGTGAACTCTGATGATAAAGCTCCAATACATGGAATCAAAAGAATTTTTAATGTCGATTTTAATAGAAATATTACCTCCCTTGTAGGAATTGTTTGAGGTATTGACTCATTAAGTGGAAAGAAAAATTCATTCATGAATGGATTGACACATAATAATCCCAAATTAGTTTTACGAGATAAATTTTCCCATTATGGTTGTATGCCTATTAGCGATATTTTTTTGATGATTTTATAGAGAGTTTTAATGATTGAAGTAGGTCTAAATAAATTAATTTCATAATAATAATCCACTTTAGGAACCATAGAAAGAAAATGATCACCAAGATAATTTGGTAGGATTCCATTTCAAAATAAATATTTAACAAGCTTACAGAAATAAAAACAAATAATATACCAACAAATTTGAAAGAACCCATTGCTGACACCATTAGGACCCGATGCACTAACTATGTTCAAACTAATGACAATGTTTTTAGTTTCATGATAAAGAGGGGTCTTTAGAAGAAAAGTGTTACAGTTATATTAGTCAACTATCAAAATAACCTCAGTTATGTGATATATTTTTTATATCAGGACCATTAATATGGATTCAAATCATTAAACAATATGATATGCAATGTCATTTTCATTTAAAAAATAGTATCCCCATAATTTAGGACAGTTAGTGGTCAATAATATTTTCATAATCATTAAATAGAGTTTTATAATTTGTTATTTATATCACCATATAAAAAACATTTAACTTTAGATTCATTATTCATCATGTTTTCATCAACGGTGAGAAAATGGATAAGATTAATTGAAAGGTAAATTTATTGAGTAAAATCATTGTTGAAGTCAAAACTAGTGTTTTTGTTTTGATATTTTTTGTGCTCCTCGTCAAGAAGCATGATGTCATTGTTAATTTATTTGTCTTTAAAGTTAGACCAATATTTTAGAGTTTGATTGAGGTATTTTAATCAGATAATACAAGAAAATTCATCATTGTTGTGAGATATGGAAGGAAATTATTTTTTTATGATATTTGTGAATTCATCATTATAAACCTATAAATTATTAAATCTGAAAGGAATCGGGGGTTTTGTGTCCTTAATGTAGACATTAAACATATGGGTTTGATGATCAGAATTAAACTTGTGAAAAGTGGTGCTAGGGATGGTTTCCCATTTTTCCAAGTCATATAAATTAGTGAAGGATCTGTCACCCTTGGATACAACCACCATACTGTAATTTCTTTTATACTATGTAATCATTGTACTAGTGAAAATAATTTCAAATCGATTATTGTCTTCAATGGATGTTTTAAAATCCCTCGTGGAAATAGTAGAATGAGATAGACCAATTTTTTTCATTTGAGTTATGAATTGAATAAAATTCCCATATCACAAACCATGGATATTTAATGATAGTACCTAAATAAGAGAGGTCATTCCAATGAGGACTCCTTTCTTGATATCTATTATTTTCATTAACAAAAGAGCAGAATAAAATCATGCAACTCCGAATAAATTCGAATGTAAGGACATGGTTGGTGAGATTAAAAATTTTAACATTTTGTAGAGAAATGTGTAAAACACCCAAATAAATTCAACATTGGATATATTATTTATTGCACCTACAAAATAATATTTATTATGGCATAAGTGAGAGATATTAGAGGAAAACATAATTATTTTGTGATAGTAAACATCATGGGATAATTAGTGTTAATCTTTTTTATTAATTATAAATATATCGGTGTTTCAAATACCATGAAAATTCTAAAACAGAATCTTCATTTAATCATATGTTTGGAGTTAAAAAACTCTTTTTATGTTCCCCGAGTCCTTATTCCTAAAAAATCATCTAACTTTTTTTCCATTATTATGATTAGAGTTATGTTCTTGCTGACTTTTAATAGTGGAAGGTGATACATGAGAGTTATTAGTATTACATTCCATAGCATTATCCATAAGAGGATTATGAAAAAATTAATTCATGTTTGAGTCCATAATCATTTTATTAAAAACATGGATAAATGTATCTAGAATTTTGGTGGAAGTCTTTTACTGCTATAAATTATTTGATGTAAACCATTCTTTTAACTATGGGTGGTGACAAAAGGAAAGGGTATGTGCTCAGCCACATATTTATCATCACGTATTACAGGGTTTCCAGCCTTGGTAATGTTGTCTGTTGAAATAGTAAGGCATATTCTCTGCTCATATGATAAAATTGTGCATTTTATACCCAATTTTATAGACGTGATAAAAATAGATTTTTCCTACAACATGACAGTACCCAAATCCAATATTGAATTGTATTATACATGTTTTTTAGACTCATAGGGTTTATGTTCTTCTATTCATCATCATAACCTGTATTCTTAGTAGAAAGAGTTTCCTAATATGGAATGCTTTGATGTGTGACATCCTATTAGTAGGGTGTTTTTGCAGTGGAAGTGACCCCAAATGTTTTTCCAGATTCATTGTTAGATTCCTTACATTCCAAGAAAATAGAAATTGTATACATGTTAGAATTTATGTCATCCTTACCTAACCTATAAAAGAAATAAAGAGCAGTAAAATTGGATTGGGTAAAGGTTTTTCCATTTTTATTCCCCCAATAGTGAGTGTCGTACTTATTTTGAATAGTATCCATTATAAGGGTCTCTAATTCCTCAATAAGGGAAGATACTACTCCTCTTCTATTAGATTATCCTAGGATGTATTGTATCTATTCTTTATGGTTATTGATTTATTTTATTTATTTACCAATATTTAATTATTTTTATAGAAGTTTCCTGGATATCAGTGGTGGGGGCCTTTCCTTTTTTGTTATATTTCATTTCTTTCTATTCATTATCCAATGGTTGTCCACTAGTTTTCCAATTACACGACATTTTTATATGGTAGGTCTGTTGAATTATCATATTTCACAAAAATGGTGGGTTTCATTCATAATATATCCTAATCTCAGTTTTATACTATTTGTAATTGAAACATACTATTTTAAGAAGATTTCAAGAAAGGTTGACTTCCAGCATAACTCTTTTAAAGAGACCCAATTCAAAATTTAATATCTTCTGGTCAATTTTAAGAGGCAAAACGATACAATAGAAAATATCTTTTAAAATTCAATGATTTCAAACATACCAATTTAGGCTATGAAATCTAAACCAAATTTGAGTCATTTTGTTCCAATTTGTTCTGGGGTAAAAGGCATAGTCTCTATCAAAGATAGTTTGTAGGCTTACTTTGAGTTGGATTTTACCAATTTTCCATATATGATCAAATATATTTTATGAATTAAATAGAATATGAATGTAAAAATGGCCTATAGGTACCAATCTCCAGTCTGAAATACCCCAACATTATTAATTTCTTTTTTTTAAACCATTAAAGACTAGTGGTGATCACCTTTCAAGTAGGAGCTACGGCCCATGTTGGTTAATTTGCATAAAAACGCTTGTTGATGTAGCACATATTGATTTTATTCAACTGAGAATCCACCATATTTAAGCATCTTTAAAAGTCGGGGCTTTATTGTTACATAATATTTACTCAGATATGTACCTTCAAGTGCCTCCAGAAAGGTTATACACATAGATCTACCCACAATCAGAATATTTAAATATCTAATGAGTGTTTTTCTTTCTCTGTTCTCAACCTTGAAGCCTTGTATATCATATTCCAACATCTCGAAGTGGTGGGAGTTGAATCTTCGTTTCATAAGAAAATATATCATGAGAGAAAAAAATCACTTATTAAGAGTAGAGAACCCTAATTATTTCATAGGATCAGAGGGATATGGTCTCCTGTCTCACTGCCATCTTTAGTAAGAGGTCTCTTCAATCGGGTTTCTATGTTAATATATTTAACCAAATTTAGTTATCTATTATTTTTATCTAAATCTTATAATGTTTTTACATGATCCAAACACATGTAACATGGTCCATTCATCACTCACATTTGGGTATTTACATGTTTTTAAGTAGTTCCCTGATCAATACTTCTCAATATCCAAACCCATTTAAAAGAACATCCCAAATTATTAGCCAATATCATGTGCACTCTACAATATGTTTTTATAAACCATTATGTTTATAAAACCACTCATTTTATTATTAAAACATTCTCAGTTAATCCATGGTTTAAAATGAAATATTATTCTATTTTCTATTTTAAATTCTCTTTAGTATTTTCATTTAAACCGCACTAAAATGATTTAATGATAAAATTCTACAAATAATATTCTTAAATGAAGTCACTTCTTTTTAAAATCACATACCATAATATATTATTATATTTCTTTATGAATACACTTGCTTGTTTTAATTCCTTCCTTTCAATGACAATTGTATTATACACACATTCATTATGGTTTATGACGTGATTATGATACTCATTTCCTTCAGTGGGTACCCTTTTTTATAAATGATTAATTATGTATGATTATTTTTGTGTATGGAATATTGATGAACTTATTTAGACTGGTTAGCCTACATATATCTCTAATAAATTTGTTTATCTTCAGTCTCATGAGATGGTATATGCAACGTTCTTAGTGGCCAGGCTTGACAAGTGCAACTATGTGAAAAAATATAGTGGTTATCCATGAAATATTATTGTCTTTGTGAAATGAGACTTGAATCATGTTGAATTAATGTTTTATGTTACTTTTATATTATTATGAGTCCATTTTTATATGATCCCATGTTTATAAGTTATGATAAAAAATGGTCTATTTCCAATAATATCACTTTGTCGTTCCTTATATCCTATGTCCTAAAGCTTTTATCTTATGTTTATTTCCATACTGGGATTCTTATCTCACACCTTTTTTAAGGTTACCCTATTTTTTCCTATATTGACATATGAGATCAATGGGTGTTAGGAGATTTTTATTAATATTTAATAATGAAATGATTTATTTAGCCCATTTTTTTATGTTTTATGTTTCTATTCTTATAATACATTAGACTTTTTGATCCTTGTCTTGTTATTGGATACAGTATTATCCTTAAAATCATGATGTGTTATGTCTGAAATGATGGAGTCTCTAATTTTGGTATTAGAGGATGGTGTTTTTATTTTTTTGAGATTATGAATAAAACAGTTTATTAAGAACCTAATAGATAAGACTAAGTATATGAAAACAGCCTTAAATTATGGTATGTATATAGTAAGTGGTTTATCAAGAAAATAAATCCCTTACTCGATATAAACAAGTGTATGTGGCTCTGTAACAAATGTATCTAGGGGTAAAACACAAAACACCTCTTTGAGATAGACTCGAATGGGGACTGCTTCACGAAAATGGGCCTTACTACACTCCTACATTAAAACTCTTGGTGGGACAGTGTTTGGAAACTACATAATATTAGTACAAACCATTATTATGAGAACCATTAAAAACAATCCAATAAAAATAAATGTGATAAACAAATCATGGATAACCAAAATTTAATCCTATATAATCACAAGTTAGGATATACTTATCCATTATGTGTTTATCCCTTTGTGATTAATGTTTCTTTTTTATGTTTAATAGCTAATTATTCCCGCCCACTTATTGTACTTTATTTTATTATCTAATGATTGGAAATAGAAGAAGACGTTCTAATAATCAATGTGATAGGCAATGTGATTATTTCCCTAATAACTTCTTGATATGATAGGAATGGGTTCTCAGAACATTATGATAATACATGCTCAGATTGATCATGTTATGAATAATAACATGAATCATGTGAAACACCATCCTCCTCCAAAGATTGTGAATGTTGTTGATCAATATTTCATGCAGAAAATGAATCCCATGCTTAGTGGATCATCTAATACCCTACTCATGGAATTTTAGATTAAATCCATTGAAAATCAATTCTATGTTCTCCTGTGATCATAAAATGATAAATTCTTATTAGTGGTTTATAATTTTCATGGGGAATCAGATATGTGGTGGAAAATAATCAATAATACTAAATCCTTATAGGAAATTTGTTCCCTTGAATGGGTTGAATTCAACGTAATGTTTTTCAAAAATAAAATTCACACAAACCCTCCACCTCATGATGGAATAAGGGTTCCTCGGACTAAATAAGAAGGAAAAATAGTCTATTTGGGAATATGAAGAAAACATCACAAGGCTTTCAAAATAGGCCTCTAGATTATTCATGACCATTAAAAGCATGATGGATCCTTTACTTAGCAGACTAATGACAATTATATGAAAGGTTATGGTGATTCATGACTATTAATGTTTTGAATATATTGTCCATTATACCCTCAAGGATGAAATTGAGATTGGAGACTCTCAGTGGTCGCATGGGACCATTGAAAATAAAGCATAAAATTGATTATAATATGGGTGGTTTGGTAAATAAATTTCATTATGGAAAGAATATCTAACATCCCACATGTCAAAATTGTGGGAAGAAGTATCCTAGGAACAGTCTAAAGGGAATGGAAAATTGATCAAATGTGGAATAATGGGGCATATGGATAAAAAATGCCGAAGGGATGTTAAGAATTCCACAAATGTGGATAAAGAGAAGAAGGTTCAGATCAACACTCATCATGTAGTAAAGTGTTACACCTATAAGGAACATTAGAATTATGCTAATAATTTCCCTATGCCAAGGGTTGTCAGATGAAATCAACAACAACCACCAAGGAAACAAAAAATCTATTATGATATCACTACTGCTAAGGTGGATCCTGCTGACAATGTTGTGATAGGTGCTATAGTTATTCATTCAAGAATAGAGAACATAATATTTGGTTCTGGTTCTACACATTCCTTCATATCATGGAATATAAGTATAACTATTCAAACAACACCTCAAAATTTGGACAGTGAGTTATCAGTAATAATAGAGAATGAGGAAATCATTTTATCTAACACATATGAATACTCTGTGGATAAGTTTTTGGGACTAGGCCTCCAAGAAAATTACATAATGCATCCTCCAATGGATTTCAATGTTATCTTGCGCATGGATTGTCTTCCTTTATAAAATTTCTACATCAATTTTCTGGAATGGTAGATCAGTCTTCACATCATGAAGCTTCCTCCAACTCATTAAAATTTTAAGGATGAAGATAAATATCCTCTAGATTCCATGTATCATGGGTATATATTACTTGATTATAATAAATCATGACTTGATGAAATGATTGAGATAATGGAGATGATACAACTCAAAGACATGCCCTTCTGGAGGGATTACCCTGATATATTCCATGATGAATTTCCTGGTCTTCCTTTTGATAGAGAGGTTTAGTTCTCAATTTAACATTTTCTTGTATCCCAATAAATATTAGTGACACCTTAAAGAATGGCCGCTATTAAGAGGGAATAGTTAAATAAGTACTTATAGAAGAATTTGGAGAAGGGTTTTATACACCTGAGTGCTTCATGATGGTGTGCACCAGTCCACACTGTTATAAAGTAGGAAGGACTAATGAGATACTAAATTGATTACCGTGAGCTAAATAAAATCATGATAAAAAATAAATATCACTATCCTCAAATAAAGGACTTGTTCGACCAACTACGTGGGGCCATTTATTTCCATAAGGTAGACCTTTGATTATGATATCAAAAATTAGAGGTGAGGAAGCTAGGTATTCCCAAAAATGCATTTTGAATGGGTGATAGACATTATGATTTCATAGTGATGCCATTTATACTCAAAATTCTCAAAAAATATTATGGATTTATTGAATATAGACTTTAGATATTATGTCATCAAATTTGTGGTAGTTTCTATTAATGATATTATGATTTAATCCAAGAGAAATGAGGAATGTGAAGAGGATTTGAATACTGTGCTGATGAATTTTTGAAGGGGAAAAAGTATGTAATGTATAGAAAATGGGTGTTTTTTATGGTTGAAGTATCATTCTTGGGAAATGTCATAACTATAAAAATAATATCTATATACCCTTCCAAGAAAAAGGCAATCGAATAGTGCCCTAGACCAACATCTATAATAGAGATCCATATCATCCTTTGACTAGGTTGGTATTATCAATGATTTTAAAAGATCATTTCACGAATTTCAATCATGATAAACAAGATTAAATAGAAGGGAGTGGTGTTCTTATGGACTTATGAAAGTGAGGAATTCATTGTGGAGATCAAATAGAGGTTTATCACAACACTAGTACTCACACTCACAACAAGTGGAGAACTCTTTGCGTTGGACGATGATGCTTCAAATAATGGATTATGTTTTGGGATGATTTAAAATGATAAAGTGATAACCTACATCTCATTTTAGAATTATATCTATGAGAAAAAAAATCTCATACATGATTTAGAGTTGGATTTTGTGATCAATGCATTGAAAATCTATCAGCATTATCTCTATGGGGAGAAATGTGAGATATATATTGATCACAAGAGTCTAAAATATATATATTCACCTAGAAATAGGTTAAAATTTTCCAGTGAATATTGTTATAGACCATAGAGAATTATGACATCTATGTACACTACCATCACATTAAGGAAAATAAGGTTGTGATGATCTAAGTTGAAAGGATCCACCATCATTATTAATGATGATAATTAAAAAGGATCAAAGCTTATTATATTTTCATAGGATGAACATGGGAATTATTATAGGAGGAACATCATGAATCCTTTCCCAAATTACTTTTCAACCATCCCTTAGTGGGAAAATAATAGATTCTAGATTAAATGATGTGGAAATTTAGAAATGGGTGGAAGCTATCAGAAATAAGGAATAGGCTATGTTCAAGATTGATGAGGAAGGTGTTGTAATATTCAGGTGTCTATTATGTGTATCATTCAATCCATATATCAAGAAAGATCTTTTTGAAATATTCATAGAGCTCAACCATCTCTATTCACCAAAATATCACAAAGATGCATCATGATCATTGAGATAAAATATGGTCAGAAAATATGAAGGAAAATATATCTTAGTATACTTAATTGTTCATGGTATGTCAGCAAGTTATGGTTGAAAGGAAAAATTCTAAGGGGATGATTCATCCTCTACACATAAAAACATGGAAGTGGGTGAAAATCACTAAGTACATTGTCACTGGACATCTAAATACTTCTAGAGGAACCAATGATATATGGTACAATGTGGATCATTTTAAGAAGACATATCACTTTATCACAATTAGAGAGGAAATATCATTGGATCAATATTCATGGATTAATATCAACGTGGTGGTAAAGTTGAATGTAGTACCACTATATATTGTATCTGATAGAGATCAATTATTCACCTCGAAGATTTAGAAAATTCTCCAGCATGCTCTAAGCATTGAACTGAATTTTAGTATCACCCATCTTCATCAAACTAATGTAACATCAGAGTGAACTATCCAAACACTATAATACATGTTAATAGAAAGTTCTATAGATATCATATGAAGTTGGGACCAACATCTTCCACTGGTCAAATTATCTTACTACAATAGTATCCACTCCAGCATCTGAATGGATCCAAATAATGCTTTTTATTGGAAATGGTGAAGAACACCATCTTGTTGGGATAAAGTTAGTGTTTGTATGATACTAATACCTCAAATGGTTGATGAAATAGAGATGAAGTTGATATCCATTAAATATTACATCCATGAATCCCTATATTTATAGAAGAGATATGCATGCAGTCATCAATGGGGCCTTATGTTCAATGTTGGAGTCATTTTATTCCTATAAATATATCCATTAAAGAAGTTTATAAGGTATGGGACAAATGAAAAGCTAGTTCCCATGTACATCGGCCACTTCGAGATTCTTGACCGTATTGGAGCTGTGGTCTATTGAATAGATCTTCAACCCACAATGACTATTGTACACGATGTATTTAATGTCTCCCTCTTAAGGATGTACATACCCGACTATTTACATGTAATCTCTTCAGAGGTGGTATAGTTTGATAATGATCTTTCATATGAAGAGATCAGGTGAGATCTTAGATCGTAGAGATAATTTTCTACACAACAAGACTAACCACCTAGTCAATGTACTATGGTGGAAATATTAGTATGAATAGGCCACATGGGAACTTGATGATACAATTATGGAAAATTAACCCCACATATTTACGACATAGATTGTAAAATGAAATTTCAAGGTAAAATGACATAAGGGGAAGAATGTAAGGACCCATTGTTTTATCAATGAATTTCCCTTCTTATAATTATGTGTTAGAGTATAATTTTTTTTATTATTACGTGTAGAACACAATAAAAACATTATAAATGAAGAATGAGTGAATTAAAAGGAATCTCTATAATTTAAAATAAATATACTGATAAAATAGTTACTTGACCTTTGAAATAGTAACGTGACACATATCAATAGTAAACCGGTCAATGTATGTGTTACCCTACCAATGAATTTGGAAAAAATTTATGTATCTTATATATCACACTAAGATATAATTTTAACATAGTATAGGTAAATAATTTTTTTCAAAAATTATTAATAATGTGTTGGTATTTTTGTAAGCCATTTATATTTTATAACAATTGTATGATTAATTTAATAAATTAAAATAATTTTTATTCCTATAATGAATATAAAATTATTATTTTTATTTATTCTAGTCATAATATAATTTTTTGAGACCTTAATTAATTTTCAATATGTTAGATAACGAGTTTTAATTTTAAAATATTTATTTATCATGTTAATTATGATTTTAATTAAATATTAATTATCACATATTTAAAAAATTAATTTAATTAAATGGAGTTAGTTTTTATATTCAAAACATATATAAATGGTTGAGGTTATTTTAATTGTATTTTTATAAAATACATGAATTTTCTAAAACACATGAATTTTTGGTGAATAGTAAAATAGATTAATTAACAATAAATGCTAAATAATTGAATTTTTGTGTCATGCTTAAGTCATGGATAATTTAAATTTGCATTGTTTTGTGATCACATGCATTATTTACAATTTTTGGTCATAGGAATCAAGAGTATTCATATTATTGAGAAATAATATTATTCTAAAGAATATAATAATGGGAAAGTTTTCCTCTCCTCCACTATAAATATTTCCCCTCTTTACCTCTTTTCTTCACTCTTCTCAAGTGTTGTTCCTTGAATAAGATTTTATAAAATCTCCTCCCATGATTTTTCCCAATTCCAAAATCCCTTGTTGTATTCAAAAGGACTAATACCTTCAACTAATGTGGTTCTCAATGAAGATATTTTAAAGAGGTAAGTTCCTCTATTCATTTCAGTTATTTTCTTTTAGGTTACATTCCTTATACTTCATTCCTCACCTTCTTTCACTCAAATGTTATTATAAATCTAGTATATTAAATCTACTAGAAGTTTTTTTATTATAATAGAATAACGTTTCGTCATCTCTCCTTTCCTCTCTTTATATACTAGAAATGAAAACATGATCTAAGATGTGTTAAGTTATCACATTCAAGTAAAATGAGTTCTCAATCTCTGTTACCATCTAAAATCATGTAAATGAAACCATTTATATAGTTGAACCAGAATATAATATTTTTAATATATATAATTTATGATTATAGAATCCTTTGACACATGATATTAATTTATAAATCAAATTGTTTTCTATGTGATCAAAAATCACCAATTAACCAAACCAGTTATCATTACATTTTTATATAATTATTCACCATTACTAAAAATAACCCATTGAATTTTATAACCATGAAATATTATTTATGTTCTATAATAACATTATAAATTAAATACTATAAAATGATTCACATCTTACATTATTATCCTTACATGTATATAAGAAAACCAATAATGCAAACCAAGGAAACAAACACTCCAAAATAATGAAATTTAAAATCACAACTATTAAAAAAGGCCATGAATGATATTAATATTTTAATAAATAATAGATCTCATCAAAACGTGGTTTTGTAAATATTAAATTATGAGTGGTTAATCAAGTCATTAATATCAAGTTAAGAACATATTCAAATATAATGTAAGTGATTCTACCCGAACATCCATTATACCTTCAGGTTTCCATATCTTTCTTTTTACATGAATATAGTTATCTAATATTTTTATTTAAATATTATAAATTCTTTTTAAATGCTAAAAACTCATGTACCAATGTACATTCATCATTAATGTATGGGATATACATGTTTTTATGTGGTTTCCTCCATAATACTTCCCGATAAACAAACCCTTTTAAAGGAACATCTCAAATTATCATCTAATTCCATGTGAACTCATTAATAGTATTTTTTCCAAAATTAGTTTTATAAAACCACTATTTTTATTATTAAATCCTTCTTGGTTAAAATTTGGTTTTATGTAAAAGAATATTCTATTTTATTTTTTTATTTTTTTATTATTTTCATTAAATCCACTCTTAAATGTTTAAATGATAAAATTTAATAAACAATATTATTACATGTTATCACTTCTATTTGACATTGCATATCATGATATTTGATTATTTTACATTATTAATGTCCATGTATGTTTTAATTCCTTTTTTCATGGACACTTGAATGATATTCCCAATCATTATGCTTTATGAAATGATTATGATACCCATTTAATTCCATGGGTACACTTATGTTTATGTATGATTGATTGTGTATTGTTATTTATGTAGAAATAATATTAATGAAAATGTAAAGATGTGTGATCCTAGTTACAACTCCAATGTATTGGGTAAATTTGGGTCTCATGAGACATTATTTGGATCTTTCTTGGCAGTTAGCCTTGACTCGTGCTACCAACTACAACAGTCATGGTGGTTAACCCTGACTTGTGATCTTATATGTGCAATAAGACTTGATTCATGAGAAATTAATGTTTTATATTTGTGAACTTTTTTATGACTCCATGTTTATATGATCCCATGATTATATGTTATGATTACATATGTCCCATTCCTTTTTATATCACTATGTCATTCCTTATAACCGATGTGATAAAACATTATTATTATGTTTATTCTATTATTGGGCCTTTTTCCCCATCCATTTGTTCATGTTATCACCAGGTTGTGGTATGAAGATGAATGAGAACCATGTCTTTTATCAAATGATTATGATGATTAAATAATGAAATGTTTTATTTAACCACATGTTTTTAGTTTTATTTACCTAGTCTTCTATGAAACAAGACATTGAAATCATTGTCTTATAATATGAAATGTTATTTTTCTTAAAATCATGTAATGATATGTGTAAATGGATTTGGTCACTATATCTTTCACAGTAACGAAAAAATCATTTATTCACCTGCCACCAACATTAGATTTTCTACTAATTACCCCACATGTATTGTCCCACTCATTGTTGGTTTCTTAACACCATACCTAGTAACATTACAGAAATATTCATAAAAATAAACTTCATTATATTTCATCACATGATTAACCCCCATAACAAGGAGTTGAAACATTTTCACCCACTGATTTATCTGATTAAATTGTGTTTCATCCCATAAATCATGTCTAAAAATTTGTTCATCCTATGAACTAGGTCACAAAATATGTTTTAACCCCTAAATCATGTGACGAAATTGGTTCACCTCTTGAACCATGTCATAAGATTGGGTTTCACGCACTAGAACATGTATTGAAATTGTTTCACCCCATGAACCATATCTCAAAAGAGGTATCAAACCCTAAAAAAAGTTAATAACCATGTTTCACCCCTAGAATCACCCTCGAGTCACACATTGATAACCCGTACCGCAAATCCAAGGCATCTAGTCCAACTAACACCCCATCTAAATGTTTTGGGTATTTAAACAAAACTATATACATGAATATTAATTCATTTTATGATGTGAAGAATCCACCCCAACCAACTGGTCCTAACAATCCCATGATCCAAACATCATGGGGTTGTTCAATTATGAATCACAGTCTCTATAATACAACATGAAATGTATAGACATGACCATATCACTCATACTCTATTTTAATCATAAAACATTAATTAATCAACCTTTCTTGACCCATATAAGCATAACCCAATTTATCCACCAAAATTCATATGTAATAATGGACAACACCCCAAACATGACACTCGTGAGTCCCCACCACATGGTAACACTTATGCTGCTCTTTAGCATAACCTCAGTTGGTTCCATCATTGTAAAAATGTTTCCCCTATCGAGACACACTCCATGAGTTTTCAATACCAGATGGGATTAGCCCATAAAAACCATTCCATGACACCTATCTAATTCTCTATGTATTATATTTCTATTTAATGTATTCATGGAAGGAGTGGTCTTCCTGGAAGAATCCATTCCTTTAGAGATTACAATAGTGTGTTGATTATTCATTTTTTCTCTTCTTCCCAATACTATTTTATTCTATTATACCAAATATTATTTCATGGTATTTAATTCTCATATTTACCATTATATAATCTTTATGTTCTTTAATTGAAAAATTTTAAAAAAAATTCATTGGGAAACGTAAGTATTTTTACTAATATAATAAATTTTTACGCCATAAAATATTATCCACTAAATATGTTATATAATATACTATACTATTGTATATGATGAAAATTTATTTCAAATGGATACATTCACATATAAAAGTCTGATTTGTGATAGTTTTCATGCCTTACACCCATAAAAGGGTAATATAATGATTTAAAAAGTCTTGGTATGCATGTTTTAATGCATTTATTGATTTTGGACATAATTTTTATCCATGGGTAGTGATTTATTAATTTTCATAAAGGGTAAAATTTACATGTAACATCACAATACCATTATAATTTAATAGTTAATTAATTAATTAATTGTTTAATAATTTATATTTATTATTTTTATAAAATAATGTGGACTGTGATAAATTTCAATCATTATTAGTGTCACGAATCACCCTGGGTGGACCTCAAACTGGTCACTAGGTTCATCCCATGCCAAGGCCTGAGAGGTGTTCTCAATTCTCCCAGGATAGAGACAAGTGCCAATGGAATTATTGATAACCAATAGTATTAATTTTCCCCAGTATTTTAAAAGAGGCATTGTAAATAAATAGTGAAACCAAAAAAATAACTAAATAAACAGAACAATTGAACAACACCTATTCATAGAAGAAAATATAAAACCATATTGAACAATGATCATTAAAACTGAAACTGACAACCACTTAAACTATTTGGAACACTGAGGGTCACTCTTCTATCCCAAAACCCAATAACCCCTGTAGTGGTTGAAAATGTATATTGAACATGCATTTGAATCCAAAAACAACAAATAAGTAAAGGCATGATTATTAAAACCTTGTATCCATTCCCGAATAATCTATTCCCAATGCATTTAGGTTAAATAATGGATTCATCAATTTCATGTTTGAAATATAATATATAAAAACATAGTTTTTTTGACACATTTCACTCTAATGAAAACATCTCATAATTCAATTCCATCATTATTTAAAACTAGCATCTTTCAAAATGGATGATTTAGATTTTAGCGGAAAGGGGGAAAGAGACCCCATATTGAAGATTTTCATTTCTCATAAAAAAGGATATAGGGGAGTAAAACATTATTTTAATACATTTTACATGAGAACATTATATGAAAATATATAAATTAGTTAACATTATCATGTGGAGAACAACACATGGAATCCTAGACAATGACAACACAATGGGGGAAATAAGATAATGATACATGGGTAACCATACCTAAATTACAACAAAACCATCATCTTTATAGAATGATGTTTTTGAGAGAGAACATAGGAATTCCTAACAACATAGAGGAAAATCATTAACTTACTAAAACCTGATTCATCCCATTGGTGTGCATATCTCGATGTCGTCAACCAGCCAAGACACTCTTTTCTACATTTCTAGTTATTATTGAGGGGAACAATCTCAATGTAGAGAAAGGTCATACTATGGGACACTAGCAATATGGGAATCATAAAAACTATAAAAATCATTCTCACTAGTCCTCGTATCTATGCATGCTTCTTGTTTCATGTCCACCATGTGGTGTGCCGAATAATACAAGAAAAAAACATACATACATGATATCAAAAACTAGAACCACCTAGAAACTATATTGAACGATCGCTTTCTTTCAAACAATAAACATATGTGGGAAGAACAAATTCAAGTTAAACCAATCATATATTCGACAAAAATGCAATGAAACTGATTTCATGAATGGTTTTCCAATGAAAAAATTTATAATGTTCCAATCGGTCCTCACACAACCTTTACAGGTCAATACATTTCTTAAATAATGAATGAAACCCATTTTCAAGAATGAAATCCACTTAAAAAATGATTTTATATAATTGGACCACCATTTAAAAAATGAAATAAATTTATAAGGGCTATCTAGGAATTTTTTATGTACTTGGTTTATAATACCCAAACAACCATTCCAAAAAAATAAAAATACTGAATAAACCACCTCATTATACAACAAATATTCATTCTAAAAGTTACAAATCACTAATTAATATTCAATGAATGAGTAAAAATCATAAAACTAATGAAATATTAAATTTCAAGGCCAACTGTAAGAGGACCATACCTCAAACTCATGGAGCTTCAATTATGACAACACGAAACAACACCATGGTAGTCTAACGATGTAAGAACAACCAAAAATTATTTAATAAGAAAAATCCCCCGACATAAACCCAAGAAAACACAAAACCTAAGACAATGGAACCATGGGAAAAATGATCCATATATATAATATAATTAGAATGAAGAAAAATATTAAATGAGGATATTTCCTTGAATATTTTTTCTAAAACATGAAGAAATAAATTGGTTCTAACCTTGAAAGTAGAGGGGAGGCATGGGAAGAAAGAGAGGAGGATATTTAGAGTCACACAAGTGATGATGGAAATAAATTAGGTGTTCTGGGATTTTAAATATCCAAGTGTATGGAAAGGTAATTTCATATTTTTAATAAACAGAGACACTGGACATGGTTTCCTAATCCATGAGTGAACTATTCACCCCTTTACTACACACACTAAGAACCCACACATTTTGGAAACATTGTTCAGAAAACCAGTTCCCAACCCTATGAAATTTATTTATCAAAAATTATAGAACTATTCATACACCTTTTGTATGTTTTGTCTATATTTTCTAAGTCCTTGATCCATCAACTAGTGACACACATGGACCTACACAGTTTCTCTAAGTAACCACACAATTTGGATCAATCTATTATGAAGCTATGAAAATAAAACTCTGAATGTTTAAAATGAACTAGAAAGGATATCATTCCCACAATGCTTCATGGTTACCCATTAATACATAACCTAAATCATTAAATAAAATTAATATATACAAATATTTAAATATAAACCTCAAACACTAAGAAAATAGGGATAACCAAGAAAAATGAAATAAACCCAAATAAAATAAGAGAATAAAAAATATTAGGTGATAATTATCCCAACTATTTATATTTCTACTCTAAGAAATCCTTAGATTTTCTAGTTTTTCGAATAAGAGACAAGGTTTAAAAGCACAAATGAACAAACTATTCAAGCTAAAAACACCTTTACCACCACCAAGGAAAAAAATATTTCATCTCACCCAAAATGATTCATCAACACAACCCATCCCTTAAGAGATAATGAAAAATACCAAACCACGTTTCAAAAAATAATGGAATGATTGAACCAAAGACACCCCAACCATTGATAAAACATGAAATTTGGGAATACTACCCAAATATCATTTTCCACCCTAATGAAAGTGACCCAGAGTCAAAAAAATCTAAAACAAACAACATATTTCTAGGATGAAACTAAAAACAGGACAGGATTACAAACATGGGTATCCAAGATGGACTCCTTACTATTTAGGAATTTTTTGTTACATGACCAACTAATACCACTCTTCATCACCACACATTCATTATATAATGATAGAATAAGGAACCTAGAAATAACCAAATTAAAAGACCTCACTATATGAATATATTCACTCTAATAAGACACATCAACCAAAATAGGGACTCAGAAAATTCACACACATCATCCTTCATTAATCCTAAACAAAAAATGAATAGATAAAAAAACCCATGTGGACACACACACAATCAAAATAATTTTTTTTCCATATTTTCAAAATACATGATCCCATTAAAACAAGGGATACCATGACAGATCACAACATCAATTTAGAAGAACCATTAATATGGACCTAAACTGTTACCTTACTCCTACAAATGAGAGGGGTGTTTTTTGAAGGGGTTGATCTGACTCGAGATTGCTTATATGAAACGCCCTCATAAAAAAATATCGAATTAAAAAATTACATAGGCCTGAAAATTATTTTTATTATTTGGATACAACCACATTTTGTGGCCTGAATAAGAACAGTAATGACACTCTATAGTCTTGTGCATAGAAGAATCTCGAGAAAGACCAACATGACTCTTGATTCTATGACCAATATCAGCAACATCAGGTAAATTTCCAATCCCCTTACTAGGTTTCCATTCACTACATCCAATGATAGGATGATTATTGGTTTCCTCAAGCACTTATGCTATCATAGCTTCAACCCGAACATCTTTACTCACCATATCGTTATAAGAGGATAGATCAAACTCTAACAAATTTAAATATTGATCCAAATAAAGTCCATTCTATAAAAATAAATCCTTTATAGATTCATCCTTATCCCAATCTGAATAAAATGGAACTATACCATCAAAATGATGATCGACTTCTAACATTGATCCATCACTATGGTGACAACTGCTCATGTCTACTGTTATTCTCACCTTCATAGTCTCAGATAAGTAATTTTGGATAAATGAGTCCTTGAAGAATACCCATGGAAGTAATTCCCAAGAATTGGTCTTACTAATTTACTTACACCACTTTCATTTAATAACATCAAGAATAAATGTATACAACATCACCATTACAGAATCAACAAACTCGATATTACTAATAACCCTCTATATTTTCTTCATACACTCTTCCGCATCAAACTAATCCACTTGAACATAAAATAGTGGGGGATTCATATTCCTAAACTCAATAATTAGTCATCTTGGTTGACCAATGGGATTGTCTCCTATTATTAATCCACACTAAAAATTTCCTCAAATATGCATTGGAGTTTTTGTAGGGGCTTATACAAATATACAAGGAAACTAAGAAATAAATAAAATATAGTTCACCAACAAGAAATATATCTCAAAACACCACTTAAAAAACATTCTAAAATAGAAATAAAACATTCTATTAACCCATTGGTTCGAAGAACAATTAAATTTTTCCTTTTAAAACCACTTTTGAAAAGAAAAAATACTTGGTTTGTTGCACAATCACCAATGGTATCCCATAAAGCCTTACAAATGTACATTCCCATTACAATTCATATTCCCATCAACTCATACCATTACTCACCCACTTCCTTAGACACATCATTACATGTGATTTCCCATAAGAATAAAAAATGTTAAAACAAGATGTTTTCATTCCTAAAAAAACTCTAATCCTATGTTTTAAATTTTTGATATACATCCCATTTCAAATTTCATAAAACATTTCAAAAATTCAACAAATTTTTATCCAAAAAAATTCCACATAAATATTAATTTCCATATAAAAACAACCAATTTTGACAAACCCGAGTATGTGATATTAGAAATTTAATATTTATGAACTAATTTTCCATTTTTACAATAATAATATTATTCATGTCCATTTTCCAATAATTTCAATTGATAAAACACTCGTAATTTTTTTCCATATTACAATAACAAAAACATCAATAATTGAAATTAGTTTTTCCTCAATTTTGAAAAAAAGTTTTTCAAGATTGTCTCAAAATAAAGAATACTCAAAAAAGATCACATAATGGAGAAATATTGTCGATGAATGAGTTGGAGACATTGTTGGCGACCATATACCAATCATATCAAAATTATATAGATTCATTTTGGACCATGTCCCTAGGATCACATTAATTTCTATGCCCAATGAGTTCACTAAGAAAACTATCCAGAGCCCCATTTCATTTCCCCCCAAGCACCAAATGTCACACAAGATCCAAAAAAACTAGACCCAACATACCATGGTTAAACAAGGTTATATATATAATGTGATGGACAATCACTTACTCATTCCTACACCACATGTTTTGAAAGTCCTACTCCATCTGCAGTTTCATCTAAATTAAAATAGGCCACTCTGAAATCTATGTCCTCTAAAGAACCTTATCTCATACCATTTGGTAATGATCATCCCCATGTTGAACCCAAAATGGTCACCTGAGTTGGTCCACGATGAGGCCTAGAGAGGCATTCCCAATCCCTCGAAGATGGAGAAAATAACCAATGGAATCAGTGATAATGAAAGGGAATGATTTTTCCTATCAAAACAAACAACTTAGAAGAAATAAATAGAGCAAAAAATAAATAAATATATAGATAGAACAACTATGAAACGTCTATACATAAAGTGAAAAAGAAAATTTAAATGAACATTAAACACAAAAATTAAACATGAAGACCACTAATACTGCATATGACCCTAAGGGTCACTATCCAATCTGAAAACCCCAACATCACCCATGGTGATTGAAACTATGCTGGGACCAACATTTGAATATAATAACCGAAAATATGTATTTTTGTGAGTATTAAAACACAGTAGGAATTCATAAAAAATATATTCCCAATGAATTCCCATTAAATAAAAATTCATAAATTTCATGTTTTAAATAAATTAAATATTAACATAGGTTTTCCAAACATTCCACGCTAATGAAAAAATCACAATATAATACCCACATAATTTATAATAAGCATAGTTTTTTAAGTGGATGATTCATATTTTAGGTGAAATGGGGAAATACCTAGTATGAATGATTTTAATTTCTCATGAAAAAATAGAAATGGCATTTAAAGCATTCATTCATGACTTTTTCCTGAAATTTTTCAAGGAAATCCAAACATTCTTCATTTCTCCTGCTTGGCATCCAAGAGACCCGGGTTCAAATACAGGTAGGATAAAATTTCCAGGTACTATAGGAGAACTGTAGCAGTACTATAGCAGTCAATGTTCGGTACTATAGCAACTAGAACTATTCACCCTATTTGGGCCTTCTGGCCACCGGTTTGGGCCTACGGGTCTCTAGGGCCTTCGGGTCATCAAAGTCCTTCGGGCCACAGGGCCTCCGAGTCACATAGACCATGGAGAGGCCCATTACACACAGAACATGCCCCAGAATAGGATCAGAGCAATAGGAGTAGTAGCCACTAGATGCAAAGCTAACCAGATTGGAAAAATGAGAGGGTATGGCAGCCGCCATCGGGACCAGGCACCATGAATCTTTGTACGGGGTAATGCTAGCCGATCATCAATGCAATGTGGGGAGATAAAGAGATCAATGATTCAAGACACTGGGGAGGGGAAGTTCTAGTGGACTGGGCCTACGGGTCATGTAATGGGAATGGTATGCCTCTAGGCCTTCGGGTCATGTATTGCGGGTCATGTATTGCGGGTCATGTCGTGCCTTGTGCCTTGGGATTACGGGTTATTTACGGGTTCTCCTTCAACCCTTAAAAGGGGAATTATATATAATAAAATAAAAAAAGGCCATTGGGCCATTTGGGCTAAAAAATTGATACTTTGGTAACCATACATAAAAGACACCAAGATGATCGACCATATATAGTAAATATTTAGAAATGAATGCAGGAATATGAAGGAACATAGATGATAATTTAGAACACAATGAAACAAGATTCATTAGATTGGTGTGCCTAACACAATGTCATAAACCATCATGAATTATGGGTCCCACCCATCCTAGCCTAACTATGGGGTTTAATCCCAATGAAGTGACAAGTCATACTAAGGGCCACTACCCGGATAAATATCCTAAACTGGTGTAGCAATAACTCTGAAATGACGTCATAGTTATTCTTGTTTCCCATGTCTTTTTCATAATGATGTGTTCCAAACAAACCCAGAAACCATTATACATACAAGAGATTAAAAACGGGCACCACCCTGACCACTCAAAGTATTGATACTATTCCATAAACCCATAGATGTAAGAGGAATGTCCCAAGACAAGGACACTTCCCTTATATTATCAAAAAACAATAATGATTCTCATTATTGGAAGGGATTTATATTAAAAACATTTAAAATATTCAAATCGTTCCTCACATAACCTTCTCTTATCAATAAATTTCTCAATGGTCATGAAAAAACAACATTCATAATAATAAATCTACTTAAAAACAAATATAATACACTCAAATTACCAATTTAATTTCATAACACAATTAAAAGGGCCAATCGATAATATCATTTAGTACGTGGTGTTAAAAACCCAGATAGCCATTCCAAAACAATAAAAACCAAGAATAAATCACATCATTATACAGAAAACATTCATTCTAAAATTTAACCCTCACTAATTAATTTCCATGGATGGTGTGAAAGGAGAGAAACCGATCCATTATTAATATTAAAGGCCAAATGAAAAGGTATACTGCCTCGATCACATGGTGATTCAAAGATATCAACTTGAAACAATACCAAGGGGGTTCTGATGATTAAAGAACAACCACAAGGGAAATTGATAAAGGAAACCCCTTAATATTATCCCAAGTAAACAATTACCCTATCATTAAGTCACCAATGGAGAAAAATAACCCCAATGAAATGGAAGAAGAATAAATATAAAGAATAAATGAAGATATTACCTTACATATCCACCCCCAAATCATAAATAAACCACTTGGATATACTCTTAGAGGAGGAGGAGATGTTTGGGAAGAAAGAAATGAGGATACATGGTTACCAAAATCAAGATCCAACTATGTACCCCTTTACAAAAGATACTTGGAACCCCCGTAGTTTGGCTTCCTGATTTGGGAAACTATAGACCAACCGTGTGGAAACATTTTGTTAAAAATTTTAGAACCAAGCACACACCTTCTGTACGATATGTTTATGCCTTAATTGTTTCCCAAAATTATGCAATAGAAGAAAAATACACCAAAAATAAAATTTTTTATTGGAAACACCCTAAACTAGAGAGAAAAGGAAAGAACACGGAAATAAAACAAAATATTTTAAGAGAAAAAAACTATGGTGTGATATTCATTAATGCTGAATTACTAGAGGAAGTGGATTTTGACATTTTTATATTGTCTTAATGGAACATTACAGTTCTTCTAATGTGTTTTTTATGTGATGGATTTAATTATAAAATTATTTTCAGTGTTAAGAATCATTTTTTCATGGAATTAAAGATGAAAATGAGGGTACACATTTAAGATTAGAATAGGAAGATATATTTTTACATCAATGTAATTATTCATTACCCTCTCAATAAAATATTCTATCAAGGGAGAGGACTCATTTAATTATAGTGGTGTAGGTGATAGTGATGTGTTAATAAGAAGATTGATATATATAAGTTGTCTTTTGTGATGATTAGAGGATTAAAGGATTTCATTAATCAAGGAAGGTTAATCTAGACTCTCTCTCACTTATTATATCATCTATTATGTTAATATTATTTAGTTAATTATATATGATTTAATGGACATAATATCATGGAGAAGTCATAAATATGAATAACAATGGTTTTGGTTATTAAATTACCATAATTCATTCAATTTGAATTTTAAAGAATCAAAATAGTATAATATAGATTTCTATTTAATTATGATAAATTGTATTGTTATATAATTTTTAGACATTATTATATACAATATATATGTGATTTAATTATTCAATGATGGATTAGGATTCATTTGTTTGTTATTAATATATTTCTTATGATGAATATTATGGTTATAGATTTGTGTTGATTAGTTATGTAACATATTTTGATGTCACCAATGTAAAATATTATGCACAACAGTGAAATACTATAAAAAATACCTTCATTGTGAGTTAACGGAATGTATGATTTTTGATATAGGGAATTCCAATTTGGAATGTAGATTGTGCCACTTTTTGGAAAAATTTGCTGAGGAGGTTGGCGAGGGATTAAGTATATTATTGGGGTATGTTATATAAAACAATGTCTTACATACAAGGGATCATGAATCAATCATAAGTTAAAATATCATTCTATCTTTGATTTTCACAAGGGGATGTGATATCTAATATGCTATTCCATAATAAAATTTATTTTTTTCATTTTTATTAGGGGTTGTATAGTTAGAGGCTCATGTGATATGTTTGTTGTTATATGGGATTAGAATGGTGGTTGAACTTGAATCCGGTATAAACCACTATATTACATCTCTATTGTAAATAAATCATGCTTAAAATGAGTAATGGTTTGATAGATGATGTATCTTAATCTAATTGGATCATTAAATGAATTTTTATCATGTGCTGAGTATGTCGAACTTGTGTATTCCAATGATATAAGGAATGATAGTAATGAGGTGTGATATACTACATAATATCTAAATGTGGTGAATCTAGGTGGGATATATATATATATATATGTTACTATGATGTAGTTATTAATATATAGTTTACCCCTCAGGACACAAATGTTGTATTGAGTATGGTAGATCACATATATTTCCCCCATTTGTGGTATTTTTGTAATAACAACCCACACAAAAATAACCCATAATTACATGAATTATTGAATGAATTTAATTTCCCCACTTTACCATGTATATTTTGGGTTTAATGTTTTATATAATAATTAATCCATTACATAATAAAATAAAATACTTACAGACAATGTATATCTTTTCCAATAAAATGGGTTCTTAAATTGACACTTCTATTTCTATCATGACACACATCGTTCGTTCAAGGAGTGTCTATAAAACTAAAAGATTCACCATTATATAGTTACAAAATATCATTATAACCTCTAATATATTTTTAAATCATGTATTTAGAACCTAAATAATATTAAATAACATAAAAATAATTAAAACCCAATAGTCCATTGAAAAAAATAAGGACTTATGTTCTATTTTTATAAAAAAATCATTGAGCTCAAATAATGATTTAATTACAAATGAAATCACCTTCATTGATAAGATATTTTCTGAAAACATACCACAAGTAACAATAAAGGAAAAAATATGACCTTGTATATTACTTGGAATTTCATGTTCATCTTACACATATAATCACCATCCGAACAACCATTGAAATGGAATAATTTTACCAATTAATTACAATATTATTTATCTAGAGAATTAATAATTACAAAACATTTTGATTGGATATCTTGAAACCATTTGTAATAATATATATTCTCAAATAATAATTTCATTAATAAGACACATATAATATTTCCTTTATCGTTTCATAAATAAAAAGGTAATTATTAATACATAATCAAAATTATTTTCAGTTAAGACATTAAAATGACAATAAAAATGGGAAAAAAATTTCCTTATTGAGAAGAAAATTACATTGAATCATTTAATATTTATAAATTTTAATTGTAAAATGAGAAAAAAAAAGTTTTCATGAATCATTACAAAGAGGGAGTTTAATGATGTACTTTAAAAACATTAAAAGTAGTGTTTAATTTTTTTTTCTCATGGCGTGTCGCGAATCATTTCAAAATCCTTATAATCTACTAAGAAAGAAAATATTAAAAATTATTATATTGATTAAGAAAATTTGTCACATTAATTCCCTTATAATTATCTCATTTATTTTAGTTATCATATTGTTTACTATATTGACTAAATCAGCAGTGCTATTTTTGGGGTTATTAATCCAATTCCTCCAAAATATCATTGGTCTGTTTAATATGGTCAATAAGGTTCAATTAAAGTTTCATCATATATATAATTTTAGAGATAAATGTTTTTTAGTATTAATATACAAAAAATATGTACTGTTTAATATGTTGATAATATATATTCAAATTACATAAAATTTCATGATATTCTCATTTCAAGAGGTTAAATTTTATGATGGAAATTTACTATTAATTTATTTTATATAATAAGAAAATTATATTTATAGAAAATAATAATATAATAAATATCAAATTAATTAATAAACCCAATTTTTAGAACCTTCAATGCATGTCAGTGATAAAAATTGAAATACATTGTAAATGGAGGTTGTAGGCCAAACATAACGCGAGTGACATTTCTAGTTTTGAATATATGGGACAGAGGTTGATAATGTGTGTTCCATAAAAAATACCATTTAATCATTAAAAATATATTTATTTTATTTTTTTATTAATGTTATAATAGATCTTGAGGAGGAGGATGAATAATTAAACCTGGAAGTGCTCAATTAAGAAATTTACCTCTTCCTCTGATATCCTCATTTCTATTGAACCTAAGGCCTTAAGATGTATGTTATATGATAAAAAATGAAATTAGTTTAGTTTATAGGTATGTTTTAGTAGAGAATTTGTAATAATTTTGAGATAAAATCAAACAATTATGTATCTATGGAATAGTATGATTGGGTCACATTTTAGAAAAACAAGTAAACAACATTTTAATAAATATTATTTCTTTATGTGTCAGGAATATAATTTAGAAAATGAAAGTGTCACAAAAAATGAATATGAATTTAGTTATAAAAAATTTTACATCCAATTTTTTAAAAATCATATATAATTTTAAATCAATTAATAAAATATAGTATAACATTAAATAGCTACTAAATCCATTTTTAGGATTATTCGAATAATATTATTTTAATGATATATAGATTAAAATAGAATAAGAATTCATATTATAAAATTACATATTTAATATAATGGTTATTTATAAACTTTATCGAAGGATCCAATTCATACAAATATTATAACATATAATAATTTTAAAACAATGTAGTTTGAAATTTATACTTCTTGGATAAGAATTGTGTCCACACTACATTAGAATTTTAGATAATTAAATTTGTATTTAAAATTTAAAAAAAATTAATGTCATAATATAATTTATTAATTATCAATATTATCAAATATAACCATTCATGGTGTATTCTTTTAATTATAACTGTCCAAAAAACATTTTTAATAAAATAAATAAGAGGGTTGAAATTTTTATAAATATTTATTTATTTTGTTAAAAGAAATTATATATTCAAATAATGTTGAAAAAATTGATAATAATTGAAATGTTGTTAGGGTATGGTAAAAAAATATATACACCCAATTAATGATACTTTTGATAGTTAAATTTTTAGAAATTATCCCTTAATTTAACTATTTCACCATATTTAACCCTTATCGAGGTGACTGATTTTTATTATGGTATTATATTTTTTTGAATAAAAATTAAATTAACGTTATTACGTGAATTAAAAATTATGATTAAAATATTTGAAATAATTATAAATTATTCAAATTTTAGGAAAGGTAAAAAAATTTAAAAATATAACACTCAATGAAAAAAATATTTTAAAAATGAATTTTTAATGAATAAAAATGATTATACAATGAAATTATGTATATTATTAATTACCAATATATTTTTTGGTTTATTTTAAACAATTAAGTGATATATGAATTTTTAATCAACATAAAACCGAATGGATCACTTTAAATAGTTATTTAAAAGAAAATCACCTAAATTATTATTTTTATTATGTAATAAATATTAGGATCAAAAAAAATTGATAATATATTTATAAATTCAAAATAATAACCTTTATATCAATTATATTACACCTTGAATTAATTTTTGGTGAGAAAAATTTTAAAATCCCTCAAATCATTATGATTTCATATTCACTATGTTATTTTTTAAATTATGTGTTTAACTATTCATCCAAAAATCAATATTTTTAAAAGAATCCCAACTTGGATATTGACTGATTGGTAATGAAACCCCATAATATTTCATGAGATCAAGGGTTAACAAACAATGAACCCTAATATTAGTTTATGTACCTAGTGAAATGTAACATTAGCAGCACTGTAGTGGGGGTGGGAACTATTGCAAGAACTGTAGTGATGATAGAATCTATTGCAAGAATTATAGTGGTGGTGGGTAATGTAGTAGTACTATTAAAAAAATGGTAATTTTGGATAAAAAGTCCCTCAGATCCTAGAAAAGGGGACTTCAATCCATAGGGACTTCGGGTTATCCTAATGAAATGGGCTTATAGGGCACGAGGCCTTTAGTTTATGTGAGGGTTACCTCTCAACCTAGTTAAAAATGGGGTTTTTGGTTTAATGGGGAGGGGGTGATTCCCCATACCAATAATTTTTCTTGAAAAATATAGAATTATCATGATAAGAGAATTTTTATATGATGAATGAATAAATGATTTTTTTACCGAATTAAAAATCTAAAATTTAGATATATTACTTTTAGTATAAAATAAATAAAACATGAAAAATTATTTAGTTACAATAAAAATGAATTAAATTTTTAAATGAAATATATTATTATTGTTCCATAACTAAATAATTTTATTTCTATTATTATAATAATGGAAATTAGTTTGAATCTATATAATTAACATAAAATTGATGCATTACTATAAATATCATGGTCTTCACATTTTTCCCATAAATAAATTATATCCTTATAATTTAATTTATTTATAATTATGTGGGTATATTTCTCTTTCACAACTCTTTTAGATTCTCTAGTTTCTTCTTCAATCAAATTAATAATGAATAAATTTAATCAGGTAGATAAAATTAAATTTCAACACTTTCTTTATTAAGAACCCGACCATAGTAGCCAACCACCAATTTTTAAATTATTAAATTAGAACTAGATATAATAAATTACATACCAAAGGAATAAATAGTCTAATAGACACGGAAAACTATATATATATATATCTGAATTTTATATTACATTTGAAATCAAAAAATAAAATATTGTAATTTCTAAGTGTACATCATTATTTTATCTAACATTACCCAATTTATCATTTATAAAACATTTCTTATCATCCAAGGACTAAAAAGAAATTATGAGTTTAGAGGTGGTTATTTTTGACATTATATGGGGTTATAACCCATTCTAAAGACAATAGTGGTGGTTTTGAGTGACCACCGTTTAAGTTCCCTCCTAATGTTGTTAGGGGTAGTTATTTGTAACCATTGGTAAAATAACAATGGCTTTAGCAGTAGTTATACCACCCCCATCCCTTCCCTCAATCCCATTCTCCTTTATCTCCCCACCCCGCCTCTCTCCCGTACGCGCCCATATACATACTCTCTCTCTCTCATTATTCTCAATGTCCCGTACTTCCTGTGGCACACAGACCAATCAATTTCCCCTAGTTACCTCCCCCAACCTCCAGTTCCTATGTCACCACAGAGCAGCACCCGAGAACTACCCCCACCATCAGTTCCATGTGTCTCCCACACTATACACCCCCCCACCATTCCTATGCACCAGTCCACCCCAAACATATTTCCTAAAAATTGAGCCCTGTAGAATTTAAACCCAGACATCAGGTGTACACCATCAGTGCCTCCACCACTTTTCCATTCAGACCATTTGTTATTTATTTACACACTACTCTATTGATATATATTATTAAGCTACTTTATATAAATATTATATTAATAAATATTTAAATAGATATAAATTTATAACCTATATATATTTATATTAATTAATATAAACATTTATATATTTTTTATTTAAGTATTTAAGTATTTATATTAACCCCCATTTATATTATACCCAACTTATAAATTAATATAATTTATATATTTTATATCTGTATTTACATACAATTAACTAAATATATTCTATAATTATACTCATGTATATAACCACATATTTATATAGTGGTAAATATATTAATGTTATTTATTTATATACTCAAATGAATATTTATGAAATATATATATATATCAAAAGTATTTATTTAATATGTTTATATATGTTTTAAGAAATATATGGATATAATTTACTTTAATACATAGAATATTTATTTATATATATTGTATAATATAATTTATAATTACTGTATAATTTATAATATATGAAATAAATATATTTAATTTATACAAATTTTTATATTATATATAATTAATATTATATAAAATACATGTTATGAAAATATTATATATGAAATAAAATTTATAAAAATTGTTTTAAAAATTTATATGTAATATAATTTAGAAAAATATTTATATTACATATTTCAATACATGCATTTAATATTATGCACATTAATATATATGTATTTCAATAAAGAAAATTGTATAACATTATGTACATTAATATATATGTATTTCTATAAATGAAATTGTTTAATATTATGTAAATTAAATTGTTATTTAATTTATATAAATTATATATAATATAATATTAATAATATATAAATCTCCTCTATAAGAAAATTATACATTTATATTTTGGAATACATATAAATATCATTAAATACAATCATATAAATTACTTATATTAATATATTTATATTATATGTTATAATATATATAAATACATTTATATATTTTGTTTTTATTATATATATATATATATTAAAACATTTGTAAGAAAATATTGGGGGCTCACAACCCCTCTAATATCATAAATTAGAGGGGGTTATGAACCCTCTCTAATAATAGACATTAGTGGGGGTTCAAAATCCCATCTATTGTCTTGCATTAGTGGGAGTTATTTGAAGGGATTTTCAACCCCCACTAATGTCATACAATACAGGGTATTGTGAGCCCCACAATCTTTATCAAAACAATGTATAACACACATACACACAATTAACCTATATAATATAATTGAATATATATATATATATATATCACCTATAACAAAATATATTGTGCCTCTAAATGAATATATAGTGCCACTAGTTATTACAGTATTGAAGGTATTCACATAATCGCCTCTACAATCTATCCACATAATATAAAAAATATATGAATTTTAGAGGGGTTTGTTTATAACCCCCTCTAATGTATACATTAATTAATTTAGAAGGGTTTGTGCGTAACTCCCTCTAAAAAACTTCTTCAAATCACACAATATTTTTGTGTTGTAGGGAAAATAAACCAATGAATGGTGTGATATCACATGATTAGTAAGGGTTTGTGTGAAACACATTCTAAATAAGGCATGAATAACATAGATTGAGATAAATGATAATGAAATAAATCCATATAAATAATCACATGACATAAAATCATTTAAACAGATAATAGAATTAATCAAATAATCACATGAAAATAAATATCTAATTCATACTAAGAGAATGCATAACACTGGAAATCATAACCATGACATTATGGCATCATTCCAATAAATATTATTAAAATCGGTAAGGCCTCATCCAAATTACCACATTAGGTTGTCTCATTGATCTACCAACACATCTAGGGGGTATAAGGAATCAACCTGTCCCTTACTAAGTACAATGCATTCATCATATAAAATGTAAGAAACATAATAAACATAATAATATCTATTTAAAAAACATATAAAACGTTAAAAATTCCACTATCCAATAAACATAATAATGAACCATCCAGAGTGATATAGAAAATGGTATCAAAATAGTACCACCCTTGTTAATCCAATCATAAACTATCTAGTTATATAATAATTATGGTATCATCAAATCATAATCCTATTTGAAAAGAAACTTATAAACATGTAATGGAATACATAGAGAAAAGACTAGTCATGATGGGAGGAAAATCCATTCATATTATTTCAATTAAAAGAAAATTTCATTTAGAATTTTGTAGAAAAATTCAAAGAGTAACTCATTTGGAAAACAATAAGAAGATTTTTTTTTTAGAAAAAATAATGAATTGGTAAAAATAAAATTTAAAAATATATTTTTTATTTACAAAAAATTCATATATTTTTTATAAAATTTTTATATAGAAGAGTAAAATTCATCAATCAAGACATAAAAATAAAAAGACATAAATAATAGTGATATTGTGAAACAATCCCTTGCCACATTGGAAACATTTTACACATATACCCCATAAAAAAATTAACTTAAATTGAATCATCAGATACAATGATGATAAATATATTCATGATAACACATATCAATGATTCAATATATACACCACAAAAAATAATTTTTGGTGAATATAACATATGTCTCGTAGAAGTAAAAGTGAGATTAGAAACCCTTGCCTCATGTCTAATTTCCCTCATATGTGTTTGAACCACATGCATAATAAATATTGATTTATGATAATTATCTTTTAGAATCATAATGATATTATTATAGGAAATAATATTTTCTTACATTATTTTACCACCTTATTATTAGCAACACATTATTAAAATAACTATTCCGATTGATAATTGATTTTTTTTCATAAATGTTTTAGTTCGATAGTTTTTTCCTTATTTATTATGATTATTGTTAATTCATATAAATATTTTATTAATGATATAAATTTCATATATATATTCGTAATATATCGCTTTATTATAATCTAAAAAATTTATATATCATAAAATTAATTACACCATTCATGGAGATGGTACACCATATGAATGTATGAATGTTGTTTTCATTTTTTGAAGGATAAAATTAAATAAATGTAATGAAATAAAATTTAAAAATTAATATTTATATGATATAAATCTTATATATTTATCAAATTTTTCCTCATAACCATAAAAAAAATATAAAGTAAAACGATTCATATTTAATTAGGGTGGTGGCCGTTCACACGTACAGGCATGTGACGTTATCGTTTCCTAAGGATTGGAAGGTAAGAAGGTAAGTGTGATATAAAAATATTATAAGTACAACTATGTTTAAAAAACATATATAAACAATAAAACCATCAGAATTACCATTAATTAAATATTGTGATGAAAATTGAAATATTATTGCTTCGTTGAGACTGTAAGCCGTATATATGTATAAGTTAAACTTTCACAACATATTTTTGGGAAAGAGGGTGAATTATTGTTTATTAATAATCATTTTAAAATAAAATTTTTCTAGGATTATAATGTTCTAATTTTATTATTAATAACATATATTTAGTGGGGTAAAAAATATAAAGCAGAAAAAGAATGTAACCAATTATAGTGATTACCTCTTCATTGAAAGAACTCTATAAATATCCTCAAAAAGACCCTAGAGTAGTTCTTTTTGGAAGAAAAAAATAATATATTATGTGAATAATAATTTTTTTAAGATATTTTTGCAGGGTGGGGTGGTTATTGAAAGACATATGTGGTGTAAAAAAGTTATATAAGAGGTTATGTTTTATGATTGATGTGAGGGTGACATTTATAATTTCATTAAAAATTTAAATATAATAAGACTATTCTATATAAAAATATTAAACAATGGTCATATATTCATGGAAATATCTTATAGTATTGATATAAAATCATAAAAATAAATGTAGACATGTTTTTATTTCATTGGAACCCTTAAAAATTTGACTAACCCCTTGGTTAATTATTTTTGTCCTTCCTGGTAGTTCAAACTATTATAACCACAATGGGTTAGGATTGTTTCTATAACTGAAAATGTAACTACTAAATCGACCATGATTTATTTAATAAACAACAATCCATTAATAATTCCTCAAATATCATTTTTATGAATTTTAGACAATCCAATTAAATAATATTTTGATAAAACATAATCAGTGTAAATTTTAATTGTACTCATTTAATTTTACATTAAATAATTCAAAAAAATGATCAATTCAAATATAATCCTTTTTACGATACAAAATTTTTTATATGGATATATAAATGTTTTGGAAAAAGTTATTTAATTCTTGTTATATTTTTATAGAATTTTTATATCATTTATTTTATTTTTTTTTCAATTAAATAAACATCGTTTCAGTAGTGTGCATTAATATAAGGTATTTATCTAACACATAAAAATTATAAATAAATAAAAATATCTAAAATAATGTCATTATGATATTGGTTTATATTTTTTTATTAAATATGTTTTCAACTCATATATATGTAATGATAACTTTATTAATATGTTATTTTCCCCATTCCAGCCTTGCATAAGTGTGAGATAATTTTTTTGAAAAGGCAATTGTTATTTATATGAAAAAATCTCTAAGAATAAAAATAATCAATAATACTTAATATTTATAAAAAATTATATCAAATAATTATTCCAAATCAAATATTATCTTTATGATATTAAATTTTACTTTTCATGAATTGCACAAGCTCTATATAAACAATAAAAATGATTTACATATTTATTATAGAATCAATTAAAACTTATATGTATTGAATTATTTATTATGATAATGTTGTATTTTATCATACATTAGACATTTCATATGTTTCATAAATTTTTATCTTATGTTTGTGTCTTAGTAAAATAAAAAAGTATATTATTTTCTACAAAAAATATATTTTTTTACTATTCACCAAAAGTATAACATTTTTAGAAAAACGATAGAAATATATTATTAAAATTACAATATGAATCCAAAAATAAATATAATTTTCTAATATTTATTTTTATTATTTATTTAAATTAGTTTCAATTAATATTAATTAAATAAAAGAAAAATTAGATTTTAGAAAATTCATTTTTATCTTTAGAAATCATTTCACACAAAATTAAACCATAAAATTAATTCTAGTAAATTAAATTAGATTTTTAATAATATAATTCAAATATTATAAATTTTAAACCACATTAAAATAATTTGGTAATTTTTAATATATTGAATAAAATAATATTTTAATAAAATTCATTATTTTACACTCTTCATTGGCAAGAAAAAAATATATATTTATTACATATTTATTACAGAACCATTATAAATTTTATTACACCATATATTATTTACTTAGAATACTTTATCATTCATTTATTAACAATTATTTTTTAAATTCACCATTTTGGGTGAAAATTTCTTAATTTTTCATTATGTTTTAGTTTAGTAGTTTCAGTCATTATAAATTGATTATGGTTTCATAATCTCGAAAATTTTAACAATTATATAAATATAGTATATATTTAATATATATTTATTTATATTAATCCATAAAATTTAGATATATGAGAATAAACGACACCATTTTAAGAGACGGTATGTAGTATATAAGAATGAAAATTGTATCCATTTTTCGAAGAATGGAATTAATTAAAGGTAAATAAATATTAAAACTTACTAATTCATTATTATATCATAAAAATAATATATTTTCATCAAATTAAATCTCATTAAAATCTAAGAAATATTGAAATGAAAAACGAATCATATCGCTTCATGGTGGTGGTAATCCTCACAAATGTAAAAGAAACATTTTCTATCCCCACAGATTCGAAGGAAAGCATTATAGATGTAAAATTAAAATTATAGAAGAATAATTGTATCTTCTATATAAAACATGAACATTAAAACCATCATAATTCCCATCCATAAACTATGGAGATAAAAATTAATTGTATCTCTTTGTGGAGATGATAAGACATACTTACGCACAAGAAATACTTTCGCATCCCATTTAATTAGAAAAATGGTCGAAATGTTTTGATTAATGATCATGATAACATATTGTTATATTTAGGATAGTTATTTTTTAATTTATTCATAAATAAAATATATTTAAAGTTGGTAAAATAACATGTTAAATGAAAGTGATCAGCTAGGGTGATTACCTATTCTTTGGAAGAACTCCTTTAAATATCCCCTAGGGACCCAAGAGTTGTTATTTTTGGATGTTTGGGATCTCTAGAATATTAATAAGAAATATTGTTAGATTTTATGAGGGGATGTTTGAGATAGAAGGTACAATGTGGTTTTAATAAGTGAGGGAGGAGTTTTGGTTTTATAATTGAGTGAGGATCACTATTGGAATTTCAAATATATATATATATATAATGAATAATCTGGACCCAACTACTTTAAAATTCCCACTAATTAAAATAAAAAATCAAAGGGATTAAATAAAATCAAACAATTAAATTTATAAAAGTATTTATGTCATTTTAATTTATATAATTCTGATTTACCCCTTGATTAATTATTTTGGACATTAACCATGAAAAAGAGTATTTTAATCAGAAAGGGATAAAATGTTACTATAAATGAAAAAGTAACTCATAAATATAAAATGGATTATTCTTTCAAATATATTACATTAATATAGAAAAAAAAATTTATAAATTTTAAAATATTTAATAAATTAAAATTATGATTAATTATTTCTAATGTAAATTTTTACAATAATAGTTTTATTTGACATTAAATAAATCATGAATATGGGAATTAAAATAAAATCCTATAAAAATTTCCTAGCATGTTTTACATGTCCTAGATTTTTTTTGGTACACTGTAAATATTTCATATTATAATAGTTTAAGTTTTTTATTAAATCATTTATTTTATTGTTCTTAAATTTAAATAAATCTCATGTCTGCATTGTGCAAGAATCTAAGGAATTTATTTAATATATAAAATTAAAAATACACAAAATCTTAAAAATGTATTATTATTCTAAATATATCCATTTTTATTCACCATATATATATTTTTACTTATATATATGTCATCAAAACTTATTTACATTGTTATTTTAGACTTTTCGATCGTTGCACAAGAATTTCACGAGAATTCTGATAATACACATGTTATATATATAAAAAATTCGTTTATAAAAATTAATATAATAAATAATTATTAATATTTAATAACAATGTTGATAATGAACTTATTTTATACTAAATATTATATTTAGGATAATAAATTTTACTTTTCCTGCACTATGCAGGCTCTGTGTCAACAACAAATCTGATTTTCATATTTATGGTGGAATAAATTAATATTTATATGTTTTAAATTATTCATGTATTATATTTGAATTTTTATATATTACATGAGTCACTAAATATGTATGATAATTTTTTTTATTATATTTATGTATTGTTGATATCAATCACATATACTTTATTTCTAAAAACTATAGTTTTTTAATGTGCCCGGAAAACGCAAACTCTTTAGAAAAAATTTAAAAAAACATCCAATGATAAATTTTATCTTTTGAATATAAAAATAAATTATATTTTAAAAAATTAAATCATATTATGTGATATAAATTACATTTAATATATTTTCATAACAAATAATGAAAATCATATTTTAGAAAATTTCCATTTTAAATATAAAAATATTATCACACTAAATTCAAACAAAAAATTTATTCCAAATAAATTAATTTTACTATTAAAAATATAATAGAAATAATTTTATTTTAAACCCACTTTACACAAATTTGTAATTTTAAAATATGTAAAAAAATATTATTTTAATAAAATTCAGTAGTTTTCAATATTCATTATAAATTATATATTTTTATAGAAATACCAAAAAATAATTCTTAGATAATATTGATATGATTATTTAATGAATTATATTATATTTATTAAAAACCATTTCTTAATTTTCCCAAAATTATTTATAATATTCTATTATGAAATGAATAAAAATCATTTTTGATGTGAACATATTTTGGAAGCATAAAATAACATTACATGAAAATTAAAAAATATTCTCTAAGAATTAATCAATTTATTTATATTGAGTATATAATATATATATATATATATCATAATATTTTTAATACTATTAATATCCATTAACTCAATTACTATGGTATGTCATTCATACTTAAGTAATAATATTTCACGGTTTATTAAGCTCGATGTTGTGTGTATTATACACTATTGAACCTATTTTTATTAATATGAAATTATATATTGTTACATTCTATATATTATAGAGATTTTAAACTCAATTTTTCAAATAAAAAATATTATCCTTGAACTGTAAAATAGTACTACTAAAAACATTCTCTGCATTAGGTAGATACTTCATATACAAGGAAACATGAAACGCATCATGTAAATGAAATTAAATTTTATGTAATGCTACATGGATATAAATTGGTCCCACTGTCTCTAGAAATCCATATTTACCTATAAACCAAGAGCATAACTTCACTTTATTTTATAACGAATTCAAACTTTTCCATTGAGATATTTTTCAAAAATCACAGTCTCCCACACCAAATGAATAATCATTCCTATAGTTATCTTTATAAGTAGTATATATTCTTTGATATGACATCATATAATTATAAAATATCATTAATATTAAAAAATATTCTCTATAAATTTAGATCATAACAATTTCCTCTCCGTGAAATCATCCCAACGTGTTTAAGCGCAAAATCAATTTCCATATAACTCATCAAATGGTTCTATATATGTTAATCAATAAAAAATAATATTATATGAAAATTACAAAAATAATAGGTGATGAACCCAACCCCCATGAAAATCTATTCACAATGGTCGAAGACATTCTTCAAATTTTGGGATTATCCACTATGAGTATTCATCGAATTATGGATGAGGAGTTGGAATATGACTTAACTCAGTACCCAATCATTTTGAATACACCTTGAAAAAATTAGATATAAATCTTGTATTATAATCAAATACAACTGGGATAGTAACTCTATGTAACATAATTATCTCTTTAAGATAAGGGAGAGAAAGTAGATCCAAAGGAAAATCATCTTGAATATGAATAAAATATGAAGAATTAGTTAAACATCAAATAATTTTCCACATTAAAAAATTACATCAAGATTTAGTTGATAATATGATAATTAAATATAGAGATATATGGTCCCATTTAATTTATTTAATTAAAAATGGATAAATCAATCCATTTCGATATTGTCTATCTGTGTTAACCTATTAAAAATTAATCATTTCAATGTATAATAAAAAATATCATTCTATATTCCATTATAAAAACAATATACCTAAATATATATAACCCTATTAATATTAAAAATATTTTTAGAATTCATAGATCAATAAGACACACTAAATAATTTCTTTTTCAAATGAGAGTCATCAAGTACACGCAACCTCTTCCCCAATATTATAACACATTATTTTTCAATATTAAACAATATAAACATTAATTACATAAAATAATCTATATTTCATTACAAAACATAATATTCCATTTAATAATAATTCATTATTTTAGTTAATTATGACTATACTGATTCTTGATACAAATGAAAAGAGGTTTAAAAAACAACTCATAGTCCAAGTTTTATTAAATCATTAATTTTTAGACGATGTTGTAATCATATCATGATTATTAAAGTATTATCCATTCAACTGAATGAATATTATACTTTTTTCTAACTAGATGACAGTGGACCATACATTCATAATCATTTATCTATTTCAAACATATTCTTTTCCCCCATGTTCAAATATTTTTTACTGATTATATTCATTAAACATTTATGATCCTTATATATATCAAATTTCTCCAGATATAAAAAATATATATAATGTCTTAAATAAGAAATTACTCACTTAATTTTTATATCATGTGTTTGATAATATTTATAATGGGTTTTCAATTTCTATGATTCATTTGAAATTATCATTTCATTTTTCTTCAAATCACCACCAAGTCTATTCAATAAATAATAGATATAAATAAAAAATTCCATGATTCATTATTTAAGGAAAATACTATAGAATTAAACTATATTAATTTTAATTACTAAAATCATTCATCACAATCCTTTATTGCAATTAATCTAACTTACTTTATATTTGATTTAATTAGTATTATAGTTAACCAATCAGTGATTTCAAAGAGCCATCGGTAATATCACACTAGTCCAAGAAAACATTGAATTACAATTACATTTGTTAGTTATGTTTATTATTCCACCACTTCATTTTCAGAATAATCAACTGTTATACAATATAAACGTGTAATGAAGTCTACTATACCCAAAATTTAAATTTAATAAATTTTAAATTCAAATTATTTTCATTAGTGATCTGTAGAATAATGCTTAAATGTTTCTCATTATCCTAATAAATCTTAGAATATAATATAATATAATCAATGAATACCACCAAAAAGAAATCTAAATGATCATGGAATTATATATTCAATATATTTATAAGTATAATATTTTTGTTGGTTATCATAAATAGAATAACTATAATCTTATAATGGACTTACCTATTTTAAAATGTTGTCCTTGGAATTTTTTATTCCATTACCATCAGCTGATGATATCTGTTCCTAATTTCAATCATTGAAAAATACTAATCTCAAAATATTTGAGAAATAAAGTCATAAATATATATAAAATGAAACGTTTTGTTAATACTAATATTATTTACTACCCTATAACAAATGAAAACCTTATAAAAACATCTTTATTCATAACAAATTAAACATGTACGATATCCGTAATTTGATTTGTATCATAATATCAAGTTGTTTTTATATGTGGAGTGATTATATTAAACTATTAGTGGTGTTTTAAGGAAGAGAAAACTGAATATATTGAATATGGTTGAAGGAGCTAGTTCACACTGTGAATAATTATTCACGACATGAATGGGTTTTGGTAAGAATCAATGAATTTCATTCAGGGAGTGAAAGATTTTTTAGGAACATTCTATGTGGGGACATCTATAGTGGGATATTTCATTCACACTATGAATGTGTTTTAATATTTTAATGATATTGTGACATAATTTTCAGTGTACATGGTATCAAAAATATTCCCACCATGAATATAGTTTTGTTTATATAATTAAAATAATTTTTCCCTTTAATTATCATTATATTATCTCCCATTTATATTGAACTCTTCCCCAAATTTATTTTATTTTAGAGGATTTATTTTATCTATCGTCAAAATTTTAGATATTCAAATGATAAAACCTGGGAATTAATGGATTCTTTAGTAACTACAAAGAGAAGTGTGAATCAAATATTAATGTTATATGGATTGTTTCCATATCAAATTTCCCTATAACCTGAATTATTATATTTATAAATTAATTATTATTTCATTATAAATTATAGAATATTTGTTGTTAGAAAAATATGTTTTATTCTAGTTTTTAATTGTGAAATCAATTTTTAAATAATGGTTTTAGTTTTAAAATAAAAACATTTTTTCTAGAATTTAAATATATGGTATGTGTTTTTATATATATTCATTGATGATTACATTTTAGTTTCATACAAAAGGAATGTGACAATAAGGTTCATGGGTATATTTCTCAAAGATTAATTGTTATGCTAAAGGAAATTTTTCTACTCATGTTTTAGGATTTTCCAATGGTTTGATTCATTCATTGGGTTTGTGTGTGGTAGAAAAATGAATGACAAATGGAATAAATTTATTCCTAAAATATTTAAACTATGATATTGTTTAACTATTTGTATACTCACTCAATTTTTTTTATTAAAAACTTTTATAAAAATATTTCTTGTCCTTGTGTTGTGGGTGGGAAATATCAGGGTTTTCCTAATTAGTTTTTCTATACAACCCAGGTATTTTTTTAGTGGATATGAATATTCTATTTTACATGATATGATATTGGGATTGTTTTCATTATTTTATAGTGTATTACCACAATGATTGAAGAAATATTGATAGGATTTGGATCATGGAGGACTTCTTATAGTGGATCAATCACAGTGACTCTTTGGTTCCAGAGTGTCTTTCATTTTTTGATCTTTAAGGCATTGATTATGTAATTTTATTTTATTTATTCACATTCATTATCTCATGGTTTATATTATTTTAGTTCATCATGTTTTATACCATGTATAATATTTTGTCATTTCATAATGTTTTTTATAAGGTGTTAAATTGATTAGAAATCATCCCCCATGGTCTGATAAATCCCATGGAATTTATTTCTAACCATTGGTATCCTAGGGACATCGACCAAGGTTATTATAACATCCAAAAATCCCCAAGATAATGATATGGGGTTGGATGTTACAATTAATATTACATAAGGTGGATTTCATGTAGGGAGGGTAGTATGGAAGATGGATTGTTGAGGATTTAAATTTCTCAAATAAAAAAGGACATGTCTAACCTTGATAAGATTAACTTAAAGTTAAAAGTGTGATTAGAGTACAAAAAGGTTCACATAAAACCAAATATAAGTGTTATCATATCATTATTGTGATATTAGTTTATGGGTGTATAGTGTGATGAATTTTAATGGATACTTCCTACTAGTCCCAGGTCATTCATTTTTTTTGGTATTAGTTTATTATTATGAAAATATTTGTTGTTATGATATAGGATTTCCAAATTCTTAAATTAATTTATATTTAGAGTCTATGAGGTAATTATTCCTTGGTTTTGAGTGAAATTTATGTAGATAGAATACCATTAAATTACACATATGTGAATGGTGGGAATGTGGTTCAACTAGAACTATAGTTGAACCAGAAACTGGTACAAATAATTTTATAATAATTTCAAGCTATGGATAGAAGAAATAATAAATAATAATCATTCAATATTGATAATGATATGTATTTTCAGAGGAATAATCTACTCATGTTTCATGTGGATTCAGTACTAGAAAAAGAAGAATAATGGATTTCTCATATGAAAAATAACATCAATTTTCTGACCACTAGATGATACCATAATGAATATTTCATTATAATTGATGGTGGATCTCACATGTTAATGGTGGGTTTGATCATTCAAACTAATTCTAACTAAGACCATTCAATCCATGTATTTGATAGATTTTTTTAAAATACACTTCTATATTTATTCCTTGAAGGTATAAAAAATGATGGATTTTTTTAAACTAAATAAAGAATCCCTATCCATGGTGATGTATATAGTTGTGTTTATAAATTAATTTTGGTTCACAGAGGATGTGGATACTAGAGAGAATCTTAAGACATTAATATTTGAGTTAGTATTACGAAAATAAATATTCTCTAAGATTATTAGGATATATATTAATGATTATATAACAATGGTTAATAAATAATTAATGAAAAAAGGGTTTACTTTGGTGATTTTAGGTGTGGTAGAACCATTATCTATATAGGGATATATGGGATCTATAATGTTGTTTTAAATTTGAGGTGGGAAATCCCTTCTTAGAAAAGAAAAGTCCCAGAGAATCAGTCAACATGATCAATTTCTTTTTCTCATTATTGAAATTATAGGATTGGATGTTTCTAATGTGATTAATTGTACCATATAATTATTTATTGTGAAAAACTGTAATTATAATGATTCTAATGTGTTTTGATGGGACACCATCAACATTGATTTCATAATTCTTAGAATCTATTTTTTGGGAAAAAAATTAATATGATGTAGGCCTCTTATTCCTAGATAGTTCACTCACATAATGATAGTTATTAATCCCATAATTGAGTAAGATATGTGATTATAAAGTCAACCATAAACCCCATAAAATGGAACCATAGTAGGGAATAAAGGATTAGCCAATAGGAGGTAGCAAACCATTGAATGATGTTTAATAAGCTGCTATAGAGGACCACTCATGACTTCTCATAGTGTGAGGTGATTCTTTTCTAAACTCTATTCTTATGAATGTATTTTTTTATCAAAACATCCAATTCATGAGTCAATTATCATTTATTAAATCAAATTGGATTCACCCTGTAAATTTTTTATATGTGATATGCATCAATAAAACCTTAGGATGATGAATGTTTCAAGGATTAATATGGGTAGTGTGTAATATAAAAATTCAAAATGTCTAGTTTATTTGGTTATTTTATATAATTTAAATATAAATAATTTATATAATAGTAATTGTAGACTAATTGGTGACCTTTTAATCTCATATCAGTTTTTATACCCGACATTTGTGATTTATAACTCTTGATGGACCACTTCACCTAATTATTGGGGCTTGTAATGTTATCATAAGAAGATAGGTTCCTTTAAAACTGATTTTTTTATTATATCTTATAAATTGTAGTTAGTATACAAATAGAATATTTATGATGTTATTATTAGATAATTTACTTCCTTTATAGATCAGTATCGTCACATTTTTCTAGAGAATTTCATTATAATTCAATATAAAAGTGAATTGTAATTTTTGATTGGCCTACTTAAAAAGTTGAATCTGGTTTCACTTTCATCATATATAATAGTATAAGTAGATTTTTTGTAATTAATGGGAAAGATATATGAGTTTTAATGTTATGTATTCATATGTTTTAGTACATCACTTTATTCTTCTATAGTTATTTTTATAAAAATGAAGTTGTATTAATTCACCTTTGGATTGATTATCATAAACGAAATCTAGTTATGATCAATAATTGATACCCAATTCTCCATATTAATGCTTATCCTATTAAATTTAAGGGATCTATGGTAGTATTCAAAATTGATCTATGATATGGGTAGCATTAAATTTTATTTAAGAGGGAATAATTTCTAAAAATAGCTTTTATAAGCTGTTACGATCATTATAAATACATATTTATGCCCTTAGGTCTCACAAATAAATTAGAAATGTTTATATAAATAATGAATCATATATTTCAAAGCTACGTTGTTTACTTTATGCTTGTGTTTTTTATGACATATTATTTTATTTTTAAACCAAATTTGTGAAGAAGATTTACTTGGGAATTGTGTGAATAAAATCATGGTAATACCATATTTATGAAAAAATAACTAAATATAACGTATAGATATAATAATTTTTATTTATAGGTAAATTTATATAGGAAATTTAACATCATTAGACTATATTAATATTGAATCAATCATATATTGAAAATAATAAAATAATTTTTTTGAGATATATTGTTTTCCTGGAATAAAAGTAACTATTGTTTCTTTGTTCATGATTTCTTACACCTCACTTTTCATATGAAAACATTAATGAGGAAAGGCACACTATTTATATGGAGTAATTATTAATAAAATAAAATTTGGATATTATGTCTTGAATCATGTTATCACCCATCCTTACCTTCCAGATCTCAGGAAATATTATGTACTTTAACATGATTCATATAGATCTAGTTTGTTCTATGTAATCATGTAAGGATATAATGTATTAGATTATGGATCATGGTATTTGTAAGTTCATGAAAATAATTACTCGATGCATGAGCTGAAAAAATAAAATTTGGTCTATACAAAAAAAATTCATCAATTTCCTTTTGTTGATAAGTTCATTGTGTTCACTAAAAATAAATGTTTCAAACAAATATTTTCACAAGAAGATTTGATCCTCATAAAACAAAACTTCGTGAAGTATCTCCAAAAATTCGTTTTTTGTTTAATTTATAAAAAAATAAAATACAATACTATGGAAAATTCATTAATCTAAAACTAATATCATCAATTTCTTAGACACATTAATGACTAGTGGTAATTGATGAGCGTGTCTACTAATATGCACATAGATTTCCATGAGTGTAATTATGGTACCATATATTTAACAATTATTTTAATTCCTCAATTAGATGGTTAGGTAAAGGATTCCCAAATATCATATCCTAATTAATATACTATAACATCAAAACATAATGGTGGTGAGACCATTTACAGATCGAAAGAATATGGGAACACAATATTTCATTTTCTAGACTAGATTATGGAATTGCAGACTTGCTAAGAAAATTTCTCTCTTTTTATCACTATTCTAAATGAGAAATTAATATTAGAATTAAAAATATTTAAAATAAACTGATGACTAATTTTTGGTGGTCAGTGATGAAACAATGAGTAACTAATTATGATTTGAAATGCCTTACCATTCAATGGTTTGAGAAGAACCTCAATGATTTACTAGATTATTTCAATCGTTAGCTATAAATTCTTCAAATGGGAACACATTACCATAGATTTGGTATCTATTTTGTCAAGAATAATTTTTAATAGTGATGGAATCTTGGTGATTTGGGACAGACTCACAAAATAACCCCACAATATACTGATATTATAATATAATACTATGCAATAATTGTAAAAAAAATTATATCTAATATGTGATGAATCTACATGGATTACCCATTTTGATTGTCTTGAATAGGGACCATAGATTCATCATGTGGTTCTTTCTCTTATTTTAACAAAAAAAAGAAACCCATTTGACAATGTTTTTTATATGTTTTTTATAAATGGGTGGGTAGTATAAACATAAAATTCTCTCAATGGATGACATGAAATGAGAATTTTTTATGGATTTTAGTGGATTATGATGGGATCATTTACATCAAGAAGTGTCTTAAAATAATTATACATATATGTTGATAATTTATATTTCATAATTCATGGAATTTTAGTGTCATCCATTTTCATATCCACATAATTGGGTAGAAATTTGAGAATCATTATTAATATGTACTAAACATGAGGATGGAATGACTAAAATGATTTAGATGATAAAGAAGTGAATTGATATAGCCTAGAGTAATGAAAAAATATTGTTTTTATCATCATAATCCCAAATTTTTTATTATAGTTAATGGACATGTATTTTAAAAGGTATCTCCGAGATTTAGGAATCACAACTTAGTTACATATGGGTGGTTAGACCCTCAATATGCTGGCCAATTTGAAATCATAAAATTGATTCTTATCATCTTATTATACCAACATGATTATGATTTTTTAATAAAATATTTAAATTTATTACAAATAAATATTTATCTATCATGTCCTGATCATGGGATTAGTTCAGATTATGAAACTCTTGATCTTGATGTGATCATTATGCACAACTTAGTTCATATTATGTATATGAAGGGAATATTTTTCCATGAAAAATTTTATATCATTTGTGTTTCTTTTATGGAAACATGGTCAAATGTAAGAAGATTAATTAGAACATGAGAACCATATATAAGAGACGTGTCTAGAATTTTTCAAAAGAAATGATGGCCTTGCGCATTGTAAGGATATAAATCTTAATAGAGGAGAGAACGTGATGACACTGGTTTGATCTATTCCATGTTCTCTAGTAGTTAATTTTATATGTTGAGTGGTTGAGTAGAACTGTTTTATTTACTCTAAGGTTGAAATAAATGAGAATATAGAATACCGTTAATGTATATGGTTCATATCATGAATTTCTATTCAAGACATGAATGTATTCTGGAAAGAATCTTAAATTTTCATTCAAGTCCATAAGGAATTTGTAGGATGATGTTGTCTGAGGCTATTTATGGAATGACATGTATTAAATGGTGTGAACGTATTTTTATATTTTATAGATATGGTGACATGCTTATTAGTGTACATTTTATTCCAAAGATTCACTATATGAATATTTCACTCACATCATGAATGGGGTTATGTTCTGTAGATTAAATTAATTTTTCCCATCAATCCTTAATTGATTTTCTCCCTCTTCACTTGAAATTAATTCCTTAGTTTGGATAATATATAGGTTTTAATCAACATAGAGTCCAAATTCACCTAATATTAATGTGTTAAACCTCGTGAATCACATTATTTATGAATTATATTAAAGTGAAATACGAATCAATAGAAACTGGTATATAACTTATATCCCTCTCCACTTTTTATTAAAATTTAATGCATAGATTTATTAATGATTTCTTATGTTGTATTTATATTATATATATATGTTATCATTTCAATATCCATTTTCATTTTGGTTATTAATTGGGAAATTTTTTTAATGTATATGTTTTTTGAAAAAAAGTTGATTATGGATTTGAAATACTTGGTTGTTCTATGTTCAAAGATTTTTTTTATGTATTGTTAGTTTTATACATAGTGTATTTTCCAATTATAAAATTGGTATGTGTCTAGGTTCCAGCATGGATTAGGAATTATAGGGTTTGGATCATGATTTAGAGTTTCTTAATGGTTAGATGCATGTATAGGTTGTTTTTTCTGGGAAAATATTATTCTAAGTGGAGTTTAATTTTTATTTTATGACTTAAAAGATGACATTATTTATTGTTTTTGATATTATCTCCTCTAGTTTTATCTTAAACTATTAGAAAAACTTGTTATTTCCATAGCGATGTCCTTGGGATGTCCTAGAATTTTCCTAAAGAGTTGTCATACTAACCCTCTACATGTTCTCTTTAGTGCATATATGTATGTTATTTTTGTTGATACAAGAAATGGACATGTTTCATAATTTTCAAGAGGAGTACCATCATTATGAATGGATATTTAATATAAATTAGAGCATTGATGTGATCATGTAGTGGAGGTATCAGGTTGCCACTATAGTGGCTGATTTAATTTTTTGTTTCATTTTTTAGAATATAATTATGAAGAATTATTTTTTATGTCATTCATATTATCATCTGGTATATATTATGTTAGTTATTCGAGTTTTATGTCATGAATCATATAATTTCCAATTAGAGTGTTTAATAATGGTAATTTTATTAATTTAAATTCATCCCTCACAGTCTAGTAAATACCAAATAAATTATTTACAACCTTTGGTGTCTTGGGCATGTCATATGAGGTTAGTATCACCTCCACATATTCCCAAGACAATGGTTTGGGGTGGGAAGTTACAAAAGGAGAAGAAAAATTTAATTATCTTGGGTGGTTAAAACCATTGTCAAGTAGATATTGAAATTTATTTTTAATTACCAATATCTCTATTAGAGGAATTTTATAATGGTTTTTCTAACTTTTTTAGTATTGGGAATTAATTAAAAATTCAATTTCACCTATCAAACAAGAATAACATAAGTAAATTCATTAATAATTACATATAAATAATCATTTACCATTAGAAAATAATTATGTTAAACAGTTCCAAACATACTAAGGATATGTGAAATATATCCTTAATCCAAAAATTGAAATTATTTCTCATGTTCTTGATATGTTATCATAGGTATGGAATCATTATTAGAAAAACAAATTGAATATCATTATTAAAATTTAATATTACTTCATTCACTCTATAATTTATCTTATCATTATTCGAGAAAAAATAATTAATACACAATATAAAATCCAACACTACTATGGATAAGAATAAAAGTAATTACTGGAAAAGAAATTAAATAGATAAGTATAATAAATTTTTAATATTTCTATATCACCTTAATATACCACCACCAATAGTTTATATGAATTTTTCCCATTATTTAAGGTGATATTTATATTTTGAAATAATGATTATTATAAATAAAATAATATGTAAATCCAGATTCAAAAAATAAAATGGATTAATGTTACTAAACATGTAATGTTCTTATCACCAATTAATTCAATAGACCAGAGTGAGCTATACTAGTAGAAAATATCATTTATATATTTTTATACATTAAAATATATGGTATTTACATCATTCATGATTAACATTATACATGAATTTTTAGAATTTAACATTGGATTGAAACATTTCACAACCTTCTTACCAATATTACCCTATCAATTTCTCATTTTGTTATATTCATGAGATGAACAATTAATTTTAACACACCAAAAAAACAGTATCAATATCACGAGACACTTCCCAAAATTCTATTGAACACATTTTGGACAATAATGATATTTAACTTTATTACTATAAAATTTTCTTATTGATTGATTTACCATTTCTTTCCACCTTCACTACTTCCTATCCTTGTTTTTATGAGATCAAAAAAGAAAAAAAACAAAATTTAATCCTTATTACCACATTAAATAATTTTCCACCATTAATTTTGAATTAATGAGTAACTAATTCCCCTAATAAATAATTTTTCAATTCTTCATAAAATCTATCAATTTTGATTTCATAGTCTAGAATAAAATTTGGCTTATACTTGGCCAATATAGAAATATTTTCTACGAAGGTAGTTACTAGTCTATCCTCCTGATTCTATAAATCTAAAATTTAAATTACCATCCTATGTTGAATAACTTTATGGAAATATTATTTCAAGAAAATTAATTTAAATATCATCCATTTCATGGTTTCAAAGCCATTATTCTTGTGTTTATTCGTACTAAAATACCACAACTGATTGGCTTCACCAACATGATGAGAAATAATAAGAGATAAACTTATGGTGCATTTAACATCCAAAAACATTACACATTTTCTATAAATAATTGATATATCCATTAATTACCATTGGGAATCTTTCCCAATAAATGATGATGGGTGTTGTTTCATGATATATTTTACTTTTCAAATGTTCTTATTATTAGAATTTGGTCACTATCTTCCCTGAGTACCAACATTTATATCTTGTATAAAATGAGATAACATAGAAAAAATTATGAATCCTCAACTCCAACCATTTCATGATGATGATTAGGAAGGATATTTTCATCTTTATGCATTCCTAAATTATCAATCAGGTTACCTCTATAGAAAAAACATTCCAAAAGAAACATAGATTATATAATGAATCATTGAAATACTTATAGTAACTAAAATCACTATCATGATTTTTTAACAATATGTTGGAATCCTATATTATATTTCTTTTTCAATATCCTAAATCATTGTAGTTTTATAAAAATTGCTACCATACCAACTTTAATAGCTTGTACATAATGAAATAAAAATTACAGGACTTATAAATTTTTTTACCAACATTTCTTTATCCTTTTGTAATTATAGTTTCTGAGAATTGAAAAAATCGTTACTTTAAAAATGCTATTACTTAAACATAGTGTACATTTCATAAAAAAAAGTAGGATCTTAAATAAATATATCGGTTTCATTCATGAAACACTTACTTTATTTTTTATAAGTCATCAAAACAAAAATATTGAAATTGAAATATTTTTAATTTATCCCTAAATTTGGAAAATTAATTTTGAATCATGGGATAAATGAAATATCTTTTAGGGATATAATGTTAAAGGAAACACATTAATCAATTTAAAATAATGAAACCCAATGAGATGGTTTTCCATTTTATAAAACAAACATTGAGCCCAAACAATCACTTACGTACTCAAGAAATCATTTTCATTGACCAAATATTTTTTAATAAACATCCTGTAAGATAGAATAAAGATAAAAATCAAAATAATCAAGGATATATGGGACATTAAAGTCATATCGCTCCTATAATCCCTCATATAATGGAATAACATCCCTAATTAATTAAAATATAAATTTATCCATGATTGAATCATTACAGAAATAACTAGAGTTATATTTTTAAACCAAGCATCATAAAATATAATTTCTAAGAACCATAATAATAATAATTAATATTCAACCATTTTTTAACCATACAAAGACTAAAAAATAACATTTTAATATATAAACACAAGGATTTTTAGTTAACCAATAAAAAAATATTGATATAAAAATGTGTCAAAAATTTCCTATTGAGAAGAAAATACAATAAAAACATAGATCATTTATAAATTGAAGTTTCTATATAATAAATTGTGTTTTCATAATATGTTATATCGAGATATAAAGAGTTGAATTAAATACATCAAAAAAATATAAATTAAAATTTAAGAGAAAATTATCTTACATGAATTCCCAAATCATGTTTTATGTCCTATAATACCATGAGAAAATAATTTATAGAATGTATCTAATTTATTTGAAATAATTTCCATCTTCACTATCTTATAATTATTTGTTTTATTTTATTTATTATCATGTTTCCATTATTTATTAAATTAGTGTGGTTATTTTGTGTTCATTTTGTTAAATCTTTCAAAACCAATTTTTAATTTTGAATATGCTCAAAGGGATAATAGAATTTTATCATATAATATATACAATTGGATATTTTTATTATTTTTAATTTGATTAAAAAAAATTATTTACAGTTCAATTGGTTTTCAAAATATATTTAAATTTAGTATAGTGTATTTATATAATTATTTTATTGGAATAATTTTACGACAATCATTTAATTTAATAATGATTAGTAGAATAAAATATGTCATAATATGAGATTTAATTTTGTATGAAAATCATATTAAATAATTAAATTGATTTTTATAACAATTTACTTAAGTCGGTGATGAAAAATTAAATATGTCGTCCATGGAGGTTTCATTCTACACGTAACATGGGAAACATTTAAATATTCAAATATAATATAGAGATAAAATTAAAATGGTTTTTTAAAAAAATAATACAATTTAAATATAATAATCATACTAAATTAATTACTTTAGTATTGTTATAGTACTTTTGGTAGAGGTTGAATTATAAAGAAACATGAAAGAACTCAGTCTAGAAAATTAACTTTTCCTCTCATATAATCCTATAAATCGGACATACGGCCTTTAGAAGATATGTTTATGGTAATTATAATTTCAAAGTAATATGATTAGTGAATTTTGGATTGGGAATTTATCATATTTTTTGGAGCATGCAAAACTCTTATGTGTCAATAGAATGGTTAGACTGAGTCCCATTATATAAGAAAATATGAATGATGTTTTCACAAAAATGCAATCATTATGGGTGAGGAATTAAATTTTAAAATTAAAATTAAAAAATAAAGTGACCATGTTTAATATTATTTACCATTTATAATCCATTTGATTCAATATTTTTTCAATTCAAAATCTACCAAAAATACCGATTAATATTAAATTCCTTTTATTTTCATTTTGAGGTATAATTAAAAACAATGTTTGTAATGATATATATATATAAGAATTTAATTGATATCTATTAATGTCATGAAATTATATAAACTATCTTGATATTACAACTTTTAATATTTCTAAAACCATTTTCCTTGACATATCTACTGCTTAAACAAGGTCTTTATCGATGTTGCCTAAGTGTTTTAGATAATTATACAATTATATACAAATAAAAAAAATTAATAACATAAATAAAATTTGTTTATTTTATATAATTATTCATAAAATATTAATATTCTTATACTTATCATAACAACAATTTTAATATAAGAAGTAGGTGGGGGCATTTTCTTAAATATTAATTTCTGATTTTAAATGAAGTTCCACATTCAAATAATGTTGATCAAAAAATTGATAATTTTTTATAATATATAAGGGGAAGGTTTGAAATCCTTAGTATTCCCATTAATAATATTTTGTGATATTTTGAGTCATTATTAATAAATATAACCATTTTACCAAATTTAACCCTTACCAGGGTTACTAATTATTGTATTGTAATTTATTTTTATAAAAAAATGAAATGAAATTTTTTACAAAATATTAACATGATCCTTCAAAATTGAATACCAATTTTGTAGGACATTGTTTTTGGTGGTGATATTTTAATTGAAGTATGATTATCGTAATAACAGTTTTTTTTCAAGAAATTACTATTAAGAAAAAAAAATATTGACCAATGCTAGGAATAATTTTAATTCACATCAAATTTATTGGTTTATGGTTTAACAAAAGAGAGTTATTTAACCATAAAAAATTCTAAATAGTGGCTAATTGTGATTACTTGACTAATGGAAGAGGACCAGAATAATTTTATTATTAAAATAAAATATATCGTAGGTTTAAAAATATCAAGCGTATATTTATTAATTCAAAATATTAAATTTTAGACACATTAATTTAATCCTTCAAAAAATTAATGGATAAAATATTTCATATATATTTTTCAGTAATTCTTTAATAATTATTATGTCATTATAGACACTTTATTTTTGAAAGCTATATTTTTTCACTATTCAATCAAAAATAAACATTTTTAAAAAAATAAAAAAATCACAGTAATATATATCTGATATTCTGAATAGGAAAATTAATTTTATTTTATATAATTTAAATTATAATATTTATAAATTTATTTTTTTAAATAAAACCATACAACACACAGAAAGTATTTTTTTAGAAGAAAAATTATTTTCTTTCAAATGAAAATTTATATTATTTCACTAAAACAAATTAGAATTTTATCAATGGTTATAATAAAAGATGTGAATTTTAATATATATAATTATTATAATTTCAATTAATTGAAAAAAAACAGTTGATTTATCACATACATAACTTCTTGATCGAAAATCAAAATTTGATAACAAAATAGTCAATTTGAGGCATTTTTTGAAGGAAAAGTTATTTTATAGTCTTATTCACCATCAAAGGGGGAATATATGGTGATTTTATATTTTTAGTTCATTTTCCTAGTTGATATGACTATCGTACCTGAGTGATATATTATAATTTGAGACAATGTTCGGTAATCCTTTGGAAATGTATAGATAAAAATGTGTGGGTCCTCATTATACATTTTGAAGTTAACTATTCCTAAAGATTTCATTGTTAATAGTGAATTTATAAATGTATTTTGAATGAGTCATGGAAGAAAAATATGTCAAATAAATAATATGTGGTTCCCTCTTTTTAGAGTGGATGTTAGAAGTTTATTAGAGATCATTATTATGCTCATAAAGATCATTCACTTCCCATATGCTCAAAGGTAAATGTCATTATATGGAAACAAAGATTTTTAGGTTGTACATTGAATCATGGAATGTTTTAGATATAGATAATAGTGTACTGTATGCTTGTTAATATTTATAGTAATCACCAGGTATCATAATTTTGGGATTATTGTGAAATATATAAAGTATTCGTTTATATATGAGTGTTATTAATGTCCCCCCAATCATTTTTTTGATATCCATCTAATGAACATATGTTTGTTATTATTATAATGACTCCATTAGTCTAGGTATTCTCTTTTAGGTGTAGGTTTCCCATATAGTAATATATTTAGTATGCCCATAAAGATCAGGGAATGAGTTTTCAATGTTATACATTATTCGTCCTGGATTTTTTTTATTATTACACTATTAATGTGGTGTGATTTATGTTAAGTATGATATTCTGGGTAACTCAACTATATTATGGGGGAAAAATTCCTTCATATATGGAATTATTACTTACATGACCAGTATTTTTTACCTTTTTTAAGGTAGAGGTCCTACACTATGACTAGACATTCAATGAATTATTTTTTAGGATATATTCATCAAGTGGGTTCTCTTAGAATCACATGTTGCATTTGGAACAATGAGGAATGAGTATTACCATCTTATTTCCCCTATTTTTATGTGATTAATTATTTGAGTAATATTTATGTATCATGAAAATTATTAAGCTTTCCAATATGAGATATCCTTCTTTGGTTACACCGGAGCTGTTTTTTGATTTTAGAAACTGACAACATTATGTAATTTAATTAATCCATCCCCTTTTAATACACGGATTAGTAAAAGGATGTATAGTTTTACCTTATGTATTCGGTCCTAGTTTTATGTTTTTAAATCCAATTAAATGGGTGAGTTATCTGGTTACTCTTAATCCCCATTTAATGTTATGGTTATAGTGCATTTTGGTATTAAAACCATAAAATCCCCATCCCTTTTTATAAATCTTTTTATTTATCCAATATAGGAAGAATATTTTGTTTTTTATTTAATATATAGTTACAAATTAAATTCTTTATTGTTTATTTTTTTCATGTAATCCAAATATGTTTTTTTACTCACCTTGAAATTGGATGTTCATCTCATACATGGCATGTCTATGAAGATGGAACTGAGTTTTCAAGAGATAATTGTTAATGTGAAATAGATGGGTTGGGATGGGGTTAAAAATTCAATATGTTATTGGACCTATGAAAACCCACATATCAAATGGGTGTATTTTTTGACTGACCACAACTTGTAGTGGATATGGGATTTCTCACATGAAACCGATTTTCTTTAATTTTATATATTTTTTAAATTTTTTATTAGTTTAGATATTCTCTTAATAACTAAAAATATGTCGAGGAATTTACATAAATATTTTTTAATTTTTTTAAAAATTTGAAATGAAACCATATAAAAATTACACTACATTATGTCATTTATAATAATAATAATAAATTGATAAACACATAACAGAAATAATAAATATAAAAAAAGTATGCTATAGTAGGTGTGATTTAGGATGATTGGGTGAGTTATCTAGTATATAAGGATGTTGGTGGGAGTGTAGAGAGATTAGATATGCACACCCAATGTTCATATGTAATATGTGAAAGAGGTTGAATAATAAATGTGCACAAGATACATCAAAATAAGGAAACATTGAAGAAAATAATGGAAAAGATATAGAGAAAAAACTATAAACAATTAAGTTAAGATATAATTAGTGATAAAAAAAATAAGAAATATTAAGGAGATATTGGACGCATTTGGATGATGGAAGAAGATAGATGATAATTATGTGGGAGGTGGGGGTGAACTATGAATGTGAATTTAGTTGATTTTTGGGAGTTTGTCTAGAAGAGAGAGAGGGGAGAGGGTTTTTTAATAAATCTATATAGTGAATGATGTGTAATGTAGGGGGAGGGAAATGAGGGAGATAATAATATATAAATATGGAATTACAGGAGAGAAATTTTTTGTGTAATGGTCATTGTACATACTATATTCTGTATAAATTCAGTTCATTACACATGGTATTAGGGATACCTGTTGATATATTTTTTAATTTAAATTTAAATAATTTAATTATTTAGTATCTATATATATTTAACACATCAGTTATCAATACATGAAATTAATCCACACATGAACATTTTTATAATGGGATTTAAAGAACCTGTCCCTATATCAAACCCACTCGAAACATATTTATTCGATAATCCCAAAACACATTTCACATTTTTATATATCATAGAGGATATCATTTTGTTGGATCTGGTCCATTATGTTGAACAATTTTGGTGGTTTCTAGAGATTTAATTGTGATTTTTTTTTGGTTTTGAAAATAGTTATTTCCCTTTTTTGGGGATGGAGGTTTCATCATTTTATCATTTATAATAACCCCAATTTTTAATGTTTTAATGATCACGTATATATTTCCTCTACATGATTATTTATATTTGTACACATGCTTGATTCTATTCATCACTATTTAATATCTCATCATATAGGTAATTATTAATATATTTAATTATTAGAGGTGTATGTATAATACTTATTTTTATTTGGATAAGGCCTCCCATGTATGTTATTCCATATTAGTTTTAGTCTCTATCATATATCTTGTTGGATACATATGTATATTAATCATTATAATTAGGATAAGGCCCCCATATATTATATTTCTTCTTAGTTTTAGTTACAAACCTGAATCATATTGATGGAAGACTTGTGGTTGCACACTCAACCTAATAGCCTTCCTGGGTAGGGTCCATGAGGGCAAGTTCATGTCATAATACTAAAAGAATGGTTTTTTTCCGTCCCAGGGCCATTTTTTATAAAGGATTTAAATAATCACTATCATATAAACATGTGAATCTATTCATGAACTATTTTTGTAAATTTCCCCGACTATAAACACCATCTATGGGATATAGTGGCTAAGGCATTTCAATTAGAGACATCATGTGGTTCTATAGTCAACTTGAGAATATATATATATAGATATTGACTTGTAATATTTTAGTGGTACATGATTTATGTAATGGTCATGTAATTTTTTTATTAATGGTGTGGTATCCTATGGGTATAAATTACCTCATTTGATTGGGACTCAAACTTCATCATTGCTGTAACTATAAATTAATATGTTAGATTTAATTTCAACTAGAAGTTCATCTTAATTCATTGGATCTTGTGTGGTGGATATTGATCTATGTTTCAATTATGTAGAGTCAGATTATGATTATTAAAGGGGATTATGTATGTGGAAAGAAGATTTTCTTCCATGAGTATATGTTTCATTCTTCAACTAATGTCAAATTTAGAAAATTTAAATTATAATTATTTATAATTATTCTATTCATAATGTAGAATAATGTAATAGAAAATCTTAATAGTCATCAGGTAACTTATGTAAAATTATTTCATCTATTCAATGGGTTGTTCGTATCATGACTGGTGTGATGATTGTAAATTATAAAATTCAATTTTATTACGCATTCCACCCTGGATGAAAAATAATATTTCTTTCTTTTAAAACAAATTAATTCTACGAGTTTCATTCTATAATGAAATAGTAAAATAAATAAAGAATACATGAAATAAATTTACTAGTTCAATAGTTTCCTATTATATGCCACAAAATGGACACAATTTTTCAAATGATACTTGGTAATATTTTACAGATCCCAGAGATTCAGTAGTCACACCCTGAATTAAATGCCACATATTGACTTTTAAAGTTTTAATCATAACATATATGGTATAAACCGTGATATATGGCCTTGTAAATGTAATAGGGTCCAGATTAATGATGATTTATAATGATTAATACTAGAATATAGTACATATCCTGAAGTTCCATGATATATTAAAACTATTTTTGTATTATAAGATAGTTGATGGATAATCCTTGTAGCCACAATATGAGGTATGAAACCAAGGAATTATTGTTATAATTTATTGAATTCCAATATAAATAATGACGTGGAAATAATATAATGGTTTTGTGATTATTTGTGAAACCAATAACTACCTATTTGAATATCTATAGTAATGATATAGAAGGACCTGATCCAATGGATGGATTTGAATTAAAAAAATTTAAAGGTCATTATATTTTTTATTTAATATTTAAAATTTAAATACTATCCAAAAATTTAGTTAGTGTAATTGTGAAATTGAAGATGATTCACATACAAAGAATATATAAAATATTTAAGAACATAATGAAATGTGTTTTAGTAGTGGGATTCCCATTTATACTTGAAATTATATGGTATATTTTTAACTATTTGGGTCATATTGATGATTGATACTGTAGGATAAAACTTCCATGAATATCATTTAAGATATAAAATCGAAAATTATATCATCATAAAGAACCACCATTACTTTTTTAATTTTGAATCTTGAATGATATTGTTGTGAGTTAAACATGTGTGTCAATTATATTTTTATATATCTTATAAAAGTAGTTAGTGTAATAGAGGAAGAGGCCATGTATATTTGATATGAAATACAATCATCCTCAATATTTTAATCCCATTATAGTTTAGTAGTAGTAGATTAAAAATTTAATAAATTTTTTATAAGTTCTTCTAATATGTATCCCATTAATGGTGACCCATGTAAAATAATGTGTTTATAAAAATATATTTATTCATTTTATTATTACATGTGTGAGAACATCTTAGTAGTTTCATGGAATCTTTGATAACATTAATATAAAATTTAATTTAATTAAAAGATGTAAATAATTTTAAATCAACCTTAATTTACTCTCCACTTAGGATACTCAGGGGAATAATATGGTAAACAAAGTAGTATTATGGATAAGTTCGTTCATGAATAATATATCCGATAAAGTCTGCATTGAGAGTATTATGAATAAAAAGGGTGTACCAATAATTGATTTTTGTCATTATAATTTATGTAGTAACTAAATTATATTTCTTATAAAATATCATAGACTTGATCTTTATGAAGAACCAACACATGTAATTCAATGAAGTGATTCCACCAGAAGATCAATAACTAAAGATGAAAAGACATTTTTAAATGATGAATCTATGTATCCAAATGTTTTTTGTGAATGTTATCTAACTATATTTTTGTATAGGTGATGTATTTTTTCATATTAAAAAAAGGGATAATTTTCTATCATATTTGATAGTGATAAGAAATTAAATGATAAAAAAAAATTGGTTTTGAAAAATAGGTTTTATCATTTAAAGATTAGTTTGAGTGAAAATATGGATGGATTATCTGACCATTTTATTGATGAAATGTAATTATATAAATCGAAATGATCATGATATTAGTTTATATGAAATTTTAAAGAAATTAATTATAATATAAACTCCAATATACCACCCGATGGTTTCAACACCTAAAAAAATGAAAATTTATAATTATCCATTGATGAATTACATATTAAGATGGTTATATATGAAATAATCATTAACTGTTGGAAGTTGATAAGTAATAGGTTTTATAGAATAAAATTAAAATGATGATATTGATGAGTTCTTGTCACTAGTGGCCATAAATTTTAAATGAGGTGAAGGTATATTTGGGGGAAAATCACCATTGGATTATTTATTTAAGGAACTATTGGGAAAACCACTAATATATATCTATATATGTTTAGAGTAGTGGATGGTGTTTTCAAATACTCACAAAAATACAAAATTTTCATTAGAGAGAATTTAAATTTTAGAAATTCAAGTAAAAAATGTTAAATATAAAATGGTTGGTTAGAGAAGAGAATGAATATAGTTAGTAATATTCTTTTATTAAATTGAAAATGATTTTAACTCATATTTAAAAATAGTAGGAAGGAATCAATGAAAAAATAAAATTATGTGGTTGAAGTGGATGTTTAACCAGAAGGATATGTAGATATACATGTGGAATTAGAAGGATATATTGAGTATAATTATTTAAATATAATGAATAAAATGAAAATTTTTTAGTTATTGAATTGATATTTAATTTTAAATTTCAATCATAAATAAATGGTAGAATTTCATGAAATAGTTGTTGAAAAATGTGAAAATAATATTTTCAAATCTGAAGAAGCTATTTATTAAATAATAAATATTGATGAATTCAAATATATTAAGGATTATATTAATATATTTTTTACGTATAAGGTTTAGAAAATAGAAATTAACAACATGGAGTTTAACTCTATGAGAATTAATCTTGAGTCATATATTAAAAAATGGTGTGAAGAATAAGCTACAACTTGGGAATTTATAAAAAGAATTTTGGATGAAAGAGTAGGTAGAGGCAAAAAAAAATTAGATAAACATCATTAGGATAGAAGACCCAATTATATGGGTAAAAATTGTATTTATTTTAAGTATATTATAATAATAAAAACTATAACCAAAGTGAATATAAATAGGGGAGTTGATGAAAGGATAAAATTGTTGACTACAAAGAACATACCAACAATGTAGAAGGTACTCAATAGTTCGATATATGTAGTGAGATCAATGATATAAGATATTTCCATGGAATAATTTTATGTTATAACGTAATTAAGGACACACATTTTCTTGTCATAATGATGTAATGAACTATTTGAGAGGAAAATAAATTAGTATCTAACAAACGAGAATAAAAACACTTCATTTTTATATAAAAAGTAATTCATTTTGTTAAAAAAATTTAATTTCTCAAATTTTGGGTCTAAAGATTTAATTTTTTATAAGATAAGTGGTTTATAATCTTATGTAGGTCAAAGGATTATATATGAAATAAAATCCAATTAAATTTCTTGGGGAAATATTTTTTATCTTCAAAAAGAATATGAACTTAATCTGATAATTTATTCTAAATAAAATTTGAAATGATAAAAAAAATCATAACACATTTGGTAATATATTTGATATAAAAGAACACGATTTAGAAGGGTATTTTGGATGAAATTGCCATCATTGAATCATTGAATAGTCGTAGTTAGATTTTTCACAATGTATATTTATCTCATATGACATATAATATAAATCTTTTGAATAATGTTAAGATATAAATTTACATGACAATGTAGTTTTCAAATAATGGATTATTAAATATCAAAGTAAGTGTAAAAACTAAATTTTCTATAGATAAGTTGGGAAATATTGTTGTTATCAATGATTATTTTATTCTTCATAATTTATTGACTGTAATTTATCTTTGTGAATGATGTTTAGAAGCCATGTGAAATAAAAAAAGATATAGCATCAAATGTAAGACTGTGAATTTTGTTATTAAGGGATGGATGTCAAATAAAAAACATTACCTTTTTAATTCAAAAGATAATACTTTTCATTTAGTTTTTTAAGAAGAAAAAACCTTGTAACATCAAATGTAAGGCCTTATTAACAAATAAAATGTAAAGATACAATCTTTATTTCAATTCATGAGTGGATATTCCATACATGAAGTGAGATTAGGGAAATTATTTTTATTCCTTTTATGTGTAAAAATGTTTTAATTTTTTTCCAACCAATGTAATAGAAATAATTAGGTTTTCTAAATATTTTTTATATTGAATATTGATTTACATATATAGAAATTAAATTAATTTTATAGAATAATTAAAAATTACATAAACAGAAACCCAAAGACCATAGTTGCTATAGTGTTGTTAGAAGCATGATTACTTTAACACTGGTACATAAGTGAGCTACATTATCTCCCAATATATTCTTCTCGAAAAGAACCCCATTTATAAACATCAAACGTAATACATATTTTCATAACATGGGGAATGAAACTAAAAAAGGGTGAGAAAAAAATACTCAGTCAGGGGAAAATGGGATAAATATAAGCATAAACATGATAATAATGGTATGAGAACATGGTCATGAAAATAAAAGATCATACCCTACATATAAAAAATCATATTAATGAATCATAGATTAATTCTTGGTTGTTCATAACACTTGAACGAAAAGGAAATAAGGATATAAGCCATGAAAGCATAATATTGGAGTGAGACATGGAATTTTAGAAACACATATGTATATATTGATTTACATAGTATCCAAGGCATCATTTTAAATACTATCTTAGTGGAAAAATTCTATTTTTGAATAAGGTGAACCCCCATTCTAGCCCTGTATTACAAAAATGAGTAAACCATCGTTCTAGCCCTCTATTACTGAATTGAGTAAACCCTAATTAGACCCCTATATTATTGAACTTAGTAAAGCCTCATTGAAGCCATGTATTACAGAACTGAGTAAAACCTTGTTCTATCCTTGTTTATATCATGAGAAAAAAATCATTTCCCCATGCATTGGAGGGAGATATAGGTCTCACCCATTATATTATTAAATAAATCATACATGTTCCAAAATATCATAAATAAAAATATTATTAAACATGAAATGAAATGGGTTTCATAAAATATAATCATTTCATAACCTGTGGAATGATAAATGTTTCAAAATCAATTCATTATAAACATAACCTGTGAAATTAAAGGCATTCAAATTCATATAACCAATGAAAGAGTAAATGGATTCATAAAGATATTACCCATAAAGTATAAATGGGAATCATAAAGACCACGAAATAAATTATAACTCATTTACAGAATTTATATGAATTGTACACTTAGATAACTTCCTAGAAAAACATTTGTCGGAACAATAAATCTCTTCTTAGATGGAAAATAATTTTGAAATATACTCTAAAAGATTTCATGAAGAAAAATATCCTTTCTTGATAAAAAATTACTTAAAATACATAAAACCATTTGAAAATTATTTTAATATAGAATACAATGATGACTTTTAAGGAAGAAATGATGTTTTTTTCAAAACCTTTTTCCTTGAAAACATTTAAAATAAGATTCATAACTTTTTAAAAACATTTTTCCTATGAAAATACTAGAAAAAATTTAATGAAATATATAAAATGTTTTTAGAACAATTTCATATAAAATACATTGAAAACATATAAGTATATCTAAAAAAAATTTGAATTAATCTTCCCTGAAAACATATAATTAAGCTTCAAAATGTTTTGAAAACAATATCTTTGAAAGAACATTGAAAAATTGTAAATATGAATTAAAAACATTTTAAAAGTAGTTTTCCATGAAAATATATATTGGAAATTTGAAACCATTTTGAAAAAAATTTCTATGAACATTATTTTATAATAACATGTTATTAATGATTAATCTGCTTACCAAAGAACAGTTTTGTTCAATGAAATGATGATAGATAAATCCAGACATGTCATATGAGGTCAAAAGAACATTCCTATTAGCTAGGTAGAAAGGACATAAAAGTTCCTTATTTGAAAGGAAACAAGAATATTCCATTGAAAGAATTGGTAAAAATAAAAAGTGTAATTTTTTCAGATATCATAGGATAATGGTATAATATTCTTTAAATTTTTTTATTACAAATATTTTTGATCAAATAGTTGATAATGTCAGGTTTTCTTAAAAATAGTCCCTTAACTTTCTAATGTGACATAGAATATAAAATGGTATTAAATCCTAATTATATCATATTATAACTTGGGATAATGATAGTTGAAAAATATTATTGAGATATATATCATAATATTTCATCAAAAGACTAATAAATATAAATAATCTCCAAAAGTAATGAGATTGTCACAATAAACTCAAACAACAAGGTATCTTGGGATAATTCTCTCCATATAAGGAAGTGGAATAAAATGATGAATATAATATCAATAAAAGGTTTAGTTTCATGAAATGGAATGTAAAATGGAAGTATATACTTCTAGAAAAATAGTTTAGGTGCATACGAAAATAGGAGTCTCAAAGAAGGAAAATTGAGACCAAAATGTTTTACGAATTTGGTATCTTTTGAAACAAAAACCCCATGAAAGAAGTATAATCAAATGAGAATGTGAATAAAAATAAATTTATGTACAAGATATACATAATAAAACCACAGGAAGTTCACACACCACAAAAAATGATATAGTGGAAAATATATCTTGTATCACATAGAAATTACAAGTGATATGAAATCTCCATTCCTTGTTCCTTGACTCTATCTATACTCGTACAATATTCATATATAATAAATATAATATTATCATAAAAATATTATTGAAGAATGTTATTATACATAATACCATATATTGTTTTATTATGACCTTATATCACCCTCTTCTTAATGACCCTAATTTAATGTTTCACTTTGGGTAATATTCCCTATATTCTTCACATGTGTCTTATTTTTTCATATCGTTGATCATTATAATTATATCATGAATCCATAATGTAGAATATGATATATATACAAGGTATATCCAGTATAATTATACTCTATAAATCTATATCATAATGAAGTATGAAATGGAATAAATTTTTCATGGATACAATAAGTCGTACGTACGCATGGTAAATGTTTTCAATTTTTATTGTCTTATTAAAAGAAAGTATGTAAATGAAATATTTATATATATATATATCAGTATTAAATTAGATTTAATATATCATATACATCTTATATGTTCATTAAACATATCCTAAAAACATTTTATGTGGTGTGTGAACGAATCACATCACTTTCATAGGGCATTCATCGAGACTTCCTCAAATGAGATTATCGTATAAACATCTAATTATTGGTAACAAGTTGTGTGTTATAAAAGGAATAAATAATATGAAAGTCCTAATACAAATAATATATTACATATTTAAAATTAGTCTTCATCATTATATCTCTCATGATTTGTTAAAAAGGAGAAATGAGCAATCGTCATTTGGGGAGGTAGTAGTTCACCGTACAAAGAAATAGTATGTTAAACATACATTAGATGGTGGTGTTTTTAAGTGTAATTCATAAAATTTTCATAATAACATCCTATTATATAGAGGATACTATTTTTATCACACAATAAAAGATTAAATATACTGGTGTGGGTGGATATGGAAAACAATGGAAAATAGTTTGAAGGAATACATTATCATTAAATCGGGTTACTCATTTTGCTTTGTGCCAAAAGGTTTCCTTGAGAATATTTATAACTAAAAAGAGGCATTATTGTAAAAGGGATGAATTTTGGGAGGCTAATTGGTAATATCATGTATGAATTGAAATGGTTTGAAAGGTTTGATTAATGGGTAGAGGTTGTGGCCTTTTAAAGGGATGCAAAAGGACTTACATGGATTTTTTTGTGAACAAATTAGATGGGCACATGGTATTAAATGAGAAAAGTTTTACCAAACCAACATAATTAAACAATTTATGATTTATGGACGATCTATGGAAAACTAATATACTTTGGACATGTTTCTAGATCATTTGGAACCTTAATTTTAAGGTATAATCCCAAATAAATCGTAATTGGGCCTTAATACCATGCTTAATTTTATTCTATTTTGCTAATAATTTTGGTAAAAAATCAACATGGTCATACTATATTCTTAATATTATACTTAATAAAATGTTTTATGTTAGATTTTTTAAATATTTATCTCAAACGAGGGAAAATAATGTTTTTGTTAATCTTGCAGGCCAGATGAAATAACAGGGTTTTAATGTAGGAAAATGTTCAAACATTTGTTAAGATTTAATATTCAGTGTAAAAGTGTAATTTATTATAATGAAATTTATTTTTTTAATATATGAAATTTTTATTTAATTTTACCTAAAAAATATTTAAATTTTATTTATCATTAATAATAAATTAGGAAAAAAGGCAGGTTTTAACTAATAATCAGTATTATCACTATTCATCAAAAAATGATGTTTGTCAATGAAATACCAAAAATTCACTATAGTAAAATTTATACATTCTTAATTACAAAACGTTTCATTCTACAAATAATTTTCAAAAAATATCTAAAATAAATTTTATTATTAAAATCAATCCATTTAAGAAATTTTTTTTAACATAAATGGGATTTCCAAAAATATTATATGCAATTATTAATATGTTTTTTATTTTAAAATATTTATTTGAAAATTATTTATTACTATGTCTAATGGCTTGGTTATTACTATCATATTAAAATAATTAACAATATAATTATATGTTTCATAGAAACTCAGTGTTTCATGGATCATACTCCAAGTCGTTGTTGTTTGTAGCATAAACTAAGTTGGTATTGCATGTAGTGCAAACCATGATAGTATTGTGTTTGAAAGTAATGTTTGGATTAGTGTTTTAATATATATATATATATATATGAACTATTTTTAGATTCATGTGAAATAAAAAATATAGAAAACATAAATTAATTCAAAAATAATAATTCTTAAAATCTTGCGGTATTACATCATACCCCACATAAAATTTATTTATCCCTTGAAATATTCTGGGCTATCAATGGTTTAAAACTTGAAATCACCAGTCATAAAATCTAACATTGTAATAATGAATACTATAACTTCCCATGAAACTAATATTTGGAACCATAACGGATTCCAAAAGAAACATATAATTGGGTTTCTACATAGGAAAACGTTGTTTTTGTGTGATGATTGGACAAGGAATGAAAAGGTGAATCATTAAAGGGAGTGACTAAGGTCCTAAATCAAAAAAATTTAATTGATTAAAGATATTTTTAGGGCCTAAAATTCATAAATATGGGATAATTCCAAAAGCCACTGGATCCATAGAATTTAAGGCATTAGGAAAAAAAATTTGTTTCACATTCAAAATGTTGATAAATTCATTATAAATTTCAACAAAAAAATTCCATTAATGAGTTTTACATTAAATATTTCCAATACATTTACTACATCATTGAATGAATTCTAGAAATTATCTTTGATTCACAACAAACTAAAATATGCTTTTACCTTATCTTATGGCTCATAAATCAATAAAAATCAAAACTATTTGTCTATTAAAAATCATGTATTAATATATAAAAAGTAACAGTAATAGTTCATCATAAATATTTATTCATTACAAACAAATATACCTTAAAACAAACATCACGTAGGCTAGTGGTTGGCATAAAACCTATATCGTCCTTCGGGCATGGGTTCAAGTCCAATAGTCTTGTCGGACTTGATTGGCTGTCAACCAAAATACATGATGTCCTTTTTAAATCCACAGTAATATAATATATAAGATTAAATCCTTGAAATAAGGTTAATATATAATTATACTTTTATCCATTTTTCACCATAGAATTAATGCATAATTACTTCCTCAAATGTTTTACACAGACATTTCATAACTGAATAACTTTATAACCCTTCAGAAAGATGAAAATCCAAAACCTTTTAAAGAGAGACATGAAATCAGACTAACATTGATACCCATATATCAAAAATTACCTCTTGGTTGTAACATTCTAAACATGCGTATACCATTATAATATATTCCCTTGAAACATTTTAACAACCTGAATTACTGTAAATCCTTTTGGAAAACATGTTTTATTCCTCGTTCCATTATATATTGGATTTACTCTTTAAATACAAAAATATTGTAAAATTCATTAGTGGTTGCATAAACCACCAATAAAAATATTCTTAATTAGTTCCAAGGTGATTGATGTTGTCTTATTTACATATTCATATCCCTTATATCCTTATCCATATTACATTATCTTTTCATAAAGACTATGTTAATGGATACCTTCCCTTAGTCAAAATGTTAAATTTCAATAGATAATTTTTATAGATGATCATGATCATTCAACATATTCATGTAAATACCTATAAAAAACATACACATAAAAATCCATATATAATTCACTATTATTAATTCTTGAATCCTAAAACATAAATACTTTGATAACATCATCCATAATATGTTTACAATAATACATATTACCATTAAAATTTCATCTATAGTCTCATCATCATCACAATGTAACCATTACATGAACCACCTTGTTGATTATCTTCAAGAACATTCATCTTTAAACATTGGTTTTCATAATGGCCATTTTCTCCACACATAAAACACTTGTCCTTTGAGGAAAATTTGGGAGGCCAAAATTCTAATCCATTTCATTAACTGAACTCTTAATTTTCCCCTTACAGTCACATGATTTGTGTCCTTCTTTTCTAGAGTAAAAACAACTTCTATATCCTCTAAGACATTCACTCAGATGATTATTTCCACATTCATGGCATAAAAGAAAACTGAATCATCATTCCTCCATGGTCTCCAATACCAGATATCTCAGTGAACCCCTAATTTATCTTTAATGGGGAGTCCAAGAGTTAGTGATGGTAAAAATTGTTGATCATGTTCCATGAAAACTGGTTAGGTATGAATATGACATCATTCACTCCAATGATAATCCCCCTTGAATTCCCATCAGAAGTTCTTCCATCAAATTCATCATTAATCCAGTTCCTTCAAGTTCCCACAACTGACTAAAACCAGAATCATAGTGTGAGTATAACTTTTCATATCAACAAACCTCATTGTCATGAATAGAATGACTTATATGATGTATAAATCCTAACACCTTCTCTAATATATGAAATTATTTGATCATACTAGGTTATTCAAATAAAACATATATCTAAATCATTTATGATAGTTTGTGAAGAGTTAGTGAATTATAAAAGAATATCCCCCATGAGGGTCAAGACAAGTGTGCAATAAGGCCTATTTTCATGTACCAGATTACCCCATGTCAAGAATATAACATCTTTTTAGAGTTATTACCCATAAGTACATCTGTGCTAGATCCACATCCACTTATAGAATCCAGACAGGGATCCATTTTATGTAAGACACTCATTCTACTCATTACCAAAATTCTTGGACATTTTCTTAAATGTTAACTCATCCTTATACTTATCCTTAAATACATCCCAATAAATAATGATATAAATAAACCTAGGGATGTCACTAATGTTTTTTCAAACTAGTTTTCAATGGTTATTTATATCTTTTCATAGATAACAACAATAGAGACCATCGCATTAAAAAACATGACATTACATAACTTTTTGAGAATTCTAAAACATTATACAAATAGATTCCCAAAGACTATAGCTGGTATAGTTCCATTAGAAATATGAAATCAATAATATGTGTACAAAAGAGATATATGTTTTCTCCCAATTGGTTATTCATAACTAGAACCCTTATTAGACACATGAAACATATGACATATCTTCATAAAATGGTGAAGGAAACATATAAATGGATGAGATTAAATGCTCAGCAAGGGTAAACAAGGGAGACATGTAAGAATAAACATTATCATAATGTTATGAGAAGATTTTCATGAAAATAGAAGATCATACCCTGCATATCAAAGATCACATACATGAATAATGACATAAATCTTGGGATTTAATTAGACATGAATCAAAAAAAGTGATGGATATTATATATGAAAGCATAACATAGGAGTATGAAATGGAATTATGGAAACATATAAGCATATAATTATTTCCATATTAGATAAGTCATAAATGCCAAGATGATATTAGTGGAAAAACTCATTTATCAAATCCGGTGAACCCTTGTTACACCCTCATTTTATCCTTATATTATATAACTAAGTAAACCCTAAATCCTGCATTGTCAATCTCATGATATATATATCTTTACTCAAGACATTGGAGGGGAATATTGGTCCCACCCTTCACAAAATGAAATCTTACATACATGTGACAAAATATCATAAATAATGATATAATAACCCATGAAATAAAATGGGTATCAAAAAAATGTAAACATGTCATCACGAATGGAAATACATAGGTTTCTTAATAATTTCATTATAAACATAACCCATGAATGGAAAGTAGGTTTTAAAAGAATATATCCTATGAATGGGTAATGAGTTTCATAAATATATTACCCATAATAGAGAAATAGGTTGCATAAAGGCAATGGTATTTATCCCAACTCATTCATTTAAAGTTCAGGAATGGAACATTTAGATCATTTACTAGAAAATCATGAGTAACATCAATAGAACCATCTTAGATGGATAGTAATTTTGAAATTTAATATATATGCATTTCTTGATGAAAGTATACACACCTTGAAATTTGTTTTTAATACATAAAACCATTTCAAAATAATCTGATAAAATACCTTGATAACATATTAATGAGACAAGAAATCTGTTTTGAAAAAAAAATTCATCAAATAATTTAAAATAATAAAAAAAATTGAAATCCATTTCATTTAAAATACATTGAAAATTTATAAATAAAACATCAAAACATTTTTAAATTAATTTTTTTAAACATATAAAGAATTAGGAAAACATTTTGAAAACCATTTCGTTAAAAGAAATTTATAAATTTATAAATAAGACCTGATTTTTTTTTGAAAAATGTATTCCATGAATATATATAGAATAAGTTTGAATCCATTTTGTAAACAGTTTTCTTTAAAAATTAATTTTTAAAATACATTTTCTCAACGACTGACCTTTTTTAGAAATGAAAAGGTAAATTTATAGAAATGATGGTGGGTAAACCCATTCATGTTGTATGAGGTGAAAATATTATTCATTTTTCTTGTTAAAAAGTATTGAAAAGTGTTTTATTCAGAGAGCTACAATAATATTCCAATGAAGATATTATTAAAGGAAAAAAGTTTAAATATGTCATACATATTATAGTGAAATGGTAAAAATTCATGGAAACCCTTTTTAGAAAACATATATTTCTGACTGAAGAGAGGGTATGGTAGGTTTCTCCTAAAAATAGTGTCATAACTATATTATGTGCCAAATAGTATAAAATCATACTAATACATGAGTATATCTTGAAATAAAATATGATACGGAAACTCATGAATATTCTTGGGAGATGGATCCTAAGATTTCATCAAATGATGCATAAAGATAAAAAATCTTGACAACAAATGAGATTGTATAAATATATACTTATAACATGGTATCATGGGATAATTCTCTCAATTTAAATAAATTAAATCACATGAATAATATAATTTCATTAAAAATTTTGAGATTCATGATATGAAATATAAAATTGAAGTATATTCACCGAGAAGAAGAGTTTAGGATCATTATCTCCATGTAAAGAATGGAAATTAAATGAAGAATATAATATGATTAAAATAATGAGATTCATGATATGGAACGTGATATGGATGTATATTCACCCCAAAAATGAGTTTATGTGCCCACAAAAATAAGAGTCTCAATGAAAAAAATTGATACAAAAGTGTTTTAGGGGATTTGGTATCTTTTGAAACATAAACCCCATGAATGAATGATAATCAAATGGGAATGGGAATACTAATAAATTTAAAATCGTGATATATATAATACAATAATAGGATGTAAATACACCACAAAATACAAATGAGTGGTGAACATAGCTTGTATCTCATAGAAATTAATTGTGAGATGAAATCCCCCACATTGTGCCTTGACACTCTTCGTAATCATAAAATATTTCTCTATAATAAATATAAGTTTATCATAAATATTTTTAAGAATTAGATAATAATACATAATACCATATTTGGTTTTATTATGTCCTTATATCACATGTTTTTAATGATCCTATGTTAATGTTTTAGTTCGGGTTATATTCTCTTTGTTCTTCACATGTGTCTTGTTTTGTTATATAGTTGATCATTATACATAAATAATGATTCAAAAATATATAATATGATATAAATATCAGTTATACCCAATATAGTTATATTATAAAAATCTATATTATAATGATGTATGTAACAAAATACATTGTTCATGTAGAAGGTAATTCATACGTACACATGAACGATTTTTCTTTTCTTTTTGTCGTATTGAATGGAAGTGTGTAAATGAAATATGAAAATATATGTTTGTATGTATGTAAAAATATCATTATTACAGTATAATTAATATATCATATATATAATATAGGTTCATTAAACCCATCCTTAATATGTTCATTGTGGTGTGTGAAATAATCAAATCACTCTGACAGGGAAGTAGTCCACACATCCTAAAACGAGATTGTCATTTTAACACAATATAGAAGGTAAAAATATGTGTGCTGTAAAATTAATACATAATATTAAATAAATAACAAATATTATAATATATATATATATATCTTCCGTAAAAATCTTCATAATTATTGGTGTTAATGTGAAGTGAACAATCATCTTTTTGTGAAGTAATTGTCCTCTGTAAACTAAAACAGTAGGTTAAACATCCATTAGATGAAGATGTGTGTAAGTATAGATTAAAAACATTGAAAAATGTCATTAAAGTATATGTAGGTTATCGGTTTTATCACACAATAAGGGTATAAAAAGGCTTAAGGTGGTGTATAATGAAAATAAATATAAAGAGCTTGAAAGAATACATTACATGTGAATCAGGTATCTCCATTTGCCTTATGCCAAAAGATTTCATTAATAGGGTTTCTAAAAAAGGATAGATTCAATTTATAACAAAGGATTTTTTCGAGGCTAATTGGGCATATCTTGGATGAATTTAAATGGTTTGATTGATCCGAGGTGTTGGTAAAGGTGGTGGCCTTTTATAGGGAACTAAAAGTGCAGACATAAAAATTTTAGAAACGAATTCAGTGTTCACATGATCTTACCAAGAAAAAAATACTAAAAAACCATCCACACTAAATAATTTAATATTTTTTCTAAACTATTGACAGGAAATGAGTGTTTTACATGTGTCTTGTTAATTTGGGACATTAATTTTAAGGCTTAGCCCTTAATTAAGTTTAATTTAGCTTTAATTGTTGTGGTTTCTTTTAATCATTTTTACTAATCATTTTTTTCAAAAATTAACATGGTATTAAAATATATCAAAATATTAAACAGAATAAAATGGTTTATGTCGGATTTTTGAAATTCCAATCACAAAAGATTCAAAATTAAGATTTGTGCTAGTCCCACAGATGGGACGAAATAACATAGGTTTAAAGTAGGAAAAATCTCAAAAGTTTGTTTAGATTATTTATGAAGTATCACAGTGGAATTGATTATAATTATGTTTATTATCTTAATATATGTAATATTTATCTAACCTGACGTAATATTTTATTTAAAATATCTGTTATCATTATTAAATAATTAAAAATAGAAATTTTTTAACTAAAAAAATAGTATTTTTCACTATTAATCAAAAAATGATGTTGGTCAGAAAAATCCTAGAAATTCACCCATGGAAATGTTCTAAATTTTTAACTCAAAAATGAAATTTATTTTATCCAATTCAATTTTTATGTGTGTCTAACAAAAAATTTATTATTAAATGAAATTAATTCTTGTAAACAAAATTTTTACATTAAAGGGACAAAAATATTTACGTTATCAATATTTTTTTATATAAAACAATAATATTTGAAAAGTTATTATTAATATGTTAAATGGATAGTTTATAGTAATATTATTTAAATAATTTGAACCATAAAAATATTTTTTTCATTGAATATCAGTGTTAAGTGCATCATACACAAAGTTGGTATTGTTTGTAGTGCAAGCCAAGTTGGAATTGCATGTGAATGGAGTGTTTGACTTAGTGTTTAAACATATATATATATATATATATAAAATTAACTATTTATAGAGTGATTTTAAATGAAAAATATTTGAAAGATAAATTAATCTGAAAAATAATAATTCTCAAAGTCTTGGTGAGTTACATTTTTGACACCTTTATATGTCAACCAAATGGATAGGATAGAACATCTTGTGAGAATTAATTCATATTTTTTATCATTTTAAGAATATGGTATGAACCATATTTATGTGAACATGGAGGAAATTAAAATATTGTATAAAATTTTAAAAAAAATGAATCCTGAATAACTATACTTGTAGAACCATAGGTTTTATGTACAATACTATTTATTCTTTTATTTTGAGTTTATTTTTACTTAGTTTTAGTTTTAGGAGGTTCCAAGGGTTTTGTCAATGTTTTGAATTACTTTCTAGAGGTGCATTATTTTATCATGGTTAGTAGAAACTGTGAACCATCCTAAGTAAATTGTTTAAGGGAATATATTTGTCACTGTGATGGTGAACAGGTGACACATGGTCTATCCAAACCAAGTGAGTACATAAGAGAAACCATGATTATTGTATATAGTAAAAATGAAATTTTGGATAATGGGTTTTCAATGCATATATGATGACTATGTGAGGGGTTAGATTAAGAACATAACATCGCATGATTGGTGAACCATTTTATAAACTAAGTAGCCTAACCTGGAGGTGAATAATTGGGACCACAATAATCCTTTCATTCCCCCTAAAATCATAATATCCCAAATTCATTTATATTATAAGTCAAGAGAGATGATCACTTTTGATCTGCGAGTGATTGGTAGGTGTAAAAAATCTGTTCTCAGGCCCAGATTCATTTCTAAGGGTCTTTTTTCCCCATTATTCATATATACACGTATTTTTGCCTCTAAAAACAAAAATATCATGTATTTTATGGATATTTTTATTTGTTATTATGGTTCTAAAGATGAAATATTGTTTTATCTAGTGATTAGAACTTGTGTTGTGATGGTTTATTGAGGTTTTGTTCTATCATTATTCATTTTCAGTAACTGTTGAGAGGATTGTGGATTTTGGTTTATATCAAATTGATTTATAATATAAAAGAATAGTGTTAATGAAATTGTTTTCTAGAAATTTGTGTGAAAAATTTGTGTTCTTATTTATAGAAACCTTTTGGGGATATGGATTTATAATTTGGAAATTGGATGGTTTTTCACAAATCATGCGAGTTCCCATGGGAAACCATAACACTTGAAAGAACGGGTATTAGAATGAGGTATCATGGATTGTCTAACCATGTGAGATAAATAGGTGAGGGGTATTCTTGATGTAGTAGCACCACATAGTTGGAAAATTATTTTCTTGAACATGGGGACTAACCATGCAGTGTACAGTTTGAACCCCTAATTTTCTTATCAAATACGAATTAATGCTATAGACCCCCTATAATCCCAATGATCTCTCTATAACCATAAAAATGTTTTCCCCAAAGGATTGAGAGACCTTTACATTATATGTATAATTGTTTTTAGGTGAATCCAAGTGGCATAGGGGCTCAGATTTTTCGGTACGTACTTGTTATTCTATGTTATTCTTAGATCCAATGTTTTTATAACTCTAAAAACCATAGATCTAGTATGTTATTTAAATATCTATATTTTTGGATGTCAATATCAATTATATACTGTTGAATCTATTTTATGAGAAATTGTTTGTTATTGGATCTAGAATATCTATTGGGCACTCATTAATTTTTCGAATGTTTTTGGGGAAGGTGGATTTACTCTTATCTTGACCTAATTTACAACTTGAGGGAATAGTTATAATAAATGATTCCATTGAAATTGTGGTGAAATAATTGTGTTATTATTTGTAGGAATCCCAATTCGTACAAGAATTTATAAAGTAAGGGGAAATTGGTTGGATTTATAAAACCCCCTTTGCTTTATAATTATAACATATTGATTTTAGAATTATTGTTCTTTTTTGATGAATAAAAATGGTTTTATAAAATTATATATACAAATAACGGTCTATGGAATTGGTTTACATGTATTTTTGTATACATGTTTTTCAGGAGTTCATTTTCTTAATATATGACCCTTTGTAAGTGTTTTTTTTTCTATTTGTGAATGTCATAACGGTCAACTTGGGATGACTTGGTGTATCAACAGGAGGCCACAAATGAGTATAGAATTCTAAGTTAGGCATGTGTGGTATTTTGGGAGACATGGATATGCATATGAAATAATATTTTAAAAATAATATATACATATTTGATCTATTTTACTAGAAAATTTTTATGTATTATTTAGAGATAGTTATTACTACATTAAACTATTTTATATAGGATGTGCTATCATATTCTATCCTTATTGATGATTTCAGATGTCATTGGGGAAATACTATTGATTTTTGACCCACCCCATTTTTTGGGATCTATTGTACGTTTTATGGAGTCTTCTATAAATACATAGTTATAGAAAAGGTATCTCGGTTTTTTAGTGATGCTTCTAGATAACATGGGTAAGGCATGTAGAGTTGGATATTGGAGGGGTTGGGTATTTCTAGTAGATATCACATGGTAGGTTTGAGATCTATTGTCTTTTGTTATATTTAGTATATATTTATTTTATCACTACACTCAAATATGGTTTAATGATTTGGTTATGTTTGGATTTTTTTTTACATGTTCATCATATAGGGGTTTTGTTGGTTATTGATTATGTAGTTTGTGTGTTTTATCTTCAAAATGGAAAATCATCCCCTGAATGCTTCTGTGCCCCTCGATATTTATTTCCAACCAATGGTCAAATGGGGTTGTCACCTAAGGGCTAATTGCACACCCATCACTTCTCAATCCATTCGGGAGGGGAAGAATGTTACAAATGGTATCAAATTTCGTGGTCCATGAGTTTACAAAATGTATTATCTTTGATTAGTGAATATATATATTTTTGGTACAATTGGTGTCACTTTTTGTTTGGTCCTATAGTAAGAAAGAATATCATTCATTCATTTGGAATGTTATTAATAATACCATATTATAAAAATATGAAATACTGCTCATTTAATTTTATAATTAACATCTTTATTCATAACATCATGTAACTAGGGTGTTTTGGAACAGGACTATATTAAGACAGTTTTAGGTGAGTAGTCAACTCATCGATATGATTTCAGCTGATGAAAATTTAATGAAATTCATTGATTGTATGACTTACCAGTAGTATTTAACTATTCTCTATATGTTTAATGGTTTATGAAATTTAAAAATTGATGAATTTTTAAAATAGTGAAAATGGTTGTTCTAAAAATATGATTTTTAGTATTTTAAAAATAAATATTAATATGTGGAAATGGTTGAATAATGGAAATATTTGTTGTCATATGTGTTGATATGGTAATCGGAAACTGTAAACACCTCAATTTCTAATGATTTATTTGGAAAATATTTTTTTTTGGGTTATTGTGAATTGAACAAGGTATGTGTCATATAAATAAACCAGAATAGGCTATTGAGAATGTAGTTGTACCATTGCCTCAATTGATCTGAGAGCTGGTCCAAAGAATTATCAAGGATTTTTAGGCCGTGGATAAGTGAAATAAGAATAATTAACCTCAGTAGGGTGACTATTTATTTCATTTCCAAAAGAAAAATCTACCCATATATCAAGGGGAATCGAGCTAGAAAAAGAAAAAGACTGGTTAATTTTGATGAATTGATTCGTCTATTTTCTTGGGACACAAATTAAGTTGAATATAAAGTTGATAGCATATATACATGAAGATTTTGAATGGTAATGATGAAAATTTTTAGTTTATGATGAATTATTCAATGAAATGACATTGGAGGATATTAATGATTTTTTTAACATGAAATTAGGTCCTCACACCATTCCTATTTCTATAACAATATACCTATTCAGTTTTAATTAAGATAATCACTCGATGATTGTTTAGGTGGATAAATTTGTAAATTTATTAATCATTTTTTTATATGTTGTTTCTTGTGAATCCTCAATGATACACATTTTTTATTTAGGGTATAGGCTAGGTATTCTCTCAAATATTATCATTCATTGTTTAATGGATTATAAAAAATGGTCAACAAAGGGACAATTATTTAATGGGATGTCTCATAAAATATTGTATTGGAGAGAATGTTTATCATTATAGAAATAGTTGAGAAATATAATTATGGGAATAAGTGGAAGAGGGGCACCTAATTCTAGATTGGTGGTACACCTAACAATCTTAACATGGGATAGTATGTAAACATTCCACCTTAATGAAAAAATATGTGGGGATGATTTCAATGTGGTTCATTTTACCATATGAATTGATATTTTATATTACCACCTAGGGTTCATCAGTATTGAAAACAAATGGGACATCTTCAGTGTTATTGTCACAATGGTCCAATGTTGGGTTCAAGAGACACATCTGATGGTTCTCAAAGAACATATAGTTTGATGAGATGAGTAATGTGTAATAATTCTCATCATTAGAACCGAGTGAGACAAGGTTGTTCTAGGAACCAAAAGACTCCTAAAAAAGAAAAATATCAATATGGTATTAAAGAGAATGTTGAAATGAGTAAAATTTTTATGGAGGTGGGAAAGTGGTCATGGACGATCAATTTAGTACTTCTATGGTGAGAGGTATGATTATTTGTAATTTATACCCAATAAAAACCTTTTTTAATAAAATATTTTCATACTTGTTTATTTATTCCTGTGATACTAATCATATGGATTTTCATGTTGATATGATATCTTCTATAGTGTCACAGAATCCTACTCTTAGACAAATATAATGTAATGATTTTATGTGTAAATCTTGTTCTTTAACTCTAGATAGGGATGCATATCATTTATATTTTTTTGTGTGATTAAGATAGATGTCCATGACTTGATTCTAGTTATAGATTAATTTAAAAGATTCATGTAACTGATCAATAGTTGTTCTTCAAATTCTTGTCTTACATCTTTGGATGGGATTGAGAATCACGTTAGATAATATTTATATGTAAAATCATGTGTAGGAAAATTTTTGGAACTAGTGGTTATAACCATATTCTATCAATTCAAATCAATTACCATTCCATTTGTTCATGAGATTTTGTATAGTAATTTTTTAACTATTTTTAACTGGTTTATGATTTTTTTACAAGAAAATTTCATATCGATTATAGAAAATAGAAAGGTAGAGTTTATGATTGACCTCATACAGAGAAAAATTCATAAATCACAACCATCATATATGTTCAAACTTATATAATTTTATGAATTGAATGTTTAGTTTGATATTTTGGAAGGTATAGGTTTCATACGACTAAGTATGTCTCCATGGGTAGCCCCAGATCGGTTTTCATAGAATTTTTATGGGACTCAGAGTGTTTGTGTGGATAATCATAAGGTTAATCATGTATAAATAACGAGTTGTTATACTCCTCATTACATTTATGATCTTTTTGATCAATTTAGGGGAGAGCAGTGGTCCTCTAAAATTTACATACATTTGGGGAATCACTAAATGATAGTACATACCAAGGATATTATAAAGAAAGTTTCATAAGTAGATATGGTCATTATGACTATGTGGTTTTGCAATTTATTCTTATGAATGATCCAACCATCCTTACTGAATTGGTGAGTCATATGTTTCAAAGGTATATAGATTACATTATGGAGGTGTTTTTGGATGATACACTAGTTTATTATAGGGTAAAAACAAAACATGAAAAACACTTTTCTATAGTTTTGTGTATCTTGTGGGCGCATTGTTTGAATTCCATGTTATCAGAGTGTGATTTTTCTATAGAAGAGGCATGTTTTATTGGACATGTCGTTATAAAAAACTTGTTTTTATGGATCTTGAAAATGTAATGGTTCATATATCTTGGAAACCACCCAGGAATGACATTGATAAATGTAGTTTTCTTTTGTTAGTGGGATTATACAGAAATTTAGTATTTTATTTTTCACATTTTCATCATTAGTTACACTTTGAAGAGGAAAGTAATTACTTAAAAATGGCACAATGAGGTTTAGAAATAATTTAATGAAAATAAATTTAGAATTATATTGACTCCAATACTCACATTTACAATGTTCAGAGGAGGCTATAGAGTCTATTATTATGAAGCGGGATCTGGGTTGTATTTTGTTCTCATTTATGGAGATCATCGGGATTTTATGGATCACGTCAATTTTGGTTTCATGGGAATAAATAACAAACACACAATTTAGACGTGGATAATCTATCCCATTATTTTTTGACATTTAATAATTATCTATCTTGTGAGAAATTTACAATGTTTATGAAACATACTAGTTTCAAATTCATATTCATTTAAAGAGACTCAGACATTAGGTATTTTATATTTTATGAGTATCTATAAAAGGTTTACATCGACAAGATGTATATATCTATTATAGGGAACTCTATTGAACACACATTGAATAGTAATATATATACTCAGTAGGCTAAATTGGATTCAAAAGGTGGAAACTAATATCATTCAGTGAAGATATTCATCTAGAGGGTTTGAACAAAGGTGGTTTTGTAGTTTTATTTAATTTTGTATCTTCTTAATTTTAACAATAAAGTTATAATTGTTCATACATCTAATCGTTGTTGTGTTTCTATGATGTTAAAACTCAACGATGGGGAGACCATTTGTGCTTGGGTACTGGATGAGAGTTCTATTATGTGGTTTTGAGATCAGATCGTTTGACCAATATCATATAAGAAAAAACTACCCAGTTCTTACCATCATTTGAGATGGACTTCTCATCACATGACTTTTAAATTGTATAAAGCATTAAAATAATAGTTTGGTTGGGTTGGATGGAAAATGCATTTAGTAGAGTATGTATTGAGATACCTCACCTTTCAATTTGTCAAATATGTGTTTCAATATCTAGTGGATATATTTTAGTATTTTTCAATTACAATGTGAAAATTATTGAATATAATAATGTATTTTTTTACAGGACTACCAAGGATGGTTAAAGAACGTGATACCATATGGCTGATAGTTGACCGACTCATAATGTTATCCTATTTCATCCTTATACATGAAACTAATATGGCGGAAGACTTGTTAGAAATAAAAAATAAATAAACTATAATGATCCACAACATTCCTATATTGATTCAATGAAAATAAGACCCTATGTTTTAATCTCATTTTTTGAAATCCTTGCATCATTCCCATAGATGATAGCTTCTTTTTACTACAACTGATAACGCTAAAAACATATGGCCAGTATAAATAGACAATCTAATCATTGGATGAAATTATTAGGTCTTGGGTGATGCATTTTTGTGTCTCTTTGGAAGAGAATATACCTTTATTGTATTTCTCATAGAATAATAGTTATCAAGGGTAAATACATTTCTATTAAATTGTATAATTGTATGATTATCCTTGTAGTTCTTTACTCTATTGGGGGGAAATAGGAGAGACGTCACTAATTAGTCTAAAACATATGTAAGAGACAAAAATGGTTTTTTAGTTGTTCATAAATGGTTTAGATACATCATCGAGTCACTATAAATCATATACAGATCCTCATCGGAAACAGTTTTTGTTTTAGGTGAGTAATGATGTGTTTTTTAGAATCTCTCAAAAGACATAGAATCAGATTTTGGGAAACAAAGGAATATTTTAACCTCAACAGAAATTACTTTTGAAGGAAACCGAATGAGTAATTTAGGTGGAATATTAGTTAGTTTTTTAACCAATGTTAGTCCAGTTCACAATGTGTTTCATGAATTCCAGTTCAAGAAGTACCAACCTCATCATAACCTTGTCATTCGAGGGGATCACTTTATACTAGAGATGGATTTCAAGTTGATTCAAGTGCTGATACAGATTATGGGTTGTTAAGGGATGATGTTGTGTGGTAAAAGGATCAAGCTTCTATTATTTTTATGGAATCATTGTAAGATTTATGAGGAAATGTCTGAGAATGAGAATGAATTGTTTGAGTAGGGGACCAAACTCTTATAGGGAAGCGAGTATTTTCTATATATAGGGTTATAAAATCCATTGGTGGGGCGATTTAGTCACCCTTGGTTTTAGATAAATTACGTTTTTTTTTGTAATTTGAGTATATATTTTGTGTTGGTTGAGTTTTGGGAGGTTCTGATCAAACATTTCATGTTTTGGAGGATTTTTTGCAGGTGTATGGTTAATAGAAACCATGAAAAATCTTCAAGAAATAGTGAAATAGATGATAGTGGTCACTGAAATGATTCTTGTTTGGATCATAGTTTTGGAATACTGTGTGAGTGTGTAGAGGATTCCATGGTTCATAATAGATAGAAAATCATAGTTGGTTCATATGTTTCTAATCATACAATCCCACCAAGAGAGTAGTGTTATTTCGATGGTAACTCAACATAGTTGGCACACAGTTTTCCAAACCATGTGGTATATAGTTCGAATACCTAAAAATGTCATTCTAATCAGAATTAATCCTTCAAATCCCATCTAATCACATATTTCCTAAATAAACTAGTTCATTTTTTTAATGTATTGGCAGAACATTATTTTCAAATCAAAATTGATTATTGGTTAAATCAATGTGCGTTGGAGTCCTGGATTCATCGGAACGTACACGATCTTCCTTTTTCATCATAGTTGTAAGGTTCTTAACTATTTTAGAACCATATATATATTCTTATATAGATAAATATGGGTTCTATTAAGACAATATTGATTAGATCTTATTTAATCAAGTGATGGTAACATGGTTTTCTATTCGATATATAATATATAACTGTCCTTCCTCATTTTTTTTTCCAATTCATGAGAGGTAGGTGTCTCCACCCTTATCACTAGTTGATTATGAAATTAAAAGGCTTTGTTTTTATAAATTATTTTTTTGAAATTACAGTCCAATACTTGTGGTATTCTTGTTGGAAATACCAATTTTTATTGGTTGTGAAAAATTGTGGAGAAATTGGTTTGATTTTGGAAATCCTCTTTGGGATATAATTTTAAAATTTATATTTTAACATTATGGTTCTATTATTCAAAAATGAAATGGTTTTTTGAAAACTTATTTAGTAAAAATGGGTTATGAAATTGTTTTACTTATATTTTAGCATACATGGTTGGTGTGAGTTCATTTTCATTAGACATAACCCTATGTAATTGGTGTGTGTAGTTGGGACACCTCGTATTGATCTCCTCGTGAAGACATAGTGGTGCCATGAGGGACCACTTATGAGTATGAAACATTAACATGGGAATGTTTGGTGTGTGTGGTGACATGGTTATTGGTATTCCAAATGTTTTTAATAATGCTTAATAAATCATTTATGACATATATAAAAAACTGTGTATGTACTTGTTATAAACAATTTTTACATCTCAAATATTTATATAAATTACACAACGATGTTTATTCATATTTCCATGATTTGGTAAGTCATTGGGGAAATCATATGGTGTTTAAACACTACACCTTCATGGGTATTATTTTTCTTTTTTACATTTCATCAATCTAGACATATGTAAACGAAAGGTCTCTCATATTTTTTGTGACTCTTCTGGATATTATTGGCCTGGAATGTGAAGTCTGAATATTGAAAAGGTAATGTTTTTCTGATTGATTCCACCTACGATATTTGGGTTTTGTTGTATTTTGGGTCTCTTTGATCACATATTTTGGTTTTTAATTGTTCTATGATTTGTTTTTTTGGGTTGGATATGTTTTGAGATTTATTTTTTACTCTTTCATCGTATAAGGATTTGTTGGTTATTTATTTTGTAGTTTTTATGGTTTATCTTCAAAAGGAAAAATCATTACCCAAATTATTTTGAGGCCCTTGTCATTTATATCCAATCTATGGGGTATTTTGGATTCAACCTACGGCCTATTAGCACACAAATATCTTCTTAATATAGTGTATAGGGGTGGGCTATTATGATACTTATTCTAAAATATGACCAATGAACTCATTGTACATATATAAGGTTGGAAATTTTAAGCATTTTTTCCTTTAAACAATAATTAACTTTTTTGGGATTCCCCCTATAGAATGGTATTATAGAAATAAGAATATGTATGGTGAATAACATTTAATATTCATTATTAACCAAAAGTGGTATCTTACATTAGTATTGGAATGATGTAGTGAATTTGGTTTCATATTCTCAATATAGTGCATTAGTCAGCCATGGTGTAGAGAATATGCCTTAGGAAATGTGGCATGTGAGGAAGCCATTAGTAAAGAGTCACAATTTATATAAAAGGGAATTATTTATCTAAAAAATATATAAAACATTAAAAATAATATGACATGGTTAATAAAAGAATTTTTAAATGTGACCCATAAAATAGTAAGAGCTATAATCATTTCAACAAAATTTACAACATGATTTTTGAAAGTTTTTATGTGAGTGTGGTTAAAGATGAAGAAACAAAAATTTAAAGAAATATTGTTCCAATAGAAATGTTAAAATAAGTTAAAGAAATAAATTTTTATTATAGATAATCTAAAGATTTTTTTATTTATTATAATTCAAAAATTGACTTAATATAAGAGAAGTTTTATTAATAAAGTCACTCTGATTATTAGTCATGATAGATGTGAGTTTAATTTGTTCAAAAAAATGTTATGTGTGAAAATTTTCTACTAATATATACTTTTTTTTATAAGAATAATATATCACTTTTCTCAATTTTATGATATTCAACCGACCTAATTTGAGGATGTATAAAAATGAGGAATCATGTATAATGTCTGTGATTGAATAATTGGAGTAGATTGATAAATGAAAAACAATATATAATTTCAAAACAGTAAAATATCATAATGTTATTGGTATAATTTTTCTCTTTAGGAAAAAGTTTGAAGACAATAGAAGATTGGATTAGAAAAAAAAATGGATTGTATTCATGTGATATTCTAAAGTTGAAGAAACATTCACTCTGGTGGATATAATGGTGTCAGTTAGAACATTTATAGTTTTTTTTGTCTTAATAAAATTGAAAATATTTCAAAGGGATGTGAACAATGAATTCATAAATGGAGTATTCAATGAATAATATTATATAGTGTAGTTTTTTGGATTTGTAACTAGATGTATTTGTACATATGAATTAATGTTAATAAAGGATTTGTGTAGCCTGGACCAAGAACCGTGTTTTAGTTATGCATAGTTTGATTCATTTATAAGAACAATGGAGTTCAAGAGAGAAGTGCTTGACCATAAACTAATATGGAAAAAACATAAAAATATAGATAGTGTATGGTGATAGTACATATCAATTCCATTATATTTAATAGTAAAAAACATATTTCATTTATGATGTTTTATCAAATAATGAGTTCACAATTTGATATTACATTTATTATTTAATTTAATTACATTATTGTTCTATATAAATGTCAAAATAGAGATATTATATTCATCTTGATGGTAAAATATATAAGTTAAGTGACAAATAAATTCATTATGTAATAGTGTAAACTAGTTTCAACTACAATAGATTCTAGAAATAAATTTGGAATGAATTTATAAATCAAGATACTATACTAAAAACTATATAAATTAATATTTAAAGGATAACATTATCATTAAACATCCTATATAGATATTTTTAATACCATAACATATGTTGAAAATTTTAATATTTTTCCTAACATTGAAAATCTCTTTGAAGTGAATATAATATTAAGGCATATTTAGGGTACACTAAATCACAATTTATTGATCAATGTGACAAAGGGTCTGTAATATTTGGTGTATTTGAATTAATATTGGTCTACTGACATTCTGAATTGAATACCCCATTAGGGTATAATTTTAAATTTAAATGAATTATGTTGGATGTCTATGTAAGAAGCATGACTATAAATAATTTAGTATATCCAATAATGATAACTTTTTTTTACTAAGGGAAATAAACAAATAAAATAAATGAAGAAAAATTGTATGATATGTGTGATGTGGTGAAACAAATATTGTGGATTTATTGAAACACCAATAATTATATTAAATTAATTATGAATCTGTTACATCTATCTCCATAAAATATATTGAAATATGTTACTAATTTCTAAATAATATTTTAGATAATAACACTGTGAATTTGTATTTTATTAGAATAAAATATCATGTGGAAGATAGATTCACAAAAACTATTGGATGATCACGTTTTTTAGAATAACTAGTTGAATTAAGGAGTTTGATTAATTATTTCTAACTGATGAGGTCTTTTGTTCACTAAACCAATTTTTTCTAATAGTATATTTTTATTTCATTTTTTATTTCAAATAATTACATTTGAAAATGTGAATAAATTTATAAAGAGATATTATTCATGAGGATTTGGATGTTGATCAATGATTTAATTACATTATAATATATAGTTAAAACACTAAATTATTTTTCATATTTCTTACAATGATCCTTGAATTATATAAGTTTATAGATTAGTAAAATTATATTTATTATGATTTATTATAATGAAGACATCAGAGATAATAGAACATAATATGAATTCAAGTAGACAATTCTTTTTCATTTTATTATCAAATGTAGATAATAACTATATGAAAATATAATTCAAGAGTAGTGATGTTAGTAAAAAATTTTATGGTTATATTTTGTGGAATAATGAAATATTTTAGAATAAAATATTTAGAGGTTTAACAAACATATATGATAGTTGAATTTACAATACAAAGGGAATTATTATTAAAACCACAAGTTGATTTTCAAGTATTTTATAACATATAATTTATTTAATATTATTTGGAATTAATTTTATAGAGCATGAAGTATCTGGAATTGATAATAATTTATATGGTGTGGATAATAGATATTGTGTATATAGCAGGTAGAAGGTTCACCATGATTACTTGTACCACACCATGACTAGTGTTGAAATAGGGAAATGTACAATGACCTTTCCATAAGAATTATTTCATAAAAGAGTAATACTTTTACATAAAATAATTATCATCATTATTAAACATATGTTAGAGTCATTCATATCAATAATGGTATATCACTTCTATAAATATTTTGAAGATAATAAATTGGAAATGTCTTTTATATTAAATATGAAATAACTGATGAAAAATTATATTTTATCATTATTTAAATCATGGTGTTTATGTGTTACATGTTGTTGCACAATATGAAATTATTCATAAGAAAGTTTGGGTAAAATTTATTTGTTCTAAAGTTTTGTGTAATATGATGTCACACAGACCTTATTTCATGAGGAATTCATGGGGAGATTTATGTGCATCAAGATATTTATTTCTATCAACATGGAGGAAATTACAGACCATAACTGGGTCAGTTTAAAAAAATATTTTAACATTGAATATTGTGTCTACATGAATTAACTTAGACCTTTTATAAATATAATTTTTCTTCCAAATAATATCATGTTTTATCACGTTTTATAATATTGTATAGTATAAAACTAATGCGTCAAATTGTAAAAACCAATAATCCATTATATCATTAATTGTGAACATTATATAATAAATATACCATGTAAAATTTAAAATCATATATTGGTGAAATGAAAAAATATAATTAGAATACAAAAATTTGGATCCTTATGATCTCCAAGATTCACCACAATAATGAACAATATTGTAAAAAAATTGAGGAATTTTTAATATATATAACATTTTTATAATAAATAATAATGAATATTTAGAGGAATTAATTTGAATAATTAATGAAATAACTAGGAGTTATTTATATGAAATATAAAACCAATATAATTGTTTGCATGAAACAACACCAATGGGAAGAGTAAACCTAAAATTAGGATTATTAATTATACCGCTATGAAAGCAACTAACCTATTAAAATAGTAAATGAATTTTTTAAATAAATAATATTTATAAAATATAAAAACTATATTTCTATAAAATATGTATTCAAATTATATTCCAAATGAATGTAAGAGTTCTTATTTTTTAATGTATATTTTAACATATTTTTTAACCATATTTTTAAATTATGAATTGAAATTACATAAGTGGAGAGATGGTGGAGAAAGGAGGGATGTAGATCACTAGATACCCCTTTTGTGATCGAAATTCAAGAGGACATAATCTCTTCTAATTTGATAAAAATATTCAAGGGGGAAAATAATTATTGTTCAATATTTAAATACCCTTTATGAATTAGACTAATGAAAAATATTTGAATATTAATATGAACAATTAATCGCATTCCTCGATAATCCATAAATTTGGGGATTCATTCTAGAACATTATACCAATTAATGAGATAATCATTATGAAGGGTTTATTAGGTCACGTTGATCTAAATCTAGACCCTATCAATAATAGAATTCAATTTTTTAATTTCTCAGTAATTTCACGTTTGATTGTTCAAAAAGATGAGGACCTATGATGATTCCTGGACTTTCTCAAGTTATTATACATGATCTAGGAGTTCTATTAATAGAGAAATATTAATTTATGTCAATGAGATTTTCATGTAATATTCCATTTATAGGATCTGAATATTAATTCATATGGATTTTCAATTATATATTTGAAACCTACAATCCAAAAGCTGAAAAATCGTGATGTTAAAATTGATCAAGAAAAATGTGACTTACACCCAAGAAAAATTTAAGATATGTGCTCCTATAATCTACTTATTATATTATAATCCAATTATGTTATGAGATATTTATTTGTTTTGTGGTAACTCTTTTAAAGATATAAAATGAAACTTGAAAGGGAAGATATGCCCATTATACATGAATTCTTATAGTGGTGGGTTTGTATTCTACTATGATTGATGAGGTTATTTTGAAAACACCGTAGCATTGTATTAATCTAAATAATGTCTATGAGATGTATTATCATTTTTATTGATTTTAATGTAATTTTAAATATTTCCTATGAATATAGGTGGATATATGTCACATGTGGTTTCTATAACATAAATATCCATGATGATTAGGATTGTATAAATTTGATAGTAAGGATGAATTTGAAAGGGATTTATCAAGTAACGTGTTGAAATAAAGATAATATTCATTATTCTGGTAATTATGGGTTTGATAAGGTTGAAACATTTTTATATGATGGTCATGAAGCCTCTGAAATGGCTACTAATTCTATATGTTATATGGATAGAGGACTAACCATGAAAAAATTCATTATGCTAATAAAGGTACTATGATAATAGAAATTGGGATGTATAATAAATATGGAACCTTTATGGGCATGGAGGTGAATGTTATTGGATTGAATGTTAAAAAACTATCTTCAAATGAAACCCTTGGATCAAACTTGGGTATTAAATACATTTGGACTTCTCCATATATGACTGCTATGATAGATACAAATACCGAATACGTGGTGTTAGTTCCTCAAAATGATACTGATTTGATGGATATTTTAGGGTAGACACATCTATAGGGAAAATTACCTTCAATAATAAGTATGTGTATCTTTTTATGTAGTTACCCTCCAAAAATATTACTCAAACGAAGGTTATTGAAGTTTCTCCCCCATGTAAATACTATTATAATAATAAATTAACATACATCATTGTTGATTTATGGGCATATGATTCTTAGAAAAAATATTCCATTACTGTAAAGAATAGTTCAAATGAGATTACTGAATCTCAATTGTCTGATAACCCTGAAGACTCTAAAATAAGAACGAATGGAAAAGAAAATTGAAAAAAATCCTTCCTCATAGGTGTATTATAATAATGGCCTCTAAAATGGGGTTATTGTTTTATCAAAATGAGTTTTTTATTTTGGAACTACCATGGATTAATAATATAATGGATTCAACGAACCTTAAGAACCACATATCATAATGCAATCTATCATCAATTGGAATTATAGAGCTTATGAGTATTATTAACTAAATTTTTTAAATTAATATTTATTATTTTTGGGTGTCTAATAAAATCTATATTTATAATTTAGAAGCATTATATGTACCAAGATTGATGCAAATTAAATTTTCTATTTATCACATGGGGAATAAATGTTTAATGTCATGAGCTTTATTTAGGAGTTCCTCATGTCACATTTCATTTATTTATTAATTTTGTGTTAATTTTAAGTGTAGATATCATTATGAGTAGATCTATTTTATCCCATTTCCTGATAATTGTAACATATTTCTACTAGCCTATTTACAATATAGATGATAGGTTTTATTGTAATTTTTGTATTATTACATCCCTGGAGTTTGAAAAATTCATTAACACCTATCTATTTATTAATATTAGGATGACTAGAATTTAATTCACATTGTGAAGACATATATTCAATTTAAAGTAGGCTAATACAATTGATTAATCATACCACTTTATGATTGGTGATAACTTTACTCTTGTCATATCTTATATGTATCTTACAAGAATTCACTCATACCACACTCCCATATTAATTCCATTAACTATGTTAAATATATTACATAATTATTTTCATTTTAATATTTTGTGAATTATTAATAAACATTTTAGGATCATTTTCCATAGAGATTGGTCAATTGATCTCAAAGGTTATTCCTTTCAAAACTTTTCAATTTAGTTTTATGGGGGTAAAAAAATATTATAAGGCAGATAAAAATAATTTCGCACTCATGATTATGATATTTTTATATCTATGAATGCACTTAAATAAAGTCAAAATATTTTTCCAACATATAATATTCCTTCATAAGAAGAATAGAAAATTTCCCAACTTCTGGATTTTATTATTTCAATGTTGGATTTTATTCTATCAAAGAATTATTAAACCACATGGTTCAAAGAGGGTCACATAAATTTGATGTTATTTATTATTATTTAGAAAAATATGTAATACATGAATACTATTACTTGTCTATTTATTAATTATTTCACCCTCTACATGGTGGATGAAAACATTGAAACATTGGTAGGCTATTTCACTAAACTCATTAATTAATAGTCTCTATGTAGAGATTCTCTAGGGCTATATGATGTCATTTTCTATTTTAATGATATACCGAATTATGATCCCACTTCTATCCTATTTGATGTGAAAATTAGGTGTTTTATTTGTTTCTATAAAGCCAATAATCTCTCCATGATCAAGTGGATTCTCTAATAAACTCTTCATGCACTACAATGATATCATTAAGATAGATATCATTAGAGTAATCAAGGATATTTTCATCAGGGAGTTTCCACTACATAGATTGCACTCTAAATTTCTTATCATTATAACTAAATATAATAATATCTTTAATATAATGTATTTTATACATTTTAAATTAGAAAAATATTTCGTAAGATTATTGTTAAGATTATTTCTCTTAGGATTGGGAATATTATCATTTTCATTTTGATACTTTGTAAGGACCCCATCTCTAGTAACCAAGATCCAATAGTTACATTAGTACATCATCGTAAGATAAAAGACATCTCATCCCAAAGGGGTGATAAGTTTAATAGTTTTGCTTAAAATAATAACATTAATGAATATAATTTTATATTTGATAACATAAACTTTAACATTTTGAAAATGAATATTCTACATTATTGAACTCATTTATATAGTCCTTTTTCATATCATAAGAGAAGGAAAGAAAATAAAGTTTGATTATGGATTCTTATTAAGTGTTATGCAAAACGGAGTATTTCTTGAATAAAATAAGGCATAATAAATATTATAATATAAATAAATTAAAAAAAATCCATTTAATCAATTAATTAACCCTGAATAAAAATATGATTGGAATAAATGATGATAAAATAATTCCACATAAATAATCCACTGATCTTGAAACATAACCATGGATATTATTATTATTATAATTATATATTTACATCAATAAATGACTTCATAATGATGGAATTCATAATTATGGATATCTTCAACATACCATAAATGCCTTGTTCCCATTCATCTAAAAATATCATCATGACATTATTCAATGATATGAATATAAATGGATGAGGCATCATCAAAATCAAAATTTAATTTTTCTAGTGAGACCTAATGATCCATAAAGGGGATATTTAATTCAAATACCCATATATTAATTTATAATTCTTATGAATTAATCATATAAATAAACTAATAACTTAATCAACAATCCATAAATATTAATAATTTTTCAAAGTGAAAGAATTGTCATTTGTAATATCATAACATTACTTTATAATGTTAACAACAAAAAATACAAAATAATATTGTTGATGGTATCATAATATTTTAACATTATTAAATCATATTATTCAATAATGTTTTTTTACATATATGAATATTCTTTCAAAATTTCATAGGAATATTTCTGAAGGAAAATAAATTTTTTCACATTGAAAAATTCTAAATATCTCTAAAATAACAAAGGAAATTTTTTCTTTGAAAATATGACCATATAATTTTAAATTAATCATCAAAAAAAATATAGTCATGATTAACGAAAATTCAGTTTTTTTCTACAAGTTAAAAAATTCCTTTCACACTATTTTATAAAAGTCAAACAATAGCTAGTTTGGAAAATGATAAAGAAAATCCAATGTCGAAAATTTAGTAGAAAAATTATAACATTTTTAAAATTTATTTTATAAATAATTGTAAAATTTTTAGAGAAAATATTTAAAAATTTATTATAAAATATTGAAATGGAAGCAATTTTTTCAACATAAGAGTGAAATACAGTAGATTTTCCTTAAAAAATATTTTTTTTCTTGATTATATGAGTTGAGGAAGATGAATTAAAAAAATTATTCTCATGAAATAAATCAATAATAATAATAAATATGGTGTTTAATATAGAAATATCAAATACTTCACCCAGTAGAGACTTTAATAAAAATTGTCTAAAACAATAATGTGATTTTGAAATAAACCCTTACCACATTAGGAACATTTGAACAATAACCCCCATTAAAGAAATAAAAAATAATAATATTTATATAACATGAATATATTTTCTATCATTATATATAATATAAAATGTGAAATATATATAACACTTTTATGAAAAAAGTGTTGATCATGACATATGTCACATGGACATAAAAGTGAGATGTGAAAACCCTTACATTAGATTCTACCTCCATCATATGTCTCGAAACCTATTGAATAATAAATATAAAATTATATTTAGTATATTACATAACCATATTCACATAAATGATTCGATATTTGATTTTTTTATCATCTTTAATCACAATTTTATTGACTATTCTTTGTTAAAATTGATATACTGCGTAATAAATATTTTTATTTTCACATATGTTTTGGTCAGGATTATAACGTCTTATTGGGTAAAATTACATTATTTCGCATATTAAGGGAACTAGTTAAGGTCATTTTGAATGATAAAAACCAATAAATTATTGATAATTGTGTTTATATGATAAATTATGATGTTTTGTATGAGATATATGGATAAAATTGGTTTAAGGATTTGAGAGAAGAGGTGTCCTTCTATATGCGAGGGGAGGGGCATTCTATGTTTTCATTAAAGTATTAAATTAATATAAATCATATTTTTTGTGCAAAGTGAAATAAATATTTATGTTTATAAGATATTATGAGTATAAATCTAAATAATCTCATAAAATAAATGTTTGATTGGTTTTACTTGTGTTTTAACCCTAATCTGTTTATCTTAACACCCGATTAACCCCTTTAACAGTTATCACAATATTTATGCTTTGCAGTTTTAAGGGTTTCAAATATTACCAAATGAGGTAAAATAACCAATAAATGGATCGTTGTTCTTGTTTTAAATCATACCACATTATGTTTTTTTGAAGATAATATATTTTTTATTTCAAATAATTTAATCAAGTATTATTTATTAATCAACATCATTAATTTCATTTTGGACTCTATTAATTTAATATTACATTAAACAAATTTTTATAAATGGGTAATTTTAATGTAATAATTTAATAAATATATAACATTTCTTATAGATCTATAAAATTAAAATCACACATTAAATCATTAAAATTATTTAAGTTTTAATAATTTTAATTTGATTTAATTTAATTATCTATTAATTAAATAAATGTTGTGTTAGTTTTGTACGATCAATTATGTTAATTAATTCTTTACTAAAATTTATAAATAAAAAAAATACAAAAAATTATTTATTATTAAAACAAATATTGATAACCAAAAATATATTATACCTATCTTTATGTAAAAATTATAAATTTAATAAAACAATTATAATGAATTTATTTTAATTATCTTTAAATAAAAACATTTAAAGGTCAAAAACACATATAAATTGGAAAAATTTCATATAATACAATATTATATTTTTATGTAGGAAATATTTTCATAAAAATATATTAATTCCAAGTGATAAGGTCATTTTATAGTCGTTGTCATATTATTTTTATCCTTAATTACATGATTTACCTTTATAGTGGTGACAATTACTTATTATGGTTAAAATTCATAAGAAAAAATAAAAGGATTTTTTCAAAAAAAAATTGTACCACATTATTAAAAATAAATTATCCATCTTTTGTGATTATATTTTTTAAGATGATGTAATTAATATAAAATCAAATTAGAAAATGTTAATAAAATAGTTTTTTAGAAATACACCTTTTGTGTACCAAAATGTTTTGGGTAAAAAATTAATAATAAAACTGATTGAAATGAAATTAATTGGATTACCAATAATATAAGAGAACAAATTTCAGTTTTAAATCACTCTGAAAAATTTATATTTTTTAATGTTTGAAAAAAATATTTTTTTAAAAAAAATCAGTATTTTCCTTTATTCACTGCAAAATATATCTTTACATAAAAACCCAAAAAAATTACCCACAACACATATTGATTTAATGACATAGAAAATGATATTTTTTTTATAAAAAATAATTAATATATGCTTCCAAAAACAATTTATAATATTTTATCACAAAAACTAATAGAAATCATTTTTGAATAAAAATGTAATTGTGACCGAAAAATAGCTTTACTGAAAACTGTGTACATACTTCCATAGAATTAAAAAATTAATTTTTATTGATTAGATATTATATATATATATATATATTATATTTTGGTTAATACTATTCATACAAAAAATTCAATGTCTAGATTATAATGGTCATATTAAAATAATAATATTTCATGGTTAATTTAAACTCGGTCTTGTGTATTGTATATGCTAACAACAATATTATTATTTTAAAATATAATGCTTTTAGGTTGTACCTCCTTTAATAAATTCCATCCTTTTCTTTTTTAACTTACGATCCATAGACAATGGTATTACATTTTAAATTTCATTTATTGAAAACCCCCATCATAAAACTGGTTAACTAAACATCTTCCTAAAAAATTAAAAATGGATGTACGAAGGTCACCAAAAAGCTAGGTATCCATATAGGTGAACAACAGTGAGAAGTGATAATTAGGAAATGGAAGAGAAAAATAGTCTCCAATTATTAATAGAGGGTGATAAGTAGTGGTTTAAGGATAAATATCATGATGACAATACAATAAATATATGACAGATAAAACGTGTATCAATTTATCTAAAATCAACATAATTTGATGATATTTTTATTTCAATATAATTTTCTTAGAATTATAAAAATTCATTACCATATAGGTTAATAAAATATGATAATAGAAAATTTTAATATCATATTCTGAAATATTTACACCACAACCTAATTCCTTCTTCAAATGATGTGTATTTCAGATGAATTTTTTATTGCTGAAAAAAATTAAACGAACATAAAAACAATGAAAGAATTAAAATCCATTACTCCCATATATAGATATTTATTAAACCCAAAATTGTTAGCTCATGTAATTTAATATTTCATTAATCTGTAAAATGTTAATAAAAATACCCATGTTCCACTTAATCCATTCCATAAATGGTTAAACTTAATACCCTTCTAAAGAATATCTAACTAAATTAAAAATAGAAAATTTTATAAAGAGGGTCACTAAATAAATTTAACATTAATCCTTCATATAACAATAATTATCTAATAATTATCATATACCAAATATGAGAATATATTGATCCCAAATTTTCCAAAAACATGCTAATAACCAAAATTATTAATCACTTTACATGGTTATTGGTACCATTGAACATAATGTTTCAAATCGTAAAACGATATTATAATACAATAGAATACTTAAATGTTTATTTTATATTATTCAGTAATATTATTCATAATGTACGTATAAAACATAATTAATTAATCCCAGTACATAATCACTTTAATTCTTCAATTTGAACTGTTGATTTGGAATAAGTCCTTCCACGGTCAACTAGTTAACTCATGAATTGGGTAATTGAATAAGAGAATTCCTATGTTACTCACACATAATAAATTGATCTAGTTTGAATTTTTTTTCTATATTATCATTTTTCTACATAGAAAACAACTTCCCCTACATTTCAATCATTCCACACGGAATCTCTTTCTACATTTTTGACATGAAGAAAATTGAGTCTTCTTTCCTCCATAGTCTCTACTACCCATGCTCTTAGAGAACTATAATGTTATTTTCGTTGATGAGTCTAAAATTTGGCTACAATTCATGTTGTTAATCATATATCATGATGACATATTATGAATAATCAAAATATTATACACTTCAGTAATCAACCCTTTTGGCTTCTCATAATCACCACATTATCCATTATGATCAACCTTAACATAGTTTATTCCGGTTCCAGCCCTAAAATGAAACTAAATAAAATATTATGATAAACAATAATCATAGTTGAAAACAACATGATCTATAATGTACAAAAAATATTAGGATGTTTTTATAAATAATGTCATATTCTTTTGTTCCTTAATCTATGTTTTCCATAATCTAGTTCTCATGGTTTCTACTAAATTTATCTCATTCCAACTCTAAAGAACCCATATTCTAAGGGGAAATAAATTCATAAACGTTTTAGGTCAAAGGGGAGATGAAAAGTCATTTATGAAAATGGTGATGTATGAAATTTTCAGATTGTCAATATTTGAAAATTTATGACCTCTAAACATAATTTTATGACTTCTTAATAAACTGTTCACATGTTTCCCAATATTCAACTAATTTTTTGGTGTATTAATTATAGAAATTATGTCTATCTGTTTAAAAACAACTCAGGTTCATGTTAAAAAAGTATATATTTATATTATTTTTATTGGTAAAATCATAAATATGTTCCCATTGATTGTATCATATTCAAGTTCTTATATGATATTTTCATAAGAATCTATAGAATTTCCTTTTCCTGACTAAATGAATCTATATGGACATATGTTTCATATTAACACACCAATTCTATAACTGGGTTATAATCTATTTGTATCATATTTAACTAATTTATCACCACTATAGTTGGAATATTTTTGATGTCTCTATTTTTTATTGAGGAAAATCTATTGATGCATTCGTGTTATATATATCACATTATTACATCATTAGAAGATACTGGACATGCTTCATAAAAAATATCTCATAAGAAATATTTAATTTTTTTTATTATATGTCGATCAACTTTAGGGATTGAATAATAGATTATAATCATGACTTTATTGTGGATTCAATCTCGAGGTGGGATTATTGATTGAGGTAAATTCATGTGGTGTTGTAATGAAAGAGATATTCATTAAGGACATAAAAATAAGTATTGATATCCTAAAAAAACACATATAAGGATGAAAAATTCATTCCCAACCTTATAAGATACAATATTCCCCAAATAATTATTATCCACTTATTTCATGTGTATGAAATAATAGGATAACGATATGTGTATATGAATAATGGGGATCCAATTTCAGAAGAAATTTATTTCAGTTTACAACAAATAAAATAATCTTGGTGTAAAAAAAAAGGAAACAAAACCACTAGTACAACAATTATTTAGATTAGGATATAATAATAAAAGGAAGGATCCCAAACCAAGAACCTATATAAATTATGAATCATAGATTTAAATATTTTTGAAATAATATCGAGAAGGGGAAACCTAACCAGCTTATTGGGTACAAATGTTTTAATAATGGGATAATCTTTTACCTTATGGCTTCATTTATAGAAGCGTAGGTGTAAATGATCTAGATTTAAAATATTTATCAATTATAACCCTACATGGATATGGATATCATTCTCACTAACAGTTTTCAATGGGTGTCTAACTCTTATTCAAGATTCATATACAAGGCTATGACTATGAAATTTTAAAAAAGAAGTAAAATTAATATAATAGTGGTAAATCAGTTTACTCATACTAAATTTTAACATTACATACTAATATATATTTTATATATATAATGTAAAATACCCATTACACATTTATTGTCAATTTATAGTTTCATGGGGGTTAGATCGATACTCATTTCAAGACATAAAAATTTCATAACATAATTAATATTCCAAATCACTAACTAAACCATACATTTAAATTATTTATGAAGTTTGACAACTTTTTCTGGATTACCATGATATTATTAAGTCCTTGGGAATGTATTCCTAATTTAATTTTCTACTATATTAAAATTATTATTCAAGATTATTGCGAATAATTATTTTCAGATGTACACAGTACAATTATAAAAAGTAGGATTGGGTGATTATTTTTTGTTTGAAAGTATTGACTATACTATAATTTGAAATATTTATAAATCACATAAATTTAACATTCAATTCATATAATTTCAATGGTTTAGGTCATCTTTATATGTGGATTTTATAATTTAATAGTATTCAATAATGGCTTTTATTTATGGTATATGATAACAAGAGAGCGTACTAATGCTATTAATTTATTTCCATGCTTAGAAAAATATGTTGGGTTACACTTTTCTTTTTTATGGTTGTATTTTATATTTTCCAACTAAATTTTCAAAGGATATGGTTTTTAGTATTTCAGTCCTTTAATTACTAAAAAGAAAATTTTTATAACCTTTATAAAACATAAATAAAACATTATAGCTAATGTGATATCCTATATTATCTAATGATATATGAGGCATTTCATGAAGTTTAAAATTATATAATTACTACATGAGGTTATTAAAATAATAAAATATAGTAGAAATATGGAATGATAGGCCTCAATTAAGATATAAAGGAAAAATAATAACTCAAAATAAAAAAAACAATCCAATTTGTTTATGTTAGAGAAATCATACCCATACGTGCATGAAAATTTAATAAACTCAAATCCTCACTACATCGGTGATAGTTGGGTGTTAACTAATATGACTATATATACATGGGGTGTCATTTATTCATGTATTGATTTCATCGAGGTAATGAAATTATAGGTTCTTATTGATATTAGATTAGAGGATAACCCTTTCAATGTATGTATATATGTTTGAGAGATGGAAATGAAAATATATATGGTAGATGACAAGGCCTATTTTGTAAAAAATGGAATATATTAGAGATTTGTGACATAGGGATTATAATTTGAAAGGTGGTTAGTAAATAATAGGAATATAAATTGACCCTACATATATATGATGAAATCCCTCAATGTACAATTTTTATAAATTAACAATAATTACAATTATAAGGCACAGTCATGGTGTTTTTATATATAATAGATACCATGAGTATATTGTTATAATATCATGGATATAAAAAAATTGGGTAGTTTTGGTGGTGGGTAAAGGCCACGTTAGGGACCCCATTTGTATTGAATATGTACCTCATACACATGGCTCACCTAAAATCTAATATAGTTGTTATATCTATCTATTTCATTGTTCAATATTTGCGTGACCCTGATATATGGGTAGAGACTCTCCCACATGAGCTACTGTATTGAGATCATTCTATTATATTTATCATGTCTATAGGATCTACAATAAAAGAGTAGTTTGTGGAATTGGTCCCAACGATTCATTAAAAATTTCTTAAAAAAACAATATACCTTTAATTATTATACTTTCTTTCTATGGAAATACATAATCACACACAATGAGTGTTTATAATAATGTGGGAGATCCATATAAAATTAAAACACCACTTAGTTTAAATATAGAGGCTCTAATCATTGAAGGAGTTATCATAATGACTTGTATAGAATCCATTGATTACACTCTAGAACCTCTAGTTTCTCATGATGATCCTCTAATTATCGACAAAGAAACCCAAAAGTTTAAGGAGCATTCATTATTATATTTGGAGGTGTCTATGGTATAGTGGGATATAACATAACTTATTATCATTCAAATGCACTTATCAATATGAAGGAAATCCATTCTGGGAAATTATTAAATGCAGTGATGAATTTATTTTTTTAATCACCATTTTATGGATAGTTCTATATATGACATTGAGATAGTGTATTTGGTAAACTAAATATTAATGGACATAGTTTAAGTCTACCACATCTCATATAAGAAATAGTTATAATACATTATACTAAATATTGAAGGTAATAAAACCTCCCATGAGGTATTATAAATTTATATTTATTTACATTATATTATCGAATGAGGATGTCAACCCAATCCAGGTTTGTCATTAAATAATATATCCATGTTCATTCATGATCAAGAAGTAATTTACACTATAATTATATAAATGTAACCTGCATCTATATAACATTTTACTCCTAATTAGACCACAAAAAATTTTCTAGGGTAGTGTTTGAGGATCAATGTGTCATCGACATTATGAATCTTCTCCAAGTGAGCCAAATATATAATAAATTTATAAATGACGTCAATACATCATTGTGTAGTGTTGTGTGAATGTAAAATTCTTTAATACATTTATATACACTCATTACCTAACATGTAATTCTATAATTGGTAATAAAAACCCCTTATAAAAAACAAGGAATAAAATTATGGACTTATTAATCTAAAATCACATGTTCTAAAGAGAAACCATGGGAATAACGATACCATATTATATTTAACAACCATAAAATTATTAATGTAACATTGTTGAAATACCACCATGAATAATTATGATATTTCTAGGGAAAATTTATCTTTTTTATTTTTATTTGGAATTGGACTAGAGTATTAACAAAATGTAGATATGGAAATCATAATTAACCATTTCAAATTATATTATCAAAAACCTATTCAGAATATTATGTGAGAAGCTACACTGAAAGTGACCTGTTGGAGTATTTTATCACTAAGAGGGGGAGGGGGTGTATCAGTGATACCCATTTTCATTCATGATTATTTCAATTGAAGAAAACTCCACCTCCTATTAAGTAGTTCAACACCCTTCTAAGAAACAAATAATCACACATCCAAAGTAACACAATAATTTACAATGTTAACTATTCAATAAGAAGAGTTATGTCCATGGTATGGTTTGGAAATGACCCAATATAATACAATCCACTATAAATAAATCCATGGATTACAACGAGTAGGATGTAACATATCACTTGTGTAGCTCTATGAAACATTCCCACTAGTGTGTGTGCACCCACTTAGCACAATAGGGTAATACAATTGTTTGGTGACAACTCGTGTTACCTACCCTTATTTTAAATTCCATAAATGTATTCAATTGAAATGAAATTCATCAATTCCTTACCTAGAAGAATGGTAAGAACCCCTTAGAATTTATTATGAAACACTGAGTCCAAATTTTTATGTTTCTCATTTCTTCGAGTCTGATTCTTAAAAAACAAAATTCCCAGTCCTATTTTCTAATATAATAAAATAGAGTATAATCAACACCACTTTAATTGACAAATAAAATTGTAATGTTGTATTGAATATGAATGAATTGGCACCACCTGAAAAAAAAATTCAAGCAGAATATAATAGATCTCTTCTTATCTCTAAAACCCCTATTATTCTATAATTCTACAGGGAACAGTGAAAGACTCAAGAAGTAAAAGTTACTTTTTTCTTTTATCGGTAACACAAAATGAGTTTTGGTAGGAATCATAAAATGTTTCCCACTCAAAAAAATCCACCGAAATTTGAATTTCACCTGAAATCTCAGATCAATTATAACATTCTCAACTCTTCACTTTTCATCTCAAAACTTCCACAATCATGACCACCTATTCATTAGTATCCCATTTCAATTTCCAAGAATAATTTTAATTTTTAGGAATACATGGTTCTGATCAACTGATTATAATTCCTCATACCTATTTTCTGAATATGATTCTCAAAACTGATTTGAATCAAAATACTTTTATTAAAATTTCAACTCACACTTGACATATCATTCCGAAATATTATTTGATTATCTTTTTATCTAGAACCACATGAGAAAAAATACATCATTCAAAAACTAGTTTTGGAATCTTGATTACCATTATAAAATTATAATTCATTGAGGATCAACATTATCATCGACTGAATTCAATTGGAATGTATTGTAACTTTCCATTCATTCCTTCTTCTATATTTTTATCAAAACCCTAGAATGAAATTTTCTTAATAAAAATGGTCTGGATATGATTATCTTGAAATATAATCATTCTTGATATGATCATTCTAGTTATGATCTTTCTGGTTATGGTCATTATGGTTATTATAATTTTGGATATGATAATTTTTATTAATGATCATTTTTGTAATTATTATTCTAGATACAATTTCTACATAAGATTCTTGGGTATGATAATTTCTTCATATGATCCCTGGGTATGATCAAAGACAATATAAAAACAACAACTTTCATAGATACAATACAATACAATCTGAAAATGATGATTTAGCCATATATGATTCAGTAAAATCTTAAAATGATGATTTACCAGGATAAGATACAATTCAATCTGAAAACAATTCCCTTTTGATCGGCACCATCCCTTTTCCTATCATCAACCAGAATACGATCAATTATATTATGAATATGATCCATTTTTGAATGGTATCATCTTTTCCCTTTCACCCAGATCTGATCAATTAAAATATAATAACGATGATATTTGATTGTTACCATGTCTATACTTTCAATTTTATCTAGATATGATCATTTTTAAAAACAATCACCACTATATTTTATCATCACCACTTCTCATCAACACCACTTCATTTACATTCATCTATAATCCAATTGTTTTGAAAGTCAATCTATACTATCTCATTATCTTTTTTATTATTATGGCTCATTCAATAGGCACTACCTCTTCAATATGAATACAGTTTTTTTTAAAAACTACTAGTACAACTTCATTCTCTCTACATGAAAGATTTTAATACGATTATTTTCTGATTAGGAGAATATATTTCACTACCCCTTTCTTCTATCAATCTCACATCAAAAGATCTCACATCAATTCATGATTTAGATGAAATAAAAATTAACAAACCATCATCATAATTACATCTAAATGCATCATAATGTTCTATTAAATCCTAAGATTAAACATTCAAAATACATGTGTTTGATTGTCTGTAAACATGGGTATGATTCTATTCAAAACAAAATCCAAAACAACTGTTTCTACAAAACAAAGTGAAGTGATTTCCTTTCATCAAAACATACTTTGACAACAAAATACAACACTTGAATATAAAACACCTTCATCATTAGATTGGTCCTAACAATCTCCCCCTTCATATTTGGTGGTCAACTAATATATATAAATCATTAAACACTAAAACCTCATGCTATGGATTACATGTCAATAATTCTACGCTCCTATATTCTAGATCATTATAAGAAACATGAGTCATTAATGGAAAATACATATCGTCCAATCACTCTTCCATATGAAATCATTATTATTTTCCATCACTTCAATTTTATAGTTTTCCTATAAAACAATTCATTTCCAACAACCAATCCAACAAATAGTTATAATAGTTCAATTAAAAAACAACGATGAATACACATATTACCCACAACACTCTTTTTATGCAAATGATTTATGAAACAATAAAATTATCCACGTTGAAAAAACATTCCAAAGGACATATGAGAGTGGGGAAAGATACACATACAATATCCTTGAAGAGAAATGTGTTGGACACCAAATTTCAGCATCATTTTTTAGAATTATTCATTCGATTTTTTTTTTTGAAATGTCATCTACATTTTCTGATGTTGGAACATACTCTAGATTCAAATCATTCATCTTATCATCCTCATTGATGAAATGATATTTGATGTCAATATTTTTTGAATGAGAATATCGCACAAAATTCTAGGTCAGATTGATTATTCTATGTTTATCACAATTCAAGAGCAAGGGTAACATCACTTCAACAAGTAAATCATCCAGTTCTGTTTTCATCCACATGAGTTTAGTAGAGGCTTTAGCGGTATAAATATACCCAACTTAATCCACAATGATAATAACTGAATTTTTTTCTTTGAATTTAAACTAACACAATTTTTTCCCAGAACGAATACTCAACAGGATGTGGATCTTTTATCATCAACATTTCGTGCCCAATATGCATCTAAATAGACAAACAATTCAATACAACTTGAGATATCATATTTGATTCCAAAATTTGTTGTTCCGTAGATGAATCTATGAATTATTTTTCCATGAAGTAAATGTGATTATTTTGGAGGACATTGTAATCAATCACATTAGGTAACAACATACACAATGTCTGTTCATGAGGTACTCAAATACAATTGGAATTTAATCAACTTTAAATATAAATGTTTATCATATTCTCTTACTTATCCATCATTAATCATCATTTTGCCACTAAAATCTATGTGTAATATATTTTTGAATTTTCCATGCAAAATATTTTGAAAATTTATTTTGCATACTTTTCATGGGAGAGGAAAATTTATTCTTTCATTTGTTGGATTTGTAACCCAATAAAGTATTTCATTTGTTCCATAATAGACATTTCAAATAAATTATTAATTTCTTTATGAATTCTATCACATAATCCATAATTCTTCCCAACAAAGATAATATCATCAATATAATAAATTACAATGATAGAATAATATTAAATTTCATTGATGTAAATATTTATATCCCCTCTTCCATTGTTAAAATTCATCTATCATAATCATGTATCCAATTTGGAATATTTTTCCCTCAGATAATGTTTTTGGCCATACAATGCCTTTTTCAATTGCGTAGGTATCGGTAATTTTTTTTAATAATAAAGACACCAGGTTATTCTATATAGTCCTCTTCTTCAGGATCACCATTTAGGTATGCATATTTAACATCGATCTGAAATATATTGTATCCATATTATGATTTAACAGTAATAATGATTTTGATTGATTCATGTCTTTCCACTGGAGAAAAGGTTTCATCAAAATAAATAACCTTTATATGTGAATAACTGTTGCAAACTAATGACGCATTGTTTCTTATAAATTCACCTTTTAATTCATTTTGATATGGAAAACCCGTTTTGTGACAATTATGTTTCTGGTTTCAGTTGTGGGTAAGAGTTCCAATTTATTATTATTTTCAATCTAATTCAATTCTTCATTCATGGATTAGACCCATTCAGGATTCTTAGTATCGTCTTCAATATCATTTGGTTCTACTTTGGAATAAAATGAAGTATGTGTAATGGTATTGGATTTTCTTCATGTTTGATCCTTCTGATGTTGATAAACAACTGTATTATTTGTTTCTACATGTTTCCTCACGCTTTTATAAGATTTTTAATTGTCTTCATCATAATTGGAAATATCTGAGTCTGATTGATCACCATTATTAGGATTACAATCATTTATATCCTTATGAGAATTATCCTCTTCAACTTCCATAATTTCATTTTCCGCATAAACATGTTACCCTTTATTAGATACTTCAATCACTTTCACATCAACCAAATCAACAATTATTTTTGTTTATTTGTTGAAGAATTATTAACCTCACTCTTTCAAATAACAACCATGAAATATTCCATCACCACCTTTCTCCTTATACTTACCATGGTTTCCATCTTTCATCTTTATAATACAAGGGATCCTGAAAACTCTAAAGTGATTCAATCTTAATTTATCTCAATAATAAAACACATATGATGACATACCCAATTGAGGATTATATAAACAATGGTTTTGAATATAAATTGTAGAAATCATGGATTACCTCAAAATGTTATGAGAAATTCTATGCTCAAGTAACAAGGTTCTTCCCATTTACACCAGGCTTCTATTCTTTATTTCAACAACCCCATTTTGTTGGGGAGTGTATGGAGAGAAATACTCATGCTGAATTCCAGGCTTCTCATGATATTCTTCAAACTCTTCACGTTTTTATTCCCCACAATTATCTGTTCCAATCTTCTACACCAAATATACATATTCTTTCTTATCATTTCTTATGAAACACTTAACCATTTTTGAAGGGTCTGATTTGTGTTTCATATACACACACAAGTAATGAATGTAAAATCATCAAGGAATGAAATGAAGTAATTATTTATATTTGTTGAATACTTTTTCATTGCTCCACATATATCAGAATGGATCATCTACACGGGTTGTTTTGAATAAATAACAACATTACTAGGAAAAAAATTTGTAGTCTTTCCATTATGAAAAATAGTGCAACACTAATCTTTTCTTCGTGAAAAAATAGGAATGTCTCGCACACTATCAATTTTGAATAACTTTTCCATGCTTCTCTAACACATATATCCAATACCTTTAGGCCCAAACTGATTCTCTTCCACCATACTCATATAAAATGTTTTTTTGAACCACTAACCCAAAACAAATTTCCATTCATATGTCTGCCTCTTGTTACTATCATTCCATCTTCATCGATCTTTAGAAAAATCCATCTTTATTAAAGAGAACCTTTTTAACCTCATCACATAATTGTGAAACAATTAGAATATTTTCTTTTACCACTCAAAATACAAGTTTTTTCTTATATTTCATTTTTTTTTTCAAATGATGGCTGGTCCAACACCATTGATTTTTAAGAAATTATAATTTCCATATGTCACATTGGATTCTTAAAAATATTTGATATTCTTCAAAACAAATTGTCTCCTATCATGTGAGAGGAACACCAACTATTAATTATCGAGGGTCGTTATCCTTTCATGGTTTTTAATATAGTTTCAAATAAATATACCTTTTCACCATCATTCTTCACCATCAGATTTTGAGAATTGAGAGTCTTTAGCTGAGTCGGAATTAAAACAAGACATACTTTTTCACTGTGTCTAGATTGTTCAAACTATTCACAAAAAGTTTAAAATTATTGGAACCTATTTTCAATATTCACATCATTCTTTTAAAAAAATTTCATGGAAACCTTCTCATTTTTCAATCAATGAAGTGGTTGACTCCCCATCAATCATTTCCAATCATATCTTATGGGAATACAGAAATGATATTGATTAAACCATCAAATATTTGATGTGTTCATGAGTCCATCACAATAACAGAAATACCCATAAAAATAGTATTTTCCTCTAAAGTTTTTATACTGATCAGGATCACGAATATTCTTCTCATCCACATTCATTCCTAAGACACTAACCATTCTATTATCAACAATGTTATTCAGATTCTTTTCTTCTTTATTGGCTTCCAATGTATTTGAATCCTTCTCCAATTTATATTATTTCAAAACATTTTTGGACTTAGGTTTCAATAAGTTATCAGAATTTCTTCTATTCTTCTTTGTAGAAACAACTCCATTCTTCTTATCACCCTTTGTGGGTAACTATTGTGGAACCATCTATGGATTCTTTTATCAATAAAATTCACCTACCTCAATGATATAGTTTTGAAAACTTGTGTTTCTCAATTCATATTTTGAGTGTTTTCTATTGAGAAAATTCCAACTCTTCTTATTTTACATTAAACTTCACCTCTAGATTCTCATTACAGTTGATTTCTTCTTTAAAATATAAATTCATGTCATAAATTTCATTCAAACGATTCGATTTTTCATCATCAAAAAATTCAATAAATTTTTTTGAAGAATATTCATATTTAAAATTTTTATATTTCTTTTCAAGACTTATGATCTTTCTTAGGAAGTCTTTTAATTCTTCTCTCAAATGATTTTCATGTTGAGTTTCTTCTTCAACGAAATTTCTGATTCCAAATTACTAATCATTCACTATGGAACTAAATTTATTTTTAATACCATATACAATGTATTTTTCATATTCATCATAATTTTATTCTCATTCAACATTTTCTAATAAGAATCTTCTTCTTTTTTATTTGAAAATTTTCTTTTAATTTTCATTTTCTCCCAATTTCTTTCATGATCTTATTTTATTTAATTTTTCAATATCACTATCCTATTTTTTCATTCTTGAGGGAAAATTAGCCGCAAAGTGACCAACACTTCCACATTCAAAACAATTCAACGTAATTTTCCCTTTGTTTTTCCCAGTAACTATTTTCTCATTGTAATAAAAAAAGATAGGATTTCATTGACAATTGTACTTACATTATTTTCATATTCATGATCACCAGCTTCATCTTCAATAACAATATTCTTTGACATTTCATTATTCATAGACTTGAAATACATTTCTCTATCAACCATTGTTTTTATCTTCACAGAATTCCCACTTCTCATTTCATAAGTGATAATAGTGTTATAGAAATCATAAAGAGATATTGTTTCACGATCTCTGACTTCCAATAAAGAAACATTTGCATCAAATTTTTTCAGGTAGCATTATCAAGATCTTTTCAACAACATTAGATTCCTTCAACTCTTCACCAAGACATCTAATTATACCCAAAATGTCATTCACCGTGGTAAATAATTCCCCAGTAGATTCAGTATCACCCATATTCAATTAATGATACTTCAATCTCCAAATATTTAACTATTCCTTATTACATTTTGAATTTACTTTATATATGTTTTTCAATTTATCCCATATACCTTTAGATGTGGAAACAACTTTCACTCTCAAGAATTCAGTTTATTAAAGTGATGATAATATAAAATTCTCGGCACTTCCATCATTCTCAAGAATCTTCTTATCAACAAGTGTTAGGGGAGAACTATCATCAATGGGTGGAAACCCAACTCTTTTATCATCAATAACATCATAACTAATAGACATAATATTTGGAATCATTATTTTTTCTAAATATGATAGAAATTTCCAGCAAGGAATAGAATACCGTTATTTTTTACAAAGTTGATGTCCACTATCGACAAGGAATAATGTAACACCCTGAGATTTTATGAGAAATATTTTGCTTTTATGTATTATGTTATATGTAACACCAAATGAATCTTTCACTACACACAACACTACTTTTTCATATATTACACCCAAGTGAAACCTTCCCTGATAGCTTCTGTTGTACGCAATACCGAGTTTCACTAATCAATGATATGTTATTAAAATATTATATAAACTATCCATTATGAATAGTAATACAAACTTTTGGAAATTTTATAAAGTTTATATTTCAAAATGGAATTCATTTCTAAATTAGAAATATCAAAATAATCCTAGGGTGAATTATTTGTATTTTTCTAAAATCATACAATTTTTTCTGAATATTAAAAACACTGAGTTAATTGTTAAAACCGACATTTTATTTAAATTATCATTTAGTTTATTTAAATTTATTTTATGTCAAAATTAGATTCACAATACCTACATAAGTTCAATGTAATTCATTAGAATTATTTTATAATAATTTTAGATATATAAAAATTTTATTGAACATTTGACCGTCTTTTAGGCACCTCCTAAGAGAATTTACAAATTTAAAGAAAACATAATTTTACTGCTACTGGGAGTGGAATTTCAAAAACTCGAGAGTCACGATTGATATCAGAATGTAAAATTTGGTTTATTAAGATAAAAATAATTATTGGTGAATAGTATCTTTTTACTTTTATTTACCACGGTTAAAAGTAAATTGGGTAATTAAGGATAAAAATGATATTATTATTACCATAACAAATGTCCTAATTCTATTGGATAAGTGTAATTCGACCAAAAACAACCTTAGAAATGAAATATTACCCTTTAGGACAATTTGGATTGGATTAGGACATTTATTATTATTTAATTCAAAGAGGAGTTAAAAGAGTTAAAATCAACATTTAATAAGTAAAACATTTTTAATAAAGTGTTATACATAAGAAAAATTATACTCTAAATATTAATTATAAATATAAAAATATTTCATACATAATGGTATTTAATTTATAATATTTATACAATAAATAAGTTAATTTTTTTTGAAACAATAATGCTTTTGTAATTACCTTATTAATAAAATATTAATATAATTGATATTATAAATACCCAAATAAATTTAATTTGATAATTTCAATGAATTAAGATACTTTTATAGGTTATTATAACATATTAGGGTTAGTTAGATGATTTTTTTAAAATTAATAATGATGTTATGAATTTACCAAAAACAAAATACCAAATTGTGTCAAAATTGACATAAAAGTGTTTTTTAAAACAATATTATATTATTAATTGTTATTATATTTGTAAAATTATATATGGTTTTGAAAAAAGACTTATATAATAAAATATATTAAATTAATAAACCAATTATTGAGCCATTATATAAAAAATATGACTTTATTATAAAATAATACTGTATGTATTTCCTAAGGTTCCCCTCTCCTCCCATATAAACGGGCACCTCTTCCCTCTCCTCTTCACAAAATTTTGAGCCATCAAGCTCAGAAAAACCCTGCCCATTTATCTTCTCATCATATCTATTTATATCATAGAGGTTCTGGTCTTCTCAAAATACCAACCCTAGTGCCCAAAGAGGAAGTATAAAAGAGACATGTCAAGGAAGAGGTAATCTCTTATACTGATTATTTCAAGTTTCTTTCTTCTTATACTTCCTATTTTTTTTTGTTTCATTATAAATAAATGACATCAGTATCACTCATATACTGATATGTTATTATAAATATGTAACAACCCTATTTCACCTTCTATCCATCCAATGGTAAATGAAATCACCGCGCGTGCGTACGTACGGAATACCATCTCCACACCGTGTTGTAATCTATTTTTCCACCACCGCATTACTTGGATAAGTATAATGGTGTAAATAATAACTATAGGTAATTATTATAACATGATACTGATTATGAAATATTATATCATCAACTCCAATTCCATTCATATAATAATGGGAACGATATCATCGCTCGTGCGTACGTATGACCTACCGTCTCCACGATGTTATGCGACTCGGTCTACATGATATTCATTGAATAATGAATATATAAATGAATTGAATAAATATATATGATATATATAACACTAATAACATTTTTTAAATGAGTTATCTATAACATAAAAAGAGTAATAAGAATTTATTCGACAAAACATGCATAAGAACATAAAGCAATGAACACCCGAATGACAAGTAGCAATGAAATATTACTAATAAAAAGATAAGAAATATGACCATATATGACATCATAATAATTAATTTTATTCTTTAATAAATCAATGACATTATTTAAATCATTATACAGGATGTTTGGATACGTACGAGCATATCAGACCTAAGGTAAGGGAAAATCTCATAATATCATTTTCATCTGAGATTGTTTATACTTCAGAATTTACAAGGGAATTTTTAACATCCACATACATGTTTACTCAATATGTAATATTATTTATATCCTCCTACAATTTTTTAGATCCAATTTTACCTATTGTCTAATTTTAGTAAAATATATGAAAGTAATCTTTTATCGTTTTCAGTACGAGATACTTTTTGACATTTCCGTCCAAAGTAAGAGATGATTTTTTTTAACTTATATGGCTTTAATGGATTTTTATGATCTAATAGATCATTATTTCCATGAAGATTACTTTACAAGTTTTCATGATTATATTTAATTAACTTCTTTTAATTTAAAATTGTATGACATGTGATGAAAGGAAAAAGGTTTTTGAAGTAGAAAGGATATTTTCCTCAAGAATGGAGTTCAAGTGTTTTATCAAAATTAATTTCCATCTAAGATAATATAGGGTTCTGTATCTATTCCGATTTTTAAATTAATAAGATTATGTTATGATGGAATTATTTTTGTGATGTCCTTTTATGGATTATGTAATGAATGCATGATGTTTAAGAAGCCCATTTTTATTAAATAGGTTATGCTATGATGTATGATTTAAGATTTTGTGGCATAAATAAGAATGGTATCATTATTAGATGGGTGGGACCTATATCTCCCTCTAGTCATTGGGTAAAGATTTATATCTCATGAGATAGTCATGGCCGGAAAGGAATGTTAATCCAGTTCACTGAAACATGAATGGAATGAGGAGTGAACTCGGTTCAGAAATGGACTTTGTCCACAATGATAGTCTTTGAAATGAGTCTAGAATAATATGAAATGATTTCCTACGATTATTTGTGTATTCCAAAATGTTTCATGTTTTATTTTAGGATTATTGGGATTAAATTTCACTACTATGATTTACCCCATGTTATGATATTATAATCTCTTTTGTAGGTTAATATTTTCAAAATGATTTGTTCTTACGAATATCATATGATTGATATTTTCTTTTTTTACCCTTACTGAGCATTTGAGATCAACATTTTGTATGTTATCTTTTACCTATGTTAGAAATAAGGGTATTAAGTTGGATATGCCAAATGGGAATCAAGATATGATGAAATAAATGAGAGATAATGTAGAGGTTTTATAAACTAGTTGTTTCTGTTTCCCAGTTTCTAAAGACATTATATCTATACAGTCTCATCATGGTATTGTTATATTTTGTAATAAGTATGATTCAACTCTGATGTAATAACAATGTATGTAAGTTATTGGTCATTATAGTTGGTATTAGAGGGAGGTTATAGTCAACCTTTGGAAACTAGGATGAGAAAGCCTTAGTAAGAACCCTAAGGATATGTCTAAGCATAGAACACACTATTAGTATTCTAGAAATGGCCATGAATAACCTATGATAAAACCTAAAGTGAGGAATTTTATTCATGATTATGTGGGTTTCCTTTTATGATTAGTGTTTCTAACACTATGCTTATAGGTTTAATCAATGGAATGAACATGAAAGAAACCATGTTAATCTTAAATGCGATGGGAAATGAAATTATTGTCCCACTGAGAAACCAAACTTTATGGGATATGGAATGAAAAATATTGTATCCATGCTCACACAACATTCTCAAGCTAGGAATCATGAAGGAAATCCAAATGAGCAAAGGATGGAGAAACATTCTGTTGAATCCATCATGAGGCAGTGTCCACCCTCATTCAGCTGGTCTACTGATCCATTAGTGGATGAACAATGGATAAGTACCACTAAAAAGATATTTTCAATTCTTCAATGTTCTGAACATGATAAAGTCATCATTTTAGTATATCGTTGGTGTGGTGAAGCTGGTCAATGGTGGAATATTATCAAGAATATGAGGCAAATAGATGAAATTGAGTCCATGGAGTTTGATAAGTTCATGAACTTATTTTTCAAAAAGTATTTCCCTTTAATTCATTGAACAAAGATAGAGAAAGTCTTTCATGAACTATAGGAAAATGATGATGAATCTGTTAGTACCTACAAATCCAATATTACAAGATTATCAATGTATGCTTCCGAAATTATTATCCAACCTGAGAGTAAGATCAATTGATTATCTAGTTGCTTAAAACCATGTTTTCAAAGGGAATTATCCATTAGGGACTTCAATAGCTATGCGGAAATTGTTTGATGTGATCTCAAGGTTGAGATGGAGATTAGAGTAACCCATAAGTCATATGGGCTTGATAATAAGAGAAAAATGGAATTCAAAGGGAAATATAAAGACTACACTGAAAAGAAGATGAGTTTTCCCATATTCTCAAAGTGTGGAAAGAAACATGGAGGGAATTGTCTTAAAGGGACATGTAAATGTTTCAAATGTGGAAAATAAGTTCATCGAGCATTTTAATGCCGCAATGATGGTTAAAATATGTCTAGTGATTCGAAAAATGAAAAGGCTAAGCAGAGTGCACCTATTACACTTCAATGTTACAAGTGTAAGGAAATGGGGAATTATTCTAATTAATGCCCTAATACAAGGGTTGTTGATGATGATAAACGTCAAAAAACTATTAAGGACAAAGAAAAAGGAAAGTCACAATCAATTTCTATCAACGATGTGGAGTACGATAACGAAGTGGTGAAAGGTTGTAACGTCCCGGTTTTGGAAGCCACCCGGAGGCGCCCCGTACCCAGTTGGTCACATGGCCTCAAGCACATTTCCCCAAAAACCAGAGGCTGCTGACTAGCAGTGAGGGCCTTGGGGGTGAGAGTAGGGAAACTATGCCCTCATTGGCAGAGTACACAGTAGAAGTAATAATCTTTCAATAGGAGAAGCAATAAATAACCAAAAATAATAAAAAGTGGAAGACTGAATCAACAAACTAGAGAACATATGTGTATATATGGAATGATTCAAGATTCTTATCTAGGAATCCATCCAAACAAGCCACAATAATGAAAAACACCACAGTACATAAATAAGTAAAAAAGAAAAGTAAACATATCCTCAACATCTGAAGCCAAAGCTTGGTCCCTTGCTCTCCTGCTCCAAGAAATCAAGTACCAGAAGTCAATGGGAGCTTGCCCTTATATATACATGTAACAACATAGTCTGTTTGGGACCAAAAGAATGACCCAAATAGGGTGTGAGACTAAATCCTAGTAGGAATTTACCCGAATATCTATGCCTAATAGTCAGTGTGTATATGGAAGGTAAAAGTACATTAGGTAGTAAATAAAAATAGCAATGCAATATGTAGTAAACAGTAAGTAGTAAAGCAGGATGATACAGAACAGTAATCAATTCAAAACCCACAACATCAGTGAAGAAAATCGCTAACAAGCAAGAAACCCTTTGGGAAGTACTCGTAGCCATCCCCTATGGTCCTATCCAAGAAGTACCACAACCCTCGGGGTAGTGCACTCATCCTAACCCATCTGGTTTGGTCATATGAATTTATGAGACTCTCTGGGGAAGCACACTCGGTCAATTTACCTTAGAGTCTAGGGTAGTCAGGGACTCTCCGAGGAGGATCACACGGTCTAAAACTCTTAGCCCCAAGGTCTATAAACTCTCTAAGGAAGCTATCTCGGTCAATTCCTCCTATAGCCTTAGGTATACCACAGACTCTCTGAGGAATTTCACTCGGTCAATTCCTCCTGTAGCCTGGGAAGTTTCTTAAAGAGAAATCAAACATGGTAATACTCTCTATGGAAGCGCACTCAGTATATCCTCTTGTAGTCTATAAAAATCCAAGACTCTCTGGGATCTCACTCAGTTTATCCCCTATAGTTTAATGTCCAAGACTCTCTGAGGAAGCTCTCCCAGTCTATGCTCTTGTGGTCTATGATATCTAAGACTCTCTGAGAAGCTCACATGGTCTATCGCTTATAGTCTATAGCACCAGGTTCTCTCAGTCTCGTGTCGGTGAGTGCATAATAATTTTACAAGTCCAATGTAAACCTATAGATCTACATGGCTAACCAAGGTACACCTATAGAGCTACATGGATAATAGTCTACAGGGAAACATGCATGTTATACAAAACCACACCATCCTATAGACACAAGGCATGGAAACAGGTGTAACAGCCAAAGGAAAATAAAACCCAAAGGTCATAACCATACTGAAGCATGGAAAAACATCCGAGCACAACAAAATATCCTCTAACATGATTAATTTACCCCACACAAGAATACAAGAAACGTTGGAAAACAACAATGGGAAAAATGTAAACACACAATACCCCATTCACGGTTAATGGTGGAATTTTCACATAAAACTCAAGGAATTTGAAAGGTACGGAAAAAACCACCTACCAGGATCCTAGGAGATCGATATACTTGAACCACGATGACTGATTCTCCCTTGAATGTTTTAGATCTAAGAAAACTCCCAAAACTCTTAGTCCACGATATCTTGAGAAGGTGGAGGAATTAGAAAACAAGGGTCAAGCAGAAGGGAGAACTCACCGCTGCATTCCAACGCAACCGACAGGGCTCGAATCAGAGAACAGATGGATGAACGGTGGCTCGTAGAAGATCTGTGGATTCCTGGCGCTCTCAGACAGACATGACCTAGAAGAAGACGTTTGTGGCGATCAGGCACGACCCCAGTCCGTTTACTGAAAAAAATAAATTACACAGCGTGTACTTTTAGAGTACACGACATGTACTAGGTCTTTCCGTACTCCACCCTAATCGGCCTCTACAACACCCCTACACACTGTGTGTGTGGTCCAGACACAGCCAGAACACGGCTTTGAGTGGGAAAAGAGGAAACTGCGTGTACTCAGAATGTACATGATGTGTACTTCAAAGAATTTCCACAAGCGTCATTTTTCTCCAAAACTACAGAAAAAGGAAAGACATCACTGAAACAATGACCCGGGTTCTTAAAAAGTTTCCCCTTAACGAAATTTTTCCCCGAATTTCTCTTGTGAGGCTTAGAAGAAGAAACCCCAAACAGCTCCGGCCACTACGATCGTACATCGGCCTCCCTCTCCCAAGTCTCGTCTTGTACTTCCACGTGTTGCCAATGCACCCGTACAAGAGGAACAGACCACCCACAATTAACCATCATACTACGATCAACAATCTCGATAGGATGATCCTAGAACGACGAATCCACTTTGAGCTCAACCTCCTCAAAATGAAAGACATGAGACGGGTCTGAAATGTAACGTCAAAGATAAGAGACGTGGAAGACGTCGTGCATGGCCTGGTACCTCTGAGGTAGCTGCAACTGATTGGCAACCGGCATAACTCCCTCCAAAACCTAAAAAGGACCGACGTACCGTGGTGAAAGCTTACCATGTCTTTGAATCCTCTTGTGTCCCAACCTCAGTGTGACACACTAGAAAACCAGATCCCTGTCCTCGAACTCCAAAGGACATTTCCTCTTATCAGCATAAGACTTCTGTCAAGACTGTGTTATAGCCATCCTCTTCTAAATCAACTCAATCTGCTCTTAGTTCTCTTAAACAATATGAGGTCCCAGAAAAGCGGCCACTCCTGCCTCCAGCTAGCATTATAGTGATCGGAATGGCCTACCATACAGAGCCTCTCATGGTGCCACCTGAATTGTTGCCAAAAAGTTGTTGTTGTAGGCAAACTCGACAAGAGGAATATGCTTCTCCCAAAAACCACCAAAGTCTAGAATGCAAGCTCAGAGCATATCCTCAAGCACCTGGATCAAGCGCTTAGACTGGACATCTATCTGGGGATGGTAGTCTGTACTCAAATGTATCGGTGTACCCAAAGCCTTTTGAAGTCTCTGCCAGAACCAATAAGTAAAGCGTGAATCTTGTTCTGAAACAATGGAGTGTGGAACTCCATGTAGATGTACCATATTTCGGATGTACAACCGTCCCAGGACACCAACACTAAATGTCCGCTTGATCGGAAAGAAGTGAGAAACCTTCATAAGCATATCGAAGACAACCCAAACAACATCTTTTCTCCAAGGCGAAATCCGAAACGAGGTCATGAAGTCCATCGCGACATCATTCCACTTCCACTCAGGAATGGGTAACTGCTGTAAAAGCCCTATTGTTCGCTGATGTTCTACTTTCACCTACTGACAAGTAGAACATCTCATGAAAAACCAAGAAACATCTTTCTTCATACCTGGCCACCAGTACTGGCAATATAGATCACGATACATCTTGGTGACGTGAGGATGAACTACCCAAATTGAGGAATGAAAATCCCGCATCAGCTCCTTTCGTATGTTTACTGGATCCCATACATGTCCCTAGAAATGCAACATCTCATCCTCGCCCACTGTCCACCCAGGAAGAGGGTCCCCTCCTGACACACTCTCCCACAATACTAAGGCCTCCGAATCTGATAGGTGCCTCATCCATACACGATCAATAAGTGTAGAGGTAAAAACTACAAAAGATAAGACAGTCTTTCCCTGCCTGTTGTGTACTTCCAAGTGCATCTTAGAGAACTGATCCATAAGATGCCACTCACTGCTGGCCTCTTGAAATACATGAATCTGAGTTCTTCTTCTCAATGCATCTGCCACTGCATTACCCTTTCCTTGCATATAGGTGAGCTCGAAGTCGAAGGACTGGAGAAAATAAACCCACCTATATTTTCTCGGATTCAGATCTCACTGAGTGAAGATATACTTGAGACTCTTGTGGTTGGTGAAAACCACAAAGTGCTCCCCTAGAAGGTAGTGTCTCCAACAATGTAAGGCATGATGAAAAGCTGCCAACTCCAGATCGTGGGTAGGGTAATTCCTCTTATGTGGACTCAACTATCGAGACCCATATGCAACAACTTCATCTCCGTGCAAAAGCACAACTCCCAGTCTGATACCTGAAGAATCACAAAAAATAGTCTCGGCCTTTCCCAGCTCAGGCAAGACTAGTATATGTGCTGATGTCAACCTCCCCTTCAGCTTCTGAAAGGATGACTCACAAGAATCTGACCATAAAAACTTCTCCCGTTTCTTGGCTTGACCTGTCAATGGTGCTGATAAGCGAGAGAAGTCCCGAATAAAGTGCCTGTAATATCCCTCCAGTCCTAGGAAACACCGTACCTCAAATATGTTCTTCGACTGCTCCCAAAAAAATATAGCTCTCACTTCCTCTCAATCCACAGATACTCCAGCCTCTGAGATGACATGACCCAAGAAGTGAATCTGATCCATCCAAAAGTGGCACTTCGAGGGTTAAGAAAACAGTCGATGATCACTCAGTGTACTCAGAACAATCTCAAGATGTGTGGCATGGTCATGTCGAGTGTGAGAGTGGACCAAGATATCATCCACAAATACCATGATGAAGGAGTCCAAATAATGATTGAACACTCGGTTAATTAGTTCCATGAAAACTACATGCATGATCGTGAGACCGAATGGCATGACAGCATACTCGTATAGACCATACCTGCTACTGAAGGCTATAAGAGGTATATCTGATTTTTTAACGTGCAACTGATGATAACCAGACCTCAAGTGGATCATCGAGAACTCTCGGGCTCCGCGAAGCTGATAAAAGAGGCTATCAATCCTCGGCAAGGGATATCGGTTCATGACCTTCAACTGGTTCAGCTTCTGATAATCCACAAAAAGACGAAGGGTGTCGTATGCCTTTTTCACAAATAGGACAGGTGGACCCCAAGGAGAAGTACTAGGTCAGATGAAACCCTTTGCCTGCAACTCCTCCAACTGCTTCTTGATCTCCTGCAATTCCGGTTTATCCATCTAATAAGGAGGAATAGACTCCAGTGTCATTCCTGGAACGAGCTCAATCGATAAGTCTACCTCACGCTCCCGAGGCAACCCGGAAAATTCCTCTAAAAAGAAATCCCTAAAATTATCCCCACTGGGGGAAAGTCTAACTGTGAAGTCCCCTGGTCATCCAGATAATGATAGAAAATTTGGGCTGTAACTCATCCTAGCCCATGATGCTCAGGTCCAGATCTACCCGACTAAACATCCCACAAACCACTATAAAGGAAAGATTCGCCCTCTGGTGGTACAAGAATCACCCTACGGTGAGAGCAATCGACGACTGCCTGGAAATGAACCTACCAGTCCATCCCGAGAATTACATCATAGCTTGACATCTATATGACATAGAGGACCCATAAGAAGTGACACCCTGCAACATCAAGAGGGCACTCTCTGCACTGACGTACGCTAGATTTCCTCATTCCCAATGGCGTGTCAAGAGTCAAAAAGTAAGCAGACGAAAAGATACAATGCTCAAGGCTCTCCGCAATTTCAATAGAGAGAAAGGTATGGGAATAACCAATATTGAAAAGAGATAAAGATAAAATTGAGGATACTATGATCGTACCACGAATTGTAGAAGGGTCGGGATCCTTCTCCTGATAGGTCTGCTCCACGGAGAAAGACTGGCATGCACCATAGCCCTTCTCCCCTGCATGACCGGTCTGAGTTGATCCACTCTGATGTCACTGATGACCTGGTGACTAAACACAACAGCTGCGACCTCCACCTCAGCCCGAATGGATGGAAGAACTCCAGTTCTCGGACTGGTGGGAAACTGGTGAAGCATCTCCAGATCACAGTGTCATAGAGGAACCCCTACCACCATCTAAAGGTGAGAATATCTGAAAAAAGCACTGAAGATGGACCATCTTGCCGCAAGAACAGCACTCCATCAGATCCCTTTGGCACGAAGGCCTGGTATGCCCACTCCTACTGCACTGGTAGCTTACAACCTGGATGCCAGAAGATGTATCCCGTGAACCCTGATCTCTTCGAGAAGACTCTCTATGATGCTTCCTACTATCCGTAGGAGGAACACCAGCTCTAGATGACGAACCGCCCTGGCTCACTACTCTAGAATCCCTCATATTGTGCTCAGTAATCAGAACATGGTTGACGATGGAGGATATAGAAGTAAACTGGAAGATATTCTCCTTGGAACGAATCTCCTTTCTAAGACCGTCCTCAAACTTCATAGTAAGGACCAACTCATCACCTGCTGGGATTAGCGTGAAATTTTTCAGCTCAATGAAGCGAGACGAGTACTCCATAACAGAAAGAGTATCCTGATGCAGGCTCATATACTCCTGGGCTCGATCGACCCTCAATTTCTCTTGATAGAAGTAGTCATAGAATGTACGTCAAAACTCATCCCATGACATACCCTTCTGGAACCCTAACTGTGAGATCACCTCCCACCACCTCTTGGCGGTGTCCCGAAGCATATAAGTAGCCTGCTTTTCCCTTTTCTCTGGAGGTATATCTAGGTGCTCGAAGATAGTCAGGGTGGCCTATAACCATGAATCTGTAGCTTGGTGTCCTCCATCCCTTGAGAAAGTAGGAGGATTATGCTATTGAAAAACCCTCCTCAACTCAGCCATCAACGGGGCAAGAGGAGTCGCTCCGTGAAAAGTCTGTAACATCCTCAAGAAATCCTCCCTGAACTGGCCACCAGCGACTACGACAAGTATAACTACTTGTTCCAAGGCCAGCACAACAGAAGGATCTTTAGAGGTTCAACATGAAGTCCCTGATCGTCCATATCCAGTGTCTGATCACGGTATGGTAACTAACGTACAACTAGAACACTTCTTGGAGGCATAGATCTGAAAGATCAAAAGCACACCTTAGATCAGGATTAACTTGGATTGAAAACACAAGAGTAAAAAAAGCGAATAGGGGGAAGAAACATTTACTTTTTACAGAACACGACTACACGGCGTGTATAAAAAATACACGGTGTGTCTTCTTTAGCCATTAACATGGTTGTGTACCCCTACCCGACAGTTCATGTAACACCCCAAACTACACGGCGTGTTGTCCCCACAAAAGACATGTACTTGAACTCTAAACCCCTGCCCGAGTCTCCTTACATGGCTCACCCACACAGTCCAAACTAACCCTAGACTACACGGCGTGTTCCCTAGGGACACGACGGGTACTAGACAAGGTCTCGGAGGCCCGTGTTGTTAGTTACACGGCTGACCCTTACACGGAATGTTTCGAACAAACATGTCATGTATTAGAGAAGTTAACACCGACCCGTGTGGTTTGATACACGGCCTAGTACCTAGGATAAGACTACACGGTGTGTTCATTACCCAAACGGCATGTATGGAAGAAGGTGACACGAACCTGTGTTGTTCGTGACACGGTCGGGTACCTAAACAAATCTAAACGGTGTGATCCTCACCAAAACGGAGTGTTCTACTTGAGCATCCCCATCCCGTTTTATTAGTGACACGACCTGGTACATGGCTCGAAATTACACGGCGTTTACATACCGTACACGGCATGTTCCAGAAGGCATTTCTACAACAGCTTGTCTCTCCTCACATGGTCAGTGACACGGTCAAAATCCTACATTGCATGTAGGAAAAAGTACACACCGTGTATTCTGGATTCTTCTAGGCAGTTGCTCAGAAACTGCACAGAAGCCCATAAAACACAGAAAACAAGGCAAAAGTGGTTCCAAATTCCGATCCTTGAGGGTCCGTACTCCCGACAAATCAAATCTTGGCATCTCATAGATTCATGGACAAGATAAAACAGGATCATGTTCCACCAATTTCTGATTCAAGAGGGCTTATAACACCACAAGAATCAAAATTTGGCGTTAATTTAAGAAAATTACAATACCATCAATCCTCTAACAAATCAGCATTGATTCTATCAATCATATATCACATCAACATTCATAATCTACACAAAGTCTATCACAACAGCATGAAATCGATAATGTATCCTAGATGGCATGACAAGAATGCATGACAAGTGATCTCTATAAGTGACTATATGATGCATGGGTTGGAATACCTTAATTTCATCGGGTTGCGATAGAAATAGAACCGCAATATCCAAAAATAATAGTAACAAATCAAGTCATTTGAATCACTCTAGTTGAAATCATATCAACCGTAAAATCTCAAAACCATAAAATTACAGAAATGAGGTAGTATGGATTTTTCCATATACATGGGTTAGCTACTCCCGAGAACAACTCATTACCAAGTACCAAATCCATCCTATACCGGGCTAAAGCCTCCAAATAGTTAATAAAGAGAAAAGAATTCCTCTTATACCACTTTCTAAGTCCTGGTTCTAGAAGCCACCTGGAGGCACCCCGTACCCGGTTGGTCACATGGCCACAAGCGCATTTCCCCAAACTCCATAGGCTGCTGACTAGTAGCAAGGGCCTCGGATTTAATAGTGGGAAAACTATTCCCTCATTGGCAGAGTACAAAACGAATGTAATAAACATGTAATAGAGGAAGTAGTAAATAACCAACAATAATAAATAGTGGAATATTGAATCAAAAAACTCGAGCACATATGTATATATATGGAATGATGCAAGACACATGTCTAGTAAGTTAGCCAAACAAGTCATAATGCTGAAAAACTCCATAATACCAAAACAAGTACAAAATAAATGTAAACAGATCCTCAGCATCGCAAGCCAATTCTTGGTCCCTTGCTCTCCTGCTCCAAAAAATCAAATAATAGATGTCGAAGGGCACAATCCCGTGTTTATGCCTGCAACAACATAGTCTGTTTGGGCCCAAAAGTAAGACCCAAAAATGTTGTGAGACTAAATATCAGTAGGGATTCACCTGAATATATGTGCCTAACAGTCAGTGAGTATGTAGAAGGTAAAAGTAAAATAATCAGTAAACAACAAAATCAAAGTATTAGGCAGTAAAAAGTAAGCAGTAAAGCAGGCTGATACACAATAGTAATCAATCCACAACAAAAAATAGCAGTGAAACAAATAGCTAACAAGTTGGAAACCTCTTGGGATGTACTCGCAGCAATCCCCTATGGTCCTATCCAAGAAGTACCACAACCCTTTGGGCAGTGCACTCAACCTAACCCCTCTGGTTTGGTCATACCAATTTATGAGACTCCCTAGGGAAATAAACTCGGTCAATTCCCTTTATAGTCTATGGTTTTCAGGGACTCTCCGAGGAAGATCATGCAGTCTAACCCTTTTAGCCCCAAGTTCTATAGACTCTCTGAGGAAGCTATCACAATAAATTCCTCTTATAGGATCAGGTGTACCACAAACTCTCTGAGGAAGCTCACTTAGTCAATTCCTCCCCTAGCCTGAGAAGGTTCATAAAGATAAATCAAACAAGGTAAGAATATCTGAGGATGTGCACTCTGTCTACCCTCCTGTAGTCTATAAAAATACAAGACTCTCTCGGAGCTCACTCGGTCCATCCCATGTAGTCTAATGTCCAAGAATCTATAAGTAAGCTCTCTCGGTCTACCCTCCTGTAGTCTATAATATATAAGACTCTCTGGGAATCTCACTCGTTCTATCCCTAATAGTCAATACCACCTGGTTCTCTTAGTCTCGTGCTGGTCAGTGCATAATAATGCTATAAGTCCTAAGTACACCTATAGAGATACTTGGATAACCAAGGTACACCTATAGAGCTACTTGGATAACAGTCTACAGAAAAGCAAGCATGTTATACAAAAACACTACATCCTATAAACACAAGTCATGGAAATAGGTGTAACAGCCAAAGGAAAATGAAACCCGAAGGTCGTAACCAGAACGAAGCATGGAAAACATCCAATCACAACAAAATATCCTCTAAAATGATTAATTTACCCCTACACAAGCATACAAGCAAGGCAGGAAAACAACAAGGGCACAAAGGTAAAGATACAATACACCGTTCATGGGAAATGGTGGAATTTGTACATAAAACTCAAGGACATAGAACGGTAAGGCACAAACCACCTACCTCAATCCTAGGAGATTGATATACTTGAAACAAAATGATTGATTCTCCCTTGAATTTTGTAGATCTCAAAAAACACCCAAAACGCTCAACCCACAATATCTTGAGAAGGAGGAGGAATTGGAAAACAAGGCTCAATAAGAAGGGAGAACTCACCACTATAATTCCAATGCAATCGACAGTGCTCGAATCGGAGAACGGAGGGAGTAACGGTGTCTCGACTAAGATCTTTGGATTCCCGGTGCTCTCGGATGAACATGACATAGAAGAAGATGTTTATGGTGATCAGGTGAAACCCCGGTTTGTTTAATGAAAAAAAGAAAGTTCATGGTGTGTACTTTTAGAGTATATTGCGTGTACTAGGTCTTTCCATAATCCGCCCAAATCGGCCCCCACATCACCCCTACACACCGTGTGTATGGCCCGGACATGACCAGAACACAGCTTCAAGCAGGAAAAGAGTACACGACATGTACTCAGAATGTACACGACGTGTACTTCAAAAAATTTCCAGAAAAATCATTTTTCTTAAAAACTATAGAAAAAGGAAATACATTCCCGAAATGAAGATCCGTGTTCTTACAAAGGTAAACTTTACCATCCAATATTATGTATCAAATGTTTTATGTGATTCTGGATCCACCCACTCCTTTATTTCTAAAAACTTCTCTAAGGGTATCACCATATTACCTCAATAATTAGATGTTGAGTTAGCAGTAACAACCCCTAATGGCACAACATTCGCATCAAAAGTTTACAATTCTTCTCTGATTGAAGTTTGTGGGAATGTGCTTCCTGAAAATCATGTGATACTTTCTATAGTGGAATTTGATGATATTCTTGGCATGGGTTGGCTTTCCATATATGGAACTCATATCAATTTCCAATGATGGGATGTCACATTTCATATTCCTGGTCAATATATGATTATCTATCGATGAAAGGATGAATATAACCTTCCAGTGGAAATTTCTTCAATCTTACGGCTCTTGATTCCAATAAATGATGGTTATTTGTCTCAAATGGTTTGAGAAAAACTCAGGATTATGAATACACCCATGGTATGGGTGTTTGATGACGTCTTTCCAGAGGAATTGCCAGGTCATCCACCAAATTGTGAAGTTGAGTTCTCAATAGAACTCATATCGGGTGCTACACCCATTTCATAGACACCTTTTATAATGACCCCAATTGAGTTGCAGGAATTGAAGAAGCAACTCCAAGAGAATCTTGATAAGGGATTCATATACCATAGTGCATCACCTTGGGGAGCACATATTCTGTTGGATAAGAAGAAATATGAGTCAATGAGACTCTACATTGATTATCGAGAACTTCACAAGATCACTATCAAGAAAAAATATCCTCTCCCACACATTGGTGACTTATTTGAAAAACTATGCGGAGCACAATTCATTTCCAAGATTGATCTTCATTCATGGTATCATCAATTTAGGGTCAAATGGGATGATATACAAAAGACAGATTTTTGTACAAGGTATGGACAATATGATTTTATAGTGATGCCATTTGGTCTTACTAATGCCCCTATTATCATCATAGATATAATGAATGGAGTCTTTAGAGGCTGTCTTGATTAGTTTCTGGTAGTATTTATATACGATATTCTTGTCTTTTCAAAGAGAAAGGAAGAACACAAAGATCATTTGAGAATTTTATTAAAGACCCTTACAAAAGAGAAGCTTTATTCCAAATTTAACAAGTGTAAATTTTGGAATAAAAAAGTTTCATTTTTTGGTCACATAATCTCAAAAGAGGGGATATCTGTAGATCCATCAAAAACTGAGGTTATCTAAAGATGGTGAAGACCAACAATAGTAACTGATATCCAATGTTTTCTTGGTTTGGCTGGATATTATCGATATTTTGTGAAATATTTTTCACAATTTTCTAATCCACTAACCATGTTGGATCGAAAAGGAGTTATGTTCTTTTGGACAGAGGAGTGTGAAGAGAATTTCAAGGAGTTAAAAATAAGATTATCCAGTGCACATGTGTTAACACTACCTTGTATTGGAGAATGATTTGTGATCTATACTGATGCAACCAAGAAGGTATTGGGGTGTGTTCTCATGCAAGATGATATGGCGATAGCTTATGCCTCACAGTAGTTGAAAATCCAAGAGAAAAATTACCCAACTCATGATTTGGTGTGAGATGCGGTAATCATTGCATTAAATATTTGGAGGAATTATCTTTATGGTGAAAGGTGTGATATTTATACTGATCATAAATTTTTAAAGTCTATTTTCACACAAGAGATGAATATGTTCCAAATAATATGGTTGGAGCTAATTAAGGTTTATGACTGGTCAATTCATTACCACACTGGGAAATCAAACAAGGTGGTGGACGCATTAAGAAAAGACCATGCTAGTTTATCCATGATGAGGATTACAAAAGATCCAATATTTATGGATTTATAAAGGATGGATCTTGGAATTATAATTGAAGGGGTAAAATATTATCTTTATCAAATGAATGTTCAACCATCTATACATGTGAAGATTAAAGTGTCACAGAAAGAAGATTTAGAGTTATAAAATAAGGTGAGAAATTTTCCTGAATTCCACATTGATTGTGATGAAATAATGATGATTTGGAATCGGGTTTGTGTTCCTCCCATATTAGAATTAAAGAAGGAAATATTGGATAAAGCTCAAATTTCTTCATTCTCCATTCACCTTAGAAGCACGAAGACGTATAGGGACCTAAAGGAGTACTTCTGGTGAGATGGCATGGAAAGAGATGTAGTTGAATATGAATCTCGATGCTAGGTTTGTCGGCAAGTTAAAGGTGAGAGACAGATGTCTGAGGTGATGTTAAAACCATTAACCATACCAGAATGGAAATAGGAAAATACCACTATGGAAATTGTAACTGGACTTCACGAAACATCCAAAAGAAATAATGCTATCTGGGTTATAGTTGATCATCTTATGAAGTCGACACACTTCATTACTATTAGAGAGGATTTATTTCTTCATCAACTTTCTAGGAAATATGTAAAGGAAGTGGTATGATTGCATGGAGTACCACTTTCTAATATATGTCATTGGGATTTATGGTTTACCTCAATGTTCTGGATAAGTCTTCAGTATATTCTAGATACAGAGTTTATTTTCAGCACTGCTTATCATCCTCAGACAAATGGTCAGTCTGAGAGGACAATTCCAACTCTAGAATACATGTTGAGAGATTGATCTATGGATTACAAAGGTGGTTGGCATCAACACCTACCTTTGGTGGAATTTTCTTATAAAAATAGCTTTCACTCCAGTATTCAGATGGCTCCTTATGAAACCTTCTATGGAAAGAAATGCAGAACTTCATCTTGTTGGGATGAAGTTAGGGAAAGAAAGCTATTAGGACCTGATATTTTTGATGAAATGTCAGAAAAGGTAATATCTATTCAACACCACATAAGAGAAGCTCAGAGTCGACAAAATTTTTTTGATGGCAACCGAAGAAAAGACATAGAATTTGAAGTGGGTGATAAAGTGTTCTTACAAGTATGTCCCTGGAAGAGAGTAATGAGATTCGGAAAGAAGGGCATGCTAAGCCCTAGGTATATTGGTCCTTTTGAAAAACTGGATCGTGTTAGGAATGTATCTTACCAATTGGCACTTCCACCGAATCTCTCTCAAGTTCATGCTGTGTTCCATGTATCTATCCTAAGAATGTACATTCCAGATCCTTCACATGTACAATGCTCAGAAGATGTACCGCTGGAGCAAGATCTTTATTATGAAGAGCAACCATTAGAGATTCTGGATCATAGTGAAGAATTCCTACAGAACAAGACCACTCAATTGGTGAAAGTTTTATATAGGAACCAAAAATTAGAAAAAGCTACAAGGGAAATTGAGGATATGATGAGGGATAAGTATCCTCATCTATTTGTTACGAGTGACGAATTTTGAGGGAGAAATTCTTTTTAAGGGGGGTAGAATTTAACACCCTGAGATTTTATGAGAAATATTTTGTTTTTATGTATTATTTTATACGCAACACAAATGGAATCCTTCACTACACACAACAATTTCATGGGTTGCACTACACATAATAGAAACTTCTTCGATAGCTAGCATTGTACGCAATACCGAGTTTCACTAAACAACGATATGTTATTAAAATATTATATAAACAAGTCGTTATGAATATAAATACACAATTTTTACAATTTTATAAATTTTACCTTTCAAAATGAACTTCATTTTTGAACTCGAAATATCGAAATTAGCCTTGGGTGAATTTTTGGTATTTTTTTGAAATCATTCAATTTTTAATGAATAGTGAAAACGCTATGTTATTTGTTAAAATGAACATTTTATTTAAATAATAACTTATTTTATAAAAATTAATTTAGGTCAAAATAGATACATAATACCTATATAAGTTATATTTAATTTATTAGACTCGTTTTATAATAATTTTAGATATATAAAAATTTTATTGAACTTTTGACCGTCTTTTACCCACCTCCTAGTAGAATTTGAAAATTTACATAAAACCTAATTTTACAACTTCTGTTTGTGGAATTTCAAAAATTTGATAGAAATGGTTGATATCAATAAGTAAAATGTAGTTTAATAAGATAAAAATATTTTTTTGGTGAATAGTAAATTTTTACTTTTATTTACAATGGTTAAAAGTAAATAGGGTAATTTAGGGTAAAAATGATATTATTATTACCCAAAAACATGTTCTAATTCTATTGGATAAGTGTAATTAGACCAATAACAACCTTAAGAATTAAATATTACCCTTTAGTTCCACTTTCATTAGATTAGGACATTTATTATTAATTAATTCAACGAAGTGTTAAAAGAGTTAAATTCAAAGTCTAATAAGTAATTTTTTTTTAATATAGTTTTATAAATAAGAAATAATCGACTTTAAATATTCATTATGAAGATAAAAAGATTTTCTAAATAATGGTGTTTAATTTTAAATTTTTAGATAATATAAAATTTAATTTATTTATGACACAATGATGATGCAGTAATTACCTTTTTAATGAAATATTAATATAATTGATATTATAATTACCAAAATAAATGTAATTTGAGACTTTTTAAGACTTAAAATAATTTTAAAGGATATTATAACATATTAGGGTTTGTTATATGAATTATGTTCGAAGTAATAATTCTTTTATGAATTTACCAAAAATAAAATACTAAATAGTGTACAAATTGACAGAAAAGAGTTTTTAAAACAAATATTATATTATTAATTTCTATTATATTAATAAAAATATAAGGTTCATCAAAAATACATATATAATAATATATATGACATTAATGAACCAATTGGATGTATTTTAGTTGTTTATAGTATGTTTATTTACCATATAGTATAAGAATACAAGAAGACATGGTAAATGATAAATTATTTAACTTAGAGTTAAATGTGAATGAAAAGGTTAAAATGGTAACCTAAACTTGTCTAAAGCCTATTGGTTGAGATTATTTCGTCCCATACCCACCCTATATTTGAAATAATCAACATTGGAGCTATTATATACCGAATATGACTTTATTATAAAATAATACTTTTTGTTTTTCCTAAGGATCCCCTCTCCTCCCTTATAAAAGGGAACCTCTTCCCTCTCCTCTTCACACAATTTTGAGCCTTAATGCTCCGTGAAACCCTTCCCATTTCTCTTCACATCATCTCTAGTTATATAATAGATATTCCGGTCTTCTCAAAAATCCAACCCTAGTGCCCTAAGAGAAAGTATAAAAGAGACACATCAAGGAAGAGGTAATCTCTTCTACCGATTCTTTCAATATTCTTTCTTCATCTACTTCCTCTTATTTATTTGGTTCATAATAAAGTAATAACATCTGTATCACAGATATACTTATATTTTATTATAAATATGAAACAACCATATTTCACCTTTTATCCATCCTATGGAAAACGAAATCATCACGCGTGCTTACATACAGAATACCGTCTCCACGCCGTGGTAAAATCTATTTTTCCACCACCTCCATACATGGATGGGTATAATGGTGTAAATAATAACTATATATAATTATTATAACATTATAATTATTCTGAAATATTATATCATCAACTCCAATTCCATTCATATAAATATTGGAATGATATGATCGCTCGTGCCTACAAACGGTCTACTGTCTCCCCGATGTGATGTGACTCGTTATACATGATCTTCATTGAATAATGATTATATAAATGCATTGAATGAATTTATTTGATATATATTACACTAATACAATTCTGTAAATGAGGTATCTATAACCTAAAAATATGACTAAGAATTTATTCGACAAAAGATGCATAAGAACTTAAAGCAATGAACACCCGAATAACAAGTAGCAATGAATTATTACAAATAAGAAGATAAGAATATGATCATATATTCTATCATAAAAATGAATATTATTCTTTAATAATTCAATGAAACTATTTTAATAATTATATAGGATGTTTGGATATGTACTAAGCATATCATAACTAAGGTAATGGAAATTCACGCAATCTCATTTTTATCCGAGAATGTTTATTCTTCAGAATTTACTGGGGCATATTTATCATCCACATCCATGTTTAATCAATATTTAATTTTATTTTTATCCTCATACAATTGTTAAGATTCAATTTTAAATATTGGATAAAGTTATTAAAACATATTAAAAGAATCTTTTATCATTTTTATTACGAGATACTTTTTGACTTTTCGGCCAATGTACGAGAAGAATTTTTATTAACTTATACTGCATGAATGGATTTCTATGATTTAATAGAACATTATTTCCTTGAAGCATCATTTAAAAATATTCGAGATTATTTTTAATTATGTTATTTTAGTTTAAAATTTAATGACATGTGATTAAAGGGAAAAAAAATTTAAGTATAAATGATATTTTCCTCAATAATGGATTTCAAGTGTTTAATCGAAATTAATTTCGATCAAATATTATATAGGGTTATGTTTATATTAATATGTTTACATTAATTTGTTTATGATATGATGGAATTATTTTTTTGATTTCCTTTTATGGATTAGGTTATGAATGCATGATGTTTAAGAATCCCATTTTTATTACATAGGTTATGCTATGATGTATGATTTACGATTTTTTGGCACACATAAGAATAGTACAATTATTATATGGTTGGAACCTATATCTCCCTCCAATGCATTGGGTAAAGATTTATATCTCAGGAGATAGACATGGTTGGAACAGTATGTTAATCCGGTTCAGTGAAATAGGACTGGAATGAGTAGTGAACTCGGTTCAGAAATGGACTTTGTCCGCTATGATAGTCTTTCCAATTAGTCTTGAAAAATATGAAATGATTTTCGATGATTATGTGTGTATTCCATAGAGTTTAATGTTTTATGATAGGATTATTGGGATTAAATTTTACTACTATGATTTATCCCATGTTATGATATAATGATCTCTTTTGCAGGTTAAGATTTTCAAAATGATATGTTGTTACGAATATGATATGATTGATTTTTCTTTTGTTTACCCTTACTGAGCATTTGAGATCACCTTTTTGTATATTTTCTTATCCCCAGGTCCGGAAAGAAGGGTATTAAGTAGGATATCCCAAAAGGTAATCTTGATATTATGAAATAAATGAGAGATAATGTAGATTCTTTATGAACTAGTTGTTTATGTTTCCCAGTTTCTAAAGACACTATACATATACGGTCCCATCATGGTTTTGTTATATGTTGTAATAAGTATGCATTTACTCTAATGTAATAACATGTATGTAATGTATGGGTCATTATAGTTGGTATCAAAGAGAGATTATAGCCAACCTTTAGAAACTAGGATAAGAAAGCCGTACTAAGAACCCTAAGAATATGACTAAGCATAGAACACACTATTAGTACTCTATATATGGCTATGAATAACATACGATAAGACCTAAAGTGTGAAATATTATTCATGATTATGTGTTTTTCCTATTATTATTAGTGTTTCTGACACTATGCTTATTGAATTTAGTCAATGGCTAGAACCCGAAGGAACCGTGTTAATGATGAATGCGACAGGAAATCCAATGATTTTCCCCATGAGTAACCAAACATTATGGGAGATAGAATGAAAAATCTAGTTTCCATTATCACACAACTTTCTCAAGCTATGAATCATGTGGGAATTCTAAACGAGCAAAGAAAGTAGTAATATTATATTGAATCATTCTTGAGGTAGCATCCACCCTCATTCAATGGTTCTACTGATCCATTAGTGGCTAAACAATGGATCAGTACCCTTGAAAATATATTTTCAATTCATCAATGTTCAAAACATGATAATGTCATATTTGAAGTATATCGTTTGGAAGGTGAAGCTGATCAAAGGTGGAATCTTATCAAGAATATGAGTTAAAGAGACAAAATTGAGTCCAGGGAATTGGACGAGTTCAAGAACTTATTTTTCTGTATGTGCATCCCTCATATTCTTTGAACAAAGATGAAGAATGAGTTTCTTGAAATAAAGAAAAGGGATGATGAATCTGTTAGTACCTAAGAAGGAAATTTTATAAGACTAGCAAGGTATGCCTCCAGAATTATTATCCAACATGAGAGTAAGATCGATCGATTCATTAGTGGATTAAAACCAAGTCTTTGAAGGGCGGTAGCCATAAGGGACCTCAATATCTACGAGGAAATCGTTTGATGTGCTCCCAAGGTTGAGAAAGAGATTGGAGTAACCCATTAGTCATATGGGTTTGATAAGAAGAGGAAAGTGGAATTCAAAGTAAAATCTAAAGACCACACTGAAAAGAAGATGATTTTTCCCTTATGCCCAATGTGTGAAAAAAAACATGTAGGGAATTGTCTTAAAGTGACAAGTAAATGTTTCAAATGTGTAAAATAAGGTCATCGGGAATTTGAATTCTGCAGTGATGGGAAAACGATGTCTACTGATGCGAACAAAGAAAATGCTACATAGAATGCACCTCCTACACATCAATGTTACAAGTGTATGGAAATGGGGAATTATGATAATCAATTTTCTAATCAAAGGGTTGTTGATGATGATCGACGTCAACAAACTCTTAAGGCCAAAGTCAAATAAATGTCACATGGAATTTCTATCAGTGATGTGGTGTACGATAACGAAGTGGTGATAGTTACACATACCATCCACTCTAAAGTAGCAAATGTTTTAATTGATTCTGGATCCACCCACTATTTTATTTCTAAAGAATTTTATAAGGGTATCGCCATATTACCTCAACAATTAGATGTTGAGTTAGCTGTGACAACCCCTATTGGAACAACAATCTCATCAATTGTTTACAATTCTTCCCCGATTAAGGTTTGAGGGAAAGTGCTTCCTAAAAATCTTGTGATCCTTCCTATAGTGGAATTTGATGGGATTCTTAGCATGGATTGAATTTCCTTATACGGATCTCATATCTATTGCCAATGGAGGGAGGTCAAATATCATATTGATGATCAATCAATGATCATCTAATGATGCAAGGATGAATATAACCTTCCAGTTGAAATTTCATCTTTCTTATGGGTATTTATTCCAATAAATAGTGGTTATTTATATCAAATGGTTGGAGAGAAACTCACGATTATGAATACACCCATTGTACATGAGTTTGATGATGTGTTTCCAGAGGAATCTATAGGTCTTCCACCATATCGTGAAGTTGAGTTTTCAATAGAACTAATATCGGGTGCTACGCCCATTTCAAAGACACCTTATAGAATGGCCCCAATTGAGTTACAGGAATTGAAGAAGCAACTCAAAGAGAATCTTGATAAGGGATTCATATGCCCTAGTGCATCACCTTTGGAAGCACCTATTCTGTTTGTTAAGAATAATGATGGATCAATGAGACTCTACATTGATTATCGAGAACATAATAAGATCACTATCAAGAAAAAAATATCCTCTCCCCATATTTATTTCTTATTTAACCAACTACGCAGAGCTCAATAATTCTCCAACATTGATCTTATTTCAGTGTATCATCAATTAAGGTTCAAAAGGGCGGATATACCAAAGACGACTGTAACACCCCAGGTAAATAAAGAGTATGACATTTTCACATTTATCTATATTTGTGACTAAAATATTAATATAACTTTAAAGGGGATGCTATGATCGATGGCATACCCAACACGCACCAACGAGTTTCCTGAGAATCTTATGTTGCACTCTAATAATAAAATAATATTATTTTAAAAGGTAGTTAATGCCTAGCCGTTGTAATGGCGGGAATGAACAGAACAAACTACAAAATGATTATATATTTTTGTCAAATATTTTTACTTTTTACAATAAATGTTAGAGGATTAAAAAAGCAAATGAATCCAATTTTAAGCGTAAACATTCTAATATTCTTTAAAAGGTCGATTAACCGCCTTTTGATGATGATCCTATTTTAAATCCACTTTTTGAAAGTTTTATGTGTTATATTTGACAAAATAAAATTCTTCTTTGGAATCGGGAGATCAAAATTTACTTTGTGTAAATTTTTGGTATTATTCCGATAAAGTTCATTTTTTAATGAATAGTGAAAATGTTGTATTTTAATTCAAAACCACTTTTTAATCTAATTTATTTATATGATAGGATTATCTTTTAAATTGGTTATAAAGTGAAATTATAATATATTTTTACCATTAAATCCAATTTTGGTCATTGGAATTAATTTCACTTTGAAATTAGACTTAAACTAGTGCTAATCTTTTGATATATATTGTTTCATAAAACCCACTATTTGTTTTGACAGTGGGAAGTAATTATTAAATAAATTACTTCAACTTATATATTTTTAATTTTGTAAAATAGGAATCATTTTTGAATTTGGAATATCAAATATATATTAGGGTGAATTTTTGGTAATTTTCTGAAAAACTTCAATTTTTTATGAATAGTGAAACCACTAAGTGATACTTATAAAAACTGATTTTCCGTTTAAATGAAAATTTTCCATATTTGTGTTTTTGAATTTCAAAAATACGACATACATGGTTGTCATTAATAAGTAAAATGTGGTTCAATGGGATTAGAATAATTTTTTGGTTAATAGTAACTTATTATGTTTTTAATCTCGATTAGAGGTAATTAGTGTAGTTTAAGGTAAGAATAATGTTTTAATAAACTGAAATGACCAAGACACATGTCCTACCCTCATTGTATGTGTCATGGCCAACCAAGAAAATCCATGGGTCAACTTGGGGACCCCATGGATCCACTTCTGTTGGAAAATGACATATATACCTCTTTATTTAATGTTAAAGTATAAATGACACAACCATGAGATGTTTTACTAAAACAATTTTAACATGGGGTTATACAAGTCATATTTTTGACTATAAAATGTCATTGGAAATATAAAAATATTTCCTACAACATAGTATTTATTTATAATTTTTAGACATTAAATAAATTAAATTATTTATGACATCATGATGATGCAGCGATGACCTCATTATTTAACGATTTAAATAAAATGGAAAGATAATGTTAAATATAAGATCTACACATTTCCAAAACCTATTGGATGGGTGGATTTCTAACCCTTATCACTTTATCCTCCAAAAAAATCAATGTGGGACCATTAAAATCCGAAACTCATTCTAAAATAAAGTAATATTTCATTACTTTCCAAGAATGTCCCTCCTCTCCTCTTATAAAAGGCCCCCACCTCTACCTCCATAACAACACTTCCAAAGACTTTGTCTTGGAAAACCCCTGCTCATTTTGTCTCTCCACATTCCTCTATAACTCCTTGAAGCCTCACTTTGGGCATAAGTCTTCCCAAGGAAGCCTTTGAGCTCAAACAAATGGGTGTTACTCGATTTTAAGGTAATGTCTTCACTTGTGTCCTTTTCTTTTATTTTGCTTCTCCAACCCCCTAAACTATTTTTATTCATTAATTTTGTAACAAATCCAGTATATTAAATATAATATTATGTTTTTATAAGAAGTATTCGTTCTACACTTACACACACCTACATCTAATGGTTAAAGAACATACTATTTCTGTGGATGGCGAATTTCTGCCTTACGAAATGATGATTGTTCAACATTCTTCTAACACCTTCAAAGCTGTCCATTAAGATGACACTATATTTATATATGATATATAATATATTTTTGTTTTACTTAAGCTTCTGTATTTTTAATTTATGGAATACCTTTATGGTTTCCATTTTGGGTAAACGTGATATCTTCATTTAAGGAAGTGCGGACTACCGCCCCCTCAAAGTGATTTGATTCGTTAATACCATATGTGGTACATATAAAGGATATATTTAATGATATTGTATATGATACCATAATGGAATTAAAATACTATTATGTATCATTATGTTTTAATTCCATTAAATATGAAATAGAAATGGAAGTAGCGTTCATGCGTACGTACGACTTACCGTCTCCTTGAACGGTACATTTCATTTCTTATCTCAAAATGTTATGTACGATTATAAGTACATATATATAGTGGATATATATGTAATATATTGCATCTAAATTATGTATATCATTCTGGAATTATAACATATATATATATCTCTCATTTTGTTTTAATTCCATTAATATGACAAAAAATGAAAGTAGCGTTCATACGTACGTAAGGCCTACCGTCTCCATGAACGATGCTTTTAATTTTTATCTCAAAATGATATGGAATATTATAAAATGAATATAAAATGGATATATATGATATTTAAAACATCAATAATATTCTGTATATGATGTACCTATAACTACATGGAAAATTATTTTCCAACAAGTTCAATTTTTGACTCACGTACCAAACATCGACAAAAGCGTCTGATATGAACTCATATTATTAAAAAAAATTTGTAACAATAAAATATGTGATATGAACTGAATAATAATCTCTATAGGAGGTCCTTAAGAAATTATAAATTGAACAAAGTTTATTATTCCTGAATATAAAGAAACGAACAAGTCAAGTTAGACTTGAGGTAAGGGATCCTACCCCTCTATTTCTTTTTAAGTACACTCTTTTATGTCATTCCTTTTAAAACTCATCTTTCTTGTTATTGTGATATTATTATATATTAATCTTACTTTAATTTTTATGTTCATATGATGAGAGACCCTATTCTCTCACATCACTCCATTTTGAATGTTTTGAGTGGCGCCGTTAGGCTGCCAAATTTTTCATAAGAGATCCAACCTCTCTCTTTCTTTTTATGTATTCTCCTTTATGTCACTTCTTTTAAGAACCCATTTGTTATTTTTTGGGATGTTCATTTATATTAATATTTTGGTAAAATTTATGTTAATATGATGAGAGACCCTATTTCCTCTCATCAATCCATTTTGGAAGTCTTAAGTGGCGTCGTTAGGCTACCGAGTTTTCGTAAGGGATTTTTCATCTAACTTTTATTCCCGTGAGATTTTACACTACATTTTCCAAAATTTCCTTTGAGTGGTGTATGTACTGCACATTATTTTACTCATTGTGTAATATAATTTCATTTATGAGTATTTAAATCAATGTTGTATTGTCCTTCTTTCATGGGGTGCATGTCTCAAAAGATACCCATGTCGGTAAGGGAACCTTTCACCCTCCTCTTTTTAAAAGGATTATTTTGTTATGCCTTTTAATTCATATACTATTATGTTGGGATATGTTCTAATATATACTTATTGATTTAAATTTTATGTCCATGTGATGAGATACCCTTTTTATCTCTCATCAACTATTTTCCTGAATTTTGAAGTGACGTCGTTAGGCTGTCGAATTTTACCAAGGGAACTTTTTAACCCAATTTCGATTTCTTTGGGTTCAACATGTATTTATTGAATATTTAATCCTTTTAATATGTGTGAATGACCTTTTATTGTTTTAAACTTAATATCAACTTATATTGGGTGTATTTATATTTTTCACACATAATTTTGAGATTGATTTATCCTTAATTCAATGACGCCTTCTTTATAAGGGATTTCATCACATTTTATATTTCTATTGAGACTTCATTGTTGTTATGAACCAATTCACTCTTATTTGGTGTATATACTGTCCTTTGGAATATTATATCATGAATCCATTTATTCTCATGATATTATAAAGTTCTGCTTACATGTTAATCCTCAATTATTGTATTCAAGTGTCTCAAATTTTGGTAGAAACCCTTTTACCAAAATATCACTTTAATTGTTTTATTGATTTTTTGTTATTAATATACATGTTGTCAAAATGGTTTTAAGGATTTATTTATATGGATATTAATGGTTTAAAATGTTAAAAGCTTCAAGGTGGTATGGGACACATTGATTCAAAAATCTCTTTATTAAATGTTTTAAATGGTATTGAAAATGGGTTTTTATTGGATTCATTATATCAAAATCCTAAAATGTTATATTGTTTTTGCAATGTGGTAATGTTATATTTCCTTTATGATTAAGTTATGCTCTATGATTACGTTATGGTTCTTGGGCATTGTTATGAAGACAGGTGGTTCCGTGATAAACTATGGGCGGGTGAGCCTGATATAGCTCTCCAATGCATTGGGTAATGCGAAGGAGTGAAACGTTAAGGTTTCTCCGAAGAGATTTAGGGAATATACTATGGTGGGTATTCCAAACGTAACCAAGAGGGTTACTCCCTACATAAGAATGTTATGAATGCCTCGGGTTACCTTTTATGTCTTATGATTTCTATGCTTTATTCATGATTTTATGAGGTATGTTAAAGTGCCTGTGTTTTATGGGTAAAGTATGATTTCATTATTATGTATATATGAACTCATGTTTCCTTTACTTATTTTTATAACCCCTACTGAGCTTTTTATGCTCATCCCAAATTTTTTTGAAATGTTTTTCACAGGTCAAGGGAAAGGTACATGATATGATGATAGTGACAAGGAAGTTTCAAGAAAGAATCCATGTTTTATTTTAAATATGTTTCCATTGATGGGATAAATGAATACTATATTTATGTAACCAATTTGTTTAAATGTGGAATTTAATGAATGTTTTATGATCTAATTATCTAAAACTCTAAACCTGAAAAGATCCTCAATGTGTAATCTTTTAATAACTCAACATTAAGTAAGGTTTAAGGCTGGGGCCTTATAACGGCTTTCCGTACAGGGTATTGAAACTATGAATTTAAGGTGATTCCACTTGTTCTTATTAATTACCCTACAATGTTCATTGATCTAATGAATAGAGTCTTTAGAGACTATCCTGACCAGTTTGTGGAGGACTTTATAGATGATATTGTTGTCTATTCAATGTGCAAGGAAGAACATGAAGATCATTTGAGAATTGTATTAAAGGCACTAAGAAAGGAGAATCTTTATTCCAAATTTAATAAGTGTGAATTTTGGCTTCAAAAAGTTTCATTTTTGGGTCACATAATCTCCAAAGATGGGATATTTGTGGATCCAGCAAAAACAGAGGTTATCAAAAGATGGTCGAGACCAACAACAGTAACTGAGATTCAAAGTTTTCTGGGATTGGATGGTTATTATTGGAGTTTTGTGATGTATTTTTCACGATTATCTAATCCACTCAGCAGGTTGACTCGAAAAAGAGTTATGTTCGTTTGGACATAAGAGTGTGAAGTGAATTTCATGGAGTTCAAAAGAAAGTTATCTAGTGCACCTATGCTCACACTACCTTATAGTGGATAAAGGGTTGTGATCTATAGTGATGCATACAGGAAGGGATTGTGGTGTGTTCTCATGAAAAATGATATGGTGATAGCTTATGCCTCACGACAGATTAAAATACCTGAGAAAAATTACCCAACACATGATTTTTAGTTAGCTGCAGTAATTGTTGCATTACATATTTATAGGAATTATCTTTATCATGAATGGTGTGATATTTATACTGATCATAGATGTTTAAAGTATATTTTCACACAAAAGGAGATGAATATGCGCCAACGAAGATGGTTGGAGCTGATTAAAGATTACGACTACTTAATTCATTACCACCCTTGGAAAGCAAACAAGGTGGAGGACGCATTAAGTCGACAAGACCATGCTAGTTTATCAATGATGAGTATAAAAAAAGATCCAATATTTATGGATTTACAATGGATGGATCTTGGAATTATAATTGAAGGGGAAAATCTTTTCTTTCTGAAAATAATGTTCTACCATCATTACATGTGAATATTAAAGAGGCACAGAAAGAAGATGTAGAGTAACAAAAGAAGGTGAGAAATGTTCCTGAATTCCACATTGATTGTGATGAAATAATAATGTTAAGGAATTAGGTTTGTGTTCCTACCATTCCAGAATTAAAGAAGAAAACATTGGATGAAGCTCATAGATCTTTATTCTCTGTTAACCCTGGAAGCACGAAGATGTATCGGGACCTGAAGGATTACTTCGGGTGGGATGGCATGAAAATAGATGTTGCAGAATATGTCTCTCGATGCATGGTTTTTCAGAAAGGTAATGTTGAGAGACAGAAGTCTAAGGAGATCTTACAACATTACCTATACGAGAATGGAAATGGGAAAACATCACTATAGACTTTTTCATTGGACTTCCCAAAACATCTAAAGGCAATAATGTTATATGGGTTATAGTTGATCATCTTACGAAGTCAGCACACTTCACTGCTATTTGATAGGAATTCTATGTTGATAATCATTCCAAGATATATGTAATGGAAGTGGTAAGATTGCATGGAATACCACATTCCATTATATCTGATCAGGATCCGAGGTTTACCTCGAAGTTATGGCGAAGTCTTCACCATACTCTAGATACAGAGTTATGTTTCATCACTACTTATCATCCTCAGACAGTTGGTCAGTCTGAGAGGACAATTCAAACTCTAGAAGACATATTGAGAGCTTGCTCTATGGATTTCAAAGGTGGTTGGGATCAACACCTACCTTTTTTTGGAATTTTCTTATAATAATAGATTTCACTCCAGTATTCATATGGCTCCGTATAAAGCCCTATATGGAAATAAATGCAAAACTCCAACTTGCGGGGTTGAAGTATGGGAAAGAAATCTATTCGGACCAGATCTTGTTGATGAAATGGTAGAAAATGTCATATCTATTCAACAACACATAATAGCAGTTCAGAGTCGACAAAAAATTTATTCTTACAACTGAAGAAAAGACCTAGAGATTGAATTGGGAGATAAAGGGTTCTTACGAATATATCCCTGAAAGAGAGTAATGAGATTTGTAAAGAAAGGCATGTTGGGCCCTAAGTATATTGGTCCTTTTGAAATACTGGATTTTGTTGGGATGGTAGCTTACCGATTGGCACTTCCACTAAATCACTATCATGTTCAGGATGTGTTCCATTTATCTCTCCTGATAAAGTACATAATTGATCCTTCGCATGTACTAAGATCATATGTTGAACCTCTATAGCAAGATCTTTCTTATGAAGAACAAACAATAGAGATTCTAGATCGTAGAGAAAAAGTCCTATGGAACAAGACCACATTCTTGGTGAATGTTTTATGGAGAAACTACAAATTAGAAGAAGCTACATGGTAACTTGAGGATATTATGAGGGAGAGGAATCCTCATATGTTTGTTAGGAAGTGACGAATTTCGAAGGTGAAATTCCGTTTAAGGGGGGTATAAGTTAACACCCTAATATTTTATAAGAAATATTTTGTTTTTATGTATTATGTTATACGAAACCCCACAAGAATATTTCACTAAACACAATACTATCTTGTATTGTTTTACACGCAAGAGAATCCTTCCTCAATAGGTTGAATTGTACGCAATACCGAGTTTCACTAAACAATGATATGTTATTAAAATATTATATAAACTAGCCATTATGAATAGTAGTACCCACTTTTTGAAAAATTATAAATTTTATCTTTCAAAATGGACTTCATTTTTGAATTCATAATATTGAAATTAGCCAAGGGTGAATTTTTGGTATTTTTCTGAAATCATTCAATTTTTGATGAATAGTGAAAACACTGAGTTATTAGTTAAAACTGACTTTTTATTTAAATAATCATTTATTTTATTTAAATTTATTTTAGGTCAAAATAGATACATAATACCTATATGAGTTCAATGTAATTCATTGGTGTCATTTTATAATAATTTTAAATATATCAAAATTTTATTGAAATTTTGACCGTGTTTTTCCCACCTCCTAGGAGAATTTTCAAATTTACATTAAACATAATTTTACCACATCTATGAGTGGAATTTCAAAACTCAGAGAGACACAGTTGATATCATTATATAAAATGTGGTTCAATAAGATAATAATAATTTTTGGTGTATAATATCTTTTTACTTTTATTTAACACGGTTAAAAGTAAATAGGTTAATTAAGGGTAAAAATGATGTTATTATTATTACCCTAACACATGTCCTAGTTCTATTTGATAAGTGTAATTAGAAAAAAAAACAATCTTATGAATAAAATATTACCCTTTGGTCCACTTAGATTATATTAGGACATTTATTATTATTTAATTCAAAGAATAGTTAAAAGAGTTAAAATCAATGTTAAATGATTATAACATTTGTAATACAGTGTTATATATCAGGAAAATTCTACTATAAATATTCATTAAAATATAATAATATTTCATACATAATGTTATTTTATTTATAAATTTTAGGCAATAAATAATAAAATTTATTTATGACTCAATGATGATGCAGTAAATACCATATTAATGAAATATTAATATAATTGATATTATAAATAGACAAATAAATGTAATTTGAGACTTTTTATGAATTACGACCTTTTAATAGGTTATTAAAACATATTAGGGTTGGTTAGATTAATTTTTTTCGAAAAAATAATGCTGATATGAATTTACCACAAACAAAAACAAAATAGTGTAAAAATTGACATTAAAGAGTTTTTAAAACAAATATTATATTATTAATTGGTATTATATTCCTAAAAATATAAGGATTGGAAAAAAGACTTATATAATAATATATACAAAATTAATGAACCAATTGGGGGTTGATTGGATGTTTATAGTATGTTTATTAACCATATAGTTTAACAATACAAGAAGACATGGTAAATGTTAAATTATTTAATTTAGAGTTAAATATAAACAATAACATTAAAATGGAAACCTAATCATGTCTAAATCCTATTGTCTGAGATTATTTTAACCCATACCCATAGTAGATGAGCAATAATCCACTTTTCATCCATTATAAACTCAATATGACAATATTATAAAAAAATACATTAATTTTTTCCTAAGGTGCCCCTCTCCTCCCTTATAAAATGGAACATCTTCCCTCTCATCTTCACACAATTTTGAGCCTTAAAGCTCAGACAAACCCTAAAAATTTCACTTCACAGCATCTATATTTATATCATATAGGTTATGGTCTTCTCAAAAGGCCAACCCTAGTGCCCTAAGAGGAAGTATAAAAGAGCCACGTCAAGGATGAGGTAATATCTTCTACCGATTCTTTCAAGTTTATTTCATCTTCTACTTCATCTTATTTATTTGTTTCAATATAAAGTAACAAATTCAGTATCAATCATATAGTTATACGTTATGAAAAATATTAAACGACCCTATTTCACCTTCTATCCATCCTATTGAAAATGAAATCACCACGCACGCGTACGTACTGAATATCGTCTCCACGCCGTGGTGTAATCTATTTTTCCACCACCATCTTACATGAATGGGTATAATTGTGTAAATAATAACTACATATAATTATTATAACATGATAATGATTCTGAAATATTATATCATCAACTCCAATTCCATTCATATAATTATGGGAACGATATCATCGCTCGTACGTACGTACGACCTACCGTCTCCACGATGTGATGTGACTCGTTCTACATGATCATCAATGAATAATGATTATATAAATGAATTTAATGAAAATATATGATATATATTACAATAATACCATTCTGTAAATGAGTTATCTATAACCTAAAAAGAGTACTAAGAATTTATTTGACAAAATATGCATAAGAACATAAAGAAATGAACACTTGAATAACAAGTAGCAATGAAATATTAAAAATAATAAGATAAGAATATGGCCATATATGATAGAATAACAATTAATATGATTTAGTAATGAGTTTATGAAATTATATAAATAATTATATAGGAGTTTCAGATACGTATGATGCATATCTGATCTAAGGTAAGGGAAAATCTCGCAATCTCATTTTTACCCGAGATTCTTTATACTTTAGAATTTTCTGGGGCATATTTATCATCCACATCCATGTTTCCTCAATATGTAATATTATTTATATCCTAAAACAGATTTTTAGATCTAATTTAACCTATTGGCTTAATTTTCTAAATGATGTGAAAGGATTCTTTTATCATTTTCTGTACGAGATAGTTTTTGACTTTTCTGGCCAAAGTACGAGTAGAATGTTTTTTAACTTATACAGCTTCAATGGATTTTTATGATTTTAATTAACATTATTTTCATGAATCTTACATTACATGTTTTAAAGATTGTTTTTAATTATATTCTTTTAGTTTAAAATTGAATGACATGTTATGAAAGAAAAATGTTTTTGAATTAGAAAGGATATATTTCTGAAGAATGGAGATCAAGTGTTTTATGAAAATTATTTTCCATCTTAGATAATATAGGGTTCTATTTATATTTATATTTTAAATTAATTTGATTATTTTATGATGGAATTATTTTTGTGATGTCCTTTTATGGATTATGTTATGAATGCATGATGTTTAAGAATCCAATTTTTATTACATATGTTATGCTATGATGTATGATTTATGATTTTTTGGAACACATAAGAAAGGTATCATTATGATATTGGTGGGACATATATAAACCTCCAATGAATTGGGTAAAGATTTATATCTCATGACATAGACATGGATGGAACAGAATTTTAATACGATTTAGTGAAATAGGACTGGAATGTGGAGTGAACTCCGTTCAGAAATGGACGTTGTCTACTATGATAGTATTTTCAATGTGACTTGACTGATATGAAATTATTTCCTAAGATTATGTGTGTATTTCACAAATTTTCATGATTTATGTTAGGATTATTGGGATTAAATTTCAGTACTATGATTTATCCCATGTTATGATATTGTGATCTCTTTTTCATGATAAGATTTTCAAAATGATATGTTCTTACAAATAGGATATGATTGATATTTATGTTGTTTACCCTTAATGAGAATTTGATCTCACCCTTTATTATGTCTTATTTTCCCCAGGTCAGGAAGAAGGGTATTAAGTAGGATATGCCAAAAGGGAATCTAGATATGATGAAATAAATGGGAGACAATGTAGATGCCTTTTGAACTTCTGGTTTATGTTTCCCAATGTCTAAAGACAGTATACCTATATGGTTTGAGCATGGTTTTGTTATATGTTGTAATAAGTATGCTTAAACTCTGAAGTAATAACAATGTATGTAAAGTATGGTTCATTATAAATAATGAAAGGAACCTCCATCTCAAATGGGTTGAAAGTGCCTAGTTGGAGTTATGTATCATTGAGAGGAGGAGGGGGTGAATCAGTGATGGATTTTTCTATCATGTTTCATTTCAATAGAAATAACCATTACCTCATATTAAGGATTTCAATTCCATACTAATAAACAAATCAACACACAACCAAAGGAACACAACGATTTACAAGGATCAGTATTCAATAAGAATAGATATGTACATGGTATGGTTTGGAAATGATCTAATATGATACAATCCACGAGAAATAAATAATTGTATTACAACGAGTATGATGTACCCTTTGACTCATGCGGCACTTCGAATCAATCCCACTAGTGTGTGTTCATGATCTAGCATGATAAGGTAATACAGTTTTTCTGAAACACCTCATGTTACCTGTGCTTATTTTCAATTCGTAAAATGTATTCAATTGAAATAAAATTCATCAATTATTTTCCTATAATAATGGTACAAACCACCTAGAATTTGTTATGAAATACTGGGTCTAATCTTTCCTAGGACAAATTCATCCATGTCTGATTCATACAAAACAATACACCTAGTCTGATTTTCTGATAGAATAAAATTGAGTTGAATCCTCAAAACTTCCATTTATGAATACAATTGATAAGATGAAAATAATATGAATGTATTGGCACAACCCCAAAAATTGTCATCCCAAATAGAGTTGATCAATTCATCTCTCTAGAATCTCACAGCTTCTTTCACCTCTATAGTGAATAGTGCTAGCCTTAGAATGTACTATGTACTTTAACCTTATATAGGTTCCCAAAAACAAGATGAGGTGGGAATCGAAAAAATTTCTGGCTCATACAAATTCACACAAATTTTATTTTCACCTGAAATACCATAGCAACTATTTCTTCATCAACACTTCTCAATTTATCTAGAAACTCTTAAAATCTTCACCTCTTATTAATCAGTCCACCATTTCAATTTCATAGACTTATATAAATTGAAAAGATTACATGGGTCTGATCAACTGAGTCTGATTCCTCATACTGATTGCTGAATAAGAATCTCAAAACAAATTTGAATCAAAATCAAATATTTTAATGTTCATCTCCCCTCGATAAATCATTCTATAATCTTATTCCCGTTTCATTTCTCTTGAACCACATGAGAAAAAAACATCATTCAAATACTATATATTGAATCATGATTACATTTATGACATTGAATTCATTAAGTATCATCTTTATCATCATCCGATTTTAATTATAATGTATTGTAACTTTCCATTCATTCCGTCTTAAATCTTTTTCATCTCAACCCAAGCATGATATTTTCTGAATAATAATGGTCATGATATGATCATCCTGTATATGATCATTGTGGATTCAATCATTCTATTTATTATTATTCTGGTTATGATGATTCTGGTTATGATCATTTGGGATATGATCATTTCTTTTTTACTATCATTTTGGTTACGATTATTCTCGATACGATTGTAGGTTACGATTTGTGAGTATAGTCATTTATTCATACGATCAGTGGGTACGATAAAAAAAATATAAAAACAATGATCTTCCATGATACGATATATATAGAATATGAAAACGATGATATAATTGGATACAATTCAATACAATTTGAAAATAATGATTTTCCTAGATACGATAAAATATAATATGAAAACAATTCATTTTTGATCGGCATCGCCTCTTTTTTATTCTTCTGCACAAATTTGATCACTTTTATTTTGAATACAATTCCTTTTTGATTGGTATCATATCTTCTCATTCACCCAGATCTGATCAATTATAATATGATCATGATTATCTTTAATCAGTACCATGTATAATCTTCCACTTTTATCGATATACAATAATGTTGAAATAAATACACACCATCTTTCATGAGAACCACATTTCATCCACACCACTTATTTTACTTTTATCCAGAATCCAATTATTTTGAGTGTTATTCGATATTGTATCTTACTCTTCTTATCTCTATGGATTCTTCAATCGTCACTACCTCTTCAATCTAGATATGATTTTAATGAAAAACAATCAGGAGAACTTCTTTCTCTCTACTATTCGGATCTGAATATGATTCGTTTCCGATTGGTAGCATATCTTTCACTCCTCTATATTCTATCATGATTTCATCCCAATTTAACACGTCAACTCATGATTTATATGAAATAAAAATTTGAAAATCATTGTCACAATTACATCAGAACATATCATAACATTACATGAAATTCTAAGAATAGAAAATCTTAATACATGTGTCTGATTATAAGTAAATATGGGTCAAATTTTTTTCATAACTAAACAAAAAACAATTTTTTCCACAAAATAAAGTGATGTGACTTACGTTATTCATAACATACAATCCCAACAATAGAAAACACATAAATACAAAATTTCATCATCATCAGCTCAAACCTAACATACACTGTAATTATCTTTTGTTCCCCACTTTCGGATTTGGTGTGTTTTATTAATGAGTATTAAATGAAGGAATAAAGAATATAGTTATTGATATGTATAAATTTTGACATTAGAATTAGCTCCAATAATATATTCATTTGAATAATACTTTTTGGAGGTCAAGAAATTCTCCCTTGAATATAAATAATCATATGCGGTGGTGGTGACATAACTTCATTATTTAATCAATTAAGGAATAGAACATGATAACCAACTCCAAAAATAATATCAACAATCATTGAGGCATTAAAAGTACACCTGAGGATTGTTGTGAATGATCAAAAATAAGTGTTGGACACTACAACAAGAGTAGATGATCTTCTCTCAAACAAGATTTCTAAAATTAAAATGTATAAAAAATGTAATGGATATGGGGGACTCAGAGAAATAAGTTGATCAACTTTTAATATCAATTGAAATTATTTTTTAATATTATTTGGGTCAAAATATATTTTCTTCTCTAATTTATATTTAGCAAGGAGATACTCTAAAATGTGGATGATTATAAATAATTTTTTTAGATAGATTTTATCTTTTCACATCACTATACACTTTTAAACATTTCATAAGAATATAGGATATCAATATATTCTATATGTGATGATCCAAATTATTTTTATTTTTTACTAATAATTTGATCATATAATAAATGATTCGACGTGAAAATTTAATGTTGAAATATTTTATATTATATATTTAAAGAAACATTATTCAATAATAAAATGGCTTGATTGATCAATTATCATTCTAATCGTGCATTATTAGATAATTATTTAGTTTCAAAAGTACTGTTCATGTGAAACCAATTAAATTTTAGGTTGGGTTTTGTAGATAAAAAATAATATGATTTAATTATCTCTAGGATTCTGGTGATTTTTTGTTTATCAATATGTATTTGTTTTTTGTGCCTATTCTCAGTATAGATAAAGGTTATGATATTTAGGTAAGTGAATATGAGATTCTATAAGAAATTGAAACTATCATGTAGGATGAGTGAGAGAAAAAACATTATTATGATGGTTTTGAATAAAGTAAAATGACATTATTTTACTTCTTTTAAAAGTAACCTATACTTGTTTACATGAAACATGATGTAATATTAATTTTTTCATGATTTGTGGAATAATAAAGAATGGATATGAGTATTTCTTGTGAATGAAGACATTACCTACAAACATAATGTAGCTTTTCTATTTTTTACTCTTACATTATGTATTCTATAAAGTGGAAACAATTTGTGAGTGAATATTTATTTTTTGTCAATCCTCTCTTTGTGTGGTTTAAAACCAACTTTTTTTATATCTTTTTTCTTTCTTTTATAAATTAACTATTGATAACTCTTTTAAGGGTCTAGATTTATCCTGAAAGGATTAAAGTTTTCTTAATATTCCCTTCATGGGGGTGTTAACCTGATATAATTTTTCTATTTTTCATTTTAATTTTATGGTCCTTTAAGTTGGAAAAAATTTGAACTTATGATTTTTATGTATTTAAATGATTGAAAAGATAGTGTGTCCAATTTTATAGTTATATTAATTTTATTAACACTGGGTTGAACCCCATGTACAATCAAAATTATCCTAACATTAATTAAATAGAAAATAATGTTGTAAGAATCCCTGGATAGATAACATGGGGTTATTGAATGTTCAATTTAGGATCATACAATTTGGAAGTCATTTAGTATATAGAGTTTAAGGTCATACAACATTCCCCTATTAAGTGATACTATTAAAGGTGAAGAGAACATTCCAATGGTTTCATAATGAATTTTATATTTTTTATCATCATTTTATTATATCAATGTGTAAGGAATTACTATATGAGGAGATGATGATATAGATGAATTAGATTTCATTATTGATAAGGATTCCAAGAATTTCAATATGTTTATTAAAAATCCTACATGGTATATAAAAAAGGACATGTGAGGGTATAATGATGATGAATTCAAGAGATGTTCAAAGTAGTATAATTTATAATGGTGTAAATTTTTGACATAGTTTTATAAATACAATCGCTAATTATGTCAAGAGTTTACTAAATCATTACAATATGTGAAGAATTAAAAATTAAGAAAGCATCTGTTATATATGTGACGAAAGAAATTAAATAAGGCCATGAGATATTATATTATTCCTTGAGAACATTTTTTGTAAAGGCCAAGGAAGAAATATTTATATTTTACTACAAGGATTATTTTTTTGGACATCATACATTTTTTCACTAATTATTTTAGTTTTCCCTATAAAAATGATGGTTATCATGATTCCAAAAAAAAGAAACCTCAATCAAACATGTGGGACATAGGTCTACCATGTATGAGATAGATTTACATTTCCCTCTATGGTATTAGGTGTGTATGATGGAATTCAGAAGGTCCACAGGGAGTGAACATGGGAGTATAACAATAACATATTGTGAACTTGTGAGTGCCTAGGTGGGATGTGCAATGGTTCGTAGAAACTAATAATGGTTGTGTGTGAATTATATTTAGGTAGCATCTCTAGTTCAAGCTTGAGTATTTGATAAAGTAGAGAGTATTATTATGTAGTGTGTGCATGTGTATAAAAACAATTTTGGATGTATGAGAACACTAAAATTTTACTCAAATTAATGTTTTTTAAATGACAGTCATTCATTCTAATAAATCCAAGCCATATTATTATATGTTTACCTTCATCCTCAACCATGACTAGGTTTTCCTCCACACAAATTTATTACTTCTCGGGATATTAATTATCCTTGATCAAAAAAATAAAAAAAGACATGATCAATCATATCGAATGCTTATGTACAATATCTATCTGCAATGTATGAGTTTATTTTGAGATTATAATAATTTTTATTTATGATATGATGTTTTAAAGAGTTCTCTACATGGGCATTGAATTAATATACTTGATCAGATAAAGCATCATATATTAGGCGATTACGTATCCCCAAGCCATCACATGATAAAAAATACCCACAAGAGTTTTATATCATTGATATCATTGGTCAGATAATCCATTTAAGGTCATGTTATTTTGAAACCAATTTTGAATCACATGAGTTTGAAAATGATATGTGTTTTATAATTTTTGATATATTTCTATATATCATACTTAAATTGAATAATATACTTGATATATACTAATTTTTTATGAGTGGTGGCGGTGAATTAATATATAAATACTAAGATAGAGAAAAGGGTTTATGTTTCTTCTATTCAAATTTGAATGCTTTGAATTTATTATTGAAATAAATCATTTTTTTCATTTTTCTTCTGATGAAAAAAAACCTAGATAATTTGTTCCTGAAAAGGATAAGAAAACTTGATTCATTTTTTTGTATGAAGGAGATGTATCCCATGAGAGGTAGTAGATTATAGGAAGGAGAATAAATTCATAGGATCTATTCACATAGGGTAGAAATATATGATAAAAAATTAATTTATTTATTTATGTTAATCTTGAGATGATTTTGTGAACCACTAACATGAATAAGATAAGCGAAGGTAGTGAACATAATCGTAATATATTGTGAGAAATGAAGAAACAATATCATGTGACCTATTGAAGGAAAAAATGAATTATATTGTAAATGAATATATACTTTTGATAAGTACTACTGATGATCATTACTTACAAGAGGATGATAAGAGTAATCACTTATTTTTTATTACATGAAGGAAGACACCTGACTACACAAATATGTAAATGTAGAAACAAATTCAGGCAGTATATACATTCCACGTACAAAATGCGATAAAATTAGAACTCCTAGACTATTTGGAAGGTAAATACCAAAAATAGATTGGAAGGTTTAAAAAATTGGAAAAAAATATATCTAAAGAACACATAACCTAAGAGAAACTGTGAATGAGATATTAAGAAAATGAAATAATAATTTGGATTTAAAATTTAGAGTGCTTGAGTGGATAATTTGTAATATAGTTTCCCAGAGTTATTATAAGTTAAATATTTCTAATATAATATAAATAATTTTACAAGGGATAAGATTATTCATTTATAGAATAAATTTTCATCACTTATTTATAATTTGTTAATATGATTGTCAATAATGAAGATACTATAAGGATGAAACTATTATATTTTCATATTCATAAATATTTGGAGAAAAAGTTCTTTTAGAATCTTGTATATAGGATTCTCAACACCAACATAATTATCCCAAGACTAGGTTGATGATGTTGAAGGTGTACATAATCAAGACTGACCATATATGACTATAGAATAAGTTCACTTTAAAAAAAGGAAAGGGACATTTTTAAATTTTATCAACAACTGTTATAAGAACAAGGATCTTCTGACTGGGGTGTCTAACCTTTTTATAAAGGGTTTTGAGGATGGGGTGTAAAACCAGTCAAGAAAGAAGAATATGGGTGGAGTTTCAAACTAACTAAGGTTGAGGACTCTTTTATATGGGTGTAGAACCATTATCAATGGGAGGATCTTCTACTGTGTTGTATAACCACATTATACCAAATAATCAATTATAAGATTACAGTTGATAATTGATATTAGAGAATCTAAACAACATTTTAAGGGGAATATCCTTATACTGAACCACGTAAATACCATGTGTTTTGATATCTCTTATTATGTTGTCATATGAGTTATAAAATACCACACATTTAAAAATAAAAGTACATTATTAAATTAGTGAATTCGTTTTTGTAAAATAAATTATACAAAACACATGAATTAATTTGAATATTTTGGACCATTATAATTTATACACTACAAAACTAAAAATTATAATTATAATTATAATTATTTATTTTATATCCAATATATAATGATAAACTTATTAGTATATATATTGGGTTATAATTATTTCTATTCACAATGAAAAAGGAAGCAGTGTCCTTGAACAGTAAGATCATAGAAAATTAAGCTCATTTATTAGAGATTCTATGTGAGATAATATCAATATTATTGTCCCTTGACATTGACCAAGTTGATATTCAAAAACTAAATCATGATAAAAACAATTTATGGGATAATTTTATGTTTCTCAAGATCATGACCTAAACCATATTTTCCTAAAAACCCAATGAAAATCTCACCATCATAAACCTTACCCTTAAGAAATTCAGTGGTTTAATAAGGGGAATTGTATCTAAACAAAAAATTATGAATTTTTATTTTTCATTTATAAATGAATGACTATATGTTTCTTTAATTATTAAATTATAATGATAAAATAATATGATTGATAAAAATAATATTTTCAAATGATAAAAAAATTATGATTTTTGAAACATATATCGTGAATCATGAATATATTTTTAATGAATTTATGATTATTTTAGATAAAAATATTTTAGTAAAATTCTATGATAAAATAAAATTTATTAAATACAAATAACAACAGAAATATCGAAAAGAAAATGTAAATTTTTAAGGGTCATAGAAATAATATTGTCAAAAAAGTATTTTTCAATATATCATTATTTTTATTTAAAAATATGAATTATCATATTTAAAAAATTATTTACCTAAATGAAATATTATTTTTAAAAGAATGTTTTCAATAATCCAATCGCGAATTTCTCAGAATCTTCTGAGAAAATCGATATTTTGGGTAATAATTAAATGCAGTATAATTATATGGTATGTATTATGACATTATAAAACCCAAAAAGTTATGTAATAAATATAATAAATTTTATAATTGATGAAAACTATGATTCCACTATACATTAATTTTTTTGAAGTAATTTCATTTCTCTATATAACCATAAAAAATCCTCCAAAACTGATATTATATTCTATGGTTTTAAATTAAATTATTTATAAACATGAAACACTTCCTCATTATTATGGTTATTATTTAAATAATTTATGTTCGAGGAATTATTAAATAGTTAAATACCATCTTATTTAGTATAAATCTTTTCAAAAACCCCGAATATGGTTTTAGGATTCAATTAATTTATCATATAGAGTCTGAAACCTATGTTTAGAAATTAAGAAATATTTCTCATCTCATTGGATATACAAAACCTCCCAAAATCATATACATGTTCACAAAAAATTCTTTTTGAGATATACTTTATTCTATTCATACCTTTCTGGATCACTGTTAAAGTTCCCGAATCTCATAATAAGTTCTTACGAAGCTTAGGGAAGTGCCTAGTCAAGGTAAGGGGTCCTACCTTTCTCCACTTTATTCAAGAACCTTCTTAATATTATTATATAAATTTCCAATTTTTCATGCTGGTAATTTTTTTCATATCCCTCATACTCAAATTATTATGTACATGTGATGGGATACTTATTTCACTCCCATTTATTCATTTCATGAATCATTTTAAACCAATTTTATATTCTACAAATGACTTTGTGGTTTTCAATAACAAACATTTACATATTAAATACCCATATACAATTAAAATCATTGTAATTCCCCTATATATAGTTATCTTTAATTAATTAAGTACTTCCATGTATATAAAAAAACTACTAAATCAGGGTATTAAAATGAATGAAATATATCCTTATGATATATGATTTATGTGGAAAACATATACTTTTATATGATATGAAATTGACAGGTTAAACTATAATTATAAATCCATCCAACTAATATGCTATCTTTTATCTCGTTAGATGACGTATATAAGATTAGATAGTGATCTTAATAAATTATGGGACTCTCTCTACCATGTCGCATTGTCATTGAAGTTCTCATATACTTATGGTTATATGATTTTTACGTCATTAAAACTATCCAATGTTTCAATCTTGTTGTAATTTTATTTAATTAATTGATATTTAGATTAATAATTATCTTTCCTTTTATGTCTAGTTGATATGACAATTAATACCATTCATTAATTTAACCTTGTTATGCATTAATAATTCTCTTACTAGGATTTATAAATCAACTCTTTACTATGCATAAAATATGTTATCCCATGTGATTTAAGAAATGAAATGGTATTTTATGATCATGTTAATGGATTTTTAAATAATTATATTGTATCGTTTTCATGTTATTTTATTATGTAAAAAAAATTCAAAAGAAACTATTCCTTATGATAGTCTAGGATTTTATTATGTCCAACTACATGTAATAAATCATTAATTAAGGTATATTAATGATATGGGATGTCATTGACTGTATCAATGACATGCCTAGTTATTTTTGGGGACATGGATTATAAAAATATAGTGAAATCTATAGGGATATAACTAAACATAAGAATAATTTCTTAATTTTTTTAATGTATATATTAATCGGTTTCCATGAAAATATACCCCTTTATAAATACTAAATGTGTACACGGATCTATAAATGTTATAATTATGGGTAATAATACTGAAACTATGCATTGAGCTTTACTATATCCCCACCTGAAGTATGAAAATGAGTATTTGATACCCACTAGGTTTGAAACTCCTATGGTATATGATTTTGTAAATTCCTAATCTCATTAAAAACCAGTATTAAAGGGGAAAAATTTCCATTTGAATTTATTTTAAGAATTAAATCATGGAACAATTATATTTAAACATTGAAACTCATAACTGATGTAATATAACTCATTTATGGATTATCCTGTCATTGTTCTTGGTTTACAATTTATAGGTATAATAGTTTTTAAAAAATCACCCACACGTTTTAGTTGTTTTTTCAAATGTCCAGAAATAAAAGGAACCAAGTCAACAACCAGAGTGATGAGAAATGTATTGACTTCCCAAATGAGATACCTAAACCAATATGAGATGGATTTAAAAAAAATCATGGAAATAATTTCTCAATTGGATCATTTTTTTTGAAACTTGAATTAGGGGGAAATACCCCCCTCCACCCTATGAAGGAGAAAGATGTTATTGGGACCTTTTTTGGTGTCTTAGGCCTCCAACAATCACTGAATCATCCAATTCATTAATGATTGAGAAATTTATAAACTCCATTGATCAGATTTTCTCCATCATTCAATGATCTATCTCAGAGGTGGTCATGCTGGATATTTACTATAATAAGGTAGAATATGATCAATGGTGGATGTTGATAAAAATATTAAGCATGAGGATGATATACAAGAGATATAGTGGAATGAGTCCAAGAAAATTATTTTTTGACAACTATTTTGATCACAATCTCTAGATTTAAATATAGAAGGTTGTATCTTCCATAATGAATAAAAGAAATCAAAGGGAATCTGGGTGTATAAGGAAATCATCATAATATAAGCATGATACCCATTGAAATTATATATTTCTCATAAATTTAAAATTTACTTATTATTTAGTATACTAAATAAGATTTTCAAAAATAAGATTATATTTGTTACTTTGAATTCTACGAAAAATGTTTTCGATGTTCCCTGAATATCAAAATGGAGATCAGTAAATACCAAGGGTTTTATTTGTATGTAGATAAAAATTGGAGAATGTATATTAATCATTTTCGTTAAAATTCAAAGGAATCACGGGATAGATAAATTTCAACACCCACATGTAACAAATGTATGAATTAGAATGTAAGAAATTCTATAAAGGGGATAAAGAGATTATTTTTGTTTGGGAACAAAGAGTAATTATATAGTTGTTATCAAGGGATAAACCCAACAATGTGGTGGAGGAAATGAATTCTCTAATAAACCCCCATACTACTAGGTAATGTTTCAACTAAAAAAACATGTACACTTTGACAATAAATGTACTAAGAAATGTTTTTTCAATTAAAAATAATGAAAATAATCTCTCTGGCCTATAGTGAAAGGGATAGTTTATTAGATCACAACTATGGAGGTGGATCCTGAAAATGAACTGGTAAAGTAGACTCATGTTATTAATTCCAGGATAAAATACATACTATATTATTATAGCTCTTTGAAATACTTCTTATCATTCTAGTTCAGTAAAACATGGTCAAACATCACCACAAAAATTGATATAGATCAATGAGTCGAATTATAATGTTGGGAAATTTTTTCATACCAAGTACATTACTCCTCCCCAATAAAACTTTGTTGGATGAATATCTCATAAAACCTCGGGATACTCCCGTTAGTAAAAATTGATGTTATTATGGGAATGAATTTTTTCTATTCTATAGAGAAAGAATGAATTGATGAGATATGGAAATCACCCACGATATTGAAAATTAGTCATTGATTATATAGAAGTGCAACGAAGAGGTTGAATTTTGTTTATTATAATAATTTCTTTCATTGAAAATATTAATTTTTGAGTAAAATTATCAAGGTCTAATGATTGATACTATGGGAAAAACCATCCTTGATGAGATTCACATTATAATGGAATTAAATCATGTGTTTCCTGGAGATTTTTTTGGCCTTCCTCTTTGATGAGAGGGTGAGTTTTCTATCTCTTTTTTACCTAGAGCATTTACAATATCCAAGAATCCATATATAATTTACTTTTTTTGATCATATGGATATATAAAAGAAATTATTGAAAAATATTGATAAAGGGTTTATACAAAGATGTGCTCCAACATGTGGGTGCACCGATCCTCTTCATCAAGAATAATATGGGTCGACTTGCCTCCTAAATAATTAGTATTAAGTCAAATAAAAAATAGAATAAGAATAATCTATGAAAGGATGAGGACTTGTTCAATTAGATACATGGATCCCAATACCTCTCTAAAGTAAATCATTATTTAGTATATTATCATATAAAGTTGAAGGAGGATATCCCTAGGACCACATTTCAGATATGGTATAAGAACTACGATTTTATCGTGATTCAATTTGGAGTCACTAATACTTCAAAAATATTTATATACATATTGAATTGAGTCTTTCGGATTAACTTTGTGTATTTTTTGTAGTGTTTTTAGAGGATATTTTTATCTACTTCAAAGGTATATAGTAGCTTGAGATGAATTTCAATATTATACAATTTATCTTTATGAAAGAAAATATGAATAAAAATTATAGTAAATTCATGTTATATATAGAGAAAGTAACATTAATGGAAACTTTTATCCCCAATAAAGGGATATATATACAGATCCTTTGACAATTGAGTAAATTGATGAATTAATCATACATTCCACTATGAGGTAATCCTATACTATCTGTGGATTATTTGGTTTATATGATCAATTTTTGAGAAACATCTCATGATTTTCTATACCATTAAACAGGTTAACTAAAAGGGGATGAGTTTGTTTTGGAATAGTTAATGTTATGAAAGATTCAAATAGTTAAAGAAGAAGCCAATCACTACACCTATTCTCACATTACCCACCACTGGTGAATGATTTGAGATATATGGTGATGCATCTAAAATGGCTTGGGTTGTGTTCTGCTGAAAAATGAACATTTGATAGCCTATTCCTCTATCCATTTTATGATAAATGAGAAGAACTATCCCAAATAAGATCTAAAGTTGACTAAATTTACCCCTATGAAGAATGTTTGGTGACATTATCATCATGGGAAGAAGTTTTACATATTTATAGATTATGAAATCCTAAATTATACATTCTCACAAGACATTCTCAATATTATCCAATAGATATTATTTTAACTGATTAATTCTTATGATTTTTCAATAAATTTCATCCCAAGAATGGCGAACAAATTCGAAGATTTTATGAGTAGAAATGATCCTAAAACCTAACACATGATGATAATTATAAGGGATCCAATATTTTATGACATACAGAGGATGTAAATGGGAATAATTAAAAGATCCATGTATTACCATTCATAAATTTATACTCAACCATCTATTCATGAGAGGATTATGGAGGGGTAGAAGGATAATGAGGTTTTATGAAAGAAGGTGGAGAATAGTATGGATTTGATCTTTTTTATGGATTGAGTTATATGGTTTGGAACATAGATATGTGTCAAATCAAGACCCAAACTAAAGTGGGAACATCTGGATGATGCACATAGCTCAGAAATATCTTTTCATGTTTTAAGAATTAATATTTAGATTGATATGAATAAAAACCATTAGAAAGATAACATGAAGAGGTTGATCATAGAATTTGTTTCATAATGATTGGTATAAAAAAAAATCATGGAAAATAATAATTATAAGAATTTGATGAAACCATTTCCCATTCTAGTATGAATATGGGAAAACATAACCATATATTTTATCATAGGGATCCATAGGATACCTGATAGAAATTATATCATCTGGGAGGTAGTCTGTCAAACTATCATGTAAGATTTATATATTTACTAATAGACTAAGAAATTCATAAGTCATGTGGTAATACTACATGTAATTACACTATATATAATATATGATCATGATCCAAGGATTAGCTAAATATTTTTGGAAAATCCATTAGGAAAAAATTGATATAGAACATACCATTAACACCTCTTATCACCCTCATATTGATACTCGGTCTGAAAGTACGATAAAAACTATAGAAGATGTTTTTGATATCATGTTCAATTTATTTATAAGGGTTTTTTTATCAACCCATTTACTTAGTGGAATAATCATGTAACCATAGTTTCCATTATATGATTCAAATGACACATCATGTGGATCTATTTTGGAATAGGTGTCAGACTATAACATGTTGGGATAAATTTGGATAGTGGAATCTAAGGATTTTTTATCTTATACAAGAGATTACATAGAATAGTAAAACTTGTAAGCATTGTTTGGGATCCACAAAAATTATATATGAATTCAATGAATACAATCATCCACAAGACCTAGTGTTTTATGTTAGAGAAAAATTCTCCCTCCTTATATCATCTTATAAGAAATTTATGAGGTATGTCAGGAAGGGATATCTTATTATATGAAACATAATCCACCTATAGATCCTTTTTCTCATTTATGTGATGGAATATTGACTAGAACTCAAACTTATCCTATATAAAGTACATGATGTGTTCCCTGTATCCCTATTTTGTAATTTTATACTAAAACACTCACATATAATGAATCCCAAAGAGGGTACCAATATAGAATGATTTTTTATACAAGGAGAAGTTTGTGGAGATCTTAGATTCTATAGACAAGGTTCCGCATTTCAAGACAACCAAAACCCCGTGTTTGAGTAAGTTACGTGGGAACTAGAAGAGGTGATGAAATAGATGAATACTTGTCTATTTTATTGTATGAATGAAATTTCACAGGAATTTTTATTTGAAGGGGGTAATAATGTGTTATCATGAATGTTTATTAATGATATTACATTATCTAGTTAATAATTGTCTATTTTTGAGTTGCAATTATTTTAAAAACCTGAAATAATTTTGGAATTTTGGGTATTATAATTATATGCTCTCATATTAAAAAGACCATTAGGAATCATAACTATTGATAGTGTAGATATGATAAAATTATCATATGATTGATATATATATATATAGGGTTATAATAAACACAATTGATAGAGATAAATAATGTGATGGCCTAAACCAGTATAATCGTTCCCTATGAAGCAATTATTCAGATTATTTGCAGGAGATAACATCTCTAGGATCTTACCTTGACCAAGACCAACCATAGATTTAATAATTAATAATGATAAAACACATTTACAAGATAATTTCATTCCCATAGAGATTACAACCAAAAACGAATTTTCGAAACTACCCTGAGATAATTTTACCATCACACACATTACCCATAGTGAATTCACTGGTTTAAAAAAGGGCTATGTATCTAGACCCTAATCAAATGAATATTTATAATATTTATAAATTAATGATTATATTTATAATTTATTATTAATTTTTACAGACTAAATAATTATTTTGATAAGAAATTTATTTTTCCACGATGAACATAAAATAATTTTTTTGGGAAATATTTAATTTAAATAATGAATTTTTTTTAATTCATTAATTTTTTAAAATAAAATTTATTTCAATAAAAAATTATTATTAAATTAATGTTATCAAATAAAAATTATAATATAATATTATGTAGTCATATGAAATTCTTCTATATGTCAAAAAATGCTTTGTAAAAAAGTTGTTTTCAATAAATTGGGAATTTTTATTAAAAAGTATAAATTATCACATTTCAAATACTATTTCAAAAAGATATTAATTTTGATTATAGATATTCAAAATTATCTGACAGTTATTTTTATATATTTTTCAAAGATAGTCATATATTTCGTTAAAAATAAAACGCTATTAATTTTATAGTATGTATTATGAGATCATAAAAGATAAAAGGTAATATAATAAATACTATAAAGAGTATCCATTTAAAAAATTGTGTTTCACATTTAATATAATTAATGAAGAATTTATTTTATTAATTTTATAATACCTGAATGAATTCCCTAAAATCTTATTATATATTATGATTTTAGAATCCATTATTTATAAGCATGCCTCACTTCTACATCACCAAGGGCATTGTTTTAAAAGTTTCAGTTATTGGGATTATAAAATAATTAAATACACTCCTATTTGAAAGAAAACAGGATAAAAATATATTTCATTATGGACATTAGAATTAATTTATCATATAGATTCCAAAACCTACGTTCAGAAATTAAAAAATAAATCTTTTCCTTTTCTTATAAAACATACCCAATTTCCAATTTATCAACACCAATACCCCATGGAAGAAAACCTTACATAACACATACCCCTATATGTTGCTCGCAAGGTTACCTAAATCATTAAATATGATTCTCAAAAAACATTTAGAAGAAATCCTTAAATGAAATGGATCCTCTAATTCCACTATTTATTCAAGATACTTTTTTAAATTCTGTAGTTTTTTCAAATTTCTCTTGTTGGGAAATTTTTTTATACATTCATATTACTATAATTTCTATTTAATAATGATTATAGGACCTTATATCTCTCATTTATCCCTCACATGACTTATTATGTTCTCCAGTTGTTCCACAGAAATTTTCTTTATCATTTTCCATGTGAAATTTTCTTTAGTGAATACAAATAACCATTTTAGCTCTAGTGTATTCACATAGTTGTAATTATCCTTTTGTTATTTTGGAATTCAATTTATAAAACCCAAAATACATAAAATAGGTTTCAACGTAGTTGAAATATTTTCTTATGTTGTGTTATATATATAGAACTCTTATGCACGTACAAGACATGGAAGTGAGAGGTTGTCCCATAACTATATATCCCTTTAATGAATTGGGTAATGTTTTTGTCTCATTATACATTTTCAATTTGATTATGGAGTTAACCTATTAAATTATTGAAATCTTTCAACCATGTGATGTTTTTTTGTTAGTTTTCCTTTAATTATGTCTTTGTTATGTTTTATGTGGTTTCCACATTCCCATATTTTCTTCATATTATCTTTTTATGTCATGTTTTGATATTAATGTGTATAATTATCAGCCTATTTATATATCATTAAAATTAATATTGATACACATGTTCTAAATTCACCATTCTATTCTTTAATAATTTAAATTATAGGGATTTTTACCTCACCCATTTGTTATGTACACCCCTAGGTAATCTCATACATTTATAGCAGAGTAATGGATTTTTAATATCATTTAAAATGATTTTTAAATAATGATTTTGTATCCCCATTCATGTTATTATTTTATGTACCTAATTTCTGAAAGATAATCAGTATCATGGGTTTATGGGATTGTATTATGATTACCATTATAAAATATATTATAAATTAAGGTGTATTAAAGATATGTATTATAATATGTGGTGAGGATGTGAGACATTATTGAGTTTATCGAAATCCAAAAAAATTCATTAATGTCAATTTATAGAAAACGAATTGTATAATTAAACCACTGATTTACCCCCATCTTATTAATAAATCCTGTTCAAGACTCTTTAAGTAGGATCATAGAAAAAGATTCCTCTAGGGATCCAAACTATCTTTTACAAAGTAATGATTTTAGTATACTTGTGAACATCCTTAGATGGAGAAAAAATTACTTGCACTAATGGCTAAAAATTACAATATTTATAACAAGGATTATAAAAATAGAATAAAATTATTGGAAATGAAGTTAAAGAAGAACTTAATAATAAAGAGTGGGAGAACACTAATAGATGGTAATCGGGGGGAAATAATTAATAATTTCATTTATTATGGTACATCTAATAAATATTTTTATATTTGTCATTATGATGTATTAGTTTGTGATCCTTATTAATAGAATATATATCATCTAGAGAAATTTCCAAAATAAGTATTTTAATATTTTGTTTAAACTATCATTGGTCATCAGGATAAAAAAATTATATAATGGAGATGAAGAACATTCAATGGAGGTGGAATTGTATTCATGGATCGATCATGATTCACCCAAAATAATATATGATATAAAATGATGAAATAATATCCATTTTTAAAGAATTATTTTCTTAAGCTATTATAGAATTATAAAATATTTTGTGTGAGAAATATTTCATTGAGGTTATTTTTTTGGAAGCATTAAATGATATTTAAAAAATTCAAAAATGTTATATGGACTTTAATGCTGATCAATTACTTTTTGGAAAAAACAATGAAACGTAGTACTATAGATATTTACAAGAATTATGAAAAATTACTAAAGAATAATTAAATAATCAAATTTATTTTTAGGAATATATTCTAAAATTATTTAAAGATGTGAAGAACTCCCTCAACATAAAGTGTTTTGAGTTAGAGATTATATTGAGGAATAAGGAAACCACACAAGCTAGGTCGTCCTATATATCTAGAAATAGTGATACTGAGATGTATAAACAAACAAATCTGGATCTCATGATAAACATATATAATTTTTAATATGTCAAATGAATTAGAAAATTATCACATGATCATATTTTCTATGTCATTGGTTATAATGTAAATTTACATGGATAAATAAAAATATATTCAATAAATATTCTACACACATTAAATTCCCCTATACATATCATTTTCTATGAAAATCCCTTATAAATCTAGAAAGATAATAAAATGGTGATCAATAAATCCCAATAGAGTATGAATAATGAATAAATGGATAAAATAACATAATGGGTTAAAAATGAGGCATAATATGTGAAAACGAACATGAGGATAATATTAATAACATGATTATAAGTATATAAGGCATAACATGATCATATGTATATGGGGAATAACATGATAAAATGAAAAAAAGACATAGCATGGAAATTAATATATAATATAAAACAAGGAATTCATAAAAATATATCTATAACACATAACCAGGGTTTCAGAAAACACATTTCCTAGGATTTCAACATTGGTATCATGAAAAATTACCAAGCCATGCTTCCACGTTATCATGAAAATTTCATCTCTAGGTATTGTTTTATTACACAACATATTAGAGAACTATCAAGGCTCACCCTTCATATGCATAAATTAATGTTTTTCATGTAATTAAACATAAATAATCCCATCAATAGTTGTATCATGAACACATGGAATATAAATCGGTATCCCTTGAAAGTCTGTATCACTTTATCTGAATACACTTCAACAAAAATAATGAATTATGGGGTATTGACACCATATAGAATAAATGGTATGTGGTTTACTAATTAATTTAACCAATCAATAGACGAATGACTATCTAGGTAAACACCCATCATTCAGATGAAACATACAATGTTTTGATCAATGGAATTGAATTGGATGAAAAGTTATGAATAACTGATGATATTCCAAGAGAAATATAGTGATGGAACAATAATTATCGAGATCATAGTTCCACAAATCAACTTGTAAATTTGACCATGGATGTGGATAATAAAGACAAAATCCATGGGAACTATGGATATTAAAATATATGATTAAAATTAGATATAAGTTGGGTGGTAAAAAACCCTTTCAATAGATTACTGCACCTATCATGGTGAATAATCATCTTTATGAAACTTATGATTTTAAAAATTAAAATGGTTGTTCCACGATTGAAGTTATGATAATTTATGTGTTAAATGGAAAATTCATTGAATAGGGTTATCAATTGAATTTAAATTTAAATAAATATAGTTCAAACTTTATTTTGGATCTTAATAACATTCTGAATTAACTAAAGTAAATCCACGTAGAGTGTCAAAACTGGTGGGTAAAAGTCTTCATACTTGTGATCCATGTGACAATTCAATTAATACTCAATCCTTACATTTTTAGGTAATTATACCTAGTTATATCTATTTCAGAGACACATCTAGTTGTTGTATCCAGATAGGGATTCCACTGCTAGTAAAACCACATACACACATTTAATTACCATGTTTTCGACATTTTAATAGCTATCGATAAACATGAGAATTATAATAGATTATGAAGGCAACATTGTAAGAAACATGTTTTTTACTCATGTATGGATCCATTAAATTTTGGTATAATTATTTATTTTGGGAAAAATATGGATGACTAATGAGTTATCAAATGTCTCATGGGTTTTTAGGGAATGTTCAGAGCCCCAAACCCATCTTTCTTTGGGTAAAACTAGCCATGTCGCATCATTAGTGCAGAGTTTGGAAAAACATAAAAATAGAAATTTATAGAAAGAAAAAAATTTCATAGTTTGTGAAAAATCATGTATCCTAACCATGTGTGTGCCCCTTCCACCTAGGTAATTGTTCATTGTCTGTGCATTGTTTACCAAACCTTGCAGATAAACTGTTAACATGCCATTTTTATGGTAAATTGACATTTTTTTCCCTTAAAGATCTAATTACGACACCTATTATTCAGTATTATGATTTATATTAGGATTTTCTTACATGGATCTCAATTTGGATTTCATTGAGGACTAATGATAAAGATCAAGATATCTCCTTCGGCCGATATCTGATTGAGCTTCTGTTCTTCATATTGAATTTGCAGTGGTAAGTACTCGAGTTCTTTTTAGCCATTAATATCCTCTTTTTCTCATTACCATGTTATCATGGTGTCAGAAATTTTCCTATTTCCATAGATCTTTTCCAATTTGATACCAATCAATACCTGATACACGTGGAGAAGACTTGTAAAACCATATGTTTGGTGTTCTATAACTTATCCCTCATGTTCGTCGATTTTAGAATTGTCATGTGGGTCCCCCAAATTAAATCAGATACCATTTTTTGAATTAATATTTCATTCTAATAATCATTAAACCATATTATTATTATCATTCCATCTATTTGTTTTGTTATTGGTGTGCATTCCCATGACTCTATCCATCCCATGTATGATGATATTCCATAATTAAGATTTTTGCATTTTGAAACTTTTGAACCATTGTTCATATGTGTTTGAGCTTTACCCAACCTATAGTAGGTCTCCATATCAAAAATTATTATTGTATCATGTAATGTTGAATAGAAATTACCTTGTCACATACACATGACCCACCTATGGTTAGTGCATTAAATTAATAACTAAATGTGAAAGGGAAGTTAGAGAGTATACTATATATATGACTTTACCATACTAAATGTGAATGAAATATATGTTTCATGTCGGTAGAACCACTTACCATATTAATGTAATGTATAGGAATGCACATTAATAATTTAATATTTTATAAATGGTATTTATAAAAGTTTCACGCTGCATGGACTTGTCACAGTAATCAATCACATATCATAAACTAAATGAACTTTTTTGTAAATTATGAATTGATTAAAAGGTTTCATGATACATGAACTTATCACACTAATTAAAGGACATTCATAAATCAAGTGAACTATGAAATGACATAATAATTAAATAGGAATTTCCTGACATGATCATGGTTTATATTCTTATTATGGAATTACATGAACACCTCGTAACCCCATTACGATTCAACGATATGGCTTGCTTAGGTTGAGACACACCAAGTTCTCGATCATTGAATATTTGTTGAATGCTTGTTATGACGTCGTAGGATCCCTTAAATATTTTTAGTGGATTCCATGGATTCACTCCTTGGATACATCATTAACATGTAGGTACCATGGTTAAAGCCCATTTGGCCCAGTCATTTATTAGACTCATTTTTCCTTGAATAAAATCCTTGGAGTCGGTAGTCATATCATTGTGGAATTAATTAGACTGTACTCATTTTATTATACTTCTACCCTTATCCATGCTATAGTTATTACTGAGTTGGAGTCCCTTGAGTTCTATGTTTCCTTGGTTATTACCTAGGATGATAATTATTAAATGTCATTATAGGTTTCCATGTCACAACATGAAACCTTTATATTTTTTAACATGACACACATTTCGTAACATTTAATAATAAATTAATAGACTAGATAAATTCAGATTCATGCAGAGGGTTGAGGTAGGCAAATGGGTATTTAGTTACTTTGTGATACTTTACAATATATATTCATACTTTCACACTGTTATATTAGATTAAACAGGATGGATGTTATAGAAACCATTCGTGGTGAACCAATGAGATTTATCTTAGTCCCTCTTCAAGCACTATTTGGAACCCAGAGTAGATTATAAGAATTCATGTTTTGAGAAAAGGGAATCATATGGATTCAAACTCATGATTGTTTTCTATTTCATATGGATCTTGAAAGAAGAGGGCTGAGTTGGAAATAAAGATGATTGGGATAGTATTTTTATTCCTTTATTCATTTTTGGAACATGTTATTCCTACTATCAGGTATCCATATTTTAGATTTTTTGAGTGAAATAACATATCATCCTTTTATCTTGTATGCCTGTATGTTATTCTAGTTATTTCAATTATTGATATTATGGTCACTATTTTCTATTTTTCCTTCTATTAACGTTTTTTCATCAACTATTTACATAATATTATATATTCAGTTGATGTGTTAAACTCTGGTAATGAGGGTGTAGTATCGCCCATAGAAACATCCTAGGCCCTCAATAATAGTCAGCTGCCTCTAGAATTTAGGGAGATGTGCTTGAGGGAAAGTGTCCCACCAGGATTGGGGACCCTACTAAGTGGAATCTAGGTCTGAGACATTACAATGTGGAATAAGAGGGTGTTCTTTTTTGCGTTGATATTTGAAGAAAATATATTGGATATTAGGAATGCTGGGAACATGGTCATAAGGCATGATTGGGCATCAAGAACTCATACTCAGTGTAAAATATGAGTTGCCTAAATAATAATTATTGTTCGATAATTCCCATTATTGATGACATTATATCATCATTAGGTGGTTGACATGATGTGATGTGCTATTGATTATTACTCTATTGGAGTATTTTATTTAATTCGTGGCTGGATGATATGAAGGAAAGGTTCATTGTTACATGCATCATTAAAGGTAACTAGAATTCACATGTCATGCATATTTCCATGCCACATATACATGTATCATTGTTATTCATTTCTTGATATAACTATGATTATTGAGTGGTGTTGTGATATTTAGATTTTAAATATATTAATTTTGGTTTCTACTGAGTGATTGCATATCTCAATTTATGAGTTGAATTGGCCCTCATGGGGTTGGATGAGTAATTTACCAATTCAATCCATTATTGAATAAATAAATGGGTGTCATTTCTAGTGATATTTTTTACTGGAATGTATTCTCCAAGAATGTGTTTCCATTATAAAGTGAAACGTTAATTCCAAATATAAATGGTTTCACATCATACTCTTCTTTTTCATGATAATGAAAGGCAATCTTGTGATGTCGGTAATTTAATTTAAACCAAAATAAAATTTATAATTGAGAACATATTGATACATGGATATCTAAGTTGGTAGTTGGCGTAATATACATTGGGTAATCAATTTTATTACGTTAATATTCCTATATTGTGCTACATTTCTTCTTAAACTTGTTCTGAGGGATATTCCAGACATTTTTGGGCCATTGCTTCCAGAATACCATCATATCATATGCCTGGTGGGTGGCGACATCCATTCTCCATACATCGTGGTCCCTAAGCTAACACTCTTACCTCTAGGAGTTCCAATTGAGGAAAAACATACTAAACCTTATCTGGGCACTGATTCCAATTTTTGTGATTGTTTCTTATTTTTGATGTAGTCGATGCTTGGTGCTCTATGGATTGAACGTACAATGGATTCTCAAACTCATGGGTTACAATTTCATCATCAACTTTCATTAATAAGAGAAGGGGGTCCGTAAGCTAATGAGTTGTGGCTTGAAGCCACCATATCAATCATTGAGCTTATGGAAACACCTCCATTGTGGAGGGTAAATCCTTCCACATATATGCTTCAAGATTCAGCCAAAAATTTTTGTGATTAGATTACCAGGCCATTCATCATCAGGTTATGTTATAGGATGATTTCCAGACTACCTTCTATGATTAGTTAATTTCTAAGACTATGAGTGACACCTCTGCTATAGAATTTATCCATCTCGAGCAATGTTTAATTTCTATAATAGGGTATTCAAAAAGTTTCATTGAGTTTTTATCTCTTTCCAATGCTTCTAGCTGATGACGATATTTTGTGTACTAGATGATTCTTGGATGGGATTATTTATGCCATCCTTATATAGGAAAATTTATTTCTCCTTCCTACCTTCTCATAAATAATAAATCAGGAATTTATCACTGATTGTAACCTGAGTGATGGAAATAGGTCTAGGTCTAATGTATCAATGTTGCATCAGGAAAGTAGTTCTTACAAGGGTAAAAACCTTCTCTCAAGGTTTCTCATTATGGGAGTTACAACCAGAGTTCCTTGTTCAATAGCAATTTGGGGTTTCATCAATGTAGACGATGGGGGAATTCAATGACTCGGTGTGATAGAGACCAACTAGAGTAATGGTATTGTGGACATATGTGGAATCATCACCATTTATATATGACCATACCACCAACATCGAGTGGGAATTAATCTTCACCAGCTCCACCTTCAAGAGTGAGTTATTTTACAACGCGTTTGGTGGGCAGTTGGAGTAGCACCGATAGGAATGTCTGATGGGAAGGCCATGGATAGGGTAGCAATACCCCTGATCCCCAACAACAAAAATAGAGTAGTTATAATAGTGGTAGTCCATCTGTTCCATACAGACAAGGATTAGGTCAATTTCATGGACTACAGCCGATACCATAGGATCAGGCTGCAAGACCATCTACAGTATGATGTATTATTCTAGTAATATCCACTATAGTATCTGATTTATTTGATATATGTTCTTTGAAATATATTATCTCTATATATATCTTGAATAGTGTCTAAATATAGATATAGTATCACTATAGAGTAATGGACCTAGATATGTCATTAGGGGTATGAACAGAGGGCATACACCAGTTTAGTTATTGTCCCCTTTAGGTAAAAAGTTACCTTTTTCTATGGGCCTATATTTTCTCATGATGACTAACATTGATTTCAATATAAAAATTGACAGTTTTATTCAGTATCACATTTCTGTAGACTTATATCACAGTAGGGTATTTTTTACATTTCTATACGGTAGTAGTTATCTACATAAATGTTAGTGGGATGTCCAGGCTGGTAGAGGCGGACCAAAGCATCATGTGTTTTGTGATGTGACCACCCAAATCACCAATCTCTTCTTGGAGAATCAGGTTTTTTATAAAACAGATTTTCTCCTTATTGTGGATTGTTTTAGGGAGGCCGTTCTTGAATATTTTTTCTAGATTAACTAATGAGGGAGAGTTAGAGTTTACAATTGAGCTTCTTCCATGAGTAGATCCAGTCATAATTCCTCCATACTCAATGTAACCTACATAGCTTCTGGAGTGAAAGTAGTAGCTAGATGATTTAGAGGCCAAAGGATTTATACAGTCCAGTATGTACTTTTGGGTAACTACAATTATTTTTCAAATAATGAAGATGGAAACATATTTTTATGCATGGATTACGGTATCTTGAACAACCATATGGTAAATAACTGATTTCCACCAACACAAATAGATATTCTCTTTAACATACTCAAAGAGGATAAGATCTTCTATAAGATTGACATGAGATCAGGTTATCGTCATTTGAGAGTTAGGACACCAGACAAACCATGAAGAACCTTTCATAGTAGGTATGATCTATATTAGTACCATGTTATGTCATTCGGTCTTACGAACGTGCCTACAATTTTCATCAGTCTGAAGAATAGGGAGGTACACCCCTATTTGGATTCTTTTTTCATGGTCCTTATGGATGGAATATTAGTTTATTTTCATACTCATAATGACCATGCTAAACATCATAAGATCATTTATTGTACACCGAGATGGAATCATCATAATTCCATGCTTGCTATGTTCCACTTCCGTATTGACAATGATCACTTCAATGTTCAAATAATATTAGAATTAGGAGTATATGTTGACCTAGAATTGGTTACTTCTGTAGTTTCCTGGGAGAATCCCAATAATGTGTTTTATATATGACATTTCTTGGGGTTGGATGGATATTATAGATATTTTATAAAATACCTCTCAATTATTTCTTTAGTTATTACTAGCCTTTCGAATAAGGGTGTCATGTTTCTTTTGTCATAAGACTAAGAGAAAGACTTTCAAGATATTAATGGGATGCTTGTCTAATTGCATATTATAGTTACTCATGAGCTAGGTGTTGGTTATATCATCTTTTAGGGATGCCACACGATTCATCCTAGGTGTATTGTTGATGTGGGAGGATATAGTTGTTTCATACAAATCACGAAATTTGAGACGTAATGAAAAAAATTACCAAAAACGCGTCCTCGAGATTGCAGCAGTCGGTCATGCATTTAATTTCCAGAGACATTATCTTATGGGTGAGATCATTTTGGTTTTCATGGACCACAATAACATCAAATATATATTTTCAAAAAATGACTTCAACCTCATATTGAGAAGGTGGGTTGAATTTATAAAATCCATTGATTTTGAGATTTCTTATATGCCGGGGATGTGAAATGTATTCACCAATGCTCTGAGTTAGAAAATTGAGACATAGGTCTCACAAGAAGACAGTATGGAATGGACATTAATGGACCTATTTTCTGTGCAGTATATGGAGTTTCATGAATTTAATGAGTGTTCTTACCTCTCATCATAAAAAGTTATCAATTCCCTTCTTGGGAAGGTGAATGGTATACAGTTTTCTGATCCTAAAGACTAGGTTCTCTATGAGAATATATCAATTGATTACCCACCTATGAGTTAGTCTGTGTAAAGTGATGACGCCATGTGTCTATGTCGACGTATATGGGTTTGTAATGATATTAGAGAGGATTTTGTAAAAAAGTTCCATGCATCTCAAAGGGATGTTCATCCATGAATCTATATGATGTATCGACATACATGACACCAATATTTGTGGCATGGGATGAAACATTAGATAAAAGCCTTTATCACTAGGTGTTCCACCTGTTAGTAGGTGAAGATGGAGCACCAGAGACCTACAAGCTTGTTACATCCTCTTCCACTCCCATAATGGAAAATTAAATATGTTTTTATGGACTTGGTAGTCAGTTTACATAGGTCTCCTAGTGGTAGTGACATTGTATGGGTTTTCATTGATATAATGACAAAATTATACAACTTTATTCAAATTCGAGAGAATCTCAATTTATGAGATGGTAAAACTATACATCCCCAAAATCATATGACTACATGTGTTCCTCATACTATCATTTTCAATAGGCATGCTCATTTTAATACAAGGATATTGTAGGTATTATGAAATTTGTGGTAACTCGTGTGATTTTATGGAAAAAATTTCACCCACAGAGTGATAAAAAATCAGAACATACAATACAGGTTCTAGAGGACATCATCTGAGGTTCTATCAGTGATTTTAGTAGTTCATGGGATAATCATATACCTCATTTAGGGATGACTTATAATAACAGATTCTTGGAAACAATTCTGATGGCACCTTTTGAGGCCTTATATGGGTGGTCGTTCCTTTCAACCATGTGCTGGACAAAGGAAGGTGAGGTAGTTATACTAGGTCTTCCTCCCGTTCAGGAGGCTTCAGAGTAGGTTCGACTAATTAGAAATCATATGAATACTGCCCAGACTAGACAAAAATCATATGTCGATTACTACCGAAAAATTATAGAGATCGAGTTCAAGGATCATGTCTTCTTTCGGGTATTGCATAGGCTATGGTATCGATGGATACGAAAGTAAGGAATGTTGTTTCCTCATTACATAGAGCCATTTGAGATTATAGAATGAGTCAGGCTGGTAGCCTATCGGTTTCTATTACCATAGACGTACTATTCTATGCATGAATTCTTCCATGTTTCGTAGCTCTTCCAATATCATGAGACCCATCTCATACCATTGATCCTAAGGATGTTGAGTTAGATGATGATGATACCATTAAGAAGTATTCAATACGCATCATCGACCAGAGCTTAGTGGTTCTCTGAGGCTATTCTATCCAACTATTATAGGTTCTAGGTTAGCATGACTGTGTGTTGGATGAGACAGTAGAGTGGGAGTCTAGCATATGTTCCTAATGGATAGAATTTTTCATAGATTGTGTTTCACTACCCCCAAAAGGTGAACTTGGTAACTAGTTCTTTTAATGGGGGAAGACTATAATAACCTACTTTTTTCAGTCATGTATGGATCACATGAATTTTAGACGGATTATTTATTTTGGACAAAATATGGATTCTTAATGAGTATAAAATGATGTTTGGGTTTTTTGGGTCATGTTCATAGAGAAAAACCCATATTTTTTGGGAAAACTAGCCATAATGCATGGTTAGCTCATGGTTAGTAGTCAGTTTAGCTGATCATGCAGATAGAAATTTCTGGATAGAAATAAATCACACAGTTTGTGCATGGCTATTATGAAAGACCATCTATGTTCCCCTTGTTCCTAGGTTACCATTCATGGTTTGCACATAGTTTTCCTTATAATGCGAACAAACTGTGCACATGCAATTTTTCTGAGTAAATTGACCTTTTTCACTCATTGAAGTAATTAGGCCACCTATTCTTCACAATTACGATTTCTAGTTGGACGTACCACCTTGGAACTCATTTTATAGATTTATGAAGTCCAAATCTATGGATTTATAGATATCCTTTTTTTGTGATCTAATGAAGCTTCTGTTTTACATGTTTGATGCACAAAAGTAAGTACTCGAGTCATTTTTCGCCATTCTTATCCTCTCTTATTATTGGCCTAGTTATCATGGTGTGAAAATTTTTCCTAGTTTCTTAGATCTACTGGAGTCTGATCCCAATCAAGGGATGATACTGAAGTATAAAATCATAGAACAATAAGGTGGGTGGTCTATAACTCAACCCTCAATATTTTTTGTTGTAGAATAATCATGTCCAGTCCTCCAATTTCATCAGGTTCTATTTATTAATTTATAAGTCATGCATATAATTATTAGAACTATATGATTATTCTCTTTCCATATATGTGATTATTTGTTGGTGTTTACAACCATAACTACATCCATACAATGTAGGATGATATTCAATAATATAGGTTTTAGTGTTTTGACACATTTGATCCATTTTTTGGATGTGATCAAGCTCGACCACACTAATGGTAGTTACCCTCATCATAAATTATTTTTGAAACATGTAATGTTTAATGGAAGTACCATATCACTTCCACTTGAGCCACTTATGGTATGTTCATTAAATTGATAATTAAATGGGAACTGGAAATTGGAAAATATATTATGAATAAAAGTTTACCATATTAATTGAGAATGAAATATAGGATTCATGTTTATATCACCCCTTAACAAAAAAATGGAAGGTAGAGGAATGCACCATAATTATTGAATATACCTTAAATAGAATTAATAATGGTTTCATGTACTTGGCTTTGTCACACTAATCAAATCCCGGTCTTGATCAAAATAGAATTATTGGTCAATTATGACATGATTAAAACGATTAATGCTACTTGATATTATCACTCTAATGACAGGAAAGGAATTAACCAAATAAAATATTACATTAATTCATAATTAAATTGAAATGGACAAACTCAGGCTCACCTTGGATTCTTATCCCTGAATGAATTCAACACTAGAGAATTCTGATTCAAGGATATGGCTTTCTTAGGTGGGAACACAACTACATCCTGATCCATGTATATTATTTGGATGTTGGATATGACACCAATGGATCACTTCAATATTATTATTGGATTCCTTGTATACACACCATTGATCTATAATTGACAATTAGGTGCCCCAGTCAAATACCATTTGGCAAAGTCATTGTATAGACCTATTTTAACTTGGATAAACTCCATGGACTTTGTAGGCCTATCATTGTAGAATTCCTTGGACTATGATCCTTGTATTACCCTTTTACCCTTATCCAGGATATAGTAAATATTTTTTTGGTGACCCTTGAGATTTACGTTTCCTTGGTTATTACCTTGGAACATCGTTATAAAATGTTATTATAGGTTTCCATTTCACAACATGGAACCTTCACTATTTAACATGAAACTAATTTTTAAATTGGTATTAAAATACTACTAGAATAATTATGTTAAGATTCCAGATGAGGGCTGAAGCAGGTACATGGGTATTTAGTTACATTATGCAGCATTACTTTATATATGCATGCTTGCACACTGTTACATTTCATCACATGGGATGGATGTTGTAGACACTATTGGTGGTGTTCCAATGAGATTTATTTCACACTCTCTATGTGCATCATTTTGTACCCATTGTATATTACACAAATGTAGGTGTTGTCAATAGGTAAGCATACTACTTCGAAAACTTTATTGATTGTTGATTAGTATTTATCTTGGTAGCATATGCCCAAGATGGAACTCATGATGCATGGGATATATTTTTTATTCAATTATAATGTTATTGAATATGTTATTCATGGTGTCTTAAATCCATGTTTTCATGTTTTTGAATAACATGACATATCATCATCAGTTTTTGTATGTATGTATGTTATTCTAGTTATTTTAGTTATTGTTATTTTTTTCCCTATTTCCCATTATTCCTTCTCTTCACTTGTATTGGTTATACTATTTACCTATATTTTTATATTCATCCTATATGTTACACTCTGGTAATTTGGGAATTATATCTATTTAAGAACACCCAAGGAACTCACTGCTAGTCGGTAGCCTCAAGAGTATGGTTTAGATGCGCTTCAGGACATGTGGCCCACCAGGCTCATGGAACATACTAAGTGGCTTCATGGTCTGAGACATCCCAAGGTGGAATCACATGTGGATCTTTTCATTCTTTAATATTTATATATAATATATTAGAGATTAGTAATGCTAGGAACACAGTCATAAGGTGTTATTGGGTGTCAAAAACCAATGCTTGCGGTAAAAGACGAGTTGCCTAAATTATAATTGTATTTATGATTTTCCTATTACTATTAAAATTATTTCACCATTGTGTGACAATAATTCTATGTGTTGTTGATGATTATTACTCTATTTGAGGATTTTCTTTCATCCTTGGACCAATTATATAAGGTAATGAATCATTGTTACATGTATCATTATAGGCCTGTAGAATTTGTATGTCATGTATATTTCCATGCCAGATAGCTTCATTTCACTTTTTTCGTTGCATGATATTCCTACGATTTTTGAATGTTTTTCTGATAGTTAGCATGTACATGTATTACTCATGGTTGGGATTGTTCAATTTCCTCTCACAATTTATGATGTGTATGGGCCCTAAAATTTTGAGATGAGTAAGATACCGAGTCAATCAATTATGATATAAATAAATGGGTGTCATTTACTTTGATATAGTGTCTGGAAACTGATTCACCAGGAATGGATATCCATTATATTGTGAAAAATGAATTTCAAATGTAAATGGTTTCACTTCATTATCCTACCTTTTCATATTTATGACATGTACTGGAGTGAACCTTGTAAATAAATTTAAAACAAAATAAAACATATACTTGAGAACTTACTGATAACTAGCCATATAATTGGGTAGTTTGGGAAGTATGGCTTCGATATTTAGTTTTATTACATTATTCTCATACTAGTGATTCCATCATTCTATATATGCTTAATATGTGGTATTTTCCTTGCATTTTTCGATAGCTTATACCATGACATACTCGTATCGTAAGCCTGGAGGGTGGAAATGACTATGATTCAGACATGGTGGGCCCTGAGCTGTTGCTCAAACATCAAGGGTTTGTATTTAAGGCACCAACGGTTATACCTGATCTGGACACTAATACCCAATTTTTTAAAAGTTTCTTACGCCTGACACAATCCATGCATGGGGATCCATGAATTTCACCTTTGATGGATGATATAACTCATGAGTACCAACAAAAAAACCTCCTACATTCATAGTGGATGGTACTATGAAGGATATAGAGACTTCGATAAAATCCACCCCTTTAACCACTGTGCTTCTGAAAATGAATCCAGAGAAAGGGGTCTGGATTGACACATACATGCTTCGAGATTCATCCAAGATATGGTGGGATTTGAATACCCAATATTGCCGTCATGAGGGCATGTTGTGAGTTGATTTATAGAATTCCATTTATGGTCAATTCTTTCCTTAGAAGTTGAGTTCTCATAGAGAGAGATATTTTATACATCTCAGGAAAAGGTAAATATCATTCATGGAGTATTTATAAAGTTTCAGAGAGTTGAAATTATTTTCACCAATTCTAGACGATGATGAGATTTTTCATGATAAATGATTTGTGGAAGGGATTTTGTACATAATTTGTATTCAGGTGAATGTATTTCGCCTTCCTATATTCCTCAAAATTGTAAATCTGACTATTATAACTGAGAATAACCTGAGGGACGACAATAATATATGGTTTAAAAGTCATGTTCCAAGTTAGTCTAGTGATTCTTCTGGTGGTAGGAAAGATTCTCACAAGGATTATTGTCAAAGGATGGATAATACGAGTTCATGTTTTGATACCCCTTTGGTGATTCATCAGTGTGGAATATGGGAGTATTTGATTCCTCTGTTAGATATTGTCGCACTAGAGTGCTGGGAAAATGGCCATATGGGGCATATTTAGTGTTTCTATAGGACCTTTCCACCATCTTCATGTGTGAAAGGATCCAAACTGGATCCACCATCATGTGTTAGTTATTTTATGTTGTGTTAGATTCTTAGTTGGAGTAGCACAAGTAGGACTGGCTAAGGGGGAGGTCATGGCCGTGGTAGTTAGAACCCTGATCACCAGCCACACCAGCAGAGTAGTTGTGATGGTCCATTTACTACACATGGTTGTGGACCTAGTCATTTTAATGCACTACAGCCAATACCTAAGGATCAGGATATAGTGAAATCTATAGAACATGTCACTATTCTACTAGACTCCACTATAGTATCATATTTATTTGATACAGGTTATTCAGATACATTTAACTTTGTATCTATCTTGAAGAGTCTCATAATATAGATTCAATATCACTATGCTATAAAGACCCAAGATACTCCATTAGGGTAATGAATAGAGGGCATACGCTAGTGTAGGTACTATCCCATTGATGTAGGATGTTACCCATCCTTATGGAACATTTTTGTTTCTGAGATGATGATATTTGATGTCATTATCTAATTAGACTTGTTGGTTTAGAATCATTCATTTTTATACATCTATCACCTCAGGGTAACCGTTACTTGACTAGAAGGTAGATTTTACCAACATAATGGTGAGTGGGATGTCTAGGCTAGTATATCTAGACATAATCATTATGGTCTAGGTGATGTTACATCATGGATTTCAAATATCTTCATGGTACATCAATCTCAGTTCCCAATTATGGTGGAGCATTTCTGGGAGTTCATTCATAATGAATTATTTATCATACCTTTAGAGAGAGAGAGGAAGAGTTTACAATTGAGCTTGTTCTTAGTGTAGATCCAGTGTCTGTTCCTTCATACAAGATGGAACCTAGATAACTTCAAGGGCTCAATCTGAAGCTAGATGATATAAAGAAAAATGGATTTATATGTCCCAATACATCCTCTTGGGTTTTTCCTGTTCTTTTTACATGAATTTTTTGAAACCTTATGTCTATTCATGGATTACTAAATTTTGAACTAGTATAAGGTCAAGAACTGTTATCCATATTCTATAATAGATGATCTATTTGACCATCCTTGTAAATCTAGGGTCTTCTCTAAGATAAACCTGAGATCCGGTTATCATAATTTCTGAGTTACGCAATCATACATAGCATGAACAACATTTTTAGTAGGTATGGTTTTTATGAGTAAATTTTTATGTCGTTAGGTATTATGAACATGATTTTTTTTCGTTGACCTGGTTAATAGTGTGTTCCACCTCTATTTGGATTCAATTGTAATGGTCATTGTGGATGGAAACATATTTAATTGTAATAAATTTAATGACAACAAAAAACAAATTTATATCACTCAATGTACATTGAGAGAGATTCATCATTAAGCCAAGATTTTTATTATCCACTTCCGGATTGGCAATTTCCACTTCTTGGATCATATAATATCATAATTAGGGCTATTTGTTAACCCATAAAAGGTTAGTGATATAGTATCCTTGGAGCATCCCAATAAATTGTTTGATATACGTAGTTTATTGGGGATGGATGGATATTATAGGAATTTCATAAAAGACGCCATTATCTTTCATGAACAATTTCAAGACATAAAAGGATGGGTGTGTAGTTCCTTTGGTCGAAAAATAGGAGAAAAGTTTCAATATATGAAATAGAGGATTGTCTCAACACCTATTATAATTCCACCCAAGCCATGTTGTAATAACCCAAACATTCATTAATGGAAATCCCTCTTGATCTAATTAAATTTATATTTATGTAAAATATTTATATAAAATGTAAACTTTTTTGGTTTTATGTTATGAATTGTGACAGTTGATTATATAGTCATTTAAAAATGATCACATTATTAGTATAAATATAGGGCTTTAACAAATCCAATTTACTCAACAAAGGAAGCGATGGCCTCATCCAGAAGAAGTACCCCATATGAAGCCCATTTGTCAAAGCTCAGAAAGGAGGTGGTGGTATTGGGATTCGCTCTTAACCTTGCCCATACCGAACTTGAATATGTTATGCTCATGGGGGGCTGCCTAAGAGACAAGTGGAAGATGATATAGATTACCACCCGAGCAATGTTATTCGAGCCACCCCAAGAGTCTATCACCATCACACACCTTACTCTTCGGTCTTATGTGGGTGTTATATGGGGTTATGTTACAATACCTTAGCACTATGGTTATTTACATTATTTTTTATATAATAATAAATATACATTATTTTTATTATTATTACCTTGTAAGTTGTTTTTAATGAACAAATAATATTTTTAATTAATGTTCAAATAAGAAATCTAATTTGACGAATGAATAGTTTTTGGAATTAAATAATACTTCAATAAAATATTATTGTTATAATTAATTTAATTTTTTTAAATATAAATGATCATATAATTTTATTAATGTACTTTTAATTTAAATTAAATTTTGAAAGACATTTTTGTAAAAACCAATGAATTTTCGATAAATGCCAGTTTTAATTTTAAAAGTGAAAATTAACATATTTATAAAAATATTTTAAAGAAATTAATATTATTTCTCGAATTAGGATGTCCAAGTTAACCAATAGTTAATTCTTCATAATTTTCTGAGACAATTAAATTTTTGGGTAAAAATTAAATACAATTTAAATATATAATGTGTTTTATGACATCATAATGAACCATATGTCTTGTAATAAAATACAATAAACTTAATTTTCCACCAATATATGTTTTACCATTAAAAAAATGTGATTTTGGGTTTGTTTGATTTATTTTACAAAGCATTAGTGGACCATTCAAGACTTATTAAACATTTTGTCTTTTTAAATTTTTTTCCTTGGAAGTGTGACTAACCTCCACATAAGTACCACCATTATTTTAAGATTTTCAGACATTGGAATTATAAAATATTGTTTTTCAATTCCATTAGAAAAAAACCATTGGCAAAAATGATTGGCTGGTTTTTGGTTTTGATTATTTTAATGTGAGGTGTCCCAAACCTAAATAATAAAGAATTCTTTCAACTTTCTGATATAAACCCACTCTATCTCCAACATACTACTCACAAAAATTCATTGGAGTTCGTCCAAAAAATTCCCTCATATCTTTAGAATCCTACCAAGGTACCCAAGTTCCAAAAAATCCCCTCTCAAGCATCTCTCAAGCCTTCGGAAGCACACTTCCAAGTAAGAGTTTTTATTCCTTTCTCATTTTTGTCCAATATTTTTTATATTGTAATACCCTTTTAATTTAAATTATAAATGTTGGAGGTATGGTTTCTCACCTCCCCCATACTTCCCTAGTTGTGTTTGAATTATGGGAGACCCCTTTCTCTCTCATTAAATGCCTCCCATGAACACCTGTTACTATGCAGAAATTTCGAAAGAAATTTCTCTCTACTCATTTACATTAAAACAATTATTTTGCATCAGGAATATAAATTCCACTAAATTTTTTGGAACATGTATCTATATGTCCCCTTACATTACTTGTCATGTAGATATGATGAGACACCCCTTTCTCTCTCATCAACCATTTTTATGAGTTCTTATGTCAGGCTGTTATGCTACCGAAATTGCATCGCGCTTTTCCAAGACAAAGTCAATGTGTAGTGAATACCATGCCCATTTATCTATTATGAACATTTACTTGTTGATTAAATAGTTTCATATATTTATTAAACTCTTTTTTATCATGTAATAATTTATTATGTTGAATGATTCAATTTTTTGTGATCCATGTGGAACACTGATGCATGAAATGAAATATTTAAGAATGGTGCTCCATGATAGCACTTCAATGCATTGGGTAATGTATAGTATCATGATACATCATGTGAAATGGGTTTTTAATAATGATAATTCAAGTAAAACTAGGTTTTACTCGTTCTTCATATGCAATTATGGTTTACTCATGATCAATATGCAATGTGCCTTGGCTCATCCAGAATCCATGTTAAGTTTTGTTGCCACATTTCCATTTTACGATTATCATGATTTATTATGCCTTTATGTTTATGTTTCTCCTGTGATATATTATTATACCTATTTTCAAACATGTATTTTATTCCTCATGTTATTTCATGATTATTCTCTTACAGGGCTTTATAGCTCACCCTTTACTTATGCATGTCCTCATGTTATCCCATGCAATGATTTGTACGAGGGAATGTAGTTGTCATGTAAAGGATGTTTTCAATAAATATTTTATATTTCATGTTTTATGTTGTTATGTAATGGACCTAATAACCAAATAATCTAGACCTCTTGATCTTCTATATTTTATCAAGTGATGTTTATGTAATAAAATATGTGTAATTGTGTAATAAAAAGCTCGGTTGTCATAGTTAGTATCAGAGGATAGGATTAGTTATTTTTTGGACTAATATTAGAAAACCCCTGTAAAGCCATAGAGTCAAGACTAAGTGTTATAAAAACATCCCTATGTTTTGGTGAGTATTGAGCATATGGTTTATCAAGAAAATACATTCTTGCCTAGATATGAGCAGCTAGAGGCAAATCTAACAAGATGTATCATAGGGGTAAAATCCAAATACAATACATTGAGCTAGACTCGAATGGGATCTATTTCAGGACAATGGGCCTTGCTCCACACTGGGTTACAACACTCCTAGTGGATATTCGTCAGTTAATTCACCAGAATAGTATAAACCATTTTTAAGGGATAAAAAAATGACCTAAGAATATATGATAGAAAGTAGATCATGGATAAAATAGACTGAAGCCAATATATTCATATGATAAGGAAATAAAATTTATATATAATTCATCAGTTTCAACCTTGTATTAGCATTTATGTGTTACCACTAACTTTCATTTTCTTCCAGACTATAGTCGGTATTAGGAGGACTCGGGCTAACAACCGATGTGATAATCAATGTGATGATTGTACTAATGAGATGTCCAATCCAATGGGAGCATTATTATGAACTTTTTCACACTTTTGTCTCAGCTAAGTCAAGCATTGAATAGAAACATTTTTCAAGAGAAACCTTCAACCCCCCACCCCCCTAAGAGAAAAAAAGTCACTATCGAGAGCTTAATGAGACAAATGTATCCTAGTTTTAATAGATCGTTTTATCCCTAAATTGATAAACAACGGATCAACTCCATTGAAAATATCTTCTACATCCTTCAATGTTCTAAACAAGAGACGGTTCTCCGAGCTTCTTATCATATAGCGGCTGAAGCTAATCAAAGGTGGATGTTGAAAAAAATAAGAAGCCTGAATAGGAGATCGAGGAATTGTAATGGAAGGATTTCTAAAAGATGTTTTTTGATAAATATTTTCTGCACACACTCTGACATAAGATGGAAAGGGGCTTCCTTGCCCTCAAGAAAAATGATGACGAATATGTCTGAGCATATGAGGAAAAAATCCAAAGGATTTCACGATATGACTCCGGCTTGGTTGTTACCCCGGAATTTAAGGTTGACCACTTTTTTGGTGGGCTAAAACATAGCGTGCATAAAGTGTGGGCGATCCGTGACTTCGACATCTATAATGAATTTTTCTGATGTGCCCTCAAGGTAGAAATTGAGATTAGAGAATATCATGGGTATCATGGGGATAAAAAGCAAAGATAGACTTCAATGCTGGCGGTCCGATGGATAATTCCAATATTCCTAAGAAGATCAATCACCCCACATGCCAAAGGTATGGAAAGAAACACCCCGAAAATTTCCTGAAGGGGACAAGGAAAGGCATTTGGGGTGGAAGTGAAGGGAACATGGGTATTAACTGTTGTCAAGAAAGTCCCGTGGCTGTGACATATAAGAGGAACACTTCGTTTGATCCTCAATGCACGGTTCATTTCTACAACTACAAAAAACCATGGCATCTTGAGAATCACTGCCCTAAGTCAAAGGTTTTCAGAGGCAACCAAAAACCTCTAAGGTAGCAAGGGAAATATTTTTCCATCACTACTACCAAAGTGAAACCTAACAATGAAGTGGTGAAAGGTATGCTAGTTATTAATTCAAGAATATAGAATGTACTTTTTTATTCAGGTTCGATGCATTATTTTACATCTCAAAAGTTTAGTTTAACAATTTGAGCACACCACAAATCATGGAAGGGAATATGTCTGTGACTACATCAAATGGGGAAATCATTGCATCCCATGAATATAAATCCTCCCCTGTCATAATATATGGATTAAAATTCCTGGAAAACCTCGTCATACTCCCTCTGGTGAAATTTTATTCAATTCATGACATTAATTGGATTTCATTATATAGTGCCAACATAAATTGTGAGGATAGGGAAATCACTCTCTATGTGGATAATTGACCCTTTATTATATAAAAGTTCATGGAGGAAGATGAATCTTCTTTAGCTCCATCATCACAAGTGTGGATATTACTTCCCGATGAGCACAGGTATCTAACTCAGATGACTGAGTCCAAGGAAGAAACCATCCTTGAAGACATGCCTATTGTGAGAGAATTCACTGATGTTTTTCATGAGGAACTGTATGGTCTTCCTCCTAGAAGAGATGTTGAATTATCAGTTGATCTTAAACATGGGGCATTGCCAACATCTTGGACTCCATATAGAATGGTTTTTGTGGAGCTGCAGGAGATGAATAAACAACTACAAGTGAATATGGAAAAACATTTTATATGACCATGTGCTTCACCATGGGGTGCACTAGTCCTCTACATCAAGAAGAAGGATGGGTCAATGCACCTTTGCATCGATTATCATGAGATTAATAAAATCATGATAAATAACAAGTATCCGCTCCCATGAATTGACGACTTGTTCAATTAGTTGGGTGGAGCACAATACTTTCCCAAGGAGGATTTGAGGTCGAGATATTATCAAGTAAGGTAGAAGAAGGAAGACATCCCCAAGACTGATTTTCGTATAAGATACGGGCACTGTGAATTCATAGTAATTCCATTCAGACTCACTGATTTTCTTGAAATATTCATCGACATTATGAATAATGTTTTTAGAGACTACCTAGAAAAATTTGTTGTAGTCTTTATAGATGATATTCTGATATACTCCAAAACCATGTAGGATCATGAGGAACATATAAGAACAATACTAAAGACATTGTAGAAGTATATGCTCTATTAAAAGGTCAAAAAGTGTGAGTTTTAGTTTTAGAAGGTCACATTCTTGGTTCAAATCATCACAAGCTATGGGATATCTGTGGATCCCTCTAAAACATATGAAATTGAGGGATGCCTGAGGCCAACATCGGTAAGGGATATCCGTAACTTCCCGGGGTAAGCTGGATGTTACCGACGATTTGTGAGAAATTTTTCAATATTGTCCAAACCTCTTACCAAGATAACATGGAAGGTAGTAATGTCTTCTTGGAGGTATGAATGTGAAGAAAGATTCATGGAGTTGAAAAGAAGGATTATCACTAATCTCATGCTCACTTTACCCACAAGTGAAAAACAATTTATGGTATTAAGCGATGCTTCGAAAAACGACAAGGGATGTGTGTTGATTAAAAATTAAAAACACATTTCATATGCTTCAAATAAATTCAATGTTCATGAAAAGAACTATCCAACACATGAATTCGAGTTGGCATCAATAATCTTCACATTAAAAATTTGGCAGAATTAACTCGTTTGGGAGAAGTGGAAAAATATACAGACCACAAAAACCTCAAGTATATATTTACACATGAAAGAGTTGAACATGCACCAATGAAGATGTTATGATCTGATCAAAGACTATGACTGCTCAATCCATGACCTCCCTGGGAAAGCGAACAAGTTGGAAGATTCCCTAAGTTTAAAGGGACCAACAATTCTATCATTGATGAGAATTTAAAAGGATCAAATCTTCATATATTTGATGAAGATGGAAATGAGAATCACAAAGAAGGGAACATAATCATTCCTTTCACAAATAATTTTTGAACCGTCACTTTTGTAAAGGTTAACAAATGGTCAAATGGATGATATGTGAATTCAAGAAAAATTGGAAGCTATCAGAAAATATAAATCCTCAAATTTTAATGTTAATAAAGAATGAATTGAGTGGTTTGGGAAAAGAATATGTGTTCCATAAAGTCCAGAGCTGATGAAGGAACTTTTGGATGATTCACATAGTTCAAATTTCTCTATTCACCTAGGAAACACAAAGATGTATCGAGGTTGCTGAGATAATTATTGGTGGGATATTATGAATATGGGTATCATTTAATATACATCAAAGTTCCTAGTGTGTCAGAAAGTGAAGTAAAATAGGCATAAGTCTAAGGGGATGATGCAACCGTTGCCAATACAAGAATGAAAATAAGAGAACATCACCATGGAATTTGTCACCAGAATTTTGAAGTCATCCAAAAGAAACAATGAAATATTGGTTATTGCGGATTGTCTTACAAAGGATACACACTTCATTTCTATCCAGGAGTATTTCTCATTGGATGAACTGGCATAGATATATATTAGGGAAGTTGTAAGTCTTCATGGTGTACCACTATTTGTTATGTCTGATCAATATCCTAGATTCACCTCTATGTTTTGGGAAGAGTCTTCAGCATGCTTTGAATACTGAATAGAACTTCAGTATGACATATTATCCTCAAACTGATGGCCAATAGCGGACTATCCAAATACCTGAGGACATGTTGAGATCATACTAAATGGACTTCAAAGGAGGATGGGTTCAACATCATCCTCTATTTGAGTTCCCTTATAATAATAGTTTTAAATCATGCATCCAAATGGCACCATATGATGACCTTTATTGGAAAAGTTGTAGAACATTAGCGTGATGGGATGTGGTCAGTCAGCGTAAGATCCTTGGACCAAAAATGGTCAAATAAATAGTGGAGAAGGTAAAAACCATCTAGCAGCATATCAAGACAGCCCAGAGTGGATAGAAGTGTTATGTATATAACTGTCAACAATACCTTGAGTTTAAAGACGGAGACATGGTATTTATATGCATATCTCTATGGAAGATGGTCATGAGGTTTGGATGGAAAGGGAAGTTATGTCCAAGGTACATCGGCCCCTTCGAGATTCTTGATTGTGTCGGGGCAGTGGCCTATCAACTAGCACTTCCACCTAAAATGGCCAAAGTACATGATTTATTTATTGTATCCATCTTAAATAAGTACATACCAGACCCTTCACAAGTACTCTATTTAAAGGTGGTACAGATTCAGGATGATAATTATTACGAGGAGAAACCCGTGAAGATTATACATCATAGAGAAAATGTTCTACGAAATAACACAATGCCCCTCGTTAAGGTGTTTTGGAAAAACAACAAGATTGAAGAAGTGACGTGTGAATCAGAGGAAATTATGAAGCAGAGTTAACCACATCTGTTTTAGTGTGGGAAAAGGAAATTTTGAGGGTGAAATTTCTTAAGAGAGGAAGATTGTAATGACCTAAACATTCAATAATGCAAATCCATCTTAATCTAATTAAATGTCTCTTTATGTAATTTTTTTATATAAAATGTCAACTTCTTTGGTTTTTTAAAGAATTTTGAGCATTTCAAAAATAGCCAATAAACAGTGATCACATGATTAGTATAAATATAGTTCTTTAACAAATCCAATTTACATAGACAAAGGAAGTGATGGCCTCATCTAGTAGATATTCCCCATACGAAGCCCATTTTTCAGAGCTCAAAATGGAGGTAGAATCATTGGTATTTTCTCCTGACCAAGCCCTATCTGATATTGAATATGATAAGCTCGAGTGGGACTTCTTATGAGATATGTGGAAGTTGATAGAGATAACCATCTAAAAAATGTAATCTGAGCCACCCTAAGAGTCTGTCACCATTGCACACATTACTCTACAGTATTATGTGAGTTTTATAATAGGTTATGTAACAAGACCATATCATTATGGTTATGTACATTATTTTTTTATAATAATGAATACACATTCATTTTATTATTGTTACCATGTAAATAGTTTTTAAAGAACAAATAGTATTTTTAGATAATGTTCAACTATAAAATATATTTTGATGAATTAATGGTTTTTTGAATTAAATAATATGTTAATAAAATATTATTCTTATTATTAAATTATTTTTTATTAAATATAATTTATCGTATAATTTTATGAATGCAATTGTAATTTTTATTACAGATTGAAAACCATATTTGTCAAAACCCATGAATTTTCGATAAATGTCGGTTTTTATTTTCAAACTAAAAATTAAAATATTTAAAAAATTATTTAGATAAAATGAATATTATTTCTAGATTCATGATGTCAAAATTATCCAATGATGTATTTTTCATAATTTTCTAAGACAGTAAAAATTTTGGGTAAAAATTAAATACCCTTTAAATATATAATGTGTTTTATGACATCATAATGACCCAATAGTGATGTAATAAAATACTATAAACATTATATTAGGCCAATATATGTTTTATCATTAGAATAACGTAATTTTGGGATTTCTTGATTTATTTTACAAAGCTTTAGTGGACCCCTCATGACTTATTAAGCATTTTACATTTTTAAATTGTTTTCCTTGGGAGTGTGACTCACCTATATATAAGAAACACCATTATTTTAATAAGATCAGTCTTTTTCCTTATAAAATATTTTTTTCCACATCCCTTTGGAAAAAACCATTGGTAAAAACCTTGGTCTTGTTTGGGTTTTGTATTAGTTTAATGTGAGTTGTCCCAATCCTAAATAATAAATAATTCACTCACCTTTCTTATATTAACCCACCATACTCTCACATTCTCCTCAATAAAAGCCTTTTGAGATTATCTAATATCTTCCCTCATCACTTTAAAATCCTCTCAAGGTGCCCTAATCTACTATTAAGATACTATGAAGCCTCTCTCATGCCTTGGGAAGCACATTTCCAAGTACGGGTTTTTCTCCCATTCTCATTTCTGTCCAGTATTAATTAAAGTACAATGCCCTTTTAATTTAAATTATAAATTTTGGGGTACGGTTTCACAGCTACCCCATAATTCCATCACTGTTTTTTAATGATTGGAGACCCATTTCCCTCTCATTAAATGCCTCATATGTAAACCTGTTACTATGCCAAAATTCTAAAAGAAATTTCTCTCTCCTCATTTACATTCATGTAATTATATTGTATCATAGATCTAAATTCCACTGCATTTTATGGGACATGTATCTATATGACCCCCTTACTATAAATTTAATTTAAATATTATGAGACACCCCTTTCTCTATCATCAACCATTTTTATTATTTCTTATGTCACGTCGTTATGCTGTTGAAATTGCACCGTGATTTTCCAAGCTGAAGTCATCGTGTCGGTAATACCATTACCATTTCTATATCAAGGGTGTTCACCTTCATGAACATTTACATATTATATAATGTGTTTAATTTATGTAATCTACATTCAGTTATCATGAAATAATTGATTATTTATAACAATTCAATGTTTTAAGATCCATGTGACACACTTATACATGAAACAAAATGTTTAAGAATGGTGCGCCTTGATAGTGCTCCAATGCATTGGGTAAAGTATATTGTCATGATACATCATGTGAAATGGGTGTTTAATCATCATAATTAATGTTCAATGTTTGTTTACTCTTTCTTCATATGCAATTAGGGTTTACTCCTACACCATGTGAAATGAGTCTTGGCTCATGCTAATTTCATGTTAAGTGTTGTTGCCACATTTCCATGTTATGATTATCATGATTTATCATGCATTTATGTTTTTTCATCTCTTGTTCTCTATTAATAAACCTATTGTCTAACATTTATTGTATTAATCATTTAATTCGATGATAATTCCCTTACTGGGCTTTATAGCTCACCCTTTTCTTATGCATGTCCCCAGGTTATCCAATGCAGTGCTATGTACGAGGGTATGTAGTGGTCATGTAAAAGATTTTTTCAATAACTATGTTGTATTTCATGTTTTATGTTGTTATGTATTGATCCTAAGCTCCAAAGACACTATAAATATCGATCTTCTATGTTTTATCAAGTGAATTTTATGTAATAAAATATGTTTAAATGATTAATAAAAAGCAGGGTTGTCATACATGTGTAGGTGATACCATCTTCTCTAACACGTCCTTAAACACATAGGCTTAGTGAGGATATAGGAAGAATAAGTCGTTGATTATGAATATCAGTAGTTGTAGCCTCATGAGATAAATTACATGAATCATGACCTCGATCTAGTAGCAGTCATTCACGACTTACGTTACTAGAGACATAATCTTATGGGTCAGTGATTTGTAGTTTACATGGACCACAAAATCCTCAAATATATATTTTTCACATCATGAATTATACCTCATATATTGATGTTGGTTCAAATATCTACATTCCCTTGCTTTTGAGATATTCTATATTCCTATTAATAGAAATGTAGTCGTCGATGCACTAAGTCAAAAAACCCAAACACATGTCATACATGGAGACAATGATGAATAAAAGATAATATACCTATTTTCTGACCTAAATTTGGATGATTATGAATTTCAGGAGAAGTCTGAACTCTCACCCTAGATAGTTAACTCTTCATAGCTTAATAAGGTGATGGGTAAATAGTTTTCATAGCCTGGAGGATTATTTCTCTGGGAGAGTATATCATAATAAAACCTGTATTTTGATTGTTTTATGTATAAATATGATTTCCTACTTTTATATAGATATCTAACGGTTCCTGAAGATTTTAGAAAGATGTTTATGAAAGTCTATCATACTTCTTCGTGGGATGTTCATCTAGGAATCACCATGATGTATGGAGATATGTAACACTGGTATTGGTGTCCTGGAATGAAACATTATATAGCTGGAATTACCACTAGTTTTTACACGTGTTAGAAAGTGAATGTGGAGTACCAGTGACCTACAGGCTATTCACAACCACATACAATCCCAAAATTAAAATGGAATAATGATTTAATGAAATTTTAATTGGTTTACCTAGTTCACCTAGAGGTAGCACCACTAAATGGGTTTTCATTGATAGACTGATGAAATTATCCCACTTCATTCCTATTCGAGAGACATTCTCAGTTGATTAGTTGGTAAACCCGCATGTCAAACAAATCCTATAACTACATGGGGTTCATAATAAAATCATTTAAAATAAGGATTATCATTTCACATCATGGTGTTAGTGAGGATTATAGAAAACTATGGGTACTCAGGTGATTTTAATAATTGATTTTTACTATCAGACTGATGGACAATATGATGAGACAATAATGGTTCTAGTGGACATGATTGGAGCTTTTGTCCTTGATTTTTATGGTTCATGGGAGATTCATATCCCACTATTCATGTTATTCTATAATGATCTATCCCAAATATTCGTAGAGGTTGAGTGCATGTAAAAAATATTGGGGATTTTTGGACGGAATGTGTTGGATTGTGGTAGAAACTACATGGATCAATAATACATAGTTAAAAAGGAGAATGGAGGCACTACAGACTGCACAAAGGTTTATTAGAATATAAACTTAATCTGATTATTGGAAATCAGATGCTATGAATAAATGGTCCGAGATGACCCCGTCTATTTCAATTGGTCTTATAGTGGGATTTGTGGTGATTATAACAGATCTAGAAAACACATGAGGAAAAATTATTATCTATGAAAAACAGAACATCACTCCATGTAATTTGGAAAAAAACATGTTATATACTTCCTTTTATTTGGAGACAAGGGTTTCCAATAGATATGTGGATCACATGCCATCTGTTAATTTCCAAAATATGTGTTACCCAACCTAGGAGAGAAAATCAACATGCTATATTTACACAACTAGGGTCCTATGTTGAATGACATGCCTTGTACTCTGGTAGTACATAAAAATTCCCATAGGTACACAGGAACAAATAGGTACCCATGAATAACCTAATAGATGGTCAGGTACAAAGGCATGACACCACGTTTATGAGCACAAACCAGATGTGCACTCAAATGACCAATTATATATGGGGAACCCTCATGTGTCTAATATATGACACATACAACCTATACATTTCATATAGTATGGCATAGATTCCAAAACCATATGAGTAGGAGAAGAAGGATGTGAAATTAGGTTGGGACGCATGCTGTTTGGACTATAAACAAAGCATGTATTATCTCATTAAATTCACTCACTCATATATTCCTTGATTAGACTCATATTTTTTTCTTCTGAGTATCTTATCTTTAGTTTTTTTAAATTTAAAACTTGACAGTTTAATTCCTAGTGATTTTTGATTTATGATGTCAGGTTATCCAATCACGATTATTCTTTAATTGATGCTTTACGATGGAAGGTATTTGGATATGATCATCGATGTGATTCTGTAACAGCCCGAGATTTTATGAAAAATATTATTTTTTATTTCATTAATGTCTTGTGTTGTACGCTACACCAAAAGGAGCATACACAACACACATCATTGACATGCCTTGCATTACACGCAATCGCGACCTTCCTTGATAGCATGTGTAGTACGAAATAACGAGTTTCACTAAACAACAATATGCTATTAAAATATTTTTAAAACTAGATGTTATGAATAGTAATAACCACTTTTTGAAATTTTTTAAATTTTATTTTTCAAAATGGAATTCATTTTTGGATTCTTAATATCGAAATTAGCTTAGGGTGAAATTTTGGTACTTTTCGGATAACTTTCATTTTCTGATAAATAGTGAAAATTACTAAATTTTAATTAAAAACAACTTTTTTAATAGAAATAATTAATAGTGATAAATTATTAAATTTAGGGGTTTTAAAGTATATTTTGAATATATTTTTACAATTTAATACAATTTTTTTCATTGGATTTAATTTCACATTTAAACTAGACATAAACCAGTGTCAATCTTTTGATAGTTATTATCTCTTAAGAACACGCTATTTGTTTTGAAGACGGGAAATAATTTTTAAATTTATTAATGCAACTAATATGTTTTGAATTTGGTAAAATAGACATTATTTTTGAATTCATAATAACAAATATAGCTTAGGCCTAGTTTTTGGTATTTTTCTGGAAACATTCATTTTTTGATGAATAGTGAAACCACTAAGTGGTAGTTAAAAAAAATGAATTTTTCATAAAACATAATTTTACCGCATCTGTGAGTGGAATTTCAAAAATCCGAGAGACACAGTTTATGTCATTAATTAAAATGTGGTTCACTGAGATGAAAATAATTTTTGGTGAATAGTAACATTTTACTTTTTCTTACCACGGTTAAAAGTAAATAGGGTAATTAAGGGTAAAAATGATATTATTATTACCCTAACACATGTCCTAATTCTTTTGGAAAAGTGTAATTCGACCAAAAACAACCTTAGGAATAAAATATGACCATTTAGGCCCACTTCGATTAGATTAGATCATTTATTATTATTTAATTCAAAGAAGAGTTAAAAGAGTTAAAATCAAAGTTTATTTACTACAACATTTTTAATATAAGGTTATACATAAGAAAAATTTGATTGTAAATATTCATTAGAAATATAAAAATATTTTCTACATAATGCTATTTTATTTATAATTTTTAGACATTAAATAAATTAATTTATTTATGACATAATGATGATGCAGTAATTACCATAATAGTGAAAAATTAGAATAATTGATATTATAAATACACAAATAAATATAATTTGAGGCTTTTTATGAATTGCACTAATTTTTTAGGTTAATATGACATGTTAGTATTGATTTAATTAATTTTTTTAGAAATAATCATTCTTTTATAATTTTCACAAAAATCAATTACTAAATAGTGTCAAAATTGACATAAAATAGTTTTTAAAGCAAATATTATTTTATTAATTGTTATATTATTCCTTAAAATCTATGCTTCAACCAAATGACTTAGATAAGGTTATATATATTAATAATAAACATCTTGGGGTTCGTTTGGCTTGATATAGTAAGTTTATTAACCTTATAGTGTAAGAACACAATAAGACATAGTAAAAGTAAAATTAGCTAACTTAAAGTTAAATATAAATGATAAGGTTAAAATAGGAATCTAAACTTGTCTAAACTCTATTGGACGAGAGGATTTAGACCCACCCCCACCTTATCTTAGAAATAAATCAATTTGGAGCTATTTAAAACCGAATTTGGCTTTATAATAAAATAATATTTTTTGTTATTCCAAAGGTGCCCCTCTCCTCCCTTATAAAAGGGCACCCCCTCCCTCTCTTCCTCACACCACATTGAGCCTTCAAGCTCGGCCAACCTCTACCAAATTCTCTTCTCCACTTCCCTAGAAACATCTTAGAGTTTGTGGTCTTCCTCAAAGACCAATTTTAGTGCCCTAAGAGGAGGTCTCAAAGAGGCGCTTCAAAGAAGAGGTTATTTCCGTTACCGATTATTTCACCATTATTTCTTCTTCCACTTCTTCTTATAAGGTTATTTAATTATGAAGTAATAAAATCAGTATCACTCATATACTGATATATTATTATAAGTATTAAACAACCCTATTTGACAATCTATCCATCCTACGGAAAACGAAATCAGCGCACGTGCGTACGTACGGAATAATGTCTCCACGCCGTGGTGTAATCTATTTTCCACCACCACCTTACATGGATGGGTATAATGGTGTAAATAATAACTATATATGATTATTGTAAAGTGATATTTATTCTTTAATAGTATACATACACTCCAATAAAATTACACGATCATGAGAATGATATCATCGCTCGTCCGTACGTACCGACTACCGTCTCCACGACGTGATGCGATTTATTCTCCACGTTAACCATTCATGTATGATTATAAAGTATATATAATAATTAATAATGAAATTTATGACATAATAATTATTCTGGATTTATGTGTATATATATGTATGTCATCTACTTAATTCCATTCAACTCAATAAGGAAAAGAAAACAGCGTTCATGCGTACTTACGGTCTACCGTCTCCATGAATGGTGTATTTCATTCCATTTACTGATCTATTATATATATATATATATATTTGAATATATATTATATATAAATCATTTTATATATTCTGTAATTAAGTAATCATGATCTAAGTAATCATATGAATAATTTGAAGTCAAAACACGGACGACAAATGAAACGATTTTACCCAAAACGCTCATTAACATGGAATTTACAAAAGAACGGGTAATATAAAGCCATAAGTGAACCATATATGATATCATAACAATGAGTATGATTCTGGAAGAAGTAAATGACATTATTTAAATCATTTTATAGGAGGTTCGGACACATATGAAGCAAATCGGACCTAAGGTAAGGGAAATATCACATTCTCATTTTTATCCGAGATTGTTTATACTTTGGTATTTACTGGGGTGTATTTTATCATCCACATCCATGTTTCCTCAATATGAAATATTATTTCCATCCACCTACAATTTTTTAAATCCAATTTTACCCTTAGGTGAGATTTTAGTAAATGATATGAAAGGAGTCTTTTGTCGTTTTTCATACGAGGTACTTTTTGACTTTTCCGACAAAAGTACGAGAAGATTATTTTTTTAACTTATACGGCATCAATGGATTATTAAAACATTATTTCCAAGAATCTTATTTTACAAGCTTTCAAGTTTATTTTTAATCAACTTCTCTTAGTTTAGAATTGTATGACATGTTAAGAAAGGAAAAGTGTTTTTGAAGTAGAAAGGTTATTTTCCTCAAGAATGGAGTTCACGTGTTTTATCAAAATTATTTTCCATCTAAGATAATATAGGGTTCTATTTATATCCCTATTATTACATTGATTTGATTATGTTGTGATGGAAATATTTTTATGAATTCATTTAACTTATATGAATTGTTTTATGATGTCATGTTTTTTAAGAATCCCATTTTTACTACATGGGTTATGCAATGATTTATGCTTTATGATTTTGTGGCACACTTAATAATGGTATCATTATGAGATGGGTGGGGCCTATATCTACCTCCAATGCATTAGGGTATGGTTTTATATCTCATGAGATAGACATGGCTGGAATGGTAGGTTATACCGGTTCAGTGAAACAGGACTGAAACGAGGAGTGAACTCGGTTCAGAAAGGGACTTTGTCCACTAAGCTAGTCATGGAAGTGAGTCTTGACTAATAAGAAATGATTGTCTTTGATTATGTGTGTATGCCACAAATCTTTATGTTTTAAGTTATGATTATTGGGATTACATTTCACTACTATGATTTATCCCATGTTATGAAATTATGATCTCTTTTGCAGGTTAGTATTTCCAAAAGATATGTTCTTATGAATATGACGTGATTGATATTTCTTTTGTTTACCCTTTCTGGGAATTTGAGCTCACCCTTTTATGTTTTCTTTTCCCCAGGACATAAATAAAGTATTTAGGTATAAAAAAAAGAAGATCTTTATGGGAGATGTTGAAGATCTTTCACCCCGATTACATGATTATATTCCGAGTTTCCAAAGACACTAAACTATTATGGTCCTTGTGTGTGTGTTTTTTTATGTAATAAGTATTCCGCAAAAGTAATGTAATGTCCATGTACATCAGGCATCGGGTCTCTATAGTTGGTATCAGAGGAAAGGTTTAGTCAACCTTTGGAAACTAGGATGTGAAAACATTAGTGAGATCCCTAGAGATATTTCTAAGGTATGTCTAGGGATGTCCCTAAGGATAAGTATATGTATAGGATACAGTCCTAGAACTACAGTAATGATCATATAATTAAACCGAAGATGTTAGATATTGAGGATACTCCCCCTTTATTATGTTGTTTTCCCTAGCATGATTTTTTCTTCTCACACTATTCTTTTTGGGTTTTAGACGATGGATAGAACCCGAAGGAACCGTGTTGATCAATTCAATGGACAATGCAATGATTGTCCTCCTGAATAAACAAATTTTATGGGAGATGGAGTGAAAAATCTTATTGATATACTTATACAAGCTATGAATCATTCTGGACTTCCAAATGAGCAGAGAAGTGAACAATATTCTATTGAGACCTTCATAAGGCAACGCCCACCTTCTTTCAGTGGGTCGTCTGATCCACTTGTTGCTAAACAATTGATCAGTACCACTAAAAAGATATTTTCAGTTCATCAATGTTCTGAACATGATAAAGTCATCTTAGCAGTATATCGTTTGGAAGGTGAAGCTGATCAATGGTGGAATCTTATCAAGAATACGAGGCAAAGAGATGAAATTGATTCCATGGAATGGGAAGAGTTCAAGAACATATTTTTCAACAAGTACTTCCATCGTATTCTTCAAACAAAGATGTAGAAGGAGTTTCATGAACTAAGGTAAAAGTATAATGAATCTGTTGGTATATACGAAGCGAATTTTACAAGGCTTGCAAGGTATGCATCTGGATTTATCATCCAACCTGAAAGTAAAGTTGATAGATTCTTCAGTGGATTAAAACCAAATCTTCGAAGGGCATTAGCTATAAGAGACTTCAGTAGCTATGAATAAATTGTCTGTTGTGCTATCAAGGTAGAAATTGAAGTTGGTGTTACTTATCTATATCATAGTTTTGAAATGAAACGAAATATGGAGTTCAAGGAGAAATCTCAAAATAATGTTGAAAAGAATATGAATGTTTCCATATGCTGAAAGTGTGGAAAGAAGCATGGTGGAGATTGTATTAAAGGGACTAGAAAATGTTTTAAGTGTGGAAAATAAGGTCATTGAGTAGCTGAGTGTCGAAGTAATCAAAAAAGGGTTTCTATTGATTTGAATAAAGAAAAGACTGCAGAGAACGCACCACCAACACTTCAATGCTTCAAGTGCAAGGAAATGGGGCATTATACTAATAAATGCCCTAATCCAAGGGTTAGTGATGATCGACATGAGAAACCACATAAGGTAAAGTTCAAAGGGAAGTCACATGCGATCACCATTGGCGATGTTGAATATGATAACGATGTGGTGGAATGATTAAGTGTTTATGTAATGGGATTACAAAATAATATTGTATATAATATCATGGAATATTGGAATATTTATGTATTGGTCTATTGTGGTTTTCAATAATTTTATGGTACTGGTAACCATGGAAAGTGATAGAGATGTTATTGGAAAAAAGATGATATGCGCATAATGACGGGATAAGGAAAAAATTAAATGTTTGACAGTATTCATGAGCTTATGATTGATATAAGGACTATGTGATATCATGGTTTGAGTATATAGAATTTTGAGGATTCTGGTATGTGGAAAGTGTTAACTTTTAACTGCATTCATGTTTTAACTAAGGATCAATGGGTATTCAAGAGAATACATGATTAAGGCCTTTGAATGTTTGGAATGTGACCAACAAGACATATCTTATGATATATGGGGACCAACGATGGTATTAAATCTCTGGTAATAGTTTTCACTATATTATGATAGTGGACTGCAGTATTATGAATAAGCCTAAAGATTGGAATGGATTATGTTGGACATAAGGTATTATTGTTTAAGGATAAAAGTTTTTTCGATATTATTAATGGGATGTTATAGTAATATAGTTTTAGAAAAAGGACAACCTGCAGGACGCGCGACAGCCCATCGCGTCAGACAAGGCTGTGGGAATCGAACCCACAACCAAAGTGCGACTAGCCTTTATCGCCTACCACTAGCCTACAAGAAGTCCCGCTTTAGTAGAAACTAGTTTTATTATATTAAGCAGTATGATATATGAAGTATAAGTCCATTTTAGGAACCATATATCATTAATCTCACTATAGATGGACTTGTGTATTTTTTGATAACATTTCTAACCTTTTGTTTGAGACAGATGGAATGGCCCATCATTCTATCACATGATCTACTAACACATCACGAATGACAAATTCAACTTCATTTCTTTAAGAGATGAAGTGGAAATTTTCCAAATAACTACCAACGGTGAGACTATACCAAAATAACGAAAGTATTTCTTCTAATTCCAATTTCATCAACTTTAGGGAAGCGATCTTGAAAACCAATAATGTTGTCCTAGTGCTCTTATATCTGATGAATCAGATGGTACCTTAGATCGTCACAAATTTATGGCTTTATGATTGCTGGATTTTTCATAGCTATGTTCTCTACCACTCTCTATCAGAACAGGGTGGTAAGATTTCTCTTCCATATCCATATTTTCACCTATGTGGAAACCCGGTGATTAGTTTATTTTGGTAACCGTTACGTTTCATACTTTTGTTTTAAAAGATTGGTTTTGGTATTCCTTTTTACGTTGTGGGTTTCTAATAAAGAAACTTTCGAATAGTAAACCATTAATAACCCCGATGAACTTCGAGGGAGAAATTCATTTTAAGGGGGGTAGAATGTAACAACCCGAGATTTTATGAAAAATATTCTTTTTAATTTCATTAATGCCTTGTGTTGTAGGCTACACCAAAAGGAGATTGCACAAAATGCATCCTTGACTTTCCTTGCATTACACGCAATCACGACCTTTCTCGATAGCGTGTGTAGTACGCAATAACAAGTTTAACTAAAAACCAATATGCTATTAAAATATTATTAAAACTAGATGTTATGAATAGTAATAACCACTTTTTGAAATTTTGGAAATTTTAATTTCCAAAATAGAATTCATTTTTGGATTCTGAATATCGAAATTAGCTTAGGGTGAAATTTTGGTACTTTTCAGATAACTTTTATTTTCTGATGAATAGTGAAAATTACTAAATTTTAATTAAAAGCAACCTTTTAATCGAAATAATTAATAGTGATAAATTATTAATTTGAGTGGTTTTAAAGTATATTTAGAAAATATTTTTACAATTTAATACAATGTTGTTCATTGGATGTAATTTCACATTTAAACCAGACATAAACATGTGTCAATCTTTTGATAGTTATTATCTTTTAAGAACACACTATTTGTTTTGACGACGGGAATTAATTTTTTTTTATTAATGCAACTGATATGTTTTGAATTTGGTAAAATAGATATCATTTTTGAATTCATAATAACAAATATAGCTTTGGACTAATTTTTGGTATTTTTCTGGAAACATTCATTTTTTGATTAATAGTGAAACCACTAAGTGGTAGTTAAAAAATGAATTTTTCATAAAACTTAATTTTACCGCTTTTGTGAGTGGAATTTCAGAAATCCGAGCGACACGGTTGATGTTAGTAAGTAAAATGTGGTTCAATGAGATGAAAATAATTTTTGGTGAATAGTAACGTTTTACTTTTTTTTTACCACGATTAAAAGTAAATAGGGTAATTAAGGGTAAACATATATATTATTAATACCCTAAAACATGTCCTAATTCTATTGGATAAGTGTAATTCGACCAAAAAAAACCTTAGGAATAAAATATGGACATTTAGGCCCACTTGGATTAGATTAGGACATTTATTATTATTTAATTCAAAGAAGAGTTAAAAGAGTTAAAATCAAAGTTTATTTACTACAACATTTTTAATATACGATTATACAAAAGATAAATTCGGTTGTAAATATTCATTAGAATGATAAAACGATTTCATACATAATTATATTTTATTTGTAATTTTTAGACATTAAATAAATTAATTTAATTATGACACAATGATGATGCAATAATTGCCATAATAGAGAAAAATTAGGATAATTGATATTATAAATACCCAAATAAATATAATTTGAGACTTTTTTTGATTTCTACAAATTTTCTAGGTTAATATAAAATATTATTATTTATTTACTTAACTTTTTTCGAAATAATCATTCTGTTATGATTTTCACAAAAATCAATTACTAAATAGTGTCAAAATTGACATAAAATAGTTTTTAAAACAAATATTATATTATTAATTGTTATTTCATTCCTAAAAATCTATGGTTCGGACAAATGACTTATATAAGGTTATATATTTTAATAATAAACATCTTGGGGTTCTTTTGGCTTTATATAGTAAGTTTTTTAACCTTATAGTGTAAGAAAATAAGAAGACACGGTAAAAGTAAAATTATCTAACATAAAGTTAAATATAAATGATAAGGTTAAAATAGGAACCAAAAATTTTCTAAATTCTATTGGATGAGAGGATTTCGACCCATCACCACCTTATCTTTGAAATAAATCAATTTTGAGCTATTTAAAACCGAATTTGTCTTTATAATAAAATAATATGTTTAGTTATTCCAAAGGTGCCCCTCTCCTCCCTTATAAAAGGGCACCCCCTCCCTATCTTACTCACAACACTTTGAGCTTTCAAGATCTGCCAAACTCTGCCAAATTATCTTATCCACTTCCCTAGAATCATCATAGAGGTTCTGGACTTCCTTAAAGACCAATTTAGTGCCCTAAGATGAGGTCTCAAAGAGGCGCTTCAAAGAAGAGGTAATTTCCGTTACCGATTCTTTCACCTTTATTTCTTCTTCCACTTATTCTTAAAAGGTTGTTTCATTATGAAGTAATAAAATCAGTATCTCTCATATACTGATATGTTATTATAATTATGAAACAACACTATTTCCCCATATATCCATCCTACGGAAAATGAAATCACTGCGCGTGCGTACGTACGGAATACCGTCTCCACGCCGTGGTGTAATCTATTTTCCACCACCACCTTACTTGGATAGGTATAATGGTGTAAATAATAACTATATATGATTATTGTAAAGTGATATTGATTTTTTAATATTATACACACACTCCAATAAAATTCCACGATCATGAGAACGATATCATCGCTCGTGCGTACATACGGACTACCTTCTCCACGACGCGATGAGATTAATTCTCCACGTTAACCATTCATGAATGATTATAAAGTATATATAATAATTAATAATGAAATATATGACATAATAATTATTCAGGATTTATGTCTATATATATGTATGTCATCTACTTAATTCCATTCAACTCAATAAGGAAAAGAAAACAGCGTTCATGCGTACGTACAGTCTACCGTCTCCATGAATGGTGTATTTCATTCCATTTACTGATCTATTATATATATATTCTGAATATATATTATATATAAGTCATGTTTTATATTCTGGAATTAATTAATCATGATCTAAGTAATCATATAAATAATTACATGTCAAAACACGGAGGACAAATGAAACGATTTTACCCAAAACGCTCTTTAACATGGAATTTACAATAGAAAGGGTAATATAAATCCATAAGTGAACCATATATGATATCATAACAATGAGTATGATTCTAGAATAAGTCAATGACATTATTAAAATCATTATACAGGAGGTTCAGACACATACGAAGCAAATCGGACCTAAGGTAAGGAAAATATCACAATCTCATTTTTATCCAAGATTGTTTATACTTTGGTATTTACAGGGGTGTATTTTATCATCCACATCCATGTTTCCTCAATATGAAATATTATTTCCATCCACCTACAATTTTTTAATTCCAATTATACCCTTCGGTGAGTTTTTAGTAAAAGATTTGAAAGGAATCTTTTGTCATCTTTCATACGAGGTACTTTTTGACTTTTCCGACAAAAGTACGAGAAGAATGTTTTATTAACTTATACGGCATGCATGGATTTTTTAAAAATTATTTCCATGAATCTTCCCTTACAAGTTTTCAAGTATATTTTTAATCAACTTCTCTTAGATTATAATTGTATGACATGTTAAGAAAGGAAATGTGTTTTTGAAGTAGAAAGGATATTTTCCTCAAGAATGGAGTTCAAGTGTTTTATCAAAATTATTTTACATATAAGATAATATAGGGTTCTTATTATATCTCTATTATTACATTTATTTTATTATTTTGTGATGGAAATATTTTTATGAATTCCATTATCTTATATGAATTTTTTTATGATTTCATGTTGTTTAAGAATCCCATTTTTACTAAATGGGTTATGCAATGATGTATGATTTATGATTTTGTGGAACACATAAGAATGGTATCATTATGAGATGGGTGGGACCTATATCTCCCTCCAATGCATTGGGTAAAGATTTTATATATCATGAGATAGACTTGGCTGGAACGGTAGGTTATACTGGTTCAGTGAAACAGGACTGAAACGAGGAGTGAACTCGGTTCAGAAAGGGACTTTGTCCACTATGATAGTCTTGGCAGTGAGTCTTGACTAATAAGAAATGATTCTCTATGATTATGTGTGTATGACACAATGTTTCATGTTTTATGTTATGATTATTGGGATTACATTTCACTACTATGATTTATCACATGTTATGAAATTATGATCTCTTTTGCAGGTTAATATTTCCAAAAGATATGTTCTTATGAATATGACGTGATTGATATTTCTTTTTTTTACCTTTACTGAGCATCTGAGCTCACCCTTTTATGTTTTCTTTTCCCCAGGTCATAAATAAAGGATTTAGGTTTAAAAAAAAGAAGATCTTTGTGGGAGATGTTGAAGATCATTCACCACGATTAGAAGATTATATTCTATGTTTTAAAAGACACTAAACTAGTACGGTCCTTGTGTGTGTGTTTTTGTTATGTACTAAGTATTATGCAAAAGTAATGTAATGTCCATGTACGTCAGGCTTCGGGTCTCTACAGATTCTACGTTTGGAAATCGACTGTTGTACAAGGGAATGAGTCCTCATGTTCTTTTTATGTACGTACAGATGGCACTTAATGCAATGAGAATATATACTATGTATACCAAGGGTTACTCCCCTGACTATGAGCTCAAATGGATAGCGGTTCTTCTATTATAGTTTTGGCTACCTCATATTTGAAGCATAATATTGAGGAGGAGGTATGTGCACACATATTTTAGTGAGGTTACATTTGATGTTGGGCATCAAATATGGACTTTTTGAGCTATAGTCTGACTCAAAGACTATGGAATGGGCTGTGATATTGAAACCACATTATACTCTATAATGGATTTCTGTGTGATCACATACATATATATATATATATATTGGTTTTAATTTACAGATATATTTCTTTTAATCTATCTATTTTTGTATATGTTTATTCACCCTTCTTGTTCATTATTGAACCATACGATAAATTTATATACTCACCCCTAAATAGGATTTTCACACACGTGTTAGGTCTTATGTAAATTATAGATTGTTTAGAGGTGACATTACTATTTCATAGTTATACTTCAATGTATTTACCATGCATGGCAGTCAGAATATAGAGATCCATAGTTGGGAACTCTTAGTTTTTCCTATATTATATTTAATGATATGTGTATACATTATTTCTTATCTGTTGTGTATTTTTCATCTTTAAATTTGGTTTATACTGTCAAACATTATTTTATTTTAATAGAGATTATTTTATTTATGTTTATAATCATTATTTTTTATCCTTTATATTCCTCTACATTATTTAATTATTATGGTTGGGTGATTGTTTATTGGTATAATATGAAATGTAATTACATTTTATATTATGCCTTCATAGTTCTTATTTATATACTCTATTCTATTGGATATAGGATTGAGGTTGTGGTGGAGTGGCCCTACACTGGCCTAGCAGGCACCAGTAGATTGGGTTTTTACAAAAAATATCAAAACTCTACTTTGTTACAAAATAAAACACCCCAGACCAACACTTATAGTTCTATTTTATGCATACAATCATTTGAAGACAAAATGTGAAATAAAAGAATATCCCAAGATCAAAATATTTTTTCCTTTCAGAACTGGTCATATTAACATTGTACAATACCCTTTTTTCTACAAATATTTTCCACAAATATAATTCCATTATACTTTTCCATTTTATTTAAAATAATTGGTAAATACGGAAATCGACAAAAAGGATGGTCAATAAAGCTTAGTAAGGGATAAAAAATGAGAAAAAACACAATTGAACATCCTCATTAAACCATAATCCATTAAATAAGAATATGAATAAGAGGTAAAGTGTTCGAAAAAGATCATATGTATGAGAGTAAAAACATGATCATATGCACATGAGGCATAATATGATCATCATTATGTGAGACATGATATAAAAATATGGATACATCATAAACATGATACATTCATAAATATATCACCATATACCATAAATAGTGTTTCATGAGAAATATTTCCATGGATTTCGACCACAGTATCAAAAAAGAGTACTATGACATGCTTCCAAGGTATCATGAACATGTCATTACTAGATATTAATTCTATACCAAATGAATTTGAGTTAAATTTCGTAAAATAGATCATATAACTAAATTAATGTAGATTACATTAGGGTAATATAAATATATACATTAATTATCATATAATTAACCCCTGAAAAATATGTGGGTATCTAATAATAGACAATTTCTCTTTATGTAAATACCCTTCGATGATGATAATAAATTACATGGCATTTATTCCATATTTAATAAACGATATATGGTTTAGTCAATAATTTAAATAATCAAACAATTGATGAGTATCTATGTAAACATCATTCAGTTATAATATGAATACAATGGTATCTATAATGTAATGACATTAGAATTAATGTAATGCATTAATGATCATAATGTAATACAATGAAAGTGGTGGATCATTCCCTAGAGAGATCATATTTCTATTGTACGACATGTATATTGTATCATTAACATGTATATGTGAGGTAATTCTAATGGTACATATGGATATGAAATAATAACATGACCATTGTTTACAAATATGTTGGGGAAAGAAACCCTTTCAATGCATTAATAATAGTATCTTGGTGAATATCCAACAGCCATCTTTAGCAACTATAGAACATTCATAATGAAAAGGGTAATTACCCAATTGATGGAATGATAAAAATAATTACTGAATATAACATTCAAGGAATATGGATTCTAATTGAGTATAATGTCAATCCTTATATTCTGATATTTTATTACGTATCATAATTTTCAAGTTAATTTTCCATATAATATATATTGAGAGTGTCAAACCAGGATTATAGAAATGACTCTTTATCATGAACCAATTGAGTACTAAGTAAATACATAGTCAAACCTTTGTCGTTATTACCCAATGTATTACTTTTCTAGATCATTTTAATGTTGTTTTATGAGGACATGAATATCATTTCTAGGAAAACCACAGAAATTTTACCTTACCAAATTTGTTGTGGTTTTCAATTTATAGGAAAACTAGAGTATTATAACAGTTAAGAAGGTAGTATAATGAGTGGTAATATAGATATATAATTGATAAAATAGTATTTAATTTATTATAAAAATTTATTATAACATTACATATAAAAAATGAATTTAAAAATTCTCTCAAAGGAAATGGGGAATGAAGGGTGAGGAACAGTTATTTCAGTAGAGTAATGGTGTGGGGAAATACTATAATAACAATGAATACATATACTCTCATAATTAACATATATAATTAAAGAAAAAATATAGAATAAAAAGAATGTAATTATATGGGAAAATAATATAAAATTATGTTATAATTAATGTATTGTTCTTGGAAAGGAAATATGAGGATTTAGGAAACCCTCACCTCTCTTGAGGTTTTGAACATAGTGTCGACTATTCAAATCAAAAAAGTATTCAATATAATATATGGATAATTATAAGATACACCATGATATATATATGATGATATAAATTATTATTTGGTGTGGGTGAATGATAATTTGGGGATTGGTATCTACAATTAAAAATGGGTGGTTTAACGGGTTTAAAAAAGTTTATTTTGAAAATATAAATGACCAATATTGTGTAGAATTAATTTAATTTAATTATGTTTATTAATTATTAATTTTTTTGAGGTATGTCAAACCCTTAATCACATATTCAATAGTGAATTTTTAGTAATTTTATGTTTATACCTATTAATTTAAACACTTTAAATTATTTTTCATTCATTGCGGTAACTCGTTCATTTCGCATGGTAAATTTTATGTTCCTTCAGTTGGAAATAAACTTAATTTTATATTTTAACCATATAATTAATATAATGACCTAGCCTTAAACATTACTTAATCTTGAGTTATTTCAATAATTCACTTTGAGGATCTTTTCATGTTTAGAGTTTTAGAGAATAAGATCATAAGTCATGCATTTCATTCAACATTTAAACAAGGTGCTTACATAAAAAACAGTATTTATTTTTTCCATCAAATGAAAAATATTTAAAATAAAACATGGATTATTTCTTGACACTTCCTCGACACTATCACCACATCATGTACCGTTCCCTTGACCTGTGAAAAACATTTCAAAAACATGGGATGACATAAAAATCTCAGTAAGGGATATTAAAATATGAAAAGAAAACATTAGACCATGTATACATAAGAATCAATGAAATCATACTTTACTCATAAAACATAATCACTTTAACATACCTCATAAAATCTTAAGATTTATGAATAACTCATAGAAATCATAATACACAAAGGTAACATGAGGCATTCAAATAAATCTTACCTAGGGAGTGTAGTTGGGGTTTGGCTTAGTGGTAAGCACCCCGTAATACTACATGAAATATGGGGGTTCAAAACCAATTGGGTGCAGGTACTGTAGCAGTACTATAGCAGGTACTGTAGCAGTGGCAGTACTGTTGATCGGCGGGTACTGTAGTGGCGGCAGGGCACTGTAGCAGCAGAGGTACTGTGCGGGTACTATAGCAGCCGGGTTACTATTCACAGAATAGGAATTTGGGCAAAAATTTGGGCCTACGGGATATGTAATGGGGTATTAGCCCACTAGGCATTCAGGATATGTAATGGGTCTCCCTATACCAAGTTAAAAGAGGTCATTGCTTTGCTTTATTAATAAAAATGAGGCTTCAGCCCCAACCTTTAACAAAAAATCTTACATAGGGAGTAACCATCATTGTTACATTTGGAATACCCATTACAGTATATTGCTTAAATCTCTTCAGAGAAACCATAGAGTTTAACTCCATCACGTTACTCAATGCATTGGAGAGCAATATCAGGCTCACCCTCCCTTAGTTTATCACGGAACCCCCCGACTTCATAAAAAATTAACAAGAACTATAACATAATGGCATCACATAAAACATACATAAAGGAAACATAAAATTTCCATATTTCATTCACAAGATATCAATACAACACATTGATATAATCCAAACATTATAAAACCTATTTTAAATACCAAAATAAAATAAAATTAAAAAATGTTATTTATTTTTCATTTAAAAACATTATGGCTTATAGAGGAATTCGAAACTCAAATAATGGTCATGGCGGTAGATAAGTTGTTGTCGCCGCATACGTAAGACAAAAACATTAATTTTTTCATTTAGTAAAACAATTCATGTAAAAAGATTATTTTTGAATGAAATTTAATGTCAAAAGTGTTTATTATACAACAAATATAAGGAAGTCGTATATAAATTAATGTATGCCTCAAATAAAGGAGATTGAGACGAAGTCCATTACCCCAAGTCTGACTTGTCCTGTTCGTTTCATTATATTCCTGAATAATAAAATTTGATCAATTTATAATTTCATAAAGAATTTAAACATTATTATTCAATTAATATAACATATTATCATGATATAATAATTAGTAATTTATTTGAGTTCCTATGATATGTTTTGTTGATGTTCGGTACATGAGTCAAAAATAAACATGTTTGAAGAGAATTGTCCAAGTGGTTATATGTACATCATCTACGGAATGGATTTCATGATTTAAATATCATATATATCCATTATATATGTATATAATAATATTCCATAATGTTTGGATATATAAAATTCAATGTATCGTTCATGGAGATGGTAGGTCGTACGTACGCTTGAACGCTTCTTTAATTTTTTGTAATATTAATGGACTTTAAAACTAAATTAGAAATAGATATATTATAATTCCAGTATAATATATACGTTATATGGGTAACATAAGTTTATTAATTACATTATTTATAAATTCTATGTTTGGCATGAAGGAGTCACATCACTTGGGGGGGCAGTTGTCCACACTTCCTCATATAAAATTATCACATTTGCAAAACATGCAAAGAATAATGGTATGTTTTAAATATTAATTAATGGAGAATATAGAAGACATAAATATAATATATATCATATATAAATATATTTCTATCATAATGTACACCATGAGAGGTGGTAGGAGAAGATTGATCAATCATCGTTTCGTGAGGTAGTAATTCGCCATCCACGGAAACAGTATGTTCTATAACCATTAAACAAAGGTGTGTGTAAGTGTAGGTAGAATACTTATCATACCAAAATCCTATTATATTGAGGATACTATTGTTATTATGGGATAAAATAATAAGAATATAGTGTTGAGTGAAAAAGTAAAATAATAGAAAGAAACTCGAGAGAAGACATTACCTCTAAATCAGGTAACTCTTTTTTTGAATTGAGCCAAATGATTCATTGGAAAGACTTCTGCCCAAAGTGTGGCTTCTAAGAGTAATAGGGGGATGTGGAAAGGTGTTATGATCATAGTTTGTAAAATACAAGGGCTTGAAGGGTAGGGGTAAGGGGGTAGGGGTGGGGGCTTTTATAAGACGGAGGAGGGTCACTTTTGGAATGTCTTGAAATGTTACTATATTATAAAATGAATTTAGAATTTTAAAGGTCCCAAAATGATATATTTTGAGTATAAGGTGATAAGGTTTCTAAATCCACCCCACCAATAGGTTTTCGACAGGTTTAAGTCTTAGTGTTTACCTTAACTGTTAATTTTATTTAAATCTTTCATATATGAGATATTCAATAAATCATCATGGTGTCATAAATAAATTTATTTATTTAATGTCTAAAACATATTAAAAAAATACCGTGTAGGAAATATTTTTATCTTTCTAATGAATATTTTTAGTATAATATATCATTTATGTAAACCAAATTATAATTGGTTTACTTAGGATATACAAACCTTTGTTATATTTCTCTTCTTTTTAAAAATAATGTCATAAATGTCACTATCACACCCATGTGACTCCATGGGAGCTCAGGTTTTGTATAAATATTCCCATGGTGGGATGTGACTCAAAAAATAGGATTTTGACTCACGTTGGAGTCATTTTATATTATTACGATATTATTTTATTATCCTTAACTACCCGATGACTAATTAATCAAGATAATTAAAGATAATTAACATCGTTACTATTCATAATTTCCAAAATAAATGTGTCTTAATTACATAATTTGGACCTTAGGATTACAAATAGGGAATCCATTTTATCAAATTCCAAACACTAAAATTGCAGTAATTAATTCAAAAATAATTTCTGTTGTCAAAACCAAAGATGCGTTTTTATAAAGTTAAATCTATCAAAAGATTGATTTGTTTTTACAAACAATTTAAAAGTGAATTTACATGCAATGACCAAAATTGTATTAAATTATAAAAAAATAATTAAAATACACCTTAAAACTGTTAAAATGAAAATCTATGTATATAAATAAATTGGATGAAAATGCAGTTCTGAATTAAAATGGTGTATTTCTCACTATTCATTAAAAAATGAACATTATCAGAAAAATACCAAAAATTCAACCTAATATATATTTGATATTCCAAATTCAAAAATGATTTCCATTTTACCAAATTCAAAACATATAAGTTTCATTTAATAATTATGCAGTAAATTCCCACTGTCAAAACAAATAGCGTGTTTTAAGAAACAATATCTATCAAAAGATTTACGGTTGTTTATGTCCATTTTCAAAGTGAAATTAATTATAATGACCTCCATTGGATTAAATGGTAGAAATATATTCTAATTAAAGTTTAAAACCAATTAAATAGATAATCTATCCAGTGAAATAAATTATACTAAAAGGTTGTTTTGAATTAAAATACAACATTTTTCACTATTCATTAAAAATGAACTTTATCGGAAAAATACCAAAAAATTACATAATGTCAATTTTGATGCCTTGATTATAAAGAAGGACTTTATATTTTTAAAGATAACAAATATAAGTGATAATAAGTAGATTTAAAAAAGTTTTTCCATCAAAAGGAAGTTAACCAACCTTTTAATTAATATTAGAATATTTATGCTTAAAATTGGATTCATTCTCATTTTAAACCTGTAATGCACTATCTAGTTCTTAAATAGATATAGATATGAAAATATATTATTCTTTAACATACATGGGATGTTACATCCTTCCCCCTTTATGAAAATTGTTCTCACACAATTTATTTACTTATCGAATAAGTGAGGGTATTTATCCCTCATTGCATTTTCAGATTCCCATATTTCCTCTTCAATCATGTGGTTTTTCAACAAAACATTTACTTTATGAATCACCTTATTCCGCAACACTTTCTCCCTGTGGTCAAAAACCTGGACCGATTGTTTCTTATAAGATAGATTCTCTTTCAACTGAACTACCTATGGACTCAAAAATGAGATGGATCTAGAATGTACTTCCTTAACATTGAAACATGAAAAATATTGTGTACCTCAGATGAATTCAAAGGTAAATCCACTCAGTATGAAACTAATCCAACTCTCTCTAGAAATTCATATGGTACAATGAACCTTGGACTCAACATTCCTTTCTAACCAAATTGCATCACACTTTTCTATGGTGAAATTTTGAGGAAGACATGATCACCTACCACAAAAGAGAGATCCTTCCTCCTGTTGTTCACATAACTATTCTACGTACTCTGAGTTATTCTCATGTGTTTCTGTATCAGGTGAAATTTTTCTGCCATCAATTCTACCAATTCTGGTCCCATCAACTTCCTTTCAGCTATTTCATCCCAAAAATATGGATTTTGACACCGCTTCCCATATAATTCCTCAAATGGTGCCATCTGTATACATTGATGAAAACTATTATTACAAGAAAACTCAACCAATGAAAGATGTTGGTCTCAACTTCCATAATGATCCATAAAAAAATCTCATTGCATATCCTCCAAGGTCTGACTTGTTCATTATGACTGCCCATCTAATTGGGGATGAAAAAATGTTCTAAAATTTAATTTAGAACCCAATGACTTCTGAAGGCCTTTCAAAAAGTTAAAAATGAAACTGGGATCACGATCAGATACAATGGATATGGGAACTCCGTGTAACCTGACTATCCCTTTAAGATACAATAGATAAAGAATATCTAGGAAAAATCCATCTCATATAGCAAGGAAATGTGAAGACTTAGTCAAGCGATCAATAATAACCCAGATTGCATTTTTACCTAAAGGTGTCTTCGGTAATCCCACAATGAAGTCCATGAATATATTCTCCCATTTTCACTCTGGCACTGTTAAATGATGAAGCATTCCTTTCGGTATCTTCTGCTTTTCATTAACCTGTTGACAAGTGAAACAATTCACTGTAAAATTAGCAATATCTCTTTTCATTCTATCCCACCAGTAAAACTCCCAAAGATCTCTGTACATCTTAGTAATTCATGGATGAACTGAAAATGGATAACAATGAGCTTCACATGACAACTCTCTCTTCAACATTGAATTACAAGGCACACACAATCTCTTCCCAATGCTCACAACACAATCATTATCATTGTTGAATCCAGGTAACATATCCTTCTAAACTAGCTCTACCTTTTTTTGCAACTCACTGTCTTACTTCTGTGCTTGCATAATTCTGTCTGACAGAGAAGATTTCACTAATTCCTTAAACAAAACAGAATAATTTCCTACAACAACAACTTACAAGACAAAATTCCTCAAATCCATAACCAAAGGATCACGTTGCAAATGTAATGTGGTTAGTGAAGCATTAATTTTTTGACTCAAAGCATCTACCACTTTGTTAGCTTTTCATGGGTGGTAGTGAATCGTGATATCATAATCCTTGATATATTCTAGCCATCTCCTATGTCTCACGTTCAAGACTTCTTGATTGAATATATACATTAAACATTTATGATTAGTATATATTTCACTCTTTAAACCATACAAATGATGCCTCCAAATTTTTAAAGTGAAAACAATAGAAGCTAATTGCAAATCCTGTGTAGGGTAATTTATCTCATGAGTTTTCAACATTCATGAAGCATATGCAATTACCAGGTCATTATACATTAGGATGCAACCAAGTCCTTTCAATGAAGCTTCACTATAAATAACAAAATCACTATTCATATAAGGTAGTGACAATACTGGGGAATTCACCAATCATATTTTCAATTCCTGAAAACAATCATCACTTTATTTTGTCCATATAAACATAGCACCCTTCCAAGTTAGCTTAGTCATTGGGATTGAAAACCGTTCAAAATTTTTAATAAACCTTTGGTAATAGCCTGCTAAACCAAGAAAACTACGAATCTCAGTTACATTTTTGGGTCTTGGCCATTCTTGAACAACATTTTTTTACAGGATCAACAGTTATTCCATATTTAGAAACAATGTGACCAAGGAATGAATTTTTTTGCAACCCAAACTGTCACTTTCTGAATTTACCATACAATTTATTTTCATTTAAGGATTTAAAAATAACCCTTAAATGACTTTAATGCTCCTCTTTACTTGTAGAAAACACCAAAATATCATCAATGAAAACAACCACAAACTTATTATAGAAATAATGGAAAATTCTATTCATAATATCCATGAATACAACAATTTCACTAGTTAACCCAAAAGGCATAACTACAAATTAATAATGGCCATATCTTTTACGGAATGAATTCTTTGAAATATCTTCTTCCTTTACCTTCAACTAAGGGTACCACAGTCTCATGTCAATCACTGAAAAATACAGATCTCCCTAGAGCTGATCAAACAAATCGTCGATATGAGGAAAATGATATTTATTCTTTATAGTGATGTTATTAAAGTCTATATAATCAATTCAAAGTATAATTGAACCATCATTATTTTTAAAAAATAAGATAAGAGCCCCCCATGGTTATGTTCTAGGTCGAAAGAAACATTTCTCTAATAAATATTGCAATTTCTACTTCAACTCTAAAAGTTCAATTTGAGCAATTCAATAAGGGGGTTTTGAAATTGGATTAGCATTAAGAACTATGTCAATAGTAAATTCAACTTCCTGATATGTTATTATTCTAGGAAACTCATTAGGAAAAACATCAGGATACTTATTTACCAATGGCACATCATTAATTTGAAGAGTTTCTTTACTTTCTTAAATATGTTCAAGGTATAATTCATTTCCATCTTTTAAAAGTTTCTCAGCCTCTTTCTATATTACCAACAGTCAGGGTTCATTCTTGTACACAAACTGAAATTGTTTCTGAAAATAAATATCTTCAGCTCTACAATCAGTATTAGCATGCTAAACAGAGATCCAATCCATTCCTAGGATAACATCAAACTCTACCAGAAGTAAAATAATAAGGTTTTCAAGTATATTCTTTCAAAAGATAACTATAGGATGATTATTATAAATTATTTTTTCCTAGGAATTTTCCTTGGGTGTTTTTTCCACAAGTTCATGAGTCATTTCGTAAGATTGAATTCCCGATTTAGTAGAATGTGTTTCAGAGATTAAAGAATGTGTAGACCCTAAATCAAACAACACATTGGCATAATCTGAAAAAACAAACAAAGTACATGATACCACTTCATTTGATGGCCCAACATCTGCTCAAGTAGTTTCATAGGATTTCACCAAATAATTTTGATTGTAGTATGACTGCTTCTCATCATTCCATCTCTTTGTCAAACACTCGATTTCATAATGAAGCATATAAATGCACATGAAACATTTCACTAACAATAAATCAAATTTGGTCTTACCATTACCCTGATCTTTTCCAGTGCAATCACGAGCCTTATGTCCCATCTTACCAAATCGGAAGCACTTACTTGAATTTAAAAGACATTCCCCAGCATGCTTTTTACCACATTTATCACAAACTGAAGACATAGTTTTCTTACCATCAAACCTTTTTGTAGGATTCTACCCTTTCTCCGTCCACCCAAGTATCTTCTTCTGTTGGTTGTCTCATAACACTTTATCATCGGAAAACTCCATTTCCACATTATTATCACATCAAAAAAAACTTTTCATAACTTTTGAACTCATGAGAAGCTAATTCCTTTCGATATTTTGGCATTAATACTGAGTAAAAAATGATGATTTTACTAGTAAGGTGTCGGATAAAATTTAGAGCATACCATTCCAATCGAGTGAACTATTATTCATAAGCAGCCATTGAGTCATCCTATTTCCTCAATTCCAAGAATTGTATTTCCATACTAAGTTGAACAGCCTTAGGAAAATATTTCTCAAGAAACATACCTTTGAATTCATCCCTTTCAAGAGAATAAATCTTATTAGTGTCCCTGATATTTTTAATCATATACCCCCACTGATCTATTTCACCCACCAAATGGTAAACATGAAGAATAACCTTTTGATTTTCTGAACACCCCATGACATCGAAAATCTTCTCTAGTGCTTTAATAAACCCTTCAGCTATCATAGGGTCAGATGATTCTTTGAATGATGGGGGATGTTTCCTCATTAAATCTCCCACCACTGACATGTTCATCTGTGGATGATCTGACTGATCTCGTGCATGGATACCACCACCATTTATTTCTTGATTCAACTACGCCATTACTGCAACAAACAGTTCAGTTCCAATTCTGACCATCCCAGGATGCTGATTTGGAAGGTCATTTCCTTCTGTATGTATTCCTTGCACTTCTTCCCTATTTTCTCTACGGAAAACCATTCTGAACAAACATATCTTATATTAACCAACATGGTAATCTTCAAATGCCATATCAGTTCAATTTGATGGAAAAAAAATATTTTTGGATAATAATTTAAGAGAATTCTAACTGCTAATGTTATCTAAACTGACCCCTGATAAAAACTATAAGGCCCTAGACTTATAAATTTCTTAATATTGAGTTATTTCAAGAATTAACATTGAGGATCAGTTCAGAGATAGAGTTTTTGAGAATTATATCATAAATCAAGCATTTCATTCCACATTTAAACACAATCATTACATCGAAAACAATATTCATTTTTTTCCATCAAAGGAAACATATTTAAAATAAAATGTTGATTCTTTCTTGACACTTCCTCGACACTATCATCACATCATGTACCTTTCCCTTGACCTATGAAAAATATTTTAAAACACGGGATAGGCATAAAAAGCTCAGTAAGGGATATAATAATACGGAAAGAAGACATTAGTCCATGTATACATAAGAATCAATGAAATCATACTTCACTCATAAAACATAAGTAATTTAGCATACCTCATGAAATGATATGATTTATGAATAACTCGTAGAAATCATAATACATAATGGTAACTTGAGGAATTTATAACATTCTTACAAAGGTAGTAACCCTCATGGTTACATTTTGTATACCCATCACAGTGTATTCCCTAAATATCTTCAGAGATACATTAAAGTTTGACTCCTTCACGTTACCCAATGCATTGGAGAGCTATCTTGGCCTCCACCACCCTTATATTATCACAGAATCACCTGAATTCATAAAAAATTCCAAAGAACCATTACAAAATCGTACCACATAAAACATGCATAATGAAAACATAACATTTCCATATTTCAATCACAATATATCAATATAACACAATGATATAATCAAAACATTATCAAAACCATTTTCAATACAAAAATAAATTAAAATTAAAACATGTTATTCATTTTTCATTTAAAAACATTATGGCTTGTAGAGGAATCTGAAACTCAAATAATGGTTACGGCGGTGGAGAAGTCGTTGTCGCCACATATGTAAGACAAAAACATTCATTTTTTCATTTAGTAAAACAATTAATGTAAAAGAATTACTTTTGAATAAAATTAAATTTCAAAAGTGTTTATTATAAAACTAATAAAATAAGGTCATATATAAATTGAATTATGCCTCAATGAAAGGAGATTGAGATGAAGTCCCTTACCTCGTGTCAGACTTGTCATGTTCGTTTCTTTATATTATTGAATAATAAAAATTGTTCAATTAATATTTTATTAAATAATTTCTTTAATGTTTATTATTCAATTAATATAAAATATTTTTGTGTTATAATAATTAGTTAATAATGTTAGTTCATATCATATGTTTTGTCGATGTACGGTATTTGAGTCAAAAATAAATTTGTTTGAAGAGAATTGTCCATGTAGCTATAAGTACATCATCTCTGAAATGATGTTAATGATTTAAATATCATATATATTTAGTATGTATTTATTTAATAATATTACATAATGTTTTGATATAATAAATGAAATGTACCGTTCATGGAGATGGTAGGCCATACGTACGCATGAATGCTACTTTGATTTTTTTGTCATATTAAAGAACATTAAAACTAAATGATACATATATATATTATAATTCCAGTTTAATATATATGTTATATAGGTACCATAAGTTTATTAATTAAATTATTTATAAATTCCATGTTTGGCATTAATGATTCACATCACCTGAGAGAGAAGTTATCCACACTTTCTCATTAGAAATTTTCGCATTTTCACAACATGAAAAGCATAAAAGTATGTTTTAAATATAAAATACAGGAGAATAGAGGGGAAATAAATATAATATATATCATATAAATCTATAATGTCATCATTATGACCACCGTGAGATGTGGTGGGAGAATATTGAACAATCATCGTTTCGTGGGGCAGTAATTCGCCATCCACGGATTCAGTATTTTATATAACCATTAGACGGAGGTGTGTGTAAGTGTAGGTTGAATATTTATCATTAAAAAAACCTAGTATATTAAGGATACTGGTTTTATTATGGTATCAAATAATAATAAGATAGTGGTGAGGGAAGAATGAAAATAAAAGAAAACAACTCGAGAGAAGACATTACCTCAAATTCGGGTAACTCTTTTTTGGATTAGAGCCAAAGGCTTCATTGGAAAGACTTCTGCCCAAAGTGAGGCTTCTAAAGTATTAGAGGTATTTGGAGATATTATATGAGCAATGCCAGGATGAGCTAAGGGCTTGAGAGGTGGGGGTAAGTGGGTAGAGGTGGGGGCCTTTTATAGGAGGGTGGATGGTCACTTTTGGAAAGTCTTGAAATATTACTTTATTATAATTTTTTTCGGATTTTAAATGTCCCAAAATGATATAATTTGAGGATAAGGAGATAAGGGTTCGAATTCCACATAAACAATATGTTTTCAACATGTTTATGGCTTAGATGTTACCTTATCTTTTCATTTTATTTAAATCGTTCATTAATGAGGTAATCACTACATCATCATGGTTTCATAAATAAATTTATTTATATAATGTATAAAAATTATAAAACAAATTCTATGAGGTAGTAAATATTTTTAGCCTTAAAATTACTATTTATAGTGTAATATATCATTTATTTATACAAAATTAAATTTTTTTTACTTAGGATATACAAACCTTTGTTACAATTCTATTATTTTTAAAAATAATGTCATAAATGTCACTATCACACCCATGTGACTCCATGGGCGCTCAGGTTTGGTAAAAAGCTTCCCATGGTCGGCCATGACTCAAAAAGTGGTTTTGGATACATGTTGGGGTCATTTTATAATATTATGATATTATTTTATTACACTTTACTACCCGATTACTAATTAATAACGATAATTAAAGGTAATTACCGTCGTTACTTATCATAATGTCCAAAAACAAAAGACTCTTAATTAAATAATTTGGAACATATGATTCCAAATATGGAATATAATTTATCAATTTCAAAACATAGAAATTTTATTAATTAAATTAAAAATAATTTCTATTGTCAAAACCAAAGACGAGTTTTTAAGAAGTAAAATCTATAAAAAGATTGATTTGTTTTTACATCCAATATAAAAATGAAATTACATAAAATGAACAAAATTTTATTAAATGATAAAAAAATAATTAAAATAAACATTAAAATCACTTAAAATGACAATATAACTATAAGAATAAATTGTATGAAAAGGTAGTTTTGAATTAAAATGCTGTATTTTTCACTATTTATTAAAAAATGAACAATATCAGAAAAATACAAAAAATTCACTCTAACGTATATTTATTAATCCAAATTCAAAAATTATATCCATTTTACCAAATTAAAAACATAGATTTTTCATTAATAAATTATATAGTTAATTCCCGTTGTTAAAATAAATAGCGTGTTTTTAAGAAACAATATCTTTCAAAAGATTGACATATGTTTATGTCCATTTTCAATATGAAATTATTTATAATGACTAACATTGGATTAAATGTTAAAAATATATTCAAATTACACTTTAAAACCAATTTAAAATATAATCTAACCATATAAATGAATTATATTAAAAGGAGGTTTTGAATTAAAATACTGCATTTTTCACTATTCATTAAAAAATGAACTTTATCGGAAAAATACCAAAACATTACACCAAGTAAATTTTGATATCTTGATTCTAAAGAAGGATTTTATTTTGTCAAATATAACGAATAAATGTTACAACATTTTGATTTAAAAACGGTTTTCCAACAAAAGGCGGTTAATAGACCTTTTAAAGAATATTAGAATATTTATGTTTAAAATTGGATTCATTCTCATTTTAAACCACTAATGCACTATCTAATTCATAAATAGATTGATATATATATATATATAAATCCATTATTATTTCACTTACTTGGGATGTTACAGTTAAAAATATTTAATCTATTTTAATCGATTCAATTTATAAAATTGATAACAAATAATTTTAATAAGATATACATACAACATATTAAAATAATCTTTAGGAAAGATAAAATTGCATATCCAAAATGATAATAATGTGTTTCTAAATGTTAAAAATTATGTAATTTGATATTAATTAATAATAATTTATCTATGAATAATTATTAATACATTTTAAATAATGATTGTATCATGATTATATCATTGGATTTAGGGTATTCTATATGAAAATATTATTTTTAATTTTTACCGAAAATATAATTTTTTTAAAAAATAACATAAATTATCTATTTACTAGTTTAGATTTTCATATTCAGAAAACGATATTTATTTTTTAAAAATAGTTCTCTAATTATTAAAATTTAAACTTTTAAATACAACCCCTTATTTATTGAAAATTAATACTTTTTATCACATAGAATTGTTTCCAACCTTTATAAAGTTACTTAGTACATTAATAATTTATAGTATCATTTTGAAATATATTTTATAAAATTATTTTAGGAATTTAAATTTTATTTAAATCATCTAAATTTTTCATAAAACATATTTTTTAACAAAATATAAAAAGATTCATATATTCCAAAAATATAATTTTTTTTATATCATAAATAATTCCCAACGACCACTTCATTGCATTTTCCTAACCAATATCAATAATAACTAACTATATTATTGAAAAAACAGTCAATTATTCTAATAGTCTATAAAAATTGGTCATCATAATATTAGAATACCACATTTCCCTATAAATACACCATCAATCTCACTTCATCATTCACTACATCACTTGAAAATGTAATTTTACATCCTTTGACAATGTCCATAATTTACATAATGAATGTCTTTTCTTTTTATGGAAATTACGATAGGAATACTATAAATAATGGATTTTGGGACAATAGGTTTTCTTTAGTTCTTTCATTATTTTATTTATTTTATTTCCCCATAATTATCATAGATATTATAGTAAATATCCTTTCATGATGTGTAATGTTCTTATGATATGTAATAGTCTTCGTATTTTCTCATAATAAAAGAGTAATAATAAAATAACTCTTAATATATATATAATATAATTGATTTTTTGTGTCATAATAGATTCATCCACACAATTTTTTATTAGTATTCATGACTCTATGAAGAGAATGCAACATTCCATTAATAAAATGGAAACATCATAAAAAAGGATTGTCTCCTATAACCCATAAATCATCTGATGTACTAATAATATTTATATTTTGATGTTGGTTTTGAGGAATGAAATGAGAAATTATATATGGTGAAAAATAATCATAAAACCATCATATAATTTTTGGATGAGAGAAGAAATTTGGAGAGTTGTTCCTCAATAACTTTTAAAAATATTGGTGGTTCCACTAAAACATTACTGGGTATAAACATGATGAAATAAGGAAAGATAACCCTTGAAATAATAATAATGAGTTTCATAGTATATTTTTATTATTTTTGGATGTTTGGGAACATGGATATATTATTTTGTAAAAAACATGAAAATTATTGAAAATAATAGAAGGCTGTAATAATGGAGTAGAAAACTAAATAAATAAGAAAACCTACGGACCAAAATTTGAATATAAAAGAAAATTAAAATAATGTAGGTGAAAAATATAGATATGAAACTTCTTGAACCAAGAATAAAAGTGATGGATTCTTTCATATATTAAATAGAATGGTAAATATGTCTAAAAAGACACTTTCCCCTTGAAAATCGAGAGATCATTTTTAATAAGTATGACAACAAAAAGTTTCATAATAGAATACCTACTATGGTGTATGATATATTTCCGAGGTTATTTCCATTGTTGTTATAGATATAAGTATACAACCAACTCATGTTTGTATAAAATGTCATTTGTAGATATGATACATGAATAAATTTAGATTTATAGTGATTAAATTAGAATAATTAACAAATATATCATGTCGTGGAAAAACATTAATCAATTCCACCAATAAACAATTGTTATGAATTTATAGAATAATTGTTTTGAACCTGAATATTAGAGGGTCATAAAGATGAGTAATTAATGAAAAAATTACATACATTGGTTTTATATAATAATTGATTTGAAGAAAAATTAAAAAAAATTAATGGCAGTCATGTACATATAAGAATCAATGTGGTAAACCCAAGAAATGATGAATATGGAAAGAATGAATGAGAGATAGATTTTCTAGATCAACTGAAAATGACTAATCAAATAGGTAAGTACAAAATGGGTGATATAGTAGAGGGTATTTTGTTGATTTCAAAATAAAAATATGAATTACATAAGGAGTTGTATACATTTTAATATTTGGATTTTCAATGGAATATGTATGAGACATGTGGAAAAATTGGGCTTGATATTAATTATTGCAGGTTAATCCTATCATCCCAAGAATAATGTTTGAAGAGGATAGTTTTTGGAAAATGAAAATAAACTTCCCCGAAATCATTGATACCCCACGTGAGGATGTTTTCGTTGATATGTAATTAAATATTATACTAGAGAATAATGATAATAGGAAGAAAATTACATTCTAATATGAGATAAAAAAGAACGAAAATAATCAAAGTGTTATAGTAAATACTCAACCTCAGTGAAATTTGTGGGGAAAAAATTAGTACCTCCAAATTGAAATATCCATATTCTATTATACTAACATATAGGGAATTAAAAGCGATGGTTGTATAACATGATTGGTAAAATTGATTAGATATACACCATTAATGTTAATGACATAGTGACTATGGATAGTTTAAATAGATTTTTAAAATTAAAAGATAGATAATGGAAATCACCCACAAACCCTAAACCAATATAACTGATAATTATTATCAAGGGGAAGTTTACATTGAGATAATAATGGGGAGTTACATATTTTTTCACTTGCTATTTTCATGCTATTATTGATATATGTGTAGGTTATAATATATTTCTTGATAGATCCTTTTGAGCAGCCCCAAAAACATAAATAAGTGTGTTTTCTGAGCTCAGTATAACATAAAACATAAATTTCATACAACATTTATCACCCTAGTTACATACTATTTATTTCAAAATAGTATTTTCCTATTCAAACATAGAATTTTATATCTTAATAATATATACTAAGGAATAACATGTGATCATATCCTTCTCTGAAAAGTTGATAAGGTTGAGGCATTAAATGAATAGCGGATAAGAGGAATTCAGGATTATATATCAATAATGATGAGATAACCCAGACCCTATTATACCTTTTCATTTATATTCTATAAGGGGGAAAATATTAAATTTGTAAAGTGAATATATATCAATAATAAACTAAACCAGCGTGATTGAAGTGGGAAAATAAATATTTCATGAATGAATATTGTAATCAATTTCCTTATTCCATAGTGTAAATATATAAATAATGAACAAACATGGTGATGATGATGTAAATTCATTAGATTTAATTCATGCTAGAGCATCCCTAATAGCTTATATGTTGATCATGTTTCTTCCATTGTTTATAGAAATGTATTTTTGAGGCTACTAGATTTATGAATTCATGATTATTTTATGACATTGTTGCAATGATAATCATTATTATTTTTGAAATGGTCATAATGATGATGAAATATTATAATTTTGTTTTGTGGTTGAAGAATCTTTAAAACATCTGACTAATTAAAAATGTTTAAAATATCTAATAATTCGATGAAGAAATATTTAGAAGGAGGCCATGAAATTTCATATTATTGGAAGAGGATATAGTTTTGTAATGGAAATGAAAAAATATTTACATTATTTGATTAATACTATTTATGGAAATTTAATACATATTTTTAATTATGTAGTTGAGTTAGAAGTATATAAAAAATGTACCATCCCTTGTCCAACCATACACCCACCTCAACTGCATGTGCGGGACCTTGGTATACCACATGGGAGGAAGATCAGCTTGGCTGAACATTGTGGCAGGGGAGTATGATGGAACATAACGACACAAGTAAGCATAACATGTGAAAATGTTTCATAGGTGAGTGACCAATTATAATGAAAAATGGTCTAAACAAACCTTTGATTGTCTATGCAAAGTGTTTCTGTGTGCTGAACCCAGATCTTGATTGAGTGTTTGAGGAAGTGGGATTATTATTAATGGGAATATAGATGTTTAGAAAAAAAAATAGAGGCTCATGGTCATGACACACTATTTCTGTGCCTAATGAGTTATGTTTAAATTGAGTTTCATTGATTCTTTTTTCAGCCAAACAACCATATCATCTATTCTGCTTCATCTTCATCCTCAGTAAGGTTTTCATCTGTATGACATCTATGATTCTCAATATAGCAATCACCCATGATGAAAATGAGAGATCTAGATTTTCTTGATAATATTACATATATTCATAAAACGGTTTTCATTAATTCATGATTATTTTAAATGAATATGATATCATCCATGAGTGATACAAAATTATAGAGAGTGTTTTAGTCAGGAATAACATGAATTTCCTCAATCATATGAATCCATTAGTGTTTGGATCTTAAGTATCTAAGACACATCCTATATATATTGAAAATCATGAAGAGGTACCATCATGGGAAACCTATTCTTCATAAATCCATATGGATTATGTAATCGTGTAGCCATATCAGTTAAAAAATGTTTCTATAAATGTCATTATATTTAGCATTAAAATCATACATATTTTCTTCTCACTATATTTTATTATAGAACATACTTTATATGGCATGAAATTCATAGGAGAGGTATTTTTGAACTCATATATAAATAATGAAGTATAGATAAGGGTTTTTTTCAGTTTCCATTGTAATTTTTGAGGACTTGTTTTTCGCTTTAAATAGAGCATATTCATTATTTATTTAAATGAATGAAATTATACATGAATTATTTATTCAATAAAAGTATATGAAAAAAGAATTATTTGTTCACTCAAATTATAAGTAATCCATGATCCATAATATGTAATGTAAAGTCAAAGAGATTCATCAGATTTATTTGTTCAAGGAGTGAGATTAATACCAGAAATTTCATAATATCCTTTATGATGCTTGATTTGTGTATGTGAACCACTCACATAATGACGATAACAGAAGGAATTTATCATACATGTAATATATTAACTAATGAAAATGAATCAATATAGTGTACCTATTTGAGTATGTAATTTTATTCTATAGGAGACCAGTTTATACTTGTGTGAAGTAGAACTGTCACTCATCACTGGTTCAAATAATATATGAGCTATCATGTATTTAATACAACATGTAGGAGGGAATCAAATCCTTGAAGTAGAAATTTTTTAAAATATTCCTTGTAATACATTCATGACATGCACACTATGTGTTTTCATTGAAACTCATAAACTTCTTATAAGGTAAAGCTATAAAGAAGAATTAGGGTGATTGAGACATAATTTTAACTATGACACTTAAAGAAAACTGAACCTGAGAGAAATAATGAGTTGTATATTAAAAACATTAAATAATATTCTGGATGAATGATTAAATTTTCCAAAGTTTATAATTTATATTCATGTTAAACCGAGATCATAATAATTTAATGTGGAATAAAATAATACCAATATTCTTATTATGATTGGAATTATTAATTAACATAATAATATTTCATATTTTCTGGATAACATTACAATTTGAGACAAAATACTGAAGTTATTTGTAAGAGAATACATTTATGTATGAGTATTCAGTAATATTAGATAAAAATATCGTTACAGATTTTATATAATGTAATTTCATGTCTAAAATCATTATTTTATAAATATTTTGATTGTATATAAGGTGTGTGTTAGAAATATTGATCCTAATAGATCACAACGGATGATCTCCTAGATGAAGGAAGATGAATTTTGACTGGTATATTGAAAACACAACTAAGAAGAAGGATTATGTAACTGAGGTGTCGAACAACATTCTAAACAGGCACAAGGATGGGGTGTCTAACTAGTCAGTAATAAGCACGATGTTTGGGGTGTATAAAAAACTGAGGAAAAATGGATGGTTTCTGGAGTCCAGAACCATGATCAACTTCAAGATCTTTTTCTCTAGTGTACAAACCATTACTACCTTATATAGTGTAATTTATGATAAAATTATAATTGATAATCCATGTTTGGGTGTGTAACTGGAATGTAATGGAGTACTTATTTGTAAGGATACTTCTAAATATAATGTATTATGACGTCTCTCATTATTTATTCATATGAGGTGAGGTTGAGAGACATTATTTTAGGGGATCTATAACCTTCAAAATTTTAATATGTTTAATTTAATAGAAATAATGGATAAAAGTAACCCACTGATTCACCCCCTCTTAGTGGGAACATTGTCTTGAGGATCTACATAAGTTTTTACCAATGTAAATGGATTTGATACAGTGTTTATGTTTGTATATAAATGATCCAAAGTAGAGATATGGGTTATTTACATGAGATTTTTATGTCATCCTATAGTGAAAATATAATGATTCTTTTATAAATCAATAGGATGAGATAATTTTAATATGAATTGGGAATTGATTTTTTAATGATATGAAACAAAAATTAAGGAATAAGGGATCGAAAATTTTAAATTAAATAAACATAAAAATATAAAGATATTCAAATAATATCATAACATATTTATATTTCATATTTAGGAATAGATATTTGTAAGCATTGATTACAACTGATAAAGTTAGAATGATTCATACATTATCATAATATTGGATACATATACCTAGGATGAGCCTATACTATTTTCAACATAGCACTATCAAAAGAAAATGTTATTAGATAATCTTTTACATGGAACAATTATATTTTCTTAAATGGGTTTATTAGAGTACCATATGTGGTTTATATTCCTTGATCATTCCAAAGGGGATCTATTTTGCTTTTATGTGATCATTACCAATAAACATGAATGATTTGGGTTAAATTAATAAATCATGATATAAATTTTGATTCATATAATTAAAGTGTTCAAATATATTTAGAATATTTATCTTTATTCTAACCAAATAGGTTTTATGCAATTTTTGAATAATTTTTTCGGAAGGGTATCCATTTGTAAATTCGTAGTCTAACAGATGATTGAGATTAATAAGAACAGAACCCCAATAATCTGAACAGAATGGTATTTAATGTTTATGATTCATTTCTAATATTCATGTAGAATGAGATTTAAAAATAAATATATACCTCATGGAAATATGATTTTGTCCACACATAGTTATGCTAAATGAATCATAAGGATTCTATTTGGTGAAAACATTGACCAAAAATTGGTGGGAGTATAATCTAGGTTGGGTTAAATGAAGGATTATGTGAAAGGGAAATTCATGATTGGGATTAAGAAATTTAATCTAAGAATCTACATGTATCTTGGGATAATGTGAATCAAGGGAGACATGGATTTAAAAAAATAATATCACATCCTGGTGCATGACTATTGGATTATATAGAATTGAGATGTGATGAAATCATGTGACTAGTCCTAAGATAAGTAATATTAGTATTTATTTATTTCTCATGGAAGTAAATATAAATCTAATTTTATTTCATAGAGTACACACTAACATAATATATTTGACATTAATTATTAATATACTAAAATATAATAGTGTGATATGAGTATGTGAGATGGTGATATAAGGAATTCTTGTTTTTGAGAAAAGGTATATACCGTTGACTGTTTTCAGTCTTACATCACACCATATAATATACTATTTTTTATTCTAAAAAAATCTTTAATTTATGTTACTAATGAGGTTCAAGAAGTTTAATAATAGGTAGAAATAATATTCTCATAGGAAATATGTAATATGAGGTTAATATATTTTATTAATGGTTTCCGAGTAGAAAAAATTAAATAAAAAAATTACTATTTTATTCTCTAAAAAGTGTATATTACTCTTATGAATTGGATATTTAGAAAATTAATGATTCTTATAAGAAAATATTACTCGTACATATTTAGTATGAGTTAGAAATTATTTTTATATATATGACATTGAAAAATAGGAAATATAATGCTCTAATGATTTATTCTTATAAATGGGAAGGTTTCATATAGATATATAGATGATGTTATGGGATAATAATATATTTCATTTATTTATAATGTATGAAATGTTACATATCAGTATAAAATTTTACACATGGAATGTTTACTATTATTTATTATGTTTTATTCAAATTTTCAATTACATTTTGAATATGATGATATTAATTATTATATTTAATTAATGAATATTGTTACATATTATAATTACATATTCATACTTATACAATGAATTTTGTTCACATATTCTTTATGGAGAAATTTCTTCTTATGTGTGGAGGTATAGTCACATTATTCCAATGTATTTAAATTTAATATATTTTTGATGAATTTTTTTTAAAAAATTTATAGATAAATAATATACATCCTTGAGATAGATTGTTAACAAAATAATTATTTTAGATTAAATTATTTATTGAGTTAATTAAATATATATTGATATAGATAAAATATTTTTAATGAGTATGTGGTTCCTATTTCTAAGGACAATTCATAGGAGGGTTTTTTACTAAGTCTAATTCTAATTACTATTCAAATTCTAGTTGAAAATAGACATTTAGGAATGAATTTTCCAAATGTATGATTGATTTACTTATAATGTGTTATACAATTATTTAATGTATATTAATTTTAAAAAAAATTAAATAATAACTAAAAGACTAATAGAATGATAAATATAAAGTTGAGAATATTAATAATACTATATGTAATTATTAAGAATGAGATATGACTATTGATCCTCCATTGTTACACATTAGATATATATATTTTCATATGTTTTATATTAAATTTTAATCTATTTTACTTATGTTCAACTGCATGATATATCATTAAAAATTGTACAATAATTTTATTCTTTTTATAATTACCCACTTCTCCTTCAATGCTTCGTAATAAGACAATAGACATGACTTGTTTTGAAGTGGAGGAATATCCTATTTGAATGTTCTTGTAATATATGAATATAAATTGTTAACATATTTATCTTAGTTACGAAATACCAACTAAAAGGATCCAAAAAAAAATATCCAACCTACATTGGGAATTGATAAATTTGAGATGTGAAAATTTTGAAGAACATTAAACCAATGTAAATATAATTTTTTTTCTGTTAAATTTTTTATTTTTCCAACATAATCTACCCTAAATAAGAGGAATGATTATGAAAATTAATTAGTGGGATATGTTAAAATTGTTAGAAAGCTATACTCAAGAACATAGTTCAACCCCTTTTGAGTAATTGATTATCAAATATGAAAAAAATCATATTAGAGAAAATAATTTGTGTTCTCTATACTCGTATGTAAAATATTAAACATTTATTTTTCATATTTGTGTTCTTGATCCATGATAATATATAATGTGTTTATATGTGTTTATTTTAATGAATTGAATTATAAATTCAAGAAGACAATATTAATTATCTATTTTAAAAAAATTATTCATTGTCAATATGATTGTAGTAAACCCTTATAAGGTCAGTACCAGTAAGCCTGTACTTTGGTGTTCTAATAAAGAGGCAATGAATGTTTCAAACTCAATGTCTATAAAAGCTAATATATGTGGATTAATACATTATGAGTTTACTAGTGTTTTTTAACAAACCACAACCTATTATATGTGAGAAACTGTAATAGTTTTTTATATAGGTACTAATATTTTTAGATAATTAACTCCTAGTACATAATAAATAAATGTTTGGTAGAATAATGTTTGTGTGAAATAGAAAGAATCATATAAATTAATAGATGAATCACTAAAATTTTAAATAATAATACATCTTTAGGTAGTTCAATCCCATTTATAGGCAACAATTTAAATATTTTTTTTTTGTGTTTTACAAGTTAGTTGATTGGTATTTCTACTTCAATTTGATAATATATTGAATTTAAAATTTCTTATTCATACACTCATTATTTAAAATTATATAATACAATATAACACTAATGATCATAAAATTTGTAAGAAATAGAGTGTTTCTTATAATGTTTCCACTTAAAATGAATAATTCATTTTTAAAGAAATATTCGTTATCTCATATAATGAAGAAGAATATAATATCATAAATAATAGTGAGGAAAATTCATAAATCTCTTAATGATTCAATATGTTCTATAAGTTAATAACATGATTTAGAATATTAATTTTAATATTCAAAAATAATAAGGAAAATACAAGAGATCTTAGATGATGAAAATGTAAAAATATTAAGAATTCCAAGTCTAATAACCATAGAAATAGTGAGAAAAATAAACAAAAAAGTAAGTTTCAATGAATAATATATTCGAAAAATAAAAACATTTATTATGTAAATATACTTGGAGTAATTATAAGAATAAATATAAAGAAATGTGTTCAAAAATTAATGTTATCAATCGAAAAGAATAATTTAATAGATGTTTTTTGGCCCATACTGAATATGTATATTCTTCTTTTTTCTCATATACTACAGTATAATGTTTGATGGTATAATGGGATTAATTAATATTTCTTTATTATTTATGATAAAAATTATTCATTAATATATGATAATTATTCCATAAATAAATATTATAATAATATATTGGACATAAATAATGATTTTACTAATCAATTTTTTGAAATAAAATAGATATTTTATAGAACTATATATTTATATACTCTTTATGATATAATGATTAAGGATTTTAATGTGATGTTTCTAATTTAAACCTAGATGCTAATAATTTTACTCTTTGGGAGGAATATCTAAAAAAAATTCATTATATTTAAAATCATACTAAATGTAAAAGTCTAATAATAAGAAATAAATGTAAAATAATAAATTATAGACATTATATTATTCCTGGTTTAAATAGAAATAACACAAAAATTGTTGTTTTTTTTTTGAAATTATAAAACATCTAAACACTATGATAGCTATTTTAGTTTTACATTTCATTAAATTTATAGTTTTAATATTTCAAATTTTTCAGAATAATGAAATAATATTACAGCTTGAAATTATTGTCAAATTAATTAGATTATTTTACATAATTCTCCAATTGATATGATAGATAGACCAAAAATGATATGTGTAAGAAACCAATTTTTTTTATTTTTATAGGTAGAGAGGTAAAACAATTGTAAATGGAATATAGATATTGTCCACTCAAGTCACTGAAATATATATTTTTCAATTTTTTATTAGTTTCTAAATATTTTACGCTTCCATGTAATATGTGGGGATAAATATAAAGAAAACATTTATTAGAGTTTTAGATTTGTAAAATATAGAATTTATGATTATCAATAGCGATCTATATGTTGAATTGTTAAATAATATTATGATAAGTATATTTGAACTCTGAGATTTTTGAATTTGTTTTGATTTTTATAATAATTCATGATATATTTACCATGGTAGATCATTTAAATTTAAATAACAATTAAATAAATATTTTTACACTTTTGATCTCAATTAATTATATGGATAATATATAAACTGTTTTGAGTATAAAATTAATAGATCATGGATATTTCAAAGAAGCCATGTGTAGATTCCAATGATTGGTAGGGTACCACTGAGTGGGGGTGAATCAATGGTACACTTCATTTATGAATTTTCATCATTTTAAATTCAACCACACAAATATTTTAATGTAATCAATATAAAATTTAAAATCCCTTAGACTCATATCCTGTGTAGTTGTAATATAAGTGGGAGAAGAAAAAAATATTTACATGGATCGATATAAATTCCTACTTCTTTACATATTGGTTATAACCCTAACATGGATTCTCCTCTATACCCACATGTGAATACAATTGATCAGACACCCCAGTTACATTATATTCACAATTATATAGAATTCTCAAATAGTCTTCTTCAATGACTGTTTACACACCCCAATCACATGATTCAAATATCTAGAAAGAAACCCCAACTATAATATTATTCTCCAATGTTGATATGGAGTTATAAAAAAATTATTCTTAATATATTCTTCCACCTTAATAAAGTTATATTCCCCTTTATTGTGTAAGATTCTTCATAGTATTTATGAGTATACTTGAATAATAATATTATCCTATAAAATGAATTTAGATATTAAATGACCTGAATTCGATTCATCAAAATCTTGGGAACATGTGATCACCTTCTTCATGATTTTAATGGATCTGACTCATTGTATTAGATACTAGGATATATAGGAATTTCAATATATTTTTTCACAATATGGACATGATATATCGATTTTACTAATTTTATTCATCACTTTTACGTACTCATTTATACAAAATATATTCAATTATTATTCATATTATAATATCTCATTTATTTCCAAAATTATTTTTCCAAATTTAAATTCATTCAGTTAAAATATAAAAACACAATAATTGAATTGGTCATATATTTTCTCAGTCTGAATAACCAAAATTTATGCAGTATGTAGTTTATTTTTTATGGTGTATAAAAATACCATCCCTCATCATATATACTTGAAATATATTTATTATTTACTAATCATATAGATAAATAAATATCACACCTCCTAGCATGTTTAATATTGTATCAAAATTACATACATTTGAATCATCATTTAGTCTCCAAAAATACTTGGGATTTAATTATTCTTGATGTAACATATTCATTTTAGAATAGTTATAACCCAGATCTTATGTATATTTTTCTATATTTCCCATGACTTGATATCTTATCATTAGACCGTATAATTTTTCATTAGAAACAATAATATCATGTGGTTTCATTCTTTTTAATCTCATGGTTTATCTGTAAATGGAATCCATGTCAGGATCATCTATTTTTCCTTTGATCCTCAATAATTAAATTGTACCTTAATGTATGTACAATTATATAAAACATACCTCATGCATATATAAATAATTTAAAATGTTCAAAGTCTTGGACAAAATCAATTTGTTGTTTCATATCAGTTTCTTTAAAACAATACACATGCATAAAAATCACATTCATGAATAGTATGAATAGATATGGCCTCAGGCAATGAGTTTCATCAGGGGATAATAACTAGATCAGGGAAGGAAATATTTGATCAGTGAACATGGATTGAAATTATCACAAAATATAAATAATATCATAATAACAAAACATTAAAGAACCCCATAGTGAGGGAAGACAATGGAATGCTTTACGTTTATCATATGAAATAGATATTCTAGATTGGGTGAAATTCATTCAATATATATATTATTTATATGGATTAATAGTTTCATTGTGCATCTATCCAACATAATATTTTTCTTTGGTTGAGTTTTTCTTAATAATTCATTTCGTGATGTTTCAATATCCGGCTGACACCAAGGTTGGAATAAATACACATTTTTACACACATTTAGTATAGTTTATGCCTCACCTATACATGGACACATACTCAGTCCCATGTGATCTCAGTCAAGTGCACTCCTAAGACCTCTATGAAGCGACCCACACACCTACATACACATCTTCCCATGTAGGTTCTCACCCTATGGGTTTTATGCATCCTCAATTCCACCATGGGTCTTTTTAATCCTCTTACCGACCACATTTGTTACCCTTTTACCCATAAATTGTTGAAGTGGATCTGTTGTTGTCTTATAGATGGACATATTTTTTTGGTAAAAATTCATAAAATGTGTCCACGAATTATTCATAGCCTTCAGAAACAACTAAAATTGTTTTGAGAATTATACATTAAAAATATAAATATATTTTTCATGCCCATTAAAAAAACCTCATGGCCTTCTTCAATTCCACTTAATATAAATACTTGATGCCCACACTTGTTACAATAATTTTTCACTTATTCCTTTTACATTTAAACATTTCATAGAGATTAATAGTTATTTCAATAATTATCACATTTCAATTAGAATTTTTCAATAATTAAATGCAATTTTATTAAATGAAATTTTATTAAATGAATCCATGAAAATTCTCCATGGATCACGAATTCATCCAAAAACACCTATTGCCTCATTATTAACAAATATAACAATTATGCATAACAAGATTCAACCTTTTATATTGTTGTGAATATTTCTTCTCATTTCCCATTATTGAAATAAAATGAAATTTGTATTTTTTTCAACTCATTTCATCAATTTTCATCAAAAATATTGTTGTCATATGAGTTATTATTTCTTGAACCCTTCTAAGAGTGCGGTAAAATCAAATTATTCTCTTAGAAAAGAGACATTGAATTAAGATATCTAATTATACATAGGATAAGGGTGTGTATGAACCAATAGAGATATAGCCATGGTTATCTAAGAAATTCATAATATACAATTATTTTGAAACCATGTGAAAAATATTTCACAATTCTTATATAAGGTGTATGAATCCTATTTATCAAATAAAAATGAAATCCTATACACACATCCTAATAAAAATTAGAAATATTAGGTTCATAGGAGTAACCACAGATTTTTTGAATCCTTTCATCAACCAGAACATCCCATAAATTATTATAATGATAGAATTGAATGTGTTGTGGGATGTGTGATTAACATACCTTGACCACCATGTAATCTCCATGTATAGTAATATAATCCTCTTTTTCATTCTATATATGATAAAATACTATATAAATAATAATCTATTAATTTTTTGTAGAAGTTATAACATCCAACAGCTCCATTAATTCTCAATATGTCTTCTCAGATAATATAAAATACTGGGTAATATAGAGGACCCTATAGTTCAATTAGAGAAAATATTTTGGTTGTGAGATTCTTCTGGCCATTTCTTTCTTCTTCCTTCCATGATCATTGTGGAATGTTTTTTCATAAATTATTATATGATTTACAAAATTTTCACATATTTTATTCAAATTAATTGATTATTTGTGTGGAATACCTTCTCCCACCTCTTGTACATCTAGAGTAACTTTTTTTCATTGATATTTTTATTAATTAGTTATAATAGAGTTTTTTCGGTCATCGGAATCTTCTTTAAAGATAAAACCCTTATTGATGATCATTTTTGTTATCCAATATTCTAAACCTAATTTTAATATAATATATAGTATTTCATGGCATATAAAATAATTTTATGTAATATGACTAGATTATATTTTTATGGCATCATTACCAATACCTGAAATCCTAAAATTGTAATACATTTCGATATCAATTATTCTAAAAGAAACTAAAAATTTCTATTATATGATTCCCACCTAATTTGGTATCTCCTTGGTTGATATGTTATAACTTATAGAGTTATTCTTACAAATTTTGGATTGATAACTTCAAAACATCAACTCAGGATGATCCTAGACCATCCCTAATAAATGTAATTTACTTCTATATTCTTCTGTGGAACCATAATTCACGACATTTCAAGGGAAACCAACTTAGTGATATATTTAAGATGAAGAATAATATTTATTTTTTCTCAATTTGATGTATGGTTTGAAGGGTTCATAATCAATACATTAGAGGTTTCCACCATCTCCAATAGGTCTCTTATTTTTAGGTATTTCTCTTTCAACTAAGAATTAATTATCTTCAGATTTGAAGAAACGTCCATAGATTATTTTCTTCTTTGTTCATGTTGTGTATTGATATATATAATTCTTGACATTAACTCATTGTCTATGAAAATTTTCATTAATGTATACTAGGAAATATCTTCAATCATACCACTTTTTATCCTTTATATTTATTCCCATTTTCTTGTAACTGAGATTCAAGGAAACTTCTTAACATTTAAGAATAACATTTTCTAATGGAAAAAAATTTCACCATTGATTTTTAAACTTAATAAATAATTCTCCATTGACATTACATTTCTTTTCATCATAATTCAATTGAAAATAAACATGATGTTGTTTCATCTTTACCAGAAGAGTCAAATTTCTTTTTCAACTCTAAGAGAGAGTCTGAAATTTCACATTCTTTATCAATTTAATGGATATAATCTAGGAAAAAAATATTATTAGCTTATTTCTTGGATGGAGAACAAAATTTCTAGGATGTATTATTATTTTTCTCCATCTTATTAATTTAAAATAGACTGATTTTTTCTCTAAATTTGATTGATAATTTTGATTCAAGAATATTTTTTATATTTTATTACATCTCCACATTACCATATTTGAATTTTCATTCAATAAGTGGTGTGATCTCATTGATATCCTTATCAAATTCCATATTCAATAATTCTTAGATATATAATGTTATCCTTCCACTATTACCAAATATAGAGTCAAAGAACAGGTTAGGAACCAATTATTAGGGGGTGAATCAATGATAAAATTCTTTAATGAAATATCATCCTCTTAAATTTTAACCCTTAAAATTTTTAATTATCATGAAACACTCAAAAAATTAATTCAATATCACCTAGTATTATATTTTAATATAATAGGGATATTAAAATAGTATTTTCATGGTTTATAATAAAACAATAATTCTTTCCATGTTTGTTAGAAACCCCATAATTGATTCTACACTATTTATAAAAGTGAATACCATATGTTGGACACGCAAGTTACAATCTATCCATAATTGGTTAGACACACCAACTACTCTTCTTAGTTTATTGGTTATAAGATCCCATCAAAAGCTCTCATTAGCTAGTTAGACACCCTCGATACAATCTTACTCTTCAATATTTATCTATAGATAAAAAAACTTATTCTTCTGGTATTATTTTTCTAAATGGAAAAATAATCCCCATTTATTGTGCATGATACATCATTGTCTTAATCAGTTATCTTGAACAATATTCTTGGTCAAAATACTATTTTCGGATAAATATACATTGAAACTCTCTTATATAAATCATAGTGAAAATGTGATCACCTTATTCAAGATTTTTTTTTAATATGATTCATTGATATAAAGATCTATCCGGATCTGAGAATACTCTTGCACAATCAGTAAATGATCTCACTATTTTACACAACATTCTTCTTCATGCTTATTCCAATATTTATCCAAAAAACACATTTATGATTAATGTGATATCATTTTATTTATTTCGCACATTATTTTTAAACATTTAAATTCCTTTATTTAAAATATGAATACCCAATAATTCTATGGGTTTTACATTCTCTCCTTTTGAATAACTATAATTTTCCTTTGTATCCATCTCATTATTCACATTGAAAATAAATACTAAAAATAAAAATAAATACATGAAATCATAGGATTATTTATACATAATGTGGATAAAAACACACCTAATCTCATTTTTGACGTAGTATAAAAAAACATAATTAAAATCAACATTGAAATATCCAAAATACATGGAATTTAATTATTCTTCAGGTGAAATATTAATTTATATATACCCAGAATTTATCTATCGAACATATTTATTTTATTATTCTTATGTTTTTCTGTTAAATATCATGACCTTGTAATTATTCATCATTGTTAATAATCTCACAGGGTCTCATTCTCATTATTTAGGGGAATTTCATGTATATGGATTTAATTTTGTGAGAATCTAGATTTAATTCCACCCACATGCATGCAAGGGTAACTAATTTCATATATAGTTATATCAGAAGTATCATATGAATTTACAAATAACTTACTTATCAAAAGTCATGGAAAAAATATTGGCATTGTGTCATCATTGTTTCTTCAATGTTTTTTTGATTTCATGAACATTTCATGTATGAATCGCATGCACTAAGATGACCTTGAGAAATGTTTTTTGTAATGGGATAATAGATAGATCATGGATGACTAATTGATCAAATATAGTGCCTCTACATAATCCCCTCATCTTGTATATAGGGAAATAACTTTTAATTGGGGAACTGTCTCATGAGGGAACAAGGAGAAACACCTTAAAATTATTATATAAGCAAGATCAGTAGGATTATATTTAATGTGTTCATTATATATATTTTCTTAGTGTGTAAAAAATTTCATGAGGCAACTGTCCTACATAATATTTCTCTATGAGGAACCATTAATAATGCTTGTTGCACTGATTCAAAATCTATCTAGAACTTCTATCGACCCCCAAATAAATTTCCACACATAGGCTTCACGTGTTTTTCCTTACCTAAACATGCCAATCGACCCACTCTATGGTTCTATAACTCATGTTATCTCCATTGATCTCTATGAATCCACATGTGAACTTCCCATATTGCATTTTCGTGCATGAGTTTACCCCATGGGTGTTGTAGACCCTCATATTCACAAGGGGTCTATTCAGTTGACCTATAATGCATATGGTTGATTCCTAGTTCCACATTTGGATAAGGTGGGTCATTATTGGATTTTTTCAAGCACATTTTTTATTAAACATTCATAAAAAGAGTTATTCTTTTATTCAATAACATAAAAACCCTCTAAAAATTACTCCTCAAGTTCATCATGAAAAATATAAATATATATTTTTTTTCTTAAAAAAAAGGCTTCATGGAATTCATAAATGTATTTTTGTAAAAATTATTTATATCTTCACTTTTTCAAAACAATGTGCACATAATATAATTTTCCTTTCCCAAGTTTTCATAATTAAGGATGAATTCATAACATTAAATTTCAGGGATAATAGTTCAATCTGAACATACAATTCCTTTAAATGAATCCATAAAAATTATATAATAATTACATCATTATCCACTATAAAATGTTGAAACATGGGAATAAAATTCAACACTTGGGAAAAAACATGGATGTTGTAATGTTTTTCCTTCACGTTATATGAGACAATTTTTACTTCTTGTATTCTTAACCTAAGGGTTGGTGAAAAAAGACTATTTTATTCATTTTAAGTGTCTAAAAAAATTTATTTTTATTCAAATAAGTCAGTTATATTTCTTATAAAAACCATTAAAACATATAAATAGTGATTTTTCAACCAATTTGAGAAAAAATCTTTATAGGGAATTATTTTTTTATTTAATTATTTTTCTATATTTAATAGGGTTAAATTTTCAAGGATTAAAAGTAAAAATTCTTATGTCTTCCTGAATTATAAAAAAAAATTTCTAAATTAAATTTTTTCCAAAATTAATTCCATAAAAATAATTATGTTGGATATTTTTAAATTTGTTAATTTGACACATTTTTTTATAAATCATGTTGTTAAATATACATTTTCCCCTACACCACGTCAATAGATTTGAGTTTTTGAAAGGATATATATGACATTTCCAAAAATATCTAAAACTATGTTATGTTAATATTTTTTTCCTACAAATTTTAGGATATATATTCTAATATAGTTTTTTATTTTATAAATAGATTTCTAATATGTCTGGTTTTTTTATAAAATTACATATGAGTATTAAAATAGATGAAATATAATATTTAGATAATTTAATGTTTCTGGATGAAATATTTATATAATAAAAAACTGAGGATAGTGAAAAAAAATATTATGAAGGTTATCAATTTGATTATGTAATTTTTTATTTGATGACTCAAATGATTCACTAATTAGCTGATACATGATTATTCTATCAACAATATAAGTTCTGATGATGATAATCATGTTAATAAAAAATCATGTTATGAAGAATGAGAAACAACTGAACTCATGTTTGTACAACCTAGATAACCTAGAACCATAAATTACCCTTCTTTGGAAAGAATTATTTTTGAATTATATTATGCTGTTTGGAATATATTATAGATATATAATGGAATTTAAACATTTCCTCATGGAAGCGAAATGTTTTTTAAATTGTATTTTTATGGCAGAAAGTTTTGTTTCACAACCTCTTCGATTTAAAAATTCTATTTTTCCAAATTCTATTTTCAAATTTATCAAATAAATTGATTGTTCCAAATAGAAACCTAACACTCAATATGGGAGGCTTGGATATTTTAATTTATAAAATTATTTTTCTATAATTTTATATGATCATAAGTTTCTTTTTGAAAACATTATCAAAAGATATTTTAGTAGTTCACGTATATACTAATGATGTTTTTTTGGTAATAATGAGTAAAATAGATGTAAATAATTTTATGAAATAAAAAAATGTTCGAAATGAGAATATTGGATGAGTTTAAAACATCAATTAACATAAAAATTTATTAAAAATCCTTCTTCATTATTTCAAATTAAATGAATTAAATTGTATAATTTACAAGAATATGTGGACATGAAAATCATAAGTAATATGAAACTCTTATGTGTCATAATATTAAACATGACAAATATGATGTTAGAAAAATAGTGGATAATATGTTTTATGGAGTAATAATTGGAATCATGTTATATATTTCTATTAGTGTATGATAAATCACTTTTTCCATGATTTTTTATTCTAGATTTCATGAAAATCATAATGAATAGCATCTGAAATCAACCATAAATATATTATGGTATAAAATATTTCATATTAAATTTCATTATTATTTCCAAAAATCTTTGTTATTGATTATATTCTATATCTTGAGGTTCAATTTCTTTATTACAGATTATATATAAAAATTACGCTTATAACCTATCATACTGGGGGAAATATTTTCTTTGTTGGTTTTGAAAGAAAAACCCTATCATAAAATCAATTTTTGATGATATGTATATTGTAACAGTTTATGAATATAATTTTTTTTATAAATGATACACAAATTCAATATACTTGGATTCAATTTTTAACATGTTCCCAGCAGATTTTATAACAAAAGTTCTATCAACATTTCAAATCTCTTGTAAACCATTATGAAACTATGCACATTAATATAAGGAATAATTTATTAATATTTCATACTCCAAAAGGTTTTATATTACTAGTTTTATGTCATTAATATCATGTATATAATTTTCAAAATTACATAAAAAAAATTCATTATTAAAATGTAAACGTTTCTTATACTTATTGTAAATTCCATGTTAATTAATATCAATTTATTGATATGGGATATCAATATTTAGTTACATAATATTTATATCTTGATATTTAATATTTGATGATATTTTTTAATATTATTTTTTATTAATGTTATGTTTTTATTGTCTCATTGTTATGTGTCAATGTCTTATTAAGAGATCTTTATAATTATTATTATTTTAATCTTTTACCTAAAAATTTAATATATTAAATTTAAAATTATTGTTAAATTGAAACATACAAACTCTATAATAAATTAAAAACCCTAAATCATTATATCCCATAAAACATTGATTTATGGTATGAAATATAGGTATAATAATTTTTATTCATCATTATGTTATATGAAAGATAAAATATATTCGTAATTATGGATGAGTTCAATATGGTATGTCAGTTGATTTCTCTAATCTCAACTAAAATAATATTTTGATTCAATTAAATTTATAGTTTTCATGATTATGAGTTTTTGACTTATTTAAGCATAATTTTTTTTGTTTAAAAAATAATTTGAATGATTTGTATAAAAATATTAAAACAATTTGGGGATCACTAAAGACTCGATCGAATAGATGTTTTATTAAAATGATTTTTCTATTAATTATGCTACCTTTTTTGAGGTTTTTCTCTACCCTCATAATGAAAAGTAATTTTTTTTATATATAGAACATGATAATGAATTTAGTCTTACAGTCATTGTGTTATTTTTATGAAACATAATAATTTCAAAAAATCATGATAAATAATAATATTTCATTGAAAATGATTTTTGAAAGACTTATTTGAACTAGAGTCACCCATATTTTTAAAGAATTTGATAAGGTTCCCTACCATGATAAGTATTATTTCTACTTGTTTTTCAACATAATTTTCTTCCCTATGGTGTATACTTTTGTAGATTATCCATTTATACAATGGAAAAAGAACATAAACTTTTGTACTTATAGAATACATGGCAATTGATTATTTGATAAAAAATAAGTATATTTAAAATAAAATTATTCTCTTAAATTTCATTATCATGAAACTATGAAAACTGATGATCTAAATAATATAATATATTTTTGGAATTTATCCTTGAAAAACATACTTATTAAAAAAACTGATAGTGATAAATGTTGTGATGATAAATAAAAGAATAAAACATTACGAATGGTATTGAAAATGATTTTTAAATAACTCTAGTAAAAAATCATGTTCATAGAAATGAGAATGAATATACTAAGACAGATTTTATTAATTATATTAATGGAATATTTTTTATAGATGAAGAAAAATGAAAAAAAATATTACTCTGAATGTTGAAACTAAAATTTATGAACACATAGTTAGTTTAGAGGATGTTTTTGATGAGTTTCTTGATTCCAAAAATGGAAATTTCTAGTTTATTGTAATTTGTCTCATGAATGACAATATTGTTCTTAATAATTCATTAGATATAAATGAATAGTGTGTTTTGATTACTAAAGTGGACAATTGAGAAAGGTAATATAATTTTTAACTTAATTATATTGAAGATGAAAATGGAAATTGTTAGGTATTGAGAAAATTTTTAGAGGATAATGTTTCTAGAAATAATGATTTTAAAAATGAAACCTATTTTTAAAATGATATTAATTGGTACTAGATGAGGAAATACTATCAAAAACTATCGCAGATTTATAAGATGAGGAATTTTATGATAATGTTAACCAATTCAACACTAGTATATTTTTTAAAATTCGAATAGTTTCTAGTCGAAATTTAAAAAATTAGTTTAATTAATTCAAGTGAATATTTAATAAAAAAGATATATAATTGAGTTTTAAAGTATAATTTTTAGGAATTATATTAATTTTTCTTAAAATTAAAATTTTTATTATATAAATGAATTGTTATGTGGTAAAATAAAAATAAACTTTTTTAAACATATTGAGATAGTTTTGTAAGGAATGTTTAAAAATGAACATAGATGATGAAAGATCAAGCAGTTTTTAATGATGAAATATCTTATTTAGATACAAATTCTTCTTTGTTATGTAAGAAATAAAATCTATTAAATGTTAGTTGGTTTCCCATATTTTAAATTTTTTTCATGATATATAGATTGAAAAAATTATAACACAATAGTTTGAAATTTAATCCTTGAAAAAAATTTATGACATAATACATGAAAAGATTATTAATTTAAATCATTTATACACTGAGAATGATGAATGAAATTTGAAGGATCTAGATTTAGTTACGTATGAAATCAATGATTTTGAATCAATTTTCTACAATTATTTAATGGTTAATGTATATAGATTACAAAAGATATCTAAAGATGCTCACTATATGAGAAACATGCTAATGAATTTGGAAACACATTTAATATAAATTCAATGATTTTAAAATATATATATATATATACAAATTGGATATGGATTATTATAATAATGAAGAAATATATTCTTAAATATCTAAAAATGAATATTTATCTATTGAATAGCCTGAAAAATATCCTATGTTGTTAAAAAGTAAAATGATAACTGCAATGAAATTATTTTCTACAACGATCCTGTAGTTGACATTGTCAGTACATCAGCTCAATTTTTTTGGAACACTTTGGTAATGTTTAACCTACTTGTGGGAGATATTGATTTTTTTCATTATTAGGTTGTAAATATTAAATACCTAATTATGAATAAAATATCTATAAATGAGTCAACATAATTAGATGCATTTTATTGATATAATAATAAATATTTCAATAAGATTAGAATATAAAATGAATCCATTTTTAAAAAATTATATTATAAGATGGGAAATGAAGGTGAGTCAGAAATATTGTAAATATTTCCCAATTCATTTTTAAGAAATGTCATTGTAGTTTAATAAACATAAATTATCTATTTTTTGGAAATTTTGTGAGAATATTAATATTATATTAGAGGTATAAAATGTCTGGGTACATTTCTTCACAACAAGATGACAATCTATAGTTCTCAATTTGACTTGATTTTTGGTATTTAAAAATGTTTTCATAAAATAGAAATGAGTGATCCAAAATTTAAATAGGACAGGCTTTTATTAATATAATGTAAACCTTAAGAGGTTTTCGATTAATTTATACCAATAATCCCAATTTCACATAAGACTATATAACATTTTTCACAAACATAATCTCAACCTGTAGACATTTCTAGTAGAGAATTTATATATTATAAATAGATGTTTTAGGAACATTTTATAAAAAAATTGTGAACACATGATGATTCTAATAAAACATATATAATAAAAATTTTGTTATTAAAGTATCAAGATCGACATCAATTCATTATCTCTTGAAAAAACATTTAATAAGGCATTAACACCTTATTCTTAGGATCATGGTCCTATAAATATATATCCCAAAACATATAACCCTATGAAACAATATCCCAAATCTAAATGATATCTATTTGTGTTTTTTATAGATACTTCATAGATTATTCCTTTACCAATATTTATAGTTTATTATGTTTCATCAATATAAATTCAAAATTTTTAATTATTTGTGTACATGTTTTACTCAATTTTAGTTCATACATTATAAAAGAGATAATTTGTTACTTATGTATATCATCATTCGTTTTGACATCACAAAATGGGATCTTGAGGTTTTTTACCCTAATCCTTACTTACTATGTTATTTTATGATTCCAATTTTTAGATATATAAAATTTCAAGTGTTAGATATAATGGGTATTATGACCAATAAAAAAGGGGATATTACAGATTGTTTCAATTTCATAAAATTCTATTATATGTCTTGTGTTTTGAAGATCATATAATACATTTTTTGTGTTATTTTTGGGTTTCTTTATGTCTGAAAATTGGTATATATATGTTTTAAAATGTGATTTTTTTTTAGAATAATTTATGAGATTTTTATGTATATAATATTTCATATAAAAATATTTATTCTTATATATTGTTTTATAATTAGAAAATACTCTTTTATACTATTTATTTATTAATGGAAATATTATTAGCTTTATATAAATTACTATTATTTATTTAGTAATAATTTGAAATAATCTTTCCATTCTAATTCATGGAATATTATATGATAATAAACTTGTAATATTTATTCATACATATGTGTAAGTTAATCTTATATATTCAGCTCATGTAATATGTTGATCATAAAATTTAATAATTTTTTAATGTATTGAATATTGTGTATTAATACAAGATGTTAGAGATGGATAAAATTAATATGATTTATAATGTGACTTTTATAAATAATAATATACTAACATACCTATTGTATTGAATTCATTATTTTTTCATAATTTTAGAAGAAGTTACTCTTCCATATATAATTAATGTGTAATTGTTACATATTATTCATATAAAAAGTTATTATTTAATATGAAAATTTGGATACATTTTTCATCAAACTTTTATCATTGGATATTTTTATAGTGATATTTTATTACTCTTTATAGGAAAACATTTTTTAAAATTGAATTTATTCAATAATAAAATATAATATTTAGCGTAAATTATTAAAGCATCATATTTCAATATATTTTAATAAATATTAAATTCTTTACATATGCTATGATGTTTACATTTCCCAGATAAATCTATGTTAATTATTAACTAAGTTAATTTAAAAATATAATTTAAATACTATAATCAATGAGATATTATTAAATAAAGATCATGAATTCCATAATGTTTTAATAATATATTTTACTATTTTTATTTTTGAATATTGTAATTCAATTAGTTTAGATCATGAATAATTGAATAATTGAGAGAAAAATAGAAGAAATAAAATCTTGTGCGTAGTGTTTATCATTTTGATGAAAAGGAAGTGTATATAGATCCCTTGGATCTATACATTGGAAAACATTATGTTACATTAAATAATAAATAATTTATGTCACTTTTTATTCTATGAAAATAATTTTTATCATTTATAATGAAATTATATATCTTTTATACTATATTTATACGTTTATATTTCTCATTATTGATAATAGAGTGACGTAATAGAAATTACTTGTTTATAAAGAGTGGGATATCTTAGGTGAAAAAAATTATAACATATTAATATCAAGGGTTAGTTAATTACACTCAGTTTTGAGATACCTAGTAAACATTTTTGAATAAAAAATGCATACCCAGATTGTTCATGTGTAGAATGAAATTGTTATGTTATGTGAAACCCATTAATAACTAAAAAATCAAGTTGTTTTTTATATTTAATTTTTTTATATTTTAAATGTCTAATGTATTCTAAAATGGAGAAATTATGAAGGGAATAATTTGAATGGGGATGTTAAATGTTTTTAAAGCTGGATTTCTAGCTCAAAACTCATCCCCCTTGTAATTCATATTAACTAGTATTTGGGGAAATATAAAACCAATGTTTATTTTTGGAAATAAAATTAAGGATAAAAATATGTTACTACTTGGGGATGAATTTATAACTCTACCCATGATTTGATTTCTTGGAATCACTATGAATTATATTATAATAGGATTCAAGCCAAGCATAAATATAAAAAAGGGAACTTTTATTTTGTGTTGATTTTAATTTTAACTATATTTGAATGTTATTTTGATTATATTTTTACAGATATATTTGTAAATGAATATGTTTTTGAGAGTCACGAGTGATCGAATACTCTATTTAGTTTAATATTATACATGATAGACCAATACTAAAAAGTTTAGGGTTATGATGGTGGGATCACTACTATAAAGTGTTCGGATATCATTGATAAACTATATTTAATATTATTTAAGGAAAATTATGAGGAAAAAACATCATAATAATTAAATACATGAGGTGAGGGTATATCTTAAAGAGATTTATGGTCTTATGATAAGTACAAAAGATTAAAATGGGGATATTTAATGCATTGTATTTATTGAAAAACAAATTGTAGCTGGTTTGATACCCTCATTACCATGGGAGATAATAGAGTATATTTTATTATAGTATTCCTTATATATAAGGTATGGTCCATCCAAATAAAAAATTGTTTCTTTATTATTTCTTAGAATATATAATGTTCTTAATAAAATAAAAAAGGATCTTTTTTTAAGTGAAAGGAGTTAAATATCTATGATAAATGCTTGGAAAAAATTTGTTTTTTCACTCAACGTTATATATTTCATTAAAAAGTTTGTCATAATGTCCCACCACTTCATAAAAATTAAATTTTTCTTATTTATCCATAATCAGTTGATCGCAAAATTCAATTTAATGTGAGGGAAAATGAACCCATATAGTAATAACCTATTCATCCCAATATAATATCTTCAATATTATTTTGAATATTTTATAGAGTCTTATTGAAGGCCTATAATATTCAATTTACAGTCACATGATTACAGGAAGAGGGACAAGACTATACATTTGATTTCAAATACTAATTCTTTATATCAAATTCACTCAAATATGTACCATTATTTGAACCATTATTAATTAGGATAATATAATTATAAAAAAATATTTTTCTGAAATTTTATTTCATAAATTCTATCATTTATTTATTTCAAATATTATAAAAGGATTATAGAATGAACAATTTTGAAAATAAATCTATGGTGATGATGATCTACTTGTTCATCATAACAGTGGTTAAAAGTTATGATCCCATATAAATATCCCAAGGAATGTCGAACATTGGGTGGGGGTGAATCATGGTTTTCAATTATGAATTAATTTTTTTTTTCATTAAACCTTTTGTGATGGTTATGGTTCTTGATCCACTCAATATAATCTCATATCCTCACTAGGTACACAATTGTAATGATAGGGAGATCATCACACAATATTTAAAAGGTTTAGTCCAAATTCATACTCCATTTATTATTGGTTAAACACCCCATTATGTATTCTACAATTTATTATTATTAGAAATTATAGTGGATTAGGAAACAACTGGATATACACCCTAGTAGTCAATCCAAGATTATAATTTGGAACTGCATTCTAGCAACAAAATATTTTTACTTGTTTTGTGATACACCATCACCATATGCTTATTCCTTCTTGAATTGTTATACACCGAATCTTCTTTCCTAATTATTAATTGGTTATATACCCATATTACATGATACTTCTACATTTGGGTTGATCTAGTATTAGAAATTCCCAATTATTTTTTAGAGTGAATATTATTCATGGGACTTTAGAATCAGGATTTCTCACTCAATTCCTAAAGGTATTCAATAGATTCTTGGGAAATGTTTTTTATTCTTGAAACTCTATCAAGATCTAGAGTGATCTATAATCTCCGAAATAATTAAATAACAAGGTGTTTCATCTTCAGATACTCATGAATTTAGCTCAATTTCACTCCTTGATATTTATTGAATCAGTTTATTCGAATGATCGTCCAATATGAAGAAGTTTCTAAATTATCGATCATTTTATTCATCATATTCATATTCAAGTTATAATCATAATATCAACAAAATAAATACTATTATTTATATGAAAATTATGAATTCTCATCACATAATGATTGGAATGATGACATAAAATTCCAATTTTGTAGATATCTATCAAGATTGAATTGTCATAAAAACCTCAATAAAATATGATTCACAATCATCAGATTAATCTCAATGAGACTTGGTATCCTTTATTTCATGTGATATATAATTATCCATGTTCTCTTATCCTCCACAACATATTCATTAATTTAATAATTACACATCTTCATTTATCTTATATTAAATGAATGTTTACAAAAATCCACATAGCTAGTGTTCATTAAATCATGAAATCATTATGTATACATATTACATTAATTAAATAATAGAAATATTTAGGCTTCATCATCCATCAGATGACATATTCAATAATGAAAAATCATTTTATTCTCTTTTGATTTATTATAAATTTGAATATTCCCTAACATGTGAAAATGATTAATGCATGACTAAATAATTATATGATATCTTGGACATGGATTCACAAATATTTAAATTCTATATCTTTTAAAATAACATGCATGAATGGATGAATTAACGAGTTTCCCATAATTTTAATGAGTTTGAATCTTTTGGGGTAGATAATGTCCCTATTATGAGATTTACTAGAACCTAGACATGATGTTTTACCTCTTTTAGCACAATTTACATACATGGAAGTGTAAATAAATTTTTATATTGATATATCAATCCTTAATATTGATATTCGATAGTATATTTATCCCTCATGTATGAAATAAAAAATTAACAAGAATCCTCTATTTTTATGATTTCATATGTAATGTTTTTGTTATCATTGTCTCTTATTAATGAAAGATATTAAAATCGTCATTATATCTAAAAAACTCAATGTCAATTAATATTAAAACCTAATTTAATTTCCAATATTTTTGAAGGGTCTCATGTGATTAAGAAAATATAAATCGCGACCAAGACTTACATATAAACATAGTCTCATCACCTTTTTCTGATAGATGATATATGTGATCAATAAATTCATTGAAAAAATATCAATATTAGGGTAACTTGGAATCATCCCATCAAACAATCAGTCATGCTACTATTAATGGTTGTAGAGAATCATCCTTTTATAATATTTTCAGTTCATTGACTATATTGACACATATAGTAGGTTAGGATACATGATGTATTTTTTTTTATTTTTTTGTATGTTTCATGAAATCATTTCATCAATGCATCTCACATTCCAGTTGATCAAGAATCCCTGGTGGTGATCAAGATATGTCAGATTGAATTCATGCGGCTGACAGGCATGTAGGGAAATGGTAGATATATTTTCTTCCAAGGATTCATTCATAAAACATGTATACCTTTACATGTGGTATATTTATCTACTCATTCGACAATAAATATTATTCAATAGGTTCAATATTTTTTCATGGTATCACCACATATATTTTTTGATATTGTGGTCGATGATAATCACTCATGTGGTTTCTCATGGTGTTTTATATCCCTAATATCACATGGGGAGTCCCAATTCATATGTTATAAGAGGTTGAAGACAACATGCATGGTGATATGTAAGAATAAATAAACATGATTGGGTGACCATTATTATGTATATATGATTTAATAGGTGTGAAAAATAATCAAACTTCTTGAGTATCACATTGAACATTGATTCGACCTACCTCTCATTAGTAACCCATGACCCTACATCATTGTCTCAACTATGAAACAAGGGCTATCTCCTAGACAAACCCATACACTCACCTCCCCTTTGCGAACCCACCTATATTCACATGTGGGACTCATTCATACACAACTCCTCAGATATACCTTTACTACATGAATATGTAATCTAGATCGACTATCCACATCCTTTTCAGGAATTCAAAATACAATAGAGATTGAGTTGTATGGCGACCACTCTAATATCACTGACTAACTTGGAAGGCATACCGTTCCCTGACCTAATTTTTGACAAACTGTTAATAAAACACTCAACTAAAAATCTTATACCAAATTCCCTAATTACATGATTTCCACTATACATGTATTTATTAATATCAGTTAAATCATTTTGAATTCATAAACATTAACTTATAAATTCAAAAAAATTAATTCTTTTTCAACATTCTGTTTTTTTCTCTTCATGCAATAAAAAAATATTTAATGGCCACCTATAGACATTATTCATGGAAAATAACATTATTTTCTTGGGAGTCATGTTTCAAACGACCTTCAATATGTCTTAAATAGAAAAAACAAATAAACATATAAGGATTATATAAAAGTAATAACATCCAAAGACTTCTCATGGGTCCATAAAAATACTATATGAATAATTACATCATTTCATAATCAATCATATATTGACCCATTGAAAAAAACAAAAAGCATTCTTTGGATCATCAATCTCTACATTAAAATTCTACGGAAATACCAATACTCATCAAATTAAATATTTGGGATCTTATTGATTCCTTTTTCACTACCTTCTTGATTAAAAATTCCATGCTCTATATAAGGGTTTCCCATATTTTCATATACCATTCAAATCACACAAATTATCTTCCCCATTTTTTTGACCAAATAGAAAGATTCAACCAAATAATTATCTTATAAAAAGTCTATAATATATCTTCACTAAGTATATGTGGGAAATCATAGATTAAGAAAAAATGAGACATATAACCAAGTTTATATATGATTTCCATATAAAACCATTCATGTGATACCATTTATAGTGGTTTCTTATTTCTAAAATACAGATTCCTTCCATAATTCATTCAATCAATCCAACAATCATAGACTGAACTAGAATAAAAATATGATTAATTATTTCTTAGGATTCTCCCCTAAAAGTATTCACTTATCTAAATTTCATTATTAATATTTTTATCTAAAATAACTCTACATGATATCTTGTTTTATTTCATTTAAAACTATGGTATCCTAAAAATACCCCTTCAATTCCATCCATGGTTAATAACATCACATGAATGTAATAAAAATTATGGGTGACCTATTTTTTGTATTATTTAGATCATTTGTTGTGATATTTTCCTATAAAATTACTTTACTTATTCTTTCTATTCATAGTATAGTGTGTTCTATCTTCCTTGTTAACAACCCTTATATATTAAAAACATATTTTCCTCAAACGAAATGAATCTACTTGTGGAGAATTTTCTCCATCGAAACATTGAAATGTTCTTCCCCAATTGGTTAATCCATGACCAATTTATTAGGATAAAATAAATAATTTTTTGTTTACTTCCATATATCATTGGTCTTATTAAAATTCTTCTTGATTTTTTAAATCATGCATAACATTTCTCGAGATTTATTCTGAATATTCACCCTTTTAAAAGTATTTAGATATTTTCCTACTATCCTTGTTATGAAAACCTCTACATTCTGTGAATATTGACAAAATCATCCAGATCGTTTATTGAAACCCTTAAATATCATATAGGTGGATAGATTTATTTTATTTTTTTATAAATTTATCCTCTTTTTTACTTATTTTCTTACAATAACCCTCAGTGGTTCTTATCTCTTTCCGAGAAAAAAAATTGAACTAGTAAGAATTTTATTTGTGTCTATACATAGAAAAAATTTGACATAACCCTTTAAATTTTTATATCCTATAGTTTTTTTCATGTTTATCCAATTTTAATGTAAATATACTTTTATTCTATATAGAAGTACTTCTTTTTAGTCTTCTCATTCGTCCTTTAGTTTTAAGTATTTCCTATAATTTTTATTTCTCCAAACATCCCTTTTATTTATTTTTATAGTTGCATTATAAGAGAAATTTTTTCTAAAAAAAATTGAGTAGGTACATGTTTATGTTTTTCATTTTAATATTTCCTCTCATAACAATGAGAAGACACTCCTTTTATCTCATTTTATTGGATGAACCCTTATGTATCCATGCTAAACCCATGATATAAATTTAATCATATACCATATATAATAAATAGTATATCACCCCTTGTAGAGTATGTTTCCCATCATGGTCTAAAACCCTATTTGCATGATTCACCAATTTCTTCTTAATTTCCTAAGTAATAATTTTTATTATTATTTAACACTATTGTTTTTTTCACCTTCTTGACATAGGAAGTGAGATTGATTTTATCACCAAAGACAATTCTTGATAATTATGAATCAAATTTATTCATTATATTAAAAAAATTGATCACTGTGAAATATATATAAAGGTTTTTAATTCCAATAAAATTGTAATCCTTTAGTAATTGTTTATTTCACAAGTGAATATTTTATTTTTTATTCCATTGAAAGAAACATTAATTGATTTATAACATGTTTTACAGACAAAAATATGTTTAAACAATCCATATTATACTATTGATTAACTATATCATATATTTTTGATTAGTGGATATGAATATAAATAACAAAATAAAAAAATTGTTTAAAAATTTATTGATTGGAATCATTAGTTATCATTTAATAAAATCATTTAATAATTAAAAAGAGACGTTGTCCTAAAATAAAATTTACATGCGATGTGTTTTTATCATAATATATTAAATTAATATATTTTTATGAATGATAATTATTAAATAAATATATAATATATTCAATAAAATGGTTTAATATTCATTTTTTTTAAAGGTACCCGATTAGAATAAATCCAATTATATTATCAAAAGGGATTTTTAAAAAAATATTTCAATGAATTTTGTTATATTATTTTGAAAGGGAATTTTAACACTTCTAGAAATTCAATATTCTAATATAGATTCCATATTTATAACATGAATTAAAAATGTATAAAATATTTGAACAATATGATTTTCCATTATTAACAGTAACCATCATGGATATTTTTCACCTCTATATGGGTAAATCGGGTAATTAAAGGTAAAATAATGATATAAGGAATTAAAATATATATATAAAAAGTAAATTATTTTTATTTTTTTATATTATATCAACAATATTCATTAAATAAACAATTATATATAAATTTTGTGATAGTTTTCTATCCAAATGACTTTAATATTATTTTATAAAAAGAATATTTCCAAAATGTCATTCAATTTTAATACATATATTAATTTTTCATAGGGATAAAATAATTTTATGTTTGGTTATAGATTATGATTTTCAATATGAGTGAGTCATATTTTCATGGTAATTTATTTTTATATTTTATTGAAAAAATAATACTTTAAATTCTTATGAAATTCAGACATAATACATGGTCAAATAATAGAAAAATAAAATTAATATTTTTTAAAATATTAATAGAAAACAAATTTTGATGAATTCAAATGTTCCTTGATTTTTTTAGTCAAATAAAAAATATTTAATGTGTTAATTTTTTTCAATCTAATTACATTTACATCTGGATGTCATTGAAGTCAGACTATGTGAGTAATCCAAATATAAAAATAATAGTATCTTATATTTAAATATTTTTTAATGATATAACATTCATCAAAATATTACCATTGTTAAATTAATCGAACATGGTATATAATATAAACCATTTTACAGTTGGGTTCCATTATTCTATTAATATTACCTTTATTGACCATTAAATATTAAAATAATAATTTGATTTCACAGTACTCATCAAAAGGGTTAACCAGATTTTAAAACTAAGAGAGAAGAGGTAAAAAAATACACAAATTATCTTGATATTGTTTTATGAGAGGATTTAATCTAATTTGAATAAAATATTCTAAATATTCCAATTATGGTCCACTTTAAAAAGAAACTTAATTTATATAAATTTAATACATTAGGTGGTTACAAGTATACTCCTCCTCTCACTTATAAATCAGAAGCTCCCCCTTCTCCTTTATTCACTTAACATTAGACGTATATCGTATACAATATATTCCATTATACAATCATATCATTCATAACAAAATCATATATATGAAATTACTGCAAAAATATGCCTCTTTCAAGTCTTAAGGTGTTTGTAAAAGGTGGTTTCTCAAAGAAGATGTATTATTTCTAATGAAGTACTTTCAATTTTATTTATTCTTATAACTCCAATTAATATATGGTATAAATTGAAATATAATGACTTAAATATATTAAATATAAAAAATTGTTGTTATTATTATCTAAAAACCTTTATTAACCTCCTTTTGATTACATGGGAACAGAAAAAATCACTCACACGTATGTGTGAAAAACAGCCTTTATAAAGTGATGAATTTTTTGTTCATCACCAATTTGAATTTATTATTATAACTATGGATTTAATAAATATGTATAAAAATAATTATTTTATTATTGTTTTATAAAGGGGACTTATTATTCACTTTTTCTTCATTTAAAGAATCTATTAGTGGAAACATCACTCATCCCTACATATGAACTACTGTCTCCACAAATTGAGGTAATTCATATGTAATGACAAAATAATATTAATTATAAAATAGTTATATCTAATTATTCAATCTAAAATTCAAGAGATGTTTAAAATTGTGTATATTATGGAAATATCATCAAAGTACATGAATATGAATTTCTGAACCGAAATACACATGATAACCAAAATATTTATAACCAAGAACAATGATTTCAATAAAGAATTTTTTATAAAGAGTTGAATAGTTGTTATTATTAAATCATATGTGGTATGATATAAATGATATATTTTAGTAATATAGTTATTGTAAATATTTAACTATTATGGATGAGTTTAGAACATATATATAGAATTATTAGATATGAGATATGGGTTTTATGTTATGATCTCATTTTTTTAAAGATTGTCTATCCTTTATATCCATTGATGAGAATTATATGGATCATATTATATAAATCCAAAAAAAAATATTTTTAGCATATTATTATATATATTTATTTCATTTTTCAATTAAATTTCCAATCTTTATGTATTTGGAAGATATAGTGATTCAATTTAAAGAAAAATAACTTTTTTCCCATCCTGTATAGAGCCTTTTTCTTCATTTCCAATACATTCAGCATAATTTTTTCAAGAATGTATTAACAATTTGAATATTATTATTTAAATTCAATTTGACCAATGTTTTAATTTCTATACGTCTATTTAAATTTATTTTTTTTCATTTTTTTGAATGTGGTAAATACATTTTTCACCGTAAATTTGAAAGGTTTCATTATTTTAGCGTACATGACATGAATGAAATTTACCACCATCTTGATCAATTAATTATTTTAATATTTTTTCCAAAATTTTTATTGAAAAAATTTCCTATAATATTTAGAATTTTTTAAACTTTAAATATGTTATTTTACAATAAAAAGGAAATTTTCTTCAAGAAACCTTCCAATGTTATTTAAAATGAATTTATCATATATGATAACATGGGTTTATGTTAGTTAGGCCTCACTAGAGTTATGATTCTATGATACCAAAAATATTATTTTTATAGACTGTTTATGGTTGTGATAATGAAATATTGATTAAAACTGTTCTCTTTTCGATATGCTATGTTACCGTGGAATGACTAATTATTTCACGATCATTTGAAATACATATAAATGGATTATTACTGTAGGATTTGTGGGTCCGTTATAGCCTTTCAATGTAGTGCGTAATGATTAATAATGTACGATCTCAATGGTATATACGATGATATCCCAATCCCAAAAATATGCTATATAGGATGTTATCTGATGCCTGAAAAGAGGGTTCACATGTGGTTATCCAAATCCCAAAGAAATCAAATTAGTAGTTAGCACAAAAATAACATTTTATTAATATCTAGGTCGGTAACCATGTTATTGTATTCTTATGATTTTGATTATTCCTTTATTTATGAAAGCCATTTATTATATGACCTGATGAAAATGGTATACACTCATGGATTATGTTTTTTTTATTCCATTATGATTAATTTTTTATGAACTTAACAAACTTCTGCAATGACCCATGATTTTTTTTATGAATTACTGGGTGTGGTTTTCAAATTTTATATTCATGTTTTAATACCCATTTGATCAAGTTATAATTAAATGATCACTAGTATGTCTCTTGTTTAACCTTATTGATCATTTTATCTCACCATTTATTTTGTTTCCTTTTACAAGTTATTTGATGAATTTTTTATGTATGATATCTCATAGAATGGTGCTAGTTTTAAAGTAAAAAGTGGGAGATATTATTGTTCTTTTATGTATGAAATTTTTATGTATCCATGTTTACAAAGAAATAAACCCCTATAGTTATTTCCTGTATTATAATGATATATAATGAATATTAATATAATAGTATTTAATAATTAGGTATAAAATGTTTTAGTTGGATTAGTTGGTATCAGATCAAGGATATGTTTTTCAGTAAACTAGTATGATAATTTGTTTTGGTAACCCTTAGTATAGTAATATATATAGGATAACATCATATGATATAGTAAATAAAGAATTGTGGATTTTCAAAAATATACATCCTTATCTGGTTAATATAAATTTAATGTAGATGTTCGAATGATAGACTTGGGGATAAAAATTATGTATAGAGAAGATTGGGTATTAACTCGATATTAAAAAACTGTATAAACACTCTCAATGTATAAGTCTAGGATTAATCACATTTCTTATATAAGGCATAATCATGGATTTAAGTTGAAGATGACAATGGATTACATAGGCTAAACTTATGGTGTCATAGATTGAACATAATTGTTTCATGATTTAGAAATCTTATGAATTATTTTTAGTGATTATATGTTTTCCCACAATTATTATTATTTCTCACACTATGTTTTCTAATTCAATTGATTAAATCATGTTAACACTGAATGTAATGGGAAATGAATTTTTTTTCCTCTTACGAAATTTTTTTTATAGTTACCGGAATGATAAATATCATTTCATTTCATAAAAAAAATAGAAATCCATTAATCATTATTAGATTCTAAATGAATAAAGGAGAGAAGAACATTCAATTGATTCTCTAAATATGAAACACACATTTTCATTTAGTGTGTATCATAATCCACTAGTTCCTCAAAAATGGATTAGTACCATTGAAATTATATTTACCATTTGTCTGTATTTTGAGAATGGAGAAATTATTTTGGTGGTTTATCAATTTGAAGGTTAATAACATCAATGGTGAAATATCATCTTGAAAATGAGGCAATATAAAGAAATTGAATCGATGGATTTGGATGAGTTTATAAGGATATTTTTTGATAAGTAACCTCCTCGTGTCCTTAATATTATTATAGAGATGAATTAATTCAACAATATGATTTGGATGATGAATAAATTTGTATATATGAGATATATTTTATAAGAATTATGAGACACAGATATGCTATTATCAGTAAAATAGAATATAATATTGATTTATTCTTTAGTGGATTAAAAACAAGCCACTGAAGGATGTTATCCAAAAGAGAGTTTAGTAGCTATGAAGAAATTATTGAATGTCTTACCAAGGTATAAATATAAATCTATGTTACCCATTATTCTCATAGTTCTGAAAAGAAAATAAATATGGACTCAAAGAAAATTATAATTCAAATAACCATATAATGAAGAATTCAAAACTTTTTAATTAGAATATGTGTGGAAGAAAACAGGAATGAAATTCATTTATGGGAACTAGTAAATGATTGAAATATGTAAAGGATGGCCATGGGGAATTCCAGTACTCAAGTGATGGGAAGAAGTTATCTAATAATCCAAATAGATAGAAATATATAATGAATGCACCATGAAAAATCTAGTATTTAAAATATATTTAGTATGTGAATTATTTAAACTATTCCTAAAAAATAAGGGTTAATGAAGATTAAATATTTAATCAACATATTAAGACCAATGATTAAGAGAGATCTCATATGATCACAATTACAATTTTTTTGTAATATAAATTTATTGTGAAAGGTATAAATAAAATCCACTATTGAACTAAGTATGTCTTATTTGATTATAGATATACCAACTATTTAATATCTAATGAATTTTATAAGGGTATCACCATAGAACTCAACTATTTGATACTGAAATTGTAGTGAAAACTCATAGTGGTGTGATTATCATATCTGAAGTATATGATTCATCACTGATTGAAGTTTGTGGGAGTAAATTTCCTAAAAATATCACTAATATCCATAAAACTGAATTTGATTTAATTTGGGTCATCGATAGGATTTAATTATATAAAATTCACATCAATTCGTGAGGATGGGAAGTAACATATTATATTTTGAACTACTCTTTTAGAATCTATCATTGAGAGGATAAATACATTATTCTTATGGAAATTAAATACATGGTGCTGGTCTTGATTTATATTCAAAAAAGGCACTATCTCAAATGGTAAAAGTGATACTCAATATTAAGGACATGCCAATTATAATTGAGTTTGTTGATTTATTTCATGATAAAATTACTAGTCTTCCTATGAATCGTGAAGTTCAATTTTCAATTGAACTCATATATAATGAAACACCTATTTATGAAAATTCATATAGAATTTCCTTTTTAGATACGTAGAAATTTTAGAAGAACCCCTAGGAGAATATTGATATGGGATTTATTTATCAATGTGTCTCACAATGAGGATATCATGTTCATTATTTTGAGATGATAGATGGATCAGTGTGACTCTATATTGATTATCAAGAAAATACCATGATCAAAATCAATAATATATATGCTCAACCTCATACTGATTATTTTTTATATCAATTAATATGGTCTCATTATTTTTCCAATATGGATTCGTGATAGGAATACTATAAATTGATGGTAAAAAGTTATTGAATATGGAAAAAAAATATTTTAATGATGTATGAATACTACTAATTTATAGTGATTCTATTTAGTCTTACTAATTCCCCTATCATATTAATAGATTTAATGAATAATGATTTTATTGATTTACTTAATAATTTTTTAGTATTATTTAATTATAATATTCTTATATATTCCAAGAGTGATTAACAGTGTTAAATCCCTGGATAATTGTACTGAATTCCCAAATGAAGGATAAAATACATGATGAATTTTCAATGTGTGAATTTTGGATAATGAAATTTCTTCTTCAGTTCTCAGAATCATAAAAGAGGGTATATATGTGGATCCATCAACTACCAAAGTTAATACACATTTTTTCTGACCAAACATGATGACTGAGATCAATAGTTTTCTTGGATTGGTTAGACATTATCGATTATTATTGAATCATTTTTCAAGAATATATTTCCACCTGTTAAGTTAATTTATAAGTGAGTTGTGTTTAAATGGACTAATTAATGTGACTAAAATTCCAAGGAGCTAAAGTGAAGGATTGTTTGTATTCTTATTCAGACACAACCCTACAGTGGATAAAAGTTTTTCATGTATATTAATTCATCAATGAAGGGACAAAGATGTATCCTTTGGAGGAATTTTTTTTACATATTAATTTTTCATTCAATTAGTTTACTAAATCAAAAAACACTTCTTCAAATACTGTTTACTAACTTTTTATATCACAAGTATTTATGTATTTTTTTATAGAAAACATTACTTTCTTACATACAGTGAAATGTTTATAATGTATCTTGAATAAACATATCATATTACAAAATATGACCCATCAAAATAATGTTATGTATTATCAATCAAAATAACCAGTATTCAACCCAATGGTTGGAATTATGTATTGTATACTTGTATAAGAAAGGTAATGAGAATCATACACACCTTAGTAATAATACATCAAATTTACACTAATTCATTTCATCAGGTTGATAACCAAAATAGATGTCCATCAGACTGACTGAAGTTTATAATTAGAAAACCTACGAATGTTATCCATCAATAGGAAATTGTTTTTAATTGTAACAGTTCTAAGGAAATATGATGTTAGAAAATCAGTTACATATGAACTTTGAACATCTAGAAATCTGAGGGCATTACAATAATTTCTAAAATATGACCCTTGAAATATTTTTATAAATAGTTGATAATTTGAAGAGTTTAGAGAAGATAAATTTCACAACTCAAGTATTATAAATATATATCTACATGAAAATTTCATTCATAATCACTAGAATACATTAGAGAGTTTTTTTTCTAAGGAATTCTTGATCGGTTTATTTATTGATGAAAATTTGATTTAATATTCTAGAACCAATCATTGTTAATATAAAGGGATTATGAAGATAAGAAGATGGTGAATCTGATCCAATGTATTGTGTGCTTTTGAGGATTAGAAGATAGATGTTGATAATCATATTAATGGTTTATGAGGATAAGAAGACATATATTATTTTGATCATCATTTTAAGGGATTTGATTTTAAGGAAACACAGTCATTATATTGAGTATAATACTGTGGGTACCGTTCTTTAGGGATTCTAAATACATTTACTCTTTAAGTTTAAAGAGTGAATTATTTTATATCTCATAATACATTCTTACTTTAATAAGTTATATATTACATTTTTGTACAAGATATATTCTTCCACTATGCATGTTTTTGGAAGTTATCCATTTAACTTATATTTTTATCAAACCATTTTATCAGTATGAATGTGAAAAAATACATTTATATAATAAAATGATTTTTGATACCGATTATAATAAACTAATCATTATTTGATTCTATGTTTGATATTTTTACATAATGAGTTATTGTGTTTTCACTTATTCTAATATTTTTAAACAACTATTCACCCATATTTTTATCCTTCATATATTCTTAAGAAATAAAAATTAGTATCCCAGGTTGTTTTTACTAGTATAGATTTTGTTGTTTTTATACTTTTACCAATTAAATATTTTATTAACTTTTTTCACAAACAAATTGTTTAAATTATTATTTCATTATCATTTTTTAATAGAAAAAATATTTTGATTTTTCAATATAGACGGTATGAATATTGGATCCATTTATAATCTAAATCCTATTATTCTAGATATCATTGATTATAATGACTATGAATATTGATATAATAAAATAATTTTTTTACGATAAATAATATAATTGATAATTTCTTAATACTTATCAAAAAGTATAAGATTCCTGATAAGGAACTTTATAATTTTACTAATACTGAAAAGTTGGAATATTAGTTGTACAAAAAAGTCATAAATACATCATTTGGTTATATAATGATGAATATTTATAGTCAGATATCATGTTTTGAGTCTTCTAATAGTATTTTGTGTAAATTAGAAGTAACAAATTTTGGTACTTCTAAACTCATTGAAACAAGAAGTGTTATTCTCATAATTGATTACCAAGCATTATCTTTTCTAAAATGTGAGATAATTGTGAATATTCAGTAAAGGATCATGAAAATTGTCAATAGTTTATCGTCTCTTGGTCAAATTTTTTTTGGTAATGATATTTTGGTTGAAAGTATTATTTATATAATACCAAATGAGTGGGAATCTAAATGAAGTAACATGGATAATACAATGAAAATTACCGATATAATTCATGATGATATTATTATAAACCTCATACAATTTAAAGGGAGATTAAAAAGTGATGATAGAAAAATAAAAACCAAAATGAAGGATTTAAATTTTCTACAATATTTAATATTCCCAATAATGTTATGTTAATAGAGAATGTAGTAAACTATTCAAGAAATAAGAATGATTTTTTATTTCGATTCAATTTCATCACGACCAAATGAGAATGAGTTGGATGATCATACTATAAATATTAAATTGATAGATGGGAAGAAATATTTACAATATAGATATAAAAATAGTCATAAGGATAAGAGTGACATGAAATACTCAAAAGTTACGTGTCATTAATGTATGAAGGAAGGACATATCCAGACTGATTGTCGTAAGATCAAAATTATGGGAAAGGAGGAATAGAACTCATATAAAATACATGGATCTTTTATAAGTTTAAAGGAACGAATGGTTTTACGGGATATTACCAATGTAATTCTAATGTTGTATTTTCTTTAGAAAATTATTTTGATAATGAATGTTCTTAATATAGGCACATTGGAATATTTTCAAAATTTTCTATAGTAAATCAATGTCTCATGGTAAGGGTAAACACTTTTCACTCACTTTATAATATATATTTAAATTAAAACTAATATAATTATTTGAACAATTATACATCTTATATGAAATAATCCTCCTCAGTTGAATATAATACTTTACCTAGTATTGCTGATGTTTCACGATTTGATAATCATTTATAAAATATTAATTTCTATGTTTTTAAAAAACATGATAAAGCGAAATAAAAACATATTAGGGAAGAAACATTATTGAATTTTTTGACTAATTAAATGTTATAAATTTCTAAATTTATTGATAAAAATAAATATGGAAAAGATATTATTTTATAAGAACTTGAGAAAACTATTTTTGAGAATCATACATTACAAAATGATTTCGATAAACATACATTCAATTATATTACTAATAATGTTAAAAAAAATTATTTCTCAAACTAAATTATAAAATTTAATATTTTAAAAAACTTATCAAAGTCTATTTCAATTCAAAAAAAGAATAATAAAATTTATTTAATTTTGTAGTGATAATAATAAAATGGTTTAAACTCATATAAAACATATTTTAGTTACGATTACTTTTTCCAAAGAGTATACCATTTTTACACAAAATGCATTCATGGTGGACATTGGATGAAATATTTTATTTGAATAGAGTTAAATATATTCATTTTTATAATTCTTGTTTTTCCTAGAAAATGAAATTTAATCAAAGTAATAGTGGTCAAATGTGAATTCCAAAAATTCTATTTTTTCATAACACCAAAACCAATTACATTTAGGTTCCATATAAGTTACACTTTTGTTTTCAGTAATAAAATAATAGTAATAAAAAACAGTTCATACATGGATAGTGGATTAACAAGAGTCATGACTAGAAACATAGATTTCATTAATAAGTTTGTCAAGAAGAATAGCAGAAAAATAATTATTAGACAAAATGTTCAATTAGAATTCAGTTTTAAAGGTATTATTTAGAATTCTTGGAAAATAAATAACTTCAAATGTTTTATTTTTTTTTCAAATTAAGAATAAACATATAATATTTATTCAATGACGTGATGAAGGGTACCTTGTGAACATTGTAAATGATAAATGTATAATACATTGTTCAAGGAGTGAATTGATTCCTTATGAAAATCATCATAACAATGTTTTCAAACTAAAATAATAATACATTAGGATCTAATAAATAACATGAATAAGTAAAATGAATGATTAATATTGGTTATGGAATAGTAGGATAAAACAATGTAACTTTATGACCTTAGCTATGTTGGCTACGAAAGGACTTGTTCAGGATCCATCCAAACTAAGGTTTGATACATCAATAGTTTATAAATCTTGTTAATACAATAAGAAGCATAAGTCATATCTTAAATATATTGGTTATGTCTGAACTTTTTATCCTTTATAATTAGTGTACATAGACTTACATGGACCGAAAAGAATGGAAATATTGGTAGAAAAGACTATGTATTTGACTTAGTTTGTTATTATACAAGATACATAATGGTGTACATTCATAGAATGAAAATAAATCATTTAGTATTTTAAATCATTTGTAGACAAAGATAAAAATGAAAAAAACCTCTCCCTGATAGTTATTCATAGTGATCATGGTGTAGAATTTGAAAATTCTGATTTTGAAACATTTTTTAGAAATAAATCTATTGGACATAAATTTTTAGCACCTTAGACCCCACAAAAAATTGATGTAGTTTAAAGATGAAATAGATTTATTCAAGGGATCACTAGAATCATACTGAGGGAATAACCAATTTCTATACTTTTTATTGTTTTTTATTAGTCAGTATAATATGTTATACTATAAATAGAGTCTTAATTATATATTATCTTAATTAAACTTCTTAGGAGTTCTCGATATGAGGGAAACCAAATGTTTCCTACTTTAATGTTTTGGGATTAAATGTATACATATATAATACTAAATATCACATACATAAAATCTCACCCAAATTTGGTGAGGATTATTTTTAGTTTATTCTAAAATTATTAAAGCTCATATAGTTTTTGACAAAAAAATATACTTTTTAGTAAATATTATATGTTATATTTGATTAAAATTATCCTTTTATTTTCAAAAAATCGTAACTATCATCCATAGATATTATTTATAAAACATTAATTTTATATTTCTTATAATGTTATTCCCGTATGGAAATAACAAAATATTACTTTTCTATAGTTATTCCTTAAGAATACTTAATACTTATTTTTGAAAAACATTATTTTGAAAACCCAAAACATTAGTTGTGTGTTTAGAATCATCATAGTGATGGTATCATTGAGGATGTTGATCGGTCTATTTGGAATAGAAGTTATTTGATATATGAAATTGTATATCTTTAATTTTTACCTATGTTTTACATGAAGAATCTTAATGTGACTTTATATTATGGAGATTGAAATAAAGTTAGTGCAAGATGATCTCAATGGGTGAGAAAGGAAGAAAGTCCTTAAATTAGATGAAATCCCTAATAAAATATCTATAATTCGAGTAAAATGGGTTTTCCAAAACAAATATGATGAAAATGGAATAATAGTTAGATATAATGATTGGATAATTACTAAATGATATAACTAAAAGGAGGTAATAGCTAATAAAGAATATTATTATCTAATTGATATAATTGAAGCAATTTTAAATCCTTTAGTATTTATATAATTCATTAAATTCAAACTATTTCAAATGGATGTGAATTCTTTATTTTGTAATGGATTTGCTGATGAGGAATTTTAGGTTTAACAGCCCCCAGATTATAAAAATAAAAGTACCTATAACGTTTTTACTAACATAATAGTGAATTTTTTGGACACAAACAATACCGTAGAACATGTTATGATAGGTTAACTATATTTTTAGAAAACAATTCTATTAAGGGATCTCTAGATCCAACTATTTATATAAAAGAAGTAAATAAGAAATATTATGCTACTAAAAATATATGTTTATTCAATTTATTTGGTTCAAATAAAAATATGTTTAACATATTCCCTTTTAGATCATATGAATTCGGAATTTTAAACGAGTTTGATTGGTGAGTTAAAATATTTTCTTATTTTTCAAATTTCAAAAAAACTAGAACATGGGTTTTACCTCCAAATAACTATATTAAATCATTACATATAAATATGTGTATGGAATTTCTGAAATTATTAGTACTACCATCAGTACCTCCAATACATTATATCTTGATGACGTTGTAAAACCAGTTAATCTATAAAGAAATTTAGTTGTATGATTGGAATCCTACTTTACATAATAGGTAGTCATCTATATTTATTATTTTCAATATGATTATGTCTTAAATATTCTTCAAATAAAAAATACCATCTAAAATATATTCAATGAATCTATAATTATCTTAAGGGATATATACCTTGAGGATAATTCTTTTCCTCTAGAAATATATTTGAACTAAAAGCTATTATAAATGGTAACATTGGAGGTTGTATAATGGATATAAAAAGTAAATTCAGAACATGTCATTTATTAGGTGATATTATTTTCTTTTTCACATTAGAAAAAACAACCAGTAGAACTTTCCACTATTGAAGTTGAATAGGTGGACGATGGAAATTGTTTTTCTCAAGTGTTGTGGATGCAACACACACTCACTGACTACGACATGGGATTTACTAATACTGAAATACTTTGTGATAAAATGGTTTTATTTCCATAATTAAAAACCTAGTTCATAACCCTCATGATAACCACATAGATATATGATACCATTTCCTTTAAGATCACACACTTAAAGGAGAAAAGATTTTATATTTTTATGGAATGATATAATAGTTTGGTAATATTTTTACTAAAACCCTTAGTTTAGATATATTTGAATAAATTAAATAGAATCTTAGAAAAATCATTGTTAGGTGATAATTCATATCTACATCTTGTTGAATCCTATAGTAATATTAATGAACTACTCTTTATATGGAGAGTACATTTATTTAATTTTATATTTTCCAATTGTTTTTCATTTCAAAATATTTCAATTTTATCAAATTTTTTCACATAATACCTTTCATGGACTCTTAAATCTTTATTAATGTTCTCAAATATCATTATTTATCATAATAAGTATTTATATTCAATGTATCACTATTAATCCTCATTTTGAAACTATCGTAATTAGATTTCCAATTTTAAAACTAATATAATTAGTTTTTTAATGAATATATTTTAATAAATACTAAAAATAATTGTATCATAATCAGTTATATTTTATAAAATGTCACAATTAGTCATTAAAAACAAGAACATGCTAATAATGTCGTTGAAAATTATTACATGAAAAATAAATGTTCAAATATATTATGATTTTTACTAATAGATTACATTAGTTTATATTGTTCTCAATTACATAGTATTTTGGTTTTATTACTCTGAGTTGTTTTATTGAATTTTAAGAAAATTTCAAATATGAATAATCCTTTTTACCGTATGGATATTATAACATTGAGAGTTCAAATTAATTTTTTAGGAAATTTCCTAGATTAAATCTCGTCCATCAGATTAGTTAAGACCACATATCAACCATTGATTGTTGTTTGGAATTTAATGTAATGTTTTCAACTTCCTATATAATGATTGGATAATCTCTATCCCAATTCTTTTTCTTGATTCTTCCTCGCCATCTCTCACCACCAGTTATAGCCTTTAGTTCATTTATTTTTTCGTTCATCCAATAATTGGATTAGTTATCATTGTTATGGAAACCAAGGGAGATTACATGAAATGCTATTTTTAGATAAAAACTCATTGAAATGTATTTTTCTAATAAATACTACATTAATCTAAAAATTATTCTTTTTCACATGGTTGGGAAAATTTATGTGTAGTGAAAATAGATATAGATATAGATATATATTACCCTGAAATAGTTAGAGAGATTAATTCACCCATCCTGTTTTATAAAGAACGTGGTAAGGATAATATATCATTTACCATGTCTTTGAATAGATATTTGAATTCATTAATTAAAGTAGAATACATTATGAGTGTTCCTTCATATGGTGAGTAACATTTACCTTCTCAAATGTTAACACTCGCACATTGAGAATTCAAGACGAATAAGACTGAAGATTCTTTGTTTCCATTCTATGAGAATATAGGGAAATTTTTTAATCTATCACCATAAAAAGGATTAATAGATTTGCGGATGAATGGTTATCTAATTATTATTATGGGTTATAAATATTCATTAAATGTTATTATGTCTTTTTTCTAGATTAATTGAAAAATATGAGGAATATAGACATGGTGAATTTTTCTTCCTTATAGATGAGAATACTACACATTATTTGATAAAGATAAATATTTTCAGGTTTCTAACCACAACCTATATGTAAATTTTAATATTTTTAGAATTATTTGTATTAGATGATATATCTTACATTGTGATGGAAAATATTTCATTTATTTGTAATGTTGAAATTTCGAGAATGAAATTGGATTTTGATTCTAAATAAAAAAATTTAAATGGTTTATGGATATACATAGGAGGAATAACCATTAAAGAATTTTAATTATAATAATAGAAAGACAATTAATGAGTCTTCACACTAGTAAAATTAAATAAATAAATAAAATTCATATGATGTTTTTGAAAAAGCATGGTTCATAAGTATCAAATAAAACCTTGGGATCCAATGTATTGAATTGATCATGATGAGTCAGAGGCCTTAAAAATATAGGATATTTATCAATTAAATTTCTAATAAAAAATAAATAGAAACAAAGGTTACATGAATAATTTTTTTTGAATATTTTTGAATACATCTAGATAGAGAATTTAAGAATAGAAATTTATATGATTCACATACTAATCTAATCAATATTTACTCCAGGAATGTTTTTGAACAAAAATTATTTGTTTTATATGTTACCATTTCCATTACTGATAATGAAAAATAAATATTTGTATAATTAATACCATTTTTATCAAAACAAATTGGACTCAGAAAGTGTTGGAAATATCATTCCTTGAAATGCAAGACAATTATAGACATTACATGAAGAATCTATATAATAAGTAGATTAATGAGATGAAATAGATGATGAATTATTAGAATATGAATAAGTAGAACTAGTATGAGAATTATAAGATAATTAAGAAAATGAATAAGCTAATAATAAATAAACCCCGAAATGAATAATGTTCCAAAGTAATGGAATCATTAGAATCAACATCATCTTAATCAGATTTACCTTATAATTATAATAAGAATAAAAATATTTAAGAATCTAAAAAATATCCTCATATTATGGAGAATGAAATTCATCAAAAAATGGATGGTAAGTTATTATCAAATTAAGAATAAAAAAATTATGTGAAAAATATTTATAAAATTGTGAATCAAATAAAGATATGCATATTGAATATTTTTTTGGTGAAAAAAAATTACTAAGAAAGGAAAAGTGATATTTGAGATAGTTTTAAAAACTAATTTCAGATCATCAATTCCTAAACCTCAGAAACCATCCTATGGTTTATCAGATTCATAAGTAACCATTGCACAAAATGTTTTTATTACATTTTTAAATATTTGGAAAGGATAGAAGAAAACATTCCATATTTTCCAATGAATGATGAAAGGTGTAAACATATTTAAAACAACCTTATTGAGAATTAAAATTTATTTAATGTGATATCTATATCAGTTATATGTATTGAAGAATATTTTAAAACCATTTATAAGAATTAAAAAACTATTAAAATATCATATAATCATATGATAAAGTGGTCCAATGAAGTGGATTTTGATATTTTATAACATGATTTTTGATATCTAGAAGAAAAGAAACTTTTTTTAAAATAATAAAATCAATTTAATTAGTTATATTCTGATGTATTAGATTGGGTAAAATTTTTGGAGGAATTCAATGATACAATTCATGATCTAACAAAAGATGTAAATGTCCTGAAGGAAAAAGGTCATAACTTGGAGTTGGAGATTACCCATTGTAGATTGTGTAAAGGATAAATTTTCATTATAATTTAATAGAATAAAAATTATTCTAAGAAGATTAAAATATATAAAATAGATGTTTAGAAGAAACCTATTTTGGATGAAAAGATCTTGAAACATGAGAAAGTCTGGCATGAGTTTAAAATGATGAAGACCATTGTGAAGAACCTCATGAATAAATAATAACCCTTTTCAATTTCACTCATAATGTATATTTTGTAATACATTTGAATTTTTACTGGTTATTATATATTTTTCATCTAAATACTTAATGCTCGAATGTTTTTCAACTATGATTTTATAAATCTTCTTCCATTTTATTATTGGATGAATAGTATGAATATCAAAATTGTTTATGTAATTTTTCTTCTATCATTTTAGGAAACTATACATATTTAATTATTTTGTAAAATAAAAAAGGGGGAGACATTATACAAAGGGTAGGATTATTTATTTATTTACATCATATTCAAAAATAGTGAAAAACATAGGGGGAGGTATAAATATTAACTTCAATGTTTTTAATAGGTCAATGGTTCGTATGTAATTCATGTTATTTTTTTCATTTATGTTTATTGGTTTGTGATTTTTAAAAGGGAGATATTATTTATATATAAGTTTTACTTCTTAGTTTTACATTCCTCTAGCATTGGAAATCACATAATCATTTCAAATCACTATTTATTGAATATATATATCCCAAGTATTTTAGTATGTTTTCATAAAAAAAATTTATTTCCATCATATATAGATATGATTATAATTTATTTAAAATATAAACATTAATATTCTCAATATGATCCCACATACTGAAGGTTTGTTTGATACATCAAAATGACCATTGTTCAGACAAGTGAATATACTTATTTCTTGTCTACCTGACTAAAAAATTAATGAACATCACACTAACCTCAGTAATGTTGCATCAGCTTGACAATCATTCATTCCATCAGATTGATAATCAATAAGTAAATCTAGTGGACTTACTGAAGTTTATAATCCTAGTACCTAGAAACATATTATATCATAAATACTACTTTTATCATAATAATTGTGCTAAAAATGAAACTGGAAATTCAGATTCAGATGATCTATAATGTTTTAGCTATCTAAGGTCATTGTAAAAAACTCTGAAATTTGATCATTGTCGCATTTTCTAGAAATAAATTTTCAATTAATGGGTTTGTAGATAATGAATCTCTCAACTAATGTCTTATAATGTTTACTCTCCATGAACATCTCATTCTTAGTATTTGTAATAAGTTAGACAGTTTTAGGTGTAAGGAACCATTGCCAGGGTTGTTTCTCTTCAAATATTTTCATTTGTATAATGTGTATGATAATTGTTATAATTGTGGGACTATCAGGATAAGAATATGTTGAATCTGATCTTTTGGATTGAAGGATTCATGGTCTTGTAATATAGACATTGATCATCATATTGAGGGATTACAAGGATAATAAGACAGAGTTGATTTTGATCATCATATCAAGGGATTTGCGAGTAAGAAAAATAGACTTTTCACTATGTATAAAACTATGGATACCTTTATTTATGTTTTCTGACTACCTTTACTATTTATTATACAAGAGTGAATTATTTTATAGCCTTTAATTAATTATTACTTATTTAGTAGTGTATTTATAATTTTTTGCAAGTTTTAATATTTTGATGTTCGTGTTTTAGGATGTTTGTCGATATTCTTATTTCTCTAAGAACCCATTTTATCAGCATGATTATGAAACCAATAAAAAGATATTATACTATAATCAAATCATCTATGTTAGTTACTCTAGGACTCTGATCATTATTCAATGTTTAGTCTCAAAATTCTACTAAAATATGTATTGTGTTTTTTATTTGAATTTTCTTGAAATAATATTCATCACCTTTGTAAGCCATCATAGTCTCTTACAGTACAAAAATTCCAGAAATAGAATGATATGATGATATATTATTCCTCCTTCCAATTGAAATATAATGTGTCAAATTAACCAACTTTTGATTTGGAGTTAACTGAATTGTTATAATAAATACATGGTGTAATTATATTTATTGAGGATGTCATAACATATATACTGATGATAAAAGTTTAAATTATAAATTTTCTCTCAAATATAGTGGAATATGAACCAGAGAAGATGGTGGGAGTTAATTCAAAACATTGAATACTAAATAAATTACCATCCTAAGTTGGAAAACTATGTGTCTAGTGTTGTAATTCAAAAGGATAATTCTAGAATAAATATTATGAGGATCACAAATGGTCAAATATTTTTTGACTTTCAATTGATAGATCTAGATATCATGATATATGGGGAGAAATATTAACCTAATCTACTGGGTTATCAACTATCTACCCATGTGATGATTAAAGAGGTTAATAAGAATGATGTAGATTTTCCAAATACGGTTTGATTTTTACTTGAGTTCAACCTTTACTTAAAAAGAAAAATAAGGATCTATACTAAAATATGTTTCCCATAAATAATATACATTATTAAATTGTTATTGTATGGGAATCATATCTCATCACTCCTTATTTATCCAAGAATTATAAATAAGTATAGAGATTTGAATGAGTATTTCTAGTGTAAAAACCAAAAGAGAGTTATTACAGAGAATTTATCATGAGTATTTGTATGTTATAAAGTTATATTTGAGAGATATAATTCCAGGTGTGTGTAACTAAAATTACCAATCTAGGATTGATATTTGAAAAAATACCAGTAAATTTCATCATCTGAATCCCAAAACATCTAATGGATATATATATATATATATATATTTGTGTTATATTAAATATCCTTACATAAATTGATAATTCCAATATCATTAGTAATGATTTATATCTTGATCAGATTTCTAAAATATACATTAATGAAATGGTATGGTTTAATATATTACTACATTTTAATGCATCGGATCCGGATCTGATGTTTATCTCAATGTTTTTGGGAAGTCCCCTATAAGATCTATTTAAATAACTATTTTTTCATATTTCATATCATCCTTATAAAGTTTTTCACTCTAATAGAACCATTAAAAATCTAAATTATATGTTAATATCTAATTCATTTGAGTTAAAAGGTGGTTGGAATTGATACATTCCCCTAGTTCTGATTTCATATAGAAATAACTTTCACTCGGTTATTATGATACTTATTTATAATTCCCTATGTTGAAAAATGTTACAACTATTACATGATAGGATCATTTTGGAATGTGAAATATATGGGGAGATGATCCTTGTAAGGAAACCATAGGGATTCTTATATTAGAAAATAAACATATCAAGGAATCCCAGAGATGATAGAAGAGTCATACAAAAAAATTTCATTTCAATATGTAATTCTATGTGGGGGAGAAAGTATTAAAATAAATTTATCAATAGATGAAGGTTAGGAGATTAAAAAAATGGATTGTTAATCCATATGTATATTGGTCTCTCAGATATTCTTGGTTGAGTATGGACTACATCTTTTTTTATGATACTTCCATCAAAATTCACTCATGTTCATGATGGGTTCTAGGTATCTCTCCTAAAGAAGTGTTGGGTTCTAGGTATCTCTCCTAAAGAAGTGTTGGGTTTTACATTACTAAATGTTTTTCAAATAAAAAACACTCTATCTTAAGGAAAAGTTCATTTTCGCCAAAAAAATATTAAAAAGAAAAGAAGAATTCCCCTGGGAAATTTATCCTTATCCATATTTTCATTGTTATTTTTATATTTTATATAATTCCAACTCATTTTATTTCTAAATTCTAAATATGATGTTCACATCTATAACCTTAGAATCCTATAAATACTTGGTTATATAAGTATTCTATTTTCATATTCCAAATTCTCTGAAATTCAGACTCATAATTCATTGAAATTCAAACTCTGAATTCTGTAAAATTCATACTCTAAATTATCTAAAATTCAGAATCTGAATTCTATGAAATTCAGACTCATAATTCTCTGAAAATCAAACTCCGAATTATCTAAAATTAAGACTCCAAATTCATTGTAATTCAGACTCTGGATTATATGAAATTCAAAATACAAATCTCTAAAATTCAGACTCTGAATTCTAGGAAATTCAGACGTCGAATTCATTAAAACACCGAATCTGAATACATAATAATTCAGACTCCGAATTCCTCAGAATTCAGACTCCAAATTCCTCAGAATCAAGAACACGAATTCCTATGAATTCAAACTCCAAATTATTTAGAATTTAGATTTCATAATCTATATAATTTAGGTTCCAAATTTACTGAGAAACAGAATCCGAACAACCATGATTTTTATTATTTATGTTTTTATTTGTCTATACTCGGAACATTATGCTTTCCATATTCTCAAAAAAAAAGGATTTGTTTAAGTAAACATATTTATCTTACACTATTTATAGTTATGAAATGATGTCGTATAATTTATTTCTAACTAACTGTTGTTTGAGTGACACGTATACAGGTCCTTTCAAATGTAATACCCTAAGCTTCTACGGTACGCTTCTCTTTGAATAATGCAATAGTGTGTGTTGTACGCAACATCGAGTTCTAACACACCACAACCAATCAAACTAGCCATTATGAATAGAAATACCCACTTTTTGAAATTTATAAATTTTATTTTTCTAATTGGACTTCATTTATGGATTCAAAATATTGAAATTAGCCTAGGGTGAATTTTTGGTATTTTTCTGAAAAACATCATTTTTTGATGAATAGTGAAACAACTAAGTGGTAGTTAAAAAACTAAAGTTTTTGTAAAACGTAACATTACCTCTTATGTGAGTGTAATTTCAAAAATATGAGAGACATGGTTAATATCAAGGAGTAAAATGTGGTTCAATAAGATGAAAATAATTTTCGGTGAATAATAACTTTTTACTTTTATTTACCATGGTTAAAAGTAAATTGAGTAATAGAGGGTAAAAATGATATTAATATTACCCTAACACATTTCCTAATTCTATTGGAAAAATTTATCTAAACAAAAAACAACCTTAGGAATAAAATATTATCATTTATGTCCACATGGATTAGATTAGGACATTTATTATTATTTAATTCAAAGAAGAGTTAAAAGAGTAAAAATCAATTTTTATTTACTAATACATTTTTACTATAGGGTTATACATAAGATAAATTCAATTTTAATTATTCATTAGATATATAAATAGATTTCATACATAATTATAGTTTATTTATAATTTTTATACAATAAATAATACAATTTATTTATGACACAATAATGATGGAGAAATTGCTGTAATAGTAAAATATTAAAATTATTTATATTATAAACACCAAAATAAATATAATTTGAGACTTTTTATGAATTAAACTAATTTTCTAGGTTAATATGACATTTTTGGATTGACTTAATTAACTTTTTTCGAGGTAATAATTCTGTTATACTTTTCACAAAAATCAATTATTGAATAGTATCAAAATTGACATAAAAATGTTTTTAAAACAAATACTATATTACTAATTGATATTAAATTACTAAAAATATACGGTTCATCCAAGAGACTTATATCATGATAGTTGTATCATTAATGGACCACTTGGGGGTATCTTGGAGGTATATAGTATGTTTATTAACTATATATTATAAAAATATAAAGTGACATGGTAAGTGTCAAACTAGTTACCTAAGAGTTAAAACTGTAAGATAAGGTTAATATAGTGAACCAAACCTGTCTAAATCCTATTGGTTGAGTTGTTTACGACCTATACCCGCCTTAAATTTTAAATAATCTACTTTAGATCCATTATAAAACGAAAATTAATTTATTATAAAATAATATTTCTAGCTTTTCTAAAGGTTCCCATCACACCTCTTATAAAAGGGAACTCCACCTTCTCATTAATTCACACCTTCAAAGCCTTTTGGATATGCCAAACTCTGCCCAAATACTCTCTCAACTTCCCTCACTTAATCATAGAGGCCTTCCTTTGGTCCGAAATCCAACCTAAGGAACCATTTTGATCAAATCAAAAGGAAGAACCCGAAGAAGAGGTAATGATTTCACCACCCCTTTTCATGTTCCTTTCTTCTTCCACTTCTTCTATCTTGGTCATAACCATTATACAATAATAACTACAGTATATTATATAAACATTGATGTTATTATAAACATGGTACAATCATATTCAGTGTTATATCCATCCTTTGAATGACATGTCACCATACGTGTGTATGTACGGCTTACCGTCACCACGTCGTGGTGTAATTGTTATACAATAAATTATTATTTGGATTGGTATAATAATGATGTGTAATTCATGTAAATAATATATATAACATGATAATGATTATGTATATATGATATAGCATCCAATTAAATATTATTTAAATATCAAAAAAATGATATTGTCGCTCGTGCATACGTACGGACTACCGTCTCCACGAACGCGATGGGATTCATACTCCATCGTATCCATTCAAGTCTAATTCTAATTTTATGATTAATGATAGTATCTATGTACTTGATATCATTCTGTATATGAATAAGACACAACCAATCCATGAAAAACATGGCTTACGTAACAAAACATATAAAAGAAGACGAGTAAGTTAACAACCGAAACGACGATAATTCTAAAATATTATTAACAAAGCAATGTTAAAAGATCATAAATGATATCATATTAATATATATGATTCTGGTATAATTTAATTACAATTATTTCACTATTATACAAGATTTTAACCTACCCCAACCATGTAAAAGTACAATGTAAGGGTTTATTTCACAATCTCTTCATTATCCGAGGTTGTTTATATGTAATAATCTACTGGGATTTCTTTATCATCCACATACATGATTCTTAAAAATGTATTTCAAAACATTTTTACTATTTACTAGAATATGGGTTAAATTAATTTATACCCTTTTTGACTTTTATAAGTGGTTTATAAAGTAATAATTCCACCGTTTTCCAAACAATGTGCTTTTTAACCCTTTCGACGGAATTAAGGTAAGAATGTTTTTTTAACTTATACGGTTGGTGTGGCTATTTTCCGCCTTTATAAAATCATTGAAGCTTCCCTTACAAGCTTATATGATTATTTTCAATGAAAATGTTTTATTTTATAAATATATGACTCTTAAATGATTTTGAAATAGAAATAGATATTTCTTTAAAAAGAGTTTTGATTTCATCTATGTCAACATCCTTTGATGGATATTAAGTTTATTTGGAGTTGATTTATTATGATACAATACTTCCATATTGTATTGATGGTTTTTTGATATGTTTGACTGTGGATGTGTTATTTTTATATCATTCATTGTTTATGAAAAAATTATTGACATTTCGTATGCTAGTTTTAATACGAATTTTTATGTTATGTTTAAACCTGTTCATATGAGGAATGCATTTGACTTAAAATGTGACGGGTAGAGCCCGCTATAGCTCCTCGATGCATCAGTAAGTCTCATGAGAAAAACTAGTGTCCTATAACAAGTCCTTGTCAAATTCTTATTTGTAGTCTTGGCACGAGGCCTGGGCTATGTGGTTAAAATAGTCTGGCATTATGCATTTAATCATTATGAAAGTGGTTATTGATATTGCATGTGATTATTCGATTATTAGAATATCCATGTGAATAAGTAAATGGAATTATTTCATTTTATTTTTTCCATACTATGTTGAAGTTCATGTTAAAAAGGATTTTGATTTAGTTATAAATTGCCTTAAATGTTTATTCTTATTTATGAATGTTTCCTCTATATTGTTATCCTTAATGGGCATTTGAGCTCACCCCTTTTCTATGTTTTATTTTTCCCAGGATGTGAAGAAGTAATTTATGAATGACCTGTAGGGATAGTATGAGAGGATAAGAGTGTGGACTATGAAGACTATATTGTTGTCGTTTTCATTTTATGATGTAATGTAAAACTTTATTAATATATCGAGTGTTTCCAAGGATACTAAAGTAATCGGTCGTTCGAGATTTGATCTTTCTTGTGATCATGCCAATGTAGTGTAATACTGCACCAAATTTGGGTAATTGGGGTCGGGGTGTTACAGTTGGTATCAGAGGATGTTTATTACAAAAAATGGAATCTATATTTAGATAAACTCTGATTAGAGCATATAGACCTAAGATGGAATTTGAAGATTAGTATAGAATAACTTCCTAGAATTTTGGTATTGTAGAGATTTTGTGAGTTTTCCGAGAAATACATCCCTATCTGGATACGAGCAGGTAGAGGCGGCTCTGGCATAGATGTACCTAGGGGTAAAACCCGAAAACACCGCTTTGAACTAGACTCGAACGGGAACTGGCGCACGACAACGAGCCTTGCTGCACTCTTGGTTATGACACTCCTGGGGGATATGCTTAGGATAACTCTCATTTTCTTTAAAAATCATTATGAAGGGTTTATGAGTATTTACTTCCTCAAAGAAAACATTTTTATGACTATGTATTATATCCATAAATAGTTCAATTTATGTTAAGTATTTTATAAGTACGGAATTATGTATTTTGATTCATAAATTGATCAAGTTTATGCCATTGTTTAGAAATGGCACCTAGTGGAAGAAATGGAAACCGTATAAATGCATGTAATCAAGTTAGGGATTTCCCTCCTGCTCAAGATAATTATAGTGGAGTTGGTGATGCAACCGGTGCTGATCAACTAATCACCATACCGGGACAACTCACTTAGGTTATGAATAATAAATTTACCCATATGGAGCACCCTGATCCACATAGTGGAGGATCAATGATAGATCTCTTCATGAGGCAAAAACCACCAATGTTCAATGGGAGTACAAATCCCTCAGTAGCGGAGCAATGGATATGTTCCACAGAGAAAATATTTCAGGATTTGGGAAGTAGTGAAAGGGAAAAAGTTATCATGGAAGTTTACCACCTCACTAGAGATGCTGATCAATGGTGTTCATTGATTAAAAACATGAAGGAAGATGATGAAGTATCAAAAATAGAATGGAGGGAGTTAAATGATCTGTTTTTAGAAAAATACTTTCTTCATGACCATCGAACAGATATGGAAAGGCAATTTCTATGTGTGAGACAAAAGGAGGATGAGAATGTCGCAAAGGATGAGGCTAACATTACAAGTTTATAATGGTATGCTGAAGATTATATATGTAACCCAAGAAGTATGATTGATCGTTTCTTTGATGGGTTAAAACCATTTCTCTGTTGAGCATTATTCTTACAATACTTATCATCGTATGAAGACATTGTTTCATGTGCTATCAAGACAGAGAAATAATTCTCTAAGTCATATGACTTTAAAGAAAAGCATGAGAATAAGAGATCTGCTGATCAATCTTGGAATGGAAATAAAGGGAATAAAGGAAAAGTTGAATATCCATCATGTAGTAAATGTGGGATGAAACAGACTGATACTTCCTTAAAAGGAACTGGAGTCTGTTACAAGTGTGGTAAAAAAGGATACCAAGCTCGTGATTTCAAAGGGATGAAGGAAGCTACCGATGTCCAATGCTACATTTGCAGGGAGATGGGAAATTATTCTAATGAATTTCCTAAGCGTCAGGGGAACATACCTCAGAAAAGTCCAATGGATCAAGGCCAAGATTATGCTATCACTACTACTGAGGTAGAAGCTCCGAAAGACGTGGTGGCAGGTAATTTAATGGTTACCTCAAGTTTATAAAATGCATTATTTGATTCTGGATCATCGCGTTGTTTCCTATCTTCCCAGTTTGATAAGAAAATTAGATATTTCCCAATTTTATTTAACAAGGGAGTTGTCAGTTAATACTACTTAGGGAAGTATCATTGCAAAAACGTTTTTTGAATCAGTACCCATTAGAGCACATAAATGGTCTTTATCCGCTAATCTCATCGTCATACCTATGATTGAGTTTGATATAATCCTTAGTATGGATTGGATTTTGGACCATGATGCGATGATTTATTGTAAGAAAAAGGAGGTTACAATTTTTGATGATGACTATAAGGAACACCTTATCTTTAGAGCAGAATCGTCACCACCTAATTCCTATCTAGATCCTCCTCCAGTAGCTCAACTAAATTCAATTATTGGGGAGGAAGAGAATGAAATGACTGTGGGTGAGAAAAGGAATGTTCAAATAGAGGATGTACCTATTGTGAGAGGATATGTAGATGTGTTTCCGGAAGATTTACCTGGACATCCTCCAGAACGAGAAGTTGAGTTTTCCATTGATTTAATTCCTAGATCAATACCTATATCGAAGACCCCTTATAGAATGGACACTATAGAAATAGATGAACAAAAGAAACAACTAGAGAATTTGAGTAATAAGGTATTTATTCTCCCTAGTGTTTCTCCATTGGGAGACCGTGTTCTTTTTGATAAAAAGAATGATGGATATATGAGGTTATGTATCGACTACATAGAGATAAATTCTATAATAATAAAGAACAAGTATCCCCTTCCTCGCATTGATGATTTATTTGACTAACTACATGGAGCTCAATAATTTTCAAAGAATGACCTTCAATCTGGATACCATCAGTTGTGTGTGAAGAAGGATGACATTCCGAAGATAATATTTCGAACCAGGTAAGGGCATTACGAGTTTACAGTAATTCCTTTTTGATTGACTAATGCACCCTCTGTATTCATGGATCTGATGAATAAAGTTTTCAAGGAATTTCTCGATTAATTTGTGGAGGTATTTATTGATGATACATTGGTATACTCTAAAATCTACGAAGATAATGAAAATCACTTGAGCATTATCCTAAAGACTCTACGAAGACAGGAATCATATGGAAAGATTAGCAAGTGTGAATTCTGGCTTCAAGAGATTTGTTTTCTTGGCCATATTGTCTTTATATATGGAGTCTCTGTTGATCTATCTAAGACCAAGGCAATCCAAGAATGGCCAGAAACTACGAGTATAACTGAGGTATGCAGTTTTATTGGTTTGGGAAGTTATTATCGATGTTTCATCCAGAATTTTTCCCAATTGGCTAACCCATTAACGAAGCTCAAATGTAAAGGGGTTAAATTTGTTTGGACAAAAGAGTGTGAAGAATGTTTTGTAGAACTGAAGAGAAGATTATTCAATGCTCCTATATTGACTCTACCATCAGGGAATGATGGGTTCGTTATTTATAGTGATGCATCGAAGAAATGACTTGGCTGTGTCCTTATGTAGAATAATAGGGTTATTGCCTAGGCATCACGATAGTTGAAAATTTATAAACAAAACAATCCTACTCATGATCTCGAGTTAGCAGTTGTGATCTTTGCTTTGAGGATATGGAGGAACTACCTCTAAGTTGAAAATTGTGAGATTTATAATGATCACAAGATCTTGATGTATATTTTATCACAAATAGAACTCAACTTGAGGCAAAGGAGATTACTTGAATTAGTCAAGGATTATGATTGTACGATACACTACCGCCCTGGGAAAGCAAACAAGGTGGCAGATGCTTTGAGCAGAAAAGATCATTGAGTTTTCAACAATATTCGAATTGAATGGGATCCAATTTTCATAGATTTAGTGAAGAAGGACATGGGAATTACCAGGGAAGGTGAAACATCAATTCCTTTTAAAATTGTTGCCAAACCATCTTTACTAGAAAGGATTAAGTGTTCTCAGACCGATGATGAAGAATTTCAAAAGAAGATTAAAGCTGTGAATGATGGGAGATTGAGGGAATTTGTGTATGAAGAAGGAATTTTGATATTCAGGAAGAGAATTTGTGTTCCCGATATACCTGATCTAAAAAGGGAATTTTTGGATGATGCTCATAGTTCTAATTTCTCTATACACCTTGTGAGCCCCAAAATGTATAGAGATTTTAAGGAACATTTTTGGTGGGACAACATGAAGAGGTGGATTGCTGATTTTGTGACACGATGTATGGTTTATCAACAAGTGAAAGCTGGAAGGCAACAGCCTGGAGGAGTCATGCAACCTCTTCCCATATCGGAGTGGAAATGGGACAATCTTACGATGGACATTTTCATGGGGCTACCTAAGACTCCTATAAAGAATGATGCAATATGGGTCATTATTGGTCATCTTACCAAGTTAACACATTTTCTTGCTATAAGGGAAGAATTACCACTTGAACGACTAGGAAGACTATATATTAATTATGTTGTGAGACTTCATGGAGTACCCCTATCAACTGTTTCTGATCGTGATCCCCATTTTTATTCAAGATTATAGAAAAGTCTTCAGAAATCCTTGGATATTGAACATTATTTAAGCACTGCCTACCACCCACAAACAGATGGACAATCAGAACGAACTATTCAAACCATTGAAGACATGTTGAGATCCTGATCACTTGACTTTCAGGGTATGTGGGATCAATATTTACCTCTGGTAGAATTTTCCTATAACAATATCTTCTATTCGAGTATTCAGATGGCACTATATGAAGCATTATATGGAAAGAGATGTCGCACACCAACCTGTTGGGATGAAGTTGGTGAAAGAAAACTTGTAGGCCCAGAGCTGGTGGAGGAAATGATGGAAAAGGTGAAGGTAATCCAAAACCATATCAAAGCAGATCAAAGTAGGCAGAAGAGCTATGATGATAATCGAAGGAAGGATTTGGAATTTCATGTTGGTGATCATGTTTTCCTGAAGGTATCTCCATAGAAGGGAGTCTTACGTTTTGGTAAAAAAGGTAAATTGAGTCCCAGGTACATTGGACCTTTCGAAATTCTATAAAGAATTGGGGTTGTAGATTACCATTTGGCAATGCCACCAAGTCTATCCAATGTTCATGATGTGTTCCATGTATCACTATTAAGGAAATACATGCCTAACCCAATGCATGTACTCACCTATGAGGAATTAGAACTGGAACCCGATCTGTATTATTGTGAAGAGCCTGTCATGATTCTTGATATGAGAGAACAAGTACTGAGAAACCAGACAACTCGTCTTGTAAAAGTCTTCTGGAGAAACCATAAGATGGAAAAGGAAACGTGGGAACCTGAGGAACTTATGATGAAGAACCATCCAAGTATTTTCATGTGGTAATATTATAGAAATTTCGAGGATGAAATTATTTGAAGGAGGGGAGAATGTAACACCCCAAGCTTCTACGGTACGCTTCTCTTTGAATAATACAATATTGTGTGTTGTACGCAACATTGAGTTCTAACCCACCACAACCAATCAAACTAGTCGTTATGAATAGGAATACCCACTTTTTGAAATTTATAAATTTTATTTTTCAAAATGGACTCTATTTTTGGAATCGGAATATCAAAAATATCCTCGGGTGAATTTTTGGTATTTTTTTTGGAAAACTTCAATTTTTGAGGAATAGTAGAACCACTAAGTGGTAGTTAAAAAACTGATTTTTTAATAAAACATAATTTTACCGCTTCTATGAGTGGAATTTTGAAAATATGAGAGACATGGTTAATATCAAGGAGTGAAATGTGGTTCAATGAGATGAAAATAATTTTTTGCGAATAGTAACTTTTTACTTTTATTTCCCACGGTTAAAAGTAAATATGCTAATTAAGGGTAAAAATGATATTAATATTACCCTAAAACATGTCTGAATACTATTGGACAAGTTTATCTCGACCAAAAACAACCTTAGGAATAAAATATTATCATTTAGGTCTACTTGGATTAGATTAGGACATTTATTATTATTTAATTCAATGAAGAGTTAAAAGAGTTAAAATCAAAGTCTATTTTCTAAAACATTTTCAATATAGTGTTATACATAAGATAAATTCGATTTTAAATATTAATTAGATAGATAAATAAATTTCCTACATAATTATATTTTATTTATAATTTTTAGACAAAAAATAATATAAATTATTTATGACACAATGATGATGCAATAATTACCATAATAGTAAAAAATTAAAATAATTGATATTATATATACCCAAATAAATATAATTTGAGACTTTTTATTAATTAAACTAATTTTAGAGGTTAATATGATATGCTAGGATTGACTTAATTAATTTTTTTTGAAGTAAATATTCTGTTATGAGTTTCAAAAAAATCAATTATTGAATAGAGTCAAAATTGACATAAAAGAGTTTTTAAAAAACATATTATATTATTAATTAATATTCAATTCCTAAAAATCTAAGGCTCGGCCAAGAGACATATATCATGATATTTGTATCATTAATAGACCACTTGTGGGGTCTCTTGGAGTTATATAGTACGTTTATTAACTATATATTATAAAAATAAAAAGTGACATGGTAAGTGTCAAACTAATTAATTTAGAGTTAAAACTAAAAGATAAGTTTAATATAGTAAACCAAACCTATCTAAATACTATTGGTTGAGTGGTTTTAGACCTATATCCACCTTAACCTTTATTTAATCCACTTTGGAGCCATTAATAACCGAATATGAATTTATTATAAAATAATATTTCTTTCTTTTCCAAAGTTTCCCCTCACCCCTCTTATAAAAGGGCACTCCTCCTTCTCATTAATTCACACATTCAAATCATTTTGGTTGGGCCAACCACTGCCCAAATACTCTCTCATCTACATTCAGTTCATCCTATAGGCCATCCCTTGGTCATAAAGCCATCCTAAAGAGCCGTTTTGATCAAATCAAAAGGTAGAACCCGAAGAAGAGGTAATGATTCACCACCCCTTTTCAAGTTCCTTTCTTCTTCCACTTCTTCTATATTTGTTATTACCATTATAAAATAATAACTCCAGTATATTATATATAATCTGACATTATTATAAACATGGTACAACCATATTCAGTATTCTATCTATCCTTTGAATGACATTTCACCATACATGCGTACGTACGGCTTACCGTATCCACGTCGTGGTGTAATTGTTATTCAATAAATTATTATTTGCATGGGTATAATAATGATGTGTAATTCATGTAAATAATAAATATAACATGATAATTATTCTGTATACATTATATAACATCCAATTAAATATTATTTTAATATTAAAAAAACGATATTGTTGCTCGTGCGTACGTATGGACTACCGTCTCCACGAACGCGATGAGATTTATTATCCATCATATCCATTCAAGTATAATTCTAAATTTATTATTAATAATTGTATCTAAGGACTTGATATCATTCTAGATATGAATAAAATACAGCCTATCCATGACAAACACTTCTTACATAACAAAACATATAAAATAAAACGAGTAAGTTAACAACTAAAACGATGATAATTCTAAAATATTATTAACAAAGCAATGTTAAAAGATCATATATGATATCATATTAATATATATGATTATTGTATAATTTAATAACAATTATTTCACCATTATAAAAGATTTTAACCTACCCCAACCAAGTAAATGTACTAGTTAAGGGTTTATTTTACAATCTCTTCATTTTCCGAGGTTGTTTATACGTAATAATCTACTGGGATTTCTTTATCATCCACACCCATGTTTCTTAAAAATGTATTTCAAAACATTTTTAGTATTTACTTGAATATCGGTTAAAGTCATTTATACCCTTGTTGACTTTTATATGTTGTTTATAAAGGAATCTTTCCATCATTTTCCAAACAAGGTGCTTTTTAACCCTTTCGACAGAATTAAGGTAAGAATGTTTTTTAACTTATACGGCGGGTGCGGCTATTTTCCGCCGTTATAAAATCGTTGATGCTTCCCTTAATATCTTATAAGAATATTTTCAAAGAAAATGTTTTATTTTATAAATATATGACTCTTAAATGATTTCAAAATAAAATGTGATATTTCTTTAAAAAGACTTTTGATTGCATCTATGTTAACATCTTTTGATGGATTTTAAGTTTATTTGGAGTTGATTTATTATGATACAATAATACCATATTGTATTGATGGGTTTGTGATATGTTTGACTGTGGATGTGTTATTTTTATACCATTCATGGTTTATGAAGAATGTATTGACATTTCGTATGCTAGTTTTAAAAAGAATGTTGTAACGTCCCAGACCCGAGTGCCACGCAATGGGTGCCCCGAAACCGGTTCACCACGTGACGTCAAGCGCATTTACCCAAACGCCTGAGGCTACCAACTAGCAGCGAGGTCCCAGGTCTGATAGTGGGGAAACAATGCCCCCATTTGTCAAAGTTCAGCGCAACGGAATACAAAATAAAACATACAACTATAGTGGAAGTAGTAAACATACTCAACGGAAATAACAATTATAGATGACATAATCAAATGTATATAAATGATGATGCTACATGTTTCAAGTTCGATGAAAACAACCAGAACATGTTATACATCAATACAGTAAAACATAATGCATAGTACAACTAAGCGAAGTAAACAGCTGGAAGTGGCATAGCGAGACTAGGCTAAGTCCCATGGCCTCCTTCTCCTCTGCAACAGTCAAGTACCTATATAGGGACTCTTGCCCATATCTACACCTGCAGCAACGTAATCTATTTGGGTCGAAAAGCCTGACCCAAACAGGGTGTGAGAAACATATCTCAGTTGGCACCCACCAAAGGCTCGTGCACAACTGTGTGTAAACCATGCGACAAGTGTGCAGTAGAAAAAAGAAATAAACTAATCCATACTCAAAATTAACTAACATACCAGTTATATTGCCATTTAATTATTCATTTAATCCATTTAATTTTGTATCATTTCGTTCTCAACAGCCCCAAGACCTCAGGCCAACCAGTATCTCGCCCTCAGGATAATATAGTGAACCACGCCCTTAGGCTATACAGAATCTCGCCCTCAGGAATTGTAACAGAATTCTCACCCTCAGACATATGAAGTGTCGCCCTCAGGCACAGATGTCAAGCCCTCAGGCACGAAAGGTTTCCCACCGGTGGAATAAGGACAACCCTCGGGCTAAAACAGTCACACCCTCATGCTAATATAGTATAGTGCCCATAGGATAATAAAAACAACGCCCTCAGGCTAAATAAGTAACCGGGTCATGCCAAACATATCAAAATGAAGTAAAAAAGAAATTCCTCTCATGGAAAATCTACAATTACTACATTAAAGGCATACCTTTGGGTATCTTGGCCAAACGGCTAAATAGTGGAACACACCCCGAGGGTGGTTCTGGATCCAAGCAACGATCCCAACCATCATTTTATTATCACAATTTAATCACCTATGCAATTCTAGGAATTATATATAGCAACGGCCTTAGCCATAGAACACCCCAACGTGGGTTCGTGGCACAAAAACGCACAAAAATGCATGAAAGTGGGAAAACTAACACAAAGCCACCTACCTTATATGACAACAAATGTTATACCCGAACGCCGACTCCATAAACTCTCAAGAATAGCGTAGATCTGATGAAGAACAAAACCTATTAAAAAATAAATAAATTATGTTAGGAGAAGAATTGATAAGAACCGTACCAGCAGAGGAGAGGGAATACTCGGGTGGTTCCAACGAGATTGTCTGAAGCCGAATCGGATTCCAGACGAATACCCGGCGAATCTACAAAGTTCTGGCCTCCTCCTTTGGCTCCAAATTGGCTCAAGTGTCTCCTCTACCAAATGAGTAGGTTACTTCCTGTTTTAATCCTAAAAAACAAAGTACATGGCATGTAATTATGAGTATACGGCGTGTACGTTTTTCATTTAACTGTTTATTTGGTGGCACCGCCACACAGTTCATCCGTCGACATGAGCACACGATATGTAATCCCAATTACGCGGTGTGTACTGTCGCCTAGATGGAGGCGACTCCACCGCCTTACTGTTTCAGCCAACCAACTGACTTCACGGCATGTAAAGTACCACTACACGGCGTGTAGTCGGTTCCTACACCCCTCGATGCTGACATGGCTACACGCCCCATGTACTCATCCCAACACGGCCAAAAGTACACAGCGTGTAGTTCCAAAATTTAGGATTTTTCCCCATTTTCCATTTTTTTCAAAAACACTTAATGAAAAGGAGAAAAGAAGAATCCCATACCTCAAAACTAAGAACCGGGTTCTTACAAACTTCCCCCCTTATAGAAATTCATCCCTAAATTTCCCTTCCAAGGGTGGCCAAGAATAAGCTCAGAACATCTCTGGCCACTGAGAACGTACATCGGTCTCCTGCTCCCAAGTCTTATCATGCACTCTCCCATGCTGCCATAGCACCCGTAAGAGAGCAACTGACCAGCCTCAGAGAACCACCGTGCTCTTGTCAACGATACGAATTGGATGCTCCTCAAAAGATGCACCGGCCTCTAGCTCAACCTCCTCGGGATGGAAAACGTTATACGGGTCTGAATGATAGTGGAGCAACTGAGACACGTGAAAGATGTCGTGCATGTCTCGGTATCGCTGCAGTAACCACAACCGATAGGCAACCAGGATGAATCTCTCAAGAATCTCAAATGGTACCACATACCGTGTTGAAAGTTTACCCTATTTCCCGATTCTCTTTTGTCCCAGCCTCGGCGAGACACACAAGAAAACCTGATCCCCGACCACGAACTCCAATGGTCGTCTATAGCGATCAGCATAAGAATTATGACGAGACTACGCGGTAGCCATCCACTTCTGAATCAACTAGACCTGCTCAGATGTCTCCTGTACGAGACATGGTCCCAGTAAAGCTGTCTCACATGCCTCTAACAAGCAGAATGGTGATCAGCACGGCCTACTGTATAAAGCCTCAGATGGTTCCATCTCAATAGTCGCTTGGAAGCTATTGTTATAGGAAAACTAGACTAAGGGTATATTCTTCTCCGATGATCCCCCAAAGTCTAGGATGCATGTACGCAACATGTCCTCTAGCACCTGTATCATACACTCTGACTGGCCATCTGTCTGAAGGTGGTATGCTATGCTCAGAAGCACCTGTGTACCCATCACCCTCTAATAACCCTGCCATAAACGAGACGTAAAGTGGGCGTCCCTATCTGAAACGATAGAACGAGTGACCCTATGAAGACGTACAATCTCTCGGATATACAGCCTTCCGAGCTCGTCAACACTGAAGGTCTCCTTGATTGGGAAGAAGTTGGATACCTTCGTGAGTCTATCCACAACAACCCACATGGCGTCATTGCCTCGAGGTGACCTTGGTAACCCCATCACAAAATCCATCGTGACATCGTCCCATTTCCACTCTGGAATGGGTAACTGCTGTAACATCCCAACTGGTTTTTGATGCTCTGCCTTCACCTACTGACAGGTGGAACACCTCGTAACAAAACTATCTATCTATCTCTTCATACCCGGCCACCAATACTGACGTCTCAAGTCATGGTACATCTTGGTAACCCCGAGATGAACTGCCCATGCTGAAACATGAAAATCCCGCATCATCTCCTCACGTATATTGTAACACCCAGAGATTTTATGAAAAAAATTCTTTTTAATTTCATTAATGTCTTGTGTTGTACGCTACAACAAAAAGATCTTGCACAACACCCATCCTTGACTTGCCTTTCATTGCACGCAATCACTTGCTTCCTCGATAGCGTGTGTAGTAAGCAATAACGAGTTTCACTAAACAACAATATGCTATTAAAATATTATTAAAACTAGCCGTTATGAATAGTAATAACCACTTTTTGAAATTTTGTAAATTTTAGTTTTCAAAATGGACTTCATTTTTGGATTCAAAATTTCGAAATTAGTTTAAGGTGAAATTTTGGCACTTTTCGGATAACTTTTATTTTTTCATGAATAGTGAAAATTACTAAATTTTAATTAAAAACAACCTTTTTAATAGAAATAATTAATAGTGATAAATTATTAATTTGATTGGTTTTAAAGTATATTTAGAATATATTTTTACAATTTAATACAATGTTTGTCATTGGATGTAATTTCACATTTAAACTAGACATAAACAAGTGTCAATCATTTGATAGTTATTATCTCTTAAGAACACACTATTTGTTTAGACGACATGAATTAATTTTTAAATTAATTAATGCAACTGATATTTTTTGAATTTGGTAAAATAGACATCATTTTTGAGTTCATAATATCAAATATATCTTAGGCCTAATTTTTGGTATTTTTCTGGAAACTTTCATTTTTTGATGAATAGTGAATCCACTAAGTGGTAGTTAAAAAAATGAATTTTTCATGAAACTTAATTTTACCGCTTCAGTGAGTGGAATTTCAAAAATCTGAGAGACACGGTTGATGTCAATAAGTAAAATGTGGTTCAATGAGATGAAAATAATTTTTGGTGAATAGTAAGTTTTTACTTTTTTTTACCACCGTTAAAACTAAATAAGGTAATTAACGGTAAAAATGACATTATTATTACCCTAACACATGTAATAATTCTATTGGATAAGTTTAATTCGACCAAAAACATCCTTAGGAAAAAATATGACCATTTCGGCCCACTTGGATTAGATTAGGACATTTATTATTAATTTATTTAAAGAAGGGTTAAAATAGTTAAAATCAAAGTTTAATAAGAAAATAATCATTAATAAAGGGTTATATATACGATAAATTAAACTATAAATATTCATTAGAAAGATAAAAATATTTCCTACATAATGGTATTTTATTTTTAATTTTTAGACATTAAATAATTTAATTTATTTATGACACAAAGATGATGCAGTAATTATCTTATTAATGAAATATTGACATAATTGATGTTATAAATACCCAAATAAATGTAATTTGAGAATTTCTATGAATTAAAAAAATTAAATAGGATAATATGATACCTTAGTATTGATTTAATTAACTTTTTCTAACTAATCATTCTATTATGATTTTTACAAAAATCAATTACTAAATAGTGTCAAAATTGACATAAAATAGTTTTTTAAAACAAATTTTATATTATTAATTGTAATTTTATTCCTAAAAATCTAAGGATAGGCCAAACGACTTAGATAAGGTTATATATATTATTAATAAACAACTTGGGGTTCATTTGGTTTTTTATTGTATGTTTATTAACCGTATAGTGTAAGAACTCAAAAAGACACGCTAAAAGTAAAATTATCTAACTTAAAGTTAAATATAGATGATAAGGTTAAAATACGAACATAAAATTGACTAAATTATATTGGATGAGAGGGATAGACCCATCCCCACATTAGAATCGAAATAAATCAATTTGGAGCTATTTAAAACAGAATATGACTTTATAAGAAAATAATATTTTTAGTTTTTCCAAAGGTGCCCCTCTACTCCCTTATAAAAGGCCACCTCCTCCCTCTCTTCCTCACACCACTTTGAGCCTTCAAGATCGGCCTACACCAGCCAAATTCTCATCTCCACTTCCCTAGAAACATCCTAGAGGTTCTGGTATTCTTCAAAGATCAATTTTAGTGCCCTAAAAGGAGATCTCAAAGAGGCGCTTCAAAAAATAGGTAATGTCTGTTACCGATTCTTACAACTTTATTTCTTCTTCCACTTCATCTTATTAGGTTGTATCATTATGAAGTAATAAAATCAGTATCACTAATATACTAATATGTTATTATATGTATGAAACAAACCTATTTAACCATCTATCCATCCTACGGAAAATGAAATCACCGCGCGTGTGTACGTACGGAATACCGTTTCCACGCCGTGGTGTAATCTATTTTCCACCACCACCATACTTGGATGGGTATAATGGTGTACATAATAAATATATATGATTATTGTTAAATTATATTTATTCTGAAATAGTATACATACACTCCAATACAATTCTACAATCATGAGAACGATATCATCGCTCGTGCATACTTATGGACTACCGTATCCACGATGTGATGAGATTCATTATCCACATTAACCATTCATGAATGATTATAAAGTATATATAATAAGTAATAATGAAATATATGAAATAATAATGACACTGTATTTATGTGTATATATATGTATGTCGTCTACTTAATTCAATTCAACTCAATAAGGAAACGAAAACAGCGTTCATGCGTACGTACGGCCTACCGTCTCCATGAACGGTGTATTTCTTTCCATTTACTGATCTAATATATATATGTATATTTTGAATATATATTATATATAAATCATCATTTATAATCTGGAATTATTTAATCATGATCTAAGTAATCATATGAATAATTACAAGTCAAAACACAGACGACAAATGAAACCATTTTAGCCAAAATGCTCTTTAACATGATATTTACAAAAGAACGGGTAAAATAAAGTCATAAGTGAACCGTATATGATATCATAACAATGAGTATGATTCTGGAATAAGTAAATGACATTATTTAAATAATTATACAGGAGTTTTGGACACTTACGATGTAAATCGGAACTAAGGTAAGGGAAAATCTCGCAATCTCAATTTTTATTAGAGATTGTTTATACTTCAGAATTTACTGGAGAATATTTATCATCCACATCCATCTTTCCTCAATATGTAATATTTATATCCTTATAAAGTAGTTTATATCGAATTTTACCCTTCGGTTTGTTTTTAGTAACAGATATGAAAGGAATCTTTTGTCGTTTTTCGTACGAGGTACTTTTTGACTTTTCCGACAAAAGTACGAGAAGAATGTTTATTTTTAACTTATACGACATGAATGGATTTATAAAAAATTATTTAAAAGAAGATTCCATTACAAGTTTTCGTGTTTATTTTTAAATAACTTCTTTTAGTTTAAAATTGTATGACATTTTAAGAAAGGAAAAATGTTTTTGAAGGAGAAAGGATATTTTCCTCAAGAATGGAGTTTCAAGAGTTTTATCACAAATATTTTCCATCTAAGATAATATAGGGTAATGTTTTTATCACTATTATTAGGTGGATTTGATTATGTCGTGATGGAAATATTTTTATAAATTCCATTATCTTATATGAATTGTTTTATGATGTCACGATGTTTAAGATTCCCATTTTTATTACATGGGTTATGCTATGATGTATGGTTTATGATTTTGTGGCACACATAAGAATGGTATCATTATGAGATGGGTGGGACCTATATCTCCCTCCAATGCATTGGATAAAGATTTTATATGTGATGAGATAGAAATGTCTGGAACAGCAGGTTAGACGAGTTTAGTGAAACAGGACTGAAACGAGGAGTGAACTCGGTTCAGAAATGGACTTTGTCCACTAAGTTATTCTTGGCAATGATTCTTGACTAAAAAGAAATGATTATTTATTATTATGTGTGTATGCCACAAAGTTTCATGTTTTATGTTATGATTATTGGGATTACATTTCACTACTATGATTTATCCCATGTTATGAAATTATGATTTCTTTTGCAGGTTAAGATTTCCAAAAGTTATGTTCTTTTGTATATGATGTGATTGATATTTCTTTTGTTTACCCTTACTGAGCATTTGAGCTCACCCTTTTATTTTTTATTTTCCCTAGGATATAAAGAAAGGTTTTAGGTATGAAAAAAATGAAGATATTTATTGTAGATGTTGAAGATCTTTCACCACGATTAGAAGATTATATTCGTAGTTTCCAATGACACTAAACTATTACGGTCCTTGTGTGTGTGTGTGTTTTTGTTAGGTACTAAGTATTCCGAAAAAGTAATGTAATGTACTTGTACGTCAAGATTTGGGTCTCTATAGTTGGTATCAGAGGAAAAGTTTAGTCATCCTTTGGAAACTAGGATGAGAAAACGTTAGTGAGATTCCTAGAGATATTTCTATGGTATGTCTAGGGATGTCCTTATGGATAAGTACACTTATAGGATATAGTCCGTGAACTATGGTAACGATAATAGATTATACCAAAGATGTTAGATATTGAAGTTAATCCCCCTTTATTATGATCTTTTCCTCTCACACTATTCTTTTTGGGTTTTAGAAAATGGCTGGAAACAAGATGATTCATGATAATGGAGGATACGGTGGAAAATGGAATGATATTCATCATGAGAAACCAAATGAAATGGGATTTGGAAGTCCAAACATCATTATTATGCTGAATCAGCAATCTCATAATATGATCAAGAAATTAAAATTTGGTAATTTTCCTGACTCGGCTAATAAGAGGAAGATGGAGTTTCATGATGATCATAGAGGAAAGAAAGTTCGATTTCTCTTATGTAAATCATGTGGTAAGAGGCATCATGGAGAATGTTTCAATGGAACTGGAAGATGCTTTGGGTGTGGAAAATAAGGACACAAAGCAAGTAAGTGCAAAAGAAAAAGGTTCAGTTGACACCAGGGATGAGGATAATAGTATTTCTACGACATCAACAATGGTTAAATGTTTTAAATGTGGAATGTACGGGCATTATGCAAACCAATTCCCTAAGGTAAAGTCTCATGAAGAGAATCAGTATGGCCGTATGGGTAGTATTTATGTTGATGATGATGAAGAGACTACAAATGATATGTGAGATGAAAGAATTGTTGAAGCTCGGTCAATGGTTTAGGAATGTAGTGGAATGATTACATGTTTATCATGTTTAATGTTGTATACGTAATCTCATGGTACTATAGAATAAAGAGACATCTAAGGATTGTTACATTGTTGTCTTTACTTGAGTTTTGAAAGTGTATGATTAATGGTACCAGTATCTATGAAAGGTTATTCAGATATTTTTGGAATGTAGATGATATGCGCATAATGAAGGGATAAGGAGAAAATTAAATGTTTGACAGTATTCATGAGCTCATGACTGATATAAGGAGAAGGCTATATCATGGATTGAGTATATAGAATTTTTGGATTTTGGTATGTGGAAAGAGTTAACTTTTGACATCATTCATGTTTTCAATAAGGTTTAGGGGGTATTCATTTTTCAAGAGAATACATGATTAAGTTATTCACATTATTGGAATGTGACCAACAAGATATATGGGGGATAAATGATGGTATTCACATGCTTGGTTAATGACATTTCAAGTAATCGTTTTATTTATACTATGAGCTTGGACCGAAGTATTTTAGATAATCCTAATGATTGGAATGGATTATGTTGGACTTAAGTTAGTATTGTTTAAGGGTAGAACTTTTTTTTGATATTATTTATGGGATATTATAATAATGTAGTTTTAGAAAAAGTAAAACCTTCAGGACGGGCGACACCCTATCACGTCAGACAAGGCTGTGGGAATCAAACCCACAACCAAAGTGCGACTGGCCTTTATCGCCTACCACTGGCCTACATGAAGTCCCTGTTTAGTAGAAAATAGTTTTATTATATTAAGCAGTGTGATATATTATGTATAAGTCAATTTTAGTAACCATATATGATTAATCTCACTATAGATGGACTTATGTATTTTTTGATAAATTTTCTAACCTCTTGTTTGAGACAGATGGAATGACCCATCATTCTATCACATGATCAGCTAACACATCACGAATGACAAATTCAACTTCATTTCATTAATATATGGAGTGGGAATTTTCCAAAGAACGACCAACGGTGTGACTATACCAAAATCACAAATGTATTTCTTCTAATTCCAATTTCATCAACTTTAGGGAAATGATCATGAAAACCAAAAATGTTATCCTAGATCTCTTATATCTGATGAATCAGATGGTACCTTAGATCATCACAAATTTATGGCTTTGTGATTGCTGGCTTTTCTATAGCCATGTTCTCTACCACTCTCCATTAGAACATGATGATTAGATTTCTCTTCCATATCCATATTTTCACCTAGGTGGAAACCCAGTGATTACTTTATTTGGGTAACCGTTACGTTTCATACTTTTGTTTTTAAAGATTGGTTTTTGTATTCCTTTTTAAGATGTACGTTTCTATTAAAAAAGCTTTCGAGTAGTAAACCATTTATAACCCCGACGAATTTCGAGGGTGAAATTCATTTTAAGGGGTGTAGAATGTAACACCCTTAGATTTAATGAAAAAAATTATTTTTAATATCATTAATGTCTTTTGTTGTACGCTACACCAAAAGGAGCTTACACAACACGTATCCTTGACTTTCCTTGCATTGCACACAATCATGACCTTCCTCGATAGCGTGTGTAGTACGTAATAACGAGTTTCACTAAACAACGATATGCTATTAAAATATTATTTAAACAAGCCGTTATGAATAGTAATAACCACTTTTTGAAATTTTGTAAATTTTAGTTTTCAAAATGGACTTCATTTTTGGATTTGGAATATCGAAATTATCTAAGGGTGAAATTTTGGTACTTTTCGGATAAGTTTCATTTTCTGATGAATAGTGAAAATTACTAAATTTTAATTAAAAACAACCTTTTTAATAGAAATAATTAATAGTGATAAATTATTAATTTGATTGGTTTTAAACTATATTTAGAATATATTTTTACAATTTAATACAATGTTTGTCATTGGATATAATTTCACATTTAAACCAGACATAAACAAGTGTCAATCATTTGATAGTTATTATCTCTTAAGAACACGCTATTTGTTTGGACAACAGGAATTAATTTTTAAATTAATTAATGCAATAAATTTTTTTGAATTTGGTAAAATAGACATCATTTTTGAGTTCATAATATCAAATCTAGCTTCGGCATATTTTTTGGTATTTTTCTGGAAACATTCATTTTTTGATGAATAGTGAAACCACTATGTGGTATTTAAAAAAATTAATTTTTCATGAAACATAATTTTACCGCTTCTTTGAGTGGAATTTCAAAAATTCTAGAGACACGGTTGATGTCAGTAAGTAAAATCTGGTTCAATGAGATGAAAATAATTTATGGTGAATAGTAACTTTTTACTTTTTTTACCACGGTTAAAAGTAAATAAGGCAATTAAGGGTAAAAATGATATTATTATTACCCTAAAACATGTCCTAATTCTATTGGATAAGTGTAATTCGACCAAAAAACAACCTTAGAAATAAAATATGACAATTTAGGCCCACATGGATTAGATTAGGTCATTTATTATTAATTTATTTAAAGAAGGGTTAAAATAGTTAAAATCAAAGATTAATAAGAAAATCATTTTTAGTATAGGATTATACATAAGATAAATTCGACTATAAATATTCATTAGTAAGATAAAAAGATTTCCTACATAATGGTATTTTATTTTTAAATTTTATACATTAAATAAATTAATTTATTTATGACACAATGTTGATGGATAATTATCTTATTAATTAAATATTGTCATAATTGATGTTATAAATACCCAAATAAATGTAATTTGAGACTTTTTATAAATTCTACTAATTTTCTAGGTTAATATGACATGTTAGTTTTAATTTATGTAACCTTTTTCGAACTAATCATTCTGTTATGATTTTTACAAAAATCAATTACTAAATAGTGTCAAAATTGACATAAAATATTTTTTTAAAACAAATATTATATTATTAATTGATATTTTATTCCAAAAAATCTATGGATCGGCCAAATGACATAGATAAGGTTATATATATTAATAATAAACAACTTGGGGTTCGTTTGTCTTGATATAGTACGTTTATTAACCTTATAGTGTAAGAACACAAAAAGACACGGTAAAAGTAAAATTATCTAACTTAAAGTTAAATATAAATGATAAGGTTAAAATAGGAACCTAAACTTGTATAAATTCTATTGGATGAGATGATTTCGATCCATACCCACCTTATCATCTAAATAAATCAATTTGGAGCTATTTAAAACCGAATATGACTTTATAATAAAATAATATTTTTAGTTTATCCAAAGGTTCCCCTCTCCTCCCTTATAAAATGGCACCTCCTCCCTCTCTTCCTCACACCACTTTGAGCCTTCATGCTCGACCAACCCCTGCACAAATCTCTTCTAAACTTCTCCTAGAAACAACCTAGAGGTCCTTGTCTTCTTCAAAGACCAATTTTAGTGCCCTAAAAGGATATCTCAAAGAGGCTCTTCAAAGAAGAGGTAATGTCCGTTACCGATTCATTCAACTTTATTTCTTCTTCCACTTATTCTTCTTAGGTTGTTTCATTATTAAGTAATAAAATAAGTATAACTAATATACTGATATGTTATTATAAGTATGAAACAACCCTATTTCACCATCTATCCATCCTAAGGAAACCGAAATCACCACGCGTGTGTACGTACGGAATACCGTCTCCATGCCGTGGTGTAATCTATTTTCCACCACCACCTAACTTGGATGGGTGAAATGGTGTACATAATAACAATATATGATTATTGTAAAGTGATATTGATTCTGAAATAGTATAAATACACTCCAATACAATTCCATGATCATGAGAACAATATCATCGCTCGTGCGTACGTATGGACTACCATCTCCACGACGCGATGAGATTCAATCTCCACATTAACCATTCATGAATGATTATAAAGTATATATAATAAGTAATTATGAAATATATGACATAATAATGATACTGTATTTATGTGTATATATATGTATGTCGTCTACTTAATTCCATTCAACTCAATAAGGAAACGAAAACAATGTTCATGCGTACGTACGGCCTACCGTCTCCATGAACGGTGTATTTCTTTCCAATTAATAATCTATTATATATATGTATATTTTGAATATATATTATATATAAATGATTTATTATATTCTGTAATTAAGTAATCATGATCTAAGTAATCATATGAATAATTACAAGTCAAAACACGGATGACAAATGAAACGATTTTACCCAAAATGCTCTTTAACATGGAATTTACAAAACAACGGGTAAAATAAAGTCATAAGTGAAACATATATGATATCATAACAATGAGTATGATTCTGGAATAAGTCAATGACATTATTTAAATCATTATACAGGTGTTTCAGACAATTACGAAGCAAATCAGACCTAAGGTATGGGAAAGTCTCGCAATCTCAATTTTTATCGGAGATTGTTTATACTTCAGAATTTACTGGGGAATATTTATCATCCACATCCATGACTCATAAATATGTAATATTTATAACCTTATACAGTAGTTTATATCCAATTTTACCCTTCAGTGAGTATTTAGTAAAAGATATGAAAGGAATCTTTTGTTTTTTTTTCGTACGAGGTACTTTTTTACTATTCTGAAAAAAGTACGAGAAGAATGTTTTTTTAACTTATACGACATGAATGGATTTTTAAAACATTATTTCCAAGAAGCTTCCTTTACAAGTTTTCATGTTTATTTTTAATCACTTCTTTTAGTTTAAAATTATATGACATGTTAAGATAGAAAAAAAAATTTTAAGTACAAAGAATGTTTTCCTCAAGAATGGAGTTTCAAGAGTTTTATCAAAATTATTTTCCATCTAAGATAATATAGGTTTCTGTTTTTATCCCTATTATTACATGGATTTGATTATGTTGTGATGAAAATATTTTTATGAATTCCTTTATCTTATATGAATTGTTTTATGATGTCACGATGTTTAAGATTCCCATTTTTATTACATGGGTTATGCTATGATGTATGGTTTATGATTTTGTGGCACAAATAAGAATGGTATCATTATGAGATGGGTGGGACATATATCTCCCTCCAATTAATTGGGTAAAGATTTTATATCTCATGAGATAGACATGGCTGGAATGGCAGGTTAAACCGGTTCAGTGAAACAGGACTGAAACGAGGAGTGAACTCGGTTCAGATATGGACTTTGTCCACTAAGATAGTATTGGCAATGAGTCTTGAATAATAATAAATGATTGTCTATGATTATTTGTGTATGCCAAAATGTTTCATGTTTTATGTTATGATTATTGGGATTTCATTTCACTACTATGATTTATCCCATGTTATGGAATTATGATTTCTTCTGCAGGTTAATATTTCCAAAAGTTATGTTCTTATGTATATGATGTGATTGATATCTCTTTTGTTTACCCTTACTGAGCATTTTTTGCTCACCCATTTATGTTTTCTTTTCCCCAGGATATAAAGAAAGGTTTTAGGTATAAACAAAAGGAAGATATTTATGGGATAGGTTGAAAATTTTTCACCACGATTAGAAGATTATATTCCGAGTTTCCAAATACACTAAACTATTATGGTCCTTATGTGTGTGTGTTTTTGTTATGTACTAAGTATTCCACAAAAGTAATTTAATGTCCATGTATGTCACTCTTTGTGTCTCTTCATATATCCCCTGGAACCCATACCCTCCATGGAAACGCAAAACCTCATCATCGCCTATCATCCAACTGGGAGGAGGGTCCTCACTTGCCACCGACCCCCGTAGAACTAGGTCGTTTGAAACTGATAGTTGTCTCATCCTCACTCTATCCAGGAGGGTAGAAGTCACAGCTAATGATGAAAGATAAGTTTGCCCCTGACTTTCATGCACCTCCAGATGCATTTCAGAGAACAAATCCATGAGCTCCCACTCACCACTAGCGTCCTGCACTTCCGGTATCTTAGTCTTCCTACTTAGTGCACCAGCTACTGCATTACCTTTACCAGGTGTATAGGCAAGCTCAAAATCGAAGGACTGTAGGTACTTGACCCACCTTCTCAACCTCAGATTCAGGTCACCCTGAGTAAAGATATAATTGAGGCTTTTGTGGTCGATGAAAACCACAAAATGTTCTCCCACAAAATAATGTCTCCAACAGTGCAACACATGCACAACTACAGCCAACTTGAGATCATGAATCAGGTAATTCCCCTCATGTGGCCTCAACTGCCGAGACCCTTACACAACAACTCGATCACCTTGCATCAAAACTTCTCCCAGCCCAATCCCTGATGCATCACAGTAAACTATATAGCTCCTTCCTTGCTCTTTGAGTATCAAGATCGGTGTTGATTTCAACCTTCCCATGAGGTCCTGAAAAGTTGTCTCGCAAGCTTCTGACAAAACGAAATTCATACCCTTCTTAGTCAAGCCCGTCAGCGGTTCTGATAAGTGGGAGAAGTACTGTATAAAACGCCTATAGTATCCAGCCAGCCCTAAGAAACTCTGTATCTCAAACACGTTCTTAGGCTGCTCCCCGGAAACTACTGCTCTCAACTTCCCTGGGTCTACTGCAGATCCTTCCTCTGAGATTATGTGAACCAATAAGTGAATCTGGTCCATCCAAAAGTGTCACTTCTAGATCGTATCATATAGCTGATGCTCTCTCAGTGTAATAAATATGATCTCAAGATGGGTGGCATGGTCGTGTTGAGTGTGAGAGTACACCATGATGTCGTCCATGAATACTACCACAAAATAATTAAGATACATATGGAAGACACAATTCATCGGGGCCATAAAAACTGCTAGCACGTTCATTAGTCCGAACGGAATAACCAAGTGCTCGTACAGACCATATCTTCTCCGAAAAGTTGTAAGCGGTATATCTGATTGTCTCACGTGCAGCTGATGATATCCTGATCTGAAGTCAATCTTCAAGAACACTTGTGCTCCACGAAGCTGATCAAACAGATCATCAATCTTCGGAAAGGGATATTGGTTCTTAACCGTCAACTGTTTCAGCTTCCGATAATCCACGCAAATTTCGAGGGTACCATCTGCCTTCTTCGCAAAAAGGACTGGAGAACCCCAAGGAGAAGTGCTGGGTTAGATAAAGCACTTTGCCTATAACTTCTCTAACTGTCTCTTGAGATCCTTCAGCTCATGTGTAGCCATCCTATAAGAAGGAATGGACACCGGTGCTGCTCCTGGCACTAGCTCAATAGATAAATCCACCTCTCACTCCAGAGGTAGACCCGAAAAGTCATCCGGAAATACATCCCTGAAAACGATCAACAACAGGAGGGAAATCCATCTGACATATCCCCTGGTCATCTAGATATACGCTCGCAATCTGGGCTATGAATCCACCTCACCCATGATGCTCTGGTCTAGCTTGACTCTCCTGAACAACCCATTCTCAATTGTATAGAAACTCTCCACCCTCTAGTGACGTGAAATGCACCCTATGAAGATAGGAGTCAACAGAGTCTCGAAAGGGAACCAACAAGTCTATCCTGAGAATGACGTCATAGATCGTCATCTCTAGTAAATAGAGTTCCTGAAGGAAGTGACACCCACCAACCTCAAGGGGGCACTCCTTGCACTCACACACACCAGCCGTTCTAGTCCCCAACGGAGTGTCTAGCGTCATGACAACAGAAGATGAAAAAACATAGGGCCCAAGGCTCTCCACAACGGCACAGATATGAAACTATGTGTTCCACCTATATAAAAAACTACAGAAGATAAGACAGAAGCTACTAGAATAGTACCTCTGACTGTCGAGGGTCCGGGGTCCTGCTCCTGCTGGGCCTATTGCACTGCATATGCCTGCCTAGTGTCGCGGCCCTACAACACAGCCTGGCTACCCTGAGCTATACGTCCCTACTGCCTCTTTGATCCTGGTGTCTGGATACCATGGACACGACCCCCATCTCTGCCTGCACGCCCCGATGTATTCCAGTTCCCTGACTGGTTAGAAGCCACTGGTCATGATCCCGTATGCGGAGTCTGCACTGAACCCCTCTCACTAGCCACTGGTGGATACGCCCTGCAAAAGCGTTGCAGATGACCCATCTTGCTGCAAGCTCAGCACTCTACTGGATCGTGTGGACACTGCGGTCTCTTGTTCCACTCTCTACCACACTTGTATCACCTGATCAGAACACCTAAAGAGGATGCCTAGATGGTACTACTACCCTTAGAGAAGTCCATCTGTCTTTTCCTCTTTCCAGCAGAAATAGTACTAGTAACTGGTGCTGAACCGCCCTGACCCACACCACTTTCTTCCCGTAGTTTCCTCTCTGTAATCAGTGCCTGATTCACGATGGTGTGTATAGTAGGATACCTGAAGACATTCACCAGTGGTCCGATGTCATTCCGATGACCATCCTCAAATCATCTGGCTCTCAGCATCTCATCACCCACTAGCATGGATGCAAAGCACTAAATCTCCGTAAAACGAATAGAGTAGTCCATCACTGACATAGTTCCCTGCTACAGATTCATTAACTCTCAAGCTCTATCTGCTCTCACCATCTCGGGAAATAAAAAGTCATAAAAGACTACCTAAAAGACTTCCCATTCCATGTTTCTATGATGCTCTGACTGGGTGGTAACATCCCAGCACATCTTGGCGAAATCGCACAGCATGTATGTCGCGAGCTTGACCATCTTCCCTGGAGGCATCTCAAGATGCTCGAAAATAGTCTACATCGATCCTAGCCGAGACTCCACAGCATGTGGTCTGCCATCCCCTGAAAACGTTGGTGGATGCTGCTGCTAAAAGATACGCGTCAGCTCATCCATAGATGTAGCAGCCTGCGGTGCTCCCTGAGAGGTCTGCATAAACCGCATAAAACCTTCACGGAACTGTGCCTCTATTCCTGTGTTCGTTATAATAGCTGCTGCTGCATATGGCTCTGATGGAGGATCCACTAGTAGCCCATGGTCTACCATATCTGTAGTATAATCAACGCCGCTCTCTTGGGGAACAACTCGTGGTCTTCTAAGCGGCATGACACTATAGGGTCAAAATCATGCATCAGATTCAAAGTTATTAAGTCTAAAACAAATAATCCACAAGGGAACACGAGGAAGAAGGCATCTCAAAGTTTGTAAAAACAAAACTACACGGCATGTACAATGACTACATGGCGTGTACTTGACTTCCCTTCCCCTTCCCGGGTCCTTCTACACGGCTAAGCCACACGACTCCCGTTAAACAAAACTAAATGACGTGTACTTAATCCCCATGGCATGTTTGGTGTTATTTTCAAGCTACCCATGTCGCTTATGACACGGCCGACTACTCGTCTTACAACTACATGACGTGTTACAACCGTACACGGCGTGTACAACACCCTATTTCCCAGCCACCTGGCTAACATCACATGGTCTGTCCGTGGACAAAACTACATGGCATGTCCCACAGGTACACGGCGTGTTCAGGGAGAGGTGACACTGGCCCGTGTTTGTTAGTTACATGGAAGAGTCGCTAGGTCACACTACGCAGCATTTTCATCATTGACATGGCGTGTTATGTACAGGAGTTCACCGACCCGTGTTGTTAGCTACACGGCCGGCCTCCGGGTCACACCACACAGACTATCTATTCGGTACATGACATGTTTTACCCAAGCCTTTCCCTACCCCATGTCGCCGCCCACATGGTTTGTGACACGGGAATAGACTATACGGTGTGTACTTAGGGCACACGATATGTTCTCAAAATGTTTATGTTTCTTCTCGAATAGAAGGACATACATGACATGTATAAAAATACTACACGACGTGTACACTTGGTTTCCAGAAAATATGCCTCAGAAACTTTCCCAGAACCCAGAAAACACTGAAAAACAACACCTAAGTGTCAAATTCCAACCCGTGAGGGCCCATACTCCCCACGAATCAAAGATTGACATCTTATATGTGTTATAACTAATAATCAGTCAATGATCCACCAAATTCCGGTCAATGGGGGCCCATACTTCCCAAAAAACAAAGTTTGGATTTCATTCGTTAAACAAGCTCATACAAGGAATAGCCTATCAAATAGCAGGTATTTTATCAGTGCAGCTATCACAACATCATGATTTTTTGCACAACACTTATCACAAAAACATGCAGTTTTTTAATGCACCTACATTTCATGGTAACTATGCATGGCATGTGATTCTAGAAAGAGCCTAAATGATGCATGAGATGGCATCCCCTCATCTCATTGGGTTACAACTAAATAGAACCCATAGATAAAATATAACAACATAATCCAAGTGCATCACCCAATGGTGAAAACATTTCAACTGTAATATTTTCAAAATCATAAGAAGTGAAAAATACGAGGTAGACTGGATTTTCCCTATACACGGGTTATCTACGCATGGGCACAGCTTATTACCAACTACCATTCGTCATATCCCTGACTACGGTTCCAAATAGTAAGTCAAAGAAAAGAACCCCTCTGATACCACTTTGTAACACCCCAGACCTAGGTGCCACGCAACGGGTGCCCCGGATCTGGTTCACCACGTGACCTCAAGCGCATTTCCCCAGACGCCAGAGGCTACCAACTAGCAGCGAGGGCCCAGTTCTGATAGTTGGGAAACTATGCCCTCATTTTTCAAAGTGCAGCATAGCAGAATACAAAATAAAACATACAACAAAAGAGGAGGTAGTAAACATACTCAACAGAAATAAAAGCTACAGATGACATACACAATTGTATATAAATGATGATTCTACATGTTTCATGTTCTATGAAAACATGCATAACATGTTATACATCAATACAGAACAACCGAAAGAAGATTATAGAAAAGCAAAGTAAACAACTGGAAATAGCATCACGAGACTAGGCTCGGTCCCATGCCCTCCTGCTCCTCATCAACAGTCAAATACCTATACAGGGACTCTTGCCCTTATCTACACCTGCAGCAATGTAATCTATTTGGGTCGAAAAGCATGACCAAAACAGGGTGTGAGAAACATATCTCAGTAGGCTCCCACCAAAGGCTCGTGCTCAACTACGTATAAAGCATGTGACAAGTGTGTAGTAGTAAAAAGAAATAAACTATGCTGTACTCAAAAGTAACTAACTTACCAATTATATTTCCATTTAATTATTCATTTAATCAATTTAATTTAGTATCATTTCGTGCTCAACAGCCCCAAGCCCTCAGGCCAACCAGTATCTCACCCTCAGGCTAATATAGTGAACCACGCCCTTAGGCTATATAGAATCTCACCCTCCGGAATTGTAACATAATTCTCACCCTCAGCAATACAAAGTGTTGCCCTCAGGCATAGAAGTCAATCCCTCAGGCATGAATGGTTACCCTTAGGTGGAATAACGAAAGCCCTCGGGCTAAAATAGTCACGCCCTCAGGCTAATACAGTATAGTGCCCACAGGCTAATAACAACAACGCCCTCAGGCTAAATAGGTTACCAGGCCACGCCCAATATATCAAAATGTAGTAAAGAAGAAATTACACTCATGTAAATTCTAAAATTACAAATTTAAATGCATACCCTCGGGTATCCTGGCCAAATGGCTAAATAGTGGAACACACCCCGATGGTGGTTCTAGATCCAAGCAATGATCCCAATCAGAATTTTATTATCACAATTTAATCACCTATTAAATTCTAGGCATTAAATATAACAATGACCTCAGCCACACGAAACCCCAACATGGGTTCGTGGTACGAAAGCCAACAAAAACACACGACAGTTGGAAAACTAACACAAATCCACCTACCTTATATGCCAACGAACGTTATACCAGAACGCCGACTCCAGAAAAACCCAAGAACGACGTAGATCTGATGAAGAACAAAACCCATTCAAGCGTAAATAACATAATTTAGGAGAAGAATTGGTAAGAACAGTACCAGGAGAGGAGAGGGCTTACCCGTGCGGTTTCAAAGAGATCGTCCGAAGCCGAATCTGATTCTAGACAAACACACGACAAATCTTCAAATGTCCTGCACCCCCCTTTGGCTCCAAATCGGATCAAGTGTCTCTTCTGCCAAATGAGGAGGCTAATGCCTGTTTTAATCCAAAAAAACAAAGTCAATGGCATGTACTTCTGAGTACACGGCGTGTACTTCATTCATTTAACTGTTCATTTGGCGGCACTGCCACACTGTTCATCCATCGACTTGTGTACACGACATGTAATCCCAAGTAAACGACGTGTACTGTCACCCAGATGGCGGCGACTCCAACACCTTACTGTTTAAGCCTACTGACTGACTACATGACGTGTAAGGTACCACTACACGTTGTGTAGTCGGTTCCTACACCCCTCTTCGCTGACATGGCTACACACCCCGTGTACTTATCCCAACACAGCCAAAATTACATGGCGTGTGGAAAATAACATGGTGTGTAGTTCCAAAATTTAGGATTTTCCCCATTTTCCATATTTTCTCAAAAACACTTAAAGAAAAAGAAAAAAAATCCCATACCTCAAAACTAAGAACCGGGTTCTTACAAATGTTTATGTAATGATTAAACCTGTTCATATGAGGAATAGATTGGACTTAATATGTGACGGGTGGAGCCCAATATAGATCCTCGATGCATCGGTAGGTCTCAAGAGACAAACTAGTGTCCTGGAACAAGGCCTTGCAAAAATATTATTTGTAGTCTTGGCATGAGGACTTGGCTATGTGGTTATGATAGTCTGGCATTATGCATTCCATCATTATGAAAGTGGTTATTGATATTTCATGTGATTATTCGATTAGTAAAAATATCCATGTGAATAAGTAAATGGCATTATTTCATTTTATTTTTTCCATAATATGTTGAAGTTCATGTTTAAAAGGCTTTTGTTTTAGTTATACATTGTCATAAATATTTATTCTTATTTATGAAAGTTTCTGCTATATTTTTATCCTTACTGAGCATTTCAGACCACCCCTTTTCTATGTTTTAGTTTTCCCAGGGCGTGATGAAGTAATTTATGAATGACCTGCAGGGATAGTATGAGTGGATAAGAGTTTGGACTATGGAGACTATATTGTTGTAGTTTTCATTTTATGATGTAATTTAAAACTTTATGAATATATCTAGTGTTTCCAAGGCTACTAAACTAATCAGTCTTTCGATATTTGATCATTCTTGTGATCATTCCAATGTTAGGTAATAATGCACCGACTTTGGGTTTCTTGGGTCAGGGAATTAAAACAAAATTCAAGGAAAAATATGACTGTTGAAGGAGGGATCCAACTGTAGGAGAAATTATTATAAATATGAGGTCATTTTAACATGCTTATGGTATGTTTACCACTCATGTGATTGAATGTTGTTGATGTTATTTTCAGATAGAGATACTCTCATGATTTGTGCGTACTGAACATCTTGTTTAGCTTGATTAGTGTGACTTTGATTGTTGATGAGTACAATTGAGGGCTTCCCTTATTGGGAAAAAATAGGTATCGACAATCTTATAGTTATAGGACTTGCGTGGATAAGAAGACATAGGTGATGACTAACTTGAAGTTCGAGGAACTGCAGGGATAGCAAGACAAATTCAGATATTCCTTTTGAGGGATTACCCTAGGTGTGGGTAAGACATATATTCTTGAAAGTATAAATCAAGTGACCTTTATCCATGGATGTTGGATACCGTTCTATTTGGGTTAAAAAATTTCATACCAGTTACATGTTTTGATTCATGTTTATTTCCACTATATTTTGATAAAGTAAGAATATAAAACTTTCTTTTAAATTTTTGTTATTTTGTATAATATAATAAGTATGATTCTATACGCTCTAAGGTATAATCTATTCCTAGTGAAAATTCCATAAATTTCATTTCTGGATCCATATTTCCCGAACATGGAATGTTTGTATAACTAAAAGAGGTCTTGTGATTTTACCTCGTTTAACCTTGATAAACATAGTTTTATATATGATCAAAAACGAATATTTTTAAACATACAATTCACCCCCTCATGTAATTGAGAATCTACATTCATATGTCGAACCTACAATTGGTTTCAAAGGAGGTCTCTGAAATACTTATATTCACATAGAAGTTTTCTTTTTCAAGTTTTTATTTATCAAAATATTTTAATTCCTTCAGAATTTTTATCCTTATTTACAATCATTTTTTATTAACATTTTTTTGGAAAGATATTTTCATTTAGATGGGTGGAATGAATGTTAGTTCTATTGAAAATTTAAACCCTACTAAACCACCTATATTTTATGGTAATGATTATTAATATTGGAGAGATCATATGAATACTTTTTTATATTAAAAATGGTATGGACAACTTTGTTATGCTTATTGGAGATTACATGATTCCTGATAAAGAATTTAGATCTTTCACTAACAAATAAAACTCAGAATATCAACTGAACTGCAAGGTTCACAATACATTGTTGTGTTCCATGTCCACAAATATATATATATAGTTAGATTTCTTCTTGTGTAGATGCTAAATTTATCTGTAAGAACTTCGATGTTTCTCACTATGGTACATCCAAAGTAATAGAATCTATTAGAGCTATGCTTAGAGCAGAATATCATGGATTTCTATTTCCTTATTGAGAACTAGTTTGCAAGGTACAATATAGTTTTATGAATATTGTTAATAGTTTAAAATCTACTAGTGTGAAAGGTTTAGATGATCGATATCTTGTGGACAAGATTATAGATATCATGCCTAATGAGTGAGAATTAAAGAGAACATCTATTGATGAGAATATTAAAGTATCTCAAATTAGTCTTGATGAGCTTTTTGGAACTATCCTTCAACATGAGACAAGAATGAAAAAGGATACTGATATGAATAAGAAGTAAAATGTTAATGGAAGTGTAGCCTTTACAACTAAATCTAAAACTCCAGAAATGGCTACAAGATTCGGTTATATGAAAGTCAATTTTTTATCTGATTCTGGGGAAATTGAAGATAGTCAGAATAAACTAGAAATTCATTCTCAAAGGACGATATTGACAGTGGGGAAGAAAGAGATTCAGTATTGATTTAATAGGAAATAACGAAAATAAATGAAAGGCGTAGAAGTATGTTGTTATGAATGCAAAAGTGTAGCGCATATTAGGCCAGATTAACCTATGCTTAAGAAAAACGATTGAAAAGAAAATCCATTCCGAAAGGAATAGATTGAAGTACTATAAATCTAAAGATAATAAATCGTTGAATGTTAATGTCACATAAGTTACAATTAGTGGTGAATATTTTGATGAATCCTCAGAGTATGAATCTCCTGATCAGAAGAATATTGGTTCTTTAGCAAGACTACCCATTGAAAATCATTGTCTAGTGGACAAGGTACACAATACTGAATCTATAACTAATGTATCTTTAAATGAAAATTTTAGTGATGATAAATACTATAAGTCTTTATTTAAATAATCTACATATGATGAAGATAATATATTACCTATCAATGAAGAAGTATCTATGTTAGCTAAACTTCATTGAAAATGAAAATTCTAACCTCAAGAAAAAACATGATCCGGAAAATTTATGAAATTATACTTTATCTAAAGAACTATCAGATACATCTACTGATCTTTATAAGAAAATTTATGATTTTGAAGTTGTTTCAAAAATCCTTGAGTTATTTAATTCTGAGAAGGATAAACTTTCGAAGGATCTTGAAATTGAAATTTCTATGAAAAATAAATTAAAGTGTAACTATAGTTCTAAAACTAATGTTTTTTAGGATAAAAACTTGGTTATTAAAATACTTTTATAAATATTTTCCTTAAAGAAGTTTTTGTCAAACTTTACTTCTGGTAAGGAATATTTTTATAAGATGTATTCCCAAATTCTTTTTCTAGGGAATAGTTTTGGTTTCTGTTATACTAATTCTAAACCAGTTTTCAGTAATAACTATTTTTTTCTCAATGTTCTCCATTCTGCACTAAATTTCACTATGGAGGACATTGGGAAAAAAATTCTTTAAATAGAACTCAGTCTTTATATTTTCATAAGGTTTATTTTTTATGAAAATTTGGATACCCATAATCATAGTTTCTAAAATATACAGAACCAAGAATGTTCGGATTACGAAAGTCTAAAACTATTATTTTTAGGAAAATAAAGAATGTACCAAAAAATTACATGGTACGTGGATAGTAGATGTTCCAGACATATGACTGGTAACAAAAAAGTATTTGAAAATATTATCAATATGCAAAGATGAAAAGTAACATTTTGATATAATGCTTAAGGAGAAATTATTTGTATATATTACAGTGTTCTTCTTATAAAAACACTAATTTCAAATGTTTGATTTGTTAAAGGTCTTAAGCACAACCTCATTAGCATAATTAAATTATGTGAGGACGGTTACCCTATAAATTTTAGGAATGAGAAGTTCTTATTAAACAATTAAATGAAGACTTTATTCTTTCTTCCCATAGGCAAGAGAATTTATACACACTAAACATAGAAGACATTATAAGGAATGATCTACCTTGTCATAGTGAAATGGAAAATCCTTATTGGTTATAGAATAGAAGACTAGGACAATGTAACCATATGAACATATGAAAACTCTCTGATCTTAGATTCTAATCTTCAAAAGTTTTTGATCCTTGTCAATATGGAAAGCAACATAAATCACATTTTAAATCAAATTTTGAAGTCTCAACTATTGATGGATTACAGTTGGTGCATATGGATATTTTTGATCCAATATAAACTGGAAGCCATAGAGGCAAGTATTATATATTTTTCCTAGTTGATGATTACACGAGATTTACTATGGTCTATTTTCTAGAAAATAAATCTGAAAATTTTAATTATTTCAAATTTTTTAGAACATATGTTAAAAAAACTCCATTGGTAACTATTCATAGTGATAATGGAGGATAATTTCAAAATTCCTATTTTGAAACATTTTTTAGTAGAAAATTAATTACTCATAACTTCTCAGCTCCAAGAACTCGTGAACGAAATGGTGTTATTGAAAGAAGAAATAGAATTCTTCAAGAGACAACCAGAACTATTTTGTGTAAATATTCATTTGCTAATACTTTTTTGGCCGAAGCTCTATGTACTTTTTGTTATACTATTAATCATGTTTTTATAAGACCATTTCATAATAAAATCCCCTATGAGTTATGGAATGGTAGAAAACCCAAACATTCCTACAGCAAAGTATTTGGTTTCAAAGTACTCATTATGACTACTAAAGATAATCTACATAAATTCAAACTCGAAATATGATGAAGAAATTTTAGATAGGCTACTCCACAATATCTAAGGCTTATTGATTATTTCATAAAAACACATTTACTATTGAAGAAATAATACATGTTAAATTTGATGAAACAGATCATATTATTTTTAAACAACCTCAATCTACATCATTTGAGGTGTTTTCAAAAACTGATTATCAAACCTTGATATATGATTCTTGTAATAAATAAAATATTCAAGAATATATATATAAATTATTTACCCTAGAAGATTTACTACCATATATTGATGAAATTATTTTACAAAACCTGAAACTGTTGTTTCATATGAATCATCATAGTGAGAGTATCATTGGTGATGTAAATCAACCTGTAAGTACTAGAAGTTCCTTATGTAATTAAGAAGATCATTTATAATTCATTTACCAATTAGAACAAAAAAACCAATGATGCATTAGGTGATGATGATTGGATAAAATCCATATAGGATGAGATGAATGAATTCGAAAGGAATAATGTCGAGACTTCAGTTGAAAGACCTAAAGAATATTGTTTTATTAGAGTAAAACGGGTATTTAGAAATAAGTGTGATGAAAATGGAGTCATAGTATGAAATAAATCTATATTTGTTTCTAAAGGATATAATCAACATGGAGTAATAGAATATGAAGAAACCTATGATCTAGTATATAGATGTGAATCTATTCATATTTTACTTTCATTATTCGTATTCATAAATTTAATACTTTTTAAAATGGAAGAAAGTTGTTCTTTCCTTAATGTATATGTTTAGGAGGAAGTTTTAGTTGAACAACCTCCAGGTTTTGATGACCCCAAACATCCTAAACATGTTTTCAAACTTATCAATGATTTATATGGACTTAAATAAGCCCCTCGATCATGGTATGATTGAATTACTGAATTTTTGTTACAAAAAACTTTTGTTATGGGAAATGAAAATCCAACTCTTTTTAAAAATAAATATACGAATTTTTTTCATATATATGTTGATGATATTATATTTGGCTCAACTAAACAATAATTAACTGATTCCTTTGCGGATGTAATGAAATATGAGTTTGAAATGAGTATGATGTGTGAGTTAATATTTTTCCTTGGTTTTCAAATTTCTCCAAAACCAGAGATAATTTATATATCCCAACATAAGTATATTAAAGATATTATTTACAACTATATATATGAAAACACTAAGAGTATAAATACTCGAAATGTTACATCAAATCCACTTGATCTTGATGAAGCTAAGATACTAGTATATCAAACATCATTCATAGTTATGATATGAAGTTTAATATACTTGAAAACTAGTCATCCAAACTTAATGTTTTCAGTATCCATATGTGCAAGATATCAATACAACCCTAAGGAATATCATTTAAAGGTAGTTGAAATATTTTTTCACTATTTAAAGGGAACCATGGTTATATGACTCTTTTATAATTATAGAAATCATTTTGTTTTAAAATGTTTTTCGGATACTGACATTGGTGGATCTAGAATTGATATGAAGAGAACATTAGAAACATGTCATTTCATAGGAGATTAATTTGTTTCTTGGTCATAAAAAAAGGAACACTCAGTAGAACATTCCACTGATAAATCTGAATATGTAGTAGTTAGAAGTTTTTGTGCCCAGGTGTTGGGGATGCAACACACACTCAAAGAAAATGGAATGAGTTTTTCCAAAACAAAAATATTGTGTAATAATAATAGTTCCATTTCTAATGTAAAAAACCCTACATATCACTCACATGAAAAACACATAGATATTAGTCATAAATTTTTTAGGGATTACAAAAAAAATGAGATATCATTCTTCAATTTAGCAGAACACATGATCAACTTGTGGATATTTTCAAAAAAATGATTAACCTCCGATATATTTGTATACATTTAACAAAATTAAAGTATGATAACTGTATTGTAATCTTCCATGTTAACTTCTTATTGAAACACATTTCTTTGTAGTAAAAAACTCCATTTCATCGGGGGTTATATTTTCTTATTATTCAAAATTATCGTAGTCAAAAAAATATAAGTAAAAAATCATTCTTAATAAAATTTTCACAGAAAAAAATTTTCTTAATCAAATTTTCATAATAAAATTTTCCTATATATTATTTTTAAAGAATTATGAAATCTAATGTTCCTCAAGAATAGTTTTTCTCAACATGGATAATTTTCTTAAGAATCCAAAAGGCATGTTACCTTTCTTAAATTTTACTAATCATCTTTTTAATTGCTAGTATTTTTATTTTGTTTTAATTTTTTTGGATTCGCTTTTCCATAAATCATTGTGTCTATCCTAAAAAACTAAAAAGATAGGAACCTATCAAATCCTTCATTGGATATCATCTGAACTATAATATCTGACTAAGAATATTTCAACTATCTGATCAATAAAAGAAGTTGAATCATCGCCTCAGTATTATATATAAGGCATCCCCTGATGTTTTTCCCTCATTTATTTTCATGTCTTGGCATGTTAAATATCTACCCATGTACTAATGTTCGTTATAAATCATTAGGTTTTCCTTAGTTTCGTATGTCATTATAATAATATCCTGAAAAAGATATGTCTTCAGTAAAGGAAATATCTGAGTGTCATATATTTAGTGAAATGTTGGTGGATTCAGAATTCTATGCTATTTATGACTCTATCATTTTAATGAATATTATGTTGAATGGCTAGGAGAGCCTATGCATATCAAAACTAGAGGTTCATGATCCGGTGTATCTGGAGTTGTTGATTGAGATCTATAAGACAATAAGTTTTTTTAATGAAGGAGGGAGTGACATGTTTTCATACATGTGTTATGGGAAGACCTACACCCTTTCCTACACTAAGGAAGCAAATTTGACTGAATTCATTATGAGGGTGAAGTAGAATTTGGTACATACAAATTACCAGATGGATCAATATCATTTGATAAGGAGAAGGATCTTGCTTGTCTTGTCTTGAAATATGTGAATAATTTGAATACTGTTCATCTATCTACAAACCATCAGATTCATGAGTTATGTGTTCAATGTTTTATCATTCTGAGAAAAGTGGATAAGGAAACCCTGCTGAAATGTGATATATATATTCAGGATTTATTGTTGAACATCATGAAGATAAATTTGGTGATGTATATCTTGGTTATAATGGAGAATATCAATAATGGTAATTTGAAGTCTCAAATTATCATGTATTCATCCATTTTATCAAAGATTATAGTTCTTTGTCTAGAATCATTCAAAATGACATGTAATTTTAAGACTAAGAATTTCAAAGTAATGTTGTTGAGTGATGATACTCTAAGGAGGATGAAGGTTGTCTTTAATTGTCAATTTGAATATTTCTATAACTTTTCTAAATTAGAAATTGAATCTATTTCAATGAAACTGGAAGTGTTTGTGACTTCCAAGAAAGGTGGAAGGAAGAGGAAGATGAAGGAACCTGTAGAGAATGAAAAAAATACGCATGGATAAGAAAACTCCATCAGAACCCCTAAATATAATGAAGAAAAAGACTTACCCTGATGAAGTAGTGGCTAAGTGGAGATAATTCAAGAAGAACGGGAATGAAGGGGAGCCTACTTTTGGTTTGGACCATGCTAAGGAAAATTCTCTAATGATAAAGGTAGTTGAGGGTCTTCAGCAGAAAGGGATAGAAAATAAGCAGTGGAAGAAGTTGTCGGAAGATGAAACTATTCAATCCCTTATCAAGGCTATTAAGAAAGCCTCAGACCAACACCAGGTAGTAGAATCATTTCTTCAAGAATCTATCTGAGTGACTCTAAGAAAGAAGATGGGGATTCTAAAACTAAATCAAGAAAAATAAAGAGTCCCAGAAGAAAAAGTGGAAGAAGAATAAGAATAATTATTAGGAAATGTTGATATAGAAAACATGACAAGGAAAGCAGAGGATTATAATGAGAAAGAGAGTCCTTCTAAGGAGATACCAATCCAAACTTTTGACAGAGAGTCTTAAAAACATTATACACCTAGAAAATAAGATAATGTTTACTTAGATGTAAATAAACTAGCTGAAGAGGAAAGCATCAATAATGATTTTATCAAACCAGATGATATTGTGGAAGGTAATGAGAAAGATTAATTAGATGAAGATATAATTGTTTAGTTATCAGATAGTGAGAATGAATTACCCAAACATGAATAGATCATTTAGAGAGCCGATAAGTGAAAGTATGTGTTGGATGATACACTTAGTAAATCATTAGTGAAAACAAATGTTGGTGCTTCGTCAAAGAGGAAATTTGAAGAGTTAGAAGAAAAATCCTCACCAACTAAACTTCCTAATTTGGAATCGTCCTTCAATAGATATGATTTTGAGGTAAAAAACCTGAAAGGTTTGTTAATACCATTCCCTTATTTCTGAAAATTGACTCCAAATTCCAGATGCTTCAACATTCGATCAATTAGAAATCAGATTCAATTTTCATAATTATGGATAAATGTGTTGGTCTTGATACAGATTTTAAATCTTTTCTCATTGGTTATGAGGCTCATAACAGACCTTGAAATAAGATTAATAGTCACCCAGGAACGAAAATCAATGTGATAAAAGCCTTTGATGAATTTCAATATTTTGTGAAGGTTTATTTTGACACAGAATAAGGGAAGCATAATAAGCTTACCCATTATTTTTATGAAAAAAAATTATCTCGAACAGACTACTCGGAAGCAAGAAGTCAAGGACATGAATGGCATGCTTAATTCAATGGATATTAATTGGAAGAGATAAAGGGATCCCAGAATTGATTTTGAGGAAAATCTTGTCAAGAAGGAAAAAGTTTTGAAAGCTCACATAGGATGTCTTAATGTTCAGAAAGAAAAAATTAATGCCTCAGAGAAGAAAAGAGATGATCAGGATAAACTCCTGATGCATTTTCAAGAGGATCACAAAGAGATTAATAAGCTTCAAACCATTTTGAAGAAGTTAATTCCAAATGAGAATGAAGGATAATCTTATACCATTCCAATATTTTGTTGAATTTTATTCCTTGCAAAAATCCCTTCAATCATATTTTAATTTTGTTTTATCATCATACATTTGGTTGGTTAGTACTACTATTTTAGGAAACAAATTTTTCTTTCGTTCCCATTATTCTTTTTTTGAATATCACAAAGGAAGAGAAAGGAATGATAAAAATAATACTATGAAAGAAGATATTCACCTAAGTAAGTGGGAGTTAATCTAATGGGAATTTCTTATAAAACAATATTTTCATAGAGAAGTAAATGTAAAATATCATTCAAGAAATTAAGAATATGATCCATAGGGATTTAAAATCTTAAGGGGAGTTTGTCACATTCACTATGTTTCATATGTAAAGGGAGATAATTTCTATTTTCTGTTCATAGTGAAATTTTTTACGTAGTTTTATTCTTTTTCAGAAGGATGATCGTGCTTTCAAAATGGGAGGAGATTGTTGAGTCAAAAATATTTCATTAAAACTTTTCTATTACACTATGTTTTGAAAATCATAATCACTCTATCTTAAGGAAAATTTCATTTTCCAGAAAAAATCTGTTTATAATGAAAATATTCCTTCACCAAAGATATTTATCCTTATCCTTGTTTTCATTGTTTATTTTATAGTTTCTCAAATTCTAACTCATTTTATTTTGAATGTATAAAAATTGATTTCACATCTAAAACATCAGAATCCTATAAATCCTTAGTTATATAAGTATTATGTTTTCGGACTCCAAATTTGTTGAAATTTAGATTCTTAATTCACTAAAATTTAGACTCTGAATTCTCTAATATTTAGACTCTGAATTCGATGAAATTCAGACATCGAATTTGTTGAAATTCAGACTCCGATTTCCTCATAATCCAGATTACGAATTCCTCATTATTCGGACTCTGATTTCCATAGAATTAAGACCTTGATTTCCTCATAATTCAAACTTTGAATTCTTCAGAATTCAGATTCTGGAATCTATAGAATTCAAGCATGTAATTTCATTAAAAAAAATAATCATATCATTCCTGATTTATAGTCTTCAAGTGTTCATTTTTTGAGTCTTGGAACTTTATTTTTTTCCTTTGACTCCAAAAAAATGGATTTGGTTAAGTAAACATATTTTGCTTAAAATTGTTTCAGTTATGAACTGAGGTTGTACAAACTATTTCTCACTAACCATTGTTTGAGTGACACGAGTACATGTCCCTCATAAATTCACGAAAAAATATGACAGTTGGAGGAGGGAGCCGACCATTAGAGAAATGTTTATAAATAAGAGCTCATTTTAAGGATCTTATGATATGTTGATCACTCTAGACATTTCATGAAGTTGAAGTAATTTCTAGAGAGATACACTCATTCTATGTGCATACTAAACATCTTTTTCAGCTTCATTAGTGCGTCTCTGATTGTTACTGATTAAAATTTAGGGCTTCCATGGATAGGAAGACAGAGGTGATGACTACATTATAGTTTTAGGACTTCCATGGATGAGAAGATAGAGGTGATGACTACTATGATGTTCTAGGGATTTCAAGAATATTAAGATAGATTTTGATATTCTTATCAGGGTGTTATCCTAGGTGTGGGTAAGACAGACTTTCTTGAAAGTATAAATTAAGGGTCCTTTATCCAAGGTTGTTGGATAACTTTCTCTTTGGGATAAAATATATCATATGTGTTACTTGTTTTGTTTCACAATGATTTTCACTATATTTTGATAAATAAATAAATTATATCCTTATTATACTTTATTTTACTTTTGTATACTCTGGTATGTATGATTCTATATTCTTTAAGGTACAATCCTTTCCTAGTACACTTTCCTTATTTTTCATTTTCAGAACCATATTTCTGGAACCTATCATGTTTGTAGAACTAAAAGAGGTCATTTAAATTTACCTTTTTTTAAAATGTTAAACATAGATTTCTTTAAGGTTAAAAACAATATTTTAAAACATACAATTCACACCATATTTTAATTGAGAATCCACATTCTTATTTCGATCCTAAAAGAGGTACATATAAGACCCTTCATAGTTACTGAACTTAGAGGTTATTCTAATGGAGATTTATATTTCAGTTGAATTACAACTAGTACAAATATTTTATTATATATATTATGAGTTATGTAATAAGTCTAATAAATTTTTTCAAGAAGTCCTCAAGAGTCCAAAAGTTGGTGAATATGAAAGAAAATATGTGGTAGTGATAAAATAGAGATATCCGAAAATATTTATATCATAATATTGTAATTACAATGTAATAATTAAATTTAAGGGGTTATAATGTCAGCCCCAAATATTTTATATTTATTTCAATTGGAATAAAATTTATGTATTCGATATATTACATTACATGAAACATTGGGTTTAAAAGAATTTCATTTCATTATTGAATTATTATCAACATGAAATTGGATTGGTGTAAAATAATAACACTAACTAAATTATAAAAAATATATCTTTTTGACATGTATATAATAATTTAATTGATATCAATTGAAATAAAATATTGATGGTCAAAAAGATGTGTTTTTCTAAATAAAATATTCATATATTGTGAATTTTTGTTAGTAAATTAAATTATTCTCTATTTATGAAATATTTAATGATATGTACATATTAAATAATTAGTCTAATTTATTAACATTCATCTAATATTTTATTTCGAATTTTATAAGAATAAATCTAATTTTACTATTATATTTTTTTTAAATGGTGTTAATTGAATTTTTAATTATAATTTTCAAAAATATTTATTCATCTTATTGAAATTTAATCCTGAAAACTAGATTAAATATTTTTATTTTGAATTTATAAATTTATTGAACATGTCATCTTATATTTTTGTCATCATGAATTGTAACGGTTGAAAATATTTGTCACCTTGGTAATGGTAAATAGAGTAATTATGGTTAAAATAAAGTAAAAAAGAATCAAAATGTATATATATATATAATGAATTATTAATATTTAATTTGTTTATTTCAAAACATAATTATATTATATTTGATGATATGTGATCTTGGTACCATTTTTAATTGATAATAGTAAGACTGTGGGATTTTGATAATTATTTTTTTAGAATTAATTTCTCTTTTCAATATTTTTTCTTTCACATAGAATCTGATATATATATTAATATATATATTAAAAAAATCATTTAAACATTACTTTCACCTAAAACACTATATTTTCTTTGACTACACGTAATACCAACTTGGCTTTCTCTACTAACAACACTAACGTGGCATATGATGCATGCAACACTAAGTTTCTCTAAAACATACTAATATATAAATTTATTTAATTAATGGAGATATTTTTAAACTAAAAATTTAAAATAGTAATAGTAATAATAATAACCTCTTTACAAGTACTTTTTATAATTTTTTTTAAATCATATTGATAATGAAAAACCTGAGTTTTTGTAAAGTCCTTTTATGTTTAAAAAATCATTTTCAGGAATGAACAACTTCTAATAATCTATAAATATTTAAAAAAATTATAAATTTAATTTGATAAAATAAAATTAAAATTTTTACTCACAATTTCTATTTTAGACTAGGGTGGAGTTTTGGGATTTTTTTGAGAAACTTCATTTATTAATGAAAATTGAATTTTTTTGATTTTTTAGTAAAAAACTACCATTTTCTTTAATTATTATTTTATGATATATAATATTGTAATTATTTATTAAAGTAAAATTAGAAAATTATTACATATATTAATTTAATTTAATTCATTATAATTAATTTCACTTGGATAATGAATATAAAATATCACTGAACTTTTGAACTTATTCCTACATTAAAGCCCCATTATTTCATCCCATTTGCATGATTATCACAAATAATAAATTTTCTACTTATGTTATATAAATATATAGAATATTACATAAAACGTTCTATTCAGTATAATATTTATTCTCTAATATGATCATGCTAATTTTTTACCAAAATAATTAGTAAAAGTGATTAAAATTAATCAAAACAATTAAGGCCAAATAAAACATAATTTGGCACTAAATGTTAAAATTAAGGGCCCAAATCACCTATAAACTTATCTAACACCATTTTGATAACCATATTTATGCCATAAACGTTACAATATTATATTTGGTTGTTTTTTAATACATTTTATTCTTAAAAACATGTGTGCACCTAACTTGTTTCTAGAAATTCCAAATGAGTCCTTTTTTATACATATAAAAGGACACCACCTCTGTCGATTTCACTGACCTATAAAACAATTTATGTTCTTCCAATATCTACCAATTTATCCTACCAAAAATCATCCCTTATACATTTAATCATAAATTTGGTAAAAACCCTTCTTAAGAAATCCTTTTTGAATAAAAAAAGGAGTTACAATATTAAGCGGTAATGTCATCTGTTAAGCTTTATTCCTTTATTATCCTTTTCCACCCCATTCAAACCCGATTTTCACTTCATGGGTAAAAAATTTTATCATACATATTCTGGGATGTTTATAGGCAATGGTTTTGATATACACTTACAAACACCTCCATCTAATAGATGTTGAACATACTATTTCAGTGTAGGTAGAACTAAGGCCTCATGAAATAATGATTGTTCATTTCTCCTTTACCAATAATAATTGTATCCATTATGATGAAAAATATTTTTTATATATGTAGTATATTATATTTATTATTTATTTAATATTCTTTTTTCATTTTACAAAACAGATCTCTTTAATTTACATTTTTTGTTAATACGATAATCACGTTGGTGGAAGTGTCCACTACAGCCCCTCAAAGCAATGTGACTTGTTCACACACCACATAGAATATATTAAAGATAGTTTTAGTGAAAATATATGATATATATATATATTATAGTAATGCTACTGTAATAATGAAAAATATATATACAAACAAATATTTACATATTTTATTTACCTACATTCTTTCAATATGCCAATAAAGACGGAAACATCATTCATGCATACATACGACTTACCGTATCCATGAGTGCTGTATTAAATTTATTACTCGTATATTATATAGTTTATTATAATAAAAATATAATCTAAATACCTGATATTTATTTCATGGATTACATTCTTAAATCATGATATATGTATAAGGGCCAATGATGTAACAAATAGAGGCATATGCAATGAATAATGCAAATTTTACCCAATGTGAAACTTTAACAAAAGATCGTTATCAGGTGGGTATTATAAGGTAATAATAAAAAATAGGGTATTATTTATAATAATAAAATTATATAAAATATGTATAATAAAATTATATTTATTATACAGTAATCTTGTATGATTGCAGAACGAGTCAAGACCCAAGGAATAGGGATATCATCTCACTTTTAATTTCTATGAGATATATGATGTGTTTTCCACTATTTTCATTTTTATGGTGTATGTACATCACATTATTGCATTCTATTTTTATTTAACATAAATTTTTTCTTATTCACAAGGTATTATGATGATCTTTCTTTCATAGTTTTTATGTTTCAATGGGTTCCAAACCAGTAAAAATGTTTTGTCTAAATTTTTATTCTTTGAGGCTCGAGTTTTGTTATGCACCTAAACTCTTTTTATAGGATTATATACTTCTATTATACTGGAAATATCATGAATATAAATATTTTAATGATATTATATGCTTCGTTTAATTTCGTTTTCTTACATTTAGGGCATTATTCTAATATTCCAAGTTATAAGTGTTTATTGAGACAATCTCATTGATTTTCAAAAAAATTATGTTAATGATTCTATTGGGGAAATAATATGAAAAATATCTCAATAATATTCATGAATATCCTTCTAATATATTATTTCATTATATAAAAATGTATGGTAACCATTTTATATACTATGCAACATAAGTTAGTTAGCAATGTTTTTTTGGAAATCTGGGCATTACCCACTATTCAGTTAGAAATCAATGTTTTCTAAAAATGGTTTCCAAAAATATTATACCATTCACCTATAATATATAAAATACAATTTTTTTACCTTTTTCATTATTACATTCTCATCAATGGAATAGTTTTGATTCTTTTTGACCAATGCACTTTTTTATCATTTTAAATGTAAAAAAGTAATGTTTTTTTGACCTCATATTACATGTATGGATCTACCTACTATCATTTCATAGAATTTACCTTGGAATTGTTTAAAAGGATAATCATTAATAAAATTATTTTTAAAATTAATTTTAATGGAAATTAATTTTCACAATGGGTTCAAACTTATTTTATATATTTTCTGGTAAGACACTTTAAAAAATGTATTGAAGTCTAATTTACCTATTTCTGATGTTCTTTAAATAGAATGGGTTTCAAATCTTTTTCATGATTTGTTTTCTAAATTTTCATGAAAAATGTTGTTGAAAACATTTTGAAGAATTTTTTATATTTTTTCAATGTATTTTCAAAGTATTTATTTCTAAATAATTTCAAATCATTAATATAATGATTTCATGGGTTTTTAAAGAAAATAGTTTTTATATAGTTTTGAAGCATATTTTATATGTTTTCAAGGAAAATGGTTTTCAAAATTATTTCATGTATTCTTTACAAATATTTATTTTATTGTATACTAAAATTATTTTCAATTGTTTTTATGTATTTAAACACCTTTTTCAAACAAGAATGTATATTTTTATCAAGAAATTTTTTTAGATTGCATTGCAAAATTAGTTTCCATATAATATAAAATTAATTGATGATATTCATTAAATTATAAGAAATAATTTAATGGTTCCATTCATAGACTTTCCATGATATAGTTATTCTTAATTCCATGGTCATTATGAAATCCATTTCTCTTTCATGGGTTATATGTTATAAAACTATTCTCTTTCAGAAGTTATATGATTTCGAATCCCGATTCTTATGATGGGTTATGTTGATGATGAAATGATTATGAAACATATCTATTTCCATAGGATTTGATTTGTCAACATGTTTATTATACCAATTTCATATCATGTGTTTTGATATGATTATTTGTGATCTTGTGGCATATGTATGTATAATTTTTTTATGGGATTGGTGGAACCTACATCTCCCTCTAATAAATATAGGAAGGATTTATATAATATAATATAGACAGTTCTAGAAAGATTGTTTACACAATTTAGTAATATTGGGATAAAAAAAGGGTTTACTCGGTTCAGTAATAGATGTATAGAATGTGGGATTACTTGGTTTAGTAATATAGCACTGGGATAACAGTTTACTCAGTTAAGTAAAATAGGGATTGAAAGTGGATTTTATATGTTCAGTAATAATAATCTAGAATTAGGGTTTACTTGATTTAGTAATATAGGGCGGGAAAAAGTGTTCCCTCTGTTTAGTAATATATGGCATGAACAAGGGTTCACCAGTTTATGTAAATGAATGGTTCCACTAAGATGGCCTTTGTAGTGATGCCTTGGCTACTATAAAAATCATATTATATGATAATTTGTTTCCACTATTCCATGTTTTATTCCAATATAATGATTTCTTGGATTCTTCTCTCCTTATAATTATGATTCATGTCTTATTAACTACAAATCTTTATGCCACAATATCTTTTATGATATTTGATATTCATGATATGATCTTCTATTATCATGATCACATCCTCATACCCTTACGATCACATTTATTCTTATATGTCTCCCTTTTTTACCCATACTCAGAATTTGAGCTCATACCTATTATGGTTCTTGTCACCAGGTTAGGAAGAAATGTTTTAGGTAGAAGTACTACAAGTGGGGATCATTATGTGAGATGTTCTAGATCGTTCATCATAATTGAATATTTGGATTCCAAACATCCAAAGACACAAAAGAATTACAATCTTCTGGCGTGAATTTTTTTAATGTAATGAATATATATCTAAAATGCAGTTATATCCATTTCTGTCAAGCATGTGTCACTATAGTTAGTATCAAATGACAGGTTCAGTCAACCATTGTAATATAGGTTAAGAAAACCATAGTTAGGTCCCCAGGTATATTTATATATATATAGGGATATCTCTGAGGATATGTGTAAGGATGAGTTTACATTTAGGATAATGTACAGGAACATGTGTAAAGGATATAGTTGATGGTTTCAATGAAATAAATCCATGTTTGGATACTACAACTGGATATAGATTTGGCACAAATGTACCTAGGGGTAATAACTCTAACAAGATGATCCGGGCTTTACTTGGGGAAATATGGTACTTGAAAACAAGCCTTGCTGCACACCTGGTTTGACACTCCCAAGGGATATTCTTCGTGAATTCACAAAAACTTCATGAACCATTATGTAGGATTTAAATATAAGTTTTATTTCAGTGACTGAGGATTATCCTTGGGTGTCATATATTATGGAAGGTTTCTAGATTTAGATATTCTATAAGTATATATTTTCATGACTATTTTGTTTTATTATATGACATTGAATACATACACCACGCTTCTGGTTTTAGTCAATGATTGGAACCAGACAGATCTTGATTAATGTTGATTATGATCGAAGATTTTTTTATGAGCAGTAAAGTGGGATAATCACAAGATTGAATGATTTCATGATCATGCATAATTTTTTTTCATGGAACATGATTAACAATGCTTACCTTAACCGACTATTAGACTCTCTATGGAAGGGAAATAAGTAGTTCGTTGAATGTTCAGGTAATAGAGACCATGAAACAATGAAGATATGATATCCTTTATTTATTGAATGTGGAAATAATAACCTACATGAATTTCTTATAGGATCAAGAAGGTGTTTTGACTATGGAAATGGAGGACACATAAAATGTGACATAAAGAAAAAAATAAAGAGTTCAGTTAGCAAAATAGATAGGAATTTTTTCATTCCTAATTCGTCATCAAAGGTTACATGTTTTAGTGTGTAGAAAATGGTCTTTATGAAACCCAATTTCCCAAGAGGAATGTTACTGAAGTGGAACATCAATGTGGTTTGAGTAATGGTTACATTGTTGTTGACGATGAGAATACAGAAGAAATGTGAAAGGAAGGAGGTATCATTGTTAATTGACTAATGATTATGTAATATAAGTATTTATGTATTCATATTAAAATGTTATGAATGGTTAAATATACACGGATTTTTCTAATTATGTATTCCTTCATTATTTTAATGTTTATGTCTAATGTTCCCTATAGACTGGTGAAGTGATTTAAGGACATGGTGATAATTTCTTTTAAGGTAAGTTAACACCAAAAATGTCCTTTATGATAAGATAATATTGTATGGATAATGATACATGGGATATCAATATGTAAATTGGACATTGTTGATTAACATGGAAGTAAGAAAGGTCCTATTTATAGTTGGTTTTTTATACCACTAATTATAATTCCAATGTTTTTGGATTAAATGAATAGATCTAATACACATTGGAATGAGGAAACAAGCATGTCTTTCAAATGAATGTATCGTAATTCTTGTTATTAACATGTTTCAGAAGAATATATGATGATGGTTTCCACATGAATCACATTTTACCGCACAGAGCTACATTGTGTTATACATGGGAATCAATTTAACGCTAATTTCAGGACTCTCTTTCTAATGTTTTGTATCTTTTCATCTTTGAGAAGGTTCATAAGGGTAACCATTCATGAAATGTTTAAGTTAATCTTCAGAGAAAACATTGGTGCACATAGTTTTTGTTAAAACCATTGTTTAAAAGATAATTTTGATTAACATTATTAAAATTATTTATATATAATATTTTGTATTATTGTGGTTTTATAAATGGACATAATTAATGTCAGGTGACTACCAATCACGTTCGGCAAGGTCGTGTGTCTTGAACCCATGATCGACAGATGATAAAGGATTCACGCCTACCACTTGCCAATGCAAATTCCAGGTTAATGTATTTTTATTTTAAGGAATATCAATTTATGATGAACTATTAGAGTTACATTTTATTTTTTATAGAATAATGTATGTCATTTTTTTAAAATACCAATAGTAATACTTTTTATTCTTTGTGGGAATTATGAAATATTAAAAGAATATTTTAGTTCTATATTAATAAAAGTGAATTTATAGACATTCATTCCATGAGGTAATGGATGTATTATAATGTTTTCAATGAATAAACCAATAATTAAATTTTTTATTTATAAATTTATCATGGATTACATTATGTTCTTAAACTGATCAAAATTGTTTGTTATAATACATTAATTTTCATTGAGTTGATGACATTTTAAATCAACACAGGTTTATGATTATGAGTCCCTCAACATTCCTTTTTTAATTAAATTGTTTTTTATTGATCACCTCAATCACTCCCTATTAATATTTACACTTTTCCTTAACGTCCAATCTATACTCCCAACTTATATTTTCTTTTTTGGAAACCCTGTTATATGTTTCTTTGGGTAACCATTGTGCTTCCAAATTTCCCTTTTTAAGGGATGTTTTAGTATCCATTTTTATGATGTGAGCCTCTAGGAATTAAGAATTAAAATATTAAACAATTGATACCCTAGATGATTTTTTAGAGTGAAATTCGTTTTAAGGGGGGTATAATGTAACACCCTGGGATTTTCAGAATTATTTTTTCTCAAATTAATTTATCTTTTCAATATTTTTCATATCACATAGAACATGAAATACTAATATATATATATATATATATTAAACCAATAAGTTAATAATTTTCTTAACAAGAAATAGAAACGTGTCTTGGGCTACATAAAATACCATCATGGATTGAACTACAAGAAACACCAACTCGGCATACGATGCACATAACTCTGAGTTTCTATGAATTAATTATATTTATGTATAATTAACTAAATGATATAATTATAACATAACTATTAAAAATAGTTATATTAATAGTAAATAATTCTTTTCAAATATTATTTATAGTATTTTATAAAAAATTAATAATTAAAGACATGATTTTTGGTAAAGTCCTACTATATTTAAAAGCATTCATTCCACAAATGAACCACTTATAATAATGAATGAAATTTTTGAATCAATTTGGCATTTAATTTTCTAAATTTAAATTAATTTTTGAATTTATAACATCTAAATTATACAAGGGTTCATTTTTTAGATTTTTCTCAGAAACATTATTTTTTGTTAAATAGTGAAAAATACTACTTTTTGTAATAAACAGATATTTTTTATAATTAATTATTAATGGGAAATTATATATTAACAATTTTTTATTGTCACATTAGATAAATATTAAATATATTAATATAATTTAATTCAATATAAACAATTTTAATTTTAAAATAAATATAACATCTTTATAAACATTTGATCATTTCCATTCATTGAAACATGGTTATTTCGTCTCGTCTACAAGATTATCACTAATCAATATTTTTCTCCTTCTATAATTTGAATTTCATAAATATGAGATAAACCATTTTATTAATTCTAATATTTATTTTCTAATTAGACCATGTTGTTTTTTGACCAAAATTATCTGCAAATGTAATTAAAATTAATCACAGTAGTTAAGGAAAAATTATGCTTACTTATGGACTAAACATTAAAACTATGGGCCCAATTGACCAAAAAACATATCCAAAAAAACCATTTGATATCCATAGTCTCAACATAAACCATAAATTATTGAGTTAAGTAGGTTTTTTATGACTTTTTTTAGGTATGAACATGTGAACACCTATCTTTTTTCTAGAAATTCCAAATGATTCCTTTACCATATCTATAAAAGGACACCAAAGCTATCCATTTATCACACCTCTCAAACCCTTTATGTTCGTCAAATATCATCCCAATTATCCTTCAAAAAATGATCCCTTCTGTTTGAATCCTCCATTTTTTATGAAATACTATCAAAAAATCCATTTAGCATAAACAAAAAGTTGTTAGCTAATTAAGATTTAACGTCTTCTCTGATGCTTCTTTCATTTTTTTTCCTTCTCCACCACCTCCGATCTAATTATGCCCATATTTTGTGAAAAACACAGTATACTACATATACTAAAATATTTTTAGGTAATGTTTTTTACCTACAGTTACACACACCATCAGCTAATTGATGTTGAACATACTAATTATATGTATGGAGAACTACTGCCTCATGAAACGATGATTGTTCATTTCACTTTTTACACCAATAACAAAGGCCATTATGATTGAAGATATATTTTTATATGTCATTTATTATATTTATTAGTTATTTAAACTTATTTTTTCATTTTATAACACACATATCCATACATTCTATTTGTTGTTAATAATATAATCTCTTTCGAGGGAGTTTGGACTATTGTACCCTCAAAGTGATGTGATTCGTTCACACACCTCATGGAGTTTATTATGAATGGTTTTAATGAAATTATATGATATATATATATTATTTTAATTCAACTATAGTAATTATAAATATATATACATATATATATATACATATTTAATATACATATTTTTTTAAATGCACTAAAAAAGTCAGAAACAACATTCATTTATATGTAAGACTTATCGTCTCTATTAGCGGTGTATTCCATTTCCAACTCATATATTATATAGATTATTATAACAAAAATAAAATTTATATACCTGATATGTATATAATATTTTACATTATAGAATCATAATATATGTATAAGGACAAAATATGTAACAAATTAAGACACAAGCGATGAACAAAGTGAATTATAACCGTAGTGAAACTATAACATAAGAGTGTTTACAATTGGATAATATATGGTCATAATCCAAAAAAATATTTGTTATTATTTATAATAATATTATTTAGTAAAATATTTATAATAAGAAAGTATTAATTATACAGGAATATTGTATGAGTATAGAATGATTCAAGACATTATGTAAGGGGATTTCATCTAACATTTAATTTCAGTGAGATACATGCTATGTTCACCACTCCTTACTTTTTTGGGGTATATGTACTGCTTTTGATTGTATTATATGTATCATGTACATACATTTAGGGGTATTAATGATCATATTCTATGATCCTATATTCATGGGTTTTTTGTTTCAATGTATACTAAATCTGTAAAAATACTTTGTCTCAATTTGACTACTTTGAAACACAAGTTTTGTTATGAACCTAAACTCTTTTTCAAGGATCATATAATTCCATTTTACTTGTCATATCATGAATCTAAATATTTTAATGACTCTTTATTATTCATTTAATTTCCTTTCATTATATTGAGATCATGATATGAATATACCAAGTTATAAGAGTATATTTATACAATATCATTGATTTTCAAGAATGTTTATGTTTATGATTCCTTCATTAAAATCATAAGATCCATATCTCAAGATTATTCATGAGTTTTGTTCTCCTCTATTATTTGGTGATATAATTATTTATTGGAACCATTTTTAACACTTTGGTATATAAGTTGGTTAAGAATGTGTTTTTTAGGAAATCATGAATTTACCCTCTCTTCGGTGGGAAATCATTATATTCAAAAAAGGGTTTTCAAGAATATTATACCATTACCCTATAATATGTAAATTGAATTTTTACTCTTCATTTCTTTTAATAATAACTTCAATGGAATACTATTGTCTTTTTCTGAACAAGGAACATTTCTATCATTTTTACAATGAAAAATAAATGATTTTTGACTACGTATGACATGTACGGATTTACCTACCGTCATATCATAATATATCTCTTTGAATTGTCAAAATGGTTAATATTTATAAAAATGTTATTTAAAAGTAATTTTCATAAAAATTTTGTTTTTCAAAATGTTTTCAGACATCTTTTGTATATTTTGAAAGAAAACTGTTTTCAAAATGTTTTATATCATGTTTACATGCTTTCAAAGTGCTTTTAAGTAAATTTTTTTCAAAAAAATCATGATTTTTATAACTTTTTAAGAGAAATTATTTTCAAAACAATTTCAAGAATTCGTTATAGGTTTTCAAAGTTTTTTAAATGAAATATATGTCAATATATTTTCATGCTTTCATCAAACAATTTCATGTGTATTAATATAAAAAGGATTTGAAAATGTTTTGAAGATTATTATATATGTTTTCAAAGAAATGTGTTTTCAAAATTATATCATGCCTTTGTTATAATTTTTCAATTAATTTTATGATAAAATGTTTTTAAAATTGATTTATGTATTGAAACCACTTTTCCAAACAAAAACAGATATTTTCTACATTAAAGTTTTCTATATTATATTCCAAAATTAGTTCCCATATATGATGACATATATTAATATTACTCATGAAATTATGAATAAAGGATTTATATAGATGTAATAAAGGTCGAGACATTTATGAGATATGTTGATGAAATTTCATCAGGATTAAATATTTTCATTCCATTTTTCCAATGACACTAAACTATTATGGTTATATGCAATATATTTCTGTAATGTACTGAATATTCATCTAATATAATGTAATATACTTGTATGTGAATCTTGGGATGCTATAACAACAGACATAATATATTCTTAACTAAAGAATAAATCTAAAATTAAAGAATCCAAACTTTGATAACTCTAATATTTTTCATAGGTATAATATGAGTAAATAATTATAAATAAATTTTTATTTAAATTTTCAATGAAAATATTTTGTAATGGTAATTTATTTTTAGTGATATAATAATTTCCTTAAATTAATACACCAATCCTAAAAAATAATTTTTGGAGTAATATATTATTAAACTAAATGATTTTAAAAATATTAAAATTAATTCAATTTTTATAAAATATAATGTTAGATGAATTTTAAGAAAAACATAATATTTTAGTTATGTTTTAATGTTTGGATTTTAATGTAGTGTATATCTTTGAAATCAAACACTGTTAATAGTTCTGACAATTTCATCAATGTTTTCTTATATTAAATACTATTTTATTAAATGATGTAATATTAATAAAAAATTTAGATTTGGATGAGTGAATGGTATGTGAATGATTATATGAAAAAACTCTACTTATGTGTCCCATTTCATTTTAATGTATCTTTTATGACCACTAAAGAGTTAGAACAGTTATATCATGATAATCATTAGATGGGTTAATGATTTGTTAAAACTATGAGATATGAGTTAAGAAAAACATGATGTTATATAAATTTTATTGAATGAGACTATTTTTATTCATCATCATTATATTATGAAAATACATAAATATGGGGTCACATTACCATTAAAATTAATTTATATTATTTTATTAATTAAGGTAATTCCAATGGTACACCTCGCCTCACTTATAAAAGGGTGCATCATATTCTCTTTTATTCACAATGTATTGGAATTATATATCAGCCTATCCATCGTGTAATATCATCATCTCTCCTTTTCTAATATCCTATAGATTCATAGTATATTCCAAATATCATCTAGTCATTGAATAATGTGAAATCTAAAGTTTTATTCTCAATAGAGTGGTATAAATCTTAACTGGGTAATTTCAATTTGATTTCCTATTATACCTCTTACAAATATTAGGTATCCAATATAAATTAATTAAATTTCTCTCTTAAATATGATGAAATTTTATTATGATAATGGAATTACCACTATCCACCTTCTTTCAATCCCGTAGGAAACAAAATCATCTCTCATGAATACATATGGATTACCACATTCACAAAGTGATACATTATGTTTTTCATTACCTCTCGACATTGATGCATATAATAATAGACGTAACACATATATATAAATTTTATGATATTTTTATAGTTTATTAATATTTAATAGTTATTATTTTCATTCATTTCATCCATAAAATTTTTGAATCTTCTCTCATGTATTCGTACGGACTAACATCTCTATAAAGTGATGAAATTCCTTCTCCATTATAGAATAATATGAATAATTATAAAATTATATATAACGACTAATTATTATAAAAATGAAAATATTAAAATTATTAATATTATAGAACAATTATATAATTATAAGGACCAATACTTCTGAATCGAAATATGTAAAAAATTAATAATTTATCACCGAAAACAGTGATTTTAATAATGAATTACTCAAAAATGGGTGATATGATATTATAATTAAACCATACATGGAATTATATATAGGATAATGGTTCTATAAAAGATTTTTAATAAATATATATTTAATTTAAATGAGGTTATACAAAAATGGATGAATTACGGATAATGAGGTATTAGATATATGTTGTAGTCAAAATTTAATTTCAATATTTTCTCTGATAAACATTCATTGAGGAAAATTAGACGGATATTTTCTACTAGAAAAAAATATTTTCTTATACACTGGTTATTTATTGTATATTAATATTTTTGTATTCATATACATTTGTTTTGAGTATTCAAGTGATCAGATGAAATTTTTTAAGGAAAGATGGACTTATTTTACTTTTATTTCGGTATCATTTTTAATTCATGTGCATATCATCTTTAAAATATTTTTGAGATGGTTTTGAATACTTTATTTTGATTTTTTAAACTCAATTTGACCTTGTTTTACACAATATACAATTTATTACTTTGAAAATTATTTTAAATTTATGATTTAGGTAATTCATTATTTTTATGAAAACAATTATAGGAATATTTAATTTAACATACATGAAATGAAAAAAATCACACTATCATGAAAATTAACGATTTGAGTATTATTTTTACATTTTATATTGTTATTTTAAAATATAAAAAAATTTCATAATTTTTTTAATATATATATATATATTTAAAGGATATGATTTTAAAATAAAAATGATATTATGTTCAAGAAAGGATCCAATGATATTTAAAAATAATTTTTCATCTTTGATATAATCCTTTGATATCACTTCATCAACATAATGGAATATATTTCTATTCTAAAATCAATATGTTTTATATAGATGGCTTATGGTTATGAAGATGAAATAATGATGAATCTTTTTCACTTATCTATAAGTAAATTTATGATAGAATGATATATTTTATCATGATATTGTGGAATATATATGAATAGAATTTAATTATGTGAATGGTGGGTATACAATATTTCTCAGACACATTAGGTAAAGATTATTGTTTTATGAGATCATTACGTACATGGTAGGTTATCCCTATCCCAAAACATCGAATATGGGTGGTCATCAAATTATCAATAGAGGGGACATTGGAAATTTTCCCAAGATTGAAGAATTTAAATGGGTGGTTATATAAACCCCAACATGTAATGAATGTATTGGATGGTATCCTGGGAATATTATTTCTATGATTTTTATTATTATATACTTTATGAAACACTTTTAAAACCTGATCTTATGCTAATGTTTTCTTATCATGGATCATGTTTTTTTCTTTGAGATTAATTCATTATGAACAACCATTATTTATGACATGAAACAACATTATGATCTATGAATTATAGGGTGTGGTTTTCAATTGTAATGCTTATGTTATCATACACTTGTGCTCATAATGATCATTGATATCTCACTTGTTTTATTTTATTGAAAAAATTCTCTTACCCATTACTGTGTTTCTTAATCTCAAATTAATGAAGGATTCTATTAATGATGATATGTCTAAGAATGGTTCTAGGTATTAAGAACTAAGAGGGGGATGATGTATTTATTTTAAGTACTAGTTTTTTATGTGTCCATGTTTCTAAAGTCACTAAACCATTATAGTTTTTGTGTGTATTTTCATATTATTTAATGCATATTTATCTAATATGATGTAATATATATGTATAATATTTCTTGTTCACACAAGTTTGCCTTTTTCATCTTTACCAATATCAAACAATATTGAAATATGGGAAATTGCCTCACTAAATTGATTATAAATCAAATTAGGACTTTTTAAACTCTTTTTGATCATATAAATCCGTATTTAAATACTTAATAATTCATGTATATTTATAGGAAATCTAATATGATACCAGTTGGAACTCCATTTTCCATTCAACTATTGAGAAAGAGGGGGTGAATCAATGTTCTCTCTTATGAATTAACATTTATTCAATTCAATCCCTCAAACATATTATGTTTTTTTATCCACTTAATAGTATCTAATTAATTCACCTCACATGATGTTGTTTTGAGAGAAATTAAAAATGAGAGTATTTATATGTTTTGGTACTAACACTACTAGAAAAAAGATTTAAATAGTGCCACAAATGGACTTTATCAGTACATGAAAAGTGATAAAAACTGAGGAATAAATAAAATATCTAGGAATATATAATTTCTTGACAAGGGATTATAAAAGGGTCCATTATCAATGCTAAAAAGTAGTAATAAAGGACATATTAATCGTGTCTTTTAGATTCACAAAAAATTGACCCCATTTGTTAGTGAATTTATAAGAGCTGATAAAGGGGAATACTGTAGTGTACTGTAATGGAACACTACAACACTAATGAAGTTGGTTGTAACAGCGCACTACAACACCAAAAATCAAAAAAGAAATCATAAAATTTGAATGATTTAAATTTTATCACATAAAAACCAGAAAAATCACAATATTATAGAGACTTAAAATTATGGTTATTATAATTACATGAGTAAGTACATGTTAGTACAAGTAGAAAGAAACATCATTGTTATTTTTTCTTTTAACCATGACCTGAAATCATTATAAATCCAAATGAACAGCCCTACTCAAGAGAAATGACTCACATATACAAGATAACATTTCAAATTTATGTAACAATATGATGAAATAAACTAATCTAAAAATTATTAATTTGATTCTAATGTTTGGGTCATACAAGTAACAAATTTTTCTAGATATACATGGATTTGATTCTTTCATGTCACACCATTTCTTGTTGGTCTTTCATTACTATATCTGTAAAAAATAAAAAAATAATTATAAGATAGAATTGATAAAAAACATAATAGTGTAATACAAGTTATATTTATTCAAAAACAATCATTGTTCATTTTCTCGGTTCTCTGAATGTGATATGTGTTTTAAACTAAAATGAAACATATATATTGAAAAGAGTAACATGGAGTCATACCAGTCACACCGTGCATCATATTTTCATGAAGATGATTCTGCGTTTCCATAAAATAATTAAGGATTTTTTCCCTTAATTATAAAAACCACATGATTGTGTTTTCTTGGTTTGGAGTATGTCACTTGTCCTTTTTACTAAAATGTCATTTTAAACTGGAAACAAACAATTTGTGGCATACCGGTCACCTCATATATTTGTATGGTGTAAGAATCATTCATATAGATCAATAATTAATTAGGAATCATTTTCCAAAATTATTATGGCAATCTGAGCATGTTTTCTCAGTTTTTAGTGATTGACAATTTTGGAACTTATATATCAATATTAAACTGATAACGGACCGTTTATGTCATAAAGGGCACATCGTGTATCATTTAGAGGTGAGGATATTTCCAAAACATCAAAATTACTTATGTATCATCTATCAAAAGTATTAAAACAATATGAATATGTTTTCTTTGTTTTGAGTATGTCAATTTTCTTTTTTCCTAAAATGATAGAAATCTTAAACTTAAAAAATCACTTGGAGTCATATGGATCACACCGTGCACACGATTGTGTTCTTGTTGACCATATAGAATTTAAATATTCAAATAAATTATTTGAATCTAGTGTTATTATATTAATACACACACAGTTTCATCACAGAATGAACATTCAAGTTAAATATTTACATTAATACATGTGATAAAATAAAATATACCCAATGTCACATTTTTCAATTTTCAAATTATATAATATTATACTAATTCTTTTGTGGATCATTGTAAATTTATAACTACAGACTTTTTATGCTTAAATAAGGCTAAAAATTTAACGTTTATTTTATAATTATTACCTAAATAAATTAATTATTCACAAAATCATGTTTACATTATATAATGGGATATTATCAAACCTAATTTGGATTTATATTTACACTTAAATTTTATTTCATTTCTAGGTTAGCTAATATATTTTATTTTAAAATTATAAATTAGATTCAGAATTTAAGACATTAGCAACATATATAACAAAAATGATGAATCAACGAATTATTAATGGAATTTAACTTATATAATATTCCAATTCCTCTTATTTCAATTAATTATAGTAGTGATGAATAAATTTCAAAAAAATAAAAGTTTCATATAGAATTTATAGTGTAAGCATGTTACATTTTGATATTATATGTGAGGAAATATTTATAACATTTCACCATAATAATTTTTATATAAAATCATGTATGAACCTTGAAGATCCTAACTATATATCAAGGGATATTTCTGAACAAATTATTACATAAATTGGGTAAAACCATTAAAATGAAGTGTTTATGAAAATTTTTATCATATACTAGTGTAATAATCATCCCTATATACTTCAACAAGCTACTCAATGTTTCTCATGACATGTATGTGGGGGAAAACTATATAGTATAACCCATCTCAATATAATAAAAATAATTATAAAAATATTTTTGCAAACTTAAACCCACTTTGACCATTAAGAAACCATTAATATACATCCCCCTTTATAAAAATATAAACAATATTATGATTTCAATGACCCTTGACAATCTATATTGTCATAACAAACAAATTCTCACATATGAATATACAAGGGGATTATCTTCAATGGTGTATATAACACAAAATATTAATCTAAAGTGGAAAACATATCAAAATAGCTTAGTGCCTTTAAAATATGATAAAAGACATCAAAAAATACATTTAAAACCCATCCAAAACATTTAAATCTAGAAAAGGAAACAATTATTACATGTTCTTTTAAAATGTAAAAAATTTGTTTCAAAATAGAAAAAAATGATATAATTCATAGAAATCCTTAATCAAAACGTAGTGGTAATTCAATGTAATTTATTAAAAATAAATACACGAAATCCATTTTTATTTATTTAATAAAAACAATCTTTGGAATTTTAACAAACACTTTATGTGTGTTATTTTCATTGAAGGAAGTTGAAAACATTCAATCATAAAAAAATATCCTTTCATGTTAGTGATAAAATAATAATAAAACTTATAAATCTATAACCCATCATAGATAGTTATAATAGAGTTTACTTTAGATAAGAACAAGGATCAAAAACTTTTATTCATTAATTTTTTCATATTTAAAGAAATGTTAAAGGACCCACCTACATAATTGGGTGGAATCGTTTTGTGTAAGTCTCAATATGATAAAAGAAAGTAAGAAACCCGCATTAAGGTTCAATAAAAACCCAAAATCATAGAAACTGCCAATTAGAAAGGAAAGAAACAATAGATATTTAATATAAAGAGAAAATGAAAAAAAACAAACATTGATATCGCAAAATAGGAAATCAATGTCTGAGGAGGAGAATAAAAATTAACATATATTCTATTGAAGCTCCGACTCATCTGATAGAAAGTACGGATATCACCAATTCATATATTTGTTTGTACCTTGGATTTATTTGAGCCTTTATTCTTTTGAACCATGGATTTGTGAAAGATAAGATTTGACCCATGATTCAAGCATGGATTTTGATTAGGATGCACATCAGAATAAGGTGGGATACATGGAATTCTTCAGAAATCATGACTGGTTGTGACTAGTTATGTTTTTTGAATATATTTGGGGCACTTTTATTAGTGCTTCCCTAAAAGCATTGATAAAAGACGTCATTATCACCACTAAAATAGTATCACCAATATAAGAATTTTAAAAAATAAACAGGGATGAAGAATCATTTTTTATGATAGAAATTATATATTTTTATCTACATAGAGGGAGACCCATTACATTGGCTATAGGCCTAAGGACAAATCAACCAAGAATATGGCCTAATTGACCAGTGCATCATCATGCCTGTATCACGCTGCCTGCGACACAAGACTTGTGTCCTTCCTATGGCACCGCCTTCTTGTATAATGACTGTGTTACTGCCCACATCATAAATACCACATGTGGATTGTTGGGATTTGAACCCTGGTACTTTGGATGTATGATTACGGGGTCTACCACTCACGCTCCAACCCAAAATACAATATAATTTTAATGATAAATATTTTTTTCCATATATATATTTATGTAAAAATGAAAATATTTATGATAACGTTATAATAATTTATTTATAATTATAGAATTTTATTTATGAAATTACATTTTGTATTTATAATTATAAAAATATAACTATATATATAGAAAATATACATTTATGAAAATATTTATAATTTTTTACTTATAATTATAAATGTATTTATATCTTTATATATATTTATATAATTACGTATATAAATATTTAATAAAAATATATATATATATATTCATTTTTAATATATTAATTATATTCAATTATTTATATATATATTTATATAAAAATATTTATATATATTAGTTTTTTATAAATATAAAAATAAATATTATAAATATATTTATTATTTAAATATATTTTTTATAAATTTATAATTATATAAACATATAAGAATTTGATTATAATTATATAAAGAATTTTTTAAAAATAATATTTATATATTTATACCCATATATATATTTAATATATATATATATGTATAATTATAATTATATATATACATATTTGTATAAATATAGAAAAAATATTGGTCATTATAATAAATTTATTATAATTTTATTCTTATTTAAAAATATATGATTATTTATTTGTTATTATATAATTACATTTAAAAAATGATAATCATTCCTATATTATTATTAATATATATATTTATTAATATAGAAAATATACATTTATAAATGAATTTATTTATAAATACCTAAAAATATTGTTTTAACATTATAATTGAATATGTTATCTTAAATGAACGCCTATTAAAAATGACTGAAATTTAATAACTAAAAATGAGTATACTTTAAAAATATTGAGAAAAATGATATTTCTTATTAATTAATTATAAATAATTAAAAATATGGATATATATTGAGATAAATATGACTAATTATTTACAATATTTAAACATACTAAATATAAAGATCTATAAAATAATAATAAAAAAGTAAATATATTCCAAAAAAATAAAAAATAGGAAATAAAAATATTAAATTAATTAATAGATATCTAAAATAATATTAAAAATAATTAAATAAAATTTACCTATTAACGATATAATATATATAATTTATCATGTTATATTAGAATTTTTAAAATTAATACTAAAATTTGAATAATTTAAATAAATATTCAATGTATGTGTTTCTATATAAGATTTCATTAATTACCTAAATATTTTTTTGTGACTTGTATATAAAAATTCATTAATAGCATATGTGTATGTAAAATCAATGTAACACCTGTTTGATATGTCACATTGAAAAATAAAAGAACATTCAATTATTTCTATTACTCAATTTAATTTTTCGAAATTTTTTGTTAAAATTAATACTAAATCTTAAAACATTTTCTGATTAATATATGACTTATTTAATGTATGTCATAAATAATTTTTATTATATAAATCATATTTTATTAAATATTATATAAATTCATATATATATATATACAGATATAAATATATATGAATACATATTGATATTAAATTTATTAATGTATAATTATGTAGAAAGTGCTTAAAATGAATAAGACATCAATAATTTTTTAGTTATTATGTTTTATTCGTTTTATAAATTTAGATAAAATATATATTATTTATCTCTATTTATAATATATATATATACATATTGAACATATTCCAATTTATTAAGAAATTGTTTATTATTAAATTCATTTATAATATAATAATTTATTAATTTTAAATTTTTTTGATTAAATATTACAATTTATTCATTTATAATTTTTTTAACTGTAAGAGTTTATAAAATTTTAATTTCATTGTTTAATTATATTAAAATTCAATAATTATAAATATATATATATTGAATATATCAGCATTATTATTATTTATACTTAATATATGTTTTTTTATTTTTTTCATTTTAATAAATATTTATTTAATGTATAATTTTTAATATTTTTCTTAATATACTTATTTTTAATTATTTTATTTATATATTTCATTCTATTCATTTTAAATAAATAAATATATATATAGTATGTACTATTTATTAGTATTTATAATAAATATATATATATATATATATATATATATCTGTATCATTAATTTATTCATTTTTATCGATAATTAAATAAATAAATAATATATTTTTTTATTTAATATTTAATATTTTTTATTTTTATTTTTCATTTTTTCATTTTTTGGGACCTTTATCAGCACTAAAAATTGATGATAAATGGTCGCCTGTGTTAGTACAAAAAATAAATTTCTGATAAAGGGTACCATTTATATGTTCAAAAAACAAGTCACTACTAATAAGAACCATTTATCAGCACTATCGACAAACATAGATAAACGTTACCCATTATGGATGCATAAAAAGCACTGATAAAAGAAAAAATTTATGAGCAACAGAAAAAAGTGCTGATAAAAGGTACCCTTTATTAGTGATTTTTACTAGAGCTGATAATAGTCAGCGTAGTCAAAGGTCTATTCTATATTAGTGAAATACGTCCTCCTTTTCATGTATGTAAGACACCCCAACATGGATTCCACACTATAATCATATCATCAATTACCATGACATAGTTAGAAAATGGTTAAACCCCCTTCTTTTTGTTCGTCTATTTGACCTTGGATTTATACCGAAGGTGTAAAATATTCTACCAAAGATGGTTATAAACTCCAAATTTCCCATTATTCTATCATGACTAGTTGGACACCCCATTAATGAGAATATTCATCAACTTATTATACACCCCAGCTAAAATATCTATCTCCTTTTTATTTTCAACAATCATTAGAAATTCCCCATTCTTCGTAGTGATCTTCTTGCATGAGCATTTACGATCCAGATTGCTCATGTACTTCATTAATTTATTCAAAATATTAATTGAACTAGTATTTTGTTCCTGAAACTCATTTAAGATATATTATATCTTTTGTATTTGAATATGAATGTGTGTCTAATTTAGGGACTCAAGGAATTATCTAAACATATCCCATAGATACTTGTTTTATCAATCTATTAGAACAATTTTCCATCAAACTGAAGTGCCCTCAATTATCCAAATTATTAATAGTCATCTGCTTATTCCATTTCTATTCACAAAAATTTTATTATAAATAATTTTATTCATTTTTAAAATATGAGTTATCGTTAAATATTCATTGGAAGGTGATCACCGTACTCAATTATAGATGGTAATTATCCAGATTGGATTCTTATGAAGAACTATAATATAATCGGAGAAATTATCATTATTTAAATATGAGGGAGACTCGGTCTTCATTCATCCATGTGATATATAAATATTAGTGTTCTCATATCCATCACAATATTGAAAACAATTCAATAATAACACATACTTATATATCATTGATGGCATGCCTTGTGGCTTAATCCATATATCTAGAGTACAACAAATCATTTATGAATTTCAAATGATTATATACTGAGTTAAACAACCAATTGATTTTTGATTTTTCTTTTTTCATGTGAAATCATCAATACATGAATCTCATTTAAACACTGTACAATTTAATCTGTATTTAAGAATTTTCATATATGGCCTAAGGATTTTTTCATGTACAATTAAAAATCGGATATCAATCACATGAAATATTATATATTTGAATGATTAATATTCTAAAATTCATCAAAAAATTATTTCATGAATTATTTTCCCTTAACAGTAATGGGGGAATGTCTTTTATGAAACATAATGATTTTTCTCCAAGATTTTCATGAACATGGGAATATTGTTTTTCTTATTCTCAAACTTTTTTTAAACATTCATGTGTAATTGCATATATATATTCATATACCACAATTAACTATACAAATTAAATAGGTACATCTTCCCTAATGCATGAACTCACATATTAACTCATTTATTTTTTATGCAAGAATGTATTAGATTATAATATCATAGTACCCAATTTATGTATAGTATTATCTTAATCGTATCTTCAAATAAATTAGTATCTAATGATATAGTAATATAATTAAATGGACATTGTTATTGTGCTATATCATGTGTACTAATATTTCCCTACAGTGAGCTTGATTTGTATAATATCATGGTCCTATATTCTTTTTTAAATGAAAAAAAGTACTAGAGATCACTAAATTCTTTACAAAATATTTGTCTGATAGTCTATAAAAATCATTCCATCTCACATAAGTTCAACAAAAAATTAAGGCTTATTGTCGATCAACCATTCCTCATGAGTTACATCCATCATCCTCGTGTATACTTGTTGTAGGTTGGGATACCTATTGTAAATTCATGTTTATCATGATGTATGTTGAATCACATCATACAATTATTGAATCTCACTTTGTGGGAAATCATGTGTTTGTGAAGGTTCTCGTGGTTGGTCAGTTTGAACTCACGTGGTTGATAGGCTTAGGGTATTTTTTATATTTTTATTCCTCTTACAATCAACTCAATGAGAAATCATTCTACTTGAATGTAATAGGTTTAATTACTCATGTGGAAACACCGATCATGTGAAAACATCATTTTGTATATGTGGTAGATTTATATAATATTCATTTGCATATGGTCAATGATAGTAATTCATGAAATATATAATAGGGTTTTAGATCAATGACATCACATGGTTTATCCATTTGTGAGGGTTTTAGTAGGATGAAGTCAACTCACTATATGATCAGATAATGGAGATCAATATGATCATATGACCCTTGTTCTATCCATATGATTTAATAGTAGGTAAAAAATACCCACATTTCATGAGTCCCACTTCAAAATTTGATTCATCTACCTCTCCTAAATAACCATCAACTCTATTTCATCTTCCAATCCATGGAATGATTTTTGACTCCTAAATGCACTCAAACACTCACCTCACCCATGCGCTCCCACATTTATGAACCCATGTTCTTCATGTTCGCCTTCCTCCTCATGTGATCAATTTCCATACTCAACATAGTTGGTCTACCTCCATTTTAAGAATTTATATTGGACATTTTTTATGAAATATCATTTTAGTTTTTCAGCTACATCTCTATGATGACTAACTACCTTGGGATTCTTGCCTTGCCTCGGCCTAAATTTTGAATTACTCTAATTAAAAACATATCAAAAAATCTAACTTCCCATACCACCATTACATGAATTACATTATATATAAATTTATTAAAAGAAATTAAATACATTAAAATATATCAAACTCTATATATAAATTCTAAAATAATTATTTTAAAAAAATTTACCCTATAGTCATTAATTAATAAAATAATATTTCATGGACATCATGTAACATTCTAAATACAGAATATAATATCTATTTTCATGGGATTCACATTCCATATAACCATTAATATATATCTATCTAAATGAATTATAGATTTTTATGTATTATTTAGAAAGAATGATATATAATTCCTTAGTTGTAATCTATAATAATCATTCATGCATCATCACCACATTACATAATCATACATATAATGATCCATTGACAAAAAATTCAACTGTTAATTGGGATATTCACTATGATATATATTATTTCTATAGAAATTTGTTTAGATTAATTAATATAATATAGTAACCCTCTGGGTTTGTGGATAAAATTTTTCTGTAACTAACTTGAATGTCATCTTATTCTCAATTTCACAAAATCATGTACAACATAGGAATTAATGTATCTAATTATCCTAATTTGATGAGAGAGGTTTATTCTTGACTTATATTCCCAAAATATATTTTCATATCATTATTTCATAACTTTAAAGTTATCATATCATTCAATGGAAATTATAGGACCACATTAATGCCTCATTTGAAAAGAATTTTCGTTTATTTTATCTAATATGAATGATAAAATGTATTTCTCATCATTGTGTATACTCTTTCTTAGACAACTCCATGGATAAAACTCCATTTTCATGTAATAATGTATTCAATATATCTGTTCAATTTATTTATAAGTTACCAGTGATGAAGACCCATCCCAAGTCAATTTTTTTTCAAAACCATTTATTTCATAAAAAAAATTTTGATAAGAGGAACAACAAACCACTAATATACAATATAGAAAATGGGTTTTCTAATCCTGGTTAATGGGAGCTTTAACAATACTAGCCTACTCAGCATGAAATATTTTGTGTAAATATATGATGTAATATAGAATCATCTAAATGATGATATATTCCATCAATTATTAGGTGTGGTTGACCAATGAACTATATTCAAAAATCATAATTATATATTCCCCATTAGTTTTCTTGTTTGATAAATACAAATTAACTTTAAAATTTTATTGATTTATAGATAACTGAAAGGATGAAATTAAACCTATTATAATTTCATCATATTGTTACATATTATTGGTTCACTCTTCTATGATTGGTAAATATTACAACTAGTGTTATTATAAAAAATATATTACTTCCAAAAAAATTTAGTGAGGTTTTTATTATACTTCAACATCCTATTTTTTCATCGATATGCACAATAAATTAAATTTCCTATGTTAGGGATTAATTTTTTGTTAAAAAACCACATACTCAAGGAGCCATATATCCAAAGGTAATTATAATGGGTTTGGTTGTGATACTAAAAAATATTCATGTGCTATACCTTTGGTCTACTTTTAGGAGATGAATTGAATTTAAAATAACATTTTAAGGACCACCCATATTTCTAATAATCAATTCAATATTGGAATGATAAGGCTATATTCCAAAATATTAATAAGTGATATATATTTAACCACATTATGATATAAATAATGATTCAATTTATCCACCATAACGATCATCAAATGTAAAAATCTGTTGAGAAATTTATACATACATTATGCATCCATCATTATCCATCATAGGTAATAATTTCAATTTTTTATAACATAATTCTATTCAGAAATAAGTAAAATGGATGTTTTTTATGAATCAAACACATAAATAATGAGTGGATTTCTTTATAAGGGATACATTAAAATAGAAGGATGAAACAAATATTTATTAAGTGCATCAAATACTCTTTGGTATTTTTTAACCCATAATTATATTTTACTCTTCTACATCACCATTGTAAGAGGTAAAAACATTCTCAGAATTATTTTGATGAAATAGATAATATATTCCATTATTTCATATAGTCCTCTTAATTATCATATATTTTTAGGAGGGGTATTTTTGAATTTACTTAACTTTCTTTGGATTTAAGTCAATTCCATGATGACCGACTACAAATACCAAAAAAAATCTTCACATATATAGAAAATTGCATTTTCTTGGGACCATGATTAGGTAATATGATTATATTTTTGAAAAATAACATCATGATTTGATAAATTATCCAATAACTTGTATGTCTTAAAATCTATATCAGTAAAAAACATTCATTCGTTTTGGAGAGTAGAATAATTATATTATGGTGCATCTTTATTTATTAAATCATAACAATATTATTTAAATGAAAGGAATAATTTTATAGTAGTTCTCTAATTGGGATACCATGAAGTCCATTAAATATTTATGATTAGAGGGTATTAAAATTTTATTACAACTGAAATACGAATCTATTAATGAGAGGGATGAAACCCCATATTTTTAATTAATTATTAATTTTGATACAAGGATAATGATGTTTTCTTTTAAAAATGATGAATAATGTCTCAAAAATAAATAAATACCTTGACGTATATATAATTTTTCTTTAATTCAGAATATATACATTTAAATTTTTAGAAATATTTAATAAATCGTACATTCATTATCATTTCAAATATAGTTTCCACCATTGAATTTTTAGATGGGTACATCCTTGATACAATTTTTTAACTGATGTGGTATTCTTTTAAAAAAATATTATTAGTGGATAGATGATAATTATGTCCTATAATATCTTTTAAACTCTATGTGTTTTCATATTTGTGTTTATTCCTAAAAGGTATATAAAATTATTTTAATTAAGAGTTACTACTGGACTTGTTGATATGGGCACAATTCCTTTTTCAAGTCTTGGATTCAGATGTTTAAGCATATCAAGAATGGTAGAGACTCTTTCATAAATTTAATGTAGTGTATTTCTGAGCCCCAATTTATCATCAATAAAAAATAATGATAAACAAACATCATTATATTCAAAGGATTGAATAGTAATTCATATATCCTTTTCTAAATTTAACTCACCAAGAATGGGTAAATTATTATTAGATCACACACAAACCATATGAATGCTGATGGATTTTCCCAAAAAGTTTTCCTTTTATTGTTGATATATCAATATTTAATTCAAATTTATTACCAGTTTTGAATTAATATTATTCACCCAACTATATTTATAGACAAAATCAAATATATGGTGAATATCCATTAGTTATACAAGGTTATCATTTCAATATTATATATATTGGGATAATCTAGAGAATACATGTTTATATCCATAATAGGTGATGATGTTGATTTGAATATTTTTCCATTTGAATAGAATAGAAATTTTGTTAAATAATTAATTTTTTTATTCACCATAACACATTGTATATGGTTCAATAAACATTCTTCTACATTGTTTGGGGACTAGTTGGGGAATCATGTATTACAATGGTATTTTTTATCAATTTTTTACCATTGAGCGTCATTTTTTCTTTTTACTCATATAGTATCACATTTTAATGTATCTTAATACATAGAAATTAAATATTGAAATATCCTAATATAGAACTCTAATTTTTTCCATCATAAAAAGGCCAAATTTATTTATGGTATGATGATTTCAGCTTCAAATTTATATTAAATCATGATCATTTAATATGGAATTCATTTTAATTTTTCATAAAATTTTATTAAATGTTGATTAAGTAACTAGAAAAAAAATCAGAATTTCAACATATTTGTTCCATAGAGTTTATGTTTAATCAAATAATAACCATTGATTTTAAAGTTATAAGGATCCTAGTAATCATTATTTTACCCTAGTCTGTGAATAGTTTGGGCTGGAATAACGTTGAATCTAGAAAATATTCCTCTATGGATCAATGAATATTGAAACCATTGAAATATTTTGATTAAAAAATGGTTATATGTTCCCTTATATGGATTTTACATGATATTTAATGTTAATGTTATAAATATTATGATAATATTCGGAATGATTCTTAATAAGGATTATGTGGATGTAAGCCACATCAGTGTCAAACTTCTGAGGGTTTCAATAAGACTCAATGAAGTCCTATATGGTTTAATTTCACAAGTGTTGGGTATCAATGATTTAGAATCACATAATAAATATAGAAACATTTTTTAATATTATATACATATAAGACAAATTTCTACATTTAGTTTTATACTCTTTATCAAGATTTCTATACATAGAATATTGACCTAATCTTGAAAATGAAATTTCCCTGATTATATTGCATGGATTTTATTATTATATGTTTTTATGATTATATCCTATAATTTATTTTTCAGTGGGTTATTATCATTAAAATAGTTTATCTATGAATATTATAATATCAATGTGAGCAACGTAGGGTTCCAGATCAGGCTGAAACTCCTTATAGGCTAAATACACATCCATTTTTTGTAGTTTTGATGGATTGGTTTAGGTATTAAAGATAAGGAATTACATATGGATATGTATCAAGAATTTCATCAATTACCCTAACCATTAATTTGATTATTTATATTAAATTATATTTAATAGTTCACTTCTGGATCACCTCACATGGGTAGTACTGGAATATTGTAAATAGGGGAGAAGGAGTCATCTTCTTTCTAAGTGGGAATTATTTTTCATAGTGGAGAAAATTATGAAAATGTTGTGGTCAATAAGTCATTGAGTATTTTGAATGGTTTTTCTATTCATGAGGTCTCTTAATCCTCTTCCTCACATTATTATAATTCATTAAATCAGTTTTTTGGAGGTTATAGAGTTATAGGTACTATTATTTGGGTTGAATGGGGAATTACAATCATTAAATTATAATTCAACCATTCCCTAATCTATATATTGTATTTTTTATTGATTTTCGGTTTACATTTTTATAAATTCTCAATGAATTCCTTTTGATTAGATTTTTAGACCCATATACTTCTTCATATAAAGATTCTAACACACATGTCTCTTGCGGCCTAGCAAAATCAAACACTATCTTGGCTTAATATACCTTCAATTAAAAAAAGTCATTAATAAAATAAATCATCGATTGTGTGGTCTAAAAACCATTTGTAGGGGAAATAAATTTTTTGATTATTCAGTCATTCATTATTAGGATTATTAACCTCAATAAATATGATTAGGTGATTTTATTGTGTAGAGATGACGTGACCCAAACCATGATCATTTTAGAAGTAATATAACCTATTATTTCTATTAATGAAATAATATAACATTATTTACATTCCAAAAATTTTATATTAAAATTAGTGCATTCTCATAACTATAATAACTACATAAGTGGATTCAATACATTGAATTTTACTAGTTTTAGAAATTTATTTTTTATTGCTTATATTTTACATGTGAGAGACATTAATTGTATTTTATATACCACGTTCATTATCATTCATCTAATTTTTATGATTTTTTATTTTTTATTATATAGAATTTTCTAGAAGCTATTCTATTTTAGGGAATTTCTCAAATATCAGAGAATAGTTCTACTTGGTTATCATAGTAAATAAACCATCTTACATGATTTATTTACTAATTTCTAAAGTATTTTTCGGGTGAAGTTATACCTTTATTGATTATTCTATACACCTCAATCTACTAATAAAAAGTGTGACTCTCATATTTTACTCTTTCATATGAATATAGATATTTTGAATTCTAATATTATTTAATGTATGAATAAATTGATAAAGTAATTATTGATAATGATTATAGTAACTAGATATGGTTTTAACCAACATATTATAATACCAAGGAAATGAACGAACACTTAATATAAGTCAAAAATATATTATTTTTTCTATACCATATTTTTATGGGAATGAAGATATTGGTATGTGATTTGAATGAAAATTAGTGATATTTTTATAGAGATATTTTAGACAATAAAATGATCATATGTTTGGTTTTCCAATGTTTTGTGGTGAAGGGGTTATTTACACCATTCAGTATATTGTTTCCCTTATGGTTGTATTGGTGTTTCCCGGGCATTAATAATATATAACATTGATGTGATAGGGTTAAGTATTTATTCTTATGAGGATACAATTCTCAATTTCACTACATCGACTCAATTGTGTTGGAGATTGATTATTTTCCAATGTATTGAACTCCATATTTTATTCCAGTGTTGAGTTTAATCTAATACACTAATGTGGTTTAGGGATTATTGGATGGATTGATCTATGCCTTTTTTTTATGTAGAATCAAAATACTATTGTTGTTTTGTCATGCGTGGTATATGTTTTTCTGGAATTTTTTTCGGAAAGATTATGTATCCCATTAGTAACTTAGAATTAATATATTAAATTATTTCTCATTTTGATGAATACTAGAGAATATATTCCCATGTTTTCATGACCATAACATTTTCATGTGGAGTTTTGGATGAGTATATATACATAACTTTTCTTTATCTTTATTACTGAATTTCATTGTGGTTGGGAATGGAAGCTCAATAGGGGATAACAAAATAAATAGTTTTAAGTGCTAAGTGAACATTATTTATTATTTATTTTATTATTATTGATATTTTTAATGATAAACCTCTTTAACCTATTAATTTTTATAATTATTGTTTATTTTTTTGTATTAGTAATGATAATATAAACTAAGGTGTGACTAAAGGCATGAAATAACTCCCCATTTTCATCTTAGAAGAACATGTCTTCATTAGCTTTAGAGTAGTAATAATTGTACAATCATAATAAATATCCTATATTAATATTTTAGAGGCAATAAATTATTTTCATCCATTTCCATGTTACATTTTATTCATTAAAAACCACTAATGAAATAAAATAATCCATTTTTAAGATTAATGTTTTTTAATAAATTTTATTTAGCTACTAATGATTTCATCTTTAATGAGGATTTTTATGCTGAGATATTGGTTGAGGTAATCAAATACATTAATTAATTTGATCCCATATATGTGGTATATCGTTAGTTTAAGTATCCTTGTAATTGACTTATGTTATTGGTGATAACAATTGTTGACAACTTATAGTTTGGTGCTACCCCTAAAGTAGAGGTTATATTTGTAACCATTATCATACGCCACACCAAAAGGTAAATGATTTTTAGGTGTGGTGTATTGTATGAGGAGGCCAGTTATGATTTTTTTTTGAAAATTGACTCATATTTATAGAATTTTACTTACTCAGTTCTGATGCCGCTATTAATTTCATAGTGTCCAAGTGTAGTATTCTATCAATTTCCAAATCTCATAAAGTATATTTCTTAGTTTATGTAATGAATATAATAAAGAATCAAAATTCTGAACAAGTAAATTGACATTACAGATTATTGTTATTATTTGTAGTGATAACAATGGAAAAGATCATACATGGCCAATACAATTTACAAATGAAAGGGGTGAAGTCTAATTCCCAAAATTCATTATAACCATGAAAATTTGGAAAATATATAAATATTATTGATTTAATTAATGACAATGAGAATATTTAGGTAAGACTATATTGTATAATCATGTCCTATTTATAAATTTCTGGGTTCCATACAATCCCTAGGGTTACATGATCTATAATCATATTTTGATGATCTAAAACCATAAAATGATCATCAAACCTCTCCTAAAATATGAACCTATATCATAAACTATTTAATGAAACCCATATATTTCAAAATAAAATAGTATTTTATTCTCTTTTATGACCTTGGGAATAATATACAAAGAGGTATAATGGGGAAATATATCACTAGTAATTTTTTATTAGATAATACGTCCAACGTATTACTTGTATATTATTTCTAATTAGTAGATATACTATCAAGTTTATATCACCAAGAAGGTTTTGAACCAGATGTTTTTTAAATTGTGAATTTATTATTTATGGCATTGTTATAAGCTCACTATTTTAATTATATCAAAGCATTTTTCATATGTTTCTAAGCAATATATTGTTTTATAAAAATTTATTATTTTATAAATATTACTTTTGATGAAAATTTGGTGAGTGTTGAAAAGTGCCACCTCATTTTCAAATACTTTGACTTCCAATGTTTGTTCTAATACTATATTTTAAAATCATAATAGAAATACATTGTGAGACATTCCAATGGTAGTAATTCCCATGTAAGACACCGACTACCACTCATATCTTTCAACCATCAAGAGTTCTACCACTATATTTATTCCGCTTCCATCCATGTGCCACATCCAAAGTGTTCCACCACCAGATGAGTTATTTCCAGGTGTGCTATCATCATGATTATTTGACTCATAGATTTACTATGCTACCACTATGTTGATCTATCACTAAACAAGCCACTATTAAGTTTCTACCATTTGTATTTACTATCATTAATATTGATCCACCATCATCCACTTCTACCATTGATGTTGTACTACATTTTATTTTAAATATCCCAATGGGTAGTGTATTATAGTAAATTCAGTGGGTTATTTAATGAGTATTTGCATAACTATTTAAAAAAATCATTGAATTCATGTCATAGGTTTATTGTTATGATATATAAAATCATTATGATTTTTCTTTGATAGGTATTATAACATTAGGTTCTATATATTTCTAGCCCCCCCCCCTCTTGAGAATGATGTGATTGGTTTGTAAAAATGACTCATACATTAAAGTTATACATGTTTTTTAAACTATAAAATTGTAGAGCAGGAATAAGATTTAGATCCTTTCTTATATAATAAAAAGTTATCTTTTCTAAATAATTTTATCTTTTATATTTCATAGAAACTGTTTGAGTTCCTCACTAAAAATATTAGGAATATGATGCATCTAAATCATTAAAAACAAAGAAACATTTCATTTCTTAATCACTAATTATTTTTTATCTTCATTTTTTTATGTACATTTGATAAGTGTGTTTCATTTCCCTGTATATTAACAATATAATATCAATTCTTGAATTGAATAAAACATGATATTCTCTCTATCTATTTTCCCCCTACAGTAATTTTAGATGATTTCCACACATGGAACTTGTTATTTTTATTACCATATATAATAATGGAAGAGGATTTGAGCCCATAATGTAGAATCTATTTTCGGTATAATTGATTCACGTTGTGGATCAGATTAATGCTTATAATAATTTGCATGAAATAAGAGGATTTATTTGTTGGGGGATTAAGTCTCAACTTGAGAATGGATCCCATGTTTATTCTTTTATGTGCTTGTGTATTGTTTTCATATTTTCAAATAATTAACTGCATCGGTTTTTATTCTCTAAATAACTAGTAATTTGATTATTGATCATAAATATCTTTATATTGAGATTTGATTAATTAATAACATTTCCAAATATAATGTAATTTCATATATTTTTTTAATTGATCCCTAATCATATTTTGTTTATTACATTAAAAAATAAAAATTATAGTAAACTACTATTTTAATTAATTGAATAATGTATTTTAATTAGGGGAATTTTTAACAAGGTACTTTATTTGGAACTCAATTCACCGCTCTCTTGAGTTACTCACTCTGAACAACATTTTGTATCAATGGTTGGGAAAAATATCTTTCAGTTGGGATTTAGTTGTTCGTTAATGATCTCAAATTTCAATTATATCCAATTTAGGTTATTATGGAAAATAAAAAACAGTGTTCTACTACTACAAGCCCCAATTATTAATGTGAAAAATTATTATCAGGGGAAAATTTTGAGGAAAATGAACATTTAGAGCATGTATTTTTAAATATGGATTACTGTTATTGACAATTATGAAATACCCAAAACTATTAGAAATAATTGGAATGGTACTACTAAATATATATATAATAATAACATTAAATCCTTCAATGATTTGTATTATAAATACATTGATGATGAATTTGACCAAATATATGTATGTATAGTTGAATTTGAAATATGGGAAAAATAAAATGTTTCCCGTGAAGGAACATCGAATCTTAAATAAATTTCATTAAATATGTAGATTATTAAATATGATACATATCCAATGAAAGTTTATGATTATATTTTTGGCATATATACCAGGTTAAATAACATTGTTAACATAATTTAATAATTATGGAATCATATGTTTGATTGAAACCAAGTGATTCACCTATTTAAGTGTATTATTCTAAGATAGAGTGTAAATTATCTCCCAATATGAGAGTCATGTGATGTAATAATGTTACCTGTTATAGAGATGACTATCAAATTGATAATGTATTTGGAAAAAATCAATGTGAATAGAGAATTTTAGGATAAAGAAAAAAGAAAATCAGTAGTCTTAAAAATAATTTTCTTTAAAACAAAAGGAGTAAATCCAATATAATAGTTTATGTTATAAATGTCACCTAACAATATTAATGAAGTGATTAACTCTATGGATATAAGAATCAATTGTTTTTAAAAGAATAACATTTCATTAAAGAAACCATATTTGAAAGGTGAATATTATAATATAATATATTGAATAATGTATTGGATGAAATATGATTCTTCAAATAAAATCATTTTATCTGAATGAAAAAGGATATAAAATGTTAAAGATAACTATATAAATATTAAATAATGGAAAAATTTTATTATATGGAAAATAGGTACCATAAATAAATTAAATAAACTTTTAATGTTGTTGAAGACAACTCGAATGATTGGGAACAAATAAATAGGATAAGCATGAAAAAGCTAACAAGTGTTTTATGACCAAAACATATGAGGTATCCAATGTCTTTCATGATTATCCTATTAATATTTATAATATTTTAGGAGATTAAAACAATTAAAATAACATGTATAATGAATAAATGTTCAAGTAATGTAACATTATTGAAGATACATTCAATGAAAATAGGTAAAAAATAAAAAATTATAAAGAAATGTCATTTATTGACAGATAGATTTAAAAATGATATTATTTTTGAAAAAGAGAATATGATCATCTATTGAAAGATAAAAATTAAATATAGTTGTTTAATTAGTAACTATAAATTGAACTTTAAATATTCACTAATGGGAGAAATACTCTAAAACATTCTTTGTAATATGACTTCTTCAATGTATAGTTATGGTATAGGGTATCAACATGGATAGAATAGGATTAATGAAAATATTTTTCATCATAGTTCTAGTTTTGAAAAAAAATTACTTTTCCTAATTATTTTAGAATTAAATGATTTTTTATTTAAATAATTTTAAAATATGATTATAGGAAACGTTTTAAGGAAATTTTGTTTCCTAAAGATTTAATAAATCAAATTTTTTAACCTATATAGATTTGGGTACCAAAAACAATTGTTGTCTATTTTTTTTAGTGAATCATCTTGAGAATCTTTATTAAGAACATATAGTACCTAGAAGTGGATATTCAAGAAATATTATTGGAAATTATTTTTGTTCTAATAATTTAATCAAATTCTATGTTGGTCATGTCACTTTTGGTGAAAATTCTAAAGGGAAAATTATTGTATTTGGAAGATTCAATAATTCTATCTACATTTTAATTTCAAATTTATTATTTGTAGTTGGATTAATGTGTAATTTTCATATCATGTCATGGCTTTTTTATGATGGTTTCCATATAAAGGATTCATTAATTATTAATTTTTTTTTTGATTTTAACAATGATATAGTTATCTATAACATGAGAAATGACAATGCTGGAGATATTAATTTAGATACATTATTTTATCGATATATTTTATTTCAAATATAAATTGACAAAAAATCATGGATTTGGTATAGGATACGGGGACATTGAAAATTATTAACACAAATAATTATAACTAGGAATAAGTTACTCATTGATCTACCTAAATTATAATTCCAAGAGGATAATGTATCTAACCCATGTTAAAAGGGTAAAAACTTAATATCAATTTTAAATTAATGAAATATGTTTCAACATTTAAACCACTAAAGTGGGATCACATGGAATTTTTTACAACTTCTATATTTTCTTGTCTAAATGGGAAGAACTATGTTTTTGTTATTGTAGATGGATTTTCTAGGTATACATGGGTGTTCTTTCTAGATCATAAATTTGAGAATTTCTATTATTTAATAAAATATTTAAATTAATGGAAATTTTTAGTAGTCTTTAAAGTAATAATTTAATTCATTATTACAGATTTTATTTTGAAAATCAAGACATTTAACCATTTTCTCAAAAAAAATTATTTATTCATAAATTCATTGCTCCTTGGACCCTATCACATAATGGTGTTATAGATAGAATAAATATTACACTTCAATAAATTTAATAGAATATAATTACTGAGTACGAACCTTATGATTATTTTTGGGATGAGTATTTGAATAAAAATTGTTTTATAATTAATAGAGGTATAATTAGACCACTATTAATGAGACATCCTAAAGAATTATGGGATAGTCAAATTAATATTTTTAATTAATTTTTAGTTTTTTTTCAATGATTTTATTCTAAACCGTACAGATAATCAAGTAAATATTTCATCCAAGAATGATAAAAGAATTTTCCTTGGTTATTCATATTTTAATAAATCATATAGGGTGTTTAATTCAATAAAAATTATTGCAAAAGAATATATTCATATCAAATTTTATTAAATAGATACACATGATACTAATAACCCTTTATCAAACATTGAATATAATTTTTCAACTCGAAATATAAATTGAACACCTTGTACTAATTCTGTAAAATAATTAGAAAAACAATCTTGTTCTAATGAATGTCATGAACCTGTATAACACAGTGATAATTCTAGCCCTTACTTTCCATGAACAATTATGAATCCTAGATAACATCCTATATATTATGTATTTTAATACCTATACAAAGGTACAGAAACTAGACCATATCTTAGAAATCATGTAGAATATCAAGCATTCCTTCCACATCATGAACATTAGAACATCAATGACGAAATTAATGAAGAAATATGGGCGATGTTAATTAAATAAGAATGTAATTATTTCAAAATGAATATAGTTTGGGAACTTGTATTATACCTAAGGACTCTATAGTTTTTGGCACTGAGTGGGTTTTTAGAAGATTTTTTTTTCATTTAGGAAGTATAGTTAGAAAAAAAATCTTGGATGCCTACTTATGGATATATCCATGAAGTGGGTACTAAAGATGGTATAAAATTTTTACATGTGGACAGTAATAAATCCTTTAGAATATTTATTTCCAATCTAGAACATTTGGATTAAAAAATAAATCTAATGGATGCAAAAAAAGTTAATTCTTTAATGGTTATATTGTTGAGGATATTTTTGAATAATACCTTTATTTCAAAACCCAAAGATTCCACATCATGTTTTTAATTTAAAAACAGTATTGTATAGTTTATAAAATACTCTCTTTGATAATCATGATAGGATCATCTCTTTATTGATTTATAGAGGTATTTTAAATTCATATATGATCCTAATACATTAATAAAAATAACATTAAATGATCATTTTGAAGATAAAATTTATGTGGATAATATTTTTTGGATCTTCAAAAAATTATTTCGTTGTTGATTTTTGAAAAAGGATTCCAAATGAATTTAAAATTATTTAGATATGATGAATTAAATCATTTCTTGGTTCTAATTTTATTTTTTAATAAATATAGAATTATTTAAAATCTAATCAAGTACCATAAAGACCCTATATAACATTTTCATTTTGATAGAAGAAAAAATATGATACTCCCTAGAGTAGTACTTGTAAACTGGATCCTAATGAAGCTGGAAAACAAATGGACTAAACCAATTATAGGGGTATGACCAAAGTCTTCTTATACGTAACTATTTTCCAGATTGATGTTATGTTTATTGTGTGTATGTGTTCCAATGTTTATTAAATTCCTAAAGAATATCATTTACATCCTCCTAAAAGTGTTTTTAAATTCCTCAAATATACATCGAATTTTGAAATTTTCTATCCTAGAGGATAATATATTAACTTAAAGAGTTATTCAAATGTCAATTTGGGTTGTTGTGAGTTCTATATAAATATATCCTATGAAACATTTCATATTTTGGGAAATTATAAAGTATATTTTTATATTGAAAAGAAATAATTAATTGCAATGTCTACAGCTAAAGATGAATACATAGTTGTGCTGAGTTATTGTGAATCAATTTTGTGGATGAAACGAAATTCTCTGTTCTATGGATTCCAAATAAATCAAATCCCTTTAATTTGTGATAAAAAAATTTAAAGAAACATATCTAATAATCATGTGCCTCATTCTACGAAAAATATTATTTATGTAACACATTACTTTTTGAGGGATGATTTTGATATGGGTTAAATATCTGTGGAATTCATAAGAATTGAACAAAATCATAAAAATATATTTTGTAAACCCTACAATTAAGAGAGATTAAACAACATCAAACCTTTATTAGGTTTGATGAATTTAGTTATGTATTTAATATTAGAGAAGACAACTTTTGAAAATCCACCATTACATAGGCCAACATTAGTGATCCGTTATTGGATAGATCTACTATTGGTGATCTACCATTGGACTGATCTTTTGATGGAATGATACACCATTGGAATCATCCAATAGTAGAATTATACACCACTACGATGATCCACCATTGATATGATCCACAATTTGGATGTTTCTAGACTATTTTTAAATATTCTACAGGTCTAACCCCTATTTTACTATAGTTGATAATGCTTTATGTGTGTATAATTTTTATTTGATTAAATAGATTAATTTTTTTAATATTTTTTGAATTAAAATCCATAAATTAAAAATCAGGCTTAAAATATAGATTCAAAGTCACTCTCTCTATATAAGGCCCTGATCATTTACGATACATAATCTTAAGTTATGTAAATAATTTACATTTATTCACTTTTAGGATATTTTTATGTTTATATAGTTATAGATTTTGACCATATCTCATGCATAACAACTCAAATAATTAAAATTATACCCTTATACTTTGTATACATTTTTTTATATTCTAAATCATTTAAAATAAAGAAACACTTCTTTTTCATGATACAAATCTTCATAGATTTCTCTGTGACTTAATCTATTATCTTACCCATTATGATACCATATAAAAATCCTTTTAAAAACATGGTATGAGAACAAAAATATTAGTAAGGGGCATAAAATCCATAAATAGACCATTAGTCCATGGATAATTTAAACTCTAGAAATTGTTTTTCACAATCTCATTCTTTTTAATCATAAAACATAAAACCTTCTAATTACATCAGAAATCATAAGATTAATCTAATTAAATTAAAATAATATTTCATAAATGTAACGTGTAGCATCTATATTATTTTTACATTGTATATTTCATATCTATATAGGGAGTAACCATATTTGGTATGTTTGGAACCCCCAACACTATGTATTCCCAAAATATCTTTGGAGAAACCCTATAGTTTAACTCTGTCTCATTAACCAATTCATTGGAGATATATCACGAGCTGACCCACCATTTTCTTATCACATAACCCCAAATATATTTAAACAATTCCAACAAACCTTAACATAGTCATAACACATAAGACAATGATAAAGGAAAAATAACATTTCCACTTTTAAATCACATTTCATCATTATGAGATGCACAATCATAAATAAAAACAAATTATTTTAAAATAAAATGGTAAACCAATACTGTGAATATCAATACAATATAGAAACATTAAATAGTGAAATTAAATTCATGGCGTATATGTATAAAAATATTCTATGTTATTGAAATAAGTAATCCATTTTTTAAAAACAATTAAAAAACTTTAAAAGAATATTTTTAAATTAATGTTTCCTATAAAACATTGAATATTAATAATGGAGTTAAAATTTAAAAATATTTATTTCATATAAATAAATCTTTAAAAAACCTTTTGAAAACATAAACTTTAATGTGAATGACTTGGAATAATAAATCACTAAAACATGTCAAAGAATATTTACCTTTGATGTACATTGAAATTATAATCCACAAAAAGGTGTAAATTTTTTCATAAAATTAAATAAATTGACTATAAATAAATTATGGATATATAATTTTATTGTGTATTTATATAAAATTAATAAAAAATTTAATATGCATATCATCATGAAAAGTCTCAGTTGAAAGAAGGTTGAGACGAAGCCCCTTACCTCAGGTTTGATTCATCACGCATGTTCTTTAACATACTAAATAAAAAAATCAAGTATATTATTTATTTTATGAGGAATAATTTTCATTTTTGTTATACATTTCATAAAACTTATTTCCATTTAATAAAAATTACTAAATTATTTATGTTCGTGTTGGATGTTTACTAGATATTTAGTAGTTTAGTCAAAAATAAACTTGGTATGATGTCAATAGTCTATGTGTTCATAACTCCATCATCTCAAGATTAATATTTATTGAATTATTGTCATGTTTAAACATAAATTATACTTTTAAATCAAACCATTATGTATGGTTGTGAAAATATAACAATGATATAATCATTTATACGGTAGGCTGTAGATACGCAAAAGTAACATTTCCATTTTTCTTTTAACATTATAAAAATAAGGAAATTATTATTTTATCATTATATAATAATAATGAAATTATTAAAATCATCACATTAAATTTAATATTCATATATTCATCATACAATATATTTGGTGAATAAAAACAATTGACAACACTTTGTGGATATGATAGGTGATACATATGCATGAAAGATGTTATCATTTTTATATACATTGAAAGTAAGAACATAATTGATAAATTATTATCATATAATGATTTTTATGTCATCACAATCACATATGATCATTAATTACATCATTATTAACAATAAATAGATATGGTTATGGAAAATCAATTATTTCGGTTCGTGGAGGTGATAGTTCACATATACGGACCAATGATTAATTATTTTACATTTTGATAAAGGTTGAGATGAATTTATGCGATTATATTAAAATAATAAAAACATATTATATTGAGGATTCTAGATTTATTACATCACCATGGATGGAATATATTTGAAGGGCGTTGAAGAATTAATAAAATAGGAACACTAAAAGAAAGACATTACATTTCCTTTGGATGATCACCGTTATTAACACCTTAACACCTCTAAGAATGGTTCTATTCCAAAATTAATTACTCAATAATATAGGGATGTAATCTAAGAAGGGTTTTTGGATTATCTTAGATGAGGAAAAAAAAAATTACTTGTAATGAAATGAGAAGAAGTGTTAATTTCTATAGGAGATGGGAGGGGCATCCTTGAAATTATAAAAAATATCAAATTAATATAAATTAATATTCCATTAAAAATGAGTCCAAGATGATTTAGATCGATGATAGGATTAAAATTGGTCAAAATAAACACATCCAATTAAAATTAAATATGTTTTGGATATTTTTTAATCCTTATCATTATGTTTTAATCACTTTTAACTGTTACCATTTTATAAAATAATATACAATTTGAGAGTTTAAATAATTACCTAATTATGCCAAAAGTCAAATGAATGAGTAATTAATGATATTTTAGACTGATATTAACATGTAGTAAGAATGTTATATTTTTATAAATTTTATATTATTTAATTCAATATTTTATATTTTAAAATATGAATAATGTCAATTTTGACAATATTCATTACATGTATTTTTAAAATACAATTACAATAAGAATAATTACCAAAAAAACTACTTTAACTCATCAAAAAAATTCCAATTTAATCCATAAAACTATTTTATGGAATAAAATGTTTCCATTTTTATTCGTTTGAATATTATTAAAATCATTTACTTAATTTATTCTTTAACAAATCAATTACAACATCATCATTGTATCATAAATAAATTTATTTATTTAATGTTTAAAAAATATAAATTAATTAAATTATATATATAAAATTTTATATTTCTATGAATTACTAATATTATATAATATAAATTATATATCCCCATATTAATTTTGTTTATTAATAGGTGAAATATTTAAGAAATCTTCATTTTTACATTAAATAAATTGTTATAATCGTCAAAATAACACAAACGTGCATTCCAAAGGCCACAATTTCAACCAAATTATTTTATTGGTCGAAAATAACTTATAAAATTATATTATGAATTGTTTCTTTCTGGTTTTATATTATTATAATATTATTTTTACCCGTAATTACTCGATTTACCTTTAACTTTGGTAAATAAAATAAAAAATTTACCATTCAATAAATATTTAGTTGATCATATTAGATATATTTTTTCATACATATTTCAACAATGTATGTACATTTTTAGAAATTCATTTCATAGAAGTGACTAAATTTTTTTTTCAATTAATCTCATTAATCGATTTAGAAAATGAAATTTAAATCTAAAAACATTCAAACATTCACAATGCTTTTATATCAAATTTAAATATTGAAATTGATTAAATTACCTAAATTGGGTTGAATGATAAAAACATAATACAAATATACTTTATATTTAATTAAAATTATAACCCAATAACACAAATATATCAGATTAAAAAGTTATTTTGAATTAAAACAAACTAATTTTCACTAATCATTAAAATATGAAATTTATCAGGAAAATAAAAAAAATAACTAAAAGTAAAATTTCATGTCTTTATTCCAAATAATAATTTTATGTTTTAAACATAAGTTATAAAAGTTTCAAAACTATATTTAAAATGTGTTCTCCATCAAAAGGCTATAAAAATACTTTTAGAAAAATAATTATTTTATCTATAAAATTGAATTTTTTCCTATATAACATCTAGAAAACACATACGATGAATTTTAATCATTATATTTAATTTATATGTCATTAATATAATCCAAAAAAAATTAGTTTATCATCGTCATTATATATTTTTTTAATATAAATACATCATCTATATTCATTTTGTTTGTAGTATCATTTTTACTTTATCTGGTAACCAATGAATAATTATATAAAAATTTGTAAAAAATATTTTAATAATTCACTTAATACTTTTTATTATCACAATTATAATATTTGGGCTATAAAAACAACTTAAAATAATAATATTACAATATATTATTTTATTATGTATAGCTCACTCTTGTGTGCGACAAAAGCTTTCAGTAAAACCCATTGTTTCTTGTCTTGTATACTATCGAATATAGAATCCCATTATGGTAAAACGAATATCCAATTCATAAATAATAATATATATGAAAAAATAATAATCTATAATTACCTAAGATGTTACAACCTTTCCCCTTTTGGTAATTTCATCCTCGAAATATTGAATTTGGGATTGGTAAGAGATGTTTTACATTTCAAAATTATATCATTGAAATATCAAATATGAAAATGTGTCGAAAACCTCCACTTTTAAGAAAGAAATTGAACTACAAAGGGCCCTTGAGAAAATTAATACTAAGGTTCATGAAAGAAAATCATGGATATGTATGAGAAAACTAACCAGTATGTTCTGACGGAGAGTGACTCAAACCATAGTTAAAAGAAAGTTAAAAATCACTAAACCAAAATTTTTTGAAATGTTAACAATCTTGGATTTCATCATAGGAAAATTATATTGAATTTTTTTATATCCTTTTTATAGTGTTAGAAAATAATTTTACTACTTAGACTAAGAACATAAAGAAATATTCTTAATTAAAAAATAGTTTTTCATTATTTAATAAATTTCCACTACACTCATCTTTTTCTCCCCAAGATTAGTATTGAAGATGAATCACGTTCTATATAATAACTTAATCCACAAAAGATTATCTATTTATAACTCTTTTTTTAATCATTAACCAAAAAAATTCAATAAATAATAAAACATTGGATCATGGAAGACTACATTTAATCTCCAAAATTTTGTTATTATACAAAAAGATAAAAATAGTCAATTCAATAAATAACTATTATTGAAATACCAAAAAATAATCCAATCTATGTTTGAAGCTGAAAACATAGAACAATTTCATTACATATTCATCCAAATAAATTTCATCCTCAAATAACATTAATCACACTTAATGTCTCATACCAAAACTTTAATTTTAAAAATCACATGTTCTCCTTGATAGGTTAATCATTTCTATAAATAACCCAAATAACCATAGCTCCACAATAAAAACAAATATTCTTACACAATAAAATTATTCCATTACTTTTCAAATAAAATCCAAAAGTATTATATTTACCTTAGTCATATAGGGTTCCCAAAATAGTGAACGTCTTCTAAAATAACATTTATCACTTAATCCACAAATCAGTTACCATTAACAATGATATCCATTGGTTATAACATAAGTTTTCAAAATCAATGAATTATTTTTCCATTACCTAATTTAACTAAAAAAATCATAATATTTAGGGACCTCACGTAGGCTAATGGTTAGTGATGCGCCCTTTTCACTCTTCATTTGTGGGTTTGATCCCCACAGCCTTGCAGGACATGATAGTTTTTCACTCATATTGCTTCATGTACCTTTTCATAATGCTCAAAAATAACCACAAGCTATTCTAATCTCCATGTATATATCATATACCACATTTTCAACAGAAATCATAATAACCTACACAACATAATTCATGTTTTCTTTTATATATTTACATGTTTTTATTTCACCTCCAAATGATTTAATAAAACTAATCCCAATGGAATGAAAATTGTACCTTGATCATGGTGTCCACTTGGTTTCATCATTATTTTATTCACATAGATATAGGGTCCATTCATTGAATCAATGATTCCGATATTCTAAAAAATCACATGATTCTTTTGTCCCAGTACACTTTGTACAACATGGGTCATATGTGTGTTCGTGGATAAATAGTTCTAAAAAGTATTATTGAATTCCATATAATTTGAAACCATTTGATAAGACCCGATTTATATATAATAGTCAGACCTAGTTTTATTTGAATAGTTCAATCAAGGGTCCTTTTAAACATCCATAAGTATGTGTTTAAGGACTATATGATAAAATAAAATATAAATAGGTTGTGAAAGGGTGTCATTCTTCAGTAGCTTTTTCAAAATCATTATATTCCTCAAAATGTTTTTATGAGGTAAAATATCGGAAAATGCCCTGATAATATTGGATGTTTTGAAAACATGAGAATATTGAAAAAATAGGATTTTATGAAAAACAACCCTTGATCCATGATGGTATTGATGTTTATTGGAGGTTTTTTGTCCCAAACTACTACTTGCTAGTCAGTTTTATGTTATAAAATGTTTTAGAATCATCTAGGCATGACATTACTATAATTATTACAGGAAATCCATATAGAAGATATTGGAATGTTATTTGAGATCCTCCTACATCCATCAGTAAATTACATTCCATCATCATAAAATGTTATAGGAAAAGGATTTAAATAAATTTATAGACACAAAAACCTTCTATATGTCTAAGAAAACTCTTATTCTATAAGTTGATTAAACTGTTCCTTTGGTATCAACTATAAGGCCCCAGCCTTAAATAGTACATAATCGCGAGTTAATTCAATAATTTACAATTATTCAAATTAATGATATTTTCATGTTTAGATATTTAATTAATTTGGCCATATCACATCTATAAAAACTCAAATATTACAATGTAGACACTTATACTCGTTATTTAGTTTTTTCATAATAAAAAACATTCAATATAAAAATTTATTTTTTGTCATTATAAAAATCGTCATAGAATTCATCTAGACTTCTTCCTTTTTTATTAACCATCCTTATACACTATGAAACACATTATAAAAACATGGGATGAGGATAAAATGTTTAGTATAGGGTATAAAATTATGAAAGAAACCATTAGTCCATGAGTATTTTAAATTAACGAAAACATTTTCATGAAATCATATTATTCACACATAAAACATAAAATATTTATCTTATATAATGAAATCATTATATTAATGTAAAACTCATAGAAATAATAAAACATAATGTTGATGTTGGAATCCTCATTTTTTAATAATGTTTTAATTCTCACATATCATGTTTAACCTATCACAAATCATGTTTATCCTATCCTAGATCATGTATAACCTATCACAATTCATGTTTAACCTATCACACATCATGATTGGATATTGTGGGACTCTTCATGTTTTAATCATATTTCAATTCCCATAAATCATGTTTATCTTATCACAAAACATTTTTATCCAATCAAAAATCATGTTTAAACTTTCAAAAATCATTTTTGGAGATTGTGGGAATCCTTATGTTTTATTATTTTTTTAATGCTAAAAAATCCATATTATCATATCACAAATCGTGTTTGAATATTGTAAACAATATTTTATCTTGTAATATAATGTTTTAGAATGATTATGGTTAATATTAATTTATTCCTTTAATATTACATCTAAATACTCTTTATAGATATTTGGCTAAGTCTGAGAAACCGTAAGTCTACCGCTGGTTCTAGATTTTGGAACTGTCTCTGACACCATAACATAGACACTGTAACTCAGACACTATAACCCAAACACAGTGACCTAGACACTGTAACAAGACACCATTCATAATTTTGAATAAGGAGTAGAAACTATTACCTAAGACATCGTGATCCTGACATCGCATATGTGCTACTAGTTCCACATCTCAATGCAACTATGAAACTATTATTTTCTCTCCATGGATGACTCAACGCACATAGGCAAATTAAAATAAAATGTTTCTAGTGACACTATTTAAAAACAACCTATGACATTGTTCCATACATCCCTATTTTTCTATCCCGTTTAATTTAATTTTAAAGTAATTTCTACCTATCATATTTGAGTCATTTAATGAGACTGATATAATAAATGATATTTTGCGATCTTGTCAGGAGATAGTATGATGTACAAGGTGTTGAAATCATGCCCCCAATCAGCTCCAACATAATCACCCAAACTGAATGAAATTTGTGGCACTAGAGAATGTAAAATGATCAGTGGACTGCATTCGAAGAAGAATAGAACATCATTGAATGAAAAAACACACCAAAGGAAGAACTCCCAGTAGCTACAGGATGAAAAAAAGAATAAGCGACTATGAACCATCTTTAAAGAATTTTTGCAGCAACTCAATGGAAAATAGAAAGATATCATCGAACTAAAAACCAGATCTTGACACTCGCAATACACTATTTTCCCAAGAGGACTCACAAATCACATCAGATACATCTTACAAGTCCAGTGCAGCATTGAAAGACACTCAGATCATTTCTAACACTTTCTCATCCTCGTTTCCCTATTCTGTACTATTTTATTACAAGTCAAGTGGTGTGTGTGTGTGTCTAAATTAAAAAACACTCGGTCTTCTTCATTAAACTGTATGATACAATATATATAAGGCCCCGACCTTAAACATCTCTTAATATTGAATTAAATGATTAATTCACATTGAGGATCTTTTCAGGTTTAGAGTTTTAGATAATTATAACATAACTACTACATCTCAAAAGATTACAAAGTAGACACTTCTACTATGTTTTCATAGAATAAAAAAATATCTTAAAAAGAAACATGTCTAGTTCCAAGTTTTATATAGCATGACTTTCCCTTGATCCCATCCTTGACCCTATTCCACATTAGGTCCTGTGAAAAATATTTCAAAAAAACTTGGGTGAGCATAAAGAGCTCTGTAAGGGATACACAAAGAATGAAAACTGTTAGTTTATCAAAAAACAAGTAAAACATGTATACTTTATAAAAGTAATACTTTTCACCTTTATTAAGTATTAAATACTCTTCACTGAATAAAATATCATTACTTACCCTTTTGTAACCAAAATATTACCATAAAACCCTTAAAAAGATCACATAACATATAAAGGTAACTTGGGACATAAACATACTTATGTGTAATAAACATACGGTCGACTTCCTCACATATCACTTAATAGAATAGCCATACGGCCAAATTCCATACATACTTAATGGAATAGCCATATGGCCGACTTCCATACATACTTAATGGAATAGCCATACGGCCGACTTCCATAACCAATGCATTGGAGGTTATAACGTAACCACCCATCCAGGTATTCACGACACCACCCATCATATGGTATATCACGTAACAACCCGTCAAATTTCCAAGTACCAATATAAAATCATAAAACATAAAACCAATATAAAGGAATGATAACATTTCCACATTTCAATCACAATATATCATTTAAATATATTGACATAATAGAATCCTTTATAAAAACCATTTTCAATTACAAAATACATAAAATGGTATATGGTATTTATTTTATTTTAAAAACATTACAGCTTTTTGAGGAAGCCAGAGACCAAATAATACTCACGGCGGCGGAAAAGGTCGTTGTCACCGCGTACGTTAAAAGGAACATTCCTTTTTGTCGTTTAGTAAAACGCTTCGTAGAAAAATATTCCTTTTGTATAAAAGTAAAATTAAAAGGGTTTTATACACCGTATAAATGATAGTTGTGTATAAAAAGAAATATGCCACAATGAAAGGAGATTGAGACGAATTCCCTTACCTCGGGTCTGACTTGACTCGATCGTTCTTTAAAGTCCGGAATAATAAACATGAGTTGATTTCTATTTTCTTTGGAACATTTTTTAAGTTCATTATTCCTTTTATATCACTTATTTCCATGTTATAAACATTATGTAACCATTTAAGTTAATAATGATTTTTTGTCGATATTTTGTTCTTAAGTCGAAAGTGGACTTCTTACAATTACATGTTGTTCGTGTGGTCAAAGGTTCATTATATCCAGAATGACATTCCTGATTTGGATATCATATATATCATATATATATATCATATACATGTATTTATAATATCACATAATCATTTAGAGGTAAGAAATGAAATGCACCGTTCATGGAGACGGTAAGTCGTACGTATTCATGAACGCTACTTTCATTTCTATGTCATATTAATGGAATTAAAACTAAAAAAGGGGTATGAATATTTTAATTCCAGAATTATATTAATAATTTAGATGTAAAATACATCGAATATATCCATTATATATGTTTACTTATAATAGTACATTACATTTGGGGATAAGAAATGAAATTCACCGTTAATGGAGACGGTAAGCCGTACGTACGCATGAACGCTACTTTCATTTCTATCTCATAATTTACTGGAAATAAATAATAATGATATAGAGGTATATTATAATTCCAGTATAACATTATATATAATAACTTTAAATCCCTCCTTTATACGTCCCACATATGGCATTAACGAATCAAATCACTTTGAGGGGGCGGTAGTCCGCACTTCCTAAAAAGAAATTATCGTCTTTACCTACAATGGAAACCATAAATGTATAACACAAATGAAAAATACAGAAGCATAAGGGAATCAAAAACATAATATATATCATATATAAATATAGTGGCATCTTAATGGCCACCAATTAAGGTGTTTAAAAGAAGATTGAACAATCATCGTTTCGTGAGGCAGAAATTCGCCAACCACAGAAATAGTATATTCTTTAACCATTAGATGTAGATGTGTGTAAGTGTAGCTCGAATTATTATTATAATAACATCCTAGTATATTTAAGATACTGTATTTGTTACAAAATAAATGAATAAAAAGAGTTTAGGGGGTTGGAGAAGCAATATAAAACAAAAGAACACAAGTGAACACATTACCTCAAAATCGGGTAACTCTCTTAGATCTGAGCTCAAAGGCTTCCTTGGGAAGACTTATGCCCAATGCGAGGCTTCATGGAGTAAGAGAGGGATGTGGAGAGAAAAAATGGGGAGGGATTGGCTGAGCCAAAGGCTTTGGAAGTGTAGGTAAAGAGGTAGAGGTGGGGGCATTTTATAAGAGGAGAGGAGGGGCACTCTTGGAATGTAAAGAAATGTTACTTTATTTTAAAATGAGATTCGGATTTAAGAGGTAACACATTGATATAATTCGAGGATAAGGTGATAAGGGTTCTAAATATACCCATAAAATAGGTTTTGGACATGTTTAGGTCATATATTTTACATTATATTTTCATTTTATTTGAATCCTTTATTAATGAGGTAATCATTGCGTCATCATGATGTCATAAATAATTTAATATATTTAATGTATAAAAATTATAAAAAAACTATCATGATGTAGGAAATATTTTTAGATTTCTAATGAATATTTATAGTCAAAAATCTGACTTGTATAACCCCATTTAAAAAATTGTTTTATTAATACATATCATGTTTGTGTCATTTTTACTTTAACATTTAATGAAAAGTTATTTATGTCATTTCCCAACCAATGTGGCTCCATGGGGGCTCAAAGTTGACCCATTTATGGTATTTGTAGACCATGACACATCAAATGAAGGCAGTATATGTGTCAAGCTCATCTCATTTTATTAAAACATTATTTTTACCTTAAACTACACAAATTACCTCTAATCGCGATTAAAAACATAATAAGTTACTATTCACCAAAAAATTATTTTAATCCCATTGAACCACATTTTACTTATTAATGACAACCATATATGTCGGATTTTTGAAAATCAAATCAAAGAAGTGACAAAGTTTCATTTAAATGAAAAATCAGTTTCTTTAACTACAACTTAGTGGTTTCACTATTCATAAAAAATTGATGTTTTTCAGAAAAATACCAAAACTTTTCCCTAAGCTATATTTGATATTCTAAATTAAAAAATGATATCTATTTTACAAAATTCAAATCATATAAGTCACATTAATTAATTTAATAAGTAATTCCCGATGTCATGACAAATAGCGTGTTTTTATGAAACAATAAGTATCAAAAGATTGACACTGGTTTAAGTCCAATTTCAAAGAGAAATTGATTCCAATGACCACCGTTGGATTAAATGGTAAAAATATATTCTAATTTCACTTGAAAACTAATTCAAAATATAATATATTCATATAAATAAATTAGATTAAAAAGAGTTTTTGAATTAAAATACAACATTTTTCCACTATTCATTAAAAAATGATCTTTATCAGAAAAATACCAAAAATTCACACAAAGTATATTTTGATGTCCCAATCATAAAGAATAAGTTTATTTTGAAAAAAATAGATTATAATATTTCCAAAAGATAGATTTAAAAATGGTTTGCCCTAAAAAGGCAGTAAAACAATCTTTTAAAAATTTTAGTGTATTTCTTGCTTAAGATTGGATTTATTTTCATTTTAAGCCTCTAAAACACTATATAATTTATTAATAGGCATAGGTAAAAATATCTATTATTCATTACATACTTGGGATGTTACATCCTTCCCCCATTTAGAAAATTGCATCCTCGCAATTTATTTACTTATCGAATAAGTGGGGGTATTTATCCCTCATTGCATTTTTAGATTCCCATGTTGTCTCTTCAATCATATGGTTTTTCCACAAAACCTTTATGTGAGGAATCAACTTATTCCATAACACCTGCTCCCTATGGTCAAGAATCTGGGCTGGTTGTTCCTCATTAGATAGTTTCTCTTCCAACTGAACTACCTCTTAACTCAAAACATGAGATGGATCTGGAATATACTTTCTCAGCATCGAAACATGAAAAACATTATGTACCTTTGATAAACTCAGAGGTAATGCCACTTTGTATGCAACTGATCCAACTCTCTCTAGAATTTCATACGGTCCAATGAACCTTGGACTCATATTTCTTTTCTTACCAAATCGCATCACACTTTTCCATGGAGAAACCTTGAGAAAAACATGATCACCTACCTCGAAAGATAGATCCTTCCTCTGGTTATCCGCATAACTCTTCTGCCTACTCTGAGCTATTATCATGTGTTTCTGAATCAACTGAACTTTTTATGCCATCTCTTCTGCAAATTAATGTCCCATCAGCTTCCTTTCACCCACTTCATCCCAAAATGATGGAGTTCGACACCGCATCCCATATAATGCCTCAAATGGTGGCATCTGTATACTGGAATGAAAACTGTTATTATAAGAAAACACAACCAAAGAAAGATGTTGGTCCCAGCTTCCCTAATAATCCATCGAACAAGCTCGTAGCATATCCTCCATGGTTTTAATTGTTCGTTCGGACTTCCCATCTGATTGAGGATGAAATGCAGTACTAAAATTTAATTCAGTACCCAACGACTTCTGAAGGCCTTTCTAAAAGATAGAAGTATACCTGGGATCACGATCGGACACAATGGAGAGAGGAACTACATGTAACCTGACTATATCTTTAAGATAAAACGGGAAAGTTGATCTAGAGAGAAAGTATCTCATATATCAAGGAAATGAGCAGATTTAGTCAAAAAATCATCAATAACCCAGATTGCATTATTACCTCGTGATGTCTTCGGTAATCCCACAACAAATTCCCTGGATATATTCTCCCATTTCCACTCTGGCACTAGTAAAGGATAATGTATCCCTTTCGGTGACTGCCGCTCTGCTTTAACCTATTGACAAGTCATACACTTCACAGTAAAATCAGCAATATCTCTTTTCATTCCATCCCACCAGTAATACTCCTGCAGATCTCTGTACATCTTAGTACTGCCAGGATGAACTGAAAATGGAGAACTATGAGCTTCACATAACAACTCTCTCTTCAACTGTGAATCACAAGGCACACACAATCTCTTCCAAATCTCAAAACACAATCATTATAAATGTTGAATTCATGCAACTTACCATTCTGAACCAGCTCTACCTTTTTCTGCAACCCACTGTCTTGCTTCTATGCTTGCTTGATTCTGTCTGATAGAGAAGATTTCACTAATACCTGAAATAAAAGAGAAGGACATCCTACGCCAACAACATATATGCCAATGTTCATCAAATCCTTAACCAAAGGATCACGTTCCAAACACAACATTGTTAATGAAGCATTACTTTTTCGACTCAAAGCATCAGCCACTTTATTTGATTTTCCCGGATGGTAATGAATTGTACAATCATAATCCTTGATTAATTCTAGCCATCTCCTTTGTATCATGTTCAATTCTTTCTGAGTGAATATATAATTTAAACTTTTGTGATCGGTATATATTTCACACTTTACTCAATACAAATGATGCCTCCAAATTTTTAATGAAGAAAACAACATCAGCTAATTCTAAATCATGTGTAGGGTAATTTACCTCATGAGTTTTCAACTGATGTGAAGCATAATCAATTACCTGATCATTCTACATAAGGACACGGCCATGTCCCTTCAACGAAGCATCACTGTACATAACAAACTCACCATTCCTGTAAGGAAGTGCCAAAACTGGAGCATTCACCAATCTACTTTTCAACTCCTGAAAAGAATCATCACATTATTTTTTCCAGATGAACTTAATACCCTTACGAGTTAGCTTAGTCATTGGACTAGATAAACCTGAAAAATTTTCAACAAACCTTCAATAGTAACCTGCCAAACCAAGAAAACTACGGATCTCGGTTACATTTCTGGGTCTCGGCCATTCTTCAACAACTTTTGTTTTAGCAGGATCAACAGTTATTCCATCTTTTGAAACAAAGTGACCCAGGAAAGAAATTTGTTGTAACCAAAACTCACACTTGCTGAATTTTCCATATAGTTTCTTTCCTTTTAAGGTTTGCAAGATAACCCTTAAATGACATTCATTCTCCTCTTTACTTTTAGAAAACACCAAAATATCATCAATGACAACAACCCCAAACTTATCCAAGAACTCATGGAAAATTATATTCATAATGTCCATGAATACAGTAGGTGCATTGGTTAACCCAAAAGGTATGACTACAAATTCATAATGGCCATATCTAGTACAGAACGCAGTCTTCGGAACGTCTACTTGTTTTAATTTCAAATGATGGTACTCCGACCTCAAGTCAATCTTCGAAAAATACTGAGCTCCCTGGAGCTGATCCAACAAATCATCGATATGAGGCAAAGGATACTTGTTCTTAACAGTAATATTATTCAAGGCTCTATAATCAATGCAATGTCTCATTGAGCCATCTTTCTTTTTAACAAACAAGACAGGAGCACCCCATGGTGATGTGCTAGGTCGAATGAATCCTTTATCTAATAACTCCTGCAATTTCTTCTTTAACTCTAATTGTTCATCTTCAGCCATTCGATAAGGGGGTTTTGAAATTGGCTTAGAATCAGGAACTAAGTCAACAGTATATTCAACTTCCCGATCATGAATAATACCAGGAAACTCATCAGAAAAAACATCAAGATACTCATTTACCACTGGCACATCATTAATTTGAACAATTCCTTTATTTTCAACAATATGTACAAGGTAACATTCATTTCCATCTTTTACTACTTTCTAAACTTCCTGATATGTTATCAAAATCAAGGGTTCATTCTTGTACACAAAATGAAAATATTTCTAAAAATAAACCATTTTTTCTCTACAGTCAATCTTAGCATGATAAAAAGAAATCCAATCCATGCCTAAAATAAAATCAAACTCTATTAGAGGAAAAACAATAAGGTTTTCTAGTAGATTCTTTCCACACAAAAGGATAGGAAGTTCTTATAATTCCTTTTTGTCTCAACGTTCCCTCCGGGTGTCTTTACCATAAGTTCAGAATTCATATCTTGAGATGGAATTTCAAATTTACTAGAAAACTTCTCATAAATGAAAGAGTGTGTAGACCCTGAATCAAACAACACATTGGCATAATCTGAACAAACAAACAGTGTACCTGATACCACTTCATTCGATGGCCCAACATCTACTGAAGTTCTTGTAAAGGACTTCACCACCCCTTCTACATGTAGTCTGGCTTCTTTCCCCCAGTCGAGTTCTTCGTTAGACACTATTTTGCATAATGACCCATTGTATTACACTTAAAACATCTTACCGCTAGGTTTTCATTGCCTACTTGATCATCTTCCTTACAGTTACGAGCAATATGACCAGACTTACCACACCGAAAGCACTTACCATACTTGTATAAACATTCTCTAGGATGTATTTTACCACACTTCTCATAGGATGGATATTTGGTTTTCTTACCTCCTTGCTTCTTTGATTAATTCTTCCCCTTTTCCTGCCAACTGGACCTCTTATTCTGTTTTTTGTCATAGAACACCCGATCATCGGAAAAATCCATTTCCACCTTCTCCACACATCGAACACGTTTTTCATAACTTTTGAACTCACAAGAAGCTAAATCCCTACGATACTATGGATTTAACCCTAAGTAAAAACGGTTTATTTTACTATCAAGATCTCGTATGAAGTTTGGAGCATACCTTGCCGATCGATCGAACTTTTCTTTATAAGCAGCCACTGAATCATCCTCCGGCCTCAATTCTAGGAACTATTTTTCCATCCTATGATGAACCAACTTAGGAAAATATTTCTCAAGAAATATACCTTTGAATTCTTCCCAGTTAAGATCCTCAATCTCATCACTATCCCTGATATTGTTCACCATCGACCACCACTGATCAGCTTCACCATCAAAACGGTAAACAACAAGACTAACCTTTTGATGTTCTGAACACCCCATGACATAAAAAATCTTCTCCAGTGCTTTAATCCACCTTTCAGCTTGCACGGGGTCAGATGATCCTCTGAATGATGGGGGTTGTTTCCTCATGAAATGTTCCACCAATGACATGTTCCTCTGCAGTTGATCGGGCTGATCTCGTACATGGATACCACCACCATTTATAGCCTGATTCAACTGTTCCATAACTGCAACAAACTGTTCAGTTCCTATTCCGACCATCTCAGGTTGCTGATTTGGAAGGTTGTCTTCCTCCTTATGTCGTCCCAACATAGCTGCTTTGTTTCCTCTGCAGAAAACCATTCTGAACACAGAAATATCTTAGGCAAAGCAACATGGTAATATTTAAATGCTATATCATTTCAGTCAAACCATAAATTAACTTATAATTTAACAATTTTCTAACTACAAATGTTGTCTAAACCGACCTTTGATACCAACTATAAGGCCCCGACCTTAAACATCTCTTAATATTGAATTAAAGGAATAATTCACATTGAGGATCTTTTCAAGTTTAGAGTTTTAGATAATTTGAAGATAACTACTACATCTCAAAAGATTACAAAGTAGAAACTTCTACTAAGTTTCCATAGAATAAAAAAACTCTTAAAAAGAAACATGTCTAGTTCCAAGTTTTATATAGCATGACTTTCCCTTGATCCCATCCTTGACCCTATTCCACATTAGGTCCTGTGAAAAACATTTCAAAAAAAACATGGGGTGAGCATAAAGAGCTCAGTAAGGGATACACAAAGAATGAAAACTGTTAGTTTATCAAAACAACAAGTAAACCATGTATACTTTATCAATGTAATACTTTTCACCTTTATGAAGTAGTAAAAGATATTCACTGAATAAAAGATCATTACTTACCCTTTTGTAACCAAAAGATTACCATAAAACCCATAAAAATATCACTTAAGTGGAATAACCATATGTTCGACTTCCACAAATATCACTTAATGGAATAGCCATACGGCCAACTTCCATACATACTTAATGGAATATCCATACGGCCGACTTCCATACATACGTAATGGAATAGCCATATGGCCGACTTCCAAACCCAATGCATTGGAGGTTATAACGTAACCACCCATCCTGGTATTCACGGCACCACCCGTCATACGGTTTATCATGTAACCACCCGTCAAATGTCTAAGTAGCAATATAAAATCATAAAACATAAAACCAATATAATGGAATGATAACATTTCAACATTTCAATCACAATATATCATTTAAATATATTGTCATAATAGAATCCTTTATCAAAACCATTTTCAATACCAAAATACATAAAAGAGTATATGGTATTTATTTTATTCTAAAAACATTACGGCTTGTTGAGGAAGCCAAAGACAAAATAATACTCACGGCGGCAGAAAAGGTCGTTGTCACCGCGTATGTTAAAAGGAACATTCCTTTTTTTTGTTTAGTAAAATTCTTCGTAGAAAAAGATTCCTTTTGTATAAAATTAAAATTCAAAGGGGTTTATACACCGTATAAATGATAGTTGTTTATAAAAATAAATATGCCTCAATGACCCTTACCTCAGTTCCGACATGACTCGGTCGTTCTTTAACATCCGGAATAATAAAATTGAGTTAATTTCTATTTTCTTAAGAACCTTTCTCAAGTTCAGTATTCCTTTTATATCACTTATTTCCATGTTATAAACATTATGTAACCATTTTTGTTAATAATGTTTGTTTTGTCGATATTTGGTTCTTAAGTCGAAAGTGGACTTCTTACAATTACATGTTGTCCATGTGGTCAAAGGATCTTTATATCCAGAATGAAATTACTGATTTGGATATCATATATATCATATATATCTAGCATATACAAGTATTTATAATATCAAATAATCATTTAGATTTAAGACATGAAATGCACCGTTCATGGAGACGGTAAGCCGTACGTACGCATGAACGCTACTTTCATTTCTATGTAATATTAATGGAATTAAAACTAAATGAGAGGTATGAATATTTTAATTACAGAATTATATTAATAATTTAGATGTAACATACATCATATATAACCATTATATATATATATATACTTATAATTGTACATTACATTTGGGGATAAGAAATGAAATGCACCATTCATGGAGACAGTAAGCCGTACGTACGCATGAACGCTACTTTCATTTCTATCTCATAATTTAATGAGAAGAAATAATAATTATATAGAGTTATATTATAATTAAATTATAAAATAATATATAATAACTTTAAATCCATCCTTTATATGTCCCACATATGGCATTAACGAATCAAATCACTTTGAGGGGGCGGTAGTCCGCACTTCCTAAAATGAAATTATCATGTTTACCCACAATGGAAACCATAAAGGTATACCAAAAATGAAAAAAACAGAAGCATAAGGGAAACATAATAATAATATATATCATATATAAATATAGTGACATCTTAATGGCCACCATTAAAGGTGTTTAAAAGAATATTGAACAATCATCATTTCGTGAGGCAGAAATTCGCCAACCACAGAAACAGTATGTTCTTTAACCATTAGATGTAGATGTGTGTAAGTGTAGCTCTAATTATTATTATAACAACACCCTAATATATTTAAGAAACTGGATTTGTTACAAAATAAATTAATAAATAGACTTTAGGGGGTTGGAGAAGCAAAATATAACAAAAGAACACAAGTGAACACATTACCTCAAAATCGGGTAACACTCTTAGATTTGAGCTCAAAGGATTCCTTGGGAAGACTTCTGCCCAAAGTGAGGCTTCAAAGAGTAAGATAGGGATGTGGAGAGACAAAATGGCCAGGGGTTGGACGAGCCAAAGGCTTTGGAAGTGTGGGTAAAGAGGTAGAGGTGGGGGCCTTTTATAAGAGGAGAGGAGGGGCACTCTAGGAAAGTAAAGAAATGTTACTTTATTTTAAAATGAGATTCGGATTTAAGAAGTCCCACATTGATATAATTATAGGATAAGGTGATAAGGGTTCTAAATATACCCATCCAATATGTTTTGGACATGTTTAGGTCATATATTTTACATTATCGTTTCATGTTATTTAAAACCTTTATTAATGAGGTAATCGCTGCATCATCATGATGTCATAAATAATTTAATATATTTAATGTTTCAAAATTATAAAAAAAATATCATGATGTAGGAAATCTTTTTAGATTTCTAATGAATATTTATAGTTAAAAATATGACTTGTATAACCCCATGTAAAATTTTTTTAGTAAAACATCTCATGTTTGTGTCATTTTTACTTTAACATTTAATAAATAGTTATTAATGTCATTTCCCAACCAACGTTGCTCCATGGGGTCCCCAAGTTGACCCATAAATTTTCTAGTTCGGACATGACACATCCATTGAGAGTAGGACATGTCTCAAGATCATCTCATTTTATTAAAACACTATTTTTACCTTAAACTACACTAATTACCTCTAATCACGATTAAAAACTTAATAAGTTATTATTCACCAAAAATTTATTTTAATCCCATTGAAACACATTTTACTTCTTAATTACAACCATGTATGTCGAATTTTTGAAAATCAAATCATAGAAGTGACAATGTTTCATTTAAATGAAAAATCGGTTTCTTTAACTACCACTTAGTGGTTTCACTATTCATCAAAAATTGAAGTTTTTTAGAAAAATACCAAAAATTCTCCCTAAGATATATTTGATATTATGAATTAAAAAATGATGTCTAATTTACAAAATTCAATTCATATAATTCACATTAATTAATTTAATAATTAATTCCCACTGTCATGACAAATAGCGTGTTTTTATGAAACAATATGTATCAAAATATTGACACTAGTTTAAGTCCAATTTCAAAGTGAAATTGATTCCAATGACAACCATTTGATTAAATTGTAAAAATATATTCTAATTTCACTTTAAAACCAATTAAAAATATAATCGAATCATATAAATAAATTAGATAAAAAAGAGGTTTTGAATTAAAATACAACATTTTTCACTATTCATTAAAAAATGAACTTTATCGGAAAAATACCAAAAATTCACAAAAAGTAAATTTTGATGTCCCAATAATAAAGAATAAGTTTATTTTGACAAACATAGCTTATATAATTGTCAAAATATATATTTAAAAATGGATTTCCATAGAAAGGCAGTAAAACAATCTTTTAAAAATATTAGTGTATTTCATGCTTAAGATTGGATATATTTTCATATTAAGCCTCTAAAACACTATCTAATTCATTAATAGGAATAGATAAAAATATCTATTATTCACTACTTACTTGGGATGTTACAATATATCCTCACTCAAATATCTATTTATACATAGTTTACCAATATAAAACTATAGAATAGGTCATCTATGACCTGGTTGTTTGTTTTCCCACAATGAATAATAGAGGCTGTCTCGTGACTTGGACAGTCCTGTATACTTTTCTAACCCTGATCCAGGGTTTGGAACAATGCTATATATATATATATATATTTCATTGTGGTAGGTGATCACCAAGTGGAGTATATTATGTCTCATCTTCTGTCTAAACCACTTGTTTTTATCTATGGGGTCTTTCAATTTGGTTGTTTTCAATTTTAACTTATATTTTAGAAAACTAAATTTTTCATTCATTTTTATTCATGGATAGAATTTATAACCATTTTTCCTTACTAGAATATTTTACAATGTTTTATCAATATTAAATATTATTATAACTCAAAATTAATCAATCTTATATTATGGTATAAGAATTTTCAAACTATTATAATTTTAAAACCTTGATTACTGGGTGATTGTTATTTTAAATTAGGGGAATATTTTAAGTAAACGTTTTAATTGAAATTTTTATAGGAATTAAATTATCATCCACTTGAGTGTCGTACTCTAACCAACATTTGGAAACAGAATATATTTTAAAATCCATATTTTCAATATTTTTAATATGTTTATAATATTTTTAAATTGTGATTGTATTTGTGCTTTAAATATATTTAAATTTATATTAGTTTTGAATTTATAGTTCATTGTTTTTTTTATTTTTCATGGATAATATATTGGAAGTTTCTGCAACAAACATACCTCTATACATTAATGGAACAATTTATGAACAATATAAAATTAAAATGAAAATTCAGTTAGAAAGTATGGGTTTTGAGATTTGGCATCAACTTTAGCTGAATATATGATTATAATTACTAGTAATAATACTTGGGATGACCCAACTATGGCTGGTTATAATATTAATTACAAATAATTTAATTCCTTATACTTGTCTTTTGGAAATGAAGAGTTGAACATAATATTTTTATGTAAAACAGCCCACAAAATTTGGGATACTTTATCTATTTTACATGAATAAACCTCTAGTGTAAAAAATTGAATTAACACGTGTACTATTAAATATCATAACTTAAAAATGAAGCAGGATGATACTCTTTATGACATGTATCTCAGGTTTAATGAAATAGTAAACACTATTATCTCCCTAGGAAGAGATGTTATATCCATGGAGAAAATCATGAGAATACTCAGAAACGTACCAGATAAATGGAAAGGGATGTTTGTCTCAATTAGAAAATCATGTGATATTATATTTCTACAAATCAAGGAGCTCTAAGGTAATTTTATGATGTATGTGTACAATTTAAAAGTCCACAAGGAAGAGGAATATGAACCTAAGATAACGTCAGTGGCCTTCAAAACCATGACTTCCAAAACTAAGGAAAATGAGATATTACAAGCCCCTTCAGAATGTTTCAATAGTGAAAAATAGTTATCAAATAATGATGATGAAATGGCTCTATTAGTTATGTTATTAATAATGTTTTATAGAAGAAATATATATTTCAAAATGCCTAAAATCAATGGAATATATGATCACAAGGGAAACCAAAATAAGGATTGGAAAATAAGTGTCAAATATGATGAAATAAATTTCCATGAATGCATGAAAAAAGGAAATTTAAATGATAATTTTTCTATGCTAAAATAAAAAAATAAGTATGAGGATAAATATTGAAATTATAAAAATCAATGAAGACAACAGGGAGTTCTTTTGAGGATAGTTCAAGTGACTCAGATTCCTTAGATGATGAAAAGAATGATAAATCCAATATTTGTGTTTTTAAACACATTTGAGGTAATCCTTGAGTCTCATATAGAAAATTCAAATTATTCCATATATTAATCTAACAATGAATAAAATTTGAAAAATGAATTATTATTTGAATACAATAATTCTCTTGAAGATGCCTATAAAGACCTAAAAGATAAATATAAATCTTTGAAGAAATTTTATTCCCTAACCTCTACTGTGAAAAACATACTTGCTATAGTGGAAGATAAAAATGTTCCATTACTCTCGAAGAACAATTAACATAAGTTATCTAATGATAAATTGAAAAAGGACCATGATAAATTTACCTATGTAATAATGAACCTTACAATGATGTTCAATGAAAAAATTACCTCTAGCTACACTACTGGAATAGGATAGCAACATGGGAAAATAAATGTCACAAAAAACATGTTTGTTACTAAATATGGAAAACAATTTGTACCTAAAAATTTAAAATTCTATTGTTAGTTCATGTATGGAAATTTTTTTTTACACCTCTAGTTTTTTTTCAAAAAAATATATTCTACTTTCAAATATGATACATAATTATTATAGGGAACCCATGAAGTAGATGTCTGTTACTAAAGCACTGATTACTAATGGTACTGGACCCAAACAAATATGGGTACAAAATTATATTTTTGAATTATTATTTAGTACGAATTTGGTTTGAAAATATCCAAAATAATATTATGGTGTTTAGATAGTATAAGTTCAAGAAACATGATATATTATTACACATGCTTCAAAAATTTAATTAATACTTATGGTCGACATGTAGCCTTTGGTGACAATTCTAAAGCAAAAAAAATATTTTAGGCTAAATTGGTAACTCTAACTCAGTTTTAATTTATAAAATAGTTTTTTATTGATTGATTAATAATATAATCTGTAGTTCATATTTATGTGATTATGGGTTTCATGTTAAATTGGTTAATGATTCTTGTAATGTTTTCAATTCTAAAAATGAACTAATACTTTACTCATTAAGTAATGAAAATGTTTATGTTGTTAACATATAATCCTTAGATTCTCAAAATGTTGCATGCATATGTGTATATCAAAATGATTCATGGATTTGGCATAGAAGACTATGACATTGTAATATACACTCCCTTTGAAATCATACTTGAAATTGTTTATCCAATGACTTACCCAAACTTGAGTTTCCAAATGAAAATGTCTATAATCCTTCTAAACACTGTAAATATTAAAAAATATCATTCAAACTAAAGAACAATGTTTCAAATTTTCAACCTCTGGTGTTAGTTCGTAATGATTGATTTTTATGATATAGGGTTTCTTGTTTAAATCTGAAGAATTACATTTATGTCCTTGTAGATGACTATTCATAGTATACATGGAATTAAATTAAGGATCACAAAAATGAAGACTGGTCTCATTTTACCAAGTATGCTAGGAATATTAAAATCCTTAGTGGACATTAGATAATGTCCCTAAGGAGTGACTAGGTCCATCAATTATAAAACCAAGAGTTTAAATCCATTTTATCACAAAATGGTCATATTCAAAACATATCTTCCCCAAGGACAACTCAAAAATATTTTGTTGTAGAAAGAAGAAATATAATATTACAAGAAATTGGTAGAACAATTCATAGTGTGTATGGCGTACCTTTTTACTTTTGGGTTGATGCTATCAATACAACATGCTATATTATTAATAGAGTGTTAATAATATTATTTCGTAAAATATCTCATTATGAGTGGTGGATAAATAGAAAAAACCAAGGTTAATTACTATAACATTTTTTTATGTAATGTATATAATATTAATACCGAGGATAATCTTGATAATTTTTCATCCTATAGAGACAAAGGAATTTTTAAAGGATATTCAATCTCTAGTAAATCGAATAGAGTCATAAAAAAAACAAATTGTGTGGAAAAATCTTTACATGCCAAATTTGATGAAACAAATCCACAAAAACATAATACCTCCCTAGAGAATCATAAGATTGATATGTCATTTTTTTACTTTAATTATACATCATCTGACCATCTTATAAAGTGATCTATTAAAACATCATGTTTTGCAAATTCTCCAGATTATGTCCATAATGAAGTCGAACCTATTGAAGAACCTAAAATTACTAGTCCTTATTTTTCATGATTTGTTATAACTCATAAGAAATATATTTTAGATGCACTTATTAGAGTCATAGATAAAGGAATAGAGACTAGAGATTCTCTAAGAAATCAGGTTTAACATCATGTTTTACAATCACAACATGAAATTAAAAAACATCAATGATTTTATCAATGATAAATTTATTGTGATGGACAAGAATGGGGAAATAAATCAGTTTGAAAGGAATAAGGTTTGGAAACTTGTGGATAGTCCGAAAGACACCATGACCATAGGCACAAAATGGGGTTTCAAGAATAAATTATATGAAGCTGGTAACATAGTTAGAAACAAATCTAGATTGGTTGCACAAGGTTATAGTCGAGAAGAAGGAATTGACTATGAAGAATATTTTGCACCAGTTTCTAGATATGAATCTATTACATTTATTCTTGAAAATTAAAAACATTTTAAATTCAAACAATATAAGATGGATGTAAAGAGATAATTCTTCAATGGATATATAGTTGATGATTTGTCTTGTTGAAGAACCCCTAGTTTCACAAACACACAGTTTCAAAAAAAAATTTAAACTAACAATATCATTATATGGTTTAAAACAATGACTAATGATTGGTATGATATTTTATGTACTTGTCTTATTCCCAATGGTTTTAAAAAAGGTATATCTAATCCTACTCTTTTTATAAAATGAATTTATAATGATGTATAAGTTATTAAAATCTATGTATATGACATTATTTTTGGATATTCAAGAAATTATTTATGTACTAATTTTTAAAAAATGATGCAAGATGAATTCGAAATGAGTTTAATTGGGTGAACTAAAAATTCATTCATGAATTTAAAATAATTCAAAATAAGTAAGGCATTATTTTAAATAATATAAAATATACAAAAGATCGTATAAAATATTTATGAATAGATAAAACATAATGTTTCTATACTCCAATGAGCACTACCTGTTAGATGGATCTTACTAAAAATGGAAAATCTATTGAGAAAACAACATATAGGGGAATTATTTTGGGCTTACTTTACAGTACTACTAGTTAGCCTAAGATTATGTTAAGTGTTTGAATGTGGGAACATTTTCATGAAATCCCCAAAGAGTCTCATTTAAATTATATTAAAAGGATTATTAAATACCTCAAACATAAAACCAATTTATGATGATTTTATCCTAGAGGAAAATCATTTGACATTGTTAGCTATTATAATGCTGATTTATGTGGTTGTAAGTTATATAGAAAAATCACATATATAAAATGTCATCTTTGTGGTGTGTCTCTTGTATAATGGTGTAATATGAAATAAGATATTTTTTCATTATCTACTTCCAAAGATAAATACATAGCTGTTGGTTGTTTTTCTAAACAAATTTTGTTGACAAAGCACACTATACATGATTATGGATATCAATTAAGACATGTACCTATAAATTATGAAAATACAATTTCTATTAACAATTAAAAAAAATCTTTTTTTCACACTATAGGACTACACATGATGATTTGATTCATTAGTTTTTGATATATAATTTTCAAAAATGTGATGTCACTTTGAAATTCATTGGAACTAATAAACATCATTGCGAACTACTTACTAAGCCATTAAATTCTCAAAGGATAAATTACCTCATACATGAGTTAGGGAAGATAAATATTATGTGAAGAGTTTATTGTTTCACTATTTATGTTTTCATGATTCATGGTTTCACAAGTTAAAATATTGCAGTTACTGTCTCACACTTACAATGTTATAGTTATTATCTCTCAGTTATGGTCTATCACTTGCTATATCAATGATACAGTTCCACTGTTTCAAGTCACACAATAATGATGAAACTCTAATGAAATTTTTTGATATCAGTGTAATGACTTGAAGTTTTTTATTTTCCTTTTTCATATTGTTGTATCAAATTTGTTATTGATTTTATAACATATATTTGTTATTGTGACTTTTGAAATCCTTAAATGATAAAAAACACAATACTTTTCACTCCTCTCTTCACTCAATCTCTCTTCTATTGAAACTGAAACCCATATCTCTAAATATGTTAACCCTCTATCAACCATTAATCTTTATCACACATTTATTGGATGCCCAGACTAAAGCATCCAACTTCGTTGACTCCTGAGAATTGAAAATCTAAGAAGAAATTGAAATCAGCTCTGAAGATAGTACCTAAGGGACTACTAAATCTAGGACATTCTGATAGAAAAATTGTTCTTAGGATATAAGTGTGTCCAAAGTGGTTTTTGTACATTAAGTCAGTTGATTTGAATGTAAGATAATAATAGGGATCATTGGAATAGTTCACAAAAGAGAGAATACAAATTTATCTGAATCTTATTTCTCAGTTTTATTGGTAGGTTTTGTTTTTCTTATTTACTGAAGATTATTTTTTTTAAGAAGCAAGGTAAAAGGTCAAAGGTGTACCATTTGGTTAAGGCTATGAGTCGACTATCTAGAAATATCTCATGAAGGAATATATTAGGATTACAAAATAGGTTCTCCTCCTCCTACTAATGTGTTTAGATTAGAATAGTGCATGGGAAGTCTAAATAGAAATAAGATCAAAATAATGTAAATTTGTTTTTATTAGGATCACGAGACAAGGATAGTATTCATGTTTATTCAAAATCATATTTTTCTTTCGAAAGGGGATTCTTCTACCTTCAATTATCATGATATTTTCATGATAAATCTTATGAATAATGGAATCGAGATCAATATATTTAGTTATCTTACACATTACATGCGTTAAATGATCAAGACAACTTTAAAATAAACATCACTGTTTTATTCATGAAATCTTTTGTAATGTTGTCTACCAATAGAATAGTCAGTCTGAATGTAGAAGTTATGGATGATTATGAATTTTTTTATCTCAAATGATACAATAATAAGGTTGAAAATTAGCTGGAAACCATGTAGAATATCTCTGGTGGAAGAAAATGAATGTTTTTTTGAGAAGTTTAATCCAATTGGGAATAATTCATGACCGATGAAAAAATCTGACCCTAGTATGGAACATGATGATGTTGTTGAATATTCAGATAATGATATATAAGATGTAGAATCTTCACCTATGGAAGGAACTATCTAAGATAAATAATACATTGGATTACCTATTTCCAAATAAGTAATTGAAAATGATACATATCCTACTAAACGAAGTGTTAGCTTTGAGGAAGAGAATGCAATAGAAGAAGAACCAATGATTAAGGAGGAAATTATTGTTGAGAATAGACATTCTATTATAGAATCGTCAGAAGATAAAGTGGACCTAAAATATTCTTATATTCTAAGGATAGAATTTAACATTCCTTTTAACTATCCAAAAAAGATATTTGTGAGCCAGAAAGTTCTTTGAGTTTTAGAATGATTCCAGATATTGAGTCTTTTACTTCGAAAAGATATTCACCTATTGAGGGGGAGAATCACTCCATACTAGAAAGTGTACAAGTTCCCAAACATATTTACCAAGTCCCTATTGATACTTGGTATATGTTTTAATGTTATTTTGATGAGGATAATACCCAAGAGGGGTTGGTAAAATGCATAAATATTTCCACTATATTTTAATTGATACTGATTTTTTCTATAGAAGTATCCTCTACTAACGAGTCTGAACCTGTTTCGGTTCCTAATCCTAAACCTACTGAAGAAATTTTTAATTCTATGAGTCAAAATGATCCAAATGACTTTGAAAACACCATGTTATCTAGATTTGAAAAGATCATGAAGTCTAACTTTTATTAGTAACTAATATCATTTAAAGTGATGTTTCCTTGTTGTTAGAAAATATAATATGTATGATTCAATTGAAGATGATCCAAAAATTCAAGAAGATAAGATATAAAATAAATAGTTGAGTGATGAATTTATGTCTCTTGTATATATGGTTAAATATATGTAGAAACTATTGATAAATGGATCGTCCATGGTAGCATATCCTTTTGATGATGTTGGTGATCATATCCCACAGACAGCCTTGTATCTGATTCAACAATATCTAACTTCAATATATGTCAAATCGGATGATATAAACATCAATATAGTCAATGGTATATGTGAGATAGTTTTTGGGATTAATAAGATGATTTATTAGTATAAGGTATGTTTAAAAAAAATTAAACCAAATTATATATCTCACATATTTTTTTCAGCTTCAAATACCTTTGGATTGTCATCTCAGTGTATGGACAATGACCTGATCAGATTAGTTTTAAAGAAGATATCCAGTTAGTTTTGAGTTGTCTTGATAAGGATGTTTTCTTTACTATCCTCAAGAATAGTCACTATGTAATTGATTTGTTGAGGATCTATTAAATTATTTCCAATTATGTTCAAGACGAAATTTCCAAGAATCTGGATTTCTACTTCCACAGAATTTGTTCTAAGCATGATCCTACTAATAACACCAAGTACATTGTAGAAAATTGGAATACTCATCCTATAACTCAAGCCATCAAGACTCAAGTTATGACACTAAATATATAACACTAATGTTGGAAAATAATTTGGTGAACAAGGATGTATTAGAGAAGTATATGCCTTATGGGGGTGAGATCATTACTCATTTCATTCAGTTGTTAAAGCTTAATCTCCATCTACAAAGATTTGCCATTGTGGCACCAACAGCTACCCCTTGGTGTCCTTTTTCTACTCCGTCCCCATCTAATACCATTTCTCATGCTACCATGTTTGTATCTCAGGCTCTGAGCCAGATCAAACATGTTATTATTGATCATCCGTTTCATCTTTAATCAACCAAACCTACTCTTTCACCATCTATCTTTAAAAAAGTTTCTTTTAATTCTCTCTCCATTTGATCAATCCCTTCTAGCACTTATACTTCTACTCTTGTCTCTCCTCCTAATGTTTTTTCCAAGGGTAAATAAAAGACCACTGTCTCTAAAGAGAGGTAAAGGATGTATTTTTGATAGGGGTGTTTTTTATTTTGTTTCATGATTTTTATGAAGTCTACTATTCTATTCAATCCATTGAACATGATTGTAGTCTATTTTTTTAGTTCCCTTAATTTAGTGTTTATATTGTTTTTCATGATCTCATTTTGATAAACTGAAAAGGGGGAGAAATAATAAAATCCATTAATGGAAAATAATCTTCTTGTGTGATGAAATTTTTTATACATCTTATCACATATGTGCCCAATATCTTTTAACTATTATAATATATGGCTTATAAATTCCATGATTTGTGATAATCCAAATGGGAGATATTTGTGGTCTTCATAGGATTTAATCATGTGTTATTTCTCAAAAATCATGTTTAACCTATCACAAATAACGTTTATCTGTTCACAAATCATGTTTAACCTATCTCAAATCATGTTTAACCAATCTCAAATAATGTTTGAATATTGTTTGGACTCCTCATGTTTTAATCATGTATTATTTTTCAAAATTCATGTTTAACATATCACAAATCATGTTCAACATATCACAATTCTTGTTTGGATATTGTGTGACTCCTTATTGTTTTATCATGTTTTAATGCCCATAAATCCTTCTTATCATATCACAAATCATTTTTGAATTTTGCAAACTGTGTTTAATCATTTTATAATATGTTTCAGTATGATTATAGTTAATCATAATCCATTATATGAATATTACTTCGTCATATAGTTTATGGATATTTGGATAACTATAATAAACCATAAACCTTCCACCGGTTCCAGATTCTTGAAAAGTCCCTAACAACATAACCCTGACACCATGACTGAGACACTATAACCAAGACATTGTGTCTGATACACTGTAACACATACACCGTAACCAGACAAAATTCATAATTTTGAAAAAGCACTAGACACCATTACATGATACACAATGATCTTGAAAATGCATCTGTGATATCGATTCTATATCACAACACAAATATGACATCTTCATTGTCTCACCATGACAGATTCACTACTCAAAGGCAAGGATAAGTCATAGATTCTGGTTACATGGTTTCATGACAAATTGTGACATGGTTCCATAATTAACTATTTTTCTGTCTCATTCAGTTAAATTTAAAAGTTATTTATAATGGTCATATTTGATTCATTTAATGACTCTGATATAATAAATTCTCTTTTAATGTCATTAATGAAAATAGTACGAAGTAAAAGGTGTAGAAATCATGCTCCCTGATAGCTCTAAAACAAGCACCCAAAATAAATGAAAAGTGTGGAACAGGAGAAAGTAGAACGATTAGTGTTCTACATGAAAATAAGAAGACAATATCCATACATGATAAAACACACAAATGAAAGAACTCCCAGTAGATGTTAAATAAAAACAATAAAATAATCCTTTGTGAATTATCTATAAATCATCCTTACAACATCTCGATGGAAAGAAGAAACAACTAATAAAACTGAAAACCAGAGAATGAGATTCGAGATACTCTGTTTTCAAAAGAGGACTCAAAAATCACATTTTCTACGTCCTACATGTCTAGAGATACATTGAAAAACACTCAGAGTTTTTATAATCCTTTCTCATCATCTTTTCTTTGATGTGTAAAATTTTATTACATTTCAGTTAGTGAATGTTATTATAATAAAACACACTCTGTATCCTTTTTTAAACTAGAGGATTCAATATATTTTCACTTGAATATATTTTTACTCATAGTTAACACACGTTTAATAGTAAAACAGGTCTTCTGTGACCTTGTTGTTTTCTTTCCCATAAAGAACAGTGGAGGAGGCCTTGTGACCTAGACATCCCTATGTATTGTTTCTAATCCCAATCCAGGGTTGGGATAAGACCATTATATATAAATATATATATTTCATTGTGGTAGGTGATCATTAATTGAAGTGGATTATGTCTTGTCTGGAGACTAAACCACATGTTTTTATCCAAAGTTTCATTCAATTTAGTTTTTCTCTGTTTTAACTTATATTTCAAAAAACCAAATTTTAAATTGATTGTTAATATTTGATAGTAGTTATAACTATTTTACATTATTAGAAGAGTTTGAAAGTATTCATCAATATTATATATTTTTATATTAGAGATTAATTCAATCTTCTAAGAATCTTTTTGAATAGTCAAACTATTACAATTATAATACCTTGATTTATGGACATGTTTATTTTAAATTGGAGGAATATTTTAAGTAAAAGTTTTAAAATAAATTTGTATAGGAACTCAATTCACCCCCTATTATGTGTCCTACTACAGAAAACAATTAACTTATGAAATATATATCATTATTACATTGTAACATTCACAGTCACATAGAAATAACCTTTACAGTTGAATTTGAATACCCATCATGGTATATTTCATAAATATATTAGGAGAAACCAAATCATTTAACTATTTATCATCACCCAATGGGCCCAAACACTATAAGTTTATTATAGAGCCACCCATATACATAAACAATGCCCAAGAAACCAAACACAACCATAACACATAAGACAAGCATAAAGGATGAATAACATGTCCACTTCAAAATTACATTTCATCATATCATTTCACACACACATAAATGGAAACACATTATTTTAAAGTAAAAAGGTAAAATTGAAAAATAAACATCAGTAAAATATAGTGACATGAAACAAACGAAATCCATTTAGGTTGTATATATAAAAAATATTCCAATTTATTAAAATAATTATTCCATTTTTAAAATACATTTAAAACATTTGAATAGAATAATTTTGTATCAAATATTTTTATACCAATTTGTATGAACTTGATTGAGTAAAATTTTTAATACATTCATCTCCATATGATTAAATCCTTAAATTCTTTTTTGAATACATGTACATTAATGTTAAAGATTTAGAATATTAAATACATAATAATTTTAAAATAACTTTTACCATTTTGATCATTTAAATTATAAGGCACAAAAAATAATAACATTTTTAAGAACATTAAATAATATTAGTATAGATATAATTGAGATATATGATTTCAAAATGTTGCAATATAAATTTTATAAAATAATATAGGTGCATATCATCTTGAAATGTCTCAATTAAAGGAGATTGAGATGAAGTACCATTACTCGAGTTTGATTCGTCGCTTATGTTCATTATTGTAATAAATAATAAAAAAGGTTAATAATCTACATTTTTTATAACATTTGTATTGTTTATTATTTATTTCAAACAAATTATTTACTTTTTATAACATTTATATAATTATTTATGTTTATGTTGATTGTTTTGTCGATATTCGGTACTTGAGTCAAAAATAAACTTGTTAAGATGTCAATAGTCCACGTGGTCATAATTCCACCATATATAGGATAATATTAATTCTATTATTATCATTTTAATAAATAAACTATACTTTTAAATCAAACCATTATGTATGGTAAGAAAAAATAATCAACATTATAATCAAGGAGATGGGAGTCCTTACATAATCTTGAGTAATGTTTCCATTTTTCATTTATCATTATGAAAAAGGTGATTGTTATTTTATATTTACTGAATGATCATAATATTACTAAAATAATAATAATAATTTTAAGATACTTATATATATAATACAACATATTTGTAAAATAAAAAAGATTCACATTGCTTCATGGATGTGATTGTCCACATGTACGCACGAACGATGTTATCATTTTTTTGTGATTGGAAAGTAATAAAATAATTTATATATTTTTATCTTAAAATGATAATATTTCATGAATATCACATATTAATAGTAATTCCATTATTATAACTTGTAATGAAAAAAATTATTCAAAATGAAATATATTGGTTGGTGGGGGTGATAGTTCACATGTAATCACACATGATTATTTCCTTTCCCATTTGATGAATGTGTAGATGGGTTTGGTGATTATATTAACATAATAAAATAAAAGAATATTTATTATGTTTTATTTTTTATATTATAATGGTTTTATGTTATTTGAAGTAGGTTGAGGATGAAATTAAATATAATCACTTAAATAAAATCATTACCTTTCCTTCAGATAACCACATTTCAGGATACATTATCACCTCTAACAAGGTTGTTATTCCTAGATTAAGTCTTCAAGAATGTGGGGAGGGAATATAATAAGGGGTTATGGTAAATTTTGGCTTATCCAAAAGATTATTTATGTTTAATTAATAGAGAATAACAGTTACTTTTTATAGGAGAGGGGAGGGGCACTCTTGGAATTATAAGAATAATTAAATTAATATAAAATAATTTTCTATCCAAAATGAGTCAAAGGTAACTTATTTAGATTATAGTATGTGTATGGTTCAAAATCCATTCATCCAATGAAAATTCGAAAAAAAATTTATATTTTTTAATACCAAAATTATTGTTTTAATACATTTTAATTCATAGCGTTTTATCAAATAATATACACATTGAGAGTTAAAATAATTAAAAAAACATTAAAAATGACCAATGAATGTTTCATTTATAACATTTTTAGACTTATATAGACATTATTTCAAAATTTTATATTTTTTTAAAATTTTATATCATTAAATTAAATATTTTTTATTTTAAAATATGAATTATGTAAATTTGGACACTATTAATTACATGACATTTTAAAAAATCATAAAAATATTATTCCTTAAAAAAATACATTAAATAATCAATATAATATAAAATTTATCCCTAAAATTAGTGTGTAGAATAAAATATTTCAATTTATATTTATATTAATATTATTAATATAAAATATTTTATTGATTCTTAAATAAATCTATTACTGTATCTTTATTGAGCTTTTAATAAATTTAATAATATATTTTATAGAAATTATATATAAATCATATGGATGTATCTAATATTTTTATCAATATATGTAATACTTATAAATGAATATATATCTAAAAAAACTTCGTAGTAAACATTCTAATAAGTTGCATGTTTATGACATCATTGTTTTTACATTAAATACAATGCCATAAATGTCAAAATCACACACAAGTTGCTTCCAAAGTAAAAATGTTAGATAATGTATTTTATTGGTCTAAAATAACTCATTAAATAATATTATGCAACGTTTTTGTGTATTTCTATATTATTATAATATTAATTTTACCTTTAATTACACAATTAACCTTTAACCATGGTAAATGAAAATCCAATGTTACAATTCATCAAAAAATAAGTTGATTCTATTAAACAATTTTTCCGTACATATTACATCCAAGTGTTTAAATTAATCAAAATTAAATTCATAGATATCAAAAATATTAATGTAATAATAATCCTGCACATGGATCGAAGAAAATTATTTTTAAGGTAAAAAAGTTCAAATGTTTACTAAGTTTTTATATCAAATTTATTTTTTTAGATTGATTCGAATTAACTAATTTTTTTAAATAATAATATTGTAATCTACATATAATAGTAAACAATTTAAAATGATAATCTAACAAGACAAATATATTTGAAAAAAATAAGTTTTGAATTAAAATGCAGTATTATTCACTATTAATTAAAATTTAAATTTTATCAGAAAAAAATCCAAAAATTCAATAAAAGTAAATTTTGAAGTCCCAATTCCAAATAAGATGTTCATTTTGTAAAATATAAGTTATTAATGTTTTAAAAATACATTTAAAATGGGTTTCTTTTTAAAATGTATAAAAATAGAATTTTTAGAAAAATATTACATTTATCCGTAATATTGAACTTTTTTAATATAAAATCCCTATACAACACATAATAATAATTTTAAAAAATAGTTTGAATTTATATTTATTTAATTTAATGCTACAAAATTGATTTTATTATCACAATTAAATAGTTTTAATATAAACACGTCTATTATATTAAATACCTTTTTTGTTTCATATCGAGTTTATTTTGGTACCAATGAATTCTATTATTGACTTGTGTAAAAAATATATTAATTACTACATTACCATTTTTCATTCCCACCCTTATAATTGAAAGGAAATAAGTACCACATAAAATATTAATATCAGAATATATTATTTTTTTGGTATAACTCATTCATATGTGCAATGTATGATATTGAAGAAATCCATTGTTACTTGTCTTGTATGATATCAGACCAATCATCCACTTTTTTAAAATTTACTATCTAATTCAAAACTACTATTAAATATAAAAAGGTATTATTCTATAATTACATGGGATGTCACACTCTCTCTTAAATGTGACCCTACTGAATAATTTCACCTTCCATTTATATCCTTACCTTCAACCTTGTCATTTACATTAATGAACCATTGGTTCACTACAATGGTGAGAGTTAAGAATCCTACAATGTTGATCTTAAAAAATCAAGGCCTACTAAGAAGTCTAGAGGAGAACATATCAGTTATGTTGGTGAGCTGCAGACACTATATCTTGCAAATCACATAGTTGTTTCTAAAAATAAAGTCGATGTTGAAAGGTTACTATAAAAAATGTCTTTGTTTCTCAAGATGATACAATATCAAGGATTGATAGACTGGTTGTCCATAAATGATCCACCTTTCTATCTTAGTTTGGTTCATCAATTCTATCTACGTGGTGGGTTTTCTTTTATTGAAAAGATTGATTCCATTCGGAGTACGACAGTTGCTAAATATAATTCTTCTTCGTAAAAATAACGGTAATGTTGTATGAATTTTTCTCATCAAATAGATTTTGAATACAATCAAAAATATAATCCATGTGATAGTGATTTTTTTGTTTATGAAAATGATTTACAATAGCTGACTAGAGATTAAGCGTTGAGAATGAAATATGATACTACATTGGATTGGGAATTAATAATGTTATTCATGTTCAATCAATATATGATGTATCCCATGAAATGATATTTTAGTATTATGTAATATCAATAAGTGTATGATTAATTCTTTATTAAATGAGGGGATAGGATTACCATTTTCAAAGACCTCATTTTTCAAATGATGAAAATATTAAGTCATATTCTAGGTCTAATTATCTCATTATCCAAAGCTGATGTCATCCATAATAGAAACCAAAGGATTGGTTGATAAGAAGGTAGAAGATGAATTAAACTATGGTGTTCTCAACTGGAGGAAGTTTACATGAAAAAGGATGAGTGTGAATTGGAATCATCGGATAAAAAGTAAATTAAAGACAATGATAATAACTATGAGTATTTTAATCTTCCAAAAAACCATACCAGACCCATAAACATTTTTGATCTTGGCTTGGTGAAAAATGAGATATTTTATTATTCAAATTAGGAAGAAGTTATTGATGATGAAGTTGTTTTTTCTGTATATAAAGAGGATATTACAAACTATATTGAAAACAATAGTGACTTATATATTCCAATGATCCATGTTACATATTTTGGCCGTGATAGCTATCTTATATCTCTCCCTACTAGAGAGATTATTTTAAGTGAAGTATATTATGATGATGATGATATGGAGGTCACTAAAGATGAGAATGTAGTTTTTTATTTTTTCTAAGGGTGTCGTACAGGTTTATAATGATGAAAATAGAGATCATGTAGGTAATGGAGAATATTGATATGATGTGGAGTATGGTAGTAGTAATATACCTAGTCATGATTATGATGATGATGTTGAGTAAGTTCAATCACATTATCCTTCTCTTATTTCAACAAATAAATCTATGGAGAATCCAAGTTTAGCCAGATTTGTGTATTTAGATAGATCAGTTTTAGATCAACTAGTTGGTGATGTTTTGTCTTCTCAATGGGAAGGAATCACTATATTCTTTTAGTCATGGTGTCGATAAAATAGAAAATTCTAATATTAATTCTGTTATAGTTGAAGTGGGAGCACATGATGCGTGGTGAAATTCCCCAAGATATGTCCATCTTGGCCTAGACTATCTATAGTCCCATGAATATGGAGGAGTTTTTGGAGATCATGGATGTGATTATATATGTTCTTCCATAGTAGAGGATTAGGTATCATATAAGGGGTATGCATCACCATGTTCCATATTTGACTGGAAAACCTATCCAGTTTTAGATGATGATTGGACAGGAGATGACTGAAACAGTCCATGGGAGCATGGTGGATCTGTTGTCTCAGTTTGAGTTGTGACATATCCTAATATACCTCTTATAGGGAATACTGATAGTGCAAGTGCAGTTAAAGGATTTACATTAGATTTACCTGTGTGATAAAAAACAATAGAGGCTTGTATTACCAATAATGAGAGAGTTTCTACCATAGTTCCTTCTGAAGTTATTTCCAAAAATGATTCAAAGTCTTTCATAGAGAGACTTCTTAATAATATTAGTTGTGTCATGAGATCCTAAGCACATCCTATGTCTCAGGTTAGAGAATTTTATTCCAATAATCAACATGAGTTGGTCAGGATTAATATTTATCCCAAGATGAGTTTTCTAATTAAAGAATTTTATATTGAAAATCGATGACTATCGAGTGAGATATAGGCCATGCTATCAATTATAGAGTATATAATGAAATACATTTCTTCTAGTAAAGATTATTTATTGGGGGTATTTAAGAGTTTACATACTAATCATACCTTTCTATATTACTGAGATTTATATTAGACATAATCTTTGATATAGACCTTGTTTTATTTTTTGTTTTGTTTAATTTTTTATATAATATTTTGACTCCACATTATTACAATTCAGTGTTTGATCCTAACTATTTCCCCATTTATTTTCAACTTCTTTTCTAATTTTTTTGATAATCCAAAAGGGGGTGGCAAGTTATGTAATTTTTCATTGATAACACACTTATCATTTTATACTATAATTATTTTGATGTACTAATTTATGTATTAAATCAATTTATGTGTTTATTTTTTGATATTGGGTCGATCTTTTATTTTTATTTTTCAAATTATAGTTTTGAAATATCACATTATCCATTTCAACTATTATGTTGATATCATTACTTCTTAAAATTCAAAAAGGTAATATTATTTTTTATGTTATTTATAAAATTCCATTATTTTTTATCATCAAAATGGGGATGATTTTTAGCATCTCCAAGTTTTGATTAACAAAAATGATGATTCCTATTTTTATAATTGACATAGTGTTTTTAATAATTTATTAGTTTATAAATAATAATATTGTTGGAAATTTTCATAGTAGTGAGAAGTGAAATCATTAGTTCATATCTTAAAACATCTACAGTTGTTCTACCTTTAGCATTTTATACTGTCAATGAATTCCACTACTAGGTGTTTCACCATTAGTCCCGCCACTAATAGAATCATACTATGGTTAATATATTTCCACAATTAAACATGCTACCACTATCAATGTTTCACCACCATCCATGAACCACAAACATCCACGTTTTACCACCATATGAGATACCTCCATGTGTGTTACCATCATTATTTTCCACCAGATATTCAAATGTGCTATGGTTGAGTCAATATACAACTTATCATGCCACATCTTCTTGGAATATTTGATATTTTATATAATTAGATTATCTCCACCATCATCCAATGACACCATTGTTGGTATGTTGAATTTGAATTAAATAATTCCAAATTATAGTATAATGATGTTAATGCATAAGTTTATTTGATGATTTTTTTCATGACCATTGCAAGGATGCATTGAAGTGATTTTATATGTTCTGTATGAGGTTCCAAATAATATTTATGATCACTCTTCAATGTGTGTTCTAATCTGCAGTGCTATATATTTAAATTGAAGCTCTCTGTTATGTGATGTGAAACATTTGGGTGGACATCTTATACACTAAATTCATACATGTTTATTCAACTGGAAAACCGTAGAGTACATAGAATATCTAGATCCATTATTAAAAACTAAAATGATATATTTTTGATACTCTATTTTCATACAACATTCTGATAAATTGTTAAAGCTTCTCACTAAGAAAAATATAATGCCTCTTTAGAATCTGCAGTATTACTAACTGGGAACCATTTCATTTCCTTAACTCTATTTTTATCTCTCCATGTTTTTTTGTACATTCAAGAAGCGTGCTATATTTACCTATATATATGAACACTCTAACTAATATTTTTTAACTGTAGTATAATAAATATTCTATCTATATCTTCTTTGTAGTTTACCAACTTTAATTATGAATGAGGTCTTTGTTTGTCAGTGTTTCATTATTGCTATGTATAATTATCAAATAGGATGTGAGCCCTGAATACTTGAGATATTTTGTTTATTCCTAATCCATGTTGTGGATTAAATTATTGTCTACAATAATCATCTTGTCAATGATTAATTTCTAAGTGGAGGGGATGTGATCTTGTCTTTATATTGAACACCTTATTAATTTTTATTTTTTATTTTGTTTTTGTTTCTTCATTTTTAATCATTAACTATATTTTTTATTCTATAAACTAATCAGGTAATTTAATAGTGGAACATCATATATTTTTATATATGGATTTTATTAGGAAAATTTATTTCAAATTATAGTGTAATTTCATTTAATATTTCATCTTATCCCTAATCATCCTTCGAGAAATCAATTAAAATATCAAACATACATTGAACTACAATTTTGATTAATAGAGAGAATATATTTTTTAAAATATTTTTTCTTTAGAAGTCATTTTACCCCCTCTTGAGTTGCTCACTCTAACCAAGAATCATATTCATGTTAACCCAAGTGTGTTTTATCCACTATATGACCATTTATCATTAATGTTTTTAATTAATTTTCAACATAAATATGAGTTTATGATGAATATACCTCTCATTTTACGAACACTAGAAGATAAGTGGTTGTCTTTAAAGTAATTACTTCACATTGAGGATTTCATAGTTGGATATGAATTTCATTATGGGTATGAAGTCCCTAATATATACAATGGGGTAACATATTAATGATTATGTTATTCTTCATGGTTCTCATATATATGGTATCTAGGTTAGTAAAATATTTTATCATGGACAGGATCATCAAGGTGGCTACCATCGGGAAGAATGAAAAATATATTATATTCTTATTATCACTGGGGGATGCCTTTGTGGTTACATGATATTTCATTACAAAGAGGTCCTCTATGGTGGGTACCTGTAGGAGGACGTCTAGGGATTCCACATAATTGTTTTTCATAGGGAGAAACTTTTTGGTTACATGACACATCATGTCAATGAGGAAAATAATGGTGTGAACCCTAAATTGGTCCTCTATGGTTTCATGATTAATATTTTTCTATTTTGCGGACCTCTATGATTTAATGATTTTTTTAATGAGAATAACCTTCATTAAATGTACCATAAGATGGTCCTTCATGACTACAACATTCTTCTTCCTCTTGGAGAGGACCTCTAAGTTTATTTTATATTTGATCACACAAACGACATTCTAGGTTAGAACCATAGGGGGGGCTTCATGGATTATTGATTATACATTTCTATAAGAAAGTGATTCATGATTACGTTATTTTTTCTCAGGGCTAGGATCTCTTTGGATAGAATAAGAAGGATGCCCACCATGGTATTGTTTCCCTAATTTTTTAAAAGTCCATTATTGTAAATTTATATGTTATTATATGTAGGTACTTCATGGAGTGTACCTTATGGAAGACCACTATGTATATTGTACTCTTATTTGTCATGTGGTGAACATGGATGGTTTCTTAATATGTCATCATCAAGATGACATTTTTAGTGATAACCATGTGGAGAACCTTTTTGGTTGTTTGATGGTACATTCCATTTGTGGAGCTTATATAGTTTTTTAATAATCGATGATGATATGTACTTCTACATTATGAAATAGGAGGAGGAAAACATCTCTACCTGATTCATCTTATCAATGGGGAGAACCTCTATAGTGGTTGTATAATTAAACTATAGTAGGAAATCCCTGATTATCACTAATGGAGAGTGCCTCTAATACTGTTTAGCATGTTGTTAGGGGAGGACCTCAAAAAATATTATTATTTTCCCATAAGGGGAGATAATTACTAATTGGGTCACCAATATTTAATCCAAGTATATTAACTACATCAGAATGAGGGGGCTTAGTACACTCCTTGAGTAACCATCATGATTTAAAAAAGGAGGGATCCTAATATCTCAAATACATTAAAAACCATAGTAATGTGAATTTTTTGGGAGGGGATTACATAATAAGAAACATTTGTTGATAAAGTATTATTATCTACAAGGTATTATAATATAATTTTGTCCAATAATATTATTTCAGAAATAGAGAATGTATGAAATTGAGTTAATAAAGAAGTTGAGTAAATATGTGGCTCATACAATTTATTGACATACATAGAATTAAACTGACATTCTCAATATATATTCAATCATAAATCATTGATATGTATTCCCTGACCCCTCAATGATAAGAATCCATTTTACCAATAACATGCATGATTAGTAACCCATCATTGATCTATGACCTGAAGCATAATTCCCATGAGGTGACCTTTTAGAGGTTGTAAAGTAACCATTATGAAATGGATACATGATAATAATGGAAAACAATAATTTTCATAATATCATATCAATAAATAAAAATTATATAGGTGAGGAGTTGATGAAATTTTCCATCTTTGGGGAAATACCTAGGTGAAATGATGGAACTAACGTCACAAAGGTTTCAACGTGAAACAGAAGCTATGGGACACAATTATCTATTAAAAATTATCCATTAATATAAATATAATTATTGAAATCCATTAGAAATATAAACAAAAACAATTCATAATTATTTACATAATAAAAATAAATAAATGAATTATTTTATTTCATATTGGGACCCATTATTTGTGGACTACGCTGGCATGATCATCAAACATATTAATGATTTAATTGAATTAGATACAAAAAAATTATCCAATTAGATATATCCAAACATGATCCTAGAAAATATAAAAAATATTATAGATCCCTCACACACACACATGAGATGAGAATTTGCATTACATTATTTTTTGTTGATCCCAATAACGGATCTCTCATTCTTCACTTCCAAATATTTATGGCTGGAGAGATTATTCCCACCATTTTCTCCATAGGACTTGAAAAAATATTTCATTAAATTATAAACTCTCTATAGAATAACTTATCAATTATATAATGCATATGTTTTTAAAAATTAGTTAACATTAAAAGAATTATAAATAAATTATACATGATTAATTTAGTTGTAATTAAAACTCCTTGAAAAATTTCCCATAAATAAAATTAATAATTATTAATATAGTTGATAATGAAAATAAAACTCATGTCACCTTCCACTTAAATTAATAAAATATTTATTATTATTTTTAACATGATATATAATATTTCAATATCATTTAACTAATTAACATATTTCTATAAATAATAAAAATACATTACAAATGTTACATTGCTGATATAATAATAAATACTATTTTCTATCATGAGTAAAGATCAAATATTAGATAAAAAATAGAGATAGATTTAAATGATATTAAAATATATTTATTGAATCATTATGTAAATCCAAATTCCACCATAACATTATTAAATAAGGAATGATATTGTTTTTCAGAAAATATAACACTGTATGGACCATACATGAATATATATATTTATATATATTCAAAAACCTTGAATACAATATTTATTTTAGTTTGGTTATCCCTATTATTTCTTTTTTTATAAAGGTTGAGGAGAAAAGGACTCTTTTTAAAAAACTGAAAAAAACCAGCAGAGGAAACAACATAAAAAACAGGAACAAAGGTCTTTACCCTATTCTAGAGCTGGTACTCATACTATGATGAGGAAGTCGTCCACCAATATAGTGAGTATTTCTCCCCCTATTCCCAATCTTTACTAGCATCCACACACCATTTCCATCATCCCAAGACACCTCCTCGGCATCAATCGTCATGATTTTACGTCCAGAGACTTAATTTATGTTAGATCCATCATCGACACTACTGTTTTTAGTGAGCATATCAAACGAGTTAGAGATACTAACAAGACTTTTTAATTTTCCAGGCTGAGAACGAGGTCTTCGGACTGGAACAGGTCCTGGCCTTGCATTGGGGTTCTCATTCCTCTTCATACCCTGTCCCACAGAGTCTCGTGCAGCATTTGATTTTTTGTGGTCAGCCAAATTCTACTTGAGTTCCAGCTTTGCATTAGCCTGCAATTGTTTGGAAACCTCTACAGGAGGTTGGGAAATTAAGCTGTGAACATAAAAGGGTCCAGATCCATCAAAATACAGTGTGCAGGGTTCCATCACAAGCTTATATGTAGATATGTTGGTCCTTTAAATTGTAGCATTGCATTTTCCAGTTATGTCACGTGCCTATCCGGTAATGATATGTGCAATAATATATTTTCCATACTTTTCCCGTGAATGTTCAGAAATTATCTGAGTCGTATCCACCCAATCTTTTAAGGTATCAGAGCTCTATATGGAGGATTCCTTCAATGCGATAGGCTGTGAACCAAACTTCATTCCAGAGGGTACTATATATGAGTCTTTCACACTCAAAATTTTCCTTGCTTTATGTGTGGGTATAGCATCTTCCAAAACATTATTGGAGGGAATTGTCTCTACATAGGAATTAGCCATCAAGGAATTGGTTTGTCCGTTCTGGTAATTGGGATCATAGCATGACCCCGTAGAACATCTAATTGTGCGGGTGATAGGGGGCACTAGCCCAGTGGAAGGGTCAATAGATTCAGCACTTGTGACATCTTTTCCCCCTTGTGGTGGTAGTCAGAGACCTTTGCATATCTAGGAGAGTCCCTTCCTTTCACTTTAATTAGTTAAACTCTTTTTTCTTGACCTTCATTGAAGTTGCGGCATCTAGAACAATATTCCCTTTTCTGTATTTTGAAGAATGATACTCTGTCATAATTTCGGCATCCGCCAATGTTTGTGCTTAGGGCTCTCTCTCTAATTGGCTATCATCTGAGTCTGACTCATTTTTTACTTCATCCATGTCCTTGATTAGTGAATCCTTAAAAGAGATTCCCACATTAGTTGGGTCATTTTCATCAGCTAAATCTTCCCAAATGACATTTCTCTTGCCCTTCTGAGAGGAATCATGTTTGGGGTTTTTACCACCACTCCTGAACTGCTGCTTAGACTAAATCATCACAGCCTGGACATTTTCAGATGTTAATAATCTGCTCAACGACATATGAGGAATTTCATTACTAACTTCCTTCAAATATTGAACAATAGTATCTTTTGAAGATTTACCACTCTCTTTCCTTCTACAGTGAGTCTCATCCTGCCCTTTCATCATGCATCTACTACAAATAATGTTTGATCGACAGTTTGACCTAGTGTGTCTAATAATACAACACACATCACAATAGAGAGGAATATTTTTGTACAAAATTCATAGATTTATTTCATCATTAGAGGTGGATAGAACCACCTTATCAATAAAAGCAGAACCTAAATCAATTTCAACTATGATTCTAGAAAAGTGTCCATAACTAGTTTTTTCAGTAGCCAAGTCCATTCAGATTGTTATTCCTATCACAGAAGCAATTTCATATAAGATTTCAGAATGCCACAATACCCAATTTAATCCATAAATCATAATACATACTTGAACAAAGGTATGTTTAAAATCATAGAGACTAAAATTCAGATTCCATTCATAAATACTAAGAGTTCCAGGCTTAAGATTGACATACCAAAAACTCCATGATCTACCCTTCAAGTCAGCAGAGGGAAATAACAAGTGGAAAAATCATCTCCAAAGAGAAATGCACTTGAATTCATTAAAGCCCCAAATATAAGATATAAGAGTAACAATATAATGAATTTTCTAAGGTGGAATACCTTTAGATAGTGAGATTCGAGAGATAAAAGAATTATTGCAAAGCTCTAACCATTGAAAAATTGCTCCAACCAAAGATGAGACAGGCATTGTTTTTCTATTTCTGATAATGCGTTGAGCAATTTGGTTTTTCAAAAAAAAAGTAGCCTATAGGGATTCCCGAGTTTGAGAATTTGCCTAACTGGTCATCAAGTTTCGGTACCTTCATCGTGCTGTTCGAAATTTGTGAGGCATATTTGAGCCGACAATCATAAGTGAAGATATTTACACCTCTTGAATGATAAAGGTCCACCCGTCCAACATTGATGATCGAGGGTTTCTTCACGTTCTCCTTCTCATTGTCCACCATCCTTCTTTCCCTATTCTATAATATTTGTATTAGTGTATTCACTAAAATTTTGAATAAATATATTTAATATTTATTAAATAATGAAAATAAAAAACTAGATTAAGTTACATAATATATTACAAATCTTAATGTCTCATAACTAATATTTTAAGACCAACAAATATTGAATTGAAATTAGTCAGCATTCCAAAAATAAATTTATTTTTTAAATTGGATTCAATAGAACACAATTGTATCTAGATATACTTATTGGGTGGACCTATATGGCCATTTATTAATGTAAATAGGATAAAAAACAATATTACATGATTAATGTATAAAAACATTTATATTCACCCATATAGAATGAATTTAGTGTGGGCACTATAGAAGGATTCCTATGAATTACACTATTGAATATAATCCCTTTATCCCATGATATATCTTTACTAGGATGAATACAATTGTCATCACAAAATTTTATGGATTTTTAATCCATTGAATTCTTGTAACTAAATTTTATATAAACGACAAAAATAAATAATTTATAAAAAAATACATTCACTTCAATTAATTGGTTAATGATATATCCTCACTAAATTACAAAGGGACAAATAATATATTGATTATTAAATTTATTTCATATAAATAATGACATAATTAATATAAGAAACTTCAATATGATTAAATAGATCATATTTTTCTTCATTCATAAAGGTACAAAAGTCAAGAGACTCATTTATAATGATGGCATGTTCATAGACCAATACACATGGTAATAGATAAGAATAAAGAATGAAACAAATAATACATGGTGATATTATTAATGGGTCTTTCTTATAACGTTCTATCTTTTAGAAAAAATTCTGAAATTCACAAAAATAAGTCTTCATTCTTATGATTCCCCAACACAGGGTATAAATACATTATCTGTGTCTGAAATGGTTTTTGTGTCAAAACCATAATACATATTATTTAATAATATCTCCAGGGAATATCTAATATCCCATTATATTGGGTAACTATTATAACCCATTTCTAGAACAAATATTCAATTAACATTACCAAATTAACATTACATATAATAATAATTATAAGTATATCACTTTATACCAAAACTCTAGGTCCCAAATGTTTAATGTAAAAATTGGGAAGATGAATTTTTTAAATTTTATTTGATAATGGTAATATGATTTGGATTGTTCAAAAATAATTAAAAATTGTCTCACCTAACCCCACACCAACATTAGATCAGATTTCCACAAAACTATTGACATCCCTAATATTATGTGAAGTAAATGAAAAATATGTGTTAAATACTTTGTACAATCATCTCGAGGTGCTTATAGTCTCGAATGTGGTGAAAATATGGTAATCTTGAAGATGTGAACAATGGAGTGTGAATCCACATTAATCTCAAGATTCTTCTACTAATGATTCCTCATAATATGATTCAATAGAATGACCTCCTATATCTTAACATCATAAGAAAACACAAAACCATCATTGTTATCAAGGTAGGAGAGTGCTCAAACATTTTAATCCATGAATATCCCACTATAGCATGTTGTCCTGAAGATGAAATTGGCTTCTCTACAAGAATTTAATTTTGTCAAATATAAGGAATAATATATTTATATAACAGGAATATGACCAGTATATCTTTATAAAGTACCTAAAATACCCACCAAGGAAAAATTGGTCAGTTTATTTTGGGAGTTAAAATCCAGACTAATTTGAATAAAACTGAACCACATAATAGATAATAAGATAATGGATGAATGATTTTGTAGCATGGTCACACAATACATGAACCATCAATGGTTTCTTCTCCACCAAATGTGGTAACATACTTCAACCACCATAAAAGTAAACATGTTTTTAAACTAAAATAGATTCAAAATGTTTGAGAATCATTTGATCAAACCTACTATTATAATTCCAATAAAATTATCCTATTCACAAACATTAAATAAAAATGACCATAAGATCTTAGAAAATTGTCATTAGATAAAAATATACTAAAGAGAATCCAGACCTTGTTTACAGTAGTTCCACATAGAACAAAGGGAATTTCTAATTTGAATTAGGTTTCATTTAGTAGGAAATCTATCTGGGGACTCCCTCCATATCAGTACAATCATATATAAGGAAAAAAAATTCGACTTCATTTGACCATTTTCATGATTCATTTTTTCTACCCATTAAAAATTTTTAGTTTAACATACATGTGAGGGTACCATGATTTATAAGTTCTTAGATAAAAAAATATCAATTGAGTAAGTATATATATGTATTAATTAACTACTTATAGAAGAATAAATTATCTTCTAGATGAGAGGAAATAAAATTTATAATATAAATATTATGGTCCATAGTTTCCCTACAAATGTAGTCATCCAATCACATACTAATAAAAATATCATAAAAAAGTTTTCACTTCAAGCATTCTGTCCAGCTTGGGTTTATCATGAAAATAATATAAGCTTACATAATGAAATAGAAAAACAAAGGAATAAATATAAAACATCATATAATATTTGAGTTTATTGTGAAATATTGTTTTATGAAACAGATTTCTTAATTTTTAATTATGATTCTCTATGTAAAATGTTCTTAAAGAGCTTTAGTGACATTTTTTATTTGTATGATTCCAATACCACCCCTCTCTCTAGAATATAATGTATCATCCATTATATAGTGAAATAATTCCATTCATAAGTATTCCCACTCTACATAAAATTTAATATGTCCAGGTTCATGACATTTATGATAGATAGTGTCCATTTGTAAACCCTGAAATAATATACAAAAATGTAGGTGATTTTACACTTTATAAGATAAATTATCCCTACAAGTGAAAATGATTTTACATTATAAATAATCAATCTAATTTCAATATTACCCCCAAGATCATTGAAATAATAGAGAATTTGGGTACCTAAAAATAGAGTAGTGACTATGTAATTCAATGGTAACATACCATCCTCAATTTTCATATATCACTTGATGGGAATTTTTATCAAAGGATTAAAATGGTAGATAAAAAGTATAATAGATTCTACATTTTGATAAATTATCCTGAAACTACACCATATTGGTCTATTAAATATTTAATATATCAAATATTTTTAATATATTCCATGATATAATAGATTCATAAGACCATCTAAGAATAAATTAGTGGACGATTTTAAACATACCCTTACCCAAATATATTTCATAACTCCCTCATTCACCAAGATAAATAAATATCATATAGAATAATTATAAACTAGAGTAAAAATTATATTATCTAGTGAATAAACATACCTAACATTATATTAATATATAAAAAATCAAACTACAGTGCCACTAAACAAGAAAAATACCATGAAATATTCAAAGAGAATCTCCAACCATCCGAGAAAATTTTGATAAAATATAAAACCCCAATGAACCTCAAATATTATGTCACAAATAATAGTATTAAAGTAATTCATGACATCAATATTGATATTAATTTTACCATTCATTCTTTATTTTGTATGTAGATTTATGTATTCAAATGTTATAGTTAAGAAATATTCTATTTTATTCCATGATTAAAGATATACTTTTTAGAGGAAATAACTACTCCTATAACTATAATGATACCTGTAGAAAATGTTTTATAATTTTTTTATATAATGAAATAATCCTAGTCATGGACAATGTATTTATGGATTCCATAATTTGGAAGATAATAATAAAATTGTAATATTTTCCAATAGGGAGAAAATCATTTCTTAAAAATATATAAATCATATAGAAAATATAATTAGTGAAAATATCCTAGAACTAATATAGAATCATTTTAGTATAGTTTTTTGAGCCTGAAGCACTGGTTAGATTTATATAGGAAACAAAAACCTTGATATATTCATGATCAAGAATTTTAGTAATCATTTTATTATCACAAGAACTAAGAACTAACATAATGAAATCTTGTTTGAGGATTATATTAATTTCTTATTTCTTATTTAAAACATATTTATAATATCCAATAATGTGATATTTTTAACCTTCTTTTTTAATACTCACTTCATTTCTATTTTTAGATATATAGTTGGAATATTAATCAATTTAGTACTCTAATAAAATTTTTAGAAAGGAGGTATTCATTTTTTACACTTTAATACATTTATAATTAAAAATTTTCTTGATAATGGTCACCTTAATCCTTATATTTTAATCTAAAATTAAAAATATGGATTAAAATCATTACAAAATAAATTGAAAAAATAACAACCATTATGCCCATTTTGTAACTACCACATTTTTTCCCATGATGGAAATATTAAAATCTATTTTAATAAAAATATCATATCTTCTGAATCTATGATTATGTTTTAAAATATGATATTATAAAATATAATAATAATGGTCAAACGAGCATACAGTTCTAGACTATACTGAGTGCATAATATTTCTACAATATGGATTCTTTAACAAGTAAATATTGAAGATGGAGGGAAGGGTTTCAATACCTTTTTGTTAAATGGGTGGGGTAGAGAATCTGTGGCTTTTGGAATTAATCTTTATTAATTTTCTAGACTATATGATAGCCTAATCGAGTAGAGAATTAAAATTAATAAAACGTTTATTTAGATTTCTAGACCCAATTATATTAACAAAATACTTAATCCATTTATATCAATCTTCATGAAGGGAGACATAAAACATATCATTATTCACAATGTGCTCCTTAAAAAACTACTAGAAATAAATAATTATGTATTCATAATCTAATGTACATCATTGGTTGTTATAGAAAACAAACTCCAAAAGACTCCCACATGTACTAGAAATGAATGCCGAAATTTAATAATTTTTTAGGTATCATGTTATATACATTATATAATTTAGTTATATTAGAATATTTGATAAATATAAATTTGATAAAATTTCAAAAATATTTGTTAATTTTATCTTCAAATTATCAATTTACTATAATTATCATCACTATAATATTATATTAAAATAATCAGTACTGAAATTAGTTTTGTATCCCATTTACAACTAGATTTTTATATTCTCTATATACTTAGAACATATCCACAGTACAACTCAAATTTTTAGAATAGTATTTACTATTTCATAATATAGTTATATTGGGATTTTGATTATATGGAATGAAATAAGTGAATGATATAATCACTTAAGTGATAGAAAACCCATCCCTTATTTATCCCTTGTGACATTAGAAACAATCATCACATTATTGTTCCATACTGTATCTTTCAATTCCTATTAAATGTATATACATTGACATACAATAAATAGACACATAGATTTATTGAAATAAATCTTGATACATAAAATATATAATAAATTATCTATGCCAATCATGGAAGAAAATTTTTCAACCATGTGCTTACTAGTTACAGGACATGTTTAATGGACTAGAAAGGTAGCAACAAAACTGGTGCTTGAGCTGGATCACCACTAGACATTAAGCACACCTCCTTGTATGCTAGAGACTACTGAATAGAGAGGAGGGGATGAAGTTTCTATGTGAGTAGACTATTCAACCATATTATTGTGCACACAAGGAACAAAATAACCATCCATCATACATATTAGGAAAAGCATAAAAAAATAACCTGAAACTATACATACTGTAATAAAATGAAACTACAGTAAAGATGTAAACATCACTGTCATACATACTAACATGATCATCCCCTAGTCTGATCAAATAAACAAAAATAAACAAATACAAATAATACAACAATACCTTTTGCTAACTATGGTCTAGAACACTTACCTGATCTCAAGTAACCTATCAAGCCACTCTAGCCCGACCAGTGGACTCTACATAAGAATACCACTCAATTGTGCATCTAATTTCCTCATCTAAAACAATCATTCATATGTTCTTAATGTTAAATCAGACATATGGTTTGTACATACACTAAGGTTCACATACACGGGGTTTGAAATAAATCTCATTTTGCCACCCCCAATAGTGAACCTACAAAATGCATCTAGAAGGGCATGCTCATGTAATATTATCATCCTTGAAAGTCACAATTGAATTAAAAAATAAAATTTTTAATCAATAGGTTTGAGACCTCGATTGACCATACCATTTTCTACCAATGACAGATTTATATGAGCACATATCAAGGACTGTGCATCCCAAACAACCCACATGCTCGATACTGAATGGTTCCAAAACCAAACCGTCAAAAAATTTGGACCAATCCTATGAAATTCATATTTTTATGGTTTTAATATATCAATTATCATATAATTTCCTTGTGACCATGAAATTATATCATTTTGACAAATTCAACACATTTGTCTAAAAATTCCACAAAAAGGTACTATCGTGAATATACAATCTTCATGACATCTCCATAATTTATTGATAAAATAATTCCTAAATCCTCAACCCAAAAAAATTCCAAATATCAAATTAATAATTCACAGAGTGAAAGTCCATCATAAAACCCGAGGAAACAAAGGGTCTATCCACTGTCTATCTTACTATTATACTATCAAATACGATAACATAAATATGGAACATAAACAAAAAAGTAAACAATCTATGTCTGGAGCTATATTTTAAAACATAATCTATAGAATACATTCAATGCCAAGATCCATAGTCTAGAAACTATATATATATATATCATCATCATCAATGGACTGCATATTGTTAGTCTCATCCAAAACCAAGGAGACAGTGCCTCTGTCCTACTTCATTTTTTATATGTCATGCCATCATTTCCTAGAGCCTAACTCTGACACACTATGCATGATGTATACAATTATTATCTATAGACTCAGCTAAAAACCATCTCAAAATTATAGATCCAATGCCTAAAATTTCCTTTCATCTTCATACCACATACATGCGATGTAAAATTCACAATACTCAATAGTATAAAATTGCATTTCTAGAGCCTCAGTCCAACACTCAATCCATAAACAAACTAGCTTTGTTGATAAAGAGAATCATGTTTAATAGTCTCAACCATGTATAATTAGAACCATATATATGGATAATATTTATAGCTCTCTCTACATATCATCCATTACTAAACAACCAGTTTACAAAACATCAAAACAAAAACATAAAAAAACCACCCCTTAGTAATAATCCAAGTCCCAACATTAATAATTACATATAATAAGGCCTAGAAAATCATCCATACCATCCATTAAAATCTTAGTCCCATAATATTATAAGTCAACCTAGTTACAAATGGTACTCCCATGATAAATCTAATAATGCACAGTTACTCAATCAATGTAATCGTATGAATCAGATGTGCATATGGCCCTCTAGATCCACACATAAACAGAGGCATCCCTCCCCAGATCCTCATCACCAGTACACAAGATGAGGCCTCCCCTCCCAAAATATATTAATAACCAATATGAGGGGCCTACCGTTATGAAAAAACATACTCAATTATCCCTCGATGGCCTCCAACCAATCCTTTGTCAGAAACATGTCATCATGGTAATCCAAAAGAAACATGTGCCATGTGGTCATTCTCAACAACCAACAATAACATAAAATGATCACTTGATAAAAAACCATCCTACTATGGAATACTCAATATTCCATCAGACTTTAATCAAGACCACAACAACACTTATTCATAACCCTCATCCTATGATTTCAATGAATCCCAAATACTATAACCATCATAATCCTAAAACATAGTATCTAACAATCAACATATCTATCCTTTAGAAATAGGTCTTTATAGTGGGGAAAACTAAGATCTCCCTTGTGCTAATAACCTATCCCACCTTTTTGGATCCATCCAAGGAGTCTTAAGACAACTCAACCTGGAAAACTCAAGACAAGATAATCACAAATATCATGACCCTCACCCGGTCCACCTAGCTAAAACCCCTCATCCACTTGGGGAATATGAACACAAATCTCAGGTAAATACTCCTACTATAATATCATGATCTAGAATTCCATATAGACATCCAATATATACAGAATAATTCCTACCACTATGATCTAGGTGAAGAAAAACACATAATGGAATACTTATAATCCCAAACCCTACATCGAGTGGACAAAACACCAGAAAACCCCAAGCTATATAAAATACATGGACTGTACTTTTGAGATCATGGAATATACTATCAAACCTCCATATCTTCATGTACTTTAGCATGTCAAGAGAAACATGGTTTCTTATTGTATAATACTACATGTAATATAGCCAATTTACATGTTATGTAAATTCTTGATCATCATGTGCCTATTAACTTTTTCACATGGATAGGAACATGGTCATGTAATACTAAATATTGTTTACTTAATGTATATGGAGTGTTCTTCTAAAATGACATTATTCCAAAGAAATGTTAAGAACAAATGGAGTGTATTCATAGAACATCAAACCATGTAGTGAGGGTTTCTGAATGGTAAACCCCTTCAAAAAACACAATACCCTTATTTTTTCCCAAAAAACATAGATTTACCCCTATTGGGTATTTATAAACCATTATAATTCAATAGAGATTATGAATAACTACTCTATAGGGATCATGGATTAAAATAAAAAACCTCCCAACCTTGTTGAATAAATACCGAAGCATTAGGTTATAATCCTCTCATACATGCCAATATACCTCAATATAGTCTTTATCTATGCCAAGGGAGACATCTTGAAAAATATCCCACTTCTCCAACTCATATTCTATCCATCATGCAGAAGAGAGTATCGCTCCCCTCTCCTTCCATACATAGAGACCCCAAATGGTGGGTGTGATATGTTTTATTAATTTAATAAATAAATCAATAAATCAATAAATTTATTATTTAATGTTCCTCCCAAGTCTCATAACCCAAAGCTATCTTATAGACTTCCATGAAAAAATCACACATTCCAAACTGAATAGATGAGTCAAAATCATAATCCAATGATTTAATCATAATATACTACCACATAGAACCACTCATGTCATTTACTATTATGTTAATTAAATATTAAAAATTCTACTAGAACTCTAACTACTCAGAAATCCACAAAACACATATCTTAGGGTAAACACCCCATTTCAAGACATATGGAGTGGTCAACAAAATTCTCCAAGACCATTTTCAAGAAGAAATTATCATTTGGACCCTCATGAGAACTATATAACAAAATTTAATTTAATTTTTTCTCAAATTTCAAAATCAGGAAAACTCAATCCTCTACAAACTCCCCTCCATAAACCTTACTTTAAAATAGAATCCTCAGTGGTCTTCAAACAACACATCATAAACAACTTGGTGACAAAATCATATTCAAATCATTACATTGTACATGGAGATTCCAATCAATTTTCTATGCATAAATCCACCAATATGGCATACATCCCATCAAAGGACATGCCAAAACTTTCCACCATTAATAAACCACCAGGAAAGTTCACAATCCACACCCATCCATATCATTATGCCAAAACATCATTTAAAACTCACCATTATACCCATGGTTCTCCCCACTATAGGAATATCCTTATCATCACCTCATAAAAAATCATATTTTTTCCCACACATGATATATCAAAACGAAACCCTTGAGCCGGACATGGCCATCTTTCTTCTAATAGAGAAATAAAAAAAATCATCTTCTTTTTATCACTTTTATTATTCGAGAATAAAACCCATTTGTATGTATTGATATCTAATACCCCTTAAGAACCTCACCCATAAAAAAATGATGGTGCGCTCCCCACCATTCATCTTCATAGAAACTACTTGATGAGAATAACATCATAGAGGCCCACTTAACAACAAAAGGGAAAATTTATATAACATGACATTAAGATAATCTTATTTAATATAATTAGTTCCATGTCAATATATTGGGTATGGTCATCACATACTCTGAGCATACTAATATATCATCTATTATTACCACCATAACGTCATCCAATTCAAAATATCACATTTGTATCCCCATGACCTAGGTCATCATGTCCTAAAGATTCTTATCACACCTGAATCAACCTAACCCACTGGTATTTATCATCCCAACTCAAGTACATCCTATGTATTTTCCAATAATGTTCAATCCATGAAACAAATTATACAGCCCATTACAAGTTATTCTATTTCCAATATTCTATTACGACGTAACCATTACACACTCTTGTGTAACCCACTAAAAAATCATGTTTCGACTTTATCGATCCACATATCTTCAAAATTGGGCTCAAAATCCATAACCATGAAAACTCAAGAACTTCTTATGATCCCGATCCAACCCAAATACACCAATATCAACTCATATTGACAACTATTTCCTAGGCTAGGAACCTGAATAAACACGATCATCTCAAAACAAACCACTAGGTCTAAACAACAACCAATAAGAAAAAAATATCAAAACACAAGGAATATAATAAAGACTAAACCTCAATCCCAAATACCCCAATAATGCACAATTTTCATTAGTCTAGAGCATCTATCCCATCCTCAAGCACTAAAAAAACTGACAACTCAGATCAACCCTCTCAAAGTTCACTGATGAAAGTTATATGGCTCTGAATCACTACTTTGTAGTCACAACAAAATTTCAAGGGGCACTCCCACATATCACTACCAATCAAGTGTAACATTAATCCACTATGTAAAACATACTTGAACTATGAAAACTCATATAAGGCCACAACTCATGGCACATACACAACCACTTCTCTTATCATTGTAATACATCATTCGGTCCAAACAACTTCATATAGGCCCTTAAAACATAAGGAGTCATATACTATCAAATTACACACAACTAAGGTGTCAGTCCTCTCCAATAATATACAAATTATAAAACATTCATTGGATCCAGACATACAATCAACCTCAAACAAAAATTTAATCAATGGTCCAACAGTCATACACTTATAATGTAATGACCCACTAGATTCACCACGCGATTCACACAAAAGGACCACCCCATCATCCCCGTTATCATGTATCTCACTTTAGATCAAAAAACCAACCATCCAAAGGATATATGTAAAATCCCACAATAGAATTCCTGCATAATAGGGATCCTATGTACCTATGATGATGCATGATATGCCTCTTGCCTCTGTAGGAAAAGTGTAGAAACCAACTCGCAGTCCTCTTAACAATGGGCCATGATCATGAAATCCATCATAAACTATCAAATCCAAACAACATGTGCAACACCCAAAGTTAGAATCATATATATCTGCAACATCCATGAAAAAGAACATTAGTCCTAGTCACTAGTAACCTAGACATCTGATTAGAAAAGTTGTTTGTAGTGCACAAGCCTAATATCCATAAAATGTTATGACACAATCCTATATATCCTATCTACCTACCCCAAATAGTGAAATAACATGAAACTAACCCCTATAATAACAATTTTTGAAATACCATCCACATAGCACCTAAATCGGCGCTATAATATGGTTTTAGACAAGACCTCAAACAGTCATCCTCATATGCCAAGAACATCCCACTAGAAGTAGGGGTCTGAAGTTGATTTGCCCATAGATTATACCAATATATAAGAGCTCAAAACCAGATGTAATTAACTAAGAAACATGCAAATATAATAATATATAATATTAAATTAAAGGATACTAAAAAATTTAATAAAATGAAACTATATTGAAGGCCTGAATAGCCATGTCATACATATATCAATGATCACCAACTAGGTCAGTGACAGATAGAAAATAAAATAAATAAAATAAATAAAAACTGACCTATTGTGAACTCTGAGTTGTAACACGTAACTGGTATCCAGTAAACTATCATGCATCTCCTACCCAACAATTTAGCACCCCACAAGAATCCAACTCCAACATGAATCCTGAGGCCTTGACCTGAGACATTGTGCATCTGTTCTCAAACTAAAATAAAAAATAAACTCCCTACATACAATGAAGTTCACATATATAGGGTGAGAAGTAAATCATAGTAGGAAACCCAAAATGGTGAATTTATAAACATTTCCCGTAAGTGTATGCTCATGAAATATGTTTTATATCATCCCACCTTTTTATTACATAACATTTCATTACATTTTAAAAACAATGGATTTTTAAAGTCTAGTGTCTTGGAAATCAAGAACATAAAACATGAGAACAACATAAAACATTCTTCTAAACCACCTGTAAGGCTTCATCACAGGTTCATCTTATGTATATTTACTAAATCTCATATCTTGGAGATATACTTCAAAAGAATGGGTGAGTATAAGGCCCAGTAAGTGTAAACAAGGGAGTCAATGTACTTGTGATATCAATAAGAACATGAATAAAAAATGTAGACAAGAGAAATAGAATAATAGGTATATCATAAAGAAAATAACATGAAACATAAATTGATGATGTGGATACAAAATTTAACTTATAAATTCATGAACATATCTACAAGTTCTATCCCGAAGGTGTTATAAAAATTACCAAGGTTATTCACCAAGGTATCTTTAATATTTCCATTTCTAGAGATTAAATCATTACCCAATGCATTGGAGCCCTATTAGAAAGAAACCATAATTTGACATTATGTTCATGAGAGACACATATATCATAATAAAACATTTCATAAATAACCCATGGATATTAAAAGAAATGGGTTTCATTTCAAGATCGTGATGTTGTAAAAGTTCTAAAAATAAATAAGATCATTATGACATTTATAACCCATGGAAAGGGAGTGAGGGTTATAAGTATGTCAATTCCAGAATCAAATATATCATCTTTATTTATTTATGAACACCCATGGAAATTAAATAAGTCTGGGTATTAACATAAATAAACAAGGTGATTTCTTGAGATAAAGAGATAGATATTTTGAGAGGAAATTTCTGCTGCATAACGGCTATATAACATGGTTTTAGAGAACATTGAATAGAAAAGGGAAAAGGGTCACCCACTCATAAATAATTCATAATACAGTATGGGTATTGAATAAGATCATGGTATGTACATTTCAACGACATACCACATGAAAAGGAAACATGATATAAAAAAAAGATGCAATTTATTTAACGAGAAATTTGGCAGCCTAACAGCGTCACAGAAAAATTCAGAAAACAAAATGATGAGAGAACAAAGGGTATATCATCATTTGGAAATGAAATGGATAGTAATAAGAACATATAATAACATACCCTCAACATAATGGGAAGGACAATATAAGACACAACATAGAGAAAGGCACGACTTATAAGAGAAGGGTGAAAGGATCCCTTACCTTGAATAGTATCTACGAAAATTTGAAGGTCGGTACCTTGGGAGGCTTGAGGGCACCTTGGGAGGAATAGTTGGGAGATAGAGAGACCAGAACATAGTTGGGGAGGATTTGGAAATTAAATTAATGAGGGAATGGCTTGGTATTCATAGGATATGTGAGGGGACAAAGCATTAGTTTCCAAGGGACACCTCATCGGTAGTATTTGCAAAACCATGGTCTTTCCCAAGGTATTTTCTCATTTTATTGGCCACATGGGACACCTCATATCTTATCATACTATTAATAAGTCTACTAGAATTATTGAATAATTATTACATCTTTAATGATGTCATTAAACACCCAAAACTGAAAAACCGTATTTTTACTATTCATCGAAAATTCAAATTTCTTAAAAAAATCACAAAATTTCACCTTAACCAAATATCAATTCTCTGAATTCAAAAATGAACTCCATTTTATGAAAATAAATTTCTAAATATTTTTATTTTAATTTTTAAATGAAAACACTATTCAATGAAAATTCAACTATTTCAGAAAAATCCCAAAAATTCATCGTTACCAAATATCGATGCTCTGATTTCAAAAATGAAATCCATATTATAGAAATAATTTCCAAAATATTTTTAATTTTTTTAAATAAAAAACTATTCACCAAAAAAACTAACACTTAACCAAATACTTCTGAAATAGATATTTACCTATTTTATTGAATCACATTACTTAATGAAGGTGCCTAAATTATATTAATACTTTCTTAATTGGTGTTACTTAATCCATTTTTTCACATTATTAATCATAAGCATAAAATCGCTAATGATAATTTACTATTCCAAAAAATTTATTGATCTTATTAGACTATAAATTTCAAAATGGACACAGCTGTAGAAGACCATTTTTTGAAAATCATTACCCATTATTAATTATTTAAGTTTAACATAAATATTTTAAAAAAATATTCTTTCTAGAATTATTCAATAATATGCATACTATATTTATCCGAACATTTAAAAATTCACATACCTCGCCTTATGAAGACATCACAATTTCTATTTAAATCGAAGGATTGCCCAAGGCAGTTACAATGTTGTTACATAACCCCTTATAACACCAGTATATGACTTAAGAGTAAGGTGTGCTAGGGTGATATAATCTTGGGGATACACGACCAACATTTCCCGGGTAAGGATTTCAATCAGCTTGAACTTCTCGCGAATATGATTCCGTTCCAGCTTCACGTGATGTAGTCCAGCTTGGTTTTGGTCCAGAGCAAAGCCCAAAGGTGATACCTCCTTCCCGATTTCCGTCAGATTGGCTTCGATCGGCTCAAGACTACTGGATGGGGTCATCAAATCCTCTTTTTATATTAATTAATCAGTATCACTTGTATTTATATACAATAATCATAACATTTAGTTACTCACGGTCTTATTGACCAGTGGTCATATAGTAGTCAAAATCCAACGGTTTATTTTAATTATACTCATTTTATTAAATGAAATAGTTTTGTTGAGTATACAATAAAATAACAAAAAAAGCTAGGAAACTAAATTATTTCAAAATTTCGGGTCATTACAATCATCCTCGCTTAAGAAATTGTATCCTCTCAATTTTAAAATTGAGCATGGAAATTTCATTGAAAGTCCCACATCGGAAAAGAGTCAGTAAAACTATTGCTTTAAAATAATGAAATGGAAGTACAAAGGTCACCTGAGTTATCCCATACTAGGATTCCTTGACGGAAAGTATGGATATGGTTGAAAAAAAGGGCCACCTTCTGATGTAGTATGATAGAAAACATGATTAGGATAAAATTAACCACAAGAAGATCACAAACTTAATATGTGTTAAACAGTCTTTGATTACATAGTTGGAAATGTAAACCAACAACATTTTTGTTTTAAATTCCTTTTAATAATTTTGAGGAATTCATTTACTAAATAGAATAAAACATAAGGAAATATATTTACCTTCATGTTGAGTTTCATCCCTTAATAAGTTTCCACCAAGACTAATCTTTTCTCCAACCAATTAGAATTAAAAAAGACTTGGTCTCATCAAAAGCACTATAATCATCTTCTAGAGAATCACATAATCCACAAAAGAATAACTATATTTTTCCCTTCTCTTTAGTCATCAAATAAAACTAAAATAGTTATTACAACATCATATAATACCAAAAAATGATAATCCTATATAAAAAGAAATACGACTATTAAACTCCAAAATTAAACAAAAGTACCCAAACTTCCAGAAAGACCATTCAATACACAACCATCCTTAAAACTCATCCGAATAATCCAAAATAAGAGTGGAACCCAAAACTCAAAAGGATTTAATCACATAGTCTTCCTAATAAATCATAAGATTTATCTCCAAATAACATCGACTACTATAAAAGTCTCATACTAAAGTGTAATTAACCTATTAACATATTCTCTATACTAGGTTCATAATTTTCTAGAAATAACCCAAATCACAATATGTCCACAAACAATACATAAATTCATAGAAAAATAATTCAACCATTCCCCCTCAATTTAAATCTTGTAGTATTTTATTTCCCTTAAGAATATAGTACTCCAAAAGAGAAAACATCATCCAAAATAACCTTTATCATTTAACCACTAAATCAATTTCCAATTCAAAGGATGTCCATTTGATAAAACATAAGTTTCCAAAATCAACTTATTCTTGATCCATAAAAATAGTAGGTGAATTAGCCAATCTGAAGGGAATAACAACAAACACATAATGACCATATCTTGATTGGAAGGAAGGTTTTGGAATATCATCATTATTCACCCTCAATTGATGATAAACAAAACGGAGATCAATATTTTAGATGAATTTAGTCCCATGAAGTTGGTCAAATAAGTCATCAATTCATGGAAGAGGGTATTTGTTCTACACTGTGACCCCATTCAGTGCTCTATAATCAATGCATAGCTGCATTAATCCACCCTTCTTCTTCATAAAGGGAACTTTTGATCCCTAAGGAGACACACTAGGTCAGATATACCCAATTTCCAAAAGATCTTGGAGTTGTTTCTTTAATTCCTCTAGATCCACATTTTCCATCCCATAGGGGTTCTTTGACATCAGATGAGATCCAAGTATGAGTTCAATGGATAACTCCACCTCTTTTTCTGGGGGATGTCCGGATAACTCCTCAGAAAATACGTCAACGTACTACTAGATGATGGGGACATTTTCTAAAAGAATAAATCTTTTGTAAGAAACATATTTCATTTAAGAATATTTTATATAAAACGGATTTTATTTCTCAAAACATCATGCTTAGAAAAATTACATTTTTCTATAATTCTTTCATAATGATTCACAAAAAGCATGTGATTAACCAAACATATACCTCAGGAGTGTAGTAACCAAGAGTGTAGCAAGGCACATTGTCGTGTACTAGTTCCCATTTGAGTATATCTCAAAGCGGTGATTTCGGGTTTTACCCCTATGTACATCAGTACTACAGCTACCTCTACCTGATCGTATCTAGACAGGGATTTATACTCATGATAAACCACTTACTCAATACTCAAAAAAATACCAAGAATATTTCCTGTATTAAAACTTTTATATAGAGTTATTCCTAATTTTTTCACATCCAAACTTCCATAAATAACTAAACTATCCTCTGATACCAACTATAGTATCCTACCTTTTTATTACATAACATTTCATTACATTTTACAGACATTGGATCTTTAATGTCTAGTGTCTAGGAATTCAGGAACATAAAACATGATAACAAGATAAAACATTATTCTAAACCACTTTTAATGATTCATCATAGGTTCATCTTATGTGCATTTACTGATTCTCATATCCTAGAGACAGACATCAAAGGAAAGGGTGAGTAGAAGGCCTAGTAAGGGTAAACAAGGGAGTCAATGTACTTTTGATATCAATGATAAATTGAATAAAAGCATGAAGACATAAGCAATGGAAGAATAAGAATATCACAAAGAAAATAACATGAAACATAAATTGAATATGTGGCTAAAAAATTTCATTTATACATTCATGAACATATCACCAAGGTTCATCCCCAAGGTGTTATAAAAATTACAAAATTTATTCACCAAGGTATTGTGAAACTCATCATCTCTATGAGATTAAATCATTACCAAATGCATTGGAGAGCTATCAGGGTTCACCCTTAATATGTCTTTAATTTTATGTGAGACACATATATCATAATAAAACATTTCATAAATAACCCATGGAGATTAAAAGAAATGGGTTTTATTTCAAGATCGTGATGTTTTAAAAGTTCTTAAAAAAAGATCATTATGACATTTATAACCCATGTAAATGGAGTGAGGGTTATATATATGTCAATTAAAAAAATAAAATATATCATCTTTATATATTTATGAACACCCATGGAGTCGAAATAATTCTTTGTATTCACATAAATAAACAAGGGGATTTTTTGAGAGAAAGAGATAGATATTTTGTGCCGAAATTTCTACAGTATAACCGATATATATCATGGTTTTATATAACATTTAAAAGAGAGGGGACAAGTTTCACCCACTAATTAATAATTCTTAATATATTATGGGTACTGAATAAGATCATGGTATTGACATTGGAAGGACATACCACATGAAAGGGAAACATGAATGAAAAGATAAGACGTGATTTCTTTTTAGAGAAATTCAGCAGCCTAACAACACCCCATAAAAATTCAAAAAACAAATAAATGAGAGAAGAAATGGTATCTAATGATTTTTAAATGAAGTGGACAGTAATAATAACATATAATAACATACCGTCAACAAAAAGATATGGAAAATATAAGACACAATATAAAGGAAGTCGTGACTTAAAAGTGGATGGTGAAAAGATCCCATACCGTGAAGAGTAACTTTGAAATCATGAAGGTAGGGACCTTGGGATGCTTGACGGCACCTTGGGAGAACTCCATGGGAGGTAAAAAGTCCAAAAAATCGTTGGGGAGGTTTTGGAAATGAAATTAATGAGGGAAAGACTTGGCATTTATAGCAGAGGAGAGGGGACAAAGAATTAATTGCCAAGGGACATCTCATTGGTGGTATTGTCAAAACCATGGGCTTGCCCATGGTATTTTCCCATGGTATTGACCACATGGGACACCTCATACTTTATCTTACTATTCATAAGTCGAACATAATTATTTCATAATTATTACATCTTTAATGATGTCATTAAACACCTGAAACTCAATAATTGTATTTTCACTACTCAACGAAAATTCTACTTTCTCAGAAAAAATCCCAAAATTTCACCTTAACCAAATATCAATGCTCTTCCATCAAAACATAACTCCATTTTATGAAAATATTTTTCTAAATATTATTAATTTAATTTTTAAATAAAATCATTATTCACTAAAAATTCAACTATATCAAAAAAATCCCAAAAATTCACCTTATCCAAATATTGATGCTCTGATTTCAAAAATAAACTCCATTTTATGAAAATATATTTCTAAATATTTTTAATTTAATTCTTAAATGAAGAACACTATTCACCTGAAAAAAATAATACTTAACCCAATATTTCTGAAATAGTTATTTACCTATTTTATTGAATAACATTACTTAATCAATGCGCCAAAATTATACTAATACTTTCTTGAGTGAATTTACTTAATCCATTTGGCCACATTACTAATCATAAAGTTGAAAATCACTATTCACAATTTACTATTCACCGAAAATTGTGTTGATCTTATTAGACTCTAAATTTCATACTAAACACACATGTAGAAGAATATTTTTTAAAAATCATTAAACAGTAATAATTATTTAAGATTTGTATAAATATTTTAAAAATATCTTTTTTCTAGAATTCATCAATAATATGAATACTATATTTATCCAGACTTTTAAAAATTCCCAAACATCACCATAAGAAGACATAATAATTTTTATTTAAATCAAAGGATAACCCAAGGAAGTTACGATCTTGTTACATAACCCATTATAACACCAACATAGGACCTAAGATTAAGGTGTGCTAGGGTGATAGAATCTTGGGGCGAATCGGCCAACATTTCTCGAGTAGTGATTTCTATAAGCTTGAACTTCTCGAGAATGAAATTCCATTCTAGCTTCACACGATGATGTTCATCTTGGTTTTGGTCCCACGCAAAGCCCAAAGGTGCTACCTCCTTCCGGATTTCCGTTAGATGGGCTTCGATTGGCCCGAGACTGCTGGATGGGGTCATCAAAACTTCTTTCCATATTAATTAATCAAGATTACATGTATTTATAGACAATAATCGTAACATTTAGTTTCCCAATGTATTATTTACCAACAATTATATAACAGTCGAAACCCAATGATCTTATTTTAATTATACACATTTAATTAAATGAAATAGTTTTGTTGAGTATAAAATAAAATTACACTCAAAGTTATGAAACAAAATTTATTAAAAATTTGTGTTGGTTAAATGTTGAGGATAGAAAATACACAACTGATGATGAAATAGAAAAAAACCATTGATATGTAGGTCTGATACCACAATCAACCATAACTTCTTTGGACAATTCTAGAATGTAGTTGAACACGTCTCAATGAATGTGCTTCCAAACCAACCTATAGGCTCCATACCCATGTAATCCACAACCAATAAATCACAATATCGGGGACCCATTATATGAAAGTCTTATCACTGAGGTACTAATATATGACATCTCATACGATGTCCTAATCCCCCAAACATCATATCATTCTTCGATCATAAATATATCTATCCAAAAACCCCACACAAAGCTACAAAAAACCCAAGACCATCAGTCTGACATTTCCCTTATATATCAATATGATAATTCCTAGATCCTCAATCCAAAAACATTACCATATATCAAATTAATATTGACTATAGCATCAGTCTTGTATATAAACAATGGAAATATAGAATCAGTCACCATACATCCTAGTAAGTATACCTACAATTCTAAAAACATGATTATTGAATATAAAGATAAATTTATAATATCTATGACTAGTGCCTTAGTCAAACAATTAATCCATAGTATACATTCCATGCTCAAAATCTCATTCCAACAACCATATATATAAATATAACATCAATGGGTCCTATTGCATTAGTCTGGACCAAACCTAAAGAGATGGATACTTAGTCCAACCTCATTTTTCATGTGGGATTCCATATTTTTTCAAAGCCATGGTGTGGAACATTATCCATGATGTATACAACCATGGTCTAGATCCTTAGTCTAACACCATCTTAGTAATATACATTATATGAATACACCCTTCATCTATCAACATACCACCAACATGTGAGCTCGTATTCACTATAGCCAATAATATAACAAATCATTCTCAGAGCCTCAGTAAACCACAAAAACCATTCAAAACTATCACCATTTTTGTTGAACAATAAGTCCAATATCCTCAACCATAGATTTATAGAACTGTACATTTGAATTATCTTTCCATCTCTCACTAGCATCGCAACCCTTACCAAACAAATGGTTTACTAATTTTTTCAACCCAATAATAACAAAACCACATTATGATAAGAACCCTTGTCCCATCCTCAATAACTTCATATAACAAGGGCTGGATAAATGACCATCTCAACCATATATATCTCATCCCCATCGAATCATACATCAACCCGAGACCCAAAGTAAGACCCATAACCAAACCATTGACGCACACACACCACCTCAGAGTCATTTAATCAATTTGGAATGACATTTTTCTTATATATTCAATCATTGATGTCGGAATTCCTACCTAGATCCTCATAATTAGTGAAGATGAAGAGGAATCCCCTCCTATAATCTGGTAACAACCAAACTCCCAAGAAAAAACCATAAAAAAACATCTTCATGTGGCCCTTAATAGACTCCAATCTATCCTCGATCAATAAAATCACAAAAAGTTACTCCGAAAGAAAATAGTTCCTCATTAGCATTCTCAATAGAAAACCATGGAATCCAATGATCACTTGATCACAAACTGTCCCACTAGGGTATCTCAAGGGTCCCTCAAACTCAAATCAACAAAACAATGACACTCATTCATAACCATAATCCTATAGTGTTAACCAATCCCAATGGATCCAACATCCCTGATCCTCAAATAGAAGGTCTAAACCTCAATTGTTATAATCTTGAGAAACATGTCCCGCTACACAAGGAAAAACCATGATCTACCAAGAGAAACTACCCATTCACAAATTTTTATATCTATCGAAGGATCTTGAAACAACTCACAAAGTTACACTCAATCCAGGACAGTCACCAAGCTGACGACCCTCACATGTGACTCCTAGCTCACAACCCAACCGACGGTAGGATTTTAAACACAACTCTCAAGGAAAACCACCTAATAAACTATAATGGTCAAAAAACCCATCCATGATACAACTATATTCTAATATTATCCCACTATGGAGATATATGTATGAAATCACATAGAATAGAATACTCAAAATCAAAATTCTAACTTCTAGGGAATAAAACATCCAAAACCTCCATGATAGAAATCTGCATGGAGTATAATTTCAATTACATGGTGTGTTATGTGAAATATCCTTATGAAAATGCACATTAAATTGACTATAAATACATGGGTTCTTCTTGGGTACTTAAGCATTAAATGTACCCAATGTACACTATGTGTACTTTCCAATCAACATCATCCATTTTACTTTTTCACATGGCCAAGAACATGACCATGTACATAATGTACACTTCAAGTACATCTAAAAATATAGTCTTCCTTGAATGGGAAGGACTCATGTAAAGTGTTAATATAACTACACACTATGTAGTCCATGTTTCTAAATGGTAAACCTATGTGAACCTCCTTAAAAACTTGTTTTTTCCTAAATAAGCACATATTTATTTACCATGGGGTCCGTAGAAACCATTATCAGGATATTTGACGTAAAAACAACTAATAAATGTGTATTGGGGCATTAAACACACAAAAACATCCCACCTCGTCGTGTAAACGGCAAAACATTGGGTTCAAATATGCTCCCAGATATGGATTCACATCTATTTGATCTCAACAAACACAAAGGATGAAGTCTCGCAACAACTCAATATTCTTCACATTTTGGTAAGACCATTTCACAAGAGGGAGGTTCCCTCCCCTAGGATTCCATGTATAGGTACCCCATATGGGGGGCATATTTCAATAATTCTAATTAATAAATTTTTTAATTTCTCATTTACCAACCATCCCCAGTCCCAGAACCTGAAGTGATTTTATAACATGACTAGAAAAACCTCCCATTTCGAACTCAAAGACAGATTCCAAATCTAAATCTAGTGATCCATTCCGAAGACACATCTACATATAACCACAAACTAATTTAATATTTAATTAATTAAAAATTAATATTATGCTAAAACATTAACTCCTTAAAAATGTACCGAACTCTTATCAAATGATTTACACCCTATACAAAGACAAATAGAGTGATGAGAAAAATTATCTAATACCATTTTCAGTGGGAATTTTCCATTTCACCCCTAATGATAACCCGAGAAAAAAAATATAAATTTTTTCTCAATTTTCAAAATCACTAAAAAATTGTTCTCTAGAACATGAATCTTGTTTCGAATAATAATATATTCCTGACATATATTACCAATACACACTTTCACTCCCTCTAACATTCTATAGACACACACATTTATTATATTCCTATAAAACATAATTTTTTACCCTTAATGAATTACAATTCACCATATTATGTGATAAGTAATCTCTATATCTGAGTTCTCTAAAATCATTTTCTATCATACTCTAAATGCTAGAACTATGAAACCAAATCACCCACTAATCCTTATATAATTTATCATTCTTGTCCAAATATTTTTCATTTTGATCATGGTAATCATTTTTGTTTATCTTCCTAGAACTACCTCAAATATATTTTTGAATCCTATTATTAAATTATTCTCTCTTTGATGTCAATAAAATTTCAATATATGATATTTTTGAAATAGTATTTATAATATAATTATAGATCACATGGATATAATTTATGTTTTTTTCATGATGGTTTCTAAAAATATCCTAAAAAAATAATTAAATTTTTATTCATATATATATATGATTGTTCAGAATAAATTTATAGAATCAATCACATGAGATAAATTTAAATACATTAAGTGGTACACTAGGTTTATTTTTAAGAACACTATTCATTAATCATGACTCAGAAGGAATAAGGGAAGATTTGAAAGTAATATAAGACTAATCATCGACCCTCTTCTTACTACCACATGAATATAATCCTTAAAAGGAAATTTGGAATTAAGAATAAATTCACTATACATTTCAATGACTGGTGAATTTTTAGTTAATTTTTTTTGAACACCAACCCAAGGAAGCTATTGTCTATTTAACAACTATATTCACTACTTCACTTTTTCATTCCTTAAATATCTTATAGAAATTCTATGAAGTAAATTAATAGACCTCCAGGATCTATATTATGTAGTTTGTATCTATTTAATTGAGCTTAATATAGTTTCATTGTGGATAATTTAATACAACAAGGTAATGTGGTCACTACACCATATATGAAATCATGTAAAATAAATAATAGAATTAGATCATAAAAGATTAAACACCCCACATGTTATAGGATTTTACATTCTCTTCTACATTTGTTAAGCTAAATATTAATTTTACATAACAAGGTATTATTATATTTTTTTCAAATTCATCAATAAATGAGATCATTGAAAATTAAGAATTCAAGTAAAATTAATGTACAATTTATGTATTTGAAACTATACCAATATTTCATTCAAACATAAAATGAAATATCTTTATGTATAAACCTAACACTGAGGTTTTGTTTTTTCTATACCCAAATAAATAACAAATTTTTTCATATAAAATAATTCCTCCACATGTAAATTTAGAAGTTATGATTTTCTTGAGTTGATGTATAATTAAATATCTATCATTAAATTAATGATCAAATTAAATTTGGTAATCCTTCTAAACATATTTTGATCATTTATTTGGATACAGATTTTTGAGTCAAAAACTGTATCTAATTTTAAGTTGGAGAAAAACCATATTAGTTTTAATGATGAATATAACTGATGTATAATTTTTATTCTTGATTCTTCATTAAATAAATTCTGTTTCTCTTTCAGTTTTCATTTTTTACATATATGATCTGATGGCTATTCTATTTGATGTTTTTAACCATTATAATTAGATTCAAATTGGAAATTGAAATGGTTCTTTTGGAACCACACATTCCATCAAAATTTTCACTTTATCTTACTTATTTTTCACCGTAAGAGATAAATATTTACCTTTCATTATGTTATTATATACATAGTAAATATTATACTAATGATTTTAAAGTAGTCTCTCCATTTTTTTCATTTTATATTTCTTCATAAAACATGAGTAAATATTTGATAATCTTAAGATAATGAGATTTTTTTTAATGATATTTATATAAAATGATTCCTAACTACGCTAATTCATCAATTTACTCTATAATTTTGAGTACATAAAGACAAAAGTAGATTTAATCTTCTAATTTACATTTTCTCTGTGTAATGATTCTCTCTTTTATTTATTACATCAAAATATTCTGAAAAACATTTCATAGAAGAGACAACATGGTATAAACCTATATTATGCCATTTTATTATGGAACATACAATACATTGATGAGGACATTATCATGTAAACATAGAAAGAATCAACCATGAAGCTTATTTAAGATCCAATTTCATCCTTACATGCTTCTTGATGTGGTTAATTATCACTAATTATTCTTATTATTATGGTAATTAAGTTAATGAATAACATTAATATCCTGATATCTATGAGTAATAAAGTGAATACTGTTAAATTAAGTACAATTATTATCTGAGGTGACCCTTGTAGACAAATATTATAAAATCAGGTTCCCTTCTCATCATGTGTGAAGAAAGGTAGTGTGGTCATTGATTAAATATTTTCAACTACAAATAAGACATTTAATTGAAGAATGAACTATGATATAACTTTTTAGTTTGGGGAAAACAATCACAAAGTTATTATCCACCTAAGGTAAGTTAAAATTTTACTCTCTACACATTTTCATCTCATAAATCATGGAACACGCTTTTACTCTATGAAAATACAAAATCTGAAAGGAATCACTGTATGATAAGATCATACATCCTCCTGGGTCATGAATAATCCCTCCTCTATGTATGAGCTCAGAAAAGCCAAAACCTTCAATGAAAATCTTGAATTCATTATTGGGAGGGAACCAATGAATCAAGTGGACCTGGGTAGATTACCATTTTATGGAAGGGGTGGAGAAAACATTAATGATACACATGAAATATGTAGTATTCTCTCACATCATAATATGAGGTTCCATATAAACTACTAAATATTTAATTTTGGATAATAGGGACTAGCTCATTGTGAATACACCCTCATGATAGGCTTTGTTCTTTTCATTCTATATACTCCTGAAACCATCCACTATGAGAAAAACTATCACATATTTTTTTTGGACAATTACTTGTGTATATGTTAAACCAATTATTATGAAACTCAACAATGATGAGACCATGGGACACATTACCAATGAAAATTACAAAAACAAACCATAAAGAAAATTCTTATTCAGATTCAATTAAAAGTTCTGTAGACGAATCCTCTTATGGAATCCTATAATTGGGGAACATCAAAAAGATCATAAAAACCTTATTATTAATCTCCTCATCAATGTAATGTGCATGGTAATAAATACACCATACTGTAATGTTTAACTTTAGCGTCATATCATTGCATCAAATAATACTTCCCCAGGAATCAAGTACAATGTTTCCCTACATAAACCTAACTATATGCATTCATTGAGACTAAAATTATATGAAGATCATGAGAATACATAGAATTTCATTCAGTATTTATATTAATACATTAAAAAAGAATATTTATGGAAATTCAAGACAACATTTATTAAAATATGTTATTTACTAGAATTCATGAATGATATATCTACGATAAACACCATATAATGATTCTTATATCACTTTCCCATTAGTTTCTCTAAAAATAGATCTAGTATTAGCCAATGATCCAATGAATATATTCTATAATAACTAGGATTTGACCTTTAATATAATTCAAAAAGAGAAATATGTTCCCCTTTGAGGCCTCATGTCCATTCTATATTAGTTATTTGTAGAGCTTCATTATAGTGTTAGATATTCAACATCTTCCCAAGATAGCATTTATTTCATGTTCTGTATCATAACTGTGACATCAATTTGGTTGATGAAACATTCCTCTGAGAACCTAGACAATATCTCCCATCAATCCCTATAACTTCTCTCAAAAAAATGATAATCCTATATTAAAGAGGACATAATATTTCTAATCTCCATAATGACTTCCTTAGGAACCTCTCAAGCCAAGAGAATATTTATAGGGATATGTATAAGAACATGATTAATTAGAGTAATCATTCATCAAAAAGTGATAAAATGGTTATTCCTGATGTTAATGCATTTGGTGACGTTTTCGAATAACCCATTGAAGTGATGAATGCGTATACTGATTGAAAAGTTAAGTGATCATAGGTAATCACGGGGAAAGAATATCCTATTGATTAATAAGGAATTTTTAATCATATTAGAACACCTTTTGATAAGGATAACAAAACGAAAACACTAAACGTACCTTGATTTATATTTTGATATATAAATCTGTAGTACTCCTTCATGACACAATCAAATCACTGGTGTTATCTTCTATTTCCTTTCATAATGAAAACCATGTAATCTAAAAAAATATGTTATAAAACACTAGTCTAAATTCACCATCATAAAAAATTTATTATATCAACATTGTGTATTCTCTAGATTAGAAATTTTATTATAACTTCTTGAACAAAATTAAATGGACTGGTGGATAACATACCCATTGACTAAACCACTAACTATATTAAATAAGTAATAGAATCGACCCAAGAATGAAATGGCTAGCCACATGGACATATGAGTTATAAATAGGTTATCAGAGAACCAAACAGAGAATCCCATGCATCTCATGAAATTGAGGATGAAGTTCTATTTTAGCATATCGTATGATTTCCCATATCAACATTGATGAAAATGGTCAAAACAAGAGTCTTTAAAAAGATTTCCCCTATCAATTTTATAGATCTACCAATGGAATCAAAAAGGGTAAGCCCTTTAAGATACTATTTATTACCTCAAAATTATAATTGGATATAAAGGAGGACAATAATTTATTTAGAATATTATCTGACACAATGTATGCAGAGTATCACATACTAATTGGGGAAAATGACTAAGGGTTGATGTATTGATTAAATTTAGATCTATTTCCTAATATTCAATTAGTAAATTTAATTTTAGATTAAATGTGACCCTGGGGGAATTAATTGAGTCATCTAATAAATTAAATTATAGTTTCACGTCATCATACCATGCATTTCTTTCATTAGGTCCCATTCTATGTCACATCTCAAAAAAATCATCAAAATCTCCATCAAAACATATGTATACACCCACATTGGTAAGGTCAAACCGTGATGTGATTATTTAATTTAATTATATTAAAACATGGATGTGTATTCCCTTATACATATTTATGAGTGAGTAAAATTTTAGAAGACACTTATTTAATGATTAAATAAAAATTGTTTCATAATTAATCCATGTGATAACTAAATTAAATAAACGTTCAACTAAACATACATGGGTCATTCTAAATGGATGATAAGACTATATGCATGAAATGAATTTTTGAGATGACTAAAAAATTATATTAATATCAATTGATATTAAATAGTTTTAAATTATGTTAAATAAATAACATAATTTTAATTATATTTTAGGATTCAATTATGGACCATAAGTCTAGAAAAAACTCTTGAAATCAATTTTTATAATTTTAATAGTTTTTTTCATGACCCGTCCCCTAAGGAATGTGCCATTACTACACCAAGACCACCATGCATATGCCTAGAGTTGAAGACTAGGACTGGATATCAATATCCCTAAAATGGAAATTTGTTTCTCTTAATGATATACAAACACACAGACTAGAATGTAACAAGATACAACCACGAGGTAAAATTATTGTACAAAAAGTGTTTACTGAATAAAAGGGGTCAGAATACAAACCCAACTGAAAAGATACGATAACAAATAAAAATAGAAAATGGGCCATGTTATCATCCACTGGGGATCCAACCTAATGGGTAGGTACAAATCATCTCATCAACTCTCTACGTCAACTGTCGCCGTCGTCCACCATCAGTTCCTAGCTCCCAGAGTTTTAGTCAAGGATACACATCGTCTTCAAAAGACACAACAAGGTGTGGGGGAATACCATGTAGGGGTGAGTATAAAAATACTCAATAAGGACCTCTGAGACCCCCAATGGTCTCTCAAAATTCTACAAAGCAAAACCACAAGCATGATCTCAATCACAAATCACAAGGCAAAATACACAGCTAAAAATGAGGTATAACAAGATTATAGATGTAAATAAGAACATATGATTAGTTGTAAATCTTGTTAAAATTATTATGTCATGAGGCACCACTGTTGGCTATACATTGTCTAACCCACACAGGATCGATAGGTACTAACCACCGTTGACCCACACAGGATCCGACCCACCCAAGATTGATAGGTACTAACCTATACAAGACCCACACAGGATCCGACCCACCGAGGATTGATAGGTACTAACCCCTAAAATACCCACACATGATCTGACCCACATAAGATCATTATGTCATTGATCCATGATGAGCCTCTCTATGGCTGGTCCTCATCGGGTCGTGCATTGCTGATCCACACAGTGTCGCTAGAATGTAGATCCACACAGGGTCTCTAGAAGGCAGATCCACACAGTGTCACTAGGTTCGGATCCACACATGATCTCTAGGTGTTGATTTACATAGGATTGTTAGGTGGTCACCCACATAGGATCGCTCGGTTCGAAACTCTCTATGATCTGTCTACAACCTCCATCTCACATCACATGATCTCGGGATGCTTCCATCATTGTGTGGTCCTCAAATTCGCCTTTTCACTACGTTCGTTTTTCCTCCATGAAGAACACACCAAGAAAATGTTTTGTGGACAGTCCTGGCCTTATTGGTTTCACCCCATTCCCTCCGCGTTAGCTTTTTAAACAAGAGGAAAAAAATATAAAAAAAAAGGAAAAATAAACCCCATATTTATGACCCCGCAAAAACCACCCACATGAATAGACGAGATGTAGATCAACACGTTATTTAGTTGCTGCTTGTTCATTATATGTTTCAGTAAAAGAAAGTGAGGGAACATCAAAGTTCATAAACCCACTACCTCAAGAACTGTTGGAGGTGTCACATTTGTGGTGGGAGATGATTCCTCATTGGATGAAATCATCGGTGTTCACCGATCATGTATAATTTTGGCACATGATTCCATCCTCAGTCGATGGAATATTCAACAGTACATTTCTATAATTCCCCACCAAATGAATATGTGTCAAAAACTCCACCTGATCTATATTTAAATAGAGGGGGAGAGGGTGAGTAACACAATGAGGAATTAATGAGGTTAATTTATGAATGAACATCTTAATTTTCAAGGGTGTGGTTACTTTATATGATAATCAAACTATTAAATTGATTGAGAACCCATCAAACCCACCCCCACCACTCAACGAAATGTAGGAAAATAAAATAACAATTTTTATATAATTCTATTATTTCATAAAAAGATGAAAAACAATTCCATTTTCACTTTAACAACTACGGTCGAGGTCAAGCCTCCCTAAAGAGAATCTTGGTAGAATGGATTCAATGGTTCCCAATGATTTTTAATCTGAGAATCAGTTTAGATGATAGAAAATTTTTCTTGTGAATATATGTAGCGTACCTTTACAAAAGTTCAAAATTCCATTCCATGCACATTGGGCCTTGGAATCATATATCGCTAATTTTGGCAGATTCGTAATAATCCAATATAATTCATAACAAAATTATATGGAATATTTGGTTATTTAAATTCTCCCCTCAGGTATTTTCATTCCTAGAAGCTCAAACAAAGTATGGTGAAAAAATGGAGGTACTGATCATGTATGTGAGCCTCTCACTCCCATGTTCTATCATGGAGATTCTTGTGCCTCCAAATAACTCACACCAAGGAAATTGACCACCCATGAAGGAACAACTCCTTTTGATCCCCTATCTCAACTAATAATTCTGCAAACGTTGCCCCATCATCAATTTCTAGCTCTCCCATGTCGATAAAATGTGATGGGTCATGCACATATCTCCTCAGCTATGACACTTGGAAAACATTATACACCTGGTGAATCTAGGGGGAATCTAGATGTTGTTCCACCTCTCCTACTCTACTAAGGATCTGGAATGGTCTGATAATCCTCAGAGATAACTGTCAGCCCCAGTAAACCTCCATAATCCTCTTCAGGGTGAGACCCATTAGATGACATGGTCTCCCTCCTCAAAATCCAATGTTCCCCTTCTATTTTCTGCATATGAATTATGCCGATACTGTGTAGTATTCATCCCCTATGAGATGATCTGCACCTTCTCTGTGGTACCTTGTACAAACTTAAGACCCAAAACTAATAACTCCCCAAGGTATGTCCAGCAAAGAGGTGATTTACATGGTCATCTGTACAAGGACACCAATGTATTCATGCCAATGGTCGAGTGATAACTGTTCTTTTATGAAAACTATACCTGTGGTAGGTGCTCCTCCCAACTATAGAAAAAATCTAGGACACAATCATGAAGCATTTCCTCAAATTTCTATATGATCTGATCTGTATGACCATCTATATGAGGATTAAAGGTGGTGCTCAAGCCTAGCTGAGTCTAGAAAACCTCCTGAAATACCTTCAACAAATGGGATATAAAATGTGTGTCACAATCAGATATGATCGTTGATGGAACACTGTAAAGTTGCATAATCTCTTACATGTAGAGGTGTCCCAATCCCTCTACTAATCCCTACTCTTGTATGGGTACGAGGTGGGCCAACATGGTGAGTTTTTAAAAAATCACCTAGATGGAATTGTGGTCCTTGGACATACATGGTAGCCTTATCACTATGTCCATGGTGATAACATTCCACTTCCACTCTAGTACATCATGTTGTTGATCTAATCCCACTGGAAACTGATGCTCGATCATCACTTGCTAACTAGTGAGGTATTATGATACAAACACTAGAACTGTTTTCATCATCCATGGCCACCAGTACTAACACCGAATGTCTCTGTACATATTCACCACTCTAGGATGTACCACTAAATGGGATGAACAAAACTACCTCAAAACCTCCTCTCATGGAATCACTGGTACCATGGTGCATCCTTTGAATAAGAATATGTACTCTATATCTTCATAAAATCATTAAGGAGCCTATCATGAGGATATCTAAGAACATCCAGCCTCACAGTCAACCTACCCAAGTTGTGCCTCCTAAGACCATTGTAGAAGTGTGGGAGTGATAGTCATATAATGGAGGTAAGCCTCTCTATATCTATCACCAAATGATATATACAACACGGGTAGCTTCTATGTCGCCTAACTCAGCAACTACAGACGAGACCTCTTACTGAGTGCATCAACTACTATGTTTCTTTTTCTAGATGTGTATACTATCTCGATGTCATAGTCCTGAAGGAATTCCATCCATCGTCGTTTCCTAATGTTTAGGTCCTTATGTGTTAATATATACTTGGTTCACTTGTGATCAGATTAAATAGTAAACCATTCACCCATAAAGTAGTACAACCACTTCTTCAGTGAAAAGAACACTAATGCTAATGCAGGTCATGGGTAGCGTAGTTCTGCTCATGCTGTCGCAAATAATGTGAGTTTTAGGCGATCACCACTCACTATTTCATTAATACACAACCTAGTCTGGTCCCTGGTTTGTCACAATATACTACATACCCAACACCCTCTTCTAGTAGCCTCAAGAAGGGGGAAATCATGAGTCTCTACCTTAGTTTCTGGAAGCTCTACTAGAACTTCTCCATCTACACGAAAGGCTGCCCATTTTTTATCATGCATAAAAATGGTGCCTCTAATATAGAGAAGTCAGGTATGAACCAACAGTAGTATGAAACCAACCATAAGAAACTCCAAACCTCTATCACACACTTTGGTGGCTCCAAATCATGCACTTCCTCAATATTTTTTAGATCCACTACAAATCTAGCCTCCGAGACAAGGTGCCCCAATAAGTGGAATTCCTGTATCCGATATTGGAACTTTGGGAGCTTTCAATATTACTAGGTCGCTCGACGTGTATCTATAACAACCTATAGGGGTGTGGTGTGCTCCTCCTCCGACACCAAGTATATCAAGATGTCATTAATGAAGACCACCCTGAAGCGATCAAGGTATGGCTGGAATGTCCTATTCATGATCCCCATGAACACTTCTAGAGATTTGTTCTTGCCAAAAGGCATCACCAAGAACTCTTAATGGCTATAGTGAAATCTGAAGTCTATCTTAGGTATGTCCTCATCTCGTACCCTGAGATGGTGATATGCTGATCTAATATCTATATTTGAAAACTAGTGATCTCCCTTTAGCTAGTTGAAGAGATCATCAATCATAGGCAGAGGATAATGGTTCTTCAAGGTCACCTGGTTTAGGTGCCCATAGTCAAGAAAAATCCAAAGACTCTCATTTTATTTCTTGGTGAACATGATTGAGGATTCCCATAGAGAATCATTGGGACTTATGAACACATTTCTCTATAAGTTCTCCAAATATACACTCATATCATGAAACTACATGGGATCCCTCAGATATGCTGTTGTAGATATTCATGTCGTATCAGGGTACAAGTTGATGTGAAAGTCTACCTCTCATTGAGGAGGTAGTCTCAGAACATCATCAGATAATACATCAGTATACAGGTCCACCACTATAGGATAACTCAGACTTCTCACGTAAACTGCTCTGAGGGTGAGACTAGCCATCTAATGAGTAATTAGTTTCACCCTCTTCTGAGATTGTTCATCCTGTGATGCAAAGGATTCCTCGTCCTCGGTGAAGGTAAACCTGATCCCATCCTCATGGACACTCCATAATTTTCACCTATAACAGTCAATCTGAGAATGAACTGTAGATAGCCAGTCCATACCCATGATGACATCATAAGGCCTCGAAGCTACTATTAGCAGATCCCAGCCAAATCTCTAACCTCCTAGATTGAACTCACATTGCCTGCACTAGTGTATAATCATCAAATATTCTCATATAGGAGTCTCTAATTATATGGATCGTGCCAAAAACATCATCAGAATCTCCAAGATCTAAACGAGTGTCATGGGAATGAAAGTGTGACTAATACCTATGTCTATAAGTACAACTTCTATGGTGGAATAGACACATATCATACCTCTAATAATCTTCATAGTTCTTTGGTTGTAGGCCTATGCTTCCTCTAGCTGTGCTCACCCCTTTCCACCTGATCCCTATGGTTGGGGTGGACCACCTGGTGGTGCTTGCATTAGAACCTCAAATTTCCACCCACCACCTACGGCACATGGTGATCCTCTTCTACGTCCACCACCGTGTGGACCTCCTTGCATAAATTTCTTCATCTTCATAGGTGATACCTCAACCATCTACTAATTGTCGGTACAATGGTTCGGGATTTCACAAGCCACATGGCCCTGCCCGTTGCATGTGAAGAACACTCCGCCTCCCAACTGACCTCCTCAACCTCATGAGCTCTGCCCCTCTGGACATATGTCCCGGGGTTATCCTCTGGAGGGTCTATCCCTCATGGACCATTGCATCATCGGCCTACTGCATCCTGCAGATGACTCGGCTACCTATCATCTAGTGATGGCTCTCACCATTAGTGTTGGTTCATCTAAGAATATATCAACCAACAATGCTCGATCAAGCACTTCAGCCTACATTGGGATTTTCAGTGATATCATCAATGCTCTGATCTATCACTGGAGACACTACTCAAAAGTTCTGGTCCTGAAGAATGGGTCTTGTACCGTGTCAGTGGTGTAGCATGAGAGGTCAGAGAATCTCTCCGAGTACTAGGATACTGTCTTGATGCACCATTATATGTGTAGTAGATCTTGAATACACCCATAGAATATTGTCGCTGGGATGAACTCCACCCTGAAGAGACTCTCAAAGTCTATCTAGGTGAGGGTCACCACACCATGTAACAAGAGCATCAGGCTCTACCATCGTCCTGCCATTCCTAGGAAAATACTAGCATCTAGGATCACCATCTGCTCTATTGGTGTCCAAATATGGCATAAAACTCATTCCATAGCCTCAATCCAGTCTTTAGCTGACTCGGGATATGTCTCTCCTCGAAACCTTGGGGGCCTCTACCGCTGGAACTCAAGAAAATCATGCAGTTTGTGTTCATCGTATGCTAGTGGGACTAGTGGAAACTACTACCCAATAAGTGGTGGTGATACTAGTGCGCCACCCGATGGTGATAACATAGAAAGAGGGACATGCACTGAAGCCTCATTGCTCGGTGGGCTGTCATGGAGTACTCTCTCAGGAATCCTAGTTGGCTATTTACTCAGTGGAATCTATAAAAAAAAGGTTTTCCATCGTCAATATGTTATACCTGGTGAGATGACTCAAAAGTGATCAAAAGTAAAACATTTCAAATAACACACAATCAGTGTTTTCATGCATTGAGTATGAAATCAAAATTCATTTTTCTTGTGTATAGATACATCGACCTCCAAAACAACACTAGAATCCCCAAAATGATATCCACACTCAAAAAATGTAATAATATTGCTCAATAAAAATGACCAGAGTCCTTTTTCTTTTATAGAACTGACTCCTCTGATACCGCATTTTTATGACCCGTAACCTGGGGCCCATGTCATGACTACCCCAAACCCGACTTCTATAGGATCGGGGTTGTGTACTAGCACTAAAATGGAATATCCCTTAAACGTGAAGGAATTTCCTTTAAACCTATACAAACACACATACTAGAATGTGACAAGATGCAACCAAAAGTTAATACTACTGTATTAAAAGTGTGTACTTAATGTATGGGGCCGGAATACAATCACAACTGGAAATATACAACTGAAAATGAAAACAGAAAACTACTCTTGAGATCATTTACTAGGGATCCTAACTAAAAGGTAGTTAAAACTCATCTTCATAACTCTCCACGTTAATAGTCACCACCATCAAGAATCAGGTCCGAGCTCCCCGAGTCTCAGTCAAGGCTGCTCGTTGCCTGCACTAGAGACAACAAGGTGTGGATGAATCCTGTGCATGGGTGAGTATATCAATACCTATTAGGGACCCTGAGACCCCTGAAGTTGTCTCTGAATTCAAAAAAGAAAACCACAAGCATGTTCTCAATCACAAAGCACAAGGAAAAAGACACTGGTGAAAAAAAAGCTATTACTAATGTATATCCGTACATAAGTACAGATGATTAGTTGTAAATATTGATTATCTTATCCTATCAATAGAAACTGCTTCTGGCCATATAGTGTCTGGCCCACATAGGATCGATAGGTGCTAACCCCTACTAACCCATACAGGATATGACCCACCCATGATCGATAGGTACTAACCCTTGTAAGACCCACACCAGATTTGACTCACCCAGGATTAATAAGCACTAAACCTCACAATACCCACACAAGATTTGTATCTCACTGATCTACGACGGGCCACACTAAGTATGGTCCTCATCGGGTCACCCACTTTTGATCCACACAGGGTCTCTAGAATGTAGATCAACACAGGGTCTCTAGAATTCTAATCCACACATGGTCACTAGGTGTTGATCCACATAGGATATCTCTCTTCTAATCTTCATAGGATAGATAGGTGCTAAGACACACATGATTTCAAGGTGATGACCCACAAAGGATATCTCATTGCCATACTCCGTATAATCTATCTCCAACCTCCATCTCACACCCAGTAACTGGATTCCCATACATAGTAAGCTTGATTCTGGGAAAAACCTATCCTTTAGAAATTAGTCAAATCACAATTGTATGAATTCCCACTAAGAATATACCCAATGATTTTTCATGTTATATGTTTTCCAACACAATTGACGACACATCAACCAGACGCCTGGTCTGTATGTTATTGGAATTTTAAAGCCAAGGGATTGATTGGATTCATGGTCGATCCAACCCAGTCGTACTCCAACATTCTTCAATACTTGAGTGGGGTGTCTCAAAAGGACAGTGTTGCTCCGAGGACCACAGGGCCACAGATGGTTTATAAAAAGACATCTAGTTTGCATGATACAACCTTTGAGTTTATTAGGGCCCGAGAGGGGTCCATGTCTAATCCAACCCATTCGGACCGACCACGCCTGACCTAGCCTCGGCCGACCTGACCAGGTCTGAGCCTACCCGACCCTATTTGAGTTTCCCGATCTGATATGGGTCGAAGAAGTATTGGACCACCCTGTTGGGAAAGGTGGGGGTAGGCTTGGGACACTGGGTCTCGGACCGGGGTGCCCCGCTTTGGATGGGTCAGGCAGCGGCAGCTCAGCCGGCCGGCTGGCGTGACCATTAGCCTTCTCAATTTGAACATATTTTAATATAGTGAATCATTATATATTACAATATTTTATCGAATGAAAATTGTCTTCACCGTTTGATTGAGACAATATAGTCAATAAAATATTCAAGTGGAAATGTTCTATATAACTCTACAAATAACTAGGAATATGTACATACCACTACTAAGATGTATATTTTTAGGTATTATTTTGAGAATCTAAATTATCTTGTAGCACCGTGATATTTTGAGTGAACTCCCCAGTCTTGAAAACATAATATTAGATTTTCTAAAAAATTCAATCAAAATATTATTTACAACACTATGGAATTTCACTTTAATACTAGTACTATTATGGTGACCAATTATCATTATTAACACTCCCGAATATTTAATGTTCCCCCAACTATGTCTTGACCAACTTTTTTGACTATGGAAACATCTTAACAAATATAATCAATGGTAATGAGTGAGATAATATATATTTTAATGGTTCTATTAACTAATATATAAATATCCTCAGTTAATAATAAATTGATAAAAAAAATTATGTGATACTTACATAATTTAAAATCAGTTCTAATTAAATAAATTTTGCATCAATACTAATTATTTATATACTATGTAAATTCAGATCCTATTTATGAAATTGCTACTATGTGACATCTATTACAATATTACATGTACAATGAAAATCATTCATGGTTAATTTATTAATTTTTTCTATAGATTATATTAAAATTGGTTTATGTGATCATATATAAAAATTCATTCCAAAACACATTACTCATGCATCAACAATAAATAAACTATGAATTCAGCTTGAGATGTTACTTAATATTCAATTAATCAATTTAATTTTGTATTAAATGTGACCCTAGGGGAATTACATGAGTCATTTAACACGCTACCCCTACCTCATTGGCTTGAGGATGCAGTGAGGGTTACCTGTCATTAAGCGACATTCCTAAGGAGCCAAAGGCTAGAAATAAATGCCAAGGGCTTCAAGAACAAATTGTGTAACGATTTTCCGTTAATAAAAAACCAACCAAACCATCCACTATCAATAACTATATGATGCATGTCAACCAAAACATTCATGCATGTATTCCCAATGGACAACCAAGTTGTTCCACAATACAACCCAAAACCAATAAAACCAATACCATATTAGAGTAGTCTGCGTATGAATCAACAAAAGACCCAAAAAAAGACAAGGCACAACCCATGGCTCCACACCAAGCTCCATTCTCTAAGATCCATCCATACATCACGATGCACCACTAAAGGAGGGTGATGCCTTACCTTTTCCCACGTCATGATACACAACATCTGCAAAGACACCAACGTGCCAAAGTAGACGGTGAGTACAAACTACTGTGTAGGATTTCCCCAAATGACTTCCCTACACACGCCACAAGGATAAAACCAGTAGCACATTTATATGAAACAATTTATATTAAATAATCATAAGTGAAACCATTACCATAATCCAAACACACCCTGTAACACCCCGAGATTTTATGAAACATATTCTTTTTAATTTCATGTTTTTTACACTAAAATAAAGGATTCTTACACAACACGCAACCCAAATTTGGCTTCATTAGATGCAATCGTGACCTTCCTCAATAGCGTGTGTTGTACGCAATATTGAGTTTCACTAAACAACGATATGCTATTTAAATATTATTAAAACTAGCCGTTATGAATAGTAATAACCACTTTTTGAAATTTTCTAAATTTCATCGTTCAAATTGAACATCATTTTTTGATTCAGAATATCTAAATTAGCCTAGGATGAAATTTTGGTATTATTCTGGAAACTTTCATTTTTTTGATGAATAGTGAAAAGACTGGGTTACTATTTAAAAACCGAATTTTTATTTAAATAATTAGTTATTTTATTTTAGGTCCAAATTGACACATAATACCTATATAAGTTCAATGTAATTCATTAGAGTCATTTTATAATAATTTTAGATATATAAAAATTTTATTGATCTTCTGACCGTCTTTTACCCACCTCCTAGGAGTATTTGAAAATTTACATAAAACATAATTTTACCAATTTTGTGAATGGAATTTCAAAAATCTGAGAGACATGGTAGATTTCAGTAAGTACAATGTGGTTCAATGGGATGAAAATAGTTTTTGGTGAATAGTAACTTTTTAATTTTATTTTCCATGGTTAAAAGTAAATAGGGTAATTATGGGTAAAAATGTTATTATTATTCCCCTAACACATGTACTAATTCTATTGGATAAGTTTAATTCGACCAAATAGAACTTTAGAAATAAAATATGACCGTTTAGGACCACTTGGATTAGATTAGGACATTTATTATTAATTTATTTAAAGAAGGGTTAAAATAGTTAAAATCAATGTTTAATAAGTAAATCATATTTAATATAGGGTTATAAAAAAGATAAATACGACTATAAATATTCATTATAAAGATAAAAGGATTTCTTAAATAATGGTATTTTATTTTTATTTTTAGACTTTAAATAATTTATTTTATTTATGACACAATGGTGATGGAGTAGTTATATTATTAATGACATATTGACATAATTGATGTCATAAATACCCAAATAAATGTAATTTTAGGCATTTAATTAATTCCAATAATTTTATATGTTAATATGACATGTTAGTATTTATTTAATTAACTTTTTTAGGAATAATCATTCTGTTATGATTTTCACAAAAATCAATTATCAAATAGTGTCAAAATTGACATAAAATAGTTTTTAAAACTAATACTATATTATTAATTGTTATTTTAATCCTAAAAACGTAAGGTTCAGACAAATGACTTAGATAAGGTTATATATATTAATAATAAACATGTTGGGGTTCGTTTGGATTGTTATAGTATGTTTATTAACCTTATAGTGTAAGAAAACAAGAAGACATGGTAAAAGAAAAATTATTTAACTTGAAGTTAAATCTAAATGATAATGTTAAAATAGAAACCTAAACTTGTCTAAATTATATTGGTTTAGTGTATTTCGATCCATCCGCACCTTAGCTTCCAAATAACTCAATTTGGAGCTATTAATAATCAAATATGACTTTATAATAAAATAATATTGTTAGTTATTCCATAGGTTCCCCTCTCCTCGCTTATAAAAGGGCAACTCCTCCCTCTCTTCCTCACACCACATTGAGCCTTCAAGATCGGCCAAGCCCTGCCAAATTCTCTTCCCCACTTCCTTAGAAACATCTTAGAGGTCCTGGTCTTCTTCAAAGACCAATTTGGGTGCCCTAAGAGGAGGTCTCAAAGAGGTGCTTAAAAGAAGAGGTAATGTTCGTTACCGATTCTTTCAAATTTATTTCTTCTTCCACTTCTTCTTATTTAGCTTTTTAATTATGAACTAATAAAATCAGTATCACTCATATACTGATATTTTATTATAAGTATGAAACAACCCTATTTCACCGTCCATCCATCCTACATAAAATGAAATCACCGCGCGTGTGTACGTATGGAATATTGTCTCCACGTCGTGGTGTAATCTATTTTCCACCACCACCTTACTTGGATGGGTATAATGGTTTAAATAATAACTATATATTATTATTGTAAATTGATATTGATTATTAAATAGTATGCATACACTCCAATACAATTCCACGATCATGGTAATGATATCATCGCTCGTGCGTAAGTACGGACTACCGTCTCCACGACGCGATGAGATTCATTCTCCATGTTAACCATTCATGAATGTTTATAAAGTATATTTAATAAGTAATAATGAAATATATGACATAATAATGATATTTTAATTATGTCTATATATATGTATTTCATCTACTTAATTTCATTCAATTCAATAAGGAAACGAAAACAGCGTTCATGCGTACGTATGGCCAACTGTCTCCATGAACGGTGTATTTCATTTCATTTATTCAATCTATCATATATATATATGAATATAATGAAATATATATTATATGTAAATCATGTTTTACATTATTTAATTAAGTAAATCATAATATAATAAATAATATCAAGAACAACAAGTCCAAACACTTACGATAAATAGAATTATTTTACCCAAAACGATGCTTTAACATGGAACTTACAAAAGAACAGGTAATATAAATTCATAAGTGACACATATATGATATCATAACAATGAATATTATTATTTAATAAGTCAACGTCATTATTTAAATCATTATACTGGAGGTTCAGAAACGTATGAAGCATATCAGACATAAGGTAAGGGATAATTTGGTAAATCTCATTTTTATCCGAGATTGCTTAATCGTAGGTATTTACTGGGGATATTTCTATCATCCATGTAAATGTTTTATAAACGCGTTTTCATGTATGTTTAATGTATTTTTTACCCATTTTTTAATTTTACTACATGGTATGTATGTAATCTTTCTTTTACGAGGTACTTTTTTACTTTTCTGACAAATGTACGAGGAGAATGTTTTTTTAATATATACGGCATGAAAGGATTTTTAAAGACGTATTTTCATGAAGCTTCTTCCAAAATATTTCATGACTATTTTCAACTAAATATCTTTCTTTTAAATTTCATGCCATTTTGTTTAAAGAAATTGATTTTGAAGAAGAAAGGATATTTTCCTCAAGAATTCATTTCAAGTGTTTTATCAAAACCATTTTTTCATCTAAGATGACATTATTTCATATGTGTATGTTTCAAGTATAATGTATCTATGATTTTCATGGTTTCACTTTTCTTATGATGAAATGATATACATTTCTTTTATATGGATTATGTGATGATGGGATGATGTTTATGAAACCCATTTTATTTATTGGGTTATTATGAATGATGTATGTTTATTTTGTGGCGCAAGTAATAATGATTTCACTATGAGATCGGTGGGACCTATATCTACCTACAATGAATTGGGTAAAGATTTATATCTCATGAGATAGACATGGCTGGAATGTTAAGTTAATTCGGTTCAGTGTTACAGGACTGAAACGAGTAGTGAACTCGATTTAGAAAGGGACTTTGTCCACTAAGATGGTCTTGGCAGCAATTCCTTGTCTTCTATGGAAATCATAACATGTTCTGAATGGTTTTCATAATTACATGTTTTATTCCCAATATATTTTATCATGGTTGATGTTCTATTATGATATATTCCTTACGTACTTCCACAATTTATGTCTTTTCTCAAGATTTTGATGTTTAAATTTCATGTTCAAGTTTTTTCTTCCAAATGATTATGGATTGTTTTATGATATCTATGTTTTACATTACTGAGCATTTGAGCTCACCCTTTTTATGTTTTATTTTCCTCAGGAAAAAAAGAATGTTTTAGGTAAGGAAACAAAAAGGGGAAGATCGTTATGGTAGTTGTTGAAGATATTTCAACATGATTAGAAGTTTATATTCCGAGTTTCTAAAGACACTAAACTATTACGTTCCATGTCTGTTTATTTTTTATGTATTAAGTATTCCAAAAAAGTAATATAATATCCATATACGTCAAGATTTGGGTCTCTACAGTTGGTATCAAAGGAAAGGTTTAGTCAACCTTTGGAAACTAGGATGCGAAAACGTTAGTGAGATCCCTAGAGATATTTCTAAGGTATGTATAGGGACGTCCCTAAGGATAAGTATATGTATAGGATATAGTCCTAGAACTATGGTAACATTATTAGAATTTAACCAAAGATGTTAGATATTGATGGTACTCCCCCTTTATTATGTTGTTTTCCCTAGCATGATTTTTTCCTCTCACACTATTCTTTTTGGGTTTTAGACGATGGCTGGAACCCAAAGGAACCGTATTGATCAATGTAATGGACAATGCAATGATTGTCCTCCTGAACAAACCAATGTTATGGGAGATGGAGTGAAAAATACTATTTCTATACTTACAAAAGCTATGAATCATCCTGGACTTCCAAATGATCAGAGAAAAGAATAATATTCTGTTGAGTCCTTCATGAGGCAACATCCACCTTCTTTCAGTGGGTCTTCTGATCAACTTGTTGCTGAACAATGGATCAGTACCACTGAAAATATATTTTTAGTTATTCAATGTTCTGAACATGATAAATTCATCTTAGCATTATATCGTTTGGAAGGTGAAGCTTATAAATGGTGGAATCTTATCAAGAATATGAGGCCAAGAGATGAAATTGATTCCATGGAATGGGAAGAGTTCAAGAACTTATTTTTCAATAATTACTTCCCTTGTATTCTTCGATCAAAGATGTAGAAGGAGTTTCTTGAACTAAAGAAAAAGGATGATGAATCTGTTTGTATATACGAAGTGAATTTTACAAGGCTTGCAATGTATGCATCTGGCTTTATCATCCAACCTGAAAGTAAAGTTGATCGATTCTTCAGTGGCTTAAATCCAAATCATCGAAGGAAATTAGCTATAAGAGACTTCAGTAGCAATGAAGAAATTGTGTGTTGTGCTATTAAGGTAGAAATGGAAGTTGGTGTTACATATCCATCTCATTGTTTTGAAATGAAACGAAAGATGGAGTTGAAGGAGAAATCTCTGAATAATGGTGAAAATAAGAAGAATGTTTCCTTATGCTCAAAGTGTGAAAAGAAGCATGGTGGAGATTTTCTTAAAGGGATTAGAAAATGTTTTAAGTGTGAAAAAGAAGGTAATCAAGTAGCCGAGTGTCGAAGTAATGGAAAAAGGGTTGCTAATGGTGTGAATAAAGAAAATACTGTAGAGAACGCACCACCAACACTTCAATGCTTCAAGTGCAATGAAATGGGGCATTATGCTAATCAATGCCCCAATCCAAGGGTTAAAGATGATCTACTTTAGCAACCACTTAAGTCAATGGACAAAGGGAAGTCACATGTGATCACTATTGGTGATGTTGAATATGACAATGATGTGGTGGAATGATTAAGTGTTTATGTAATGGGATTCCAAAATAATGTTGTATATAGTATCATGGAATGTTGGAATATTTATGTATTGGTCTATTATGGTTTTCAATAATTTTATGGTACCGGTAACCATGGAAAGTGATTGAGATATTTTTAAAAGTAGATGATATACATATAATGAAGGGATATGGAGAAAATGAAATGTTTGAAAGTATTCATGAGCTCATGACTGATATAAAGAAATAGTTATATCATGGTTTGAGTATATAGAATTTTGGGTTTTTGGTATGTGGAAAGAGTTAACTTTTGACAACACTCATATTTTCACTAAGATTTAATGGGTATTCATTTTTCAAGAGAATCCATGATTAAGGCCTTCGAATATTTGGAATTCCACCAACAAGACTTATCTTATGATATATGGGGATCATCGATGGTAATAACATGCTTGTTATATGAAATCTCTGGTAATCGTTTTCACTATATTATGAGAGTGGACTGCAGTATTATGGATAATCCTAAATATTTGAATGAATTATGTTGGACATAAGTTATTATTGTTTGATGATAGAAGTTTTTTCGATATTATTGATGGGATGTTATATTATGGTAGTTTTAGAAAAGAGGACATCCTGCAGGACAAGTGACAGCCCATCACATCGGACAAGGCTGTGGGAATTGAACCCACAACCGAAGTGCGACTGGCCTTTATTGCCTACCACTAGCCTACAGGAAGTCCCTAGTTAGTAGAAAATAGTTTTATTTTATTAATAGGTATGATAGAAGAAGTATAAGTCCACGTTTGGAATTTTATCTGATTAACCTCACCATACATGGACTTATGTATTCGATTAATTTTTATAACCTTTTTTGAGATAGATGGAATGACCCATCATTCTATCACATGATCTATTAGTACATCACGAATAACAAATTCAACATCATTTCTTTAAGAGATGAAGCAGAAATTTTTCAAATCAGGAACAACAGTGAGATTGTACCAAAATCAAGAAAGTATTTCTTCTAATTAAAAATTATCAACTTTAGGGAAATGATATTAAAAACCAAAAATGTTGTCCTAGTGCCCATATATCCGATGAATCAGATGGTACCCTAAATAATCACAAATTTATGGATTTTTTATTATTTTCTATTTCATATCCATGTTCTCTAACACTCTCCGTCAGAACATGATGGTTAGGTTTCTCTTCTCTATCCATATTTTCACATATGTTCTCCTATGTGGAAACCCAGTGATTAGTTAATTTGGGTAATCGTTATGTTTCATACATTAGTTTTTAAAGATTGGTTTTAGTATTCCTTTTTACGATGTGGGTTTCTATTAAAGAAACATTCGAGTAGTAAACCATTTATAACCCCTATCAATTTTGAGGGCGAAATTCATTTTAAGGGGGGTAGAATTTAACAACCAAAGATTTTATGAAAAATATTCCTTTTAATTTCTTGTTTTGTACGCTACCACAAAGGATTCTTACACAACACACAACCCTAACTTGGATGCATTAGATGCAATCACCACCTTCCTCGATAGCATGTGTTTTACGCAATACCGAGTTTCACTAAACAACGATATGCTACTAAGATGTTATTTAAACTAGCCGTTATGAATAGTAATAACCACTTTTTGAAATTTTTTAAATTTCATCGTTTAAAATGGACTTCATTTTTGGATTCAGAATATCGAAATTATCCTAGGATGAAATTTTGGTATTTTTCTGAAAACATTTAATTTTTGATGAATAGTGAAAACACTAGGTTACTATTTAAAAACAGACTTTTTATTTGAATAATTATTTATTTTATTTTAGGGAAAAATTGACACATAATACCTATATAAGTTCAATGTAATTCATTGGAGTCCTTTTATAATAATTTTAGATATATAAAAATTTTATTGAACTTTTGACCCTCTTTTACCCACCTCCTAGGAGAATTTGAAAATTTATATAAAATGTAATTTTTCCGATTTTGTGAATGGAATTTCAAAAATCCGAGAGACATGGTTGATTTCAGTAAGTAAAATGTGGTTCAATGAGATGAAAATAATTGTTGGTGAATAGTACCATTTTACTTTTATTTACCACAGTTAAAAGTAAATAGGGTAATTAAAGTAAAAAAGATATTATTATTACCCTAACACATGTCCTAATTCTATTGGATAATTGTAATTGGACCAAAAATAACCATAGAAATAAAATATTACCATTTAGGCCCTACTTGGATTAGATTAGGACATTTATTATTAATTTATTTAAAGAAGGGTTAAAATAGTTAAAATGAATGTTTAATAAGTAAATAATTTTTAATATAGGGATACAAAAAAGATGAATTCGACTATAAATATTCATTATAAAGATAAAAATATTTCCTACATAATGGTAATTTTTTTTATTTTTAGACTTTAAATAATTTAATTTATTTATGACACAATGATGATGGAGTAATTATATTATTAATGAAATATTGACATAATTGATGTTATAAATACCCAAATAAATGTAATTTTAGGATTTTTATGAATTAAAATAATTTTATATGGTAATAGGACATGTTAGTATTGATTTTATTAACATTTTTAGAACTAATCAATCTGTTATGAGTTTCACAAAAATCAATTACCAAATAGTGTCAAAATTGACATAAAATAGTTTTTAAAACAAATATTATGTTATTAATTGTTATTTTATTCCTAAAAATATAAGGTTCAGGAAAATGACTTAGATAAGGTTATATATATTAATAATAAATAACTTGGGGTTCGTTTGGCTTGTTATAGTATGTTTATTAACCTTATAGTGTAAGAAAACAAGAAGACATGGTAAAAGAAAAATTATTTAACTTAGAGTTAAATCTAAATGATAGGGTTAAAATAGAAACCTAAACTTATCTAAATTCTATTGGATGAGAGGCTTTAGACCCATACCCACCTTATCTTCGAAATAAATCAATTTTTAGCTATTAAAAACTGAATATGACTTTATAATAAAATAATATTTTTTGTTATTCCAAAGGTGCCCCTCTCCTCCCTTATAAAAGGGCACCTACTCCCTCTCTTCCTCACACCACTTTGAGCCTTCACGCTCAGACAACCCCTGACAAATTCTCTTCTCCACTTCCCTAGAAACATACTATAGGTCTTGGTATTCTTCAAAGACCAATTTTGGTGCCCTAAGAGAATGTCTCAAAGAGGCGCTTCAAAGAAGAGGTAATGTCCGTTACTGATTCTTTCAACATTATTTTTTCTTCCACTTCTTTTTCATTAGATGTTTAATTATGAAGTAATAACATAAGTATCACTAATATACTTATATGTTATTATAATTATGAAACAACCCCGTTTCACCATCTATCCATCCTACAGAAAACGAAATCACCGTGCGTGTGTACGTACGGAATACCGTCTCCATGCCGTGGTGTAATCTATTTTCCACCACCACCTTACTCGGATGGGTATAATGATTTAAATAATAACTATATATGATTATTTTAAGGTGATATTGATTCTGAAATAGTATACATACACTCCAATACAATTCCACGATCATGGGAATGATATCATCGCTCGTGCGTACGTACGGACTACAGTCTCCACGACGTGTTGAGATTCATTTTCCATGTTAACCATTCATGAATGATTATAATGTATATATAATAAGAAATCATGAAATATATGACATAATAATGATACTATATTTATGTATATATATATGTATGTCATCTACTTAATTTCATTCAATTCAATAAGGAAATGAAAACAGCGTTCCTGCGTACGTACGGCCTACCGTCTCCATGAACGGTGTATTTCATTTCATTTAATCGATATATCATATATATATGTATATAATGAAATATATATTATATGTAAATCATGTTTTACATTCTTGAATTAAGTAAATCAGGATATAAGTAATAATATCAAGAACAACAAGTCCAAACACGTACGATAAATAAAACTATTTTACCCAAAACGCTGCTTTAACATGGAACATACAAAAGAACAGGAAATATAAAGTCATAAGTGAACAATATATGATATCATAACAACGAATATTATTCATTAATATGTCATTGACATTATTTAAATCATTATACAGGAGGTTCGGAATCGTACGAAGCATATCGGACCTAAGGTAAGGGATAATTTTGCAAATCTCATTTTTATCAGAGATTTCTTATTCGTAAGTATTTACTGGGGTTATTTCTGTCATCCAAGTCCATGTTTTATAAAAGTTTCTTCATGTATGTTTAAAGTACTTTTTACGCATATTAAAATTTTACTACATGGTATGTATGGAATCTTTCTTTTACGAGGTACTTTTTGACTTTTCTGACAAAAGTACGAGGAGAATGTTTTTTTAACTACTACGGCATGAAATAATTTTTAAAAACGTATTTTCATGAAACTTCTTCCAAACGATTTCCTGACTATTTTCAACAAAATATCTTTCTTTTAAATTGCATGTTGTTTTGTTAAAAGAAATTTATTTTGAAGAAGAAAGGATATTTTTCTCTAGAATTCATTTCAAGTGTTTTATCAAAACCATTTTTTCATCTATGAGGACATTATTTAATATGTGTATGATTCAAGTATAATGTCTCTATGATTTAAATGGTTTCACTTTTCTTATGATGAAATGAAATCCATTTCTTTTGTATGGATTATGTGATGATGGGATGATGTTTATGAAACCCATTTTATTTATTGGGTTATTATGAATGATGTATGTTTATTTTCTGGCACAAGTAAGAATGATTTCACAATGAGATTGGTGGGACCTATATCTCCCTCCAATGCATTGGGTAAAGATTTATATCTCATGAGATAGACATGGCTGGAATGGTAAGTTAATCCGGTTCAGTGTTACAGGACTGAAACTAGGAGTGAACTCAATTCAGAAAGGGACTTTGTCCACTAAGATGGTCTTGGAAGCAATGCCTTGGCTACTATGGTAATCCTAACATGTGTTGAATGGTTTCCACAATTACATGTTTTATTCCCATTATATTTTATCATGGTTGATGTTCTATTATGATATATACTTCCACGATTTATGTCTTTGCCCAAGATTTTGATGTTTAAATTTTATGTTCATGTTTTTTCATCTAAATGATTATGGATTGTTTTATGTTTTTTATGTTTCCCCTTACTGAGCATTTGAGCTCACCCTTTTTATGTTATATTTTCCCTAGAAAAAAAAGAACGGTTTTAGGTAAGGAAACAAAAAGTGGAAGATCGTTTTGGGATTTGTTGAAGATATTTCAACATGATTAGAAGATTATATTCCGAGTTTTCAAAGACACTAAACTATTACGGTCCCCGTGTGCCTTTTTTGTTTTGTATTAAGTATTCCGCAAAAGTAATGTAATGTCCATGTACATAAAGCTTTGGGTCTCTGCATACCCTTACCAAGCCATCTCACCAAACCAACCATGGGAAAGACGACCAAACATGCCACAAGCCATTTCATCATTCACACACTAGCCCAACAATTTCCAAAATGCAAAGAAATTCAGAAAAAACATCCAAAACAACCAAATAGTGGATCTTCCATCCAACCCATTCACCCATTCACACCTAGTGGTACTTCTCGACCATAACCAAATGGTGGAGCTTTCGTCCAACTCGTTCACCCATTTACACCTATTGGTACATCTCGTCCAATTAACCTTTGATGGTGGCCCTTCCATCAACTATCCATCCCCTTTTTATAGTGGTACTTCTCACCACTTCCACACAACATTCCAATCAATCAGAACTCGGAATATCACCCACCAATGTCACAACAACATGCAATCAACCAATTCCTTCGCATACCAATCCAATTCAATAAATCATCCATTTAATGAAAACAATTTTCCATTCCAAATCACATTTCAAAAAGTACAACATCATTATTGAAAACAATTTTTCATCAACTATTTTTTCAAATCAATCTCAACAACACATTTTAAAATCCTTATTTTAAAATCCACAACAAAAGCCTTTCACCATAAAACCCCCATTTCCCAAAAATCCACAAAACATCTTCCAAGGGATTTCCAAAAAATCTCTCACAACAAATCACAATTAATTTTTCATCATAAAAAATTAATTTTAACAAATAAATGATACTTCTAACCAAGTGGAGTCGAGAACAAAGCCACCTACCTTTAGTGTTCTGGAGAAATAGACCCACAATCAACCACTCTTCAATTCCGGCGAATGCACCACCAAATCCTCTCTAGAACCCTTTCCCTAACATTTATAAGCCTTAAAATCATCATCCAAGGCAACCACAACCCTAGATCTACACACATCAAGTGTAGATATAGAAAACCAAGAAGAAGAGGGATGTAGATCTAGAGGAAAACACAAGGAAACCAAGACAAGAGACATACCTAGGAGAAACCACCTTCAATACACCTTGAAACTACTTCGAAATGCTTCCAAACTGAGTGGGAGAACCCTTCCAACCCCTAAGAACTATAAAACCCGACCGAGGCTCGAGTGTGTGGAATATTGGATGGATTTAGGGCTAGACCAAGGTATCTCAAACTTAAAAACCCCAACATGAATTTGTTGCATGGTTAGTCCACACGGTTTGGAAAACCATGCACTAATTATGCGCATGATACTACCTCAAGAGAATGATTCCACATGATTACCTCACACGGTTTGGGAAACCATGCAAAGGCTATGTGAAGCCTACTGCCTCCCCCTATACAGTTTCCTAGATCACCCACATGGTTTCCCCTAACCATGCTCAAACCGTGCATCCCAAGAAAAGCCACAAAACTCCTTCAAATCCATTACAAACTCTCCCAACCTCCTCCCAACTAATCCTGTGCCCTTTAAACACCTATAAAATAAATAAACAAAGGCCACATACCTCAAATTGGGGGTACTACATTCTCCCCACCATTGGAATTTCCATCCACGGAATGTAGTGAACCCATCCTTTGCCGAAAGAGATCGGACCATTCCTTGACCGTCTCTTTCTCCCGCTCCCAAGTATCCTCTTGAATTTGACCATGTTTCCACAAAACACGAACTACCTGATGCTTTTACCATGAAAGAATTTCTCTTTCCTATACACAACTCGCACAAGCACGTGCACCAACGAAGCATCCAGTTCTAGCTCAACATGATCCCATCAAACCACACGGTCATGATCTGGCTGATACTTTTTCAACTGTGACACATGAAACACATTGTAAACCACACTGAACCTAGGTAGCAAGGCCAATTGATAATCCACCTCACTATCCCTCTCAAGAATCAAAAAACGTCCAATATACCTCATAGATGACATTCCATGCTTCCCAAACTGACGATGCCCCAACCTAGAAGATAACATCAAGAAAACATGATCACTCACCTCAAACAACAATGGTCGTTGACAATGATCCGCATTCGATTTCTGATGAATCTGAGCCGTCTCCATTATCTTCATGATCAACTTGATATTCTCTATAGTCTCGTGGACAAGGCTCGGTGCAACCCTCATGGACTCACACATTTCCACCCAACATAGTGGAGTATGACACGGCCGCCCATACAACACTTCAAATGGAGCTATATATATGGATTCTTGATAACTATTATTGTACAAAAATTCAACCAATGAAAAGTGCTCCTCCCATGAGCCCCCAAAATCCATGACACAAGCTCGCAACATATCCTCCATTGATTGTATCATCTTCTCGGATAGACCATACGTCTTATGCTGATATGTCGTGCTCATAGTCAACTGTGTCCCAAGGGCCTGCTGAAAAGAATTATAGAAACAATGTGTAAAACTCGGATCTCTATCTGATACAATCGAAACAGGAACACCATGCCTTCTTTACCACCTACTGAATATATATTTTGGAATGATCCTCCACCGTGTGAGATTCAAGAATCAGAATGAAATGGGCCGACATCATTAGCTGATCCACTAAAACCCAAATAGAATCATGATTTCTCACCGTTCTTGGGAGACCAGTGACAAAATCCATCGCTATCTGCTCCCACTTCCAAACAAGGATTGGTATAGACTGTAACATTCCCACATGCCTCTGATGCTCTACCTTGACCTGCTGAAAATTCAAGCATCTCGAAACAAACATAGACACACCACTTTTCATACCAGCCCACCAAAACTATGCTTTCAATGTATTATAAATTTTCTAAATTCCAAGATGAACAAACCACCTGGAATGATGATACGCCCTGAGAAGATCCTCCTGACAAGCAACTAGTACCACCATCCGATTTCAAAAACACAAAACTGAATCTCCATTCAGTTTCCAACCCTCAATGGTCTCCCCACCATTGAGTCTCGACCCTATGGCCACAAACTCAAAATAAGATATTTGTGCCTCTCTAACCAGGACAACCAAGTCAGTAATCAATATAAATAGATAAAATACCACTCTATTGCCCTGGTCCTTACATTCTAACTACATTTCACCTATAATAGACATCAACTACCACTGGCTCGATGTCTGTTTCACCACCTGAGCATATTATTTTCTACTTCATGCATCTGCCACCAAATTTCCCGTACTCGGTTTGTACATAAAGTAAAAATCAAACATCTGGAGATATTCCATCCATCTCCAATGCCTCATGTTCAAATCCAATTTTAAGAAAATGTGATTCAAGCTCTTATGATCTATATATACTGTGAATTTCTCACCAAATATGTAACACCCGAGACTTTTATGTTATATAAATCATCAAAGTAATCTTTTTCAACACACAACACTTACTTGGCTTTCTTTACACGAAATCACGAGCTTCCTCGATAGCTTGCGTCGTACGCAATACCGAGTTTCACTAAACAACGATATACTATTAAAATATTATTAAAACTAGCCGTTATGAATAGTAATAACCACTTTTTGAAATTTTATAAATTCAAAATGGACTTCATTTTTGGATTCGTAATATTGAAATTAGCCTAGGGTGAAATTTTGGTATTTTTCTGAAAACTTTCAATTTTTGATGAATAGTGAAACCACTAAGTGGTAGTTAAAAAACTGAATTTTTCATAAAACATAATTTTACCACTTCTGTGAGTGGAATTTCGATAATCCGAGAGACACGGTTGATGTCAGTATGTAAAATGTGGTTCAATGAGATGAAAATAAATTTTTGGTGAATAGTAACTTTTTACTTTTTTTTACCACGGTTAAAAGTAAATAGGGTAATTATGGGTAAAAATGATATTATTATTACCCTAACACATGTCATAATTCTATTGGAAAAGTGTAATTCGACAAAAAACAACCTTAGGAATAAAATATGACCATTTAGGCCCACTTGGATTAGATTAGGACATTAATTATTAATTTATTTAAAGAAGGGTTAAAATAGTTAAAATCAATGTTTAATAAGTAAATAATTTTTAATATGGGGTTATACATAAGATAAATTCGACTATAAAAATTCATTAGAAATCTAAAAGGATTTCCTACATAATGATATTTTATTTGTAATTTTTAGACTTTATATTAATTTAATTTATTTATGACACAATGATGATGCAGTAATTACCATAATAGTAAAAAATTAGAATAATTGATATTATAAATACCTAAATAAGTATAATTTGAGACTTTTTATGAATTAAACTATTTTTCTAGGTTAATATGACATGTTAGGATTGATTTAATTAACATTGGTCGATGTAATCATTTTTTTATGAGTTTCAAAAAAATCAACTATTGAATAGTGTCAAAATTGACATAAAATAGTTTTTAAAACAAATATTATATTATTAATTGTTATTTTATTCCTAAAAATATAAGGTTCGGCCAAATGACTTAGATACAATTATATATATTATGAAAACACAACTTTGGGTCGCTTGGATGTATATGGTATGTTTATTAACTATATAATATAAAATACAAAGTGACATGGTAAATGTCAATCTAATTATCTAAGAGTTAAAACAAAAAGATAAGGTTAATATAATGACCTAAACTTGTCTAAATTCTATTGGATGAGAGGATTTAGACCCATACCCACCTTATCTTATAAATAACTCAATTTGGAGCTATTTAAAACCGAACTTGACTTTATAATAAAATAATTTTTTTTGTTATTCCAAAGGTGCCCCTCTCCTCCCTTATAAAAGGGCACCTCCTCCCTCTCTTCCTCACACCACTTTGAGATTTCAAGCTCGTCCAACCACAGACAAGTTATCCTCTCCACTTCCCTAGAGACATCCTAGAGGACCTGGTATTCTTCAAAGACCAATTTTAGTGCCCTAAAAGAAGGTCTCAAAGAAGCATTTCAAAGAACAGGTAATGTCCGTTACCGATTCTTTCATCTTTATTTCTTCTTCCACTTATTCTTATTTAGTTGTTTCATTATGAAGTAATAGCATAAGTATCACTCATATACTGATATGTTATTATAAGTATCAAACAACCCTATTTCACCATCTATACATCCTACGAAAAAAGAAGTCACCGCGCGTGCGTACGTACAGAATACCGTCTCCACGCCGTGGTGTAATCTATTTTCCACCACCACCATACTTGGATGGGTATAATGGTGTAAATAATGAATATATATGACTATTATAAAGTTATATTGATTCTTTAAGAGTATTCATACACTCCAATACAATTCCACGATCATAGGAACGATATCATCACTCGTGCGTACGTACGGAATACCGTCTCCACGATGTGATACGACTCGTTCTACATGATCTTCATTTCATAATGATTATATAAATGAATTGAATGAATGAATATGATATATATTACACTAATACCATTCTGGAAATGAGGTATCTATAACCTAAAGATAATAATAATAATTTATTCGACAAAACACGCATAAGAACAGAAAGTAATAAACACCCGAATAATAAGTAGTAATGAAATATTACTACTAAGAAGCTAAGAATATGAAAATATATGATATCATAAAAATAATTATGATTCTTTAATAAGTCAATAACATTATTTAAATCATCATACAGGAGGTTCAGACACATACAAAGCATATAGGACCTATGGTAAGGGAAATATCACAATCTCATTTTTATCCGAGATTGTTTATACTTTGGTATTTACTGGGGTGTATTTTATCATCCACATCCATGTTTCCTAAATATGTAATATTATATACTTCCTCCTACAATTTTTTAAATCCAATTTTACCCTTCGGTGAGTTTTTAGTAAAAGATATGAAAGGAATCTTTTGTCATTTATCATAAGAGGTACTTTTTGACTTTTCCGACAAAAGTATGAAAAGAATGTTTTTTTAACTTATACGACATGAATGGATTTTTAAAACATTATTTCCAAGAAGCTTCCTTTACAAGTTTTCAAGTTTATTTTTACTCAACTTCTTTAGTTTAAAATTGTATGACATGTTAAAAAAAAGAAAATGTTTTTTTGAATTTGAAAGGATATTTTCCTCAAGAATGGAGTTCAAGTGTTTTATCAAAATTATTTTCCATCTAAGATAATATAGGGTTCTGTTTATATCCCTATTATTACATTGATTTGATTATGTTGTGATGTAATTATTTTTATGAATTCATTTATCTTATATGAATTTTTTGATGATGTCACAATGTTTAAGATTCCCATTTTTATTACATGGGTTATCCAATGATGTAATATTTATGATTTTCTGGCACACATAAGAATGGTATCATTATGAGATGGTTGGGACCTATATCTCCCTCCAATGCATTGGTTAAAGATTTTCTATCTCATTAGATAGACATGGCTGGAACGGTAGGTTATACTGGTTCAGTGAAACAGGACTGAAACGAGGAGTGAACTCGGTTCAGAAAGGGACTTTGTCCACTAAGATAGTCTTGGAAATGAGTCTTGACTAATAAGAAATGATTCTCTATGATTATGTGTGTATGAAACAAAGTTTCATGTTTTAAGTTATGATTATTGGGATTACATTTCACTACTATGATTTATCCCATTTTATGAAATTATGATCTCTTTTGCAGGTTAAGATTTCAAAAAGACATGTTCTTATGAATATGACGTGATTGATATTTCTTATGTTTACCATTAATGAGCATTTGAGATCACCCTTTTATGTTTTATTTTCCACAGGACATAAAGAAAGGATTTAGGTTTAGAAAAAAAGAAGATCTTTATGGGATATGTTGAATATCATTCACTACGATTAGAAGATTATATTCCGAGTTTCCAAAGACACTAAACTATTAGGGTACTTGTGTGTATGTTTTTGTTATGTACTAAGTATTCTGAAAAAGTAATGTAATGTCCATGTACGTCAGGATTTGGTTCTCTACAGTTGGTATTAGAGTAAAGGTATAGTCAACCTTTGGAAACTAGGATGCGAAAGCATTAGTAAGAACCCTAAGGAGAAGTCTAAGAAGAGAACACAATCTTAGTGTTTTATAAATGGCCATGAATAACCTAGGATAAGACCTTAAGTGTGAAATTTTATTCTTGATTATGTAGTTTTCCTATTATAATTAGTGTTTCTCACACTATTCTTCTTGGTTTTAGTCAATGGCTAGAACTCGAAGGAACCGTGTTAATGAGGAATGCGATGGGCAATGCAATGATTGTCCCCCTGAGCAACCAAATGTTATGGGAGCTGGAATGAAAAATCTTGTAGCAATGCTGACACAACATTCTCAAGCTATGAATCATGAAGGACTTCCAAATGAGAAAAGGAAGGAGAAACATTCTCTTGAATCCTTCATGAGACAGCGTCCACCTTCATTCAGCGGGTCTACAGATCCATTAGTTGCTGAACAATGGATTAGTACTACTGAAAAGATATCTTCAGTTCTTCAATGTTCTGAGCATGATAAATCCATCTTAGTAGTGTATCATTTGGAAGGTGATGCTGATCAATGGTGGAATATTATTAAGAATATGAGGAAAAGGGATGAAATTGAGTCCATGGTATGGGACGAGTTCAAGAACTTATTTTTCAATAAGTACTTCCCTCGTATTTTCTAAACAAAGATGGAGAAAGAGTTTCTTGAACTAAAGCAAAGGGATGCTGAATCTATTGGTACCTATGAAGCAAATTTTACAAGACTTGCAAGGTACGCTTCTGGTATTATTATCCAACCAGAGAGTAAGATCGATTGATTCATTAGTGGCTTAAAACCAAGTCTTCGAAGGGCCTTAGCCATAAGGTACTTCAATAGCTACGAGGAAATCGTTCGATGTGCTCTCAAAGTTGAGATGGAGATTGGAGTAACCCATCAGTCATATGGGTTTGATAAGAAGAGGAAAATGGAATTCAAAGGAAAATCTAAAAAGCACACTGAAAAGATAATGGGGTTTCCCTTATGCTCAAAGTGTGGAAAGAAACATGGAGGGAGTTGTCTTAAAGGGACAAGTAAATGTTTCAAATTTGGAAAGGAAGGTCATCGGGCAGTTGAATAATGTAATGATGGGAAGAAGATGTCTAATGATGCAAACAAAGGAAGGGATGCACAGAATGAACCTACTACACTTCAATGTTTGAAGTGCAAGGAGATGGTGAATTATGCCAATCAATGCTCAAATCCAAGGGTTGATGATGATGTTCGACGTCAACAAACTCTTAAGGCTAAAGTCAAAGGAAAGTCACATGCAATTTCTATCAGTGATGTGGAGTACGATAACGATGTGGTGAAAGGTACACTTACCATACAATCTAAAGTCGAAAATGTTTTATTTGATTTTGGATCCACCCACTCCTTTATTTCTCAAGAATTTTTTAAGGATATCACCGTATTACCTCAACAGTTATATGTTGAGTTAGCTGTGACAACCCCTAATGGCACAACAGTCGCATCAAAAGTTTATAATTCTTCTCCAATTGAAGTTTGTGGGAAAGTGCATCCTGCAAATCTTGTGATCCTTCCTATAATGGAATTTGATGTGATTCATGGCATGGATTGGCTTTCTCTACATGGAGCTTATATCAATTTCCAAATAAGGGAAGTCACATTTCATATTCCAGATTAATCTATGATCATATATCGATGCAAGGATGAACATAACCTTCCAGTAGAAATTCCTTCCATCTTATGGGTATTGATTACACTAAATGAAGGTTATTTATCTCAAATGGTTGGTGAGAAACTCACAATTAAGAATATTCCCATTGTACGGGAGTTTGATGATGTCTTTCTAGATGAATTGTCGGGTATTCCACCGAATCGTGAAGTTGAGTTTTCAATAGAACTCATATCGGGTTCTTTGCCTATTTCAAAGACACCTTATAGAATGGCCCCAATTGAGTTGCAGGAATTGAAAAAGCAACTCCAAGAGAATCTTGATAAGGGGTTCATACGCCCTAGTGCGTCACCTTGGGGAGCACATGTTCTGTTTGTTATGAAGAAGGATGGATCAATGAGACTCTGCATTGATTATCGAGAACTTAACAAGATCACTATCAAGAACAAATATCCTCTACCGCGCATTGATGACCTATTTGACCAACTACGCGGAGCTCAATACTTTTCCAAGATTGATCTTCGTTCAGGGTATCATCAATTAACAGTCAAAAGGGAGGATATACCAAAGACAGATTTCCATACAAGGAATGGACCCTATGAATTTAAAGTGATGCCATTTGGTCTTACTAATTCCCCTGCTATATTCATGGATCTGATAAATAGAGTCTTTAGATACTATCTTGATCAGTTTGTGGTAGTCTTTATAGACAATATTCTTGTATATTCAAAGAGAAAGGAAGAAAATGAATATCAATTGAGAATTATATTGAAGACCCTGAGAAAGGATAAGCTTTATGCCAAATTTACCAAGTGTGAATTTTGGCATCAAAAAGTTGCATTTTTGGGTCACATAATCTCCAAAGTGGGGATATCTATGGATCCAGCAAAAACAGAGGTTATCAAAAGATGGTCGAGACCAACAATAGTAACCGAGATCCAAAGTTTTCTGGGTTTGGCAGGATATTATCCACGTTTTGTGAAAGATTTTCCACGATTATCAAAACCACTCAACAAGTTGACTCGGAAAGGAGTTAAGTTTGATTGGACGGAGGAATGTGAAGAAAATTTCAAGGAGTTGAAAAGAAGGTTATCCTGTGCACCTGTGCTCACACTACCTTGTTGTGGAGAAAGGTTTGTGATCTATAGTGATGCATCCAAGAAGGGATTGGGGTGTGTTATTATGCAAAATGATATGGTGATAGCTTATGCCTCACGAAAGTTGAAAATCCATGAGCAAAATTACCCAACACATGATTTGGAGTTAGCTGCGGTAATCTTTTCATTAAAGATTTGGAGACATTACCTTTATGGTGAAAGGTGTGATATTTATACTGATCATAAAAGTTTAAAGTATATTTTCACACAAAAGTATCTGAATATGCGCCAAAGAAGATGGTTGGAGCTGATTAAGGATTATGACTGCTCAATCCATTACCACCCTGGGAATGCAAACAAGGTGGAAGATGCATTAAGTCAGCAAGACCATGCCAGTTTATCCATGATTAGGATCACAAAAGATCCAATATTTATTGATTTACAAAGAATGGATCTTGTAATTATAATGGATGGGGAAAAATCTTATCTTTCTCAAATGAATGTTCAACCATCTATACATGTGAATATTAAAGAGGCACAGAAAAAAGATGTTGAGTTACAAAAGAAGGTGAGAAATGTTCTTGAATTCAACCTTGATTATGATGGGATAATAAAGGTCAGGAATCAGGTTTGTGTTCCTCCCATCCCCGAATTAAAGAAGGAGCTACTGGATGAGGCTCATAGTTCTTCATTCTCAATTCATCCTGGAAGCACGAAGATGTATAGCGACCTGAAAGAGTACTTCTTGTGGGATGGCATGAAAAGAGATGTTGCTGAATATGTCTCTCGATGCTTGGTTTGTCAACAAGTTAATGCTGAGAGATAAAAGTCTAAGGGGATGTTACAACCATTACCCATACCCGAATGGAAATGGGAATACATCACTATGGACTTTGTCACAGGATATCCTAAAACATCCAAAGGCAATAATGCTATTTGGGTCATAGTTGATCGTCTTACAAATTCTGCACACTTCATTGCTATTAGAGAGGATTTCCCTCTGGATCAGTTTGCCAGGATATATGTAAAGGAAGTGGTAAGATTGCATGGAGTACCACTTTCTATTATATCTGATTGGGATCCGAGATTTACCTCGATGTTCTGGCGAAGTCTTCAGCATACTCTGGATATAGAGTTGAGTTTCAGCACTGCTTATCATCCTCAGACAGACGGTCAGTTTTAGAGAACAATTCAAACTCTAGAAGATATGTTGAGAACTTGCTCTATGGATTTCAAATGTGGTTGGGATCAACACCTACCTTTGGTGGCATTTTCTTATAATAATAGCTCTCACTCCAGTATTCAGATGGCTCCTTATGAAGCTCTCTATGGAAAGAAATGCAGGACTCCAACTTTCTGGGATGAAGTTGGGGAAAGAAATCTATTAGGACCCGATCTTGTTGATGAAATGGCAGAAAAGGTCAGATCTATTCAACAACACATAAGAGCAGCTCAGAGTCGACAGAAAGGTTATGTCGACAACCGAAGAAAAGACCTAGAGTTTGAAGTGGTTGATAAAGTTTTCTTACGAATATCTCTTGGAAGCGGGTTATGAGATTTGGAAAGAAGGGGAATTTGAGCCCTAGATATATTGGTCCTTTCGAAATACTGGATCGTGTTGGGAAGGTAGCTTACCGATTGGTGCTTCCACAGAATCTCTCTCATGTTCACGATGTGTTCCATGTATCTCTCCTGAGAAAGTACATACCTAATCCTTCACATGTACTCTGCTCAGAAGTTGTACCGCTGGAGCAAGATCTTTCTTATAAAGAACAACCGATAGATATTCTGGATCATAGTGAAAAAGTCCTACGAAACAAGACCACTCGATTGGTGAAATTTTTATGGAGGAACCACCAATTAGAAGAAGCTACATGGGAGCTTGAGGATATGATGAGGGAGAGGTATCTCATCTATTTGTTACAAATTGACAAATTTGGAGGGCGAAATTCATTTTAAGGGGGGTAGAATGTAACACCCGAGACTTTTATGTTATATAAATCATCAAAAGAATCTTTTTCTACACACAACACTTGCTTGGCTTGCTTTACACGAAATCACCAGCTTCCTTGATAGCTTGCATCGTACGCAATACCGAGTTTCACTAAACAACGATATACTATTAAAATATTATAAAAACTAGCCATTATGAATAGTAATAACCATTTTTTGAAATTTTATAAATTCAAAATGGACTTCATTTTTGGAATCGTAATATTGAAATTAGCTTAGGGTGAAATTTTGGTATTTTTCTGAAAACATTCAATTTTTGATGAATAGTGAAACCACTAAGTGGTAGTTAAAAAACTGAATTTTTCATAAAACATAATTTTACCGCTTCTGTGAGTGGAATTTCAAAAATCCGAGAGACACGGTTGATGTCAGTATGTAAAATGTGGTTCAATGAGATGAAAATAATTTTTTGGTGAATAGTAACTTTTTACTTTTTTTTACCACGGTTAAAAGTAAATAGGGTAATTAAGGGTAAAAATGATATTATTATTATTACCCTAACACATGTCCTAATTCTATTGTACAAGTGTAATTCGACCAAAAACAACCTTAGGAATAAAATATGACCATTTAGGCCCACTTAGAGTAGATTAGGACATTTATTATTAATTTATTTAAAGAAGGGTTAAAATAGTAAAAATCAATGTTTAATAAGTAAATCATTTTTAATATGGGGTTATACATAAGATAAATTCGACTATAATTATTCATTATAAAGCTAAAAATCTTTCCTACATGATGATATTTTATTTGTAATTTTTAGACTTTATATAATTTAATTAATTTATGACACAATGATGATGCGGTAATTACCATAATAGTGAAAAATTAGAATAATTGATATTATAAATACCTAAATAAGTATAATTTGAGACTTTATATGAATTAATATAATTTTCTTTGTTAATATGTCATGTTAGGATTGATTTAATTAACTTTTGTCGAAGTAATCATTCTGTTATGAGTTTCAAAAAAATCAACTATTGAATAGTGTCAAAATTGACATAAAATAGTTTTTAAAACAAATATTATATTATTAATTGTTATTTTATTCCTAAAAATCTATGGTTCGGACAAATGACTTAGATAAGGTTATATATAATAATAAAACACAACTTGGGGTCTCTTGGATGTATACGGTAAGTTTATTAACTATATAATATAAAATACAAAGTGACAAGGTAAATGTCAATCTAATTTACTAAGAGTTAAAAATAAAGGATAAGGTTATTCTAATGACCTAATCTTGTCTAAATTATATTGGATGAGAGGATTTAGACCCATCCCCACATTATCTTCGAAATAACCAAATTTGGAGCTATTTAAAACTGAACATGGCTTTATAATAAAATAATATTTTTAGTTATTCCAAAGGTTCCCCTCTCCTCCATTATGAAAGGGCAACTCCTCCCTCTCTTCCTCACACCACTTTGAGCCCTGAAGCTTGGCCACCCCTGCCAATTTATCCTCTCCACTTCCCTCGAGATATCCTAGAGGTCATGTTCTTCTTCAACGACCAATTTTAGTGCCCTAAAAAAGGTCTCAAAGAAGCACTTCAAAGAAGAGGTAATGTCTGTTACCGATTCTTTCATCATTATTTCTTCTTCCACTTCTTCTTATTTAGTAGTTTCATTTTGAAGTAATAAAATAAGTATAACTCATATACTGATATGTTATCATAAGTATGAAACAACCTTATTTCACCATCTATCCATCCTACAGAAAACCAAATCACCGCGTGTGCGTACGTATGGAATACCATCTCCATGTCGTGGTGTAATCTATTTTCCACCACCACCTTACTTGGATGGGTATAATGGTGTAAATAATTACTATATATGACTAATATAAAGTGGTATTGATTCTGAAATAGTATACAGACACTCTATTACAATTCCACGATCATAGGAACGATATCATCACTCGTGCTTACGTACGGAATACCGTTTCCACGATGTGATGCGACTCGTTCTACATGATCTTCATTTCATAATGATTATATAAATGAATTTAATGAATGAATATGATATATATTAGACTAATACCATTCTGGAAAGGAGGTATCTATAACCTAAAGATATGAATTAGAATTTATTCGACAAAACATGCATAAGAACAAAAAGTAATAAACACCCGAATAACAAGTAGTAATCAAATATTACTACTAAGAAGCTAAGAATATGACCATATATAATATCATAAAAATACGTCTGATTCTATAATAAGTCAATAACATTATTTAAATCATTATACAGGAGTTTCGTACACGTACAAAGCATATCAGACCTAAGGTAAGGGAAATATCACAATCTCATTTTTATCTGAGATTGTTTATACTTTGGTATTTACTGGGGTGCATTTTGTCATCCACATCCATGTTTCCTAAATATGTAATATTATTTACATCCTCCTATAATTTTTTAAATCCAATTTTACCCTTCGGTGAGTTTTTAGTAAAAGATATGAAAGGACTCTTTTGTCGTTTTTCATACGAGGTACTTTTTGACTTTTCCGACAAAAGTACAAAAAGAGTGTTTTTTAACATATATGGAATGAATGGATTTTTAAAACATTATTTACAAGAAGCATCCTTTACAAGTTTTCTAGTTTATGTTTAATAGACTTCTTTAGTTTAAAAATGTATGACATGTTAAAAAAAAGAAAAAAAAATTTGATGATGATTTATGATTTTGTGGCACACATAAGAATGGTATCATTATGAGATAGGTGGGACCTATATCTCCCTCCGATGCATTGGGTAAAGATTTTATATCTCATGAGATAGACATGGCTGGAACGGTAGGTTATACAAGTTTAGTGAAACAGGACTGAAACGAGGAGTGAACTCGGTTCAGAACGGGACTTGTTCCACTAAGATAGTCTTGGAAATGAGTCTTGACTAATAAGAAATGATTATCTATGATTATGTGTGTATGCCACAAAGTTTCATGTTTTAGGTTATGATTATTGGGATTACATTTCACTACTATGATTTATCCCATTTTATGAAATTATGAACTCTTTTTCCGGTTAAGATTTCAAAAAGATATGTTCTTATGAATATGACATGATTGATATTTCATTTGATTACCCTTAATGAGCATTTGAGATCACCCTTTTATGTTTTATTTTCCCCAGGACATAATGAAAGGATTTAGGATTAAAAAAAGAAGATCTTTATGGGAGATGTTGATGATCTTTCACCACGATTAGAAGATTATATTTCGAGTTTCCAAAGACACTAAACTATTACGGTCCTTGTGTGTGTGTTTTTGTTATGAACTAAGTATTCCAAAAAAGTAATGTAATTTCCATGTACGTCAGGTTTCAGGTCTCTACAAAAGAGATAATGATTCCACACATCCAAAGCATGAACCGCATGTGCCAGCTCCAAATCATGAGTTGGGTAGTTCTTCTCATCCACCCTCAACTGATATGAGCCATACTCGACCACATGATACCATTGCATGAGAATACACCCCAACCCTGATCCTGATGCATCACAATAAAAAACGCACCTTTTAATTGGTTCTGACACAACCAAAATTGGTGCTAATGTAAAGAAACCCTTTAGCTCTTCGAAACACTACTAACACTATTCATTCCACTGGAATGGAACATTATTTCTTATCTAAGTTGTCATCGGCGAATCCAAAAATGAAAAATCATGAAAAAACTACCGGTAATTCCCATCTAGACTGAGGAAAATTCATACCTACAACACATTATTTGGAGGTTTCAATGAGATAACAACCTCTATCTTTTCGAAATCTACGGAAACACCTCTTTCAGAAATCACATGTCCAGAAAACGAACTTCCTCTATCCAAAATTCACACTTTGACACTCTGCTGGGAGAGAGGCACTACTGTAAGAACACCCTAATCAACATCTTTTACTGATTACAAAGACAACACCGCCAATCGATATGATAAAGTACCCACTTCTGGTGCCAACAAACCCATTGCACCCAGCCTTACATGTCACTCTCCTCTAAAGAGATGTCTAAAACCATCGTGTGTCGTAAAAGCCATTGTGCATGTGTAACAGTCGATGTGGGCCTTAAACACTGCAAGCCAATCCATTCCCAAGATTACATCATACCCTTCCATCTAAATCACAGAGAAATTCCATGTTATCTCAACCTCACACACAACAATACTACATGCTCTACACAGGATGGATCGACACACATTTTGACCCAAAGGAGTCTGAAGATTCAAAACTGAAGGCTTCATTTTTTCCCTTAAAACCAGAAACTCAACCATAAGTGTAGAAATAAAAGAGTGTGAAGCACCTGTATCAAAAAACACTTGAATCAGGGTATAATTTAAAATAATAGTACCTCACACCGTGGATCATCCCGAAATATCATCCACCACAACCTTCTCAACTCTAAACAATGCCTTTGTTTCCACACTCTGCTCTTTATATCCCCACTGAGGCATCATGGTATTCCAGGAATCACCATAACACACTTTACTCTACTGTCGAGGGGTATGTTGTTGTCACCGTCCCTTCGAAGCATATGACCTCTGTGATCCCCGAGGAGTATCATGTGCACCTGACCTCAGACCATTATGACAATAACGCAGAAGATTCCCCATCTTATTACAATAATGACAAGCTAGATTTTGTTTCATACAATCTCGCTTGATGTTGCTTGTCCAACCACACTAAATACATCCAGGATTGCTCTGGGGCTTCGGAGGAAGATTCACTGATCCTAACATCAGATAATGTGTTATGCCCCTACCCTAGGAATAAGATTCCATCCTTCGCTTGAACATAGCATTAGAGTTCCCTACTATTCCCCATGGGTACCACCATGCTTCCTCTTCCTGGTGCTCCCAACAAATCTCTCTCAGCCACCGAGGCTCTATTCACCATCTCTGTATAACCATCTATACACAACACTTCTATATTTGAACATATTTCTTACCTTAACCCCTTTTCAAAGATAATTTCCTTCAATGACATGATACCCACCACGTTGGGTGAAAACCTCACTACGTTAATAAACATAGATGCGTACTCTGTCAAAGACATAATCTCTTTATTCAAATTGATGAAATCAGTCGAACGCCGAATTCTGAACATATGTGGGTAGAATTGTTTATTAAACAATTCCTCAAATCCTTCCAAAATCACACCCTAGTCCATCCTCGCCTGGACTACCAACTCCCACAACTGAAGGCAAAGATCTACCAACATATATGTGGCCAACTTCACATTTAACTCAGCCGATGTTCCCAAGAACTTGATTGTGTTGTTCATTCTATTCAACCATGCCTCTGCCCTCTCTGGATCTGAATCAACCCTGAAGACGGGTGGATTTTTCTTTTGAAAATGAACCACATGATCCATATGCCTTAGTTCATCCTATTTTTTCCTCTTTTTACATCTTTTAATGCTTTCACTATACTTGGCACTAACTGCTGGTTCACCAGAGGCTCAGGTGCAACCATGTTCTCATCAGCAACATTTGGTTGGTCTTTACAACGCCAACCCGATGCCATTTCTATAAATAGAAAACAAAAAACCATGAGTCTCACATCCATATACATCATGAAATCCCAATTCAAATCACATTACACAATACAATCAGAACTAGGCTTTCCACCTTTCAACATTTTCCATGTTTCACCATTTTGGAAACCAAACCATTTTCAATATACCAAATTTATTCACATTTCAATTTCACACATTTGAAAAACCATTTCTCAATTCATCCCATAAATAATTATTCCCAATGAAATATGTATCCTAGTGGGAAGTCATTTCTACCATACATGTCATGCTCATCTCAGTGGATATAGCCACAACAATGAGAAATCCAGTGCCTATAAGTTTCTCCAAAATACTTATGTACCCAACTCCTTGGTAACCTGATGTTTTGCATAAGAGGGTTATCTAGGTCCTTTTATTCTATATATTCCATGTTCCGACATTATTACATCTTGATTCCATCCCAACTCAAAGAATATAGCACAACATATGTCAACACCAAAACCAATGATCAACACCAATGATCAAACAACTGCACTCACATGAAATCTAAGGACAGAACAAACTAATACCACCTGTAACACCCAGCCCCAACCTCAATGGATTGAGGTGGAGGTGAGAGTTACTTGGACTTAAGAGAGGTTCCCTAGGCACCAAAGGATGGCAATAAATTCCAATGGATTCGAGAACATATTGCAGAACGATTTTCCTTTAAGACAAAACCAACCAAACCATCCACTATCAATCACTATATGATGCATGTCAATAAAAACATTCATGCATTTATTGTATAAGGACAACTATGTTGTTCCAAAAGACAACCCAAAACAAATAAAACCAATATCATATCAAAGTACTATGCGGGAGACTAAACAAAAGACCCAAAATAAGCCAAGGCGCACTCCATGGATCCACACCATGATCCATGCTCCAAGCTCCACCCAGACATAATGATGCACCAATAATGGAGGGTGATGCCTTACCTATGCCCATGTTATAACAACCCATACTTTACATACACTATTAATACTTCAAAATTGAAGCATACTTATTACAAAATATAACGAAACCATGAAAGGACTGTATAGGTATAGAGTCTTTAGAAACTAGGAAACATAAACAACTGGTTCATAAACCATAAACTTTGCCTCCCACTTATTTCATCATATCTAGAGTCCCTTTTTGGAATATCATACTTAATAATCTTATTCCTGACCTGGGGAAATAGAACATACAAAAGGGTGAGCTCAAATTCTCAGTAAGGGTAAACAAAATAAATATCAATCACATAATATACTTAAGAACATAACTTTTGGAAATCTTAACCTGCAAATGAGATCGTAATTTCATAACATGGGATAAATCATAGTAGTGAAATGTAATCCCAATAATCATAATATACAACATGAAACATTGTGGAATACACACATAATCATAGAGAATCATTTCTTATTAGTCAAGACTCATTGCCAAGACTATCTTAGTGGACAAAGTCCATTTCTGAACCGAGTTCGCTCCCCATTTCAGTCCTGTTTCACTGAACCGGTATAACCTACCGTTCCACCCATGTCTATCTCATGAGATATAAAATCTCTACCCAATGCATTTTAGGGAGATATAGGTCCCACCCATCTCATAATGATACCATTCTTATGTGTGCCACAAAATCATAAACAATACATCATAGCATAACCCATGTAATAAAAATGGGAATCTTAAACATCGTGACATCATAAAAGAATTCATATAAGATAAATGAATTAATAAAAATAATTCCATCACAACATAATAAAATCAATGTAATAATAGGGATAGAAACTTAACCCTTTATTATTTTATATGGAAAATAATTTTTATAAAACACTTGAACTCCATTCTTGAGGAAAATATCCTTTCTACTTCAAAAACACTTTTCCTTTATTAACATGTCATACAATTCTAAACTAAAAGAAGTTGATTAAAAATAAACTTGAAAACATGTAAAGTAAGCTTCTTGGAAATAATGTTTTAAAAATCCATTCATGCCGTATAAGTTAAAAAATCATTCTTCTCGTACTTTTGTCAGAAAAGTCAAAAAGTACCTCGTACGAAAAACGACAATATATTCCTTTCATATCTTTTACTAAAAACTCACCGAAGGGTAAAATTGGATTTTAAAAATTGTTGGTGGATGGAAATAATATTACATATTGAGGAAACATGGATGTGGATGATAAAATATACCCCAGTAAATTCCAAAGTATGAACAATCTCGGATAAAAATGAGATTGTGATATTTCCCTTAGCTTAGGTCCGATATGCTTTGTACGTGTCCGAACCTCCTGTATAAAGATTTAAATAATTTTATTGACTTATTCCAGAATCATACTTATTTTTATGATATCATATATGGCCATATTCTTAGCTTCTTATTAGTAATATTTCATTACTACTTGTTATTCGGGTGTTTATTACTTTTTGTTCTTATGCGTGTCTTGTCGAATAAATTATTATTTTTCTTTTTAGTATATAGATACCTCATTTCCAGAATGTTATTAGTGTAATATATATCATATTTATTCACTTAATTCATTTATGTAATCATTATGTAATGAAAATCATGTAGAACGAGTCGCATCACATCGTGGAGACAGTATTCCGTACGTACGCACGAGCGACGATATCATTCCCATGATAGTGGAATTATATTGGAGTGTATGTATACTATTAAATAATCAATATCACTTTAAAATAGTCATATATAGTCATTATTTACACCATTATACCCATCCAAGTATGGTGGTGGTGGAAAATAGATTACACCATGGCGTGGAGACGGTATTCCGTACGTACGCACGTGCGGTGATTTAGTTTTCCATAGGATGGATAGATGGTGAAGTAGAGTTTTTTCATACTTATAATAACATATCAGTATATGAGTGACACTGATGTTATTACTTCATAATGAAACAACTAATGAAGAAGAAGTGGAGGAAGAAATAAAGTTGAAAGAATTGGTAACGGACATTACCTCTTCTTTTAAACGCCTCTTTGATACATCCTTTTAGGGAACTAAAATTGGTCCTTAAAGAAGACCTAGACCTCTAGGATGTCTCTAGGTAAGTGGAGAGGAGAAATTGGTAGGGCTTGTCCGAGCTTGAAGGCTCAAAGTGGTGTGAGAAAGAGGGGGAGGGGGTGCCCTTTTATCAGGGAGGAGAGGGGCTCCTTTGGGAAAACAAAAAATATTATTTTATTATAAAGTCATGTTCACTTTTAAATAGCTCCAAATTGATATATTTTGAAGCTAAGGTGGGTATGGGTCGAAATCCGCTCATCAAATAGAATTTATACAAGTTTAGGTTCCTATTTTAACCATATCATTTATATTTAACATTAAGTTAAATAATTTTACTTCTGCCGTGTCTTCTTGTGTTCTAATACTATAAAGTTAATAAACATACTATAAGTAGCCAAAATAACCTTAAGTTGTTTATTATTAATATATATAACCTCATATAAGTCATTTGACCCAACCTTAGATTTTTTTGGAATAAAATAACATTTACTAATATAATATTTGTTTTAAAAACTATTTTATATCAATTTTGACAGTATTTAGTAAATGATTTTTGTGAAACACATAACAGAATGATTAGTTCGAAAAAAGTTACTTAAATCAATACTAACATGTCATATTAACCTATAAAATTAGTGTAATTCATGAAAAGTCTCAAATTATATTTATTTGGGTATTTATAACATCAATTATGTCACTATTTCATTAATAAGATAATTACTGCATCATCTTTGTGTCATAAATAAATTAAATTATTTATAGTCTAAAAATTACAAATAAAATATCATTATGTAGGAAATCTTTTTATCATTCTAATGATCATTTATAGTAGAATTTATCTTATGTATAACCTTATATTGAAAATGATTTAGTTATTAAACATTGATTTTAACTATTTTAACCCTTCTTTAAATAAATTAATAATAAATGTCCTAATCTAATCCAAGTGGGCCTAAATGGTCATATTGTTTTCCTAAGTTTGTTTTTGGTCGAATTACACTTATCCAAATGAATTAGGACATGTGTTAGGGTAATAATATTATCATTTTTACCCGTAATTACCCTATTCACTTTTAACCGTGGTAAATAAAAGTAAAAAGTTACTATTCACCAAAAATTATTTTCATCTCATTGAACCGAATTATACTTACTGAGATCAATCATGTCTCTCAGATTTTTGAAATTCCACTCACAGAAGCGGTAAAATTATGTTTTATGAACAATTTGGTTTTTTTAACTACCACTTAGTGGTTTCACTATTCATCAAAAATTGAATGTTTTCAGAAAAATACCAAAATTTCACCCTAGGCTAATTTCGATATTAAGAATCAAAAAATGAAGTCCATTTTGAAAAATAAAATTTATAAAATTTCAAAAAGTGGTTATTACTATTCATAACGGCTAGTTTTAATAATATTTTAATAGTATATTGTTGTTTAGTGAAACTCGGTATTGCGTACGACGCAAGCTATCGAGGAAGGTCACAATTTCGTGTAAAGCATACCAAGCGAGTGTTGTGTGTAGAAAAAGATTCATTTGATGATTTATATTACATAAAAGTCTCGGGTGTTACATTCTTCCCCGCTTAAAATGAATTTCGCCCACAAAATTCGTCACTTTGTAACAAACAGATGAGGATACCTCTCCCTCATCATATCCTCAAGCTCCCATGTAGCTTCTTCGAATTGGTGGTTCCTCCATAAAACTTTTACCAAGATAGTGGTCTTATTTCGTAGGACTTTTTCACTACGATCCAGAATCTCTATCAGTTGTTCTTCGTTAGAAAGATCATGCTCCAGCGGTACAACTTCTGAGCTGAGTACATGTGAAGGATCTGGTATGTACTTTCTGAGGAGAGATACATGGAACGCATCGTGAACTTGAGAGAGATTCGGTGGAAGCGCCGATCGGTAAGCTACCTTCCCAACATGATCCAGTATTTCTAAAGGACCGATATATCTAGGGCTCAACATACCCTTCTTTCAAAATCTCATAACCCTCTTCCAGGGAGATATTCGTAAGAACACTTAATCACCCACTTCCAACTCTAGGTCTTTTCTTCGGTTGTCGGCATAACTTTTATGTCGACTCTGAGATGCTCTTATGTGTTGTTGAATAGATCTGACCTTTTCTTCCATTTCATCAACGAGATCAGGTCCTAATAGCTTTCTTTCCCCAACTTCATCCCAGCAAGTTGGAGCCCTGCATTTCATTCCATAGAGAGCTTCATAAGGAGCCATCTGAATATTGGAGTGAAAGCAATTATTATATGAAAATTCAACCAAAGGTATGTGTTGATCCCAACCACCTTTGAAATCCATAGAGAAAGATCTCAACATATCTTCTAGAGTTTGATTTGTTCTCTCAGACCGACCGTCTGTCTGAGAATGATAAGCAGTGCTGAAACTCAACTCTGTATCCAGAGTATGCTGAAGACTTCACCAGAACTTCGAGGTAAATCTCGGATCCCGATCAGATATAATAGAAAGTGGTACTCCATGAAATCTTACCACATTACATATATCCTGGCAAGCTGATCTAGAGAGAAATCCTCTCTAATATGAATGAAGTGTGCAGAGTTTGTAAGACAATCAACTATGACCCAGATAGCATTATTGCCTTTGGATGTTTTAGGAAGTCCTTTGACAAAGTCCATAGTGATGTTTTCCCATTTCCATTCGGGTATGGGTAATGGTTGTAACATCCCCTTAGACTTCTGTCTCTCAGTTTTAACTTGTTGACAAACCAAGCATCGAGAGACATATTCAGCAACATCTCTTTTCATGCCATCCCACGAGAAGTACCCTTTCAGGTCCTTATACACCTTCATGCTTCCAGGATGAATAGTGAATGAAGAACTACGAGCCTCATCCAGCAGCTCCTTCATTAATTCGGGGATGGGAGGAACACAAACCCGATTCCTGAACATTATTATCCCATCACAATCAAGGTTGAATTCAGGAACATTTCTCACCTACATTTGTAACTCGACATCTTCTTTCTGTGCCTCTTTAATCTTCACATGTATAGATGGTTGAACATTCATTTGAGAAAGATACAATTTTCCCCAGTCCATTATAATTCCAAGATACATCCTTTGTAAATCCATAAATATTGGACATTTTGTGATCCTCATCATGGATAAACTGGCATGGTCTTGTCGACTTAATGCATCTGCCTCCTTGTTTGCATTCCTAGGGTGGAAATGGATTGAGCAGTCATAATCCTTAATCACCTCCAACCATCTTCTTTGGAGCATATTCAGCTCCTTTTGTGTGAAAATATACTTTAAACTTTTATGATCAGTATAAATGTCACACCTTTTTCCATAAAGATAATGCCTCCAAATCTTTAATGGAAAGATTACCGCAGCTAACTCCAAATCATGAGTTGGGTAATTTTGCTCATGTATTTTCAAATGTCGTGAGGCATAAGCTATCACCATGTCATTTTTCATAAGAACACACCCCAAACCCTTCTTTAATGCATCACTGTAGATCACAATACTTTCTCCACTACAAGTCAGTGTGATCACAGGTGCACTGGATAACCTTCTTTTCAACTCCTTAAAATTCTCTTCACGTCCCTGCGTCCAAACAAACTTAACTCATTTCCAAGTCAACTTGGTGAGTGGATTACATAATCGTGAAAAATATTTCACAAAACATCGATAATATCCTGCCAAACCAAGAAAACTTTGGATCTCGGTTACTGTTGTTGGTCTCGACCATCTTTCGATAACATCGATTTTTGCTGGATCCACAGATATCCCCTCTTTTGAAATTATGTGACCCAAAAATGAAACTTTTTGAAGCCAAAATTCACAATTGGTAAATTTCGCATAAAGATTCTCTTTTCTAAGGGTCTTCAATATAATTCTCAAGTGATCATCAGGTTCTTCCTTGCACTTTGAAAAGACAAGAATATCGTCTATAAAGAATATGACAAACCAATCAAGATAGTCTCTAAAGACTCTATTCATTAGATCCATGAAGATATCAGGGGCATTAGTAAGACCAAATGGCATCACTATAAATTCATAGTTTCCATTACTTGTACGGAAAGCCTTCTTTGGTATATCCTCCCTTTTGACCCTTAATTGATGATACCCTGAACGACGATCAATCTTGGAAAATTATTGTGCTCTGCATAGTTGGTAAAATAGGTCATCAATGCGCAGGAGAGGATATTTTTTCTTGATAGTGATTTTGTTAAGTTCTCGATAATCAATGCAGAGTCTCATTGATCCATCTTTCTTCTTAACAAACAGAACATGTGCTCCCCAAGGTGACGCACTAGGATGTATGAACCCCTTATCAAGATTCTATTGGAGTTATTTCTTCAATTCCTGCAACTCAATTGGGGCCATTCTATAAGGTGTCTTTGAAATAGGCAAAACACCCGGTACGAGTTCTATTGAAAACTCAACTTCACGATTTGGTGGAAGACCCGGTAATTCCTCTGGAAAGACATCATCAAACTCCCGTACAATGGGAATATTCTTAATCGTGAGTTTCTCACCAACCATTTGAGATAAATAACCTTCATTTAGTGGAATCAATACCCATAAGGTAGAAGGAATTTCCACTGGAAGGTTATGTTCATCCTTGTATTGATAGACGGTCATAGATTGATCTGGAATATGAAATGTGGCCTCCCTTCTTTGGAAATTGATATGATCTCCATATAAAGAAAGCCATTCCATGCCAAGAATCACATCAAATTCCACTATAGGAAGGATCACAAGATTTGCAGGAAGCACTTTCCCACAATCTTCGATCGGAGAAGAATTATAAACTTTTTATGCGACTGTTGTGCCATTAGGTATTGTCACAGCTAACTCAACATCTAATTGTTGAGGTAATACGGTGATACCCTTAGAAAATTCTTCAGAAATAAAAGAGTGGGTGGATCCAAAATCAAATAAAACATTTTCTACTTTAGAGTGGATGGTAAGTGTACCTTTCACCACATTGTTATCATACTCCACATCGCTGATAGAAATTGCATGTGACATTCCTTTGTCTTTAGCCTTAAGAGTTTCTTGACGTCGACCATCAACATCAACCCTTGGATTAGGGCATTTATTGGCATATTGCCCCATCTCATTTCACTTGAAATATTGAAGAGTAGTAGGTTAATTTTGTGTATCCCTTCCTTTTTTGCATCATTAGACATCTATTTCCCATCATTGCGGCATTCAAATGCCCGATGACCATCCTTTCCACAATTAAAACATTTACTTGTCCCTTTAAGACAACTCCCTCCATGTTTCGTTCCAGAATTTGAGCATAAGGGAAAGCTCATCTTCTTTTCAGTGTTCTCTTTATATTTTCTTTGAATTCCATTTTCCTCTTCTTATCAAACCCATATGACTGATGGGTTACTCCAATATCCATCTCAACTTTGAGAGCACATCGAACTATTTCCTCGTAGCTATTGAATTCTCTTATGTCTAAGACCCTTCGAAGACTTTGTTTTTAGCCACTGAAGAATCGATCGATCTTACTCTCAGTTTGGATAATAATACCAGAAGCGTACCTTGCATGTCTTGTAAAACTTTCTTCATAGGTACCAACAGATTCATCATCATTTTTCTTCAGTTCAAGAAACTATTTCTCTATCTTTGTTCGGAGAATACGAAGGAAGTACTTATTGAAAAATAATTTCTTGAACTCGTCCCATTCCATAGACTCAATTTCATCTCTTTTCCTCATATTCTTAATAACATTCCTCCATTGATCAGCATCACCTTCCAAACGATACACTGCTAAGATGACTTTATCATGCTCAGAACATTGAAGAACTGAAAATATCTTTTCAGTAGTACTAATCCATTGTTCAGCAACTAATGGATCAGTAGACCCGCTGAATGAAGGTGGACGTTGTCTCATGAAGGATTCAAGAGAATTTTGCTCCATACATTGCTCGTTTGGAAGTCATGCATAATTCATAGCTTGAGAGATTTGTGTTAGCATGGCTACAAGATTTTTCATTCCATATCCCATAATGTTTGATTTCTCTGGGGGACAATCATTGCATTGCCCATCACATTCCGCATTAACACGGTTCCTTCAGGTTCCAGCCATTGACTAAAACCAAGAAGAATAGTGTGAGCAACACTAATTATAATTATAAAACCACATAATCAAGAATAAAATTTCACACTTAATGTCTTATACAAGGTTATTCATGGTCATATCTAAAACAATAAGATTGTGTTCTATTCTTAGAATTATCCTTAGGGTTCTTACTAAGGCTTTCACATCCTGGTTTCCAATGTTTGACTATACCTTTCCTCTGATACCAAATATAACGACCCATACTTTAAATACATTGTTAATACATAAAAATTGAAGCATACTTATTACAGCATATAAAAAAACCACCAAAGGTCCGTATAGGTATAGAGTCTTTAGAAACTGGGAAACATAAACAACTGGGTCATAAAGCATCAACATTTCCTCCCACTTATTTCATCATATCTAGAGTCCCTTTTTGGCATATCCTACTTAATAACCTTCTTCCTGACCTGGGGAAATATAACATACAAAAGGGTGATCTCAAATTCCCAGTAAGGGTAAACAAAATAATTATCAATCAAATCATATAATTAAGAACATATCTTTTTGAAATCTTAACCTGCAAAAGAGATCGTAATTTCATAACTTGGGATAAATCATAGTAGTGAAATGTAATCCCAATAATCATAACATAATACATGAAACTTTGTGGCATACACACATAATCATAGAGAATCATTTCTTATTAGTCATGACTCATTGCCAAGACTATCTTAGTGGACAAAGTCCATTTCTGAATCGAGTTCGCTCCCCGTTTCAGTCCTGTTTCACTGAACCGGTATAACCTACCATTCCAGCCATGTCTATCTCATGAGATATAAAATCATTACCCAATGCATTGGAGGGAGATATAGGACCCACCCATCTCATAATGATACCGTTCTTATGTGTGCCACAAAATCAAAAACCATACATCATAGCATACCCCATGTAATAAAAATGGGAATCTTAAACATTATGACATCATAAAACAATTCATATAAGATAAAGGAACTCATAAAAATAATTCCATTACAACATAATCAAATCAATTTAATAATAGGGATGGAAACATAATCCTTTATTATTTTATATGGAAAATAATTTTGATAAAACACTTGAACTTCATTCTTGAGGAAAATATATTTTCTACTTCAAAAACACTTTTCCTTTCTGAACATGTTATACAATTCTAAACTAAAAGAAGTTGATTAAAAATAAACTTGAAAACATGTAATGGAATATTATTGGAAATAATGTTTTAAAAATCCATTCATGCCGAATAAGTTAAAAAAACATTCTTCTCGTACTTTTGTCGGAAAAGTCAAAAAGTACCTCGTACGAAAAACAACAAAATATTCCTTTCATATCTTTTACTAAAAACTCACTGAAGGGTAAAATTGGTTTTAAAAAATTTTAGGTGGATGGAAATAAAAATACATATTGAGGAAACATGGATGTGGATGATAAAATACACCCCAGTAAATTCCAAAGTATAAACAATCTCGGATAAAAATGAGATTGAGATATTTCCCTTACCTTAGGTCTGATATGCTTTGTACGTGTCCGAACCTCCTGTATAATGATTTAAATAATGTTATTTACTTATTCCAGAATCATACTCATTTTTATGATATCATATATGGCCATATTCTTAGCTTCTTATTAGTAATATTTCATTACTACTTGTTATTCGGGTGTTTATTACTTTTTGTTCTTATGCGTGTCTTGTCAAATAAATTCTTATTTTTCTTCTAGTTTATAGATACCCCATTTTCAGAATGGTATTAGTGTAATATATATCATATTTATTCACGGAATTCATTTATGTAATCATTATGCAATGAAAATCATGTAGAAGAGTCGCATCACATCGTGGAGACGGTATTCCGTACGTACGCACGAGCGACGATATCGTTCCCATGATCGTGGAATTATATTTTAGTGTATGTATACTATTTCATAATCAATATCACTTTAAAATAGTCTTATATAGTCATTATTTACACCATTATACCCATCCAAGTAAGGTGGTGGTGGAAAATAGATTACACCACGGCGTGGAGACGGTATTCCGTACGTACGCACGCGCGGTGATTTCGTTTTCCGTAGGATGGATAGATGGTGAAATAGGGTTGTTTAATACTTATAATAACATATCAGTATATGACTGATACTGATGTTATTACTTCATAATTAAACAACTAATGAAGAAGAATTGTAAGAAGAAATAAAGCTGAAATAATTGGTAACAGACATTACCTCTTCTTTGAAACGCCTCTTTGAGACCTCCTTTTAGGGCAATAAAATTGGTCTTTGAAGAAGACCAGAACCTCCAGGATGTCTCTAGGGAAGTGGAGAGGAGAAATTGGCAGGGGTTGGCCAAGCTTGAAGGATCATAGTGGTGTGAGGAAGAGGGGGAGTGGGTTCCCTTTTATAAGAGAGGAGAGGGGCTCCTTTGGGATAACTAAAAATATTATTTTATTATAAAGTCCAGTTTGGTTTTAAATAGCTCCAAATTGAAATATTTCGAATATAAGGTGGGTATGGGTCTAAATACTCTCATTAAATATAATTTAGACAAGTTTAGGTTCCTATTTTAACCTTATGATTTAGATTTAACATTATGTTAAATAATTGTACTTTTACCGTGTCTTTTTGTTTTATTAGACTATAAGGTTAATAAACATTCTATAAGCATCCAAACGAACTCCAAGTTGTATATTACTAATATATATAACCTTATATAAGTCATTTTTCCGAACCTTAGATTTTCAAGAATAAAATAACAATTACTAATATAATATTTGTTTTAATAACTATTTTATGTCAATTTTCACACTATTTAGTAATTGATTTTTGTAAAAATTATAACAGAATGATTAGTTCCAAAAAAGTTAATTAAATCAATACTAACATGTCATATTAACCTAGAAAAATAGTGTAATTCATAAAAAGTCTCAAATTATATTTATTTGGGTATTTATAACATCAATTATGTCAATATTTCATTAATAAGATAATTACTGTATCATCATTATGTCATAAATAAATTAAATTATTTAAAGTCTAAAAATTACAAATAAAATATCATTACGTAGGAAATATTTTTATCTTTCTAATTAATATGTATAGTCTAATTTATCATAATTATAACCCTATATTAAAAATGATTTAGTTATTAAACATTGATTTTAACTATTTTACCCCTTCTTTAAATAAATTAATAATAAATGTCCTAATCTAATCCAAGTCGGCCTAAATGGTCATAATTTATTCAAAAGTTTGTTTTTAGTCGAATTACACATATACAATAGAATTAGGACATGTCTTAGGGTAATAATAATATAATTTTTACCCTTAATTACCCTATTTACTTTTAACTGTGGTAAATAAAAGTAAAAAGTTAATATTCACCAAAAATTATTTTCATCTCATTGAACCACATTTTACTTACTGACATCAACCGTGTCTCTCGTATTTTTGAAATTCCACTCACAGAAGTGGTAAAATTAATTTTTATGAAAAATTCAGTTTTTTTAACTACCACTTAGTGGTTTCACTATTTTTCAAAAATTGAAAGTTTTCAGAAAAATACCAAAATTTCACCCTAGGCTAATTTCGATATAAAGAATCCAAAAATGAAGTCCATTTTGAAAAATAAAATTTATAAAATTTCAAAAACTGGTTTTTACTATTCATAACGGCTAGTTTTAATAATATTTTAATAGTATATCGTTTTTTAGTGAAACTCGGTATTGTGTACGATGCAAGCTATCGAGGAAGGTCGCGATTTCGTGTAAAGCAAGCCAAGAAAGTGTTGTGTGTAGAAAAAGATTCCTTTGATGATTTATATAACATAAAAGTCTCAGGTGTTACATTCTACCCCCCTTAAAATGAATTTCGCCCTTGAAATTCGTCACTTTGTAACAAACAGATGAGGATACCTCTCCCTCATCATATCCTCAAGCTCCCATATAGCTTCTTCTAATTGGTGGTTCCTTTATAAAACTTTTACCAAGAGAGTGGTCTTGTTACATAGGACTTTTTCACTACGATCCGGAATCTCTATCGGCTGTTCTTCATAAGAAAGATCCTGCTCCAGCAGTACAACTTCTGAGCTAAGTACATGTGAAGGATCAGGTATGTACTTTCTCAGGAAAGATAAATGGAACACATCGTGAACATGAGAGAGATTCGGTGGAAGCGCCAATCGGTAAGCTACCTTCCCAAAACGATCCATTATTTCGAAAGGACCGATATATCTAGGGCTCAACTTCCCCTTCATTCCAAATCTCATGACCCTTTTCCAGGGAGATATTCGTAAGAACACTTTATCACCCACTTCAAACTCTAGGTCTTTTCTTTGGTTGTTGGCATAACTTTTTTGTCGACTCTGAGCTTCTCTTATGTGTTTTTGAATAGATCTGACATTTTCTGCCATTTCATCAATGAGATTGGGTCCTAATAGCTTTCTTTCCCCAACTTCATCCCAACAAGTTGGAGTCCTGCATTTCTTTACATAGAGAGCTTCATAAGGAGCCATCTGAATTTTGGAGTGAAAGCCATTATTATAAGAAAATTCAACCAAAGTTAGGTGTTGATCCCAACCACCTTTTAAATCCATAGAGCAAGCTCTCAACATATCTTCTAGAGTTTGAATTGTTCTCTCAGACTGACCATCTGTCTGAGGATGATTGGCAATGCTGAAACTCAACTCTGTATCTAGAGTATGCTGAAGACTTCGCCAGTACTTCCAGGTAAATCTCGGATCCTGATCAGATATAATAGAAAGTGGTACTCCATGAAATCGTACCACTTCCTTTACATATATCCTGTAAAGCTGATCCAGAGAGAAATCCTCTCTAATAGCAATGAAGTGTGCAGACTTTGTAAGACAATCAACTATGACCCAGATAGCATTATTGCCTTTGGATGTTCTAGGAAGTCCTGTGACAAAGTCCATAGTGATGTTTTCCCATTTCCATTCGGGTAAGGGTAATGGTTGTAACATCCCCTTAGACTTCTGTCACTCATCTTTTAATTGTTGACAAACCAAGCATCGAGAGACATATTCAGCAACATCTCTTTTCATTCCATCCCACTTGAAGTACTCTTTCAGGTCCCTATACATCTTCGTGCTTCCAGGATAAATAGTGAATGAAGAACTATGAGCCTCATCCAGTAGCTCCTTTATTAATTATGGGATGGGAGGAACAGAAACCCAATTCTTGGACTTTATTATCCCATCACAATCAAGGTTGAATTGAGGAACATTTCTCACCTTCTTTTGTAACCAGACATCTTTTTTTTGTTCCTCTTTAATCTTCACATGTATAGATGGTTGGACATTCATTTGAGAAAGATACTATTTTCCCCCTTCCATTATAATTCCAAGATCCATCGTTTTTAAATCCATAAATATTGGATCTTTTGTGATCCTTATCATGGATAAACTGGTATGGTCTTGTCGACTTAATGCATCTGCCACCTTGTTTGCTTTCCCTGGGTGGTAATGGATTGAGCAGTCGTAATCCTTAATCAGCTCCAACCATCTTCTTTGGGGAATATTCAGCTCCTTTTTTGTGAAAATATACTTTATACTTATATGATCTCTATAAATGTCACACCTTTCTCCATAAAGATAATGCCTCCAAATCTTTAATGCAACGATTACCGCAGGTAAATCCAAATCCTGAGTTGGGTAATTTTGCTCATGTATTTTCAACTGTCGTGAGGCATAAGCTATCACCATATCATTTTTCATAAGAACACACCCCAAACCCTTCTTGGATGCATCACTATAGATCACAAACCATTCTCCACTACAAGGTAGTGTGAGCACAGGTTCACTGGATAACCTTCATTTCAACTCCTTGAAATTCTCTTCACATTCCTCTGTCCAAACAAACATAACTCCTTTCTGAGTCAAATTAGATAGTGGATTAGATAATCGTGAAAAATATTTCACAAAACGTCGATAATATCCATCCAAACCATGAAAAATTCGGATCTTGGTTACTGTTTTTGGTCTCGACCATCTTTCGATAACCTCTGTTTTTGCTGGATCCATAGATATCCCCTCTTTTGAGATTATGTGCCCCAAAAATGAAACTTTTTGAAGCCAAAATTCACACTTGGTAAATTTGGCATAAAGCTTATCCTTTATCAGGGTCTTAAATATAATTCTCAAGTGATCATCATGTTCTTATTTTCTCTTTGAGTAGACAATAATATCATCTATAAAGACCACTACAATCAGATCAAGATAGTCTCTAAAGACTCTATTCATTAGATCCATGAAGATAGTAGGGGCATTAGTAAGACCAAATGGCATCACTATAAATTCATAGTGCCTATCCCTTTTACGGAAAGCCGTATTTGGTATATCCTCCCTTTGGAACCTTAATTGATGATACCCTAAACGAAGATCAATCTTGGAAAAGTATTGAGCTCCGCGTAGTTGGTCAAATAGGTCATCAATGCGCGGGAGAGGATATTTGTTCTTGATAGTGATTTTGTTAAGGTCTCGATAATTAATGCAGAGTCTCATTGATCCATATTTCTTCATAACAAACAGAACATGTGCTCCCCAAGGTGACACACTAGGACATATGAACCCCTTATCAAGATTCTCTTGGAGTTGCTTCTTGAGTTCCTGCTACTCAATTGGGGCCATTATATAAGGTTTCTTTGAAATAGGAAAAGCACCCGGTACGAGTTCTATTGAAAACTCAACTTCACGATTTGGTGGAAGACTTGGTAATTCCTCCAGAAAGATATCATCAAACTCCAGTACAATGGGAATATTCTTAATCGTGAGTTTCTCACCAACCATTTGAGATAAATATCCTTCATTTAGTGGAATCAATACCCATAAGGTAGATGGAATTTCCAAGGGAAGGTTATGTTCATCCTTTCATTGATAGACGATCATAGATTGATATGGAATATGAAAAGTGACTTCCCTTCTTTGGAAATTGATATGAGCTCCATATAAAGAAATCCAATCCATGCCAAGAATCACATCAAATTCCACTATAGGAAGGATCACAAGACTTGCAGGAAGCACTTTCCCACAAACTTCGATCGGAGAAGAATTATAAACATTTGATGCGACTGTTGTGCCATTAGGTATTGTCACAACTAACACAACATCTAATTGTTTAGTTAATATGGTGATACCCTTAGAATATTCTTCAGAAACAAAAGAGTGGGTGGATCCAGAATCAAATAAAAAAATTTCTACTTTAGAGTGGATGGTAAGTGTACCTTTCACCACATCATTATCATACTCCACATCGCTGATAGAAATTTCATGTTACTTTCCTTTGTCTTTACCCATAAGAGTTTCTTGACATCGACCATCATCATCAACCCTTGGATTAGGGAATTTATTGGAATAATGCCCCATCTCCTTGCACTTGAATCATTGAAGTGTATTAGGTTCATTCTGTGTCTCCCTCCCTTTGTTTTCATCATTAGACATCTTCTTCCCATCATCACGGCATTCAAATTCCTGGTGAACTTTCTTTCCACATTTGAAACATTTACTTGTCGCTTTAAGCCAACTCCCTCCATGTTTCTTTCCAAAATTTGAGCATAAGGGAAAGCTCATCTTCTTTTCAGTGTGCTCTTTAGATTTTCCTTTGAATTCCATTTTCCTCTTCTTATCAAACCCATATGACTGATGGGTTACTCCAATCTCCATCTCAACCATGAGTGCACATCGAACGATTTCCTCGTAACTATTGAAGTCCCTTATGGCTAAGTCCCTTCGAAGACATGGTTTTAAGACACTATAGAATCGATCGCTCTTACTCTAAGGTTGGATAATAATACCAGAAGCATACCTTTCACTTCTTGTAAAATTTTCTTCATAGGTACCAACAGATTCATCATTCTATTGCTTCAGTTCAAGAAACTCTTTCTCCATCTTTGTTCGGAGAATACGAGGGAAGTACTTATTGAAAAATAATTTTTTGAACACGTCCCATTCCATGGACTCAATTTCATCCCTTTGCCTCGTATTCTTAATAAGATTCCACCATTGATCAGCATCACCTTCCAAACGATACATTGCTAAGATGACTTTATCATGCTTAGAACATTGAAGAACTGAAAATATCTTTTCAGTAGTACTAATCCATTGTTCAGCAACTAATGGATCATTAGACCCGCTGAATGAAGGTGGACGTTGTCTCATGAAGGATTCAAAAGAATGTTGCTCCTTCCTTTGCTCGTTTGGATGTCCTTCATGATTCATAGCTTGAGAGAGTTGTGTGAGCATGTATACAAGATTTTGCATTCTACCTCCCATAACGTTTGGTTGCTCAGGGGGACAATCATTTCATTCCCCGTCACATTCCGCATTAACACGGTTCCTTCGGCTTCCATCCATTGACTAAAACCAAGATGAATAGTGTGAGAAACACTAATTATAATAGGAAAACCACATAATCAAGAATAAAATTTCACACATAAGGTCTTATCCCAGGTTATTCATGGTCATTTCTAAAACACTAAGATTGTGTTCTATGCTTTGAATTATCCTTAGAGTTCTTACTAAGGCTTTCACATCCTAGTTTCCAAAGTTTGACTATACCTTTCCTCTGATACCAACTATAACGACCCATACTTTACATACATTGTTAATACTTCAAAATTGAAGCATACTTATTACAACATATAACAAAACCACGAAAGGACCAGTATAACCTACCGTTCCAGCCATGTCTGTCTCATGAGATATAAAATCTTTACCCAATGCATTGGAGGGAGATATAGGTCCCACCCATCTCATAATGATACCATTCTTATGTATGCCACAAAATCATAAACCATACATCATAGCATATCCCATGTAATAAAAATGGGAATCTTAAACATCGTGACATCATAAAACAATTCATATAAGATAACGGAATTCAAAAAAATAATTCCATCACAACATAATAAAATCAATGTAATAATGGGGATAGAAACAGAACCCTTTATTATTTTAGATGGAAAATAATTTTGATAAAACACTTGAACTCCTTTCTTGAGGAAAATATCCTTTCTACTTTAAAAACACTTTTCCTTTCGTAACATGTCATAAAATTCTAAACTAAATGAATTTTATTAAAAATATACTTGAAAACATGTAAATGAATCTTCTGGGAAATAATGTTTTAAAAATTCATTCATGCCGTATAAGTTAAAAAACATTCTTCTCGTACTTTTTTCAGAAAAGTCAAAAAGTACCTCGTATGAAAAAGGACAAAAGATTCCTTTCATATCTTTTACTAAAAACTCACCAAAGGGTAAAATTGGATTTAAAAAATTTTAGGTGGATGGAAATAAAATTACATATTTAGGAAACATGGATGTGGATGATAAAATACAACCTAGTAAATTCCAAAGTATAAACAATCTTGGATAAAAATGAGATTGTGATATTTCCCTTACCTTAGGTCAGATATGCTTTGTACGTGTCTAAACCACCTGTATAATGATTTAAATAAAGTTATGGACTTATTCCAAAATCATACGTATTTTTATGATATCATATATGGTAATATTCTAAGCTTCTTATTAGTAATATTTCATTACTACTTGTTATTCGGGTGTTTATTACTTTTTGTTCTTATGCGTGTCCTGTCGAATAAATACTTATTTTTATTTTTATTTTATAGACACCTCATTTCCCGAATGGTATTAGTGTAATATATATCATATTTATTCACTTAATTCATTTATGTAATCATTATGAAATGAAAATCATGTTGAACGAGTCGCATCACATCGTGGAGACGGTATTCCGTACGTACGCACGAGCGATGATATCGTTCCCATGATCGTGGAATTATATTGGAGTGTATGTATACTATTTAATAATCAATATAACTTTAAAATAGTCATATATAGTCATTATTTACACCATTATACCCATTCAAGTAAGGTGGTGGTGGAAAATAGATTACACCATGGCGTGGAGACGGTATTCCGTACGTACGCACGCGCGATGATTTTGTTTTCCGTAGGATGGATATATGGTGAAATAGGGTTTTTTCATACTTATAATAACATATCAGTATATGAGTGATACTTATTTTATTACTTCATAATGAAAAAACTAAATAATAAGAAGTGGAAGAAGAAATAAAGTTGAAAGAATTGGTAACGGACATTACCTCTTATTTAAAACGCCTCTTTGAGACCTCCTTTTAGGGCACTAAAATTTGTCTTTGAAGAATTACAGGACCTCTAGGATGTCTCTAGGGAAGTGGAGAGGAGAAATTGGCAGGGGTTGGCCGATCTTGAAGGCTCAATGTGGTGTGAGGAAGAGGGGGAGGAGGTGCCCTTTTAAAGGGAGGAGAGGGGCTCCTTTGGGAAAACTAAAAATATTATTTTATTATAAAGTCAAGTTCAGTTTTAAATAGCTCACAATTGATATATTTCGAAGATAAGGTTGGGATGGGTCTAAATCCTCTCATACAATAGAATTTAGACAAGTTTATTTTCCTATTTTAACCTTATCATTTAGATTTAAAATTGAGTTAAATAATTTTACTTTTACCGTGTCTTCTTGTGTTCTCATACTATAAGGTTAATAAACATACTATATTCAGCCAAACGAACCCCAAGTTGTTTATAATTAATATATATAACCTTATATATATCATTTTTCCGAACCATAGATTTTTAGGACTAAAATAACAATTTCTAATATAATATATGTTTTAAAAACTATTTTATGTCAATTATGACACTATTTTGTAATTGATTTTTGTGAAAATAATAACTGAATGATTAGTTCTAAAAAATTTAATTAAATAACTAATAACATGTCATATTAACCAATAAAATTAGTGTAATTCAGAAAAAGTCTCAAATTATATTTATTTGGGTATTTATAACATCAATTATGTCAATATTTCATTAATAAGATAATTACTGCATCATCATTGTGTCATAAATAAATTAAATTATTTAAAGTCTAAAAATTAAAAATAAAATATAATTATGTAGGAAGTATTTCTATCTTTCTAATGAATATTTATAGTCGAATTTTTCTTATGTATAACCCTATATTAAAAACGATTTAGTTATTAAACATTGATTTTAAATATTTTAACCCTTCTCTAATATATTAATAATAAATGTCCAAATCTAATCCAAGTGGGCCTAAATGGTCATATTTTATTCCTAAGTTTGTTTTTGGTATAATTACACTTATCCAATAGAATTAGGACATGTGTTAGGATAATAATAATATCAGTTTTACCCTTAATTACACTATTTACTTTTAATCGTGGTAAATAAAAGTAAAAAGTTATTATTCACCAAAAATTACTTTCATCTCATTGAACCACATTTTAAATACTGACATCAACTGTGTCTCTAGGATTTTTGAAATTCCACTCACAGAAGCGGTAAAATTAAGTTTAATGAAAAATTCAGTTTTTTTAACTACCACTTAGTGGTTTTACTATTCATCCAAAATTGAAAGTTTTCAGAAAAATACCAAAATTTCACCCTCGGCTAATTTCGCTATTAAGAATCCAAAAATAAAGTCCATTTTGAAAAATAAAATTTATAAAATTTCAAAAAGTGGTTATTACTATTCATAACGGCTAGTTTTAATAATATTTTAATAGTATATCGTTGTTTAGTGAAACTCGGTATTGTGTACGACACAAGCTATCGAGGAAGGTCGTGATTTCGTGTAATGCAAGCCAAGCAAGTGTTGTGTGTAGAAAAAGATTTCTTTGATGATTTAAATAACATAAAAGTCTCAGGTGTTACACATGTCACGATAGACAACATCTGCAAAAACACCAACGTGCCAAAGTAGGGGTTGAGTACAACTACTCAGTAGGATTTCCCCAAATGACATCCCAACACACGCCACGAGGATAAAACCATTATCACATTCATATAAAACAGTTTATATAAAATAATCACATGTGAAACCATTACCATATTCCAAACACACCATTACCAAGCCATCTCACCCAAACAAACCAACATAAAGCTGACCAAACATGCCACAATCCATTTCATCATTCACACAATAGCACAAAAATTTCCAACATGCAATGAAATTTACAACAAACAACCAAAACTAAAAAATGGCGGATCTTCCATCCAACCCATTCACTCCTAGTGGTACTTCCTGATCCCAACCACATGGTGGAGGTTCCGTCCAACCTATTCACCCATTCACATTTAGTAGTAGTTATCGTCCACTTATCCTTTGATGGTGGCCCTTCCATCCTATATCAATCCCCTTTTTATAGTGGTACTTCTTGCCACATCCAGAAAACAATCCAATCAAACACAACCAAGTATATAACCCACCAATATAACAACAACATGCAATCAACCAATTCAATCACTTACCAATACACATCAATAAATCATCCATGTATTGAAATCCATTTTTGATGCCAAACCACATTTCAATAAAAAGAACATCTTCATTGAAATTTTTTTTACATCAACCATTTTCCCTAATAAATCTCAACAACCCATTTTAAAATCACTATTATAAAAACCACAACAAGAGCCGTTCACCATAAAACCCATTTCCCCCAAAAATTCCCAAAACATCGCCCATGGGATTTCCAACCAATTTCCAACAACAAATCACAATTAAATTTTCAGCACAAAAATTTAATTGTAACAACGAACCACTGGTTCAAACCAAGTGGAATCGAGAGAGAATACACCTACCATTAGGGTTCCGATGATATCAACCCACAATCTACCAATCTTCAATTCTGGAAAATGCACCACCGAAACTCCTCTAGATCACTTTCCCTAACATTCATTAGCCTGAAAATCATCATCCAAGGAAACCAAAACCCTAGTTCTACACAAAAAAAGTGTAGATCTAGAAATACAAGAAAGATAGGGATGCAGATATAGAGGAAAACACAAGGAAACCAAGAGGATAGGCTTGCCCGGGATAAAACACCTTCCATACACCTTGAAAATCCATGAAAATGCATCCAAACCGAGTGGGAGAACCCTTCCAACCATTGAGAACTAAAACACCCAAGTGAGTCTCGAGTAGGAGGATGATTAGTGTGATCTAGGGCTCGCCCGAGGGAGCCCGGACTTAAAAACCTCATCATTATGTGGCCACCCTTTAGTCCACATGGTTTAGAAAATCGTGCTCTAACTATGCGCAAGATACTACCTCAAGAGAATGCATTGGCACGGTTACCTCGCTCAATTTGGAAAACCGTGCGTAGGTCATGCGGAATCTACTGCCTCCACCTACACAGTTTCTTGGAGCACTCGAACGGGTTCTCATAACCTTGCTCAGGCCGTGCACCCCAAGAAAATCCCTCAAACTCCTTCAAACCCATTCCAAACTCTCCCAACCCCTTTCTAACTCATCCCATGAACATTAAACACCTAAACAATTCATTAACAAAGGACACATATCTCAAACATGGGGTAATAAAAGTCATCTAATTAATTAAATTACATTTTCACATCATTGTACCTTGAATTTCTTAAATAAGGTCCCATTCCATGTCACAACTAGAAAAAAATCATCAAAAACTCCATCAAAACAGATGTAAACACAAACATTGATAAGGGAAAAGTATGATGTGATTATTGAATTTAATTATATTGAAACATGGATGTGTAATGCCTTATAAATATTTATGAGTGTGGAAAATTTTAGCGGTCAATTATTTAAATGATTAAATAAAAATTATTGCAAAATTAATACATTTTATAACTAAATTAAATAAAATTTCAACCAAACATACAAGGATCATTCTAAATGGATGATCAGACCATGTTCACGAAATGAATATTTGAGATGACTAAAAAATTATATAAATATAAACCGATATTAAAAAGTTTTAAATTATGTAAAATAAATAACTTAATTTGAATTATTTTTAGGATCCACTCATGGCCCATAAGTGTAAATAAAACTCTTGAAATAATTTTTTAAATTTTTAATAGTTTTTTTTTCATGACACGTCTCCCGAGGCCTGTGTCGTGACAACACCAAGCCCACCATCCATAGGCCTGGGGTTGGAGACTAGCACCAGAAAGTTTTATCCCTAATACTGGAAGGAGTTTCTTTTAAATCTATAAAAAGACACAGACTAGAATGGAACAAGATACAACCATGTGGTAAAATTGTTTTAGTAAATTTGGGTACTGAATGTAAGGGGTTGGAATACAAACCCAACAAAAAAGATACCATACCAAATAAAAACAGAAAATATCTCATGTGATCATCCTCCAAGGATCCAACCTGAAGGGTTGTTACAAATAATATCCACAACTCTCCAAGTTAATTGTCACCATCGTCCACCATTAGGTCCTAGATCCCCGAGTTGTAGTCAAGGATACCCATCGTCTGCACAAGACACAACATGGTGGAGGGGAATCCTGTGTAAGGGTAAGTATAACAATACCCAGTAAGGCCCCTGAGACCCCCGAAGGTCTCTCAAAATTTCACGAAGGAAAACCAAAATCATGCTCTCAATCACATTGAACAAGGAAAAAGACACAACACAAATCTAGGTATAACTAATGTATAAAAGTAAATATTTATAGATGATTTGTTTTAAATATTGATAATCATATTCTATCAAGAGGCACCACTATTGACTATATGTATTCTAATACACAAAGGATCAATAGGTACTAACCCACGCTGAACCACATTGGATCCGACCCGCCCTAGATTGATAGGTACTAACCCCTACAAGACCTACACAGGATCCGACCCACCCATGATTGATAGGTTCACACCCCTGCAAGATCCACACAGGCTCTGACCCACATAGGATCATTTTTTAGTTGATTCATGAAGAGCCTCTCTAAGGATGGTCCTCATCGGGTTGTGTACTACTGATCCACACATGGTCGCTAGAATGTTGATCAACACAGGGTCACTAGAATGAAAATCCACACAGTTTTGCTGGGTTCTGATCCACCAAGGATCACTCGGTGTTGATCCACACATGATCGCAAGGTACTGAGCCACATAGGATTGTTAGGTGTTGTCCCACAAAGAGTCGCTCGGTACAAACCTCTGTAGGATCTATCTGCAACCTCTATCTCACATCAAACCACAAGATTATCATATATAGTATTCTTGATTCTGGGAGAAATAGACCCTCAATCCATCAGTCAAATTTCATGTGGCACAAAGTCCCATGACAAAATTTACCCAATGACCATTCACGTTATAAGGGTTTCAACGCAATAGGCAACACGTCAACTGGACTCTTGGTCAGTAAGTTATAGAAATTTTAGTGCAGAGAGCCCGGTTGGATAGGGGGTCGATCCAACCCGACCATACATCATCTTTCACCGAAACACAAGTGAAGTATTTTAAAAGGAATGTCACAGTCCATGGACCCTAGAGCCATAGATGGTTCATCAAATGGGCATTTGGTTCGCAAGATACGGTCTTTTGTGTGTATTAGGGCACGAGAGGGGTCTGGGTCTGGTCCGACCCAACACGATTAAGGCTACCCGACCCGGTTAAGGCCACCCGACATTATTCATTCCAGCTTGACCCGACTGAGGTCATCCAACCCGATTTTGGTCGCCCCGACCCAGCTTGGGTCACACCGACCCTATCTAGGTCCCACCTAGCCCGACTCGGCCCGAACAGGTCTGGGCCGTGGTTGGCTCTGCGCACATGTATGAGGATCAGCCCAACCCACAGGGCCACAGACCGGCCCACCCCACCCCAGCTGGGCAGGGACATGGCGGATCACCCCACCGACTGGCACAACCAACATGGGGGTCATGTGGTCTGCCTCTCGAAGTGATTAAAGATAGGTTTGTCTCTTTAAATGGATGCACCTGGTGGTGCCTCCTGGGTGTTCGCGGGACCCGTATGGATTGAGTCCCCTCACTTCATCACGGCTTTGAAGCTGCTACCTACTCCCTACGGTGTGAGACGGCGTGCCTACACCCATCTCTCTGGCCTGCAGAGATCAGGTATCTTCTCCATCCACCACAATGCCACCCAGATCTGCGACCGGCGAGCGCCGGTGCTAGTCGCTGGTGTTGTTGCATTGGCCGGTACTCCACGAGTCACTTAGTGAGCTCTGTTGGTATGTTATTCCTTCTAGAAGCACCTACAGTCCTCTTGAGATTCTCTCGTCAGTGTGAGGCCCTCAAATATGAATTATCACTACTTTTGTTGTTCTACCATGAAGAACACGCCAAGGAAATGTTTCGTGGAGGGTCCAGGCCTTATTGGTTTCTGCCCACACCCTCTGCATTAGTGTTTCAAAGAAGATGAAAAAAAATAAAAAATAAAAAGGAATAATGATCCCCAATTTTAAGACCCCCCAAAATCCACCCACATGAATAGAAGAGACATGGATCAAACAACTAATTGGTTAGTTCTCGTTCATTATATTTTTCAATAACATAAATAGAGGGAACATCCAAGGGCATAAACCCACTACCTCAGGAACTGTTGTAGGTATCACATTTGCGATGGGAGAGGATTCCTCATTGGATGAAGTCATCAGTGTTCGCCGATCCCAGATCATTTCTTCCCATGATTCCATCCTTCGTCGATGAAATATGTCACAGTACATTTCCATATATTCCTCACATGATGAATCCATGTCAAATACTCCACCCGATCTCTATTTAAATAGAGGGGGAGAGGGTGAGTAATTAAATGAGGAATTAATGAGGTGAATTTATGAATTAACCTCTTAATTTTTAATGGTGTGGTTATGTAATACGGTTTTCAAGACATTAACTGGATTGAGATCCCATCAGACCCACCCTCATTGCTCAATAGAAGGTATAAAAATAAAATAACAATTTTTATGTTATTTTTTTATTTCTTTAAAAGTTGCAAAAACTATTTTTTTCACTTGACCAACTACAGTCGAGGTTAAGCCTCTCTAAAGCAAGTCTTGGTTCTATGGATTCAACAGCGCCCAAATATTTTTTATCCAAGCATTAGTTCAGAAGATAGAAAATGTTGACTGTGAGTTTACAAAGTGTGCCTTAACAAAAAATCAAAATTCCATTCCACACACACCGGGCCTTGGAATCATGTGCCTCTAATTTTTGCAGATTAATAATAATCCAAAATATGTTTTTAAAAAATTACATGGAATATCATGTTATTTACATTCTCCCACCCTTAGGTATTTTCATCCCCAAAAGCTAAAACAAAACTAGGGGATAAAATGGGGGTACTGAGCATGTTTGTGAGCCTCTCTCTCCCATGTGATATCCTAGAGATTCTTATGCTACCAAAGAACTCACACAAGGGGACTTGACCACCCATTAAGGACCTGCTCTTTTCGATACCCTATCTCCACTAGGAACTCCAAAAACATCACCCCACCGTCGATGTCTATTTCACCCTAGTCAATAACTTGTGATGGGTCCTACATGTATCTCCTCAATTCTAACACATGGAGAAAATTATGTAGCTGGTGCAACTCTGGGGGAAAATCTAGATGGTGTGCACTTATCTTAATATAATGAGGACCTAGAAAAGTATGATGACCCTCAGAGATAACTATTAGCCCCAGACAAACCTATTTAATCCTCCTTAGGGTGATACCCATTGGATGACATGGTCTCCCTCCTCAAAATCCAGTGGTCTCTATATATTGTCTATATAATACTTATGTCAATAATGTATAGTCTTCATCCCATCTAGGATGATCTACACCTTCTATGTTGTAGCTCGTACCAACTTTGGACCCAAAATTGTAGACACCCCTTGGTCTTTCCAGCAAACAGGTGATCTACATGGTCTACTGTACAAGGCCACCAATAGATCCATGACAATGGTGGAGTGATAACTGTTATTGTATGAAAACTCCCCGAGTGGTAGGTGGTCCTCCCAACTGTGGCCAAAATCTAGGACACAAGCATGAATCATGTGCTTTAGTGTCTATATGGTCTACTCTGTATGACCCTCCATCTGAGGATGGAAGGCAGTGCTCAAGATTAGCAGAATCCCTAATGCCTCATGCAACCCCTTCAACAAATGGGATATAAAATGTGAGTCATGATTCGAGACGATCATCGATGGAACCCCGTGAAGTTGGACAATATTTTTTATGTAGAGGCATCACAATCCCTCCAGTAATCCCTACTCTCAAATGGTTAGGAAGTGGTACAACATGGTGGGTCGTTCAATAATCACCTAGCTAGAATTGTGGTCCATGGACATTTATGGCAGCCTTGTCACCTTGTCCATGAAGATACCATCCCACTTCCACTATGGTACCTCAAGTGGTTTAGTTAATCCCACTTGTACCTGATGCTCGACCTACACTTGCTGACAAGCGAGGAATCAGGATACAAACACTACCACAATTTTCTTCATCCATGGCCACCAATACTAATGTTGGAGTTCACAGTACATCTTCTCCACTCTAGGATGTACCACTAAAGGGGATGTATGGACCTCCCTCAAAACCTCCTCTCGTAGATTCACTGGTACAATGGTGCGTCCTCTGAAGAGTACGACATGCTCCACACCATCATTAAATTATTCAAAATTCTGTCCTATGGATATCTGAGCACGACGGGCCTCACAGTCAATGTCCCCATGTTGTGCCTCCCAATCCAAATATAGAAGTGGGGGGAGTGGTAGTCATAGAATGGTGGTATGATTCTGTATATCTATCACCAAATGATATCTACAAGGCGACTAGCTTCTCTGTTTCCAAACTCAACAACTATAGACTAGACCTTCTACTGAGTGTGTCTGATACTATGTTTCCTTTTCTAGAAGTGTATAATATCTCGTAGTCATAGTCTCGAAGGAACTCCAACCATCATTGTTGTCTCATGTTCAGGTCCTTATGTGAGAAGATATACCTGAGCCTCTTATGATCAGATTAAGTAGTAAACCATTCACCCATCATGTAGTACAACCACATCTTCAGTTAAAAGACCACTAATGCTAATGCAGGTCATGGGTATCGTAGTTCTGCTCATGATGTCACAAATACTGTGAGATGTATGTGATCACTTCTCCCTCTTGCATCAGGACACAACCTATTCTGGTCCCTAGTATGTTGTAGTATACTACATACCCAAAACCCTCTTATATTAGCCTCAAGAAGGGGGAACTTTAAAGTCTCTACCTCAGCTGCGGAAAGCTCTTCTGGCACTTCTTCGTCCACTTGAAAGGCTACCCTTATTTTGTCAAGGATGAAAATAATCCCCCCTACTCTAGAGAAGTCAGGTATAATCCTACAGTAGTATGCAACCAATTCTACAAAACTCCATACCATAGTCACACTCTTGGGTTCTCTACCAAGCATGAACTGCATCTGTCTTTTCAAGATCCACTACAACTCCAGCCTCTGAGATAAGGTGCCGCAAGAAGTGGAATTACCCTATCCAAAATTTGAACATCGAGAGATTTCCATAATTTTGGTTCTATCGACATGTATCTAATAATATCTTCAGGTGTGTGGCATGATCCTCCTCTGGAACCATGTATATCACAATGTTGTCAGTGTCGACCACCATGAAGTAATCGAGGTATGGCTGGAAGGTCCTATTCATGAACCCCATGAACACTTCAAGAGCATTGGACTTGCCAAAAGAAATTACCAAGAACTCGTAATGGCCATAGTGACATCTGAAGGTTGTCTTAGGTACATCCTCATCCCCCTACCCAGAGATGGTGATAGGATGGTCAAAGATCTATCTTCAAAAACCTGTGATCTCCCATCAGTTAGTCGACGAGATCATCGATCCTCGGCAGAGGATACTTGTTCTTCATAGTCACCTGGTAAAGGAGGAAATAGTCAAGAAAAAGCCTTAGACAAACATTTTAAATCTTGGCGAACAAGATCGAGGATTACCATAGGGAAACATTAAGCCTTATGAACACATTTATATGTAAGTCCTCCAAATATACCCTCATCTCACGAAACTCCATGAGAGCCATCTGATATGCTAGTGTAGATATCGATTTCGTATTGGGGTACTGGTTGATGTGAAAGTATACTTCTTTACGAGGAGGTAGTCTCAGAACATCATTAGAGAAGACATTAGCATACTAATTCACCACTATACGATAACTCAGACTCCACACATCAACTGCTCTAAGGGCGAGGCTAGCAAACTGACGAGTAATCAGTCACACCCACCTCTGAGATAGTTCATCATATGATGCAATGGATTCCTCCTCACCACTGAAGTTAAACCTGATCCCATCCACATGGAAACACCATAAAATTTACCTAAAACATTCGATCTGAGAATGGAATATAGATACCCAGTCCATACCAATGATGGCACCATAAGTCCTCAAAGATTCTACTATAAGATCCCAACTGAAGCACTCAACTCCTAGACGGAACTCACACTGCATGAACTACTGTGTAATACTATAATATTCTCCCATAGGAACCTCTAATTATAAGGATCGAGACAAAAACATCATTTGAATCTCCGAGATCCGAACTAGTTTCATGGGAGTGAAAGAGTGACTGACACCTATGTCTATAAGTACTGCTTCAAGGGCGAAATAGACACATATCGTACCTCTAATCATCATTGGAGTTCTGTGGTTGTAGGATTATGCTACCTCTAACTGTGCTCGCCCCTGTCCACATGCTCACTGTGGTCTTGGTGGTCCACATGGTGGTGGTTGTGGTGGAACCTAGAATTTCCACCCACCCCTTGCTGCATGAGCTTCTCCTCTTCCACATCCACCACCATGAGGACCTCCTCTTTTGAATATCCTCATCTACCTCATCAATCCCTCGACCGTCTACCACTATTGTAATTTTACACTTTACCAATGGCTCACAACCATTGGTAAATGGACTAGAAACTATTGGAATATAATATACCAAAGGTTCCCTCAACCGTGGCCAAGTAAGCTATGGCAATAGGCCAGTACGAATAGTTCTGTGAAAATAGTCGGTATAGGTGTCAAAATAAAAGGTATACCAATGGTTTGATACAAACCGAAGTCATATCTATTTTAAAGTATAACATATATCAACAGTTTGTGAAACTATTTGTATTGTGTGTTACACATATACCAACAATTTAAAACTCTTTGTATAGAAGGGATATAGATGCCATAAGGCTATACCAACATTTTTGTTATTACCGTTGGTATAAACCTATACCAACATTTATCAAAACACCATTGGTATAGTTATAGTATAGAATCTATACCAACCGTTTTGAAAACTGTTGGTATACATTTTCTCAATAGCATCAGACCCCTCTCCCCTCTCCAGAGCTTCAACAACCATAAGAGTATTCCAAATTTAAAATTCATTCCTCAATGAAACCACAACACCAACACTCATAAGAGTATTAAAAATTTAGATTTCATTCATCACTCAAACCACAACACCAATACACACCATAGAAAAAAATACATGTTATATGAAGCACATGGGATGTTTAGTCATTGTTTTTGGATGAGTATCTTAAAACCAATAGAAAAACATGGGTATAGTGGACAACGATCCTGATACCCCTAAGATATAAAATGGTAGTGGTCATTTTCTTAGACCTATGAGGAGTGATAAGAAGCACATGGGATGTTTAGATTCCTATAATGATTACATATACATGAATAAATGGTTCCTGATGTGTTAGTGGGAATCATTGGCCAATATCGACATATGAGATGGGTTACTGGAATAGCCGACATGTTTTTCATAGAATTTTCAATTAGAATAAGGGGGTATGTGGATAATTGTAATTTACACTCCTGGGTGTGATGTAATATGAATCCCTATCATGGGTACTGGGTATGAATATTAAATTAATTATTTGGTATTGGGTTCCCAATGGGACTTTGGTTTTGTCCTAGATCCCACTGTTTGAGGATGGTATTGAGGTGATCTATGGTGCTATGGTGTCACCATTTGTAATCTTCACCATTGGGGTATTTTTATAAGACTTTAAAACATATTTTCCAGAATTTATGTGTAGCATTGTTGAAATTTTTTTTATATGGTATGCGTGGGTTTTCATAGGTTTCATATGAAATCACTATATGATATTTATTTGTTGTATGTTATGGTATAGAAGGAACGAACCATGATTGAGAATAAGAACATGAGTGTTGTTGCGTGTTCATGATGGGTTGTCAAGACTCATTCCTAATATAATTCATGTTTTTTATATATAATATGACCCATTGTGTTTCAATCGATGAAATGTGAATATTTGATTATAATAACATATGACTAATACACCATATTTTATTTTTTATTGCTTAATTTTACGAATCTATGTATAGCCTTGTGACGATTTTTCTTATGCCAGTTATTTTTTTCAATTAAAATGATGTCCATTTCAAACAAAAGTGAGACACTTTGAGTGATATCAGTCACATCGTGCCTTGGAATGTGGTGGGGTTGACTGATACCCATCACAAATGATCCATGGATTGTTGTGATAAAGTATCAACATAATACAAATGTGTTTGGTCAGTTTTCTGTATGCCAAATGTTGTTTTCAGTTAAAATGCTATCTATTTCAAACAAAATTGAGACACATTGAGTGGTACCCATCACACCATTCCATGGATTGAGGTAGGGTTGACTCATACACGTCAAAAATGACCCAATATTTCTTTTTCCTATAGTATCAACACAACCCAATGTGTTTGATCATTTTTCCATATGCAATTTTTTGATTTCACTTAAATTTCAGTCCATTTCAAATAAAAGAGATACACTTTGAGTGATTACAGTCACACCATGCCTCAGACTGAGGTGGGGTTGGACTCATACACATCAAAAATGACCCATGTATATTTGTGATAAATTATCAACACAATTAGAATATTGTTTGTTCAGTTTTATAGTATGTTAGTTTTTTTTGACTTAAAATGTTGTCCATTTAAAAAAAGTGAGACATTTTGAGTGGTACCAGCAACACCATGCCTTGGATTGAGACAAAGTTTGACTCGTACACATCAAAAATGACCCATGGATCGTTATCCTAAAGTATCAACACAATCCAAATGCGTTTGGTTGGTTTTCTATAAGAAATTTTTGGTTTTCAATTAAAATGTTGTCCATTTCAAACAAAAGTGAGACCACTTTGAGTGATAATGGTCATAACATGCCTTAGATTGAGGAGGGGGTTGACTTGAACCCTTCACAAATGATCCACGAATCGTTTTGCTAAATTATCAACACAATCCAAATGCATTTGGTTTGGTTTTCCATATGCCAATTGTTGTTTTTTCCATAAAATCCCATCCATTTCAAATAAATATGAGACACTTTGAGTGGTACCAGCCACAAAATGCCTCAGATTGAGGCGAGGTTGACTCATACACATCACAAATGACCCATGGATTTTTTTCCTAATGTATCAACACTATCTGAATGAGTTTGATCAGTTTTCTATATGCTAGTAGTTGATTCCACTTGATTTCCATTTTCAAATAAAAGAGAGACACCTGGAGGGATTCAAGCCACACCATGTCTTAGATTGAGGCGGGGGTTGACTCATACACATCATCACAAAGGACTAATGTATCGTTTTTTTTAAAGTATCAACACAATTCAAATATGTTTTCTTGGTATTCCAAATGTAAGTTCTTCTGACATAAAATGTTGTTTCTTTTTAAAACAAAAGAGAGACACTTACAGAGATACTGGCCGCACTATGCCTCTGATTGAGGCGAACGAGGTCGACTCTAACACGTCACAAATGACCCGTCAATTGTTTTACTAAAGTATAAAGACAATATGAAATCATTTGGTAGAATTTTCATATGAAATTTATTGTTTTCACATAAAAGCATGTCTATTTCAAATAAAAAGTGAGACATTTTGAGTGGAACCAGTCATACCATCCCTCGGATTGAGGCTGTGGTTGACTTATACACTTCAAAAATGACCCATGGGACATTTTATTACAGTATTAACATATTCGGAATGCGTCTGTGATCAGTTTTCCATATGCCAGTTGTCGTATTCACTTAAATTGATGTCCATTTCAAACAAAAGTGAGACACTATGAGTGATACCAGTCACACTGTGCCCCAAACTGAGGTAAGGTTGACTTTTACCCATAAAAATGATCCATGGATTGTTGTTCTAAAGTATCAACACAATCTGAATGCGTTTGGTCAGTTTTCTGTATGACAGTTGTTGTTTTTCACTTAAAATGTTGTCCATTTCAATCAAAAGTGAGACACTTAGAGTGGTACCAGCCACAACGTGCCTCGGATTGAAGAGGGGTTGACTTGTATGCATCAAAAATGGCCCATGGGACCATCTTTCTAATTTTTTAATACAATCAGAAAGCATTTGGTCAGTTTTATGTCTGAAAGTTATTGTTTTCAGAGTATGCAAGTCATTGTTTTCACTTAAAATCCTGTCCATTTCAAATAAATGTGAGACCTTTTGAGTGGTACCGACCAAACCGAGCCTTGATATGATTTACTAACTACATAAAAGGAGTGGATATGATGAATTAAAATCAAATTGATTAAAATAATCATGACACTTGAGTTGTAGAATGAAAATAGAAAACAAATAAAAATGCAATTATTGGGTATGTCATTGCCACACATGGCACCACCTGGTTTATGTAAAATCAAAAAAGAAACAAACCACAATAGATATAAAATATTAAATCTAATTTATTCCTTACCTATTTAGAGTATAGAACTAAAAAATTGATTGACATTAGATGGATCTATAGGGAGGAAGGATTTCCCATCCTCGGTAAAGATAGAGGGATCATGTTTGGACCAAATCCAAATAGAAAATAAATTAAATATATGAATAACATTAAGCCTTATAGATTATAACTGAATAATTGAGTGGGGGGTTTTCTGGATGTGTGGGTGGCTTTGTCGGGGTGGTGTGTGGGGATGTCTGGTGGGTGGGGGATGTCCGGGTGGTGGCAGGGTGGGGGGGGGGGGTCTGTCTAGTGGGTGGGGGATGTACGGGGTGATAGGGGGACTGTTTGAGGGGTGGGGGTTGTTCGAGGGGGTTGGGGGCCATCTGGGGTAAGGGGGGGTTGTCCGGGGGGGTTGGGGGGCTATAGCGGGGGGGGGGGGGGGGGGGGCTGTCCGGTGGGTGGGGGGGATGTTTGGGGTGGGTGGGTCTATTTGGGGTGATGTCCGAGGGGTGCGGGGGACTATCTGGGGGGTGAGGTGGTTTTCCACGGGGTTGGGGGCGGTTGTCTAGGGTGAAGGGGGGTTGTCCGGGGGTTTGGGGGGCTGTGAGGGGTGTGGGGGGGTGGGCGTTTGTCCCTGGGGATGGGGGGACTATCATAGGGTTTAGGGGGGGATGACCTAGTACACCTCATGAATAATAAATAGGGTGTTTACATCTGATTTCAAGTCATTTCAATGTCGGTTGGTATGTATTTGACCCTAGACCACAAGTTTTGGCCATTTATGACACACGAAGTGCATTTTCATCCACCACGTTCTCACGACACCTCTGATTGACATTTTTTCTAGCCAACCATTTCAAAATTCACCAACCCTTTGTTTTTGTCCGATTTCATGGTATTATGAGGCCTTTAAAAATGGTTTTGACAACCCCCACACAAGATTTCAAGCGCACCCAAACACCTAGAAAACAAATATTCAGCTGTTCCATGCAAATTGCATGTCCTAATGTTGTGTTGTCTCCT